>CM056200.1:66152391-67627391 GCA_029692085.1 Gymnothorax javanicus
GCAGTCAGTGTTCTCAACTGTAACTTACGCCATTTTGCAAATGACATGCATTTAAACACCAACTTTCGTTGAATTTTCAAAATCACATTCCACCAGGAAAGTGTAATTTCGTTTGTGCATGCTACTAGCCGAGTAATGGGTCGAACATGTAACTTTTCTGCAAGTTGGAACGGTAGTTTGAATTTTGAATTAAAATGAAAAGCCCTTCTAACCACGTAGTTAGCTAGGTCCATTTAAAAGTTGCACATCTTAAAAATAATGTTGTATTTTTAAAAAATATGAGTAACATAATTTCATTAATGCAACTGAACATAACCATTATATCCCAGTGGACCAGGAAAGCATTTTGTGTTGGCAAAGTTGGCGATGCCACCCGCCTCCACTTTTCTTAGGTGGGCTCAATATACAGTGGGGAAAATAAGTATTGAATTTTCCTCAGCAAATATTTCTCTCATGGGGCTATTGACATGAAATTTTCACCAGATGTTGGTAACAACCCAAGTAATCCACACATACAAAGATATCAAAACAAATAAGTCCATAAATTAAGTTATGTGTAATAAAGTGGAAGCGAGATATGACTGGATAGATATGACTGGCTACCTATCACCATTTTTCCCCACAATAAACATCAATGTTACACTGATTGCCGTCTTGATGTTAGCTAAATTAGCTAGCTACCTAGATAATAACTTAACTTGGCTTTCATCGTTAGCTAACAAAATATAAATTTGACTGACCAAAAAAGCCGCAGAGATCCTTTAGATCGGTCAGATGGGCTAGTAGGTAAGGTAAGGTAATTTTTATTTCACGTGTCATACACCAAAAAAAGGTGCCCAGCCCGCATGGGCTTACAAGACACACCAAGATAATACAGTAACAGAAGCAATAATATTAAGCAAGAGAGAACATCTCCGTATATGTCACTTACTATCAAGCCAAATATTGGCAGTCATTTAACTCGGGCAGTACAGCTAAAATAACAAATTAAATTTAAGTCAAAGGCAAAGACTGTGCCTTTAACACATCAAACATAAAGCACCCTCGTAAGCTGTTGATAAGCATTTAAAACAAACTGAGCTCAATGAAATACCTTGTCACTAAACAAGTATTTAAGTCTACATTCATCAGACATATTAAACAAATCAAGACATTCTACAGACATTTTCAGGAAAAGCTTATATCTGAGATTATGATAAAATGGACAATAAAACAAAAAGTGCATTTCATTGTCAACCTCATTCAGATCACACAGATGACGTTTTCCATTCTCTTCTGGTATTGAATGGAAACGTCCGGTTTCAGCTGCCAGAGGCAGGATACCACATCTCAACTGGGCACAAACAGACCTCTGTGCTCTGGTCAGGTTAAGGGTGACATAGTGCTCTGGTTGGTAAAAACACTTTATTAGACTATACGTTTTCATTTTAGGTTTATAGAGAATTTCATTGGACCATTTCTGTTTATAATTTTCAAATAATATTGATTTAATTTGACTAACTCTACAGGATAATTTGTTTCTATACATGCATTGCAGACCTGCTTCATCAAATATTTTGGCGAGTACTCTGGTCCAAGAACAGTTATTTGAAAGATCCCAAAGGAAAATTTGTTTAGTAAGTCTATTATCAGGCATGTTAATTAATCTATTCCACAGTCGCACCATGTCACCCTTGTGCCGCACTTCGCATGGCTCCCACCCCATATCACCACATACAGCAAGTTTGGGGGCCATTTTGTGTACACCAAGAAAACAATGCATAGCTCTGTTCTGAACTGCATCACATTTTGTTTTCTTACAGTAACCCCAAAACCCTGCACTGTAGTCTAAAATAGGACAGACACTGGATTTAAATAGCTGTGTATAGGTTTTATAACCAAGATTTCTACAAAACTTGACCTTATTCAGGACAGCACCCAGAGCCCTACCTGCAGAGTCTGATAAGATTTTTATTCCTTTTTCAAAAGTAAGATGATCATCTAGAGTAAGTCCTAAAATAATACTCAGTAAATGACAAAAATGTTGGCCCAAAATGAAACTTAAACTTAGAAACTCACCCTTTTTCCTGAAATGCATAATCTGAGTTTTATCTTTATTTATATAAATGGCAAACAGAGTAGGAGAGAGCACGTCCCCCTGTTTAACACCAAATGGGGTAGGAAACCACCCTGTTCTATGATCATTGACCTGCACACATGCAATTGGGGTTTGATAAAGAACTTTTAAAGCATTGTAAAATTTTCCATCTATACCAGATTTCAGTAGTTTGAAATTGAGAAGGTCATGATTTATGCAGTCAAACGCTTTCTGAAAATCAATAAAACAACAAAAAGTATGCTTCTTGTATTCTGCATGAACAATAGTAGTTAGCGAGTATATGTGATCAATACAAGCTCTATTCTTACGAAAACCATTCCGTTCGTCAGCCAGCAGATCAGATGTTTCCAAATAACAATACAATCGTTCATTAAGTATACTAGAATAGAGTTTGTAGACACAACTAAGAAGAGTCATCCCCCTATAGTTCAAAGGAACTCTAGGATCATTATTTTGCGACTTAGGGATAGGTTTTACTAAAGATTTACACCAAACTGAGGGGACCACGCTATACTCAAAATATAGAAAAAAGATGACCTAAAATTGGAAATAAACAGGGTAATTTCAGTAGATCATTTGGCAGGTTATCAATACCAGTAGCTTTTCTTAGTTTAAGTTTGTCAATTGCCTTTTTTAACTTCCCCTTCAGTAATACTAGCATTTAGGTACTGATTAAAGAAATAAGAATCCTGCCGCATATTAGCCTCCATAACATTCTTAAGATCAACTATCCTTGCAAGAAAACAATTATTCCACTCAGCAGAGCAGTAACCTCCAGAAAATAAAGAACCAAAATCTGTTTCCTATTTTTTCATCACATTGTCCACAGCAAAAACAGAGGATCAATTTTCCAATACCACTTCCATAGGGATAGGTTTGACTCTTTTTGGGCCCAAATTATTTTTTAAGTTCCAAAACAACTGAGGGTTGTTAGTTTGCAGGTGCTCTATTTTTAATGCCTGACCCCTCACATATTTTCTTTTACAAGCTGTCAATTTTCTGTCAAAATTCTGTTGTTTGACCTTAAATTCATTCTTTAGTTGTCGCCTCTTCATATCATTACCATCACACTTTAAAAATGATTTCTCTGCCAACCTCATTTCCTTCCACAGTGCATTCAACTCTCCATTCCAGTAAGGTTTAGGTTTTCTATAGAATCCAGTTCACTCCAGAACAACTCATTTTGTCGTTTTTTTTTTTTTCATCAATCTGTAGGGCTTGAAACACGCAATCGCGGTTAGCCAGCCATCGGAAAATTTCAGCGTAAATCTCCTGTGTTCGTTCCTACTTGCGTATGTAAAGATATTATTCTCAAAAAAAAAAAAAAAGTCTGCAGCGGGCGGGGGCCAATGAGACTCCAAGACGCACAGCTGCTGTCAATCACATCTGCCACGCCTGTTTTCTATAGTATCAAATAAATGATTAACTGCTAACTTATCAGGCAAATTAACACTTGATCACATATCAGCATGTATGAACTTCTTAAAAAGGCGGTGACCATCTTCAGAAAAAAAATTATTTGCCGTACTTAATTTTTTTGTGTGGCCTTCGTCTCATCCACCAGCATGGAGGGGGCGGGTTTATAACTTGTACTGCAGCCAGCCACTGGATGGCGATTGAGACGTTTTGGCTCCACTTTTCGGGAGCTGTTTGGTTGTCCATCTTTAAATATTGTCCATGGTCCCACCCAAAAGAAGGGCATTCTGTGCTGAGAACTGTCCTGCACCCCCTCACTAGAGCTTCTTCAATCAGCTCCCACATATCCAGAGGGAGACAGCCCTTCACATGACACAGAAACTGTTCACACATTCAAACTGACCGAACCGCCAGGGCCTCAGCAAGCTTCATTGCCGACACCCATTGACCACTCTCTAGGGGTAAAAGGTCCTTCGGTTTAGTGACTCCGCACTGGTTGAAGACTTGGAGTGAGTTACCAGCCTGCACGGCAGCATTTGGACAAAGCGGCTTAAAGAAAAGGCACTCCTGGAGAAGCGAATCCCGTGTTGCGGTTTCCTCTCACTGCCCCACCTTCAGCAGCCCCCAGGCATTCAGCACACTTTGATAAAACTGAGGCAGCACATCTGTGCTTAGCTTGCTTAGCTCATCCCAAACAGCTGCCAGTCACAGTCAAGACCCCCCACTTGTCTCAGGAGCAGGAAGGCCCTTGGCCTCCAACTCAGGTCTTTGGCATATAACAGCCTTTGAGCTGCCTTGCGAGCTAAAAGCAGCCACCCTGCTGCTCAGATCAACTAGTCTCTGCCTTCCCTCTGCCACTGGCTGATACTGATTGGCTGATCACAACCAATTGTTTCCACCCCGGAAAAATGACAGCAGCACCGACTGGATTACTCTCAGCAGTCCTGCCAGAGGATCCAGCCAAACTAACCTGTGCCATAACATGGAGGCCACCAGATTGTTAATCACAAGTGCTCTCCCACTATTAGACATCTGTGGCAACAATCACCTCCACCGAGACAGCCTTGCCTTAACTATATCCACCAAGCCCTCTCAATTTTTTAATTTGTACTCCAGGTTTCTCAGGAATACACCCAACACCTTAAGACCTGCTCCGCCCTACTTTAGGGGTCCAGGCAGGACTGGAGGGCCTACTCTCGCCCACTGCTCGGTCAGTAAGCCATCACATTACCCCCAGTTTGCCTTTGCATTGGAGGCTCCCTGAAATACCTATAAACAGTCACAGAAGGTGTCCACATCTTTTTGATCATTTAAAAACACTGTTACATCATGAATTTCGTTGAAGCACTCATGGACGGCTCCAAATTCTCGCCCCTTTCTTTTTTTGTGTCCTCGCTGTTTTCCTAATAGCAGAAATGAAACTGTTGGGCCTAACTCATCATCACTCTTATCCATATTTTCAACAAATGTATGGCAATAAATGGACCAACTGGAAGACAAAAGCCTGAAAAGTTGGCAGTGAGAATGGAAGTTCAGAGAGTCATTGCTATGGAAACCATACACTGTCTCTCGTCGCCTCGGTGTGAACTGGCAGGTTTCAGAACGTGGCAGACTGGCGTATCGCAAGTAGTTAGAAGTTTCAACCCGTCTCATTGCAAATCTTTGGTCTGAACTGGGCATTAAAAAGCACAGCAAAGGTTCAAAAGCCAGAGCATATAACAGCCGTTATGAAGGGCAACCTTGTCCAAAGCAAAAGGAGGGCTTAGTGTATTATTAATCTTGACCATGCTGGTAATATTTCTGTACATCAGTTTGATGTAGGCCTGGAAATTTTGTCCAAAACCAAGCGAGTCTTAATTTTTAAACAAAAAGCCATGATGCATATGATGAAAAGCTTTTTCCTGATCTACAGCCACAGCTCCCATGTTTAACTTAACCCTAATCAGTACACATAGGGGTCCACGTGGACCCCAGCACAATGTATTTTGTAATATTTTATATGTGAGTGATAATTTCTCTCTGCTATTTTTGGTAGTTGTCACCCAACAAGTTGTTCTTTGACACACCAAAGATAATTGCGCTGCGCTCATTTATTGGATTTGAAAACAGATTTTCGTTTGGAGTCCATGCAGACCCCAGCCAGACCATCTAATGTGTGCTAGTTTATTTATTATGCGGTACTTAGCTCATTTTAATATGCAGCTATTTTCAGCCAGAATTTATTCAAACAATATATTCGCCAACATTAACAGCAAAAGATTGCCAGTGGTTCTCTTCTATAACATCATAGATGTTTCTGAAATAGCAGTATATGTAGTTTGGCTCTGCAACTACCCTTACTGGAAAATTCACAAAGGTCGCAGCTGTCGACGTCTCTTCCTGCAAGGGCTGGGTGAAGCCTTCGGAAATGACCTGCAGCAACCCCAGGGCGTTGCAAAAGGGCCTAAAATCTGCCTTTGTTGATCTAGGCATGTTCGACATTTGCCGGAATGCAGCTGCAAGGTCTCCTGCTCCACAGAAACAATGCTACCTCCGCCCAAGGCAGGTGTAATGGGAAAAAAAAAAAAAAAAAAAGCCACTAGATGGCAGTATTGACAATTTTTTTTGTTAAGCACAGTCTGGAGCCAGGTTGGGCATGTCCTGGGCATGCCTCAGAGGGGGCTGGACAAGAGTATATAAGGAGAAAAATTGAGAGAGTGGGAGGGTAGTTGGAGAAATTGCAAGGAGAAATTGTGGAAGGATACATTTGACCAGACCTGTCACTCTTTTCAAGACCTGTGAAGCTTTTTGTGGATTTTTGCCTGTGTTGGAGCATTTTCCTGTCCCAGGACATCGCAACATAGCAGCCAATCTCAATTACTAAGGGACTGTAACTGTTTGTTTTATTATTATTTCAATCTTGGTCAGTAGGGTAGAGTGTAGATTAGTTCTAAGTTTTGTTTAATTAAATCTGTTGAAGTTGAAGAATTTTGTCTGTCATCCCTTGCTGTGATTGACGCCGTAACAAATTGGGGCCATAAGAAATTGGGGGCTCGGGTCCGGGGTAGACCATTGTGCAAGTCATTTATTGAAAATCTAAAATTTCAAATTGTGAAATTGTTTTTTGAATTTTCCTAGATATATATTGGCAGATCAACAGCAATGGATGATTTCTTGGCATCACCAACCGTAGAGGTTTTGAAGTCTTTTAAAAAGACAGAACTGCTAGAAATAAGCAGACAGTTAGAGCTGACAGATGTAAAACCAGCCATGCGAAAAGCAAGACTGGCTAGAGAGATTGTTGAATATTACATTGCTGAAAATGTGTTTGCACCAGGAGATCTGGAACAGTTTCCGGTGGAAAATCCAAATGTAGACTTGGAACTTAAATAAAAAATGCTAGAGATTGAAAGGGAGGAAAAAGAAAAACAAAGGCAGTTTGAGTTAGAAAAATTAGCAAGAGAAGAGAAAAAAGAGAGAAAAGAAATTGAGGAAAAAGAAAAACAAAGGCAGTTTGAGTTAGAAAAATTAGCAAGAGAAGAGGAAAAAGAGAGAGAGAAAGAGAAAAGAAATTGAGGAAAAAGAAAAACAAAGAGAATTTGAGAGAGAGAAAGAGGAAAGAGCAGAAAGAGAGAGACAGAGACAGAGAGATTTCAATTTAGAAAAATTAGATAGAGAAGAAAGGCTCCAAATGGAGCTACTAAAAATCAAAATGCAAGGGGAAAACAAATTTCGGGCTAGCCAGGAGGTAAAGCTGGTGCCTCCATTCTCAGAAAAGGAGGTTGATAAGTATTTCCAGTGCTTCGAGAAGGTAGCTAAGAGTTGTCAGTGGCCAAAGGAACACTGGCCTCTGATGTTGCAAACTGTCCTCAAGGGTAAAGCTCAACAAGCCTATTCGGCTTTGTCTGCAGATGATTCCTCTGATTATGAGGTGGTCAAAAAGGTTATTTTGACAGCTTATGAGTTGGTTCCAGAGGCTTACCGACAGAAATTCAGAGGTCTGAAGAAATCTGACAATCAGACTTATGTGGAATTTGCTAATGAGAAGAAGGTTTGCTTTGAGCGCTGGTGTACTTCTATGGAGGTCAAGGATGATTTCAACTCACTAAAAGAGATGGTGTTAGTTGAAGAATTCAAGAACTGTGTCAAGGATGATATTAAGACCTACCTTAATGAGAAGCAAGCACTGAATTTGCAATCAGCTGCCAAGTTTGCAGACGAATATGTTCTTACACAAAAGTCCAAATTTCAGTCTAGCAGTAACAATAGATGGTCCCAATTTCAGAAGAAAGGTAACGGTGATACCCAAGATTCCTCACCCAAAGACAAAGACAAATCTGGTGATGGTGCTCAGAAATCCAGTCAAAGGTCTGATCAAAGTGTGAAAGCTGACAGTGACAAAAGTGGTCTAGTTTGCAATTATTGCAAGAAATCTGGTCATGTTACAACTAACTGTTGGTTCCTTAAAGCTAAGAAAGAAAAAAAGAAAAGGATACCAAACCCAATGCCTTTGTGAAGACAAGGTTAGAAACCCCTGTAGTAGATGACCAATCTGCTAAATTGCCTGCTCCTTGTGAGGCTAAGAAGCCTGATACTGCTGACTTTGTGAGGGAGGAATTTCTTCCATTTGTGTCAGAGGGATTTGTGGCTCTGAATGAGCATTCTCCTCCTGCCCCCATATATATCCTAAGGGATACCGGAGCTTCTCAGTCACTTTTGTTGATGGACTCCTTGGAGTTACGTGATGAGACCGCTTCTGGGGATTTCATACTTGTACAAGGTATTGAAGGGAGGACTGTATCTGTACCCCTGCGCTCTGTATTCTTGAAGTCAGATTTAGTTACAGGACAGGTAAAGGTGGGACTTATGTCAAGTCTACCGATCAAGGGTGTTTCTCTGTTGCTAGGCAATGACCTGGCTGGGGGCAATGTAGTTCCCCCTGTTCATCTTACTTCACAGCCGAGCACTGAAGATGGCGATGAAGACCCATCTCTGTATCCTTCCTGTGCAGTGACTCGTGCTATGGCCAAGAAGTCTCAAGAAGAAGATGATGTGGTGCCGTCCAGCACCTTGAATAGTCATGACTCAGGTGGTTCGCCTCATGAGTCTGTTCAGCCTACTATGGTTTCTCCGTTTGAGGACTTATCAGACACTTTTATCACTTCTTTATTCAGCCAGCCAGATGGGTCTGGTGATTCTGATGTGTCTGGAGACTTGTCTCTGTCCAGAAAGCGGTTGATTCAGGAGCAAACCAATGATCCTGAAATTTGTGTTCTAAAAAAGAGAGCCCTTCCTGATGAAGAAATAGACGCAGTTCCAGTTGGGTATTATCTCAAGGATGGAGTGTTGATGCGGAAGTGGCGCCCTCCTGATATCCCTGCCAATGCAGATTGGGCAGTGGTCAAGCAAATTGTTGTTCCAAAGGTCTACAGGAATGAGATCTTAACAATGGCTCATAGTTTGCCTTTAGGAGGTCATCTTGGTGTTAACAAGACTGTTGACAAGATCATGAAACACTTCTTCTGGCCTGGACTTCTGAAAGATGTTTCCAACTTTTGCAAAACCTGTCACACTTGTCAGGTAGTTGGAAAACACCAGTTAGACCCACCTGTAGCTCCATTGCAGCCTATCCCAGCATTTGGGGAGCCCTTCTCCAAGGTCATTGTTGATTGTGTTGGTCCATTACCCAAGACTAGATCTGGAAATCAGTACTTGTTGACAATCATGTGTGCATCTACCAGATTCCTGAAGCCATCCCTCTACGCAACATCAAGGCAACTGCAATTTCGAAGGCTTTGATAAAGTTCTTCACGTTGTTTGGCCTTCCCAGGGAAATTCAGTCAGATCAAGGTAGCAATTTCACTTCCGGATTGTTTCAGCAGGTTGTGTATGAACTAGGTGCGAAGCAGATTCTTTCCAGTGCCTATCATCCAGAGAGTCAGGGTGCCTTAGAGCGGTTTCATTCCACTCTCAAGACAATGATGAGGACTTATTGTTATGACCATGAGAAAGACTGGGATGAAGGTGTTCATTTGCTGTTGTTTGCAGCTAGAGAAGCAGTGCAGGAGTCTACTGGATTCAGTTCGTTTGAGTTAGTGTTTGGCCATGAAGTGAGAGGACCTTTGCTATTGTTGAGTGAACAATGGCAAGAGAAAGAGCCGCATATCAGTCTGTTAGACTATGTTAGCAAGTTCAGGGAAAGACTGCGTGCAGCTTGTGACCTAGCCAAAGAGAACTTGAAATCAAGTCAGGGAAAAATGAAAACTTGGTATGATCATAAGGCTTGAAGCCGTGAGTTTAAACCAGGAGACAAGGTCCTTGTGTTGTTTCCCTTGCAGTCCAATCCATTGCAGGCTAGATTTCATGGTCCTTATGAAATTCTGACAAAACTCAATGATCTCAATTACATTGTGAAGACTCCAGATAGGAGAAAGCCAAAACAGTTGTGTCACATTAACATGCTGAAGCCTTATCATGATAGGAATGCTAGGGTTGCAGCTGTCACTTCAGATCCTCCTATGGCCGAGACTTGTGAAGATGAGGGGAGTTTCAAGATGATGAACCTAGAATTAAAGCTGAAGTTCTTTCATGTAAATTGTCAAATTCTGAAGTGTTGCAAAATCTTGATGTAAAACTCCAGCACTTAGAACCCTCACAGAAAGATCAGTTTGAGAGGTTGATCAAGAAATATAAAGATCTATTTCCTGATGTTCCAAAGAGAGTTTCTATAGCCTCTCATGATGTAGATGTTGGTGATGCCAAACCAATAAAACAGCATCCGTGCGGATGAATCCTGAAAAGAGAAAGATTGCTGAGAAAGAGGTTGAGTACATGTTAGAACATGATATTATCAGACCCTCTAACTCAGATTGGAGTTCACCCTGTGTTCTAGTTCCAAAACCTGATGGAAGTACTAGATTCTGTACAGGTTATCGCAAAGTCAATGCTGTAACTAGAACTGATGTGTTTCCAATACCTAGGATTGATGATTGTATCGATAGAGTAGGGCAAGCAAAGTTTCTGACCAAGATTGATTTATTGAAGGGTTATTGGTGTGTGCCTTTAACTGAGAGGGCCAAGAGCATCTCTGCTTTTGCCACACCATCTGGGTTATACCAGTATGAAGTCCTACCCTTTGGCATGAAAAATGCCCCAGCCACGTTCCAAAGGATGATACAGTCTACAATCGCTGGATTGCCACACACGGGTGCGTACATCGACGACCTGATCACATGGAGTGACTCCTGGGAAGAACATCTGAAAGATGTAGAGGCGTTGTTCAGCGCTTGACCCAGGCTAACCTGACTGTTAACCTGAACAAGAGTGATTTTGGTTGTGCTACTGTCACGTATCTTGGCTACGTCATAGGCCAGGGTAAGGTGGCACCCATAAATGCTAAAGTCCAAGCCATCATGGACTTTCCAGTTCCTGACAACAAAAAAAGCTTTGCGCCGCTTCCTTGGAATGATCGGGTACTACCGCAAGTTCTGCAAGAACTTTGCTGAGATTGCTCTCAGTCTTACCAACCAACTGAAGAAAGGCGTGAAGTTCACTTGGGATGAAGCATGCCAAAAGAGCCTTCGATCGCCTGAAGTCTCTGCTGTGTCACTTCCCGTGCTCAAATCTCCTGACTTCAACAAACCGTTCTCCATAGCGGTCGATGCTAGCGACCAAGCTTGTGGATCTGTGCTCCTACAGAGAAGTGACTCTGATGACATTGAGCATCCTGTGGCATACTTCTCCAGGAAGTTCAATCGCCACCAAAAGAACTATTCCACAATTGAGAAGGAGCTGTTGGCTCTGGTTCTATCCTTACAACACTTTGAGGTTTATGTTTGTACAGGGCAAAAGCCAATGATTGTATATACTGACCACAATCCGTTAATGTTTTTGAGTAAGATGAAAAACAAGAATCGGAGATTGTTGAATTGGAGTTTGATTTTACAGGAGTTTGACTTGGAAATTAAGCATGTAAAGGGTACTGACAATGTAATTGCAGATTGCTTATCCCGTGTTTGAGTATGTGTATTTCTATCACGTGTTTATTAGCATATTGTATTATATGTATATATACACAAGTGTCTACTTAACCATTTTTGTATTGAAAAGAAAAATTTTGCCTTTATGAGTCAAAATTTTTCCCTTTTGGAATGGAGGTGTAATGGGGGAAAAAAAAGCCACTAGATGGCAGTATTGACAATTTTTTTTGTTAAGCACAGTCTGGAGCCAGGTTGGGCATGTCCTGGGCATGCCTCAGAGGGGGCTGGACAAGAGTATATAAGGAGAAAAATTGAGAGAGTGGGAGGGTAGTTGGAGAAATTGCAAGGAGAAATTGTGGAAGGATACATTTGACCAGACCTGTCACTCTTTTCAAGACCTGTGAAGCTTTTTGTGGATTTTTGCCTGTGTTGGAGCATTTTCCTGTCCCAGGACATCGCAACATAGCAGCCAATTTCAATTACCAAGGGACTGTAACTATTTGTTTTATTATTATTTCAATCTTAGTCAGTAGGGTAGAGTGTAGATTAGTTCTAAGTTTTGTTTAATTAAATCTGTTGAAGTTGAAGAATTTTGTCTGTCATCCCTTGCTGTGATTGACGCCGTAACAAATTGGGGCCATAACACAGGCTTATCGCAAGATCCGGCAATGCTGCACTATATGTGGCAACAACGTCTCCAAGGATCATTCTATTCCAAGTGTGTCTAAATATTCTGAGATATGCACTCTGATTTTTTTTTTTCCCCAAGTGAAATTTGTGTTCATACCTGCTTGAAATCATTATCAATTGATTTTGTCGCTGAAAACTGCCCAACTGGACTTTAAGTTTCATCCTATTATTGTGTGGTCCACTCGGACCCCAGTGCTCGATAGGGTAATTTTGATAAATCAGCCAAATATAATGCTATGCCTGAACATCTTTCTTATATTTTTTAACCTTATTATCATAGTAGCACTAGGATGTGGCAATACCCTTCTTTAGACTTGAAGTTGCACAAAAATTTGAGAAAAGTTAAAAAGAAAAAAAGTGAAAATGTTGTTTTTTTTTTGTTTTCCTTGAATAAAACCATTATAACCAGCAAACTTTCATTTCTCTATTTTTTGCTAGGAATCTAGAGGTTCAAACACATCACTCAAACAAATTTTGAGGCTATTTTTTTCTGAATATCGTAACAATGTACATGAAATAGTGTGATTAGTCAGTCTGGGCATGTGTACTGGTGATGGTTAAAAAGCCAATTATGATGTTATCACATATCGTCCTGCAAGGTATGCAATATGACTAATCCTTATGAATGACATAATGTAAAACCTTGCTGAGCCTATTTGCAATTGCCCCACCCTTATCTTATCATCAAGGTACAACAGTGCTACTGGTTGCCAGTTCTTTATCTCTTTTAGATCTCCCTTTTTTGGCAACAGTGAAATTACTGCTTTTCTACAGCTCTGGGGAAGTTCTTAGTTTTCAACAGACTCTTTGAAAACTTCAAAAATGCCTATACCTATGACTGGCCACCGCTTTTTGAAAAATTCTGCAGGTATTCCATCAAGGCTAGGAGACCTTCCTGATGACCTCGGTCCCACTGCCAGAGTGAGCTCCTCCATTGTCTAAGGCGCCTCTAGAATGTTCTGTCCCTCCTGTGGTCATTGTGAAGCACAGCAACCTCCTCTTCTCCAATGGGCTCCACAGTAAACAACTGTCTGTAAACATCAGTTCCACAGCTAACATTTCTTGTTGGCCATGCACTTCCATCCCATCAGCTCTGCGCAAACAGAGCATTTTCCTTCTGCCCATTGCCCTTTTCTCCATGTCGAAAAAATATTTTGAAGGCCCAGCTTCGTCCTTATAATGAATAAAACAAGACCGTACCATGGTTCCCTTTGCTTGCTCCTCCTTTATTTTCCCCAAAATATATATTTTTTTTCTTTCAAAGTTTTCTTTTTCGGTGTGGCAAACTGGTACATGGCCACGCCCCTTGGATCACCTTAAGAAAACCCTTGAACAGCATCATCAAGTCGGCAACCGAGAGATACGCCGTCGGAACTCCGAATATGGGACTTAAAAGTTAGCTGACGATCAATAAGAATATCTAAATACCTTTAGTTCAATTGCTCTTCAATTGAGCAGTGATTATTTTAGGAAACAAAATATGCTCGTGCTTTTTTCTTTCAATTCTTATTTTCGTTTAACTTTTTAAGTGGGACATTGCAAATCTAGTCATTAAGCTCAAGGTAAAGCTAGGCTTTTACTTTCGAAATAAATCCTGCTTCTCCTTTCCAGCTAGGAAATATCTTGTGTCAGCTACTTTCCTGCCTTTGCTAGATTATGGTGACTTATTATATATGAATGCTTCTGCACAATGTTTACGGTCCCTGGATACTGTCTATCACTGTGCCTTGCGGTTTGTTACTGGTTTTAAAAATCTTACCCATCATTGTACTTTGTATTCGAAGGCTGAGTGGCCATCTTTGTATCCGTGAGGCGTACCCACTGGTTGAATTTTATTTATAAAACTCTCCTTGGGCTGGTCCTTCTTACTTGTCCATATCTTTTTTCGAAGTGAAGGCCATTACAACCTCCGTTCTCAAGTTTTTTTTGCATTTGACTGTTCGTGCTCGCACGGAGCTTGGAAAAAAAGCTTTTAAATATGCTGCCCCCTCTGCCTGGAACATCCTTCAGAAGGACTTGAGATTGTCAGAACTGATTTCTATTAATGCTTTTGGTTCAATTTTAAAGGATTTAGAACGTGAAAGCGTGAGAAACTGTCTCTGTGCCTAATTTACTTATTTATGCATTTATTTATTTATTTATTTTTTAATGTTTTGATATCTGTGTGTCATTGTCCTTGTATGAAACTTATATGTGTCCTTTTTATGCTGCCCTCTTGGCCAGGTCACTCTTGAAAAAGAGATTTTAAATCTCAATGAGTCTTACCTGGTTAAATAAAGGTTTAATAAAAAAAAAATAATAAAAAGTCCCGAATAATTTATTTTCCTATGTTTTTGAAGTATACGCGCAGTTATTGGACCTTTCTGTGTTTGCTGTTAATAAAAACACCACCCAGTGGGCCGGCTTTGACTCAATCCCCCACCTAGTCTGTGCTGTGTTTTCCAGCGTCTCGCAACATCGGACATATCCATCAACACTCAAGTCACTCTCCATACTCAAAATCTCTCTCTCCAACTCGCCCACCCTCTTTTTCAAATCTCCAGTAGTGTTCTTTGTGTACACTTGACAAAACATTTAAATTTCTACTTTCTCCACATCACACCACTGTCTTCGAGAAACATATTTTCATTTTTAAGTGCACTATGCTCTCTAAAAGACCTTAAAAATCTCAACAAATTAACCGTCTTCAAGCAACTTTACATTAAAATGCCAGTGAAAGTTTTCAAGAGCAGCAGGTGTCTCCCTAAAAATTACAGATATGTAGTGATGATCTGAAAATGTTGTTGGAGTTATAAAGCTCTTTAGCATCTGATTAATAAAAGACTTTGATTGTGAGAAAGCCCAATCTTTAGTTTTGAAGTGATAATATCATCATTAACCGACTTCCTGTTTTCTCTGGAACTTTCCCTTATATTTCGGGCGCCTGCTGTGTGTTCACCTTGTATCTCTGAAGACAATCAGCCAAAACATATCCTATTCCTACATTCAGTGCATACATGCAGAAAGTAAGTTACCTGTTTCATGATTGTAACACTCTTGAAATATTCGGTACATAGTTTAGAACCTTTGCATATCGTTTCAGTCGATTGTGTTTTCTATCCGTGATAAGATCTCTCGTGGCCGATCCGGTTAGGTTGCTGATGGACACATTAGTTTGCAATCTAATTTGTCATAATGCCCATTCTTTATCTTATGAAGCTGTGTATCTTTATTTCTACTCTGTGAACTTTATTACTTTGATATGTTTGAGAACATATTCCTGTGCAATATTAAGTCATTTGTAGCATTCGATGTTCAAGTACATGACTAGCAATCAGTTCATTCCTTTTGCGCTACTGCCATCTAGTGGCTGTTTCTTGGAACTTGAATTATGCCACTATCTCCCCATGTGTCTGTCAAGGACTACTCAGTAATTTGCATCCAATTCTTAATTTGTTTTTCCAGAAACCATTTGAACACTGACCATATGAACATTGAAATACTGAAATG
This sequence comes from Gymnothorax javanicus, assembly GCA_029692085.1. Taxonomy (NCBI): domain Eukaryota; kingdom Metazoa; phylum Chordata; class Actinopteri; order Anguilliformes; family Muraenidae; genus Gymnothorax; species Gymnothorax javanicus. The sequence goes on from CM056200.1 coordinate 66,168,043, forward strand.
TACATTTAAGAATACTAATTGACCTCAAAGAAAACTGTCTAAGTCAATGTTAAGAAGCTGAGAAGATTAAAGGAGAAGAAACTGGATCTGCGTCCTGTGAATTCTCTGACCGCAAATCACACTATATATCTTGCCACTCAGTCTGAACCCCTTCTCCTGGAGTCCACACTCCATCACATTGAGCAATATAACCTGCAAATTCTAGCCATTGAAATCTGGTGTTGATTTACTTTTGTCTAAGTATACTAGCACACTGCAGGGTGCTGTACTGGCACACATATACTAACTCCTGAACCTGCACCACTCGTGCCAGGAGTGCAGCTGAGCCTGAGTGAGTTTCTCCATTGGTTTCTGTCCATCAAAAATGTTCAGTGCAGTTAAAATGTCTACCTACTATTTCCATCTTATTTGCATCCACAGTCTGCAACCACTCGCTCCTGTTGGTAAAATAAAGCCAGCCTCTCAGTACCTCCATTTGGTGCATATACATTGATTAAACTAACTTTCTGCATTTCTATTTTCACATCTACTCTAAATACACATCCTGGGATGACAGCACATGACAATAATACACCGTTAATCTCCAATAGTAGCACAGCCACCCCTCCCCTTGTGCTACTACCATGGCTCAAAACACTTTCCCCTTTCCATTCATCCTTCCACTCATGTTCATTCATACAGCTGGAGTGCGTCTCATGTATAAAAGAGATACAAATGTTCTTTTTCCCAATAAAATCAAAAATTCACATTTAATGATGCAATACAAACTCCTGCGCTCATTGTGCTGAGTAACCAAATAAGAAAAGAGCGAGAGCGAGTCATGCTTTAATCAATACCAATACTCCGTTGTTTTAACAGTTTTCTAGCTGCTGAAACATGCTTTTCAGTCTGCATTGTCTTCCATTTTCAAGCTCTTCAAGCAAAGCTTTTTCTTAACACAGTTTGAACAGATATGGCAAATAGTTTTAAATCCGCAAAATGCTTGTCCAACACCACTCTAAAAAAAAGGTACCAATTTATCGAGGGAATGAAATTTTCTTTCACCTTTCTGAGCGAAAGGGTCCTCATATTGGTACATCTCATAAGGCGCGTTTCCACTAGGTACTTTTTGCCCTCGTGAGCCGCTATGGGTGTGGCTTGGGAGAGAGGATCCGGCCAAGATCCGCCCACATTCACCGATAAGCGGCTCACGAAGCAGCTCAGAAAGTACCTACCTCAGGTTGGTACTTTCTCAGCCGCTTTCTGAGCCGCTACTCACTAATCGATGCTGATTGGATACCGTTGAGACGGGATATGACGTGAGTAGAACTTGACACAAACCACAACATAAACATCGCCAAGAAATAAGCAGAGCAACATCTGAGAGAATCGAATTCAAGAATAGAAAAACAATAATGGAAAAAGTTAAAAAAAGAAAGACCCCGACAAGTGGGTTGACTGCGAGGTCCAGGCCTTGATTTTCGTAATGCGTCACACTCCAACTCCGTTGGTGAGCCGCTACTAAAGTGCCCAATGGGAACGGAGGGCCAAGAGGAACTAAGAAGTGGGCCTAGCCAAAACACTCAGCTGCTTTCCAAAAAGTACCCAGTGGAAACACGCCTGTTCTCACCCTCATACTCTGTCCCAGTCGAACTCGGTTCCTCTCCTGCCACAACTGACAATTGACCTTTCCGACCTGTCAATCAAGTATAGAAAAACAACTAATCAGATTGCCTTATCTTACTAAGGTCCCGGCTGCCCCAATAGTACTGCCACATTGTACCCCAAACAATGCAGTCATTAGCTGTGGGTAATAGGCGAGGTTGGCCCAAAGATGCGCTTGGGAATGTGTAATTCTGACAAAAGATACTGTGCCTGGCTACAGGAGCCTGTCGGAGTTAGTTGAAAAGGTCCATTCTACCCGCGGCCCACTGAAAAATCTACCTCGCCATTATCTATGCATCTTCTTCCACCATCACTACTTAGCCCATCTTCCAAGAAATGGCCTCAATTAGTTTTTCAGGCTGACTTTTTACTCTGGTGTCACAGGAGGCATTGAAATAGAACACTGGTAACGTATTGCAACCCCAGATTCGTAGCTCCACCACCGTCAGTTAGAGAAAAATCTGTTTGTTCGGGAGCCAAACTCAGATTGCGAGAATGTAATATACAGTGGCTCAGGGGCACGTTTCCTAACTGGTTCGTTCATTCCCAGTCCATGGGCCCAACTATTTAAGTTAGCATCTGTGATTTCGGGAAACGCGCCCCAGGTCTGTAGTCTGAAAATATCAGCTGCAGACTCTGGTGTGATTCATAATGGTGAAATTGTCGTGTCGTTTCCTAACCATCCACTTGTCTTTGGGAAATGTGAGGAAACTAAGGAAAGAATTGAACTGTACATAGGGGCACACAGCTGTCCTGAAGTGCAGTCCTCGCATCTTGGAAAAAAACAGTTTTGCGCCTTTGAGGTCATGACATAGCAAATATCAACACACCAATCGGAATACAATACACAAAGAAACTAAAATGTATTGAAAATTAATGTAGTTTTTTAGTTTTTAAATGAAATTATGTCTTGCATTCCTTCACTAGCACAGGAATGAACGCTTGCCATGCATAGAGCCCATTGAATATACTGGACTGTTTCTTGTTTCATTCGTTTATGTATGTCTCACAGCCACTTGTTCTAAATTGGCCAATCAGTATTTTACGTTCAAATCTGAACGTAGATACTCAAATCAAAGGATCCTCGCAGGCCCACTTTTGCCTCTCTCACCCCAGTCCAGCTGTGGGCCTGTTTGCAAGCCATCATATTTTAATCCAAAAACTGAGCAATAAATTGCTCGATTGGGTTAAACATTTTCAGTGTATATTCTAGATGAGATTCAACAAGAAACTAGAAAGCACTCAGTACAGCGCATACCTCCGCCAATAGCGCTATCAGTATTGGCCAAACTTGAATCATCCACCATCACTTTGTGCGACGTAGCGTTCAGGAACCACACGCAAGAGATGGAAATCAAAAAAAAAAAAAAAAAGTATGCCTTTAATGAAGTCCGAGTCAAAGCCAAAAAACACAAGAATTGCCAAGCCACAATACGTAATCCAAAAACAGTGTCGACTAGACAGGCAGGGGTCAGAACCAGGAAGACAGATGAGCAAAGGTACATAGACGGTAGGCAAAAAGTCGTAGTCGATGAACAAAGCCAAGGGTCATACACAGGGCATCCAAACACAGAAATCGTGGTCATACAAAAATAGGTCAAAATCCAAAACAATACAAGAAGGGCTACAGCAAGAATCGAAGTCGGACAAACCAGTCGAAGAAAAACAATGCTCAATGGCATACACGGCTCTCTGCTCAAAGAAATATTGATCAATGTTCAGAACTGCAGTGAGGACTCTTAAATAGACGAGAGGGAAGTCACATGCTATGCAGGGAACAGGTGAGCTGGATCAGACTAATTACAATGGGAGAATCACATGAGGGAAACCCTAACCACGAAAATTGGCGAAAGCCAAGACATGGACAGGAATCACACAAACAGCCTATGACATTTAAACAGCTCCGGTCAAGGAGTTCTAAGTGCACAGATAATGAGTGCAGGAAAGTAATGAAGCACGTGCGAGAGATCTCGCAGAAACGCAGGGGGAGACAGGTAAAGCTGAGCAAGAGGCGGAGACTAGAACAGGGCGATTGCTGAGAGGGAATTAGTATTAATTAGTAGCGGTGCAAACTTTACAGATTTAACTAGAGTGCTCGTTAGTAAGTTAGTAATATATATATATACATGGATTAGTTGTGTTAGTAGACTATGATACAAAATAAAAATGTTAGTCTTGTTAGTAATCAGAACAGTAAGGCGAAGGAAGTAAACGAGAATTGAAGGAATATATTAAACACCAGAAATCACTTAAATCACCCGAAGTATGTGAGCACACAGACCGGGAAGATGGACTGAACCAACTAGATCACAAGACAGGGGAGACAAGTGCAATGGAGCTGAGAAATGGAATGAACTAAAACCTGAGAATTACAATAACCAAAAAGAATAAATAAAAGACAAAATCATGAACACTGAATTTGAACATAAACATGAACATAAACATGACAAAAAACCATAACCATGACACTTTGACCTGTGATCGTACAATGTTAATGTTAATCTATTTGTGCTGGGCCCATAGTTCCTCCTTACACCAAATTTCATCAAAATCCTTTGGCAATGGCTTTTTATTCGTCAATTCAGATTTATGTTGGTCTTCTGGCCAATATAAGAGGCTAAAAAGGCAAGGCTACCGGAGGATCCCCCTTCCCTCCATGATCCTTGTCAATGCACAGTCCCTCCGTAATAAAATTGATATTCTACAGGCGAATGTCAATTTCCAACTGGAATACAAAAATGCCTGTCTTATTGCCTTGACGGAGACGTGGCTTAAGCAGTGAGATCAACACTCCAATTTGGAGATAAATGTCTTTGGAGAACTGCTGCGACTTGACAGAGACCCGACAGTGACAGGGAAATCACTGGGTGGTGGGCTCTGTTTATATGTCAATAAAAATACCGTGCTCATCGCACTTAAGACCCCTCGGCTGCATATGTAAGCCCCTGGTGGGCAAAGTAAGAGTCGAAATTGGCTGGAATTCGATAGGTAAGTGAAGGATCCATAGACGTACCACCCAACTAAAAATGAGAAACCTGGAAGCAAACCTGAAGGCGCTAGTGCAGTAACGTCATTGAATTTAAAGATTGGCAGCATTTACGGTATTTGACCTAAAAAACCAAAAAAATAGGTCAAATCAAAAACGCGTCTGAAGGGTGATCCCATGTACCTTCAGTAAAAATTTGAGCATCGTTGCTGAAATAATAAGGAAATTATGGCAATATTTCATTTTTCACAATAAGCCCCCTGGTGGCCAAATTTAAGAGCCGAAAATGGGCAGAATTCGATAGGTTTGTGAAGCAGGCGTAGGTGTACCAGCCATCCAAAAATGAGAACCCTAGAAGCAAACCTGAAGGCGCTAGAGCGGTAACATTGTTAGATTTAAAGATTGGCAGCATTTACGCTATTCGACCTAGAAAACAGTAAAGAATAGGTGAAATGAAAATCGCGTCTGATATGTGATGAAGAGTGATCCCATGTACCTTCAGTAAAAATCTGAGCATCCTAGCTGAAATAATAAGGAAGTTAGGGCAATTTTTTATTTTGCACAATAAGCCCCCTGGTGGCCAAAATAAGAGGCAAAAATGGGCGGAATTCGATAGGTAAGTGAAGGATCCATAGACGTACCACCCACCCAAATATGAGTAACCTAGAGCAAAGCTGAAGGCGCTAGAGTGGTAACATTGTTGAATTTAAAGATCGGCAGCATTCACACAGGAAATGGAGGAAAATGGGTGAATTCAAAAACACGTCTGATATGTGATGAAGGGTGATCCCATGTACCTTCAGTGAAAATCTGAGCGTCCTACCTGAAATATTAAGGAAGTTATGGCAATTTTTCATTTTTCACAATAAGCCCTCTGGTGGCCAAAGTAAGAGTCGAAAATGGCCAGAATTTGATAGGTAAGTGAAGGATCTATAGATGTACCAGCCACCCAGAAATGAGAAAGCTAGAGCAAACCTGAAGGCGCTAGAGCGATGATGTCGTCGATGCACAGACGGACAGATGCACGGCCAGACAGACGGACGCCGCAGGGGACGACAATACCCCTCGGCCGGGGTAAAAACTGGTGCAACACTGCTGTGGTCAGGGATCATTGTGCACTCCCAACATTGAACTTTTATCTGTTTCCCTGCGTCCATTTTATTTGCTGACCAAGTTTCTGCAGATCTTTATTACACTTGTGTATATCCACCCGAGGGCTAACGAGGACAGTGCTGCTCAGACCATTGTGGAGACTGTACACAGGCTACAAAGTATCGCGCCAGACGCCCAGCTTCATTATGGGCGATTTCAACCACTGTAAGCTTGGAAAGTCCCTCGTTAACTTTTATCAGTATGTTACTTGTCCTAACAGGAATAGAAAAGGTCTGGACCTTTGTTATGGCTCGATTAGGGGGGGCTTATAGGTCCTTCAGTGGAGCTCCTCTTGGTATGTCCGACCATAATGTCGTTTATTTGGGTCCCACTTACAAATCGGTTCTGAAGGAAACAAAACCGGAGCATCGATTAGATCCAGTTTGGACATCGGAACCTATCCAACGGCTCCAGGATTGTTTTGCCTGCACAACTTGGGATCTGTTTAAGAAGGATTGTACTGATTTGGATGAACTGACTGAGACTGTCACGGCTTACATACTTTTTTTGAGGATTTATTAATCCCAAAGAAATTAATCCACATTTTTCCAAACAATAAATCATGGGTGTCCAAATCACTTAAAAACACCATCAACCAGAGGAATATTAGTTTTAATCAGGGTAATGTCACAGGCTGCAGGGTGTCACAGAGGCAGGTTAAGAGGGAACTTAAACTTGCTAAAGTCATCTATAAGGACAAAGTGCAAAACTGCTGAGAACTGGGAATTTACGCCCTGCTTGGGAGGGCGTAAAATCTATAATGGGCTTGCAATCTAAAAAATGCTGCATTTCTTTTGCTGGCAAGTTCAACTCTGAACTTGCCAATGATTTGAATGTTTTTTATAATTGTTTTAATATTTATGATTTTAGCGAAGAACTGTCAATGTATAGTAATGCTCCCCCACAACAACCAGAAATACACATTAATAGTGACTCTGTAAACTCTTCAGGGGAGTAAAAGACAGGAAAAGTCTTGGTCCCGATCATATCAGTGGTCGACTTCTAAAGCACTGTGCAGGGCCATTGGCTGAGATCTTTTCCTCCATCTTCATGAAGTCTCTTCAAATTCATAGAGCTCCGCGCATCTGGAAAGACTCTATAATTATACCTGTACCTAAGACTAAGGCTCTTAAATCTCTTAATGACTTTCGGCCTGTGGCACTTACATCTCTAGGCTTTTGAAAAGATAGTCAGGAATGAGATTTTGGGGGTAACTCAGGACATATTGGACTCATTCCAATTTGCATATAGGGCAGGTAGAGGTGTTCAGGATGCTGTAGCCACCCTGCTTCATACGGTCCAGGACCTTATGGATGGGGTCAAGAATTTAGCACGGTTGCTATTTATCGATTTTTCTTCTGCTTTTGACATATCCAACCCCACATCTTAGCAGACTGACATACCAGCATCCACTTTGACCACGATTTAATATGCTGGCTGATGGACTTTTTAACTGACAGGTCTCAGAAAGTGAGAGTTAATGGTATTTTATCGGATGTCCTTTTATCTTCCACCGGTTCCCCCCAGGGCAGTGTCCTGTCACCACTTTTATTTGTTTTATACACCAATGAGCGTCAGTGCCATTATAAGGGCAGACATATTTTTAAATTTGCAGACGACTCGTTGATCGTCTTCCTTCTTAATGATGATGACTGCGGTCATGGCCCAGTTGTAGAGGAGTTCACTGATTGGTGTAAACGCTCCTTCTTGGACATCAATGTGGCCAAAACAAAAGAAATTATTATTGACTTTAGGAGGAAGCCCTCATCTCTTCCCCCTGCTCAGATTCATGGTCAGGCTGTTGATGTGGTCGATCAAAAAATACTTGGGAACAATTATTGACAAAGCTCTTACTTTTGATGCCAATGTTGATGCTGTGTGTGCAAAGGCACACCAGCGTCTGTATTTTTATCGTAAATTAAGGGGTTTTAGTGTTGACATTTGTTTTATAGAAATGTTTTATTCCTGTTTTATTGAGCCTGTTTTAACTTTTTCTTTCATTTGCTGGTTTGGGTCACGTAACCTGAGAAATAAGAAGAGGCAACAGAACATAGTAAAAATGTGCATAAAATTGCTGGCACTAATCTGGATGACCTTGCACTACTATAGCTCTGCGCTTCTTCTTCTTCAGTGTGTGATCTGAGCTTTCACCATCTCAGGGTGAACAAATTCCAAGCTTTCTATCATCACTGCACCGTTGAGGTTCAGTTTTCCTCACAAAATTGCACTGCAGTATTCAAGCGTTACAGGGTCAGATGCATACAGCCTCACAGTATTATGAATAATGATCCTGAGAAACACACATTCATGCAACCTGTTCTGGAAAGATGTCATATATTTACCCAACATCACTGAAACTCTCACAGTGCCCAGAAGACTTGGCAGAACATATCAGTCCGACATCATTTCTGTGTGAGCAGGACTGATTCTGAGAGGCTGCTGTGGGACAGGAGTAAATATGAGACTCGGTGCCTCTACACTTAATCTCTTCTGTCCACATCTGGCCCTCACCCTGGCCAAACACAGCTGCCCCCCACTCTTTAGGGACTCCGCAGCCCAGATTGCTGCACATGACCTGTGTGTCCTGCTGGTCAAAATCAGTATCACACACTGTGCTCCAAGAGCTCCTATTACGCACTTCTACTCTCCCAGAGCACAGGTCAGCCCCGTCTACCAGCCTGACATTTTGAGGGGCTTCAGCAAAAAGAAGAATAGAAAGGGTATCATTAGTAAGGACTGACACCTGATTTCAGAGATGATGACCGAGACTGATGTATGAAAACAGCAGTGACGAATGAGACAAGTGCATGTCTGCTGTCATGTGAGATGATCTAATCACATGAAAATGAGTGTATGTGATGAGCCAATCACAATCTCGTCAAGTGTTAACTGATCATAAGTAAATTTCAAGGAGAGACTTCTGAAACTACAGACCTGAAGTTGATACAGAAGAAAAATATATTCTGTAGTGACTGAGTTAATTCTGAATTATTTCAGCAAACTGAGAAATACAAAAATTTTAAGAGCCACTCCGTGAGAAAAAGGCACTTTTTGAAGAAGGTGAGGAGTTGACCCCCCTGGAATTGAATGAAACTTGGCTCATAAGTAGATATGGTAGTCTCATGGAAAAGGCCAAATTTTTTGGTCTGCCTCTCACTTATTCTGCCGGTGGCGCCACCTGGAGGCCACTAAAGTGGCTCAGTGTTGATTTTGACGTCACATTTTACATCAATTATTATGACTTACAGGTACACAGTACCAGATGTTTTATACTTTTATCATGACCTGTGACACTTCAAGTTTGGATAAACATCAGCATCACGTCAGCGCCAAGCTGGGTAACTATGTTATTGAGCCAGAATTATTTGAGAAATCAAATCAATCAATCACAGTAAAAATCGAAAATGGGAATAGGAATAAAATAATATACCAGACATATACCAATCAAGAATGCTTTATTATGTGTTTACTCACAACAAAACTATCATTTTCAGTGAATAGTACCTCGTTATCTTGCTGGGTTAGTGCAATGGATGGCCGGAAAGATTGTCGAAATTGATTTTCGGTGCATGTTTACGGTATATTTTCTCAGTAACCCAGATACGTTCCATGGTGATAAATGCTGTTTGTTGTGCGTTTGGAACTCTATTTTCAGGAAAATCAAGCATTTCTTTGGTAGTATCTTCACTTTCAAACTAGACAGAGCCAAAGTTGGAGGAACACTCGAAATGGACCATTTCATAGCAGATTGTGCCTATGTTTAGGCGGCATTATTTTGTTTACCCAGCAAGACAGAGATCTGAAATTGTCTGGATACATAGTCCCTTTGGAGTACACTACAGTATTAGTAAAATCTCAGTGGTAGTATTTTCAGTGTAGATGATATTAAGCATCAAACGTCTGAAAACTTTACCTCCAGGGGCACTGTAGGCTGGATGCAAGTACTGGCCATCCCTAGCAATGTAGAAAGGAAAAGACGCCTGCACACTTACTCTAAGCCACCAAGAGGATCTTAAAGCAATTCTTACCTTTCTGGCATGGTCACGCAGCACTTAGTAAAAATTTGAACATGAACAACTCCGCCTCCCTCCAAAGTCCCACCCTCTTCCCATCGATAGCCAGACTTCTCCTACGAAAAAAAATATAACTAATATATGGTAGTTCCTCAGACTACAAAGGTAAGTAAATGTTACGAGGGCATTTTATTTTTTACCACATATAGAATTGAATATTATTTAATTACTGTGGGTTAGTTTTCACTTACCGATGCCTCTGAATCTGACTCCATTGACCCGTTTCACTCGCGCTGCTCACTTCCTCGCGCCGCACGCAATATTTTTTTTCGTAGGAGCGTGAAACGGGTCAATGGAGTCAGATTCAGAGGCACCGGTAAGTGAAAACTAACCAACAGTAATGACATAATATTCCATTCTATATGTGGTATAAAATAAAATGCCCTCGTAACTTTTAGTTACCTTTGTAGTCTGACGAACTACCATTAACGTTATTATCGTAATTATAGCATTTCAGCACCCGTTTGTTTACAGTCAAATGCCTCGTTTTTTTTTTCTGCAAGAGAGGCGCGTGACTCGCAAGCGGTGACAGCTATAGGCAACTGGAAGGGGCGCTGCGACGGATGACAGACAGAAAGCTCGGCAAATCATTTTATTCGGACCGAAGACAGGGGTCGACAATATAAATGGCCCGGTGGCCCGGATGTACTTTTAAAACCTTCAGGGCCACCAGAACGCTCCAAGCAATGCCTTGAAAATAAAATAACAAGTAAAAAATGTAATTAATCTAATTTCACATCAATTCCCTGTGGTACTGTGTCTTCTAATGATTTCTGTTAAATCCTCTCGGTAATTACCGCAAACACATAGTGTTACGTGATCCCGGTCAAAGACAGAGACATCTACTTTCTGTAAGCAGCGAGCGCTGTGCCCTGGGACGTAATGTAAGCACATCACCTGCGAGCAACTGCACTGTGCACAGCTCACTCGCTCCCACGGAACGCTCGCTCACTGCTGCTGATTGAAGACGCATCCTGACATAGTTTTCATCAGTTCGCAACTTTAAAATGTTTCTAAAGCCCCCAGTACCCGGCCAAACGCCGGGCAAAAAATACAAAGCAGAGAAAAAGTCACCGGAAGAATTGAGGGAGAGTGAGAAGGAGTACGAGAAGAAAAGAAGGGAAAGAAAGTTCCAGCCTCAATGGCGAGACCGCTGGAATTGGCTGGGATATAAAGAGGCCAAAATGAGGTCTTTTGTGAACTCTGCAAATGAATGCCCAGGTTTGCAGACAAGTAAGTGAGAGAAAAGTTAACGTGTATGAAAAGAAGAGTATGATAACGAATTGCTGTGGAACTACGGAGAAAATAACGTCGTCACACGACGGTTCGGTCTAAAAAACGCAGATCTGCAAGCACACAACATGTCCTATATGTGACACACTGTGATCTTGTAGATCGGCGTTTTCCGCGTTGTACCGCAGCAATTCGTTATCATACACTTCATTCTCGAAATCAGTGTTTCTCAAACTTTTATTTCAAGGTCTCCCCTTTACTCTGACATATGTAGATATTTCACCCTCCCAATCAGAATAGCGTACTTGGAATTATTATGATACAATTATTTTAATGATCTAATGATAAACATTTGCATTATATAAATGTATAGTAGCTAGTTGTAGTAGTTATTAAAGTAGTCCGATTAAACAACACCCTTATCGGGTCAGTCCGGAAAAGCTACTGTAACGTGCCGTTCGGTCGTGCCTGCTTCGAACAGTGCAGGACTCAAGGAATAGTCTTTGCGGTCGGTATTTCTAAGTTCGTTTTATTTTGTTCATTCACATCACATGTACAGATCCATACAACACTGGCTGCATTTTCGAGCCAAACTCAACCCAGTTCACTTCCGTGCCGAGAGTAACATTTCCGGCCGCAACTCACTGCAGCATATTCCATTGGCTGCACCAATCAACGTGATGTGGTTGCCTGACAACTCACATTACACCACCCCCTCCTAAGATGGAACATCCCGTGAACATCATCTTTGGATCTTTGGTACACCAACCTACAACAGTAATTAACTCAAAATAACCAAAACATTTTTTTTTTTTTTTTAACCCGATCACATTCACAGCTCCATAACATAATCTTCTTGCCATACTGGCCTTCTAACATTCCTCTGTGGCCTGCCTAGCTGGCTCCCAGTAGGGCCACTTTCACCCTCCTCAACAACCCCATCCTCAGCCCCTGGTAAGCTGGGTAATTCTTCAGGGGTCTGTACTCCTACACCCTGTTGGTCTGTGTCACCCACCTCTGACTCCTCGGAGAGCGCCTGATCCTGTGCGGGCGGATTTCCCCCGTTTAACAGAGGCCTACCCCAGCGCATCCAGCTGGCGCGCTTTCCTCGAGCGCTTTGCTGCCTGTTTCCCCCTGCCCATGAGTCATTACCCAGAACAAGGTCAGGGTTCAGTTCATTGTTTTTTTTCTTTCCATTACCCCCAGATATAAGGTGTCCTGTAACCCCAAGGTAAGGCTTTAGCCTATTATAGTGAACCACAGCTGTGTAAGGACCGTCACATTGTTCCACCTCATATAATACATCTGAGAGTTTTCTCACAATTCTGAAAGGGCCTTTAAACTTCCTCCTTAATTTAGGTGACAACCCCCTCTTTTTCTGATAATCACGAAGCCAAACAAATTCATTTTCTTCATATCTTTGAGAGGTTACCTTCATGTCAAAATACTGCTTCTGTTAACCTGTGGCCCTCTTATGATTTTTCTGCACAGCCTCCCTCACTGTGCTTAAGTATCCCTGTAGCTTCTGCACATATTCACTGACATAGTGCGCTTCCTTACTTTGCGTCCCCATGACAATGTCAACCGGTAAAGTAATCTCAGTACCAAACAGTACCTTGTAGGGTGTGAACCCAGTGGAGGACTGGACACTGCTCCTGTAAGCCATCATTATATATGGTAGCATTAAATCCCAATTCCCTTGATTATCTTCCACAAAATCCGATAGCAAGCAGATCAAGGTTTTGTTCATCCTTTCTACCAACCCGTCTGACTGTGGGTTATAAGGAGTAGTTCTTGTTTTATTCATCTGTAACAGATTGCACATTTCCCTAGAAAGGTTAGACTCAAATATTCTTCCCTGGTCACTATGAATTGTACGGGGAACCCCCAACCTCAGCACAAATTCCTCCACCATTTTTTTTGCTACGGTCTCTGCCTCTTGATTTGGAATGGCATACGACTCTGACCATCTAGAAAAATAGTCCGCCACTACCATTATGTATTTATTCCCTCTCTCAGTAGTGGGCAAAGGCCCCATTAAATCTACGGCGATTCTTTCAAATGGCCGGCCTGTGACCGAACTTGTCATGGGTGCTCTGGGAGGAGGCCCCTTCACTTTATAAGCAGCGCAGGCCATGCATGTTTTGCACCACCGTTTTATGGCAGTCTGCCAGCCTGGCCAGTAAAATCTTACTCTGATTTTCCCTGTGAGTTTTTCTATTCCCAAATGGCCTGCGGTTCTGTCATTGTGCATGAACGTAAGTATCTCATTGACCAGTTCATCTGGTACCACCCCCCTCCAAATGGTTTCCCGTGTCATAGTTTTGGCTCTCAAGACATAGGACCCCATTTCTTACTCGCAATCCACCCCACACTTGCCGATATGGCTTAAAGTTTGGATCAGAAAATAGTTCATCAGGGGGCTCAATCCTAGATTGCCTCTTCCATTCCTTCAACTGGGAAATTACAGGGTCCCTATTCTGTGCTTCCAGGAGGAAGCCAATATTTGGGGAGGCCTGTGAGGCATCACTCGCCACAGGCGCAACACTGACCTCGTCTGGCCTATCCCGTGCACTACGTTCACAATCATCTTGCCCTGCATATCGGCGCGACAGACCATCCGCATTATTGTGCAGCTTCCCGGCTCGGTGCACTATGTCGAACTGGTACTGGTCCAGAAATTCTAGCCACCTGGCTAGCTGACCTTCTGGTTGTTTGAAATTACTGAGCCAACGCAAAGAGCTATGATCCGTTCTTAGTAAGAATTTTCTCCCAAGCAGATAATGTCGGAAATGTTTCAGGAATACAATCACCGCCAACAGTTCTTTTTTAGTTGTTGAGTATCTCTTTTCCTGTTTTGACAGAGCGCGGCTAGCATAAGCCACTACTCTCTCTCCACTGTCATATTTCTGTGACAAAACAGCTCCGATACCTGTGTCACATGCATCCGTATCCAGTATAAAAACCAAATTTGGGTCAGGAAATGCCAAAACAGGTGTAGTGGTGAGTTTAGATTTCAGTACATTAAAAGCCAACTCACATGATTCATTCCACTGAAATGTTTTCCCTTTGTCTGTTAACCGATACAGGGGCTCTGCAATTTGTGCAAAATCAGGTATAAACCTTCTGTAATATGATGCGAGTCCCAGAAAACTTCTGGCTTCAGTTACAGATTTAAGTGTGGGCCATAACCTGATGCTATCCGTTTTGGAGGGGTCTGCAGACACCCCTTCGGCTGAAATAATGTGCCCAAGATAGCTCACCTGAGAGCGGAACAAACGGCATTTAGCAGGCTTGACTTTTAGATCTGCCTGCTGTAATCTGCTAAGGACCCCTTCCAGCCTTGAAACCTGCTCCCGAAAAGAGCGACCGATTATTATTATATCGTCAAGATATACCAGGCATGTAGTCCATTGCACGTCCGCCAGCACCAAATCCATTAGGCGTTGGAATGTGCTTGGTGCGTTGCACAATCCAAAACCCATGACATTGAACTCAAACAACCCCTTTTTCGGCCAGAAATGCTGTTTTGTTCCGATCATCGGGATGCATATCCACTTGCCAGTACCCACTGGCTAGGTCCAATGTGGAAAACCACTTGGCCCCAGCCAGTGAGTCCAGTGTCTCATCTATCCGTGGAAGCGGATAAGCATCATTCACTGTATTTTCGTTTAATTTTCTATAATCGACATAGAACCTCACTGTATCGTCTTTCTTCTTCACTAACACCACAGGTGCTGCCCACGGACTGTTAGATGGCTGAATAACTTTCCTATCTATCATATTTTGCAAATGGCTGTCAAACTCTGCCTGCAGATGAACAGGAACTCGCCTTAGTGCTTGTTTGACAGGCTTCGTGTTGCCTGTGTCTATCCTGTGCTGGACTAGTTTTGTGCGCCCCAAATCAAAATCCCCAATACTAAAAACACCAGTGTATTTGGTTAGCATTTCTTTCACTGCTTTTAGCTGAGTGCTGTCCAGCTGCTCGGCATCCAGATCGAGGGCCTGCATTAACTGCCCTACTTCCCACTTAGGCCGGTGAACAGGCTGTTCTGGTACAGTATCATCATTTAAACAGGCAATGACTGCCGTTTCATTCCCCAAACAGAGAACCCGCCCAATTTTGTTCCCTGTCTGAGGCACTGATGTTCGGGTGACACATTCATCACACGTACAGACATTTCTCCACGGCGAGCCATACCCAAGCTACAAGCTACCAGTACATTGTTTTTGTGTGTTACCTCCGTACATGGCTCCAGCAGACCCTCAGTTTGTTTTCTATTTATAGCGCCCTCCACTTTACCCTGTATGAACATTTCAGACCTTGGAGGGATTACCACATCAGTCATGACCACCACCCTGCACACACTTCCCGCCCCACCGCGTGGAATGAGAGGTACCTGTTTACCCAGGATAGTGCATGTGCTTTTCTGCATGTCAATCACTGCACCATATTTAACAAGGAAATCAGTTCCCACCAGTGCACATTGGTCTGCATCCCTAGCAACCACCAAGTCACAAGCCAAGTGTAGTCCATCCATGGTGCTGATAGTAGACCACCTACCCATCACCGAAAAAGGCTGTCCATTGGCTGCAGTGACTGGCTTGTCATAGGGCCTTAGCAAGTTCAGTCGACCGCCTGTCGCCTCCCTCCAGATTTTCTCCTGCACCATTGACACCTGGGCCCCAGAATCCACCATGATTTCACATTCAACATTGTCAATGGTAGCCCGTAAATAGAATCCCTCCCCCACTGTGCCCGATGCCACAGTGACCTGCGCATCGCCCGTGTCCACCGGGCCCTCCCTGGGCACGTAAGGGCAATCCTTCTTTAAATGTTTGGTACATCCACAGTACCAGCAAGCCCTGTTGAATGCTAAGGAGAACTGCGTTCGGTCGCTGCCAGGGGGGCGGGCTCTCCCTCTCCCTTGGTTCTGCTCACCGCCGGGTCTCCGTCCGCTACGTCCACTGGAACCCGTCGGTCCTCCCCCTGGTCTAGGGCCCTCTTTTTCGGACAGGTGTTTCACCTCTGTGCGTAACTGTGCCACACTCCACTGTGCCACTGACTCCAACAGTTCTTTGGGGACACTCACCATGTCTTTGGTCCCCTCACCGGAGCCACACACATTTATTCTATTGGGGGCAGCAACCGGACCTTTGAGCTGTCGGATCTGCTCCAGTTCAGTGGCTACATGTATAGCTTCATCCAGAGTTTTAGGTTTAGAGCTACACAGCTGAACACGAATATCCCCACTCCCCACATTTGCAATAAAATGATCACGAGCAAGGGAATCGCGCGTGGCCACACTGTATTCTGGGTATGCCTTGGCAGCTAAACGACAGACATCATAACCAAAGTCACGAATGTTCTCACCCGCTTGACGTCTGCAATCAAGGAAGGCTGCGCGGCTCCAGTCGGCATGCACAGGTGGCTCAAAGTGCTGCTGCAAAGCCCCTTTTAACAGTTCGTAAGTATTTTTGCTGCCCTGTGGCAAACTGCTACAGAAGATTCTAGCTGGGCCCCTCAGCAAAAGGATCAGGTATTTCAGTTTATCGGCCGCAACCCAGCCATTAATGTCGCCAGCCAATTCAAACTGTTCGATTGATGCGCCCCACTCACCGTCCTTCCCCTCAAACAGTTCGGGTAGAAAAGACTGCCGTCGCTCCGCTGCTGGGGCTGGAACTGAAGCAGAGGAGGAAGTCGGCACCCGCTGGCTAGCACCTGCTTGCTGGCTGGTACCCACTTCGTCATCCGAAGACATTTTATCTCGCTAACTGGCGTCTGCAAAGATACATGCAACAAGCTAGCGATATGATTAGCTTCTATTGCCTGCACGAGTTATGAAGAGACCTCACCGTAAAGTCCTGAAATAAAACCGCTGCCACCACTTGTAACGTGCCGTTCGGTCGCGCCTGCTTCGAACAGTGCAGGACTCAAGGAATAGTCTTCGCAGTCGGTATTTCTAAGTTCGTTTTATTTTGTTCATTCACATCACATGTACAGATCCGTACAACACTGGCTGCATTTTCGAGCCAAACTCAACCCAGTTCACTTCCGTGCCGAGAGTAACATTTCCGGCCGCAACTCACTGCAGCATATTCCATTGGCTGCACCAATCAACGTGATGTGGTTGCCTGACAACTCACATTACACTACCGTCACATATCTGGGTTGAGTTATTGGGAGGGGTCAGGTGCGTCCAGTAATGGCTAAGGTACTTGCTATTCGCGAATATCCCGTTCCATGTGATCGGCGTGAATTACGCCGTTTCTTAGGAATGGTAGGTTACTACCAAAATTTTTGCAGAAACCTTTCTTCGGTGGTATGTCCTTTAACCGATCTATTAAGTCCAAAGGTTGAGTTTGTTTGGACCGAGGCGTGTCAAAATGCTTTTGAAAGTGCCAAAGGTTTGCTCCTCTCTGCTCCAGTGTTGGTGGCGCCAAACTTTGCAGAGGCATTTCGTCTCGCAGTGGATGCGAATGCCAGTGGCGCGAGTGCTGTTTTGCTGCAGTGTGGAACTGACAACATTGAGCACCCTGTATGTTATTTTTTCAAAAAAATTCACGCCTTCACAAAAAGGGTACTCTACAATAGAAAAAGAAACGCTTGCCTTAATAATGGCAATCCAACATTTCGAAGTATACTAAAAAAGGTCACCCCAGCCAATTACCGTTTATACAGATCATGATCCCACTTAAAACTCCCTGCTCACATGCGCAACCATAATCAACGACTAATGCGTTGGAGTTTGATACTGCAACCCTTCGACCTTAAAATTTCACACATCCGTGGAAAAGATAATATCTTGGCGGACGCCTTATCGAGAATTGACCATTAACTTTAAACCTGTTAAAAGTACATCTGTAAATATTGCTGTATATACACATCTGTTTGATTGTAGGCCATTTAACTTTCTATAATGTAGCACTTTGTTTGACTATCATGGTAAGAAAAATTGAAGGAAAAGTCTCACGCTGATAACGCGGCGTGCAGATTCATTAACTTGCGTTAGTTTTTGTGTATAGGCCTACTAGAAATTGATGCTGTAAACTGGAGTGAAAAAAATAAAATATATAATTAAAATATAATGGTTATATTTAAATATAAAAATAAGGTTGCTGCCTTAGTTTTTTTGAGAAATGTGTAATGGTCTAGTTGTCTTGGTGCTCTGCTCTACTCTGTGAGCTGGCGGCCCAGTGACCATATTTGAGTGGTTAATTTTGTACGAGATGTCTAATGTAATTTGTAGGGACTAGAGTCACCATTTTGGGGTGGCGGTGTTGCGTCCCTCAGCCTACTGTGGCTTTATTCTAAGGTGTGATTGGTTTTGGCTACCTCTGTTGGTAGTGGTCTGTCTTTTAATTTCCCCTTAAACTACAGGTAATGCAGAGCACCTGCGGTGGCTAGGCCGTGCCCACAAAAACCCTCCTCCTGGACCCTGAGGTTGGCATTCACCGGGGCTAGCAGGGACGCACACAGTTCCATGCGGGAATGGTTTCCTCTTTGTGCAAGACTGGTCGTCGATCCAGGCTCAAACGTTATTGTTATAAGTTTTTTTCCCCTAGACCATATCCTCTGTTAAATGTGAGCAACAAAACTATTGTTGTACGTGCCAACCCGGTGTTGTCTACCCTTGTGTTGCGTTCAGAGGTGTCCGGGCATAACATCATTGTTTAATCGTTATTATGGGGATCGATACCTGACATTGTCCTGGGCCAGTGGTTACAATGGTGGGGGCCAGTGGCAAATTTCCCTTTTTGTCTACCCCTGGAAGAAAATGATTGGTCAGACTTTTATCAGAAATATATGAGAATTGAATATTGAAGAGTTTCAACACCTGGTGGATTTCTTTTACATTTTAGTGTGCCATACGCTTATTGGGAGCATTTTAAGATTACAAAAGAAAAGTGGAAAAATTCAAGAAAGGTAAGAATTACTTTAATTGATTAAAATATGACAACGTTTCGATCCAACTTGGATCTTCGTCTGGTCATCATGTCACCCATATTTATATATTGTCCACACCAATAGACTGACAAAATTAATTATAATAGGTGTGGTTAACCCTCTAAAAACACCCAGAAAGGTCAAGGAGAATAAAAATTCAACATACAACAAGAAAGGAGCAAAATGGAATACATACAAAAATCTATGAACAATTGGCCAATCTTAAATTACCAACATATAGTAGATATCAAAACCTCAGCCCATAAAAGAACAATACAACCACGTATGAAAGAAATACCCAGCAATATACCAAAGAATTTTCTTTTGAACTATGATACACAGTCACAGCTAGTTTTCTTAGAAAGTGAAGAGCTTGGTTTGGTACTGTGCTGGCTAGATAGCTTTCTGACTGAAGGTGGCGCTCTATAGAGCTAATGTTCTACCAACCTAATATTCTATATTCCCAGACATATACCAAAGTTCTGTCTTTTGAAATATATGAAGTACATGCACAGTTAAACATAAAATTTGTAATCCCTTTGGTATAAAGCTCGTTTGGTTGTAAACTGGTAGTGACTGTGAGCGTTACAAATGCACAATACATGGGCTATTACAAAGTACGAGTACAGTGCAGTCAGAAATGTACAGCACATAATAAAACATGACCAGGCCAAAATTTTTAAATGCCAAAAAAGAACTAATGTAAAAGGTGTACCACCATAAGTACACGCATGCAGACATTCATCAACATTATACGTACACTTACATAACATAACAGTCCATAATTTGAACTCCAAAAAGAATCTTCCTCACACAACCGCGTACATGAAGACAATGTACAGTACAAAAGTTAAAACTGTTTTATACTTTTCATGTTATCCAAAGCAAAATGATGTCAACACAGCATGTGACTAGCTCTAACCGTCAGTCTGTTTTTGGAATTCGATTGTGGGTTGGTGGCACCTGGTGGTGCGCACCAGAGGTGCTCCTTGGCCTTGTCCCTGAGCAGCCATCCATGGCCTTCTTCATTCGATCTGGGTCGATGTTACCCGCGGAGCCAGTCGAGCCCGAGGCAAGCCTTACTACACTGCATCCTGGGTCTCTACAGGGCTGCTTACAGGCCGTTGATAGTGAGCTTGTCTGTCTCTGAATTAAATAATGGGCTGCAGCCTATATGGTGCAATAGCTGCGTCAACACCCATGGCTTGGTACATAAGGAAATGGGAAGTCTGTAAAAGAAACCCCGCCCTCTGAACCAGCGGGCATCCCGTCATGCTAGACATCATGGGTAGGTGTTAAGAATGAAGGCATGCGAGTTACCACTATAAATGAACTGCCCTTTTCTTGGCAGGGTGCTGCTTGCTTGCTAGGACCTCTGGGCCCTTTATCAGGACAACCACTTGCTAGACACAACTGCTGTGCCCTTTTTCATACCCAAGCACCATGCCCCAGGGAAATCCTAGAATTAACACTGAAGCCTGCTCTCCAATTCTAATAGGAAAGTAAAAATGCAGAGAATTGTTATTTTCTGAAAACGCACTGACACTGCAAAACTGTACACTGTACTGGTAAAAGTCTTGCATGTTGACACAATGCTACAATCACCACCAACATTCTTTTCCAATTTACAACCAACCCAGCTTTATACCAAAGAGTTTAAAAATTTTATGTATACCTGTGCATGTACTTTATATCTGTCAAAAGACAGAGCTTATGTCTGGAAATGTGGGATATTAGGTCGGAGAACATTAGCTCTTTAGAGCACCACCTTTCGTCAGATTGCTATCCATCCAGAATAGTACAACGCTAAACTCTTCATTTTCAGAGAAAACTAGCTGTGTGCATCACAACTCAAAAACAATTTATTTGGTACATTGCTGGGGATAGCCAGTATTAACATCCAGCCAACAGCGCCCCTGGGGGCAATAATGCCACCTAAACATAGGCACAATCAGCTATGAAATGGTCCGTTTTGAGTTTTCCTCCAACTTTGGTTCCGTCTAGCTTGAAAATGAAGATACTACTAAAGAAATGCTTGGTATTCCCAAAAATAGAGTTCCAAAAGCACAACAAACAGCATTTACCCTCACAGTACAAATCTGGGCTACAGAGAAAATATACCGCAAACATGCACTGAAAATCAATTTCGACCATCTTTCCGGGCATCCATTGCTCTAACCCAGCAAGATACCAAGGTACTATTAACTGAAAATGATAGTTTTGTTGTGAGTAAACACATAATAAAGCATTCTTGATTGGTATATGTCTGGGATATTATTTTATTCCCATTTTCAATTTTTACTGTGATTTCTAAAATAATGCCAGCTGAATAACATAGCTACCCAGCTTAGCGCTGATGTGATGCTGATGTCTATCCAGACTTGAAGTGTCACAGGTCATGATAAAAGTATAACACATCTGGTAATGTGTATCCTTAAATTATTATAATTGATGTAAAATGTGGCGTCAAAATCAAAACTGAGCCACTTTTGTGGCTTGCAGGTGGCACCACCAACAGACTAAATGAGATACGGACCTAAAAATTTGGCCTTTTCCATGAGACTACCATATCTACCTATGTGCCAAGTTTCATTTAATTCCAGGGGGGTCAACTGTGCACCGAATGTCAATCTCTCATGGAATGGCTCTTAAAATGCAATGCTATCAATGCAAATTTATATGTCCTCTGGTGAACTGAATGTCCAATGTCAATGTAAGAACATTGAGAACACTGAGATGAGTAACACAGAGACTAACCTGTGCAAACCACTCCAACATCCAGCATGTGACCGCAATAACTTTCCCCCAATTCTGATTCACAGTCATTCAGTGTGGATTCTGATCCCTTCCAGTCCACAAAAGCCATCCATATTTTTCCAGATCCGGGTCCAAAGGAATAAGTTTGGTGTTCTGCAACATCTTCACAGCCTAACTGTCTGCACACCACTCCTGCATCAACAGGATCCCAGCCAAACAAACACACTGTTCCCCATTGTCCGTTACGGTACACCTCCACTCTCCCAGCACAAGGGTAATTGCCATCTGCCAACCTCACATCTATTATGCATATGCAAGGGGGGGGGCAGAGTGAGAGACAGTGGAGGGGGAGCGTGGGCATGGTAGAGAGAGAGGAAGAAGGAAGGTGAGAGTGAGAGAGAGAGAGAGATCTTATCCAAATCCCTATTCACAGACTTCAATTCGATTATAACACACTCCATAAGTGACATGAGCTGTGACAGTGAGGCTGGCCAACACACTGAATTAGCCCATGATACTAATGTGACAACAATCTCGTCTTACGAAGGTGATGTTCCTGCATACAGGTATATGAAGTTTGCTGAAGAAAAGGTGAAGACTGATTAAAGACTAAAAAAAGTGAGAATGAAAGTAACCTCAGATCAGTTTGTCCTTTTAGGATAAGCTGTTACCCAGATGTTTTAATAACAGCAAACTTCCATAGACATAAATACAGGAGAAACAGGAATGCATTAAAAAGATCTTAACAGGCTAAAGTAATTTCATAATGACTGTGAAAATGAGAATAATTTCCACAGATGAGCCATCTTCTGTGAACACCAGTGATCCCCAACAAAACAGAATAGAGAATACTCCTCTTAAACAGAAAATCCACAGTCCACTGCCATAACTGACCAAAAACACTGCATCTTTACATTTGTTGTCAAACCAAAATAAGAAAACTCGGCTGCAGGACATGCACAAATGTTAATTATAGGCAAATGATTTTGGTATGATTTCAGTTGTCTTCAGCATGAGTAATATTATATGCATATAACAGTGTCAGGTAAAATTTCAAATATGCGTAGACATTTACAGTTGAAGATCCAGTTTCATAAAGTACTTTAGTTACAAAATATCGATATTGAGAACAAAGGGTCTGAATACATAATCGATCTATAAAATCTGCTCATTGAAAACCCCACTGCTAAAAGTACTTTAAGTCACAAAATGTCCATTCTGAGAAAATCTACTTGGGTGACTATAAAATACCTTTTCCCATCCTTACCTAACGGTGTGGGAAAATGTGAACTAACTACTGGGCTCTGCAAATGAACTTAAAAAAATCAGTTTAAAACAATAACTTTTGTGCTGTTAGGTTGGAATATGTCTATAAGATTAATTTTCAAAAACCGGCTGAGCTTGTGTCTCATGTTAAATTCTGATTGTTGTGGGATGTCTTGCAAAGTAGCACACACTACGTCATCAATGAAATGCTCTTTATGAACCTCTATAGTCTTTGAGCTTCCTTCATGCAGTGGCACCTCCAGAAAATTTTCATAAGGGTGGCCAGATGGGGCCAGAGAAAATCTTTGGGTGGCACATCAAATCAGTCTTCCTTGTGGAAACCTGGATTCAGTTCCAGTCTGTGGTCATGAACTGCATGGGCAGCAGGGGGTTATATTTATTTTTCTCATGATTTTTTTGTTGTTGTTGTTGAATTTTGAATTTTTGTATTGACTGAAGATGAATGTATGGTTTGTATGAATTGAATATGATTCCTTAAATAAGGGGGGGGGGGTACAGGGGAAGAGCAGTGATTTTAGAAGTGTGGGTGTTCTAGGGGTGAGATGTGAGCACCACAATCCCCGCCTCCAGCCTACCACTCCAGTCCCCACAACAGGCCACATTTTAAAATGAATGCAATGGATTCCTAAATTTTCTTCACCACATTATGGAAATAATATTGGGTTCAAAACGAACACAGTAGCAGCGCTCCCCTCTCCTCCAAGATAGTATATTCACCAGCATTGACATACCATCATATTATGCAATAACTTCAGACTTCTTAGTGTCTGTTAAAAATGTTTTCTTTTTTAAAAAATTTTAAGAATACGCCTTTAATTCTCTTTATTTCATCAATGATACCAAAGAGAAAAACTGATCTACACTGTCCAAATCAACCATACCCATCACTTTGTCAAAATCAGTGTCAGTGGGCAGATTAAATGCTAGCTTCCAAAGCAAAGACCCATTGATGTCTCTTTAACTCCACTTACATGAGCACTTGACTTGAAAAAGGAATCAATCTTCATCTGCCTTTTCCTTTTGTGCATTTCAATGTATCTTGCATAACAAAAAGGGCAATATCATTTTGAACAATGAGTGCGATTATATGCACACAAATTTTCCCTCAGAATATGACAACATTGAAAATTTGATAAAAGTAGTGAGAACCGCAAATTCCTTTTTGATATTCAGAACTAATCCTTAGTCAAAGTGTAGGGATATGCTGAAATTATTTGAGTTCTAGGAGCATTTTTTGGGTGTGTACAGTGCCCTCAGAAATTATAGGCACCCTTACTGAATACGTACGTGCAAAACAGGTAATGAATAAAATGTCTCGGCTGTTTATCCTCCTGTTCTTTCACTCAAACTATTCACAAAAATCTCACATTTTCATTGAAGTAAATCATTGAAAGAAATATAATTTTGACATCAAATTTTTTTCCTCCAAAATAGGTGTGCTGCAACTATTGCAATCCATAGAAAATCCTACAATTAAAATTCTAACAGATGTATACTTCCATTTATGTTTTGTTAAAATTCACCTGTTTGATTATGAAACTCTTTAGGTGTCATGCATGACTTCCTGTTTCAGGAGGGTATAAAAATGACATGACATGAGCCGAATTTCCATTCATTTATCAATATGAGAAAGACCCTCAAACACAGTAACGGCGAGCAATGAAATGTTGCTGAGCCACAGACGGGAAAGAATAGAAGGTTGTTGAAGTGAGAGCAACATTAAGAGCTGTGCTTTTCCCCAAACAAATTATATTATAATTATTAACAAAATTCTCAATGAAAGTATACACTTAAAATTTATATTTTAAGAGCTGGCGGGGCAAAAAGGGGGCAATCCGCGACGTATCGTCGCACCATGTAAGAAAACCCCGAGTGAAATCACTATGCCATAGATAGAACGGAATTGGGGGTGCTGTACTGAAATGTATTTGAGCATTTAGCAATTACAATAGTCTACAATCTTAGAAATAAGTTAATCAACATGACAAAACCATATGCCATGTACTCTATCACATGTGATGGTTTTTAAAATTATTTGCCTGACCATTTTGCGATATTCATAGGTTAAACAGCTAGTTAGTTACATGGCTAATGTTAGCTACATGGTTAGCTTACCGGGTTACCAAGCTAGCGCAGGCTAGATTTGTATGGAATCAGATTTGTGTCAAAACTATCGAACAAAACTTTTTGGATATGAAACAAAAATTTCAAAATTGAGAGAGAAAATTACTCACTGAAGAAACAAAAGTTACCTCAAAGGCAAAACTTGTACAAAAGTTGTAAACAAATTATTTTTATGATGGAATAAACCATTGGTCGTTTTAGTTGTTTGATAAATTGTTCTTTCGTTCATAGCACCCTCTGCTGCTTTCGCAATTATCAGATTTGCGGTTACACTCCCAGCTCTTTGTTTGCGATTCTGTCTCAAACGTCTCAGTGGGCGTGTGTGGTCTGACCTCATTAGCTAATGGAATTCTGGGGCTCAGAGCCTGAAGTAATGAATCAACCATAGAATGTAGTGCTGAAAGTCTTGGTCTGGACTCCACTCACAAGCGAATCACACCAGTGACGACAGAAATATTACAATGGCTGATGAAGGAATTCACCGTGTGCCCTTGTTTTATTGCCGTGGCCTACTCTAAAAAAAATCTGACAGTGATTAACACATCGTCTCTTACCTGCTGTTGTAGCCAAGCAACTCAGGAAGATTGTAACAGAATGTGGGCTACCGTCCTGCAATTTACTGAGCTGGGGTATGTTTCCCAAAGGTGTAGCTAGTTGCTAACTCTTTTAAGGGGTGATCTGGGGTTAAATGAAAAATGACACCAGGAAACAACTCAGAATTAATCTAAAGAGGTATATGTAAGATCTGTGGCACCAAAATACAAGTTGGCATTTTTCTGTTTATGCGGGGAGATGTAATCAGGGAAATGGAAGGCATTAAATATGCAGAAAACTTCTGGCACCAATTCCTCTTAAACTCTATGATAGAATTGTTTTTCTTTCATCATTTCAAAGCCATTGCTTATCCAAATGCAATGACATAGCCACTTTGCCCAATTTATCAGTTTTGCAATTTTGGGGCATTTTAGTTCAAATTTTGAAATTAGTTTTGAGCAGAATCTGGACGAATACTCAAAAATATTCAAAGATTTGTAACAGATAGGCAAAATTTCCCTATGTCATTGCATTTCTAATGAAGTAAAAGTACCTGCAGCCCAAATTTCATTGATTTTCAATGATAAATAAAAAAGTTATGGCTGCCACAAACATGAGAAACCTGGAAAAAGGATCTTAGGAAATCAATGGAAAATGCATTCAACCTTTGAAAATTTGAGTTCAGTCTTAGTCTGTGGCTTACAACCCAAGAAAAGACTGTATTATCTGATTATTCAAATGTTTACCTTTCCTGGTGTAAAAAGCATAAATTTCATCATCACAGTTGCTTTTAAATCATGAAAAAAATTCAGTTTTGAAATTTTTGAGAATTAGTGATTTTTAAAGGTGGGTTATTATAGAATATTTTTATTCAAAAAAACTTTTGGGAAAAATAATCAAATTTTGCCCATTTAACCCCAGATCACCCCTTAACTTCCACAGTCTGGTTCAATAAAAAAGCTTTTGGGAACAGTACACCTGAACTGTTACTGTAAATGTACATTCGTTGCCATTTAATGCTTTTTACCTTACTTGAATACAAAAACGCAAATAATATACAATCAATAATATACAATCGCCTAACGAAAATGTTCTCCACTTCCATATACGTTTCCATTGAAGGACATGCAGAATTTAATTAGTTGTATCTGGACCTCATTTTTTTGTCCAGGTGGATAGGCCTACATGTTGAAGATAAAGGCCTAAAGATTTTTTCATTTTAAATTTAGTAAAATATAAAGTCCAACAGTTGACAGTAACTGTAGATAAATTTGCATATAAATGTTATAGTGGCTTGATGAACCAATTATGCTCAAATCCTTCCATCAACCCACGCATCTGCTGTGAAAATATGTGCAAACGCTGCAGACGGAAGGTTAATAGTACACCTATCTCAAAAAATGAAATTTTTACAAAAGTTAAAACGATATAACCTGAAGCAATTAAACTGAAGCATAAGCTGAACTGATTAAGGCAATGCAAGACCTTTTTTTTTTTTTTTAAAATAAAGCTAATGCAAGCAGTCTACGATTGCAGTTGCAGGTTTAGAAGCTGATAGTTTTGTTCGATAGTTTTAACACAAATCTGATTCCATAGATTTGGACCTAGCCAGAATCGTCCACCGAACAAAAAATGTTCACACTGAGTCATGTTCAGCAACATGCCCTCTCCTGAGACTCTGAGCCCTGTGGGCTCTTTAGGTGAAAATGAGAATCACTTTGACCGAATGGATCTCGCAACAGGCATTCAACCTTTTAGATTTGAGCTTGCTCACTCTTGGGTTTCAACCAAAGAAAAGTCAGAAAGAAAGATACTCAAATGGGACCTGTGCAGTGTTGTAGTCCTAACCATCAGAATTAACACTGTAAAGAAAGAGAAAAAATCAATTGGGAAATTTTTGAGAACACTTGATTTTATAAAAATGTGCCATTTTTGACATATTGCGAGGCAACTTATGGTCAAAGAATTTATCAGAAGATTCCTCTTTGGCACCACACTGCTCTTTCATGCCAGTAAAAAGCAATTTGTTTCTTATTTGCTAAAGTATTGCCAACATAATGGTTGCCATGGCAACAAATTACCTTTCTTCAAATTTAAGTAAATACCAGCTTAATGCAAAGACAACAAACTAAAATTAATCCAGTTTTAACCCTTTGGCATTCAAGCATGTTTTAGGTAATGTCGCGATTTTATGCACCTCATTTTCGAAGTCCTGTAGCTCTGAAACCATAAGTCCAATCATCTTACAGTAACTGAAAAGTTTGTGGGGAATTGTCCATAGTATCAGATTTAGGCTTGACTTGAGATCGTAAGGTCCTGAGTTCAAACCTGGCCACTGGTCAGCATGTCTGGAAAGCTTGTGTTCTTGGGCAAAACACTTTACTCCCATACTCCATGACAGAAGGCTCCACCCAGGTGTATAAATGGTAACCAGCAAATAGTGGAAATCTGACTAAGAAGCAAAAAACCTGCAATGGACTGGCATGGGTCCCCAGGGGAGATTGGGAACCTCTAGTTGCTTCATGCCACAGAAACCGGGTTTAATCACCGGGCCGATGGGCCACTGGCTCGAAACAGGCTTACTTCTTTATCAGATGGAACCAATTATGTTGGTATGTCACTCACCATTTTGAGGTAAAAAGCATGAAAATGTGTACAAACCACGCACTTTTTACCAATATCTAAAAAACTTTTTTTTTTTACATCGAAATAACACTTTTTTCTGAAATAATTATAACTGAGCATGAGGAGGCTAACCGCAAAAGCAAATGCAAGAGAAAAACGCTGCATATCCACATAAACAAACGCCCTGCAACAGCCTGAAACATTGATTGGCTGTTGCTGACCTCTTGACTGTGCTCTGGCACTTTTCCTCAGTGATCATTCTGCTTGGGTTAAAACAGAGACAGGCGAAAGGGAATTGTAGCAGAAGATTCACTCTTGTGTCAAGGAGTTTTTCTGATAATAATTAGTGTGTAAAAGCTCAAATATTAAAAGAGGTAAAACGATTTGATCACCGAGGCATAATCTTTGTTGCCGTAGGGGCAAGGAGGTACTTCCCCACCATTTTTTCCCCTTGTAAGAACTCGATGAGCAAATAGCTGAATTGAGTCGCTAATCTGGTCATGGAAAGGTGACAGGGGGTTTTTTTTCGGGATGGGTTTCAGTCTCCCGGGAGCAAAGTGAAATAAACTTAAACGCTAAAATAGCTAACTAAGTAAATTGTATTATATGCAAAGTAAAACAGAATTATTTTCAAGGACTGTGCTACTCTCGCTTGGTTTTTCTGTAGCTAATTTAGCTAACAAACCTTAGCAAGCTTCTCAATGCTTGGAAACATTATCAAATTACTTGGATATCTTAGTTACAACTTGGGTTGCTCTCATTCATGGGTGCTTGCCTTTCATACAGTCTTCAAGCCAATAAATATTAACATTTACTGGGTTTTTTTCATTCCTTTTCAGTCTTTCTTTTTTACTGCATAAACATCTTGCCAAGTTAGATATTTAGTGTTCCATGCTGGTCGCTGTTCCTGGATTGGCTTATCAAAGTCAGGACGTGTTTAGTTAGCTGGCGTTGTAAGTGGGATGTTCACCTGGCCCTCTGGAATGAAATATTAACATTAACTGGGGTTTTATTCTTTTTTTGGTATCTCCTTTTTACAGAAGGGCTCTTACATGTAAACATATTGTTAATTACATTATTTTAGTATTTTCCTCTGGTCACTGTACCTTCATCATCGTTAAAGTTTAGTTGTGTGTTTGAGTGCTAAGCTACAACCTGTTTGGAGATTCTGAGTTTGAATTAATGTTTACCGGGGTTTTTCCTCTTTTTCAGTGTTTTTGGTTTTAGTACCTGTTTGTGACTAGCTAGCTAGATCGTTAATTGTTTGCATCTTTAACTTTGGATCTGGGATTTGATATTTAGTTAGCAGGGAAACAGTTGCGAGAGTCGTCAATTTGGTTAGGTTGTATATAGTAAGGAGTAATGCTTGCTGGAGTGTTCCCCCCCAGTTTCTCCTGACCATTGTAGCTGCCCGACCCTAGCCAGTTATTTTATTGATAATTGGCATTTCCTGTTCATCACATAGCTGGGTATTGGAGGCTCTCATCTGAGAACAGTATCAAGAAACGCCAGTCTGTGATTATCTGGATTCTGAGCCAAGCTCTGTGATATTGTTAGACTAGTATATTCATAGTACTGGGACTACATAAAATCAAGTCAGCCGTCTGAGTGCTAATTGATTATCAAGTTTGTTTCTATTTGGGATTTCATTTTTGTTAACTTGAACTAAGCCCCTGCTAAAAGAGGCTTTTAATCAATTTACTTAGTGTCCCCACAGTTTCTATCGTGACTGCTGCTCAGGGCTCCTCTGGTTAATAAATTGTGGTTCCTGTGCTTCTATCTTGGCAATAATAGTTTTCTTTGCTATCTAAAGTGTGCTAGATCAATAGGTAGGGGTCCAAAATGTGGTAAAAACGATGTGACGGTTGCAGAATGATCGCACTTCTGGAAAGAGACCTCCAGGATGGGTTTGTCTGCCACCGGTGCCAGCTAATTGAGCACCTGGAGAGCAAGATCCTTGATCTTCAGGGCCAGTTGGTGGCAAGACATAGTTCACAATCGGTAGAATACCTAGAGGAACTGAGTAGTATATCGTTTACAGAAATGGTATGTATGCCAAAGCAGGGTGGTGCGGAGACCTCAGAGCAGGCAGGGAGAGAAAGTTGGGTGATTGTAGGACATCAGCACAGGAAAGGGCAAGCACGCCGTACAGCGACAGCTTCTCCAGAGGTTGAGGTGTCCAACTGATTCTGGCTCTTGCAGGAACTCGACTTAGCCCCTGACCCTGAGAGTGGGGGGATTGATGAGCCTCAGGGCACCCTGTTGACCTCTTCCCCTCAGAAAAGACAGTAAGTGATAGTGGGGGACTCACTCACATTAGAGGAATAGACAGCATAGTCTGTTTGCGCGACAAGGAGTCTCTTACGGTGTGATGCCTGCCTGGTGCCCAGGTGGGAGAACTCCTGGAGCATGCGGACAAGCTCCTGGCCATAGCGGGGAGGGATCCAGAGGTCATGGTCCATGTTGGGACAAATGACATAGGTAAGGGTAGGTTTGAGGTACTGCAAGACAAATTTGTGCTATTTGCTGAAAAGCTTAGGGGCAGATCCTCCATGGTAGTGTTCTCCGGGATTCTACCAGTACCAGAGGGAAGCACTGGAACTTCTTCTGGGACAGGGGTGACCTGTACAAGCCGGACGGGCTACACCTGATCTGGAGGGGTACCTTTGCATTGGATCACCGTATGTTGAGAGTTGCACAGGGTTATTTAAACTAGGGACTTGAGGGGCAGGGAGGTTAGAGAGTGTTATAAATAAGGAAATGCAGACTGCCCTGATGGAAGCTGACAGTTCTACATACACTATTGATGATATCTTTTTCAAGCAACAAAGTGTAGTGAGGGGCTTGGAGCAGCAGGCAGCTGGGAAACCAAATGATAAGTGCAAATATACTGGAATGTTTTTATTTAAATGCTAGAGGCATAAAAAATAAAATTTCCAGAACTTGAGGCTGTTATGATTAATGAGGGTGATGACATAGTTGGGATTACAGAGACATGGCTTTGTGAAGAGGATGCAGACGAATATAATGTAGAAGGTTATAAGCTCTTTAGGAAGGATAGATCTAATAGGAGAGGATGGGTGTAGCACTCTATGTGAATGAAAACATGAATGTGCAGGAAATTCCTGAAATTGAACATTTCTTGCCCTGTGAAGATACATGGGTCAGACTCAATGGCAAACACAAGACTGGTTTAAACATAGGAGTACGCTATCAACTGCCAGCTTTGGACAGTATTGTAAATGAAATGCTCTTTAAGAGGATTAGGCAAGCTTGTTGAGGAGGAGGGACTGTTATTATGGGAGACTTCAATTATCCTGGTATCAATGGGGACCCGCCCAAATGACGTCATGAAAAACGTGAATAATCGTCACGTGATGCGGATGTCTGGCAAGTATCGGGCATCTAACATAGAGAACCATTGAAAACGAGACGCACTAAACTGCCTGTTATTCGTTTTTTCTCCATGGAATGAAGCGGAAATGTGTGCTTAAAGATAGTTTAAAAATAGAATTACTCCTCCCGAGGCAAATATCGATGAATATTAACTGATCACACTAAATGAATGGGTGAATGACGAGCGGTAAATTTAGTCACACTCCTCCCTTTCTCCCCGTCCCGGGCTGCAACTTACACCCAGGTATCCTGGTTAACCTGCTGCCTTCTGATACTTATGTAGACCCAACAGCAGCGATAGGTGTACAAAACTCCTTTTGTAGTCTTCACAAGCTTTGTTCCCTTACCTAGCATTATTCATGAACATCAACATATTTTACATACACTGCGAGATTTGAAATAAGCGGTATCACTTCACATTTGCGATCTAAAAATGCTTACTTTTGAACCAAAATAAACAATACCGCACAAATGAATCAACATAGGTGGAATAACTTCAAATTCTAGCATAGAATCATTCAACTAGTGTATTATCAAGTAGTTTAACAAACTGTTACCAAGCTAGCTTGCTGTTACAAACCTGTCAAAGGGGTCACAAATTAAAGTATGAATACGAAGTCTCCCCCATTATCCTGGCCCCGTTATCCTTCATTGAGCATGTTGCTTTTGCATTTCTATAGCTGGCTAAGCGCAAACGAAAAAGAGGGTTGTTATTGTCGCGGTTTGTATTATCTGGACTGCCCTTTATCTGTGTTTCCCCGTTAGCTGTCGATGGTGAAGTGAATTTCTTCAGAGCCATTGTTGCTATTGCTCGACCTGCTCTGCCGAGCCAGGAATGCGTTTCTCGAAAGAACAGGTGCGAACTTACATAGTTGGAGCCATTGACAGTGAATGGACGAACCACATAAGTTGCTAGCGTAGTTAAAAAACTATGCTTTTGGGAAACGCACCCCAGGTCCCCATTGTCAACACAAGTTAGATCTAAAATAAAAGTTGATAAAATTGCCTAAAAACCTACTTTTTCTAACTCGGAACATTGCCTCCTGTTGTTCACTTGCCAGACTTCCGGGTTCGGAGAATGACGTTCATCTGACATACAGGCTATTTTTTGATATCAGGCGGGTCCCCATTGGGAAATGGTGAAAGGACAGGGTAAAGGGGAGGAAGAACTTCTACATGTTATAAATGACAATTTTTTTAGTGTGGTATGTTAGTAAACCTACAAGAGAGAAGGCAATTTTAGATTTAGTGCTCTGTAATGACCCTGATAGAATGTGCAATTTAGAGGTACTGGACCCACTTGGGACTCATGATCACTCTACTGTAAGTTTAGATCTTTCATGGCAAGTTAAAAAGTTATCTTTGAAAACCAAAATGCTCAATTTCAGCGAGCAAACTTTGAAAAGACGCATTCATATTTAAGCAAAATAAAATGGGAGACACTCTTGGATTGCAAGTCTGTAATTGAGATGTGGGATAGATTGAAGGGGGTTTTACTTGATTCACAATGCAAATTTATTCCAAAGGTGTCCAAAACTAAGTTGAAAAAGCGGAATCCTCAGTAAATGACCACAGCTATTTGTAGGAGTTTGAGGGAAAAAGGAATCTTTATAAGATAAACATTAAGGACAGCAATGAGAATACGAAGGCCGAATACTGTAAAATGCGGGCTGTGGTCAAAAAAGAGCTGAGGAATGCTAGAAGACTGTATGAAAAGCGAATTGTGGAAGGGGCTAAAACTTTTTTCTTTCTTTCTTTTGGCCCACCACCACTCCCCCTCTTTGGAGGACAACTTTATTCTTAATTATCAATGTTATGCAGAAATATAACCTCTCCGAGGGAGGGCTATAACAAAGCAAAAGCAAATTTAAAAAAATCAAGACATGTAACAAAACAACACAAATGTGTGACAACAACTCAAGTTTGTGACAGTAACAACAAACAAATAATCAGCAGTGGTGGAAGCAGTACAAATCAAAGAAGCAGACCAAATAGCAGAAACAGTACCAATCAAAGAAACGATGTTGAGCTTAGGTTTCTTCTATTTATTTGTGTGTGTGTGTGTGTGTGTGTGTGAGATTCTGTGCAGGTATGTGTGTGGATATGTGCTGTTTTATGGTGTGTCTAGTTAGATCCGTGCTTTATTTATGAGATAGTAGACCTGCTGTGGGGTGGAAGTCAGGCAGTTGCAGAGATTTTGTTTTGTGAGTGAATGTGGAGCAAGTTTTGTTGAAACGGAGTTTGTTGTGATTGAGTGATGCAGCCATCTTTTCTATTGATATGTGGTCAATTAACAGGTATTTCCTGTGGGTAATGTTAAGTTGATTTTTTGTTTTCCAGTTTAGGAGGATTGTTTTCTTGGTGATGGTTAGAGCTGTGAACAGTGTAGTTTTGTGGTTCAGCTGTATTATTGATAAATCTCCAAAGATACAAAGCCGAGGGGATAAGGGGATGTAGCAGCCCAGTATATGTGAAAAATGGACGGTGACTTGGTCCCAAAATTCCTTAACTGGTGTGCAGTGCCAAAAGCAGCATGTATGTATGTGTCTGAAGTTTACTGTGTGCAATGAGTGCATTGATCTGATGTGGTGAACCCCATTTTGTGTAATCTCTCACCCGTCTGAAGTTTACTGTGTGCAATGAGTGCATTGATCTGATGTGGTGAACCCCATTTTGTGTAATCTCTCACCCGTGTAGTGAATTCTATGATTGACCTTGAATTGAATAAGCTGTAAGTTTGGTAATTTGCAGTAACTAAAGTTATTTTTACAGATTTGCGTCCAGAAGTCAGTATTGGGACTGATGGATAGGTCTTGTTCCCACTTTGTAACTGGGAGAGAAATTGAAGAGTCTGTGTTGTTTAGAAATGAGTATATTTTTGAGAGTAATTTATAGGGACTGGAGATGTTCAAGAAGTCATTTATGATGGAGTTTTGGTCTTTGTTATTGAATGTATTGTTGAGTTTTGGGAGAATGGTGGACTTTAATTGTAGATACTGAAGGTATTGCTTGTTCCCAATGCTGAACTTCTGTATTAATTGTTGGAAATTGATTATTTTAGAGTCCTGAATGATATGGTGGAGGTGTGTGATGCCTTTATCTTTCCATATTGTGAGGTGTTGTGGTTTCCTGTTTATTGTCAAGTCTGGATTGTTCCAAATTGGCGAGCGGGGGGATGGTGCGACTGTGAAGCCTTTAATACTGGAGGTTTTCCACCAAGCTGTCAGGGCTGAGGCTATGGTAATATTTTGAAAACAGATGTTGTTTTTAATTGACTGACTGATAAATGGGAGATCTGCGAGATTAATATTATTGCACAGTGTCTGTTCAGTTTCCAACCAGTGTGAGTCCAGATCGGTAGGGGCGAGCCATTGTTTTAAGTATTTTAATTGACTTGACGTAAGATATAATCCGAAATTTGGGGCTTCTAATCCTCCTTGAGACTTGGGTTTCTGTATAGGGGGAGTTTTGTTTTTCCAGTAGAAATGAGATGTTGCTGAATTTAAAGATTGAGCCAGGAGGAATTTGAAGGAGTGGAGGTCATTGAGAATAGATAGTTAATTTTAGGGAGGACTGACATAATTATTTTTAAAATTCTTTCTAGAAGTGATATCGGTAAGTTTGTCCAGCGATTGAAGTCATTCTGTATTGATTTAAGTAGTGGTGTGAAATTGATGTCAAACAGCTCTGACAGCTTGGGGGATATGTTGATTCCTAAATATTTAATATTTCCTGTAGGGAGGTAAAAATGAGAGGTAAGGGATGCCATATCCCCCTCATCCATGCAAAGAGGAAGAAGGGTGGATTTTGATAGCCTGACTCCGCCAGCCTTCGTACTTCTGCTTAATTTCATTTCACTTCTGTACTCAGTCTGGTCACTCGGAGCTCTGCCTCGTTTACCTCGGCAGAAAGTCCGCCGGACCAACCAACAAACAGAAGGCATGGCTGAGAGCCATGATGTAGCAGCTGCGCCGAGTTTGAAATTGTAGTCTCCGGAATCAACAATGGCCACGGACATAGATACACGGGAGGCCATTCGCTCGGTCGTGGAGAAAATCCCGGGTATCAGCGACTTATAGCCACAACAAGATGAATGTTTGGTTAGTTTTTTTGAATTGAAATGATGTTGTAGCGCTACTCCCTACAGATTGTCATATCTAATTAATAGCCATTATGAAATAGGCACCCTGTTCATCTCTGTGAGAGACAGCCGAACCACCTCAGCTAGTTTGTAGCTTCTAGTGTTTCATTGCCCGTGAATTTCACACTATTTAAGTTAGCAGCAAACTTTTTAAAAGCAGTGTGTTTGTTCATGTCACAAGACCTATTCGCTGCCTCAGTGTTATGTTGTCATTATCCATGAATGAAATGGCTGTCTGAGACAGCCAAACGCTTAGAGCCAAACTGTGTTGCTATAAAGTTAGATAGCGAGCTCGGTATGATGTTAGCGCAAGTATGGTTAAAGGTTCAGTTTTCGTGTCAACGCAGATTTCGTCCTGATGTAAATAATGCATTATTCTCGTCGATTCTGCCGTTGGTTTTGGGTCTCTTATGTTTTTTTTAACAGCAGCAGTATCTGCAGGAAAAACGATAGCTCGACAGTTTGTTTCTTGTAAGGAGAACAGAAAGAGCACCATTGGTTCTTTTAAGTGAATGAGTGAAGGCTAAAATTTGGTAGATGGACATATGTATTGGTACAGTGTTAACTTTAATGTACTGATCAGTTTGTTTTCGCTGCATTCTTGGCATGAAGGACTGTGTTTACAGCAGATGTACTGGGCGGCTGAGCCAGCGCATAACATACGTCATCGCCAAACGTTAGTGATTAGTTTACGGGTACACCAATGATTTTAAACTTGAGACAAGCGCCCACCCACCAGGAAGTAAACACTTGTCAATGACGACTGGCCAGACTCTGTGTACGAAGCAAAGCAAAGTAGCAGAGTCTGGTTTTACCAGGCTAGGATTTTGACAGGTTGAGTGAATAATTAGAAAGTGTTGAGAATGACTTCATAACTGAGAGGCATTTTTGTAATGATCAGTATGGTTCTTGTAGTAGGATCAATATATCATCTGCGTTCTGTGGATAATGTGATACTTTAATGTTATTATCTTGTCGTATACTGGCAGCAAGTGGTTCAATGAAAATTGCGAAGAGTGATGGAGAGAGTGGACATCCCTGTCTGGCGCCATTGTGAAGAGTGAATTGTTGTGAGATTAACCCATTAGTGGTAACGGTGGCTGTTGGTGATGTATATAGTGCCCTAATCCAGTTGATAAACTAGGCCTACGCTAGGGGTGTCACGACACCAAAAATTCAGTAGTCAGTGCCAATACCAGTAAAATTATATTTCGAAATTCCCCGGTAAAAAAAGGAAGGAAATTTTCAAAATCCCCCATTCTTTATTAGAAAAGCTAAATATTAAAATTAATTTCTATGAACAGACTAGACAGAATACAGTACAATATCAGAGAACTTAAGATTCATACCTTCCAGAGGTATCATTTGTAATGGCTACTTTAACCCTGTCTTCACCAGTTCAAGTTTTTTTTTTTCGAAGAAACATGTCATTTTGGTGT
Source organism: Gymnothorax javanicus (assembly GCA_029692085.1). Classification (NCBI taxonomy): domain Eukaryota; kingdom Metazoa; phylum Chordata; class Actinopteri; order Anguilliformes; family Muraenidae; genus Gymnothorax; species Gymnothorax javanicus. The sequence goes on from CM056200.1 coordinate 66,205,382, forward strand.
ACATATGCAAGAAGATAATATGCAGCATCTAATTGCGACCATATCACATACATGTAGGCTGACTTATCTTATCTGTGCAGTGCACAACTCGGGAAACTCAGACAGTATTAAGCTTTTAAAAATCTTCATTTCTAACATTTTTTAGGCTTAAGTTATGATAAATCTAATCTAACTGCAATCGCAATTTCAAACTTTGCAATTGGCATTTAATCTAAACAAACTAGACAGTGAACATTACTACCTTTCCTGTAATTGTATGGAGTCCGTTGCCTAAAATTGTCAAAAAATAATCCAAACCACTTTTCTTTAATCTATGTGGAAAAGTTCATCCTTCTACCTTAATTGGAAAATCTGAATGCACTTAATATGATCTAGTCCCCTGCCCATCACATACGTTTTTTTACGCGATTAGAGGGATGAAAGGTCGCCGCTTTAAATACTGCTGCTGCGCTGAATTGTGGAATGGCGTGATCTCCTTTCTTTTCGAAAAGAATGCTTCGTGGACCCTATGTTAAAGGACGTAAATTAGGAAGCACTGAGACTCCTTTCCTCAACATTTAAAGAATTCGAAGGCACTTATCATGGTTGCCAGGTAATATTTTCCGGATCATTTTTTAGGATTAGGAACATTTATTGGCAAAAAAACAGACGCAGCTCTGGCCTGTGAGCACGTATGGTCACGTGACTACTTGCTACAGTTTGCAGTGACCAACATGAACGCCGAAGAAAAGGTCTACTTTTTCGTGACCTCCCTCTGAATGCAAGTATCAACTGGAACACTCTGAAATACTGCCCCGTTAGTTCCGGAAAATCTTACGGTTATAGGCATCGCCGGTGTTTTTTCATTTAAGAATCAATGGTATCGCAAGTATCGGTTCTTGTGACAAAACAAGGGGTATATTCCCGAAATTCCCCAAGAAAACCCCTTTATTAGACTTTACTAGACCTACAAAAGGCAAATTTGAGGTCTGTGTAAGTAATTATTCCAGAGATTCTGTGTTAAAAACTCATTTTTCGCCACCTGGTACATACTTGCCCAAAATATAATCAGTTCATCCTCTCTACCATATCTACCCATATGCTAGAAATGAGAAGCCAATGTAAAGTATTTTGTGAGTTATCGCGCTAACGGCTAAAATCTGCGGACACGGCAGCGGCGGCGGGTGGGGCGAAACCATGATATCCCCGAAATTCGTATTTCGGGGATCTAATGACTCTCCGAACCCAAATCTTTGTAGAGTTGCAAACAAGAATTTCCAGTTAACTCTATCAAATGCCTTCTGTGCATCTAGAGAGAGAATTACGGTTTCAGATTTCCTATTGTTTGAGAGCTGCATTAAGTTGACTAGTTTCCGTGTGTTATGGGATGACTGCCTTCCTTTAATGAAGCCGGTTTGATCTGGATGTATAATAAATGGAGTGACCTTTTCAATTTTATTTGTAAGTGCCTTACTTATGATTTTTATGTCTGTATTGATTAGAGAAAGAAGACAATAACTAGATGGAAGAGTGGGGTCTTTATTAGGTTTTAAGAGCAGGGTGATTAAAGCTGTGTTCATGGTGGGAGATATTCTATTCGTTGTGAGGATTTGGTCAATCATTCTAAGAAATAGAGGAGAGACTGTAGACCAGAAATGTTTAGAGAACTCAGCAGGGAAGCCATCAGGGCTGGGTGCCTTGTTGTTTGGTATTTTATGGAGTGCACTGTAGAATTCATTTTGGGTTAATGGCTGATTGAGTGAATTAGTTTGTTCTGATGTTAATTGGGGTAACTTGATATTGTTCAGAAATTTGTAAATACCTTCCATATTTGGGTTATGAGAAGATGTATACAAATCTTGATAATAATTCTTTAAGATATTGTTGACATCTTTTGGGTTGTGATGAAGCTTCCCTGTGGAGTCCTTAATTACTGCAACGGTTGTTTTGTCTTTATTTTGCTTAACCAATTTTGCCAGGTGTGCCATTGAGTTATTACTGTGTTGTGATGTGTTCAGTCTGAGTCTTTCAATAAGAAATTTAGTTTTTTTGTTTAAAAGGTTCTTTTTTTCCTATTTTATATTTCTGTAACTCATAATAAATGCTTTCAGTGGGATTGGTAGTGTGGGTGCATTCGCGTTCTTTAATTTTCTTTTCCAATTTTGATTCCAGTTCTATGTTTCTTTTTTCTTCTAGGATGAATATGAAATTATTCTGCCCCTTAAAACAGCTCTCCCAGTTTGCCAAAGTAGAGTTGCGGATGTGTTCAGTGAGTCATTCATTTCCATGAAGGATGTCCACTCTCTCTTAAAGTAACTGTCGAATTCCTGGTCTTCAAGCAGTGATGTATTGAATCTCCATCTGATAGAGGTGAGGAGATTTCTTTTTATATGCAGTACAAATGAAACTGGTGAGTGGTCACTGATTATATTTGGGTGTATTCGTGTTTCATGTATGTCAGGGTGTCAAGAATTGCTTGTGAGGAAGTAATCAATTCTAGAAAATGTATGATGAACCCTTGAAAAATGAGTATATTCTCTGTCAGTAGGGTGGTTTAGTCTCCAGCCATCACCAAGACCACAATCCTCCATGTATTGTTATAGGACAGCAGTAGATTGAGGTGTTCTGATACTTCCTGTCGTGTTTGATTTATCCAATATTGGGTCAAGTGTTGTGTTGAAGTCTCCTCCTATAATGAAGTCTGAGCTAGGTAGGTTGTTAAGCGTAGAGAAATGTCTATGAAAAAAGGCAGGGTCGTCATTGTTTGGGCCATAAAGATTAGCTATTGTGAGAGGGATGTTGTCAATGGATGTGTTAATAATGATGTATCGTCCCTCTGGATCTAAAGCTGAAGTACTGTGATGAAAGGTTACTTTGTTGTTCATCATAGTAGCCACTCCTCTTCGTCTAGAGTTATCATTTGCAGTGAAGATATGTCGGAAATTTGTGGACTTTAAAACATTGCTTCTTATATCAGTTAAATGAGTTTCTTGCAATACATATGTGACAGTCCACAGGAAAAGGGGATCTTGGGGATTTTTCATGAAAATTCAGTGATGGACTTTTTTCAATTCCTTATCTACATGAAAACATTTGTAGGTGTTTTTTTGTTGCCATGGCGACACCTGATTATTTGTTACTTACAGATTTAACACATCCTGTATATTTCCTTCAAAACAGGAAGTAGTATAAATACCTATATAACATGATTGCTGAACACTTTCAATGGCTGATTTTTTTTTTTTCTTACATCTACAGCAGTACACTGTAAGCCGCGCTGGGAAGGCAGGGAAAACTATGTGCACTTGTCACGATGCAAAACTCTGGCAAACAGACCCTTATTGTCTTAAGGGCCCCAGCACCTGGCAGAGACCCTTCGGGGTCATGGGAGCAGACTCAACTAGGGTCTATATGGCGCCAACTTAATTTGCCAAAGCTGGAGCGGCCACCAGCCTCGGAGTTAATGGACAAGCTCTGGGGTAAAGGGCGGCGTCAAAGGTCTTGCAAACCACCCAAAACGGCTGAGACCACTTCGGCAGAGACAATGCTAGTGCCATAAACTGGACTTTTCAGAGCCTACACCAGCAAAATAATTTACATTACCTCCCGTAATGTTGCAAATCTAATGTGTATTTTTTGTTATACAACATAAGCTGATTGTTAACATTCATACCAGTTATCTTTGTAATTATGGACTGTAACAGACGTTTCATGACAAACTGTAGTGCAAGGATATTGTGTTTGGAATCATTTTACTCCAATAAATTCCCAAAATCGCATGGGGCATATTTTGAAGGGATTAAAATTGTACTAAACCCTCATTCAATAAGTATGAAAAGAAATATACTTCTACTTCTCCTTGTGGTAAAGTCTCCACCCAAAGTTCCTCCAGGGAGGGGGAGCCTTTCTGGTTCAAATTACCCAAGTGACCTATGACCCCGCTATAAGAAGCGCTTCCAGAGTTTGGGCATAAAAGGTAGGGAAACAAAGGAAATCGCTACCGACTTCCCGCACGTGCATCTATATACCGTGTGTAGCCAATAGTCTATAGTTATGGAAGACCGTAACCAACTTCCCACACATGCATCAGTATGTGTGTAGCCGTTATCACAATGGAAGATTGCATTCAACTTCCCCCACGCGCATCTCCATGCCGTGGTTAGCTTTAATCTATTCATGGAAGATCTTTGGCGATTTCCCACACGTGCTCCTGCAGCCGCGTGCAGACGTGATATAGCTATGGAAGCTTGTATTCATTCTTCCCGCATTGTACACTTTGTGTATATGTGTAGTTGTGAGCAGCGCCAGGTATGATTTGACTTCTTTCTTTACATTTCCTGTAACGGTATAATTTGGTTTCTAATTTAAGCTTGTGGCTGCCTGGCAAATTAAATTGTTAATTGCATTCTGTTGTGGTTTTCTGACTCTTACTAACTTACATTCTTCCCGCCCGGAGTCCTGTCACCCAATGGGGTATAGTGTAGGGCTATGAGGCCTGCCTGATCACCAGGCCTTCCTGCTAGGTACACGGCGGTGTTCCATGCTGCGATTGCTGTTATTCTGATTGGCTTGAGAATGTGTCATTAAACTTGAGAGTCCCTACACGCCTTCTTTTTTGTTGTTTTATTGCGTTATACTTTTATATAGTCACTGAACGCCTCTTGCGGTATACTTCGAGAGTTTTAATTGTACATTAATTCCAGCCCCGTGGTCAGTAGTCATAGCTATGTCAAACCACCGGGCAGAATAGGACCGCCAGCCTCTGAGTTCTCTACCGAGTTGGGCTGTACAGATGTTTTTGGTCCGGTGGACGTAAGGTAGAGACCAGTTATGAGTCCGACGCACAACACAGCTCTAAATTCATAAACTGGACTCTGATCAAACCAATAAAATGCATGGTTTCATTGTAACCGCGATTGATTAAAACTAAATTTTACTTTCTAAATTTAATATGGAGTCAGATACACTGTAACCGCTATGCTATGCGCCCTGTTCTTATGAACAGCGAAAGTTGATAAATTAATATCTGTTTTATACTGATTCACACCAACTGAGGAAGAACGCGTTATGCCTTCCCCTCTGGCTATTTCCGTCGTTGGTATAGCTGTGAGGTGTTTACAACACTAAACTCAAAAATACTGACAAAACTGATAATTAATTAGGACAGTTCCTCTTGTTGTGTCCAACAGATTTGCACTTGCCACATTTTCTAGTCCACTGTAGCCTGCTCTGATTGGTCTTCCATACCTGTTTCCACTTCAACCGAGGTGTCAAATAACTGAGAGGAGCTAGAGAGTAACTCAGAAGAGCTAGAAACAGGAGTAGATGTAGCTACTGGAGGGTTCAGAGAATGAGGAGTATCCATATCTTGGAGTAGCGTTGCTATTCTTGACAAAACTTTCACAATTTCAATCTTAAGTAGACATGTGGCATATCATTTTAAAGCACACTTCCTGCTCTTTCCAGTGACGTCATTGGAATGTTCTAAAAGTGTTGTGTAATGCAATTAGCCTTGTCTAAATATAGTACAAACTTTTAACCACAATTACTCAAAACAGGAAATAATTCCCAAGACCACCTTTTTCTGTGGACTGTCACATGTCTGCCTGCAATCTGTGAAGATGGCTGATAACTTTTGACAGCATTTCCTGACTTCCAATTCCACATATGTTCCAGCTTACAAATTTGATTGTGGACATGATTCAATAAACAGATATATGTAGATATGGCTGTTGCTGTTGCTGACCTCTTGGCTGTGCTGTAGCGCTGTTCGCTGGTGTTCATTCTGCTTGGGTTGATACAGAGAAAGACGTGTGGAGGGTTTGAAGCTGAAGATTTACTATTGTGCAAACGGGGTTTTCTGAAAATAATTTGTGTGTTAAAGCTCAAACATTAATAGAGATTGGACGATTTGCTCCCGAGGTATAACCTTTGTCGCATTTGGGGCAGGGAGAATCTTCCCCCGTCTTCTTTTTCCCCTTTTCCCCCCTGTAACAATTCGGTGAGCAAACAGCCAAATTAAGTGGCTAATCTGGTCAAACAAAGGCGACGGGAGTTTTTTGAGGTTTTTGGGGGGGGGTTTCAGTCTTCCTGGAGCAAAGTAAGGTCAAGTAAAATAAATTTAAACACTAAATTTAAAGAATAAATTTAAACGTTAAATAATTGTCTAAGTGAATTGTGTGATATACAAAGTAAAACAGAGTTGTTTTCAAGGACTGAGGTACTGTCGCCTGGTTTTTCTGTAGCTGATTTCACTGACGAACCTCAGCAAGCTCTCAACACCAAGAATATTATCAAATTACCTGGATATCTAACTATAACCCAGCTTGGTTTCATACTTGGTGGCTTACCTTTCATAGAGTCTTCTAGCCAATAAATATTGACGTTCACTGGGGTTTTTTAGTCCCCTTTGTTCTCTACCGCATTACCACATAAACGCATTGCCAAGCTTGAATATTAACGCGAACCGGGGTTTTTGTCTTTTTCGCATTTTATTATTATCGAAGTGCTATTCTGATTAAACACATTGCAAATTACGTTATCTTTGTATTTTCCTCTGGTTGCGGTGCCTTGATCAGCTGATTAAAGTTTAGCTGCTTGTTTGAGTGCTTAGCCACAGCTTGATGGGGGAGATACCGTGTTTAGTTCGCTCACATAGTAAATGACTTGTTTATTTGGTCCATTTTAATTAAAGGGAACCGGGGCTTTACTCTTTTCTCGGTTACCCTTGGTTGTATTTGTGGCTAGCTAGCTAGATAGTTACTGTTTGCATTTTTGGCTGGGGATCTGAAATTTAGTATTTAGTTAGTAGGGCAGCAGTCACTTGAGTCGTCCATTCAGTTAGGTTGGAATTTAAATGGAAAGGTTTACCGGAGTGCTCCGCCTCCTCCCTCCTCCAGTTTCTCCTGGGCTTTGTGGCCAGTCTGTTTTATCTGGGTTCTCAGCTAAGCCCTGTGATATTTTTAGGTTAGTATATTAATAGTACCGGGACTAGATAAACTCAAGTAGGCTTATTAGGAGTGCTTATTATCTATAGAGTTTGTCTCAATTTAGTATTTCATTTCTGTTAACTGAAACTAAGCCCCTGTTAAAAGAGGCTTATTATCCATTTACGTAGTTTCCCCATGGTTTCTATTGTGACTGCTGCTTAAGGCTTCTCAGGTTAATAAATTAATAAATTGTGGTTCCTGAGCTTCTGTCTCGGCATTAGTATTTTTCTTTTATCTAGGGTGAGCAAGGTCATTTGGTAGGGGGTTCAAAATGTGGCCAAAACTATGTGACGTTTGCAGGATGATCGCACTTTTGGAAAGAGATTTACAGGGTGGGTTTGTCTGCCACCGGTGCCAGCTAATTGAGCATCTGGAGAGCAAGATCCTTGATCTTCAGGGCCAGTTGGCGGCGCGACATAGTTCGCAATCAGTAGAGTTCCTAGAGGAACTAAGTAGTATGTCGTTTAGAGAAATGGTGTGTACGCCAAAGCAGGGTGGTGCGGGGACCCCAGAGCAGGCAGGAAGAAAGTTTGGTGACGGTGGGACGTCCAGCGCAGGAAAGGGTGTGCACACCGTGACAGCGACAGCTCCTCCAGTGGTTGAGGTGTGCAACCGATTCCGGCCCTTGCAGGAACTAAAATTGGCCCCTGACCCTGAGAGTGAGGGGACTGATGAGCAGCAGGGCACCCTGTTGGCCTCTACCCCTCAGAAAAGAGAGTTAGTGATAGTGGGGGACTCAATACTTAGAGGAATAGACAATTTAGTCTGTTTGCGCGACAAGGAGTCTCGTACGGTGTGTTGCCTGCCTGGTGCCCCAGGTAGGAGACCTCCTGAGAGCGGCGGACAAGCTCCTGGCCATAGCGGGGAGGGATCCAGTTGTCATAGTCCATGTTGGGACAAATGACGTAGGTAAGGGTAGGTTTGAGGTTCTGCAAGGCAAATTTGTGGAATTAGCTGAAAAGCTTAGGAGCAGATCCTCCACGGTAGTGTTCTCGGGGATTCTACCAGTACCACGTGCAGGCAGAGGGAAGAAGAATTTTATTTGGAGGTTTAACACGTGGCTACAAACCTGGTGTAGGAAAGAGGGGTATAGGTTTATGGGGCACTGGAACTTCTTCTGGGACAGGGGTGACCTGCTCAAGCCGGATGGGCTACCCCTGAACCGGAGGGGTACCTTTGCACTGGGGCAGCGTATGTTGAAGGTAGCACAGAGTTATTTAAACTAGGGACTTGGGGGGCAGGGAGGTCAGAGAGTGTTACACAGAGGGAAATGCAGACTGCCCTGATGGAAGCTGACAGCGTTACATGCACTATTGATGATATACTTTTAAAGCAACAAAGCATAGTGAGGGGCTTGGAGCAGCGGGCACATGGGAAATCGAAGGGGAAGAGCGTTCGTGATAACCTGAAATGTTTTTATCTAAATGCAAGAAGCATTAAAAATAAATTTCCAGAACTTGAGGCCGTTATGATTAGTGAAGGCTATGACATAGTTGGGATTACAGAGACATGGCTTAGTGAAGAGGATGGAGATGAATATTATATAGAAGGCTATAAGCTCTTTAGGAAGGAAAGATGCAATAGGCGAGGAGGGGGTGTAGCACTCTATGTGAACGAAAACATAAATGTGCAGGAAATTCCTGAAATTGAACATTCCTTGCCCTGCGAAGATATGTGGGTCAGGCTCATTGGCAAACACGAGACAGGTTTAAAACATAGGTGTGTGCCATCGACCACCAGCTTTGGACAGTACAGTCAATGAAATGCTCTTTAAGAGGATTACGCAAGCTTGTAGAGGAGGAGGGACTATTATTATGGGAGACTTAAATTATCCTGGTATCGATTGGGAAATGGTGAAAGGACAGGGTTGGGGGGAGGAAGAATTTCTAGATGTTATAAATGATAATTTTTTGGTGCAGTATGTTAATAAACCTACAAGAGAGAAGGCAATTTTAGACTTAGTGCTCTGTAATGACCCAGATAGAATTAGCAATGTTGAGGTACTGGAGCCTCTTGGGACAAGTGATCATTCTGTTAATTTTGAGGTTTCATGGGAAATTAAAAAGGTGTCTTCAAAACAAAAATTTGCAATTTTAGGCGAGCAAACTTTGACAGGATGCGCTCATATCTAAGTGAAATAAAATGGGAGACACTCTTGGACTGTGAGTCTGTAAATGAGATGTGGGAAAGATTTAAGCGGGTTTTACTTGATTCACAATGCAAATTCATTCCAAAGGTGTCCAAAAGTAAGATGAAAAAGCTGAATCCTCAGTGGATGACCAAAGCTATTTGTAGGAGTTTGAGGGAAAAGAGGAATCTTTATAAGAGGTACATAAAGGATAACAATGAGAACACTAAGGCTGAATACTGTAAAATGTGGGCCGTGGTCAAAAAAGAGCTGAGGAATGCTGGAAGACTGTATGAAAGACACATTGCAGAGGGGGTAAAAACTAACCCTAAGCGCTTCTTTCAGTACTGTAGCAGAAAAAGGAAAGTCAAAGAGCAGGTTAAGTGCATAAAGAATAAAAATGGATCGCTGCTATATGATAACAAGGATATTGCGAATACCTTAAACAGTTACTTTGTTGAGAATTTTACCTCAGAGCGGGTCTTTATTCGGTCAGAGGGCATGTCCAATGCTCAAGATTATTTAGCGGAAATTGAAGTTAGGGATAACGAAGTATTAGACAAGTTCAGACGGTCTTTAGAAACTGGAGAAATACCAAATGATTGGAAACAGGGCAATATAATACCAATATATAAGAAAGGGGACCGTACTGAGCCAGGAAATTGCAGGCCAGTCAGTTTAACTTGCATTGTGTGCAAAATATTGGAATCTATCATAAAAGATGAGCTGGACTTATTTCTTGAAGGTAACAATATCTTGAGGGATAGCCAACATGGTTTCCGTAAGGGACGGTCATTCCTGACAAACCTTCTGGAATTTTTTGAAGAGGCCACCAAGACTTATGACCAGAGCAGGGCTTATGACATCATATATTTGGATTTTCGGAAAGCATTTGACACAGTACCGCATAAGAGACTAATTTTTAAAATGAGCTCCATTGGAGTTACAGGAGGTATTCTGAAGTGGATTCAAAACTGGTTGCAGGACAGAACACAAAGAGTGGTGGTCAGTGGTATCTCATCTGAGCTAGGTATGGTGGGGAGTGGTGTCCCCCAGGGATCGGTGTTGGGACCCCTGCTGTTCCTCATCTACATTAATGACCTTGATCGGAATATTGAGAGCAGATTAGATAAATTTGCAGATGATACTAAATTGGGAGGTTTGGCAAATAGTTTAGAGTCCACTAAAGTGATTCAGGATGATTTGGATAGAATCCAGAATTGGGCAGAAATGTGGCAAATGAAATTTAATGTAGTGAAATGTAAAGTTTTACATGTAGGGAATAAAAACATTAGACGGGATTACTTCATGGGAGGTTTTAAACTGGAAGGTGCTCTACACGAAAAAGATCTGGGAGTGATTGTTGACCAAACCCTCACAGGCTCTAGCCATTGTGCCGTAGCAGTTAAAAAAGCCAATCAGATGCTGGGATACATTGCCAAAAGTATTGAGTACAAATCCAAGGAGGTGATGCTTCTTTTGTACAACACATTTGTCAGACCACATCTAGAGTATTGTGTACAGTTCTGGGGACCATACTTTAAGAAAGACATAGAGGCTCTAGAGAAAGTTCAGAGAAGAGCCACTAAGCCAATTCCGGGTATAAAAGATGAAAGGTATGAGAAGAGGCTGAAGATCCTTAATCTCTTTAGTCTTAGGAAAAGGAGACTTAGGGGTGATCTGATTGAGGTCTTTAAATATGTTAAAGGGATTAACAAAGTGAATTATGTAGGATTCCTTCAACCAAGTGTTGTTAGTAGAACTCGGGGTCACAAATGGAAGTTGACCAAAGGTAAATTTAGCACTGATATTCGGAAATATTTCTTCACCCACCCACTTCAGAGTAATTTCGATGTGGAATAGCTTGCCTGACCATATTGTTGAGGCAGAGAACTTGGGAGTTTTCAAGAGCAGGCTTGACTTAAAGCTAGATACCACTGAGTCATTGAGTATCTGAAGTGATACTCACAATAGTATAAAGAAACTGGCGAGCCTAGTTGGGCTGAATGGCCTGTTCTCGCCATTCATGTTATGTTATGTAGATGTTTGAAGTACGACAGGTATGAACGGTGGTTTGATGTGTGTGTGTGTGTGTGTGTGTGTGTGTGTGTGTGTGTGTGTGTGTGTGTGTGTGTGTGTGTAAGAGTGCAGGTGCTGCTGCTCCCTCCCTATTCCTGATATTCAGCAATCCCCTTTGACGCCTCTTGACACCCTCCCCATGCCCTCCCGATGAGGTAAACATAGAACAAAATTAAACTAATAGTGCACAAGAGAAAAAAAAGAAGTGGAGCTAGACACAGAAAAAGATAATGGAAAAATAAAAAACAACACAACGTATCTACCAGCCATTCCCAAGCTGCATCATTAAGAGTTAATAGGACATCACATGAGCGGATGCGCTGATCATGGCTCTCGGCTGAGCTCACGGTTTGCAACCGGACCAAACAAATGCATTTTTTAATTTGTTGATAAGCTATTTTAAGATCAGATCCAGCTAAACATTGTAGAAAATGTGCGAATGTCCAGGGATAGACAAACCAGGTGGAAAACAAAGTTACAGCAAAAACAAGACCAAGCCAAGGCCGAGGAGTTGGCACACCTGTTGGCTGCTAAGGACATACCTGACTGGGCCAAATTGTTGCTCCGTGAGATCACGGCAATTAAGTCGAACATGACTGAGCGGTTCGAAACGCTGGACACTAAGCTTGAGAATATGGAGAAATCCATCAAGTCAATTGAAAAAGAAAACAAGGCCACTATAAAAAGAATTTCCAACACGGAAAATCGCATCAGTGCGCTAGAAGACTCGAAAAACATCTATCAGCCGAAGGTGGATAAACTGGAATATGAAATCGTGAGTCTCCGGGGCCAGGTTGATGATTTAATTAGCAGGAGCAAACAAAACAACTTACGTTTAATAAACGTGAAGGAAGGAGCTGAAGCTGGGGGCATGGACTCTTTTATGGTCAAAATTCTGAGTTACATTTTGGACCTTAAGGACGATGAAACCCCCCCGGAAGTGGACAGGGCGCACAGGGCCCTTCGCCCGCGACCAGACCCCGACCAGCCGCCCAGACCTATCTACATTCGTCTGCTCCGGTGGCCCGACCGGCAACCCATTCTACAGGCCGCAGGGAAGAGAGCTCTCACCTGCAATGACGCACGCTTCTATGTTCGACAGGACCTTTCCCCCGGAGTGCAGCAACAGAGAGCAGTGTACAATGAAGTAATCACCCAGATCAAAGCCAAAGGATTCAGATTTGGAATACTTCACCTGGCAAGATTGGTCGTTACTGTTGATGGACAAAGACTGACCTATAGCTCCACATCCGAGGCAGAGAGGGGTCTTAAAGCCAGATTTCCGGGCCTGGAACGGTTATAGAGTGAGTAAAACTAATTCACATACTGTCTGACTCTAATATCAATATCGCTCTCTTCTCACTATTGGTCTCTAGAGCATCTTGGACTTATTAGCCTTTTAGCTTTTGTTACACCGGACTTATATGGACTAATGGCATCGCAGTGGATTAGAGTGTGGTTTTATTAAACCTACTTGATATTAAGCTTCTCGGACCCTGACAAAAATACCTAAGAATTCATTTTGAGAAAGTAGCCTGTAGCCTACATTGTAGTGGCTACAGGCCTATCGTTAGGTTATTATTATTGGGTTGCCGGCTCTCGCACGTTTGGCGTGGGGTATGGTGTTTCATTTGCGTTACCGTGCTGTGTTCAGCGATTCTTCGGTCAATGCAATGCGTGTGTTTCCACAATTGTTTAAATGAAATAAGACAATTTGAAACATTTTTATGCAATTTTATTGTTTTTCAACCCTGAGTTGGCTAAAGAAAGGCGCGAGAGGTCGGGAGTCATAATTGATTTCCCTGTTACTAGAGTTGAAATCTACCGCAAATGTGAAACTGATAAACTTTAGTGCACGAGGTCTTCAATTCCGACTGAGAATCTCTTTCAAATGCGATGGTTGAATGGTTACTGGCGTGCGGCGCGGAGGCGTGGGTGTGCCGCTTGGACTCGGGCCGTGTGCATGAGAGTTGGAAATCCTGTATTATTATTATTATTATTATTATTATTATTATTATTATTATTATATAGGCCTATATCATTTATTAATCGCTTACCCCCTCAAAGGCTAATGTATCTTGGTCCCACTCATTCTTGGCTTTAAACAGCCAGTTCAAGCAGCCCGCCTGAGCCAGAGGGAAATGGTAGGCTACAGCATTTTCGCCCCTGCATTGGACCTCTGCATAATCGGCATTATCAACATGATGGTTTCATTAATCCAAGGATTGGTCCGGGCAAATTATAGCTTACCTGAGAAGCCTACACCCGGCACTCACGGATAGGGGATGGATTTAGAATCCACCTCAATGATAGTTTTTGTTGGCTTGCCTATTGGCAGTTTTTTTTTTTGTTATTGTGTGTTTTTTTTTTTTTTTTTTTACACTTCCCTTATACAGTGCAGAATCTTTTTTTTTCACCTTTTCATCTTTTTCTCGTGTCAATGTTTTCCTTTTCTTCCCCCATACATACCAAGACCACTACTACGCCTAATTTATTAAACTATAAATGGCTTTGAATAATATCAACTTAATTTCTTGGAATGTGAATAGCATACAAAACAAGGTTAAATGGTATAAAATTTTGATGCATTTGAAGTCCCTTTGTTGTGATATTGCTATGATTCAGGAAACGCATTTAAATAAAGTTGAGTCCTTTAGACTGAAACAAAGATGGGTGGGGCAGGTCTTCTACTCGCCTGGTACTGGAAATGCTAAGGGTGTGAGTATTTTAATTGCCAAAAGAATGTCTTTTCAAGTAGATAAAATTTACAAAGATAAGGAAGGCAGATATCTAATTGTGTCTGGCACTTTGCAAAATATTAAATGTGTGCTGGTGAATATATATGCTCCCAATACCGGACAAGCTGCTTTCTTAACATCTCTCTGTCCTTTACTTTCAAAGTTTTCAGATTTACCTATGGTTGTTGGAGGAGATTGGAATCTTGTACCTGATCCAGACATGGACAGATCTAAACACCCTCTCCCTGCTGACAGGGCCCTCTCTACTGCGTTCAATGAATTTCTCAGTTTGTTAGGTCTAGTTGAGGTGTGGCGTGCATTGAACACAGACATAAAGGAATATACTTTTATTCCAAAGTCCATAATTCCTATTCCAGGATTGACCATTTTGTTATCTCCAGTCATATGCTGACAGATGTAATCAGTTGTCAAATACAGAATATTATCATTTCTGACCATGCCCTTGTGGTACTTTCTATTGTTCTCACAAAGAAAACTATGCTTGGGCATACTTGGAAATTTAATAATTCCCTCCTTGGAGATGAAGAGTTTGTGTCACTTATCAAGAATAGGATTTCTGAATTCATTACTTTAAATATTAACTCAGTTCCATCCATTCAAACAGTATGGGAAGCGCTGAAAGCTACCAGCAGAGGCTGGATAATTAGCTATTCAACAGCTAAAAAGAAACAAAAAATTGATGAGAAACACAAACTACAGTTATCATTAAAGGAGTTGGAAAGAAAACATATGTTAAACCCCAATGATTTAGGCATTAAAAAAAATTATTCTTGATTAAATCTCAACTTCAAACTTTCATTCATAAAGAGACTGCTTATGCTTTATATGGACTTTGTAGGGAAACTTTTGAATCAGGTGATAAGGCGGGCAAGTTGTTGGCTTTAAGATTAAAACAACTAGAATCCAGTCAAACTATATCCTCCATTAGAGGCGGGGATGGGTCAGTTATTACAGACCCAGAGGGCATAAATGAGAGATTTAAACAGTATTATACACAATTATATACTTCACAATGTAACACAAACTCTGAAGAATTGGGATCATTTTTGGAGGCTTAGACCTTCCCATGGTGGAGCAACATGAGAATTTGGTCCTGGAAGCCCCTATTTTGGAGAATGAACTTTATCAAGCTCTGAAAGAACTATCAACTGGTAAATGCCCAGGTGAAGATGGCTTTAGCATAGAATATTATAAATGTTTTCCATCAGTGTTATCTCCTCTTCTCTGCAAAGTTTACAATGACATAATAGAGCATGAGGAAATGCCTGTGTCGATGTGCCTTGCCAATATTTCAGTATTACCAAAACCTGGTAAGGACCATTTAGAGACCACAAGCTGGCGACCAATCAGTATTCTCAACAATGACTACAAAATTTATGCAAAAATATTGGCTATAAGGTTATCCAAGGTCATTCCCTCATTGATCCACCTTGACCAGTCAGGTTTTTTAAGGGTGTTTATCATCCAACAACATGAGAAGACTCTACCATATTATTCATAAAGCAAGCTCACTCTGCAGTCCAGCGGTAGCTATATCCCTGGATGCAGAGAAAGCTTGTGATCGGATGGAATGGCCATACCTTTTTTTTGCTTTGTCCAAATTTGGCTTTGGCTCAAACACTTTAAAATGGGTAAAATCATTATATAATGGGGCCATTTCTACTGTGAAAACCAATGGTATAACCTCTAAACCTTTCCATCTTACTCACTCTACGCGTCAGGGTTGCCCAGTCTCCCCACTTCTTTTCATTCTAGCTTTGGAACCCCTGGCTTTTGCCATACGTAATAATCCTGAAATAAAGGGAATTGAAGTAGAAGGTTATGAATTTAAATCCAGTTTATACGCAGATGACATATTACTAACCTTAAGCAATCCTTCACAGTCTATTCCTTCAATGTTAAATTTAATCAATTCATTCAATAAAGTCTCGGGTTACAAGATAAACTGGAGTAAATGTGAAGCAATTCCTCTTAATTGTAACACCTTCTCTTCTGACTTGGGCAATGCACCTTTTATATGGAAATCTAATGGAATGAGATATTTGGGCATTAATGTTATAGCCCTATTTCCAAAATATACTCAGTCAAAAAAGAAACTTCACACTCATTTGGAGGTCGATAAGTTGAACATACAAGAAAAGTGGTTTTAAATAATGATTTAATTCCATTCTGTACCCATTAAGGACGGTGTACCATAAAAATCATGTTCATAATGTAACCAGTTCCACCGAAATGCTAGGAAATGTAAGAGAGTAAAAATGGTAAGTTACAACTTGATGAAAGCATGTCAATAGCGCGTATGCCCTCCATGAGCGTTCACAACTGCGACGCAACGTCTCCTCATGGATTGAATGATGCGTCTGAACACAGCTTGGGGGATGCGTCGCCATAATTGAACCAACATGGCACCAAGTTCCTGCAAATTCTGCGGAGGGTTCCTTACTTGACGGAGTCTTCTGCCCAACACATCCCATACATGTTCTATGGGATTAAGGTGGGGAGACCTTGAGGGCCACTCCATGACATTGATGCCAGCATTCCTAAGAAAATTCCGCGTTAAATTGGCCGTATGAGGTCTGGCATTATCGTGTTGGAATGTCAGACCTGGGCCATGAGCTGCCATGAATGGCAAAAGCTCTGTATCCTGCAGCAGTTAGGTTTCCTTGAACGACCATCAGTCGGGAACGGGCAGGACCATTAAAGGCACCCCAAACCATAACACTACCGCCCCCAAAACGGTCCACTTCCTGCACACAACACTGGGCGTTGCGTTCACCGCGTCTCCTCCAAACTCTAACTCTCCCATCAGGGAAGTGCAAAGTGAATCTGGATTCGTCACTAAAAACGACCCTATTCCAATCACGCTGAGTCCATCTCAGATGTCGTTGTGCCCAGAGAAGCCGTTGACATCGGTGTAACTGGGTTAAAATTGGTCCACGATATGGCCGACATGCATGGAGACGAGCAGTGCGCAGGCGATTCACGTATGGTTTGGGCAGTCACACGACCTCTAAACAATTCATTCCTAGTGGACGTTGCAGTGAGAAATCGATTACGCAAATGACGTAAGACGATTTGTCGGTCTTCTGCTTGTGTCGTCACACGTGGTCTACCCGAACGAGGTCGGTCTGCTGTGGTGCCAGTTTGTTGGAGACGTGTCCGAAGATCATGGATAGTCTGTCGACTGCATCCCATAACCCTGGCAACGTCAGTGACCGACGTTCCCGTATTCAGCATGCCAATGGCACGTTCACGTTGAATGTTTGACAGTCGTGGCATTGCAAATCAACGGATAATTGACTGTAAGAACTTGTTTTTCCGAGATGTCACTCTACCGTGCTAACGTGGGCTCAATTGCACGTGTCTCATAAGGTCACGTGACTAGGAACACAAGGAAACGTGCTATTACCTTGATGTATGCTCGCACGTGCTGCATGCTTATGCACGTCGGAGTTGCTGTGTGTCATGATGTCTTTGACAACGCATTTACCCCTAATAATAATAATAATAATATCTCTTGTATTAAGTTTCAAGAAAATATTTAGAAATTTTGAGTGTGAAGTTTCTTTTTTTGACTGATATGAGTTGAACGCCCCAAGTTTGCTAAGGAAAATTAAAGAGGATCTGAAGAGATGGTCAGCTTTGCTAATATCTTTGTGGGGTAGGGCTGAGATCCTGAAAATGAGCGTTCTTCCCAGAATTTCATTTGTTATGGCAGCTATACCCTTAAAATTTCCACCAATCTGGTTCAAGGAAATAAAATCATTATTTTCCTCATTTTTGTGGAACAATAAGAAACCTAAAATAAGTCTAAAGAAACTTTCAATGTCCAGGGATAAGGGTGGCTTGGCTGTGCCAGATATTCATGAATATTACCTGGCATATAACTCAAGATATCCTCTAGTTTGGGGATATGGCAGCCATGACATAATGGGAAGCTGGGAATGACTAGAGGGACAAATTATCTCCAATCTGAAAGACAAGATATCTCTGGCCTCTTTATGGTTTCACCCATCCCCTCCAGCTGGACTGAATAACCCAATAATTAGTTTCTCATGTAAAATGGCCAAATTGATGCACAGTAAACTTAAAATCACTGGGATGTCACTTCCTTCTTGCCCTCTCTGGCACAACCCATTATTTATAGCAGGAGGAAAACCACTTGTCAACACTGGGTGGCAGAACTCTGGAATTCAACACCTGGGAGACGTATTTAATGAAGGGAAGATTGTGCCATTCAGTAATTTAAAGGAACAATACAATCTGAATAATACTTCTTTTTTATTTTTTCAACAATTATATTCAATAATTAAAGAAAAAATGCAGAAGGGCATCCCTCTGTCGGCAGCTAAGGCAACAGATAGCAGGCTACATGGAATAATGGCCAAAAGAGGACAGGTCAGTAGTATTTATAAACTACTGAGCCTTTCCTCAGGCCAGACTAACTCAGCAATACAAACATGTTGGGAGAAAGACATTGGTGCTTCTCTCCCCTCAACTAAGTAGCAAAGAATTTGGAATACTTCAATCATTTCTAAATGCGTTAGATACGGAATAATCCAACTAAAAATTTTACATCGAGTGTATAATACTCCCGTCAAACAAAAAAAAAAAAAAAAAAAGAATAACTCACTTTCAGATAAATGCTGGCATGGGTGCGGCGAGAAAGGCACCCTGTTACATTGTCTATGGGACTGCCCTGCAGTAAGTTTGTTCTGGACTGAGGTGACAAATGCTCTCTCAAAGATCCTCCAGGTTGTTATCCCTAAAAATCCTGTACTTTGTATATTGGGAGACAAACTGGATGGTATATCTGTAAAAGAAATGAGATTTATAACATTTGCTTTCCTTGCTGCTAAGAGGAGAATAGCTATGAATTGGAAGATTAGAGTGCCATCATGTTTCAGTTTGAATTGCTGGCTAGAAGACTTCATTGATCTAATAGGTATGGAAAGAGCAGCTGCCACTTTAAGGCAGTTTGACCCAGGTCTGGAAGGCATTTGGGATAAAATAAGATCATATCTTAGCTCGCTACCAGCTTGAAAGATTCCATCAGTCATAACTATACAATAATCTTTATTTATACCTATTTTCATTTCTCATCTTTTTTTTCTATGTGGGCTATCTCATGCGTGTCTTGTGTACATTTGCTCAATAGAAGGGGGGAAGAGAAAAGAAAAAAAATCATTCAAATATGTACGTTGGTATAGGTATGTATATATGTATGTATTATTGTATGTATGTATATACAGTATATATGTATCTATGTTTCTATGTGCTGCTTGTTCGTAGGCATACTGTAACTATTGTATATGGACAAGGGGAGAAGGGAGGAGGAAGGGGAAAGAAAGGGAGAAAGAAAAGAGGGAAAAAAAAAGGAAAAAAAGGAAGGAAAGAAAAGGAAAAAGGGAAGAAAAAAAAAAAAAGAAAAAAGAAAAAGAAGGTAAAGGAAAAGATGTCTAATCACTGTCCCCCCCACCTTTTTATTGTATGTGTTGTGTCTGTTTATTCGCAATAAAATTATAAATGGAAGAAAAAAAAAAAAAGTCAATAGGACGATGAGGAATTCTCAAAAAAGAGAAAAAAGAGAAAGAAAAAAAAATGAGAAACAAGAAAAAAAAAAAACTACATTACCGTGACGAATCAGCGGCTTCATCTTGCCACAGCGATGCCAGGGGTTGTCCATATGTTTCTATGGCAACCGTCACTCCAATGCATGTGTCTGTTTACATGAGCGAACGGCAACAGGTTGTTTTCTACTGCCTCATGTTAACATCTCCCCCACCAAGCCAGTAAGTAATTTTGGGATTACTGTATAGCTTCCTGTTGATGTAGAGTTTGTCGATGACAAGACAACCTTTTTATTACTCTTCCTCGCCTCCGTCATGATGGGGTGAAGCAGTCTGCATCTCCTCAGAATCTCAGGTGGAAACTGGTCACTGATGGAGAAGTTAGTCCCCCAGAGCTCCTTTCCTCCATGATGAACATCTTCATTTTCGTGTCAATCACTTTTGCCACGATGGGACGGCTTTTCTGCCTGGATGCCTCGACCTGCCCGATCCAGTGCGCTCTGGAGGAACGAAGGGCTTAAACTTCACACTCGTTCATCTTGAGGTTTTCTTTCATAAAGGACTTGACCAATTTCTCTGTGGTCTGATAAGTTTCTTTATTGGTTTCCGGCAACCCATGGATTATTACATTGTCTCTCATGCTCCTGCATTGCATGTCAAGAATGTTGTTTGACATTTTGTGGTTCTTTTGTTGGAGTTCAGCCGTCAGTTTTTTGAAGTTGTTCACTCGGTTCTGAGTGAGGCGTTTTCCTCTTTGAGGACTTCGATCAGAGCATTGTTGAAATCCATGGCTTGTTTTAAATCCTCAACATCGTCTGATAGTTTTTTTTAGCAAGTCGAGTTTCTTGAGTTGTTCCTCCATTGTGGTTATCAATTCACGTATGTGAAGTAGATCCATTGAAATGCTTGAATTGTCTGGATCACTAGAGCTCAGTTGCTTTCTTACGCGCTTACTGTCGCATCGGGTAGACATGTTATTATAAATCGTGTCGATGTAGAATTCCAGATCCTCAATGGATTCTTCTGCAAACGATTCCAGCTTGAGTTGGAGAAGTTGATTATGGTTCAGACTTTATTCAGCAGCATTTTGGAAGGGCTGACACGGAGTACTGTTCACACCGTCATGCCAGTGTCAGCCATCTTGCTTTGTGAGCTAATGAGCTAACCAGTGTTATGTAACCAATGTTGTTTCACCCCCAACTAATTCAGGGCTCAAATTAATCCTAAGCGCTTTTCTCAGTATTGTAGTGGGGAAAAAAAGTCAAAGAGGAGGTTAAGTGCATAAAGAATAAAGATGGATCGCTGCTGTATGAGAATAAGGATATTGCTGATACCTTGAACTGTTACTTTGTTGAGAATTTTACCTCAGAGAGGATTTTTATTTGGCTACAGGGCATGTCCAATGCTCAAGATTATTTAGCAGAAATTGAGTTTAGGGATAATTAAGTATTAGACACGTTGCAAAAACTAAAGACCGATAAGGCGGCGGGTCCTGATGGCTTCTACCCTAGAGTGCTCAGGGAAGTTAGTGAAATCATCTCTAAAGCACTCTCAGCTATCTTCGGAAGGTCTTTAGAAACTGGAGAAATACCAAATGATTGGAAGCATGTCAATATGATACCAATATATAAGAAAGTGGATTGTACTGAGCCAGGAAATTACAGGCTAGTTAGTTTACTAAATTGGGAGGTTTGGCGAACAGTTTAGAGTCCACTAAAGTGATTCAGGATGATTTAGATAGAATCCAGAATTGGGCAGAAATGTGGCAAATGAAATTTAATGTAGAGAATGGTAAATATCTACATGTAGGTAATAAAAACATTAGACAGGATTACTGCATGGGAGGTTTAAAACTGGAATGTGCTCCACATGAAAAAGATTTGGGAGTGATCGTAGACCAAACCCTTACAGGTTCTAGCCATTGTGCCATAGCAGTTAAAAAGGCCTACAGGATGCTGGGATATATAGCCAAAAGTATTGAGTATAAATCCAAGGAGGTTACACATGTCTTGAACAACACATTTGTCAGACCACATCTAGAACATTGTGTACAGTTCTGGGGAACATACTTTAAGAAAGATATAGAGGCTCTAGACAAAGTTCAGAGAAGAGCCACTAAGTTAACTCCAGGTATCAACGATGAAAGCTATGAGAAGAGGCTGAAGATCCTTAATCTCTTTAGTCTTAGAAAAAGGAGATTTAGGGGCAATCTGATTGAGGTCTTTCAATATGTTAAGGGGATTAACAAAGTGAATTATGTAGGATTACTTCGGCCAAGTTTTGTTAGGAGAAGTTGGGGTCACAAATGTAAGTTGGCCAAGGGTAAATTTAGCACTGACATTAGGAAATATTTTTTCACCCAGAGAGTAATCTCAGTGTGGAATAGCTTGCCTGACCATA
This sequence comes from Gymnothorax javanicus, assembly GCA_029692085.1. Classification (NCBI taxonomy): domain Eukaryota; kingdom Metazoa; phylum Chordata; class Actinopteri; order Anguilliformes; family Muraenidae; genus Gymnothorax; species Gymnothorax javanicus. The sequence continues at coordinate 66,227,286 of CM056200.1, forward strand.
CTGTTGAGGCAGAAACGTAGGGAATTATCAAGAAAAGGCTTGATTTAGCGCTTGATACCATTGAGTCATTGAGTATTTGAAGTAATAGGTTCACTATATTAATAAGAAACTGGCGAGCCTAGTTGGGCTGAACGGCCTGTTTTTGCCACTCATGTTATGTTATGTTATGTTATCCCCAATCCGAGGAACGCGCTGCAAAAACAGAAACGATGCAAAGTCTAAAACACTCAAACCACAAAAGCAAATGCAAGAGAAAAACGCTGCATTTAGACATTAACACAACAGAATTACTCCAAGCTGCTATGGGGAGTGCCAACTAGGACAATTTCTACTTTGACCAGACCGAGAACAGGTGGAGTATTTTGTTTTATGGTTTTTACACCACAGTGAAGGGTTTGCACAGGGCTGTGACTTTGCGAGCATGCGCAAAAAGCTCACTCAGCTTTTGCGACCTTCGGAGCATGCACAAGGATTCGCTCACGATTACGGCCTTATATCTGATGCCCAGAAATCAATGGATAGCACTGAACAGTTATAACTTCACCATTTACATGCATCAGATATGACTAGCTACGGAAGTCGGCAGAAAGGCTTTCTAGCAAGCTAACGTTAGTTCGCTTGCGTAGCTAGCTAGTTCGCTAGCCTAGCTTGCTAACAGTTATATTTCTTATAATATAAATGCTTGCGGTTCATCTCAAGCCAAGTGAGATAGTGAAATAATGGATAATTTTTATTCACTTATTTTCTATTGATGTCCGTGCACCAAATATAATTGTTCGCCTGGTCAAAAGTAAAAGCTCTTCTAGTTTGCGCTCCCATAGTGGCTGGGAGCACTTCTGTTGTGTTGTCTAAATGCAGCATTTTTCTCTTGCATTTGCTTTTGTGGATTGTTTTTCACTTCGCATTATTTCTGTTTATGCAGCGCGTTTCTCTCATTTGGGATGTTTTAGGCCGTTGCAGCGCATTTGTGTTGACATGGATATGCAGCATTTTTGTCTTGCATTTGCTTTTGAGGTTTGCGTATTTTTTAACCCTTTAAGGCCTAATGCAGAAATCCCAGCAGAGAATCATGCTGCCATGTTTACCATAGTAACCTGTATTTGGGCTGAAGCACAGCTTCTCAGCTTTCAGGAACAGTTGGAATTTTTTTCTATTGCGCAAAACTTACAGTAATTACGGTACTTTCAAAATTACGCGCATATCTGTGTGGCAACGACACGTTCTTAAAATGCGCATATGCTGTCCCGGTTTAAATGGGTTAATTTGCATCATTTCTGTTTTTGCAGCGCGTTTCTCCCATTGGAGATGTTTTGGGCCACTGCAGCGTTTGCCTGTCGGCCACCGTAGTAGAGTTTAATAATTAAATATATCATTTATGCACTGCCGAAAAAAAAAAAAAAAATTTATAGCAGTATTTCACATTTATATAGTGTTGAAGCCTTTTTAAAAATTATGCTAATAAAGAGCAGCCTATTGCTAAAAATATTATTATTATTATTATTATTATTATTAATGATAATAATAATCCATTCATCCATTCTCTATACCCACTTATTCCTCACTAGGGTCACAGGGGGAGCTGGAGCCTATCCCAGTTGAGTATGGGCAAAGGCAGGAACCTACCCTGGACAGCTCGCCAATCCATTGCAGGGCGCACATACCATTCACACACCATTCGCTTTCACATTCATGCCGATGGGTAATTTAGTGTCTCCAATTAGCCTGATATGCACGTCTTTGGACTGTGGGAGGAAACCGAAGTACCCAGAGGAAACCCACGCGAACACGGGGAGAACATGCAAACTCCACGCAGAAAGGCCCCAGGCCGGATTCGAACCCGGCAGTGCTAACCACTTGAGATAATAATAGTAATAATAATAATAATAATAATAAATTACAGTATTCCTACAAAAGGTTGTATTTTTGAGCCAGACTTAATGAATGTTAGGCATAAGCTAACACTAAAATGAAAATGACAAAATAGAAAGTTTTATTTATTTATTGATTTTTTAAGTTATTTTTCACAAAAACACAAATAGGCTGCATGAGCAAAAAATACCCGTCTCCAAGAGCACAACATAAAAGTATCAAACAGTCTTAAGTGGAATTATTGGAATCCTTGTTTAAATTAAAGAAAAAAGTGTCAGAAATTGCATAAAAATCTGAGTTGATCTTTTTTTTATGCTGCGATCACATCAGAAGAGAATATAATTTTATTTCTTTACTTATATTCACATGTTGTAACGCCACGGCTCCAGCGCTCTCAATCACCGCCTATTAAGACCTGGCCTGCATTCCATGGTCTCCTGGAATCACCCAGTGGCATCGCCAAGACGTAAATAAATAAATAAAGAGTATCTCGCTTGCGCCTATTAATTTTTTTGTGCGTGCCCCCTCATCAAACTGTTGTGCACCCCCAGAATAAAAAGTCTGGTGACGCCACTGGAATTATGGAGGGTGATTTGTGCCATAATTCAATACAATACACACATTGAAATACAATACACTTATTGAAATACAATACATGTGTAACAGTAAATATAATACAAACATGCTTAAATACAATACATATATTGAAAATACAATACATGTGTAACAGTAAATACAATACAAAAATGCTTTGTTTTTCAATGTGAGTCAGGAATATTTGTGCCAAAATTAAAACAATACAACCGTATTGTATTTTTGAGATGTGTATTGTATTTCAAGATGTGTATTGTATTTCAATGTATGTATTGTATTTAATTTTGTCATGAATAATCCTGACCAACATTGAAAAACAAAGTATGTATGTATTGTTACACATGTATTGTATTTTCGAGGTGTGTATTGTATTTCGAGCACTGTGTCAAAAACCTCGCATTGAAATACAATACACCGTGTATTGTATTTCGATATGCAGTTTTGGCACGATGTAGGCTGGTTCTTGGCTAGATACGCCGTGCGTGGCCAGGATTGGCCAGGCGCGGATTTAGTTGGACCAACAAACCTACAAAAATAAATGACAGTTTCCGCAGAGCCAGCGAGCTGAAATCAGTCCGTTGTCACAGCACGTAGCCAGCGAACTGTCAGCAGTTGCTGATACATGAAGTGGACATGTTAGCTTCCTTTGTAACTGTACACAGTTACTATCGTTTAATGAATAAGCGCGTGATTACTTGGCTGTTTTAATATTTTACGGTCATTATCGCTGGAGCACCTATTGTTAACCGCCCCACAGGACGATCTCGCGTCTTTGCATTGACTTTGAATGTAATCTGTCGTGCAGTCCAGTGTGAAAGCAGCTTAACTCAATTCTGTAAAATGAGCGATTGTGACGATATGAATGTTTTAATGTCTTTTGTGTGTTGAATAGCTTTGTTTTGTTGCCAATCGTAGTTTTAGCACAGAGTGCACAGTGAACAAAGATTGCTTTTAATTAGCTAGACTGCTCAGTTAGTAGCCTTCTGAAAATGAACGTTACTTATGTGACATCCTACAGCGACGTGCGCCGTTAATTTATGTCTGAATAGTAGTTAATGATCTACCTAATCAAAATTGGGTTTTTTTTTTTTCATTTAACGTTAACTTATTTCGAATATTTGAACGTCAAATAGCGAAGTAGTGCATCGCTGAGGTGTAAATTCTCATGCAACTTCGAACGAACAGTGACGAACCATCCGTCCGCGTCGGACCATGGTCGGACATACTACTTTTACTTTATTGAAACACTTGACGGACATGGTCTGTCGAAGGTCCGACTTTTCACTCGACAGATGGTCTGACTCGGTCGGACAAGTAAGTTTAAACAGCCCCCTGGAGATAAATGAGTATCTTGGTTTCTGTAATACCCAGCCGAATGCCAGTGCTCTAACGTTGCTATGGTTATGGGTTGGCTAGCGGATGAATTTCGAACTTCGAACGGTGAAACTACCGTAGCCAAACTATCTGTGCGGTTTCACGGTTTTAATTAACACCTGTCAGCCAAGCAGAAAAGTGTATTCATCTAGACCATGGTATACATCAGAGTGCCAACCGGGCGTGACTTAGGTTCAAATATTCGAAATAAGTTAACGTTGAATGAAAAAAGAAAAAAACCCAATTTTGATTAGGTAGATCATTAACTACTATTCAGACATAAATTAACGGCGCACGTCGCTGTAGGATGTCACATAAGTAACGTTCATTTTCAGTAGGCTATTAACTGAATACAGTCTAGCTAATTAAAAGCAGTCTTTGCTCACTGTGCACTCTGTGCTAAAACTTCGTTTGGCAACAAAACAAAGCTATTCAACACACAAAAGACATTAAAACATTCATATCGTCACAATCGCTCATTTTACAGAATTGAGTTACGCTGCTTTCACACTGGACGCGAAACGAATTTTTCGCACAACAGATTACATTCAAAGTCAATGCAAAGACGCGAGATCGTCCTGTGGGGCGGTTAACAATAGGTGCTCCAGCGATAATGACCGTAAATATTAAAACAGCCAAGTAATCACGCTTTATTCATTAAACGATAGTAACTGTGTACAGTAGGGATGGAGAGATTCACCGGTGCGTATCAGTGGTCCGATACAGACGTTTGCGATGCGACTGCATCGGTAGCTTCAGTGTGTATCGGTCACAAATGCCAGCTGATTCGCAATGTATTGTTCCTAACGTCCCTGTATCGGTAAAACATGTGGTTTACACGATTATTTCAAGTTTTATTCCCCTCGCTCAGGTGTTTCCTAGGCGCCCTGAATGTAGGGTTTAATCCCGGGAAACGGGATTCCCGGGATTTCACCTCCAAACCATTTCCCGTTTCCCGGGAAATAGAAAAACGAGAAACCGGGGAAAAAAACATTTAAAAATATTCATAAGATAATGGAATATATTTAGAAAATATGTAGGCCTATTTTACTTTCTTAAAACATTTTCAACAGCTGTGTGTGTGCGCAGGCGGAACAGCTGTGTGTGTGTATGCGTGCAGGGGAAGAGAATACTTAACTTAATCGAGCTGACTTTTCACACTTATTTAAATGCGTCCAAGCACAAAAATTGATCGAAATTAGCGTTAGACGCACTTATAAGTGTGGCCAAGATGCACATTGCTCTAATGCCCACACTTAAAATAAGTGTGTCCAAAGGTAAAAATTTTTTCTTGGCCAAACGTAGGCTATTTTAAGCGGTAGCTACTTTCTAAAAACTGGAATGGTCATCAACTGGCGCACCGAGTAAGTGTGGCCAAGAAAAAAATTCAGCATTGGCCACACGTATAAGTGCGATGAACATCGGCCTTAATTGATTAACTATCACAAAACGCCCTGAATTCAAACACTTCTGACCGTTAACGCAGTTAGTTAAGTAACTTGTGGGTCTATAATCTGAATTAGACTAACACAACACGATTTTTGACATCAGCTCTGAGTGGAAATACTTCATAATAGCCTACTTCAAAATATTTAATAATGAGGACGCGCTGCACTGTCTGAGGGAGGGATCAAATGCGCAAGACTGAGGCTCAACTGTCGGCTCACTGCAACATTTAAAATCTCAGACAAAACTCCATGTGAAAGCTCAAAACTACAAGAACACTGGATTCATACTTTATGCAAAACACTTCAGACAGAGATGCAGCGGGCTTTAGTGAAATGGGGCTCTCATTGAATAAAGAAAAATCTCCTGAATCCATCTGAAACCTCCCACCCAGTGAGTGAATGCGTTTTATAACTTTGCCTTTTAACTTTGAGTGATCGCTGACTTTATTTAGCCGACAGTCTGACACCGCAGCACACACCGTGCCGGCCACCCGCAGCGTCTGAGTGCGAGCAGATTATGGAATCTCTCTGAGCTCAAAACCATGACTATGAAAGCACCAAACTACTTGCCTTAACGAGTTTCGTTAGTTTATAGTAGGTATGTTACTAAAATTTTCAAAATGGTTCTATGCTGAAATGAATTATTTTTCCTGAAAGAGCTTGAAATAAACTTTCCAATGATACCAAGATCAATGTGATAGGTTAAGAACTGACAAAGTTATTAAACTTAGAAATTGGGAAATGAGGGGTAAAAAATGTCCTTAGCTTTCTATAGAAAAAAATGAGAAATCTGTGACCGAAAACATGGTTTGCATAACATGCTATAACTTTCTTAATTCTTTAGATATTCCTATGAAATTTTCAGATAATGTTCATTGGAATATTATCTGCCTATTCCAAAATGATGAATGAAACAGAATTGAATTTCGCTGTGCAACCCGCAATGGGGGCGCCATTTCTGGAATTTTACCACAGACGGTTTTTTTATGGACGGTAGAAACAGACTGCTGGCACTCGAATGTCATAATTTTTTGTCTGTTGGATCTTGAATACTTAATCTAATAGTCTGTGCAGTTTTTATTTGAATTCCTACTTAGCTTCTATAAAATTGAAGGGTGTTTTTGTCACCTCAAACTCTGAACCGCTCAGACGGCCATCTGGGAAATCGGAAATTGAAAACAAGTTAACAAGGGGAATTCGGGGTCATTTTTATCTACGTCTTCAACGGGATGTCCAGGAATTCCCCTCCTTTTGCCCACAAAAGGCGGTTTTGATGGGTATACCTCTGCCACTTCGGGAAATTACGCAACGCGCTATCGGAACCAATATCGCGCGGCCGATGCGCTGATAGTAACATACCTATTTATAGTATGAAGAATTGAAAAATATAATTTCCATGAGGCTGTTCAGTCAGACAGCGACAGATCACAGGCGTTTTCTCCCTCTCATCTGGAGCGAACGTCAAGCTGCATGCGGCTTGCGCAATTTATATTGTTATGATATTGATTAATCTTGAAATTACGTTTTTGTGCCTCAATAATTATATATACCACCAGATAATACATTAAATCAGTCATGTTTGGGACCCACATGTCTCTTTGTTAAGTGTTTCCTGAACTATGACCAATGTTATATTACGGTAGCCAAAATTATACCTTAAAAACAAGTTAATTTCCCGGGATTCCCGGGAAAATGTGCTTCTTTTCCCGGGATAGAAAATGTCTCATTTTCTGGAAAAATATTAATCCCTACCTGAATGCACCACCATTACCTTTCGCCTTTTTCGGACGGAAGCCGGATAGGGATATGCAGTCAAACAAAATGGAGGGAAGCGACATAGACCAGGAGACCTCTGTCTGTACCATATTGAATTGCATATTTATTTTATTGAATTTATTGGTTTGGGTAATAGAAAACAATCAAGTATTGAACACATCCCTGACAAGGAAAGAGAGAGGAAAGAATAATTGTGCTGGCGAGGTAAGAAACCAAATGTGGGCTTATAAATTATTTGCATAGTGCTGAATCGAATCGTATCGAACCGAATCGCATCTAATCGTGAACAAGGGTGAATCGTATCGCATCGTATCGGCAAGGGGCTTCACTGTATCGTTAATGTATCGTATCGCTGGCAGCGTATCGAGATGCGTATCGAATCGGCTCAGTGGTGGAGATTCACATCCCTAGTGTACAGTTACAAAGGAAGCTAACGTGTCCACTTCATGTATCAGCAACTGCTGACAGTTCGCTGGCTACGTGCTGTGACAACGGACTGATTTCAGCTCGCTGGCTCTACGGAAACCCTGATTTATTTTTGTAGGTTTGTTGGTCCAACTAAATCCGCGCCTGACCAATCCTGGCCACGCAGGGCGTATCTAGCCAGGAACCAGCCTACATCGTGCCAAAACTGCATATTGAAATACAATACACGGTGTATTGTATTTCAATCAGGGGCGCCGGATTCACTTAAGAAGTGAGGGGGCCAAAAAGTGCCGCGTTGGGTGTTCAGCTCATTTACAGTGCCTCTATTCCGTGGACCTTAGCTATGCCCCTATATTGCAACACTTACGGTATAAAAAATAAAAAGACGTTTGGCTCATTCCCGTTAACCCAGACACATGCCCCAAATACATCACCTCTTCTTTAAAACTAATGCTTTGGACTTTTCGTTTCAATGTACATCATGAATTAACGCGTAGTGAGGTCCGTGGCTGGGTAGGCAGGATCAGCCAGAGCTTAAATCGCATAAAACATGCATTCAAAATATATATATTTAGTACAACTCATTATTAATTCCACTGCAAAATCATTTAAGCTTTTGACATCGGCGGAATGGTGCGCGCACACTATTACTTGCACATTGTAGTCGCACTCGTTTACGCATGTGTTTTTTTTCCGTACAGATCAGGGCGCTTCCGAAAATATTACTTCATATAGTCCAATCTGACAGCATAAACAATTTGCACGTTCCTTAAAGTGTTATAGACCTACGTAAAACACACTAAGGGTTACTACACTATTTCATTCCATAATATAAAGTTTCCTATTTCTTTCTTAACATTATCATCTTAAAATTATTATCTTAATAATGGTCATCATCAAGAACAATAAGGCATAATGAGCAAATGAACGACACATTAACACAACTTTATTGGGATGATCTGAAATTTTGTAAACAGCAAGAAATTGTGGGAACAATAATCAGCGAGCGAGTGGAGATCGTAAAAACAGTTGATCTGCGCTCACGCTCATGGCCATTACCCAGAAACACTTGCTGTCTCAAGACGATATCAACAGCAAAATAAAATTATCATTGTTTGTTTTATTAAGCATTTTCCAAAAAGAAATCTAAATTATTTAATGTTATAACGACTTAAGGTCAATTAAAATTATGAATAATGTACCGTGATGACATCGACTTGCCAGCACCATGACTGAGAAATGAATGCAATTGTACTGGTATAAATATCCAGTTGCACCGGTTTTAATTGAGGTTTTGCTGAAAGTCTCCATTAGCATAGGAAGTGTCATCTTGAAATACACTTATGCAGACAATAGCCGATATCCGACGCTGTCGCGCGTGTGCCTCTCATGGCCCCCTCGCCACTAGGTCCTGGCGCCGTTGTACTCGCTGCGCCCCCTGTTGTTACGCCATTGGGAAGAGAAGCGCTGTGCCTAAATGATGCCCATTGAAGACAGCGTGACAATAGCCTATGCATGCGCAAACCTCCTGAACTGTTTATGCTTAAAAAGAAAGTGGGAGAAGGGTAAAAGTGGGGGGGCCAATGGCCCCCTGGCCCCCCCTCCGGCGCCAGTGATTTCAATGCGAGGTTTTTGGCACAGAGCTCGAAATACAATACACATCTTGAAATACAATACACATCTCGAAATACAATACACATCTCGAAATACAATACACATCTCGAAATACAATACACATCTTGAAATACAATACACATCTCGAAATACAATACACATCTTGAAATACAATACACATCTCAAAAATACAATACTGTTGAATTGTTTTAATTTTGGCACAAATATTCCTGACTCACATTGAAAAACAAAGTATTTTTGTATTGTATTTACTGTTACACATGTATTGTATTTTCAATATATGTATTGTATTTAAGCATGTTTGTATTGTATTTACTGTTACACATGTATTGTATTTCAATTAGTGTATTGTATTGAATTATGGCACAAATCACCCTCCATATGAAATCACCCGCATCAGTTCACAATTGTTATCGTGCCATGAGTCAGTGTACATAAGTGTGAGCTCTGCACTCTCTCAGTGCGAAGTCTCGCAAGCCTCTTGTCTAGTGCTACTCTTGTGTAGACATTACAACTGTGTATTTGTGTATCTTTAGATACCCTTTACTAATTGCACTGTTCTTTTGTAAAAAAGTCTACTTACATCCCCCCCAAGAATAGGAATGCGTCACTGGACACATATTGTCGTTTGGTAGAGCATGATGTAAGGACTGCACTCAACAACAAAAAGGAATACAAAACATTTAATAATTTACCCAAAAAGGAAAGGGATGCCCTTACTGAGCTACGCAATGACAAAACTATCATTTATGTATGAATCCGGAGTGAATTGTATGCGTTATTCAAAATTTATCTGACTATGAGTCTGAAATATATCGACAGTTGGATGATACCAAATTCTATATAAAATTGTCCTCTGATCCTACAACCCGTTTTAAGACCATTGTTCATGATAGATTGAAAGTATGGCTGGATTCGGGCGAGCTTAAGAAATCTGAATATGATTTTATGAAGAATGACTTTCCTATCACTCCCGTCATCTATACTCTGCCCAAGATCCATAAATCTCTAGCCACTCCTCTATTGGGCAGACCCATTGTCAGTAGCATAGGGTCACTAACTTCTAACATCTCTACCTTTGTGGATCAGTGTCTAAAACCATGGGTTACCTCCTTGCCATCCTATACCAGAGACTCCATTGACCTGATAAATACACTTAAGACAACTGTGTTGCCAAATCAGGATTGCCTTCTTGCCACGTTAGATGTTACAAGCCTGTATACTAACATTCCGCATAGGGGTGGTTTAGATGCAGTGGCCTTTTTCCTTGATCAACTGCCACCCATGAACAAACCCAGTGTTGAATGTGTTACTGACTTGACTGAGCTAGTTTTGACCACTAACTATTTTCTTTTTAAAAATGATTTCTTTTTGCAAACTAAGGGGACTGCTATGGGTAGCACCATGGCTCCTAATTATGCAAATTTATATATGGGTTTCTTTGAAAAGAACTTTGTCTTCAATCCAGAGGTAAACATGTATTTTTCTAACATTGTTTTATACCGACGGTACATAGATGATATTTTTTTAATCTGGACTGGCTCTGTTGATTCTCTTGTGCAATTTCATCATCATCTGAACTCTGCCAATGAACATCTGAATTTCACCCTTGAATTCAGTTCAGTAGAAATAAGTTTCCTGGATGTTATGGTGATGAAGCAAGACTTTACTTTACAGACTGATCTATTTAGGAAACCTACTGACAGGAATAACCTATTACGTGGGGATAGTTTTCACCCCACTCATCTCATTAAGAGTCTTCCCTATAGGTCAGTTTCGCCGGGTTAGGATTTGTAGCTCGATACTAGCTATGAACACCAAGCCAACAATTTAAAAGAAGATTCTTGGAGAGGGGCTATAAGTCACAATGGATTGATGTTGCAGCTAATAAATTCAGGACTGTTACTCAGGATGAATCCCTACAGCCCAAGACTAGGATAAATAAGACAATCCCCCCTCTCTGTGTGACCAAATATTCTCCCATGGGGTCGGAGTTCAGAAAAATTATACTAAAACATTGGTACATAGTAGAATCTGATCCAAGACTAGGACAGGTTTTTAACGAGCCACCCAGACTGGTATTTAGGCAGCCCTCCAACATTAGAGACCAGGTGGTGAGAGCATGTTATGTCTGAGGTAGATCGCTGGTGCCATCAATATCCTGATGGTAACTTCTAGCAAAGTGGGAGTTGTGCACAATGTGGCTACCTGCACCTAGATGGGAACACACACACCCACATAATGTAAACACATTAGGGTCCGTGGGGCCATCACTTGTAACACCACTTTTGTTGTTTATTTGATCAATGCCTATTGGACTTGCATATGTTGGAAAAACCTGTAGAGCTTTACGCACACGCATCAGTGAACATCGCAGTAACATAAGATGTGGAGATGAAAAACACCCAGTCGCGGCACATTTTAAAAAAGCTGGACACAACATAAGCTCCCTGCGTTATGTGGGCATTGAGAAAGTAGAGCGGCCACCTAGGGGCGGCAACCATGAACGCCTTCTCTTACAACGTGAAACGTATCATATATATGCCCTCAATACTATATCCCCCTATGGACTTAATGAGGAGTTTGATATCAAGCCATTTTTATAATTGATTTTAATGATATTTAATTGTTTCTTTTGTCTTTCTACAGTTGGTGACTCTGATATAGCCTGTGGTTCACAAATACTACCATCGTCTCCGCCTCTGTGATCTTTTCTAACTGAAGCCCGTATGGAGACTTTTTTCCCCTTTTTTTTCCCCTTTTTCTTTAATTTCTTTCATTCCTTTTTTGGTGATGTTGATCTGTGTGGCACTTGTACAGACTCTGGGGGGTTGGGATATGTTAATTCTATTAGTAATCATCATTATGTCTTGCTACATAATTGCGCATATGCACTGTATCTATTTTTATGTCCTGGATATATCGGAGAACTGAGAAGTGATTGTTAATTCTGAATACCTTACTACTTAATATGTGTCATCATTGATTGAAGGACATGAGCCATGGACTGGCTGATTGGCTGCCAGAGAAGAATGCCTTCTCCGGTACTTTACATATATCCCCTCCTACCTATGTGTTCTGTTAACACCTGACGAAGACCATTTTGGTCGAAACGTTGTGGAATAAATCACTGCGGGAGCAACAGCTACAGTGTGCGGGTATCTTCTTTCTCTCTATTCTTACAAGTCAAAGTTCAGGCAGCACTGCACGGAAACCGCATTCGGGCAGAAAATAACCGATGCGGACCATGCCGATTTTCCCCTGCTTTGATGGATTTGACGTTTTGCTAATTTGGGTGAAAGCTGAGTAAACTTTAAAAGCTAATAATTAATGAACACACTTGTCATAATGTCTTCTGTCTTACCAGAGATGTATGGAGAAAAATCCTATTTCAGTAGCCGAAGTAAACCAGTCAAAAATGCCAAATATGCTGGTACGCAATTGAGCTTCCCTTCAAGTTTTCTGCCGCGCAATTTCTATTTTTTCTGCGCATGCGCACCAGCGCACCAATTATGTGCACCCCTGTATATATATATATATATATATATACACAGTCGCGCCTAAAATTATTCATACCCCTACCAATCTTTTGTTTTTTTCGAGATATTTTTTGACAAATCAAATTTATTCTTGCACAAATGACACAGTAAGTTGGCATAAGGCTGTAAGAAATACAGTTAACAATTTTTCAAGAAATACAATACTTTTTGGTATTTTATTTGACAGATTTACAAAAAGTGCCATGTCCAGAATTATTCATACCCTTTTCTCAGTAATTGATGGCAAAGTTTTTATTCACGAGAACAGCCTCCAAATGCTTCCTGTGGTTGATCACAAGGCTTCTGCTTGTCTCCACGGGGATTTTGGCCCACTCCTCTTTGGCAAACCCATCCAGATCCCTAAGGTTTAAGGGTTTCCTTGCCATGACCTTGGTCTTCAGTTCCCTCCACAGATTCTCGGTAGGATTGAGGATGGTGCTCTGGCTTGGCCACTCCAAAACGTTCACTTTGTTGTCCACAAACCATTTCTTGACGTATTTGGCCGTGTGTTTAGGATCATTATCTAGTTGTAAGATCCATTCCTGCCCAGACATCTAATTTGCGGTTAGCGATGTTTTCACTGAGGATCTGGTTATATAGGTCCTGTTTCATAATGTCATTAACTTTAACAAGGGTTCCGGGCCCATTCGCTGAAAAGCAACCCCAGAGAATGATACTCCTGCCACCTTGTTTGACCATTGGGACCGTGTTTTTCGGTTGAATCCTTCACCTTTCTCACGCCAAACAAAAGCCCCATCTCTGCCTAAACAGCTCCATCTTTGTTTCATCCGTCCATAACATTGACAGCCAGAAGCTTATACCTTCATCCAGGTGAGCTTTTGCGAAGGCTAGACTAGTTCTTGTGTGTCTGGGTAGGGGAAGTCTAAGTGGCGTAAGAAAGGTGAAGTGTTCAACCTGAGAAACACGGTCCCAACGGTCAAACACAGTGGCGGGAGTATCGTGCTCTGGGGTTGCTTTTCAGCGAATGGGCCCGGAAACCTTGTTAAAGTTAATGGCATCATGAAACAGGACCAGGATATCCAGGTCCTCAGTGAAAACATGAAGCAATCCGCCAAAAAATTTGGTCTTGGGCAGGAATGGATCTTCCAACAGGATAATGATGTTATGGTTCTGCCTCATGTGTGTTGTCTTTGTGCTTATTTGTGCTTGTGCTAACTTTCGTTTTATTTTTCAGCTTTCATTCTGCCCCAGATCTGATGGTCGATTCCTCTCTGCCAATCTCTCCAGTGATGTCGTAGCCATACTTCAGCGTGCCATAAGTCTAAATTGTCCAATCACGTTTCACCTCTTTAAGTTTCGGCTGTGGTATTTCATTCATTGTTTCCACCTGTGCGTAATTCTGGGTCTGGCTAAACTGAGAGAATGCGTTCTCTGATAGGATAATTACTAACCGTACTAACCAGCACTTATTTGAGGGTGATTGTAAATATTTTGTCACGTAGTATTAACCTTAATTAACTCATTTGCGAGTGCGAGCGTTTCTAGCTTTAGTAATTCCTGCTACTTCAGCTTTTTTCCCTGACTAACTGCGTTTAAAGCTATGCTTTCCTTTGCTTCTCTCGTGGTGCTTTTTACTCGTCACGTTTAGATTACCTTAATCTAAACTGTCTAGTTTGATTGATGGTCTCAGCGTCTTGTCTCGAGTCATTATGGTTTACCCGGTCCTCGTTAATTTGTTTATTAATCCCATGCGTTTCTGTTTCCATTAGGATGCGTTCAGGTCCCGCCTCCTCTCGTGGCTATTTATGTGGCAGAGATGGAGGAGACATCAAACCGGAACTTTTCTTCTGAACTTTCCAGTCTACTGTAGGTGAAATCTCAACTCCTTGTGCCTTCGAGTTTTTCCTGTGTATGATTCGAGTCTTGCTTTTTGCTTTCTTACGTCTTGTCTGCCCCTTGTTTAAGTCTCCCAGTGTGTCCGTCAGTTCAGTTAGGTTCAGTTTTTTGTTTTCTAGTTTGCCACTCTTTGAGTGTGTACTTCTGTTTCCCCCTGCCTTTGGCAGTGTACTTTAGTTCCTTTTGTTCCAGTGCTTGTGCACGGTGTTTTATTTCTGGCCTGTGTGCCTATTTCCTCCTAGTGTTTTGTGTTTAAATAAACACTTCAGTTCCTGCATCTGGTGTTCTCCTGCCTACTTCCTAACAAATGATCCTAAACTCATGGCCAAATCTGTCAAGAAATGGTTAGTGGACAACAAAGTGAACGTTTTGGACAGGCCAAGCCAGAGCACCGACCTCAATCCTATCAAAAATCTGTGGAGGGAACTGAGGTCATGGCAAGAAACCCTTAAACCTTAAGGATCTCTGGAAAAGTTTGCAAGTGGAGTGTACCAAAATCCCGTGGAAATATTATAAACCTTGATCCAACCTTACGAGGAAGCATTTGGGCTATGTCTTGAATAAAGGCTTTGCATAATTACTGAAAAAGGAGTATGAATAATTCTGGACATGGCATTTTTTTGCTAAATCATAAATAAAATACTAAGTATTGTATTTCTTGAAAAATTGTTTACTGTACTTCTTACAGCCATATGTCAACTTACTGTGTCATTTGTGCAAGAATAGATTTGATTTGTCAAAAAAAAAAAAAATCGAAAAAAAAAAAAAAAATTGGCAGGGGTATGAATAATTTTGGGCGCGACTGTGTGTGTGTGTGTGTGTGTGTGTGTGTATATATATAAATATACAAAACACACACACGAATTTTTTCTTGGTAAGTATCATCTTTAGGGGCGTGGCATGAACAACATACACAGAATTCTCGCAACACTGGTATCTAATGTTTGTGTGAGTTGCAATCAGTTTCATTCTGCAGCAGCATCAGTCTATTTCAACATGAGCAAGAGATTCACTGTCTATGAGGCCATTGATCATATCTTTGGTCATGAGAGTGATAGCTATGGAGGACATAAAGCAACTTAAATTGAGGAGGGTGTGTCTGAGTATGATACTGATCAGACACACACACACACACTACACACACACACACACACACACACACACACACACGTCATCTTGTCCATGTTCAATTTGAATGTGTTATTTTGAACATGCACACAGACAAAAACCATCTCGTCAATGTTCAATTTGAATGTGTCATTTTGGACACACACACGCACACACACACACAGTGCAAGAGATTAACTTACTCTTGCTCATGATAATGTTCAATTTACATTTGCTATTGTAGCTAGACACCAGAAATGAAGGCACAAACAAGGCAGGAGGTGGAGTGAAAACCGGCCCAGTGGGCAGTAATTTTAATTACATTCACGCAATAGAAAACAAGGAGCGAATAGTGTTGCGCACATTTAACCCAACACTAAGGTTAATGAGCGCTATGCGCCCGTCTTCTTCTTCAGGGAGAACTCGTTTCCCTGATCAGGGCGAAAAGCGTGACTCTTTGAATGAACCCCCTGATATACGAGAAAAATAAAGAAAAATGAGGTATGGCTCTCTGAGCAAGCATTGTAAAAGACATTTCCCTTTTTCCTAACAATAATCTATACGGGTCAATTTTGACCTATAACACCACAGATGTCACTGTAGATAATAAAACAATGTTCCAAAAAACCCACAATCAATTTATTTTAGAAAGTACGTTCTAATATTAGTCTTTAAGAGACAGATAACATAATTACGCCTTGTCGTCACTATAGGACATAAGATAGGTGAATTTAAACAATTTTTTTATTGAAAATGAGGGGTATATTGTTAGATGAAGGGCTCACAAGGTCAATAAAATAAAATTTAAAGCAGTGATTACATGGATATTTACACAAAATAAGTTAGTCACAAGGTGAAAAACAACTTTGGATGATAATAATTGCTTTTTGAGCATTTCGAGTTGAATTAATTCACAGGTAAAATTTGACCCATAAACACAAAAGATTTGGGTAACTAAGTAAGACATTACAAGGGTTAAAAACTGCTCCAAAATTTGGTTGAAAATTTCAGCATATTTTTTTCTAACTTATATTTTGAGGGCATGCATGCACTCCGAGCAGGTTTAATTTCTTCCATATCGTTGTTACTCATCAACAAAAATATCCAAAACTTGAATTAATTTTTTTGATTGTTGAATTTTAGTCATTCACTGGATACAAGTTTTTGCATGTAAAGCATTACCCATAAACTTCGGACTTCAGTCAAAAATGATAGTCACAAAGGTATAGGTCTACAATTTAACAAAGCTTTAAACCATATGTCCGGAATTGACAATTTCTGAGAAAAACGGTGTTTGTAACAGTAGTCAACAGATAATATTTCACCCCTTTGGCTCACGGATGGAAGAGGTTAAAAGCTGCATTTTCTGTATACTCTTGTTATCTTTTTCTTTTACTAAAATTAGTTGGATTATGTGACACATTTAAATATGACAAATAAGCAAAAATAGAAGACATAGTGATGGGGGCAAATACTTTTTCACAGCACAGAAGAAGATTTACCATGGAAGCAATTAGTTAATTTCAGTTGTGGCTATTTTATTTTTGAAAAAGTCTTTTGAGTAAGTCATAAACTCCTCTGTATTCAGCATAAATGATTGGGTTATCCTTAGGGAATAATTGCAAATGCAAGTGATGAATTGACTGTCAACACTTTGAGCGGGAGGTTAAAAGTTACAACAGCAATGTAGGTTCCCAATAATGGAAGATAGCATGTAACTACCATCATTAGATGAGCAGAACAAGTCTTAAATGCTTTCAGTTGCCCTTTCCATGAAGCTATTTTAAACACTGCAAGACCAATAAACACATACGATAGCACTGTCAACATCAACGGGAAATAAATCAATGCAACCACGCTCACAAGGCTCATGATACGACTGTCCAAATGGTCATTGCATGCCAATTGGAGGTAGTTCATGTTCTGAGAAAACTTTTGATCACAGTAGATTTACAAGGACAACCCCTGGTAAAAGCAAAGCCACTATTACAAGAATGAAAAGAAAACTAATTGCCCACATAACTGCAAACATGACAGCCATTGCTGGAATTGTAATGATGGCATGGTATCTTAGTGGGAAGCATATTGCCACCAGTCTATCATAGGCCATGACAGTTAGAGTGAGATCAGTCAAGGTGCAAAAGAAATATGCAAAAAAAATATTTGCTAAGCAAGCGTCATAGGAGATGTACTGTATATTGTTATGGCCCCAATTTTTTATGACGTCACGGACAGCAAGGGATGACAGACAAAATTCTTAAACTAATCTACAATCTACATCTACTGACCAAGATTGAAATTAAAAAATGAGATATTTACAGTCCCTTGGTAATTGAGATGGGCTGCTGTGTTACGATGTCCTGGGACAGGAAAATGCTCCAACACAGGCAAAAATCCACAAAAAGCTTCACAGGTCTTTAAAAGAGTGACAGGTCTGGTCAAATGTATCCTTCCACAATTTCTCTTTGCAATTTCTCCTTCTCTTCCGCTCTCAATTTTTCTCCTTATATACTTTTGTCCAGCCCCCTCTGTGAGGCATGCCCAGGACATGCCCAACCCTGGCCTCAGACTGAGCAACAAAAAATTGTCAATACTGCCATCTAGTGGCTTTTTTTTTTTTTTTTCCCATTACCTCCATTCCAAAAGGGAAAAATTTTGACTCATAAAGGCAAAATTTTTCTTTTTCCCTCTATCTACAAAAATGGTTAAATGAACACTTGTGTATATATACATATAATATAATATGCTAATGAACCGCGTGATATATATACACATACTCCAAATGCAGGATAAGCAGTCAGCAATTACATTGTCAGGACCCTTTACATGCTTAATTTCCAAGTCAAGCTCTGTGAAATCAAACTCCACAATCTCCGATTCTTGTTTTTCATCTTACTCAAAAACATTAACGGATTGTGGTCAGTATAAATCATTGGCTTTTGCCCTGTACAAACATAAACCTCAAAGTGTTGTAAGGATAGAACCAGAGCCAACAGCTCCTTCTCAATTGTGGAATAGTTCTTTTGGTGGCGATTGAACTTCCTGGAGAAGTATGCCACGGGATGCTCAATGTCATCAGAGTCACTTCTCTGTAGGAGCACAGATCCTAAGCTTGGTGGCTAGCATCGACCGCCATGGAGAAACAGTTTGTTGAAGTCAGGAGATTTGAGCACGGGAAGTAACACAGCAGACTGAACGTCCTGGCGGCTCTTTGGCATACTTCATCCCAAATGAACTTCGCCTTTCTTCAGTTGGTTGGTGAGACTGAGAGCAATCTCCAACTAAAGTTCTTACAAGAACTTGCAGTGTGCGATCATTCAAGGAAGCGGTATAAAAGCTTTTGTTGTCAGGAACTGGAAAAGTCCATGATGGCTTGGACTTTAGCATTTATAGGTGCCACATGCCTGGCCTCACAGCGTAGCCAAGATCGTGACAGTAGCACAACCAAAGTCACTCTTGTTCAGGTTAACAGTCAGGTTAGCCTGGGTCAAGCACTGGAACAACATCTCTACATCTTTCAGATGTTCTTCCCAGGAGTCACTCCATGTGATCAGGTCGTCGATGTACGCACCCGTGTGTGGCAATCCGGCGATTGTAGACTGTATCATCCTTTGGAACGTGGCTGGGGCATTTTTTCCTAATGCCAAGGGTAGGACTTCATACTACAGGTATAACCCAGATGTGGTGTGGCAAAAGCAAGAGATGCTCTTGGCCCTCTCAGTTAAAAGGCTTTTACATTAATAACCCTTCAATAAATCAATCTTGGTCAGAAACTTTACTTGCCCTACTCTATCGATACAATCATCAATCCTAGGTATTGGAAACACATCAATTCTAGTTACAGCATTGACTTTGCGATAATCTGTACAGAATCTAGTGCTTCCATCAGGTTTTGGAACTAGAACACAGGGTGAACTCGAATCGGAGTTTGAGGGTCTGATAATATCATATTCTAACATGTACTCAACCTCTTTCTCAGCAATCTTTCTCTTTTCCAGGATTCATCGGTATGGATGCTGTTTTATTGGTTGGGATCACCAACATCGACATCATGGGCTATAGAAACTCTCTTTGGAACATCCGGAAATAGATCTTTATATTTCTTGATCAACCTCTCAACTGATGATCTTTCTGTGAGGGTTCTAAGTACTGGAGTTTTACATCAAGATTTTGCAACACTTCAGAATTTGACAATTTACATGAAAGAACTTCAGCTGTAATTCTAGGTTCATCATCTTGAAACTCCCCCTCATCTTCACAAGTCTCGGCCATAGGAGGATCTGAGTGACAGCTGCAACCCTAGCATTCCTATCATGATAAGGCTTCAGCATGTTAATGTGACACAACTATTTTGGCTTTCTCCTATCTGGAGTCTTCACAATGTAATTGAGATCATTGAGTTTTGTCAGAATTTCATAAGGACAATGAAATCTAGCCTGCAATGGATTGGACTGTAAGGGAAACAACACGAGGACCTTGTCTCCTGGTTTATACTCTATTTTAGCCTTATGATCCTCCTGATTTTTAAATTTTTTCCCTGACTTGATTTCAAGTTCTCTTTGGCTAGGTCACAAGCTGCCCCGCAGTCTTCCTTGAACTTGCTAAAGTAGTCTAGCACAGACTGATATCTTGGCTCTTTCTCTTGCCATTGTTCACTCAACAATAGCAAGGTCCTCTCACTTCATGGCCAAACACTAGCTCAAGCGGACTGATCCAGTAGACTCCTGCACTGCTTCTCTAGCTGCAAACAACAGCAAATAGACACCTTCATCAGTCTTTCTCATAGTCATAACAATAAGTCCTCATCATTGTCTTGAGAGTGGAATGAAACCGGCTCTAAAAGGCACCCTGATCTCTGGATGATAGGCACTGGAAAGAATCTTAGCCGTACCCTAGTTCATACACAACCTGCTGAAACAATCCGGTAGAAATTGCTACCTTGATCTGACTGAATTTCCCTGGGAAGGCCAAACAACGTGAAGAACTTTATCAAAGCCTTGATGCAGTTGCCTTGATGATGTTGCGTGGGGGATGGCTTCCAGGGAATCTGGTAGATGCACACATAATTGTCAGCAAGTACTGATTTCCAGATCTAGTCTTGGGTAATGGACCAACACAATCAACAAGGACCTTGGAAGGGCTTCCCCAAATGCTGGGATAAGGCTGCAATGGAGCTACAGGTGGGTCTAGCTTGGTGTTTTCAACTACCTGACAAGTGTGACAGGTTTTACCCAAAAAATTGAAATATCTTTCCAAAGTCCAGGCCAGAAGAAGTGTTTCATGATCTTGTCCAACAGTCTTATTAACGCTCAAGATGACCTCCTAAAAGGCAAACTATGAGCCATTGTTAGATCTCATTCCTATCGACCTTGGAACAACAATTTGCTTGACCACTGCCCAATCTGCATTGGCAGGAGGATATCAGGGCGCCACTTCGCATCAACCTCCATCCTTGAGATAATACCCAACTGGAACTGCGTCTATTTCTTCATCAGGAAGGGTTCTCTTTTTAGTACACAAATTTCAGGATCATTGGTTTTGCTCCTGAATCAACCGCTTTCTGGACAGAGACAAGTCTCCAGACACATCAGAATCACCAGACCCATCTGGCTGTGGCTGAATAGAGAACTGATAAAAGTGTCTGATAAGTCCTCCAAACAGAGAAACCACCTTAGGCTGAACAGAGTCATGGGGCAACCACCTGAGTCATGACTATTCATTCATGCTGAGCGGCACCACATCATCTTCTTCTTGAGCCTTCTTGGCCATAGCACAGTCACTGCACAGAAGGATACAGAGATGGGTCTTCATACATGCATCTTCAGTGCTCGGCTGTGAAGTAAGATGAACAAGGTGGAACTACATTGCCCCCAACCAGGTCATTGCCTAACAACAGAAACACCCTTGATAGGTAGACTTGACATAGAAGTCCCTCCTTTACCTGTCCTGTAACTAAATCTGACTTCAAGAATACAGAGGCGCCCAGGAATTTTGAATGCAGTCCCTCCTTCAACACCTGTACAATCCCAAGCGGTCTCATCACACAATAACTCCAAAGGTCCATCAACAAAAAGTGACTGAAAGCTCCGGTATCCCTTAGGATATATATGGGTACAGGAGGAGAATGCTCATTCAGAGCCACAAATCCCTCTGACACAAATGGAAGAATTCCCTCCCACAAAGTCAGCAGTATCAGGCTTCTTAGCTTCTGGGAGCAGACAATTTGCTTGAATGGTCATCTACTACAGGGTTTCTAACCTTGTCTTCACAAAAGGCATTGGGTTTGGTATCCTTTTCTTTTTTCTTTCTTAGCTAAGGAACCAACAGTTAGTTGTAACATGACCAGATTTCTTGCAATAATTGCAAACTAGACCACTTTTGTCACTGTCAGCTTTCACACTTTGATCAGACCTTGACTGGATTTCTGAGCACCATCACCAGATTTGTCTTTGTCTTTGGGTGAGGAATCTTGGGTATCACCATTACCTTTCCTCTGAGAGTGTGGGACCATCTATTTTTTACTGCTAAACTGAAATTTGGACTTGTATTGTGAGAACATATTGATCTGCAAACTTGGCAGCTGATTGCAAATTCAGTGCTTGCTTCTCCTTAAGGTAGGTCTTAATATTATCCTTGACACAGTCCTTGAATTCTTCAACTAACACCATCTCTTTTAGTGAGTTGAAATCATCCTTGACCTCCATAGAAGTACACCAGCGCTCAAAGCAAACCTTCTTCTCGTTAGCAAATTCAACATAAGTCTGATTGTCAGATTTCTTCAGACCTCTGAATTTCTGTCGGTAAGCCTCTGGAACCAACTCATAAGCTGTCAAAATAACCTTTGACAACCTCATAATCAGAGGAATCATCTGCAGACAAAGCAGATAAATTGTTGAGCTTACCCTTGAGGACTGTTTGCAACATCAGAGGCCAGTGTTCCTTTGGCCCCTGACAACTCTTAGCTACCTTCTCGAAGCACTGGAAATACTGATCAACCTCCTTCTCTGAGAATGGAGGCACCAGCTTTACCTCTGTAGCTAGCCGAAATTTGTTTTCAGCTTGCATTTTGGTTACTTTAAGTAGCTCCATTTGGAGCCTTTCTTCTCTATCTAATTTTTCTAAATCGAAATCTCTGTCTCTCTCTCTTTCTGCTCTTTCCTCTTTCTCTCTCTCTTTTTCTCTTCTCTTGCTAATTTTTCTAACTCAAACTGCCTTTGTTTTTCTTTTTCCTCCCTTTCAATCTCTAGCATTTTTTAATTTAAGTTCCATTTCTACATTTGGATTTTCCACTGGAAACTGTTCCAGATCTCCTGGTGCAAACACATTTTCATCACTGTAATATTCAACAATCTCTCTAGCCAGTCTTGCTTTTCGCATGGCTGGTTTTACATCTGTCAGCTCTATCTGTCTGCATATTTCTAGCAGTTCTGTCTTTTAAAAGATTTCAAAACCTCTACGGTTGGTGATGCCAAGAAATCATCCATTGCTGTTGATCTTCCAATATCTATCTAGGAAAATTCAAAAACAATTTCACAATTTGAAATTTTAGATTTTCAATAAATATTTCGCACAATGGTCTATCGGACCCGAGCCCCCCAATTTGTTATGGCCCCAATTTGTTCATGATCCAGTACAGCAAGGGATGACAGACAAAATTCTGAAACTTCAACAGATTTAATTAAACAAACACTTAAACTAATCTACAATCTACATCTACTGACCAAGATTGAAATTAAAAAATGAGATAGTTACAGTCCCTTGGTAATTGAGATGGGCTGCTGTGTTCCGATGTCCTGGGACAGGAAAATGCTCCAACACAGGCAAATCCTAAAAGCTTCTGGGTCTTTAAAGTGACAGGTCTGGTCAAATGTATCCTTCCACAATTTCTCCTTGCAATTTCTCCTACTACTCTTCCACTCTCTCAATTTTTCTCCTTATATACTCTTGTCCAGCCCCCTCTGAGGCATGCCCAGGACATGCCCAACCTAGCTCCAGACTGGGCCAAACAAAAAAAAAAAATGTCAATACTGCCATCTAGTGGCTTTTTTTTTACCCATTACAATATCAAATAGAAGCACTGTAATGACATTTGAAATAAAAGCAATGCTTTCAGCTATGCCAGCTACTGCCAAATGAAACACAGCCATGTACCTTGGTGTATGAAAACTGTTTTGTATATAATAAACATGACAAAGCAGTTTCCCAGACAAGAATCACAAAAACTAAACACAAAACCACAGAAGTATTTTCCATGGGAGTAAGTTAGATAAGCCATTGACAGCAACAAAAAGAATGACGCTAAAAGTTGTATTTAGAAATTGATGGAATTCTGGGAGTTCATGGCAGATGCTTCTTTATCTGATTTCACTTCTTTAGTTTCTTGATGTTAAATAAAACCAAGTGGCTCAAAAGTAACTAATTTATTTAGTTCATCGACTTCATTTAACTTCTTGAAAAGAAATAAAATTACTTGAGAATAGTTAGTATCCCATAAATCATTATTTACTATCCTATCTATCCACCCTATTCATATAAATCACCTCTCTCGCTATTGATAATTGGAGGCTGACTTTTTCAGTCAAGTACCCAACATCGCTGTAAGCATGCTTATGAACTATGGATCAAAACAGTACTCCTGCTCGTATGCACTTTCAGATATTGCATAATTGCATTGTCTTTCAGTAAACATCTACGTCTGGTCTCACAGTAAAATCTTACAAGTATTACACTTCACCATTATGATGGGGTAGAATTCTTTGAGCAGGTCAATTAGAGGGATAAACTTTTTTTGTTTCAATAACCTACGCATGATGCACAGAGTAAAAATGTGACAATATCTAGGTAAAGATTGATGCGAGATAAGGTTATTAGTTTTTCAATCTAACAAAAGCAAATGATCAATTAAATATTACAAAATGATTATTAATAATATACGCATTGAATTACTATTTTACCTGGCTCCATACTGACTGTACAAGGAACATTATGCCTGCTTTTTATACATCCCTCATTCATCTCCTTTGATCTTTTTTATGTTGCTCTGTACTTTCTGCAAGTCGTCCGTGTGTTTGCATTCATATGCGCTAACAGTTTTTTAAAATGTTGTTGCAGGGCAGAATATTGTGGAGGTCAACAGGGGAAAAGGTTGTTAGCTTTTCCAGGGAGTCAAAAGGAAAGTCCTGGCCCTGATGGAGTTGGAGGTGGTGATCTAAAATACTGTGCTATACAGTTGGAGGACATTTTTTATTTTATCTTTTTATCATCACGCCATCTCCGCACAGTTCCCAGTTTGTGGAAAGATTCAATTATCGTCCCTGTGCCGAAGAATAAAGCTCCAAAATCATCAAATGATTACAGGCCTGTGGCCCTTCCCTCCCTAGTGATGAAAATTTTTGAAAAAATTGCGAGGGAAGCTCTTATGGAAGTCATCCAAGTAGACTTGGTCCCACTCTACCTTGCATGCTCATGCAGGCATGTTGACGACGCACTTGGCACTTTTCTGAATTTTACTGTCACACATTTCAAAAAGGCAAATTCTTTAGTGTGGAGTCTTTTATTGATCTTTCTCCGGCTTTTAATTGTATCCAGCCTCATATTTAACACAAGAGATTAGAGCTCCTACAAGATTGACCCCTGGTCTTGTCGTTGGCTGTTGGATTTTCTTTCTGCGAGGAATTTCAAGTGAAAAGTCAGCAATCATGCTCTATTTTCATCCTTCTAAATTCACCCCAAGACTGTATTTTATCTCTGCTTTTTATTTGGTTTATACAAATGACTCTCAGATGACTCTGTTATTGTATCTTGACTTAACAATTACAGCCCTGACCATCGCTCTGTGGTGGCAGAGTTTTTAGATTGGTGCAAAAGCTCCTTCTTGAGCATCAATGCAGAAAAAACGAAGGAGGTTATTGTGGATTTTAAAAAGAATCCCACAGCAGTGTCCCCTGTTGTCACTGATGGCCAAGTAGTTGATGTCGTAAAACAGCACAAATACCTTGGTACCCTCATTGATGAAAAACTGATCTTTGAGCCCCATGTAAATGCTGTGTGTAAGAAAGCACATCAGCATATGCATTTTTATTGGAAGCTCCAAAATTTTAATGTTAGAAAGCCTTTGGCAATGTTTTTATTCTTGTTTTATTGAATTTGTGCTCACTTTTTAGCTTACCGGCCCATATTGTCGTGGTGTGGCGTCCGTCGTCTGGAACATTTTTGATCTTTTTTTGGCCGAATGAATTTTCGTGTAAATTTGCCATAACATGCAACTTGACCATTTCTCCGGGAGTTTTCTTCGGATTTTGTACAGTGTACAAATGTACAGTGTGAGTGCCATTCTGATTGAATCAACGGAAGTGGGTCTAGTGGGGGCGTTGTACTATATGAATATGCGAGATGGCCTGTGGAGGCCAAATGGTTGCAGATAGAAGTAAAGTTTGTACAAGTTTGGCAGCCGCAACAATGCATTTTAAGCTTATAACATATAGTACACAATTAAAAGCATGGAATCAAAAATCGACACAATATAAAATAAGTTCAGGTTCAATACAGAAAGTTGTATCCAAGGGGTAACCACAAAGGATAAAACCTGTATCAGTGGCTCCCAAAATCATGAAATCATAATGCATAAAATCTAGGCAAGCCTACATCTTTGAGCAGCGACAATAAGTAACCAAGTTATAAGAATGGGACAGGTCAACAGAATCAACTCTTAATTTATACATTTCAAATACCTGATTTTAAAAAGACTTCCAAGGAGAATGTATTTGAAGCAGGGAAATGGAATTCCATTCCATAGCCTGCAAGCCTCATTAAAATAACTAGCACCATACTGCTCCGTACGAAAAAATGGACCTTAAAATTTGAGTGGATCATCACCTCGGACTACTGGACTTAAGAAGGTATTCAGGTCTAAATAAAATTTTTATACAAACAATTGTGAAAAAATGACAAATCAGCCATTTCTCTCCTAAATGAAAGAGGAAGTAAATTTAGCTTATTTAACCCTTCAGCATAAGTTTGACCTGAGCCAAGGATATGGCGCGTGACACTTCTCTGAACTTTTTCCAGTGACTCTAGATTTCTTTTAGTTTGTGTGTCCCACACTGTCGAGCAATATTCTAATTTGCTCCGTACCAATGGTTTATAAAGTGTAGCATAAGGAAGTCATACATGACCTATATTTTGGCAATATTAAATTTGACCTCAGATGACTTTGAAAGGCCAAACTCGAGGTCAGGGAAAAAATTTACAATGTTAAAAGATATGGCTTGAAATTTCAAAAATTATTTTCTAAAAAACTGTCAACTTTTTTCCTAGATCAGACAATCAACTAACCTTGGTTCCGTCAATGAGCAATTCGAGTGCCATTTCGATTGAATTGACATAAGAAGGTATAGTGGGGATGCTGTACTTTAACATTGGGTCTAATGGAGAATATGCAAAATGGCCTGTAAAGACCCAATGGTTGTACATAGAATTAGTTTATATTTCTAATATATAAATTTATATATGACCTATATTTGCTGTGTTAAAGTTGACCTCAGATAACCTTGAAAGGTCAAACTTGAGGTCCAAGCAAATGTTGCAATTCGCGATCTTCTAGGCGAAAATATTGTGAAGACTAGGAACATATGTATTGAATACTTATAGGAAGTCATATATATGAATTTTTTATTTTGGTGGCCTTGAACTTGACCTTGACCTTTGGAAGATTCGACTTCACGTAGTGAAATTTCAATGACTTCTATCACAAAACTATTACCTTTGAATAGAGCTTTAGAGTTTGTATTGTGGGCATATAGGAAGTCATTTATGAGTTTCATTGGTGACGTGAACTTGACTATTGAGCCCAGCTAATACATTAAAACTTCACAGTATTTCAATGACTTATATCAGCAAAAATCATTATAGATAAAATGTAAGGTTTGTATCGTGATGTATAGGGAAGTCATATATAGACTTTTCATTTGGTGGCCTTCAACTTGACCTTGTGACCTTGAAGGTCAAACTTTCTATAAATAAAATTTCAATGACTTTCATCACCAAAACTGTCAGATAGAGTTGAGTTTTCCTGTAGCTGGGCATATAGGAAGTCATGTATGAAGTTTCATTGGGTGACCTTGAGCTTGACCTTCAGTGACCAACAATGGCCAAACTATACAGTGAAATTACAATGACTTATATCAACAAAATTGTTACAGATAGAGTGTAGGTTTGTATTGGAGACATATAGGAAGTCGTATATGAACTCTCATTTGGTGACCTTCATATTGATCTTTGAAGGTCAAACTTGACCTGATGAAAATTGACTTCTATCACTAAAAAGGTCACAGATGGAGCCTAGGTTTGTGTTACTGACATCTAGGAAGTCACATATGAACTTTCATTTGGTGACATTCAATTTGACTGTTGGTGACCTTTGAGGGTCAAACTCGACAGTGAAATTACAATGACTATCACCAAAATGGTCACAGATTGAGTCAAGATTTGTTTTATGACATTTTGAAAGTCATATATGAAGTCCATTTGCTGACCTCGACTTGACTGTCTGTGACCTTTAAAGTTCACAATTGACATAATGAATTTTCAATAACTTGCATCACCAAAACTGCTTCAGAGCTTAGGATTGTGTTTGTGTTACAGGAGGTCTTATAAATATATGTGAACTTTTATTTAGTGACCTTGACATTGATTTTCATTGATTTGAATGTCAAACTTCACATGAAATTTTAATAACTTGTATCATCACAATAAGACTGCTTGCCGTTAAGCTTCAGGACCCTTGGTCCCTGTTACCAGTGTCTGCTGAATACGGGTTCATTCATATTTTACCTAACATCAGCAAACTAGCTCACGCTTTGCAGCCATCTACGCATTTCATTAAAAATCGCTTAGCCTCTGCCTGCTCAGAATGCCTCATAGCCTCAAACTGTGCCGGTTGTTGGGTTGACCCAAAAGCCATGAATACAAGACCACATGGTCTCTGGCTCCAAAGGCTCACTGTCATTAGCCTCTGGTCTTTGGGTTATGCCTGCATCATTGGTTTTTAGAGTTCGGCTATTTTCAAAACTCTCTCAGATTCGCCAGGTGCTATTCATATACTCCCTCAAAAACTAAACTATACATACACAAAATTTCTTCAAAATGACACATCACAGTGTTGCTGTGGTAAAATAATATCGGTTCCATAAGTTAACAAACGATAACATTGTGACGTTCTTTTAGACAATTCGCCAAAACACAACCGTAACTCATTGCACGTGCATCATGTAATCTTCGGAACAGTCATGACAATTCATGTGCCAGTAAGGTTTAAAAGGCCAGAACAATGACTGCTTGCACAGTGCCCAGAAAACCACAGTACAAGCTTTCAATATGCCATGTCTGACAGAAGCACAACGCAACAATGTCCTCAAACGTTTGCAAGCTGGGCAAACACAACAGCATGTGGCAAATGTTATGGGTGTCACCAGGTGGACCATTTCTAACCTGGGAAGACGTTACAGCAACACTGGTAACGTCTGTGACAGACTAAGGTCAGGAAGACCTGAAGTGACCACGCCTGCCCAAGATTGGTACATCCGGGTACGACATTTACGAGATTGCCTCACAACAACAACATCAACAGCTTCACAGTTACCTGGAATGCGAAGATTATCTGACCAAACCGTTTGCAATCCTTTGCGGGAAGCTGGTCTTTTGCCAGGAGACCTGCGGCGCATAGCGTCCTATGACGCCCAACCGCGTCCAAGAACGTCAGCCATCTTGGATTTTGATGCAGCATGGCCATTTTCAATAGCGACCTGCCTTAGGTGAAGATACATCAGCATCCCAAATCAAAACTTCCTACGACACATATTATTTGCGTGATTGGATTTTGATGCAGCGCAGTCATTTTCAATAGCAACCTGCCTTAGCTCAAGATTCATCAGCATACCAAATCAGAACTTCCTATGGCAAATATTTTTGCGTTATCTCGATAACGTTGTTTTTACAAAAAATGGCGGCGCCATCTTGAATTTTGATGTAGCACAGCCATTTTCAATACCAAAGTGCCTTAGGTCAAGATACATCAGCAGACCAAATCAGAACTTTCCTACGACACAAATTTTTTATGTTATCTTGATAACGCCGTTTTTACAAAAAATGGCAGCGCCATCTTAGATTTTATGCAGCGCAGCCATTTTCAATAGCAAACTGCCTTAGGTCAAGATACATCAGCATGCCAAATCAGAACTTCCTACGACACATATTTTTTGCTTTATCTCGATAAAGTTGTTTTTACAAAAATGGCGGCCGCCATCTCGGATTTTGATGCAGCGCGCCCATTTTCAATAGCGAACTGCCTTAGGTCAAGATACATCAGCATACCAAATTATAACTTTGTTACTTTGGACGGACGGACGGAATGACGGACGGACAATGGACAACAAAAATTCACCCGCTCTATTTGATGAGTTTGGCGCTCTCCCAAGAGATTTTTGTCCTCCGAGCATTTTTCAAGTTCGGGTCCTGAAGTGAAAAAGCCCTTCCTAGACCTGCTGCCTTCGGCAACCCAGGTCAACACTCACTTTTTCAGTTCTTGTGCGCATAGGCCCTACATTTCATTTTAAGTTTTGCCAAGTGGTGAGCATTTATTTGCCCATCCGGATGCGTTAATGCGTTTTATCTTTTCTTTTATGCTTGGATTAGTTTGCATCCCCTTTAGGCTGAGGGCCAGCATGGACCCCCGTGCACCCCCGCAACCCTATAAATATGGTATCATTGGAAAGCTTAGGATGTCTAGATTACAAATATAACTGGTTACAGTAAAAATATTGGGACTCACTATGACATATCAACACTTTCATTGACCTACCCTCTCAAAAACAAAATGCGTAATTGCAAAATCTGTAATTTTGATGCATAATGTGATGATTCTCTATATCGTCACATTTGAAGAAAATGTGACATGTAAGACCCAAATGAAAGCTGTGTTTACATAAAATCGATTGCTTTTAAACCATATGCATATCTTAATTTGTATGTAAAATGATATATTTGATTAAAATATGACCCCCTGCATCACTTAAAAGCGCGACTATTACTATGACTATTATAAGGATTAGTCATTTGGTACTTCAAATATCTCCATACATATGTCCAACGAAGTATATCTCATTGGGAAGCATGGCTTTTCAGCTTTCTTTTGGTGTAAAAAGTATTCATGTCGGACAAAAATTAACAAAGATATCAGACCTTTCAGTAAGTGATAGGTAAACACAGGACATGATATATCCAAGATCTCACTAGTTATTTCATCTGCTATTGTACTTTAACTGAATTTGGAAAATAAAACATGGTAATCAAATGAGTGTTTTGTTCTTTTGAGTATCAACAGGACTGCAGTTTTGTTATGCATGTTTTTCTGCAAGAATATTTATACATAGGGAATGTTTGATATGCCTTGCAATGGGTAATACAAGACCAATTCGCTCAGCCATTTCATCATTAATATTTTTTTATTTGCAGTTATATTGTTCAACACACCAGCACAAGCAATGAATTGATATGGAATATTCCTTTAGTAATAAACCAATATTGATACATCATACGCCAAACAAGATGTCATCATTCCCTTTGCGTTTAGGTTGAGATGCTATTTAAGTTTCACTTGCAGGAGAAGGATATTACCATGTTGTATTTAAGGTATTTAAGTTTATTTGAATTGTGAATTAAATATACTCTTTACATTATTACTTTGGAACTGAATGCCTGCTGTATGTTTTTATTCCAGATTGAAAACCACTGCTGACAGATGACACCATGGACCAACCAGCACCAAAACGTAAAAGTGGCAGCGATGGAGCCTCGTCAAACCTCCTCTGCATTGTCCATGTCACAGGTCTTCGGTACTCAGACATACAAAGTTTCTCTACATGTAAAGACCCAGAAAAAAAGTTGGCGAAGTTGAAGGAGATCAAGGCACTTTGTGTAGGACAACCTCCTGGGTCAAGCTACAGAATGAAGGACACTTGTGACCAGATTCTGGATGAACTTGAAGAAACCCACGGCTTCCATTGGGAGTGCTACAAAAGGTTCACTGGAAATCTTGACCGACTGGAGCCAATTGCAGGAACTTCACAAGCTGATGAAGTAAAAGTGGAACGAGCTAAACGAAGAAGTTCTGGAGAGCGCACAATCTTCAATCCAGACTGCATATTCTCCGGATCCAAGGAGCGGAAAAAGATCAAAGTCTAAGGAAGCTGGACTTCTCAGGGAATGACTATGTTTGAATTTGAAGGGTGGAAGTCGGTTGTTGAAATGGCTGAGAAGAAACAAGATGAAAAATTGCTGACAAGAATCTGAGGTCATGATCTTTTCGCCTGTGAAGCCAAGTTCCACAAGAATTGCCGCATGAGCTACATGCAGTGTTCTGAAAAGTGGTGAAGTACGGATCCCCAAGCTCAGCAAGAACAGAAGGAATTGGAAGAAGCACATCAGAAAGCATTCAATGTTGTCTGTCAACTGGTTGAAAGGGACATTTTATATGACCACAAAATCATGAAACTTTCAGACTTGATAGTCATCTTGGCATTTGCACCTGACTGGTCTCAAACAGAATGACAACAAGATTCCATGGGACATTCTGCAAATGTTTGAATGACAACTTCAAGTCTTTCAACCAGTTGACAACCAGTTGACAGACAACATGAAGAATGTATTGTTTTTGAGAAATGTGAAATAAAACAGAACCTTGGTGTTAAACGCAAACAGTGTCTGAAGCTGCTTATGAATGTTATGGTATCCTTCATAAACATCTGATATCTTTGTTAATTTTCGTCCGACATCAATACGTTTTACACCAAAAGAAAGCTGAAAAAACATGCTTTCCAATGGGATATACTTTGCTGGAGATATGTATGAGATATTTGAAGTACCAAATGTCTAATCCTTATAACAGTCATAATAATAGTCGCGCTTTTATGTTATGCAGAGGGTCATATTTTAATCAAATATATCATTTTTACATAATTAAGATATGCAAATGGTTTAACCCTTAAATGCCCAACTATAATAAAAGTTGAAAGAAAAATCTATGTATTCTGTTAATATGTCCTGGGAAGGGGCTAATAACAACCCAATAGCAATTTTTACATTTTTGGTGACCTTTGACCTCATTTTAGTTTTGTGACATATATGTCACAATGGGCATTTCGGGGACTTTATTGCTAAAATGACTTGAATGATAAAACAGTTGACATATAGCTGAAGTATTAGGCATAGCTTATTTTTCATTAGCTTACCTGTTTGTCTATTTTGTCGAGTGATGAATGGGTGCTGATCTATCGTGTGGATTCCACCATGGGGCCGGCCATATTGGAGAGGTTAGCTGGTGCAGCCAGTGTAGTGTCAGTTCCACTTTTATGCATCAGATGGCAGCACTGATGGTCTAAATATGTCACTGTGGGCATTAGGTTGCAAAATTTATGTGGGGTCAGTGGTTTTGACAACCCCCAAAATCGTGTGACAAATTTGTCACAGGGGGCATTTAAGGGTTAAAAGCAATCGATTCTATGCAAACACAGTTTTCATTTGGTGTCTTAACTGTCACATTTTCCTCAAATGTGACGATGTAGAGAATAAGCATATTATGCATCAAAATTACAGATTCGCAATTACGCATTTTGTTTTTGATAGGGTAGGTCAATGAAAGTGTTGATATGTCATAGTGAGTCCCAATATATTTTTACTGTTACCAGTTCTATTTGTAATCTAGACATCCTAAGCTTTCCAATGATACCAAATTTATAGGGTTGTGGGGTGGGGGATGCATGGAGGACCATGCTGGCCCATGGCCTACTTCCCATTGCAGATAGTGATAGTTTTCCCTTAGCCACGCAAGAATAAGCTTTTGTGACCGAGTTGGGCACACCCAGCTGGTGACATAGCCCCTTAAAAAAATGACAAAGGGATCACCAATAGGCTGCAATGACAAAGAAAATGCAAAACAAACGATATTGTAAGGATGAGAATGATAATAACACAAATGATTACAAACCCCAATTCCAATGAAGTTGGGACATTGTGTAAGACGTGAATAAAAACAGAGTAAAATGATTTGCAAATCCTTTCTGACCTATGTTCAATTGAGTACACAACAAAGACAAGATATTAAATATTCAAACTGATAAACTTTATTGTTTTTTTTGGAAATATTCACTCATTTTGAATTTGATGCCTGCAACACGTTCCAAAAAAGCTGGGACAGGGGTAACAAAAGACTGGGAAGTTGAGGAATACTCAAAAAACACCTGTTTGGAACATTCCACAGGTTAACAGGTTGAATGGAAACAGGTGAGTGTCATGATTAGGTATAAAAGGAGCATTCCCGAAAGGCTCAGTTGTTCACCAGCAAGGATGGGGCGAGGTTCACCACTTCGTGAACAACTGCATGAGCAAATAGTCCAACAGTTTAAGAACAATGTTTCTCAACGTGCAATTATAAGGAATATAGGGGTTTCATCATCTAAAGTCCATAATATCATGAAAAGATTCAGAGAATCCAGAGAAATCTCTACAGTACTGTACACGAAAGCGGAAAGGGCAAAAACCAACATTGAATGCCCGTGACCATCGGTCCTTCAGGCGGCACTTCATTAAAAACCGACATCATTCTGTAAAGGATATTACCATGTGGAAACAGGAACACTTCAGAAAACCATTGTCTGTTAACACAGTTTCGTCGCTACATCTACAAGTGCAAGTTAAAACTCTACCATGCAAAGTGAAAGCCATGTATCAACAACACCCAGAAACGCCGCTGGCTTCTCTGGGCCCAAGCTCATCATGGACTGAAGCAAAGTGGAAAAGTATGCTGTGGTTTGACGAGTCCACATTTCAAATTGTTTTTGGAAATCATGGACGTTGTGTCCTCCGGGCTAAAGAGGAAAAGGACCATCTAGATTGTTATCAATGCAAATTTCAAAATCCAGCATCTGTGATGGTATGGGGATGAGTTAGTGCCATGGCATGGGTTACTTGCACATCTGTGAAGGCGCCATTAATGCTGTAAGGTACATACAGGTTTTGGAGCAACATATGCTGCCATCCAAGCGACGTCTTTTTCAGGGACGTCCCTGCTTATTTCAGCAAGACAATGCCAAGCCACATTCTGCACATGTAACAATAGTGTGGCTTCATAGTAAAAAAAAGTGCACATAATAGACTGGCCTGCCTGCAGTCCAGACCTGTCTTCCATTGAAAATGTGTGACGCATTATAAAGCACAAAATACAACAACGGAGACCTTGCACTGTTGAGCAACTGAAGTCGTACATCAAGCAAGAATGGAAAAGAATTCCACCTACAAAGCTTCAACAATTAGTGCGCTCAGTTCCCAAACGCTTATTGAGTGTTGTTTAAAGGAAAGGTAATGTAACACAGTGGTAAACATGCCCCTGTCCCAGCTTTTTTGGAACGTGTTGCAGGCATTAAATTCAAAATGAGTGAATATTTCCAAAAAACAAGAAAGTTCATCAGTTTGAAAATTAAATATGTTGTCTTTGTAGTGCACTCAATTGAATATAGGTCAAAAAGGATTTGCAAATTTGTATTGTTTTTTATTCACGTTTTACACAACGTCCCAACCTCATTGGAATTTGGGTTTGTAATTATTCCAAAACTTACTGTGAATTCCATCTCCCGTTTTAACATTTTTTCAGCAGTGTAATTTATTTTAAGCTGGCACTTAACCTATTCAAAATGTTTTCAGTGTTAAAAAGAAATCATTTAAAATGGGAAACATCTTCCAAAGCAAATCAACCTCCAAACAATGGCGTAAACCGGCATCATAAGCATAACTAATATGCGCTGTTTTATGTGCAACAGGAATATAGAATTTTTGCCAGACATATTGATGTTCAGATTTGAGCAATCCATCTCAAGAAAGTAAAAGTCCTTCCCAGTATTTTGTTGCAACTGCCTGGATCTAATAATTGCAGTAACCCTTCAGCCCAGAGGTTGAGCTAATTAGGGAAATCAGCTGCCAGAGCTCATGGCCGGAAGTAAAACACGGCAGGACTTTCTGACTCCTGGAATGCCCACCTCTGTTGATGTTTTATGTCATTGCAAACGTGGGTAGGAAAATGCCTGATAACTTTTTGATGTAAAGAACAATAATGCCAGCTAAAAACAAAATGTTTAGTCATTCTCCCAGTTAATCTTTGCAAATGAACAATTATTGCATGGTTGCAGTTAAGATGTGAAGATGGGCAGTCGCACAATGGAAGTCACAATGCGATAATTCATTTATAAAATGGCTTCCATTTCAAACAACCAAAGTTGTCTTCAGGGCATTGAAGGATGATTCAGCTAGCCAGAAGACTTACATTGAAACCATTTGTAATTAAATAAACAAGTGAATAAGTAAGCAGAGCTTACAAATACCCCCGACGTCCCCAATCATGCTTTTTCCGCTGGTGATTATAGAAATTATCACATTCTGAAAATCAATTTTGACAAAAATAGCAACACATCTATGACACTTAACACTGCACCTCTCCATATGTTAGAAACTGTGTGGCAAATTTGAAAAGAATCCATTAAATAATATTTGAGATATCAATCAGACAAATTGACATTGAACCCACTTGAAAATTTCTAAGTCCAAAAACAGGAAAACGGCAATATTTTTGTGACAAATAATCCCAGACGGCCGATACCTTGCACTGCACCTCTCCCTATGGTAGAGAATGTGTGTGCCAAATTTGAAGAGAATCCAATGTATAATATTTGCGATATCAATTGGAAAAATTGACATTGAACCCACTTGAAAATTTCTAAGTACAAAAAGAGGAAAACGGCGATTTTTTTGTGAAAAATCATCCCAGATGGCCGACACTTTGCACTGCACCTCTCCCTGTGGTAGAGAATATGTGTGCCAAATTTAGATGTGACATTCTAGTCACATCTGGACCCATCTTTTTAATCTTGCTTTTGGCTCAGTTTGAGGCTGCCACTTGGTTTCTTGGTCAAGTTCACTTTTTCTGCTATTATCTGCTATTTTCTGCTATACTTTTATTATTATTACTTATATTTGTATTTTATGTCTGCCATGTCTTCTTTAATTTTATTTATCTCCTGACTTTTTATGTTTTTTAGCCTATTGTTTTATTTCTGTTCTTATGTCTGTTATTTTATGCATTTGCCTCTGCTGTAAAGCACTTTGGGTCAACTTCTGTTGTTTTAAATGTGCTATATAAATAAATGTGACTTGACTTAACTTGGCTTGACATTGAACCCACTTGAAAATTTCTAAGTCCAAAAACAGGAAAACGGCAATATTTTTGTGAAAAATAATCCCAATGGCCAACACTTTGCACTGCTCCCTACCTGTGGTAGAGAATATGTGTGCCAAATTTGAAAAGAATCCAATGAATTATATTCGAGATATCGATTGGACAAATAATGTCTTTGGACGGAATGACGGACGGACGGAATTCTTGGTATATAACTATATGTCCCCGACATTTGTCGGGGGTATAATATTATTGCATTGTAGCTACAAGTGTGTGACTGCCCTTTTTCATCAATTTATGAACTCAGTCTTCTGAAACTCTGCCTTTGTCGTAATAAAGACAGAAATAGTTTCCTATCCGCTGCATAATTCTTGTAGCATAAGATTTTCACATTTCCCTTATTTAGCCGACCCACAAGGTCCACCATAAACTAGTTGTCACCTGGTTCTTGTTTTGTAAAGCACAGGCTACCTCATAAATAGAACTTTTTTTTTCACTTGCATTTATTTTTAATCACCCAAATATTGCATGCAGAGGGAGGCTGCGTGTTTACATGGCAGGTGATTGCTCTATAAATCAGAAAGCTTTATTTATGGAGGAAAAATGATTGAAAACAGGTCAAAACTTATCATCTATGTTCAGGAATTTGTTTATGAGCTTCCCCAACTTTCAGCCGAGCATTTGTCACTGCAAAAACCACATGAGCAGAAGTCAGTGAATTTCCTGACATTTCATGCTTCATTCCAAAACCACAAATTACACAACTGCAGCAAGACTCACAAAAATCTCATTAGCAAGAGATGGGAAATTCGTTCATGGATTGTGTTTCATTTCACATTCATATATAAAGTAAAACTCACCTGGGCCCTCCTGGATGACATCATCATAATACTCTGGTGCATCTCCCTCCACCAGCTCTCCTTAAACAGACAAAGAGGCACAGCAACAGTGCTGGTTAAAATGGGAACACTGCTTTTACTGCACAGAATGATTATTGGATTTAATAATACTGGTGTCACTCATTATTGGTGGAACAACTTTGAAAAGCTCGACCATGCCCAAGATTTGCCCACAAAACATATAACCACAAGAATTGTTTTGTGCAAAGGAATCATTTCAGTTATGCACAAGTGGTATACTTCTTAAAAGGACAAGACATGACTTACCTTCCACATCTCTATTCACAGCTAAACACAAAAACTAACAGTGATATTGAGGAGAAATTGCTGCATCATACCAACAACCAATCAAAACACACCTGCCATGCTCTTTGCAGGCTTATCTGGAGTGATGACATCATCATAGTTCTCTGGTGTTTCCTCTGTTTGCAGGTCCCCTGAATGCAAACAGACTTGTGATGACGTAAGGCTTAAGGCTTAAAATCCGAACTCAGCGATTTGAGCTGCTAATTGTTAAAAATTTTTTGGATGGTAATAAAGAACAAACCCATTTACAAAAAAGTTGGGATGCTATGTAAAGTAAAAAAAAAAAAAAAAACAATGCAATGACTTTCAAATAATTTAAATGTTACATTTATTTGAAAATAGTGCAAGGACCATATATCAGATGTTGAAACTGAGATATTTCATAGTTTTTGTGAAACATATGCACATTTTGAATTTGATGCCAGCAACACAGGGGCATGTTTACCACTGTGTTGCATCACATCTTCTTCAGTCAACACTCTGTAAGCCTTTGGGAACTAAGGAAACCAACTGCTGTAGTTTTGAAAGCAAAAATGTTTTCCCATTCTTGCTTCATGTACGATTTCAGCTGCTCAATACTTTGCAGCCATATGTCATATTTTTCATTTCATAATGCGCCAAATATTGTCAATGTGACAGGTCTGGACTGTAGGCAGACCACCTTAGCATCCAGACTCTTTTACAGTGGAGCCATGATGTTGTTAAACGAGCAGAGTATGGTGTTTGGCATGGTGTTGCTGGTGGCTGAAATGAGCAAGAACTTCCCTTAAAGAAGGCATCTGGATGGCAGTAAATGTTCCACCAAAACCTGTACATATCGTTCACCATTAATTGTGCCTTCACAGATGCACAAGTTACCCATGCCATGTGTACTAATTGTTATGTATGAGTATTTTATGTAAAGCACTGTATATCATTTGTAAATGGAGTTTTGTTAGACACTATTTAAATGCCCATTATGACTGGTCAGTGATTTGTTTACTTTGGTTATCATTTAGCACCCTCTGGTGGTATGTCTGTAGAAAAACATGATCTGATGCAATACCACTTCTTTGTGAGGAAATAGACTAGTGCTTTCTAGAAGTTTCTGGCATCTTCCTGCCTGGATGGGGCGGGATTACCCAAGAATCCTGAGGATCTTTCCAGAATGTTGCTAGTCTATATAAATGCTGTGATTTTGGTCAGTGGGGGCAGAGCTTTTGTTTTGGCATAGAGTTACATAGTGGCATTAGAGTGTTATTATAGGATTGAACAGTGGATTTTTTTTTGCAGAAGTTTTTTTTTTTTAGTGAAGAATAAATTTGTTTAAGTTGTCATTGCTGGTCTTCTTTGTTGTGATTTTCAAGACATAACATAATTCACCACCATACTACCATGGATGCTGGATTTTGAATTGTGTGCTGATAACAAGTGGGATGGCCACTGTCCTCTTCAGCCTGGAGAACATGGAGTCCATGATTTCCAAAAAAAAAAATTTCACATTTTGATTAGTCAGTCCACATGGCAGTTTCCCACTTTGCCTCAGTCCATCTTAAATGAGCTTGGGCCTGGAAAAGGCAGCAGCATCTCTGTATCTTGTTTATGTATGATTTAATCTTTACATGGCAGAGTTTTAACTTTTAATAATTTATGGATGAAATGACAAACCCTATTCACTGACAGTAGTTTTCAGAATCGTTCCCAAGTTCATGCATTTTCACCAAAAAAAGATGTCTGTTTTTAAAGCAGTGCCACTGGAGGGCCTGAAGATCACAGCCATTCAATATTGCTTTTTGGCCTTGTCCCTAGCATATAGAGAATTCTCCAGATTCTCGGATTCTTTTGATGATATTATGTAGCGTAAAAGATGAAATCCCCAAATTCTTTGTAATTGTCAATTGAAAAACATTATTCTTAATTTGTGGAACTATGAGCCCAAGTAGTCTTTCATGGAGTGGTGAAGCCCTCGCCATCTTTCTTTTGAAAGATCTTTTATATCCAATCATGGCTCTGACCTTTTGCCAATTAACCTAATTAGCTGAGAGATGTTCCACCAGATGTATATATATTTATTTTTTAATCAGACAACTTTTCCATTTCTTTGTTGCCCCTGTCCCAAATTTTTTGAAACATGTTGCCAGTATCAAATTCAAAATGAGCAGATATTTTTCAGACAATTACATTTCTCAATTTTAACATATGTTATGTTGTCTTTGTACTTTTTCAATTAAATTTAGGGTTAAATTGATTTGCAAATCATTGTGTTTGCTTTTAATTCACATTTTACATAGTGTCCCAACTTTTTCGGAAATGGGGTTGTACCTCAGTTAATCATAGGCTCGAGTTTTGCCGTGTGCAAAATTGAGATACTCCAATGCATCAACACATTCCACAGCCTAAATGACCTGATACCAATACACACAGGAGTATGTGCAAAATTGAGATACTCTATTCAATACATCACATGGCTGAGTTGCAAACAGACCCATTCGCTGTTTCCTGTTACTGCAGTTTCATGCACACATGCTACAAATGGACAGCAAATCTAAAATGGACATTATATGTTTTGCTGAAGGTCCTATAATCTAAGAAAGCCCTTTTTTATGGTTATTTACAAGTATCCATTTTAGGCAACTGTGGTCATTAAATCTGACCCTCAAATCTAAATCCAGCCCAAGTCTTCTTTAGTCTTTTAAAGGAAAGGAAAAGACTCCTGAGAACACTCATTCCAATCACTCATTTTTCACTCCATATCTCTTTGTTCCTTACCATACCCAGCAATTGATGGAGGTCAGCCATCATTCGGGACATTCTAGTCCATCAAATATGCGATGAGAAAACAAGGGTCAGGCATTTTCTAAAGATAACTGAGGCATGGCGGGATGTGTACATCCTCTTGAAAAGTAGTTTTTCAGAATGCGTGATGCAACACTGATCAACCTGTGGATCCAGTTCTCCCCATCAGCCAAACATCTTCCTTGGCTGTGACTGACATCACTCAGACCTGACGTTTCATTGACATCCCAACAAGGACATTCCATTTCCCTGATCCACATTCATTCCATTTTCCCATCTTCACTAAATTCTCTGGTTCTTTTCCCCTCTTCCCCCTGATGGGCAGAATTTATTCCAAGGAAAGGGAGGTAGGAAATAGAGGCAGAACATAAAAATAAGCTACAGGAATGCACTCCAATGCAACCGGTCACCTCTTCCCCTCTTACCTTTGAGGGGAAGTTCGTCAACGTCCGCCACATCATCGTAGCCAGAAGGCAGGCCGTCAGACAAGCTAGTTCCTGTGAACAGTAGAGAGAGGATGTGTCCAGACTTGCCCACACCACCCATGATCTAAGGGAGTCTTACATGCGGTTTTTTGGATTTCCTTGGGTGACATGATGACTCAGGTGACACTTTACTGAGACTTTAATCAAGTGACTCACAGATGATTATAATTAGCAGGAGTTTATCAGCAGCAGTGATCTTATTTTTGCTTCTCTGGCAAAAAAAAAAAAAAAACTACAGATCTTTCCAGTCCCTATTCAATATTGCAACCATTAAGCCACATGACTCCAAAAATATATGTTTTATGTGCATGACTGTCAACACAAAATGTCACAGAAGCAGTGCACAATTAGACAAAAAAGTAATGGTACATTAGACATCTGATCTATACAATAGATAATCGCACTAAAAATAATTGTTCCAAACTGGGCAGAGGAGAAGCCAGTTACAAGAACGACGATGAGCCACTAGGGCATGTTTATAATGAGGATGATGAGGACAAATGGAAGA
Organism: Gymnothorax javanicus; assembly: GCA_029692085.1. Lineage (NCBI taxonomy): Eukaryota > Metazoa > Chordata > Actinopteri > Anguilliformes > Muraenidae > Gymnothorax > Gymnothorax javanicus. The sequence continues at coordinate 66,269,161 of CM056200.1, forward strand.
AGGCTTGGAGAACCCGCTGTACCTAGTAATTTATACACAAATAATTTTGCTCCCTGGAAGAGAGACAAGAATTTAGAGTAAACCATTAGAGTAACCCTTTAGCCTCAGACAATCCAGCTTTAACTGAGGCACAACCAGTGACAAATACAGCTGATCACACGAAGGGCATAACGAGATAATCAATCAGTTAACAGGAACAACCCGCAAGACTTCTGGAACAGGGGAAGAACCAATTAAACAAACACACGCGTTGTGATAAAAAATAATAAAAATAATAATTAAAAAAAATAATAATAATAATATCAAAGGTCAAAACCAAAGCCAAAACTACTCAAAATCTTTAAGTTGAATACCAAACACTAACTGCGATACTAATAATGACACAAACAGAAAATATAATGGAGATGGAGCCCACCATTTGTCTTTCGTTGTTTGACAGGATATAATGCATATTCACTCACCCCACCGGGGGGCGCTGTAGGTACCCTCTCTCGCCAGCTTGTACTCCAGCTCCTCGTAGATGGCCTCATTCAAGGGGGTACTCTCCCACTCAGACAGGGCTGTGAGGGCAGAGACAGAGAATTCTTGAGCCACTAGGCTCTTTACAATGGAGTGTTTTTCACATTCTTCTCTTTGCTTGTGCTTGACCCAGCAATCGATCGCCATCACTCCAGTCCTTGAGGGGATGAGGCAAAAGGTACAACGAGTTTCCAAAAGATATCTTGAGCACAGAAAGTCCTTCACATCCTTTACAGAAGTGTATAGTGTTCATTTATTTAGTTAATTTTTTTGCAATACCCTACAGGTGACCAAACTCTGGTTTTATATCCCCCATCTGCAACACATTTGCCATTGCAGTGACAAATGTTGCTTCAAACAGAGGCATTACAGAGCAAATATATTTAATTTCCCTAAGTCATTGATTCAAACAACCTTACTCTCTTCTAAGCACACCTGTCATATTAGCACACACCACACAAATAACACAACCAATGTTTGGGGCAAAACAAGTTCTGAGACCAATCATTGGTCATGTTCTTAGTTTTGTGGGTGCCAACACATTTTGCAAGTGATACAGCTCTTGATGAGTCAAGCTCTAAATCCTAACCCTCTTCGTTTGGCAAGACTACAACCTATAATTGGTTGGGCCGAAGTCCCCTTTAGTCGCAATGATATGCACCAGAGCATATTGATACACACTGGCACAGGGTCTTAACAGAGCATGCTTTCGTGCCAATTCAAAACAGTGTGGTTAACCGATTAAGCTGACGACTGGAACAGTCACACACTGTAGACAGCCAATTGATCGAGGCTCTGAAATATGACTATGTGGCTTTTCGGCACTTGCACGGAAAACTTTCTCTCTTTTTTTTTCTCCAGAAGCTTAATGAGCGGCAGTACTTTTGGTATTTACTGAAGCTTGCAAGCATCTGAGAGAATTTAAATTCTTGGTCACACAGGTCCACCCGAAAAGCTAATACCAGCCTTTGTTTTTCAGGCCATTACCTCGTCTCACCAGCAATGTCTCAGTGTTCTTTAGCATGGCTGGATCAGCCACCAGTTTCAATTCAAGTCAGTAGTAACTTTAAAGTAAAAATCTAAATTAAAATATGTTTTCCTTCAAAGTAATGTGCACACAATATATGTTCAATCATTCCTCAATGTTTTCATCTTGCTAAGCTTTTCAGATGAAGCTACTCTGGGCCCACCACCTACCTCTCTTCAGAGCTCTGTTCTGGAGCAGCATGGCTCCTAAAATGGCCAGTAGCAGGTACAACAGCGCCCCCATCACCATGAAGGCCACCGTGGGTATAGACAGGTTGGGTAGAGGCTCATTTTTTGGGTAGTCTGGCTTAAGGGTCACAACTGAAAAATGAAGGAAGACAAGGCATTTTAGCTGCAGTAGACAAAATGGCACTCAGCTGCTCCACACCTCACAGTGGCAACTTACACTTCATGGCCAAAAGTGCAAACAATTCCATGGTCTGGCCCTGTTCTTCCTGGTTAAGGCCAAGGAGTATAAAAAGAAGGAGAAGACACGAGAAATGGCTCCAGTGAAACTATGGGGTATCGCACGTGTGCAGTAAAATCTGGTCTGCTCTTGCAGAAACACTCCGTAGATGGCGCGCTATCTAGCAGCACGGGGGTGATTGTTTCGTTTCACTGACGCCTCCGCAATCAACCTTGGGTGGGAATATATTTCAAAGACCACGGCCGAGGCTAATGGTTTCCATTTAAATGTCAGCTGCCGCCCGCCCAAAAAGTTCTGTCAAGCCGAGCGCACCCTAAGAGCACCTGAACGAACCCCATGCCTTTTTTTTTTTTTTTTTACGAGGGCCGTCTGCTGGAACCTTCCAACATCACATCTCCATTTACACTGTGCATGCGCCATATCCCAGAGTTTCACTGGAGCCATTTGTCGTGTCTTCTCCTTCTGTTTGTACTCCTTGGTTAAGGCAAGGTCTGTACGTTCTATAAAAAGAAAATCTTGAGTCTGTAGTGAGGCCAATACATGACTCGTTTGGAAGAGTTTGACTGCCCTCCAGTCCTGAAACTGTTGGGATCAGCTAGAATGTAAACCTGGAATCAGGCCTAATCAGCCAACATCACTGCCCAGAATCATATGATCCCTTTCTGGCTGAAGCAGAAGCAAATTCTTGTGGCAATGTTTTAACATCTAAAGAAAAGCACTCTCAGATAAATGAATGCTGACACAGTAGCAAAGAGATGACCAATTTCACGTTAATTCCCATGGTTTAAGAATTAGATGTTGGATGAGCAGATGTCCACAAACCCACATTTTGTCCATGTTGTGTAGTTGTGTCTCTACTCGCTGAAAGCAGCTATATTCACACAAACAGTCATTTACCTGAATGTAAAAGCAGGGCACATTGCTAAGGAAACTAATCCAATAAAGAAAAAAGTTCCATGAGTAGAGTTAAGTTTGTGACACAGAACAAAGATGTTAGGAATAAAAGCCAAAGCTGTCAATGTCCTGAAAGTTCTCCAAGATTGCCTATTCAAAGATAAGATAAGATCTTCAAATTTACAGCTGCAAACATCAAACTTGCACCAGTTCTCAGCAAACTTAATGAGCCTTACCTGGTGGTGGGGTGGCTTTAGTTGTCACTGTGGAAATACCCAAAAAAGGAATGTTTTCCATTATGTGTCATGACAAAGGCCACTACAATGTCAACAATCTCTCCTACACCATTCAGATTTATTACCCATTCCTTCTATTGTTACCATACGGACTCCTGCCCACTATTACGGGCTGTGATCTCCATGGTGCCACATCCTCTCAGCACAGTATCTTAATAATTTTAATAACTCAATATCGCACAGTGCAACACACTATACAGAGAACACGCAAACTCTATACAGAAAGTCCCCCGGATGGATTCAAATGCATAACCTTCTTGCTGTGAGGTGATAGTGCTACCCACTTACACCACCATGTCGCCCCAGCATTGTAAAACAGAATATACAAGTGTTTGCCACTAACATGGCAATATCCCCCGCCGTCCATACGATATGTGTTCGTACGGACGTACGTACGGACGGACGGAGCCCAATGCTATATCCCCCGCTTCGCGCTAAACGCGTGGCGGGGGATAAAAAAATAGCATAGAATGATGCATTATATTATAGAATAGGACACCTTTTACCTTTTGCCAAATTACATTCATGTTCAGCTGTCAGAAATGTTTGCTCTTCAGTCAATCTTCCAATAAACTTAAGTGCTGTTTAAATGTACCATATCAGCTCACATCAAAACAGAAAAAATCGCGAGAACTCTCCTTAATTTACCGCCGTCTTTTTCTCTCGCTACTCTACCGCCAGACTAACTCGTTGTTTCGCGAGATTAATGCTGTAAGCCTTTTAACTGCCGACAGTGATCGTGAGGCAGTGCCAGGTAAGAAAATATAGTTCTTGACCACGTGTGGTTTCCTTAACTGACCGACTCCACATGACCACACATCTTTACCGGCCCGGGGGGAGATATTATTTGATCTAACCACTAGTGACAACTATAGGCATTCAGCCTTTCCTCTTGCACTTGAGCAGTGCTCACACTTACGCTACCCACTGTTCAGTAAGAATCACTTGATGCAGGATATTTTAACATAATGGACTAATCAAGAGAAGTTAACAGAAAATTTATTGTAGTATTTTTTCAGCCACACCAGTGTGAGGGAGTGAGGTGAGCTGAGAACAGGGATCGCTGAAAGTCCAGCGGAGACAGCGGCTGATTTGTGTTGCATTCTGTACCTACACTATGCACCTCAAACTGAAAGGTTACTGGCTAACCTCAACAGAATATGCATGGTCTTATATCGTTGCCTTTATAACTTCGAGTGTGTCCGTATGAAACATGAAATGAGGAAATTAAACAGATTTTAAAAAAATCTTCATTTATTTTCTATCTCGCAAAAAAAGTTGCAACATTCCTTATAAATTCAGGCGCACTTATCCAAAGGAAAGTGAAAATGGGTGTGGACACCACAGCGCTCTACATAATAAAATATCGTTATTCTGTCTCACACAGAAAGTTTTTGTCAAAATATTGCCTTTCATAATGTTCGTTTATCTGCCAAGCTGAAGCGAGTCTGGATAACGAGAACTGGAACCCCAATAACCTATGTCAAAACTTCGAGTGGGGATTCCCCTTTTTTGCATTTAGTGCGGACCTGCAAAAAATATAACCTCAACTTTAAGTTTAATATGAAATAAGATACACGCTGGACCACCTGTGATGTGTATCCTGGAAGGGTTTCGTGACTGGGTACTATATTTATAAATGTATCCCTGCCCCACGCTTTCTCAATCTACCGCGTTTCTACCCTCATGTTGCTCTGAAGTTACCGTTACCTTCTCCCGACCCTACCGCGATAGTATTCCGTTTTGATGTGATCTGTGCTGTATTATTCGTTCCACTTGTATTGGGAGAAAATGTATTAATAAAGTAATCATTGTAAAACCCCACCAAACAATACCAACGACGGAAATTGCAGGGGGCGAAGGCTCAACGTGTTCTTTGGGCTGGTGTTAACAAGCGCAATCCTTTGGCTGGTGCAAATCACAATAAAATGGATCAATTTTCTCCGTTCGAAGAACAGGGCACAAAAGCACAATGGTTACAATTAATCTGACTCCATAGTAAATTTAGAATACCAAATTTGGTTATACTCTCGTTAAATATCTGACTCCAAATTAGAATTAGAATTTATAATTTAGGGAAAACATGCGTGGACCTACCTCGGACCCGTAGGTGAAGGCCTGCGTCACTCAATACATGCCCCCGGGTTGTAGCATACTTGCCGGATCTTAGTTCGGTGATAGTTTTGGAGGATAGAAGAAATCACCATGATAGTAGCATCTTGGCTTAAACATACCATGAACCCAGATTCATGTACACCCAAGGGTTCCTTAAGGTGGATCTGGCAGACACCGGCTTATAAGCCTAGGAGTGCCCTTTAATGCCAAATCCCCAGAACTGGTACTACATAAACCCTTTATATAAGTAGACCGTAATTTACAATCCAACTTAAAACCCATTACGACCTATAAACATCAACTAGCTAGTCTGGAATGAAAAGGAATCGCCCCCTAAAGTACCGGTCGTAACTTGGCTAGAAAGAATAAGTGGATTAGGAGTCACAGAGACCACGCAAGTTTTTTTTTTTTTTTTTTTTTTTTTAAAGATAATTTTTTTCGGAATTTTTCCTTTATTTGACAGTTACAGTGTAGAGAGACAGGAAGGCCAGGGAGAGGAATGGGGGAAGACGTGCAGCAAACGACCCGAGCCGGAATCGAACCCAGGTCGCCGCAGGAAGGACACAGCATTTACGCTTAGACCGATGAGCCACCGGGGCGCCCCGAGACCACGCAAGTTTAAAGGAATAACAATGATTTATTCACCAGGTAAGCAAGAGCTTAAATCAACAGACCAAACATGAGTTACCACGAATTTAGACAAATATAAAAGTCATACCTGGCGAAAGCTGCACACACAGAGTTGTGCGAGGGCGAGATCAGAGAGACGATCTGCCACCAGAGGCTACACACGGCATAGAGATGCGCGTGTGGGAAGTCGGCTGAGATCTTCCATAATTAAAGAGGCTACTCATGCACTAACGTACGCGGGGAGAGATCGGATACCTTCTTCCCAGAATGGATTGTTTCTCTTTGCTTTAAGCCAAATCATGTCTTTGATCCAGGCAGCATGGCCATAAATTACCTGGAGGGGGGTCGAATCTGGTTTTTGGGGTTTCCACCATTTGGAGGAGGCAATAAAACAGTTTAGCAGAGAGAGAAGAACAGGGTGATTACCCGTGAGGATTCTGACCAATTTTCAGGAGTTTCCAAAAGGGAATGAACCATAATTTCAATGGGAATGAAACATACTCCATTCAACTCCTTGGATTCCCCTGAGAATAACAAGACCAAACATGATATGAATATGTACTAATATGATGCAGTTGTTATGAAAAATAAGTATTATTTTTTATTTTTTTATTTTATTTTTTTATTTTATTATTTATTATTTTTTTTTTATCATAAGTATGCCCATAAGTATTGCATAGTAGTATGTGGAATATATGAGAAGGGTTTGACATTACTATAGTGTCAGAAAATGTAAACAGATGAGTTTAAGGTCCAGTTTCATGAAAGACATGGCCAGGGCCGGGGATGAGGTTCATGGAGGGGGAACTGTGATAGTTACCCCCCTCACTTCGCCAGAGTTCTGCTGATTGTCCTGGGCCGTCATAAACCTTCCCCCCAGTCTTCCACAAACACCGTCCCAGCTGGAATTCCCGTCTTACATCATGCATGTGTAAAACAGGGTCGTTAACCCTTTGAAGTCCAGTCCTTTTTTGAGCAATTTTCCTCCTAAACTAAAATGCTTACTATTCTTGAACCACTTCGACTACAGACATTATCATGGTCTCCTTTGAAAGGTGTTATTCAGTAGATTGCTCTCAATATAAGCTTTTTTTTTTTTTTTTTTTTTTTGTTTGCGGGAAAAGATTTTACGTTCTCTTCGACCTCTGTGGCACTGTCACCAAGCCTCATCAGCTTAGGAAAATAAAATACAGCCACAGCGAGACACCAAAAGAACAGCAGGTTCAAATATTATTTACAATTCCTCCTAATAAAAATTAATCCCTTGGTTTCCATATGGATACGTCTTTTGGATGTTTCAGACCACTGGCTGTCCATGTAAACTAAAATAATTTGATTTTCGTGTTATATTGGAGTGAGGGCTGATAGGCTGAAACACTAACTGTTCCGTTGGGCCATCACATAATATCCAGCAGGTGCCCTTATTCTATTCCTAAAAGGGTACTGTAAAATATACATTTCTGCATCATGAGTAAAAAGGCGGATTACAGTTAAATTCACAAAGACGCGCAGCGACTACCTCTATGTAAAAGTCACTTTAGTGAAATTTGTCGAAGCTTGTTTTGTGGATTTAAAACTATGACACTTTTTTTTTTTTTAATCTCTGGACCACTAACGAGGTAAGAATATCAATTTCAACTTGTTCTGACAAATTTGAACAATGCCATACAACTGAACCCATGGGACTGCATAGTCAGGCTGAGGGTTGTTTTGACCCAATTCTAAATACTATTTTCACTAACGTATTTGCATCATAAAATGGTTTATGTAGTTGGAATGCTGAGTCCCAAAACTTTTGAATGATATCTGGTTCTACAACTTGGGACAATATCTGACAGTGTAAAAACGCAATTATGCCTAGCAGTCCGCCCTCAGGCTGATGTTTGGGGAAGGGTTAATTAAAGGAATAGTTCAACCAAAAATGAAATTCAGGCATTATTGACTTACCCTCATGCTGATGAGAAGTCCGGTGTAGTTTTTTATTCCTCAAAGTGCAGCCGGAGATTCAGGGGGTTTTCCTTCTGCACCGCAAATCCATATAACGAGCGTCTATGGTTACCGAAGAGAAAAGGTCCATAAAACTACACAAAAACTTTTTAATATTCCTCCATACTGCTCGTCCGCTGCAATCCAAGTGTCCTGAAGGGGTAACATCCAGAGTTTACCCGAAACGACGTCATTTAGTACAGTTTTATAGCCTATTATTCACTCTAGCGTGTTCGCCTCGAGGCGCGCTCGCGCGTTCACGCTGTTCTCCCGAGCAGCCGCGTTTCCTCAGACCACCAGTTCAGGACACTGAAAGACTACAGCTATGGCTGATAGCTCTTCGTTGCGATATCAAGACCGTCAACGTCCATAGTCTCCGGGTCTGTCGTGACCACTTCTCACTGGAGGATTTTAAAGTTTCTAAACAAAGACCTTTGTTGAAGACTACAGCTGTGCCGACCATGTTACAACTAAGGACAGAGGTATGTACTTTACAGACCTTTTATATAACATATATGTTTGTATATTTATATACCCTTTTCACAAACGTGGTAATGTTACAGGATGTTTGATGTTACCTGACTAAAAACTATGCATTTCCACATCATTTTGGACTATTATGGAGTTTTGTCCTTGTTTCTGACACAGTGAATATGCATTTTCACATGATTTTGGACTATTATCACGAGTCTTTTAGTTCTGTTCATTTTGCGTAGGGACTGTGAAATAACACCTGGGGGTTGCATATAAGTGTTATAATGATTGGGGAAAGATAACGTCACTAGCTATGTTTCCATCCACTTGTCAATCGAACTATCTGAAGTTCGCCAAAAATATTCATGCGAAAAAAGCAGGTGAAAATGCGTTTCCATCTAATGGCATGAAAGCGACTAAAAAGTATTGCGTAGAGACGTCGCATGCTGTTATGCGATCAAATTGGTGTATCGAATAGATTTCTGACATTTTAAGCTGTTTCCATTCATTTTCGCACTGAATCGCAGAACCTTCAAGTGACCAAAAGTAATGTGTTAACCGACTAATTTAGCTAGTCAGCCAAAATGGATCGTGTCTACCAACAAATGATGATAATTGCACAAGTTGTACGTGCTTATGTGCCAGCTATTAGCAACATAGCAAACCATTATCAGAAGGCAACGACGGCATCAAAACACCGTCACGATACAGTAGCAGATTTATTCGGAAAATAGCGTTTCCATCTGCATTTTTTTTTTTTTTGCCCCTCTTTACAAACCTAGTGGGCTTTAGTTAATTGCTCACTGTCATATATTGATTCATGTCCTCTTACTGACTTCTAATGGCAAAAACAACACATTACGTGTAACCTTTGATGAGAGGCACACCTGTTTTATGTGAGCCTAAACAAATCAGGCCCGCTGCACTAAGACGTCAGTCTGCATGATATATATAGTAATTTGTGGTCTAAATTCGAGTATTACACAATTGAAGAGAGATTATCCACAAAAGTAATTAGGTCTTCAAGACGAAGTCTGTGAAGACCTATTGTTTTTACTTTGCGATTTTTGGATTATTATTATTATTATTATTTTTCTTTGCACTTTTTTTGTGTGCGCGATTCTGAAGTAACGGCTGGACCGATTTTTATGAAACTTTCAGGAATGATAGCCTGTATGATGTAGATGTGCATGACGTCGGCCGATTTTTGATTTTTGGCTCCAAAAAGGGGAGATAACTCTTCAAAGTTTTTTTTCTTCTAACCTCAATATCTCAAAAACTATAAGAGATAAAAATGTTTTAAAAATTTCCTCAGATAGCCCTCATCATGCTCTACAACTTTTATCATATGACCAACGACGGCTGGTATGGTCATTTTTCCGCAAAAAAATAAAATTCAAAAATCCGAGTGAAATTTTCGGTTTTGACCCCAGTCGTCTTCAAAAATTATCTTCTCAAAAACGGCAATAGATACAGAAGTGTTTTATATTTCATTCGAACCTACATTGAATTGTCTACAAAACGACCGAGCCGAATTTTGAAATTCGTAATTGTTTTTGAGTTATCTGCCCTTGAACTAAAGGCACGGAAAAACGCAAAATTTTGGCTACATGTTCAAAGGGGCATAACTTCGATAACTTTTCATCCGATTTTGAACCTGATTGTTTCTATCTATTCAGGATATCATGTTTCACAATCTGCTTAAGAACATTATCATATAAAAGTTTATAGTTAATTAATTAAAAATTAAATTCTCAAAAATTGAAAATTTTGTGAATTTTATGCGATTCTCAATTTTTAGCGTCACAACTATACTTCATACAACTTTGTGTTCAACATAAGATCTGTAGGGAATTCAATTTTACATTTCATGTATTTTTTTCAGAACTATATCTCTTAAAGTTTTTGAGTTATCTGCCCTTGAACAATACCACCGTACACCAAAACTTGATAAAAATGTGAAATTTGACTGTTTTGACACTGTAAGGTCCCTTGTATAGTGAAACATTGTTAGTTTATGTGTAATCGAAGAATGTTATGCCATGAAATGTTGGGTCTGGGTCAAAGCGGGGTCTGAGTCAAAGCGGGAGTCTTGAAGACCTAAGTACTGCTGCGGCAGTCCTAGTTATTATTATTATTATTATTTGACATTGACATACTGTTTAATGTTTGGTATGTAATAAAAAAACATCAAGCCTACCCCTTTTGTGATGGAAACTTCAAAAAAAAAAGAAAAAAAAGAAAAAAATGCGTTTCACCATGATTGGGTCATGCCTCCAATTGAGCTGAGTGGGTGTTGGAATGACCCACTAGCATAGAAAAATAGCGCCACAGTAACCCTAACAGCAACGGGCAAGGCATACGGACAGCTGGCCGCGGTGTATATATCATCTGCAACCAGGTGACATAATTCCGTCACTGCCTGATGGGAGAGGCACAGTTTTGTCACGCATTCTCGTTCTGTGGGAAATAATATTCAGGGCCGGCACTAGACCTGAAAATTTGGGAGAAAATATCCTCCCCTTTATTGACTACAATTAGTCCTGGCTAATTTTAGATGTTTTTCCCTTATTAACACGTTTTCCGATTCAAGAATAATCAAGTGGCAATTGAAGACAGGGCTTCTCTCCTCCATGCGCTCTAACAGCGACAAAATAATGGGCTACATTCAGTACAGAAAAATAATTTAATTATAAATAGGTCTATGCCCTGGCACTCAGCAACGGTAATTTTTTTTTTTCCAGCGAGAGCGGCATTTCAGAACTCTTTTGCGAATGAAGGTAATTTCGGCGACAAGTATGCACACCTGTTTTTGCAGCACGGTCACGCAACTTGCTGTCAAAAAATAGAGAGCTGTCCGACTGGAAAATGTAAACGGACGAAACCACGTACTTGTCACCAGAATTACCTTCATTCGCTGAAGAGTTCTGAAATGCCGGTCTCGCTGGAAAAAAAGTTACGTCGCTGAGTGCCAGTGCATAGACCTAATTATGCTTAATTATTTTTCTGAACTGAATGTAGCCCATTTGTCGCTGTTAGATCGCATAGGGGGAGAGAAGCCGTGTCTTCAATTGCCAAACGGGTAGCGGGTGGTTTGAGGACCCGCTATACGCTTTCCCTAACCTGTGTGGTCAAGATAGCAATTTTAGGGAAAGCGCATAAACACGCATACGGGCACACCTCCAGTCGCAAATAAAGGATTCGGCATAATGAATAGCGGGTAGTGTGGCCGCAAGATACCGTTTAGGGATAGTGGAAGCTGCTAAATGCGCAATTCACGGGTAGCGGGTAGTGGCAACGGGTAGGGCAGTGTGAAAGATGGAGCCCTATGTCCCCCGCCCCTAATACACCTTGACACCAAAGATGAATGGAATCGGTCAAACCTTTCTTGAGATATCATGTTGACAAGGAATTTGTAAGTGGTCCAACGATCGTAATGACCTTGAGAATAATGCCAAGGTCACGGAAATCTACTGGGGTCGGCATATCACACCAATATACCTGAACACCAAAGATGAATGTAATCGGTCAAACCGTTCTTGAGATATCGCGTTCAGAACAAACGGGACATGACGGACGGACGGACGGACGGAGCTGAAAACTATGTCCCCCGCCCCTAATAAACCTTTACACCAAAGACGAATGGAATCGGTCAAACCATTCTTGAGATATCACGTTCACAACAAATGGGACATGAGGAATGGATGGACAGACAGACGGAGCTGAATACTATGTCCCCCGCCCCTAACACACCTTGACACCAAAGATGAATGGAATCGGTCAAATCGTTCTTGAGATATCATGTTGACTAGGAATTTGTAAGTGGTCAAATGGTCGTAATGACCTTGAGAATAACGGCAAGGTCACGTAAATCGAGTGGGCTGTGAGCACTCCCCTAATACACCTTGATAACAAAGATGAATGTAATCGGTCAAACCGTTCTTGAGATATCGCGTTCACAACAAACGGGACATGACGGAAGGACGGACGGAAGGACGGAGCTGAATACTATGTCCCCCGCCCATAATACACCTTGACACCAAAGACGAATGGAATCGGTCAAACCATTTTTGAGATATCACGTTCACAACAAACGGGACGGGACGGACGGACGGATGGACGGCCGGGCGGACGGATGAAGCTGAATACTATGTCCCCCGACCCTAATACACCTTGACACCAAAGATGAATGGAATCGGTCGGACCGTTCTTGAGATATCATGTTGACAAGGAATTTGGAAGTGGTCAAATGATCGTAATGACCTTGAGAATAATGCCAAGGTCACGGAAATCTACTGGGGTCGGCGTATCACACCAATATACCTTCACACCAAAGATGAATGTAATCGGTCAAACCGTTCTTGAGATATCGCGTTCAGAACAAACGGGACATGACGGATGGCCGGACAGAGCTGAATACAATGTCCCCCGCTCCGCTTGCTATCGTGGCGGCAGGGGACAAAAACCACTTTAAGACTGTGTTGCAGGTATTTATGTGGACCTATTAAGCCAGTGTAATGATTGGACCAACAACTTATTATGTATAGTCTGATTTGTGTTATGTTAGGCTATTTTGTGCATTTATGGCGCCCCCCTACCGGTTGGTTTTATTGAAACTTTCAGGCTATGTTTCAGGTTCTTATGTGGACATATCCTGTGAGTTTTGTAATGATTGGAAAAACTATTTATGATTTATAGTCTGATTTGTGTTATACCATGTTGCTTTGTTTTGCATTTATAGCACCCCCTTTCGGACAATTTGAATGAAATTTTCAGAGTATATTTCAAGTACTTTTATGAATGCATGCATTTATAGCACCCCCTATCAGTCAATTTGAATGAAATTTTCTGGGTATGGTTCAGGTACTTATATGACTATATCCTGTGAGTTTTATGGCTATAGGACAAACAATTGCTGATTTATAGTCTGATTTGTGTTATACCATGCTGCTTTGTTTTGCATTTATAGCGCCCCCTATCAGTCAATTTGAATGAAATTTTCAGAGTATGTTTCAAGTACTGATATGAATATATTCTGTGAGTTTTATGGCTATAGGACAAACAATTGCTGATTTATAGTCTGATTTGTGTTATACCATGCTGCTTTGTTTTGCAGTTATAGCACCCCCTATGAGTCAATTTGAATGAAATTTGATGGGTATGTTTCAGGTACTCATATGAATATATCCTGTGAGTTTTATGGCTATAGGACAAACAATTGCTGATTTATAGTCTGATTTGTGTTATAGCGCCCCCTATAGGCCGATTTGCATGAAACTATCAAGGTATGTTCCTGGTACTTATATGGACATATTCTGCAAGTTCTGTGATGATTGGCCAAATGGTTGTTGAATTTTGTCCATTTATGTGCTAAGCCACGCCCCTGCTGAAGTTCATTGGTCAATATCTTGGAAACGAAATGACATTTCAACAAGCTTTATGCAGTTTTTGATAAGCTTGGTCCACTGATGATCAACAGCGAATTTCGAAGGAATTGGACCTAAGGCCTAGGAGAAGACGTCAAAAATGTGTTTTTCAAAAAATTCAAAATTCCAGAAAATCAAATATGGCAGACCTTAGAAGTCATGGGAAAGTTGTTGAAATTGAACCAAGGAATGTCTGTACCAAGTTTCGTGTAAATCGGACTTACAGCGTAGGAGTTATGACCTTTAAAGTGAAAACCTGTTTTTCTTGAATTATAGTGCCATCATCAGGCCGATTGAGTTAAAAATGCCTTGGTCAGCATTTACACACAACTTCCAACCAATGTGCAAAATTTCAGGTCTCTATCATTTACCATCTCACGGGAATTTGCGAAAACATTTCAGAAGAAGAAAAGAAATAATAATAATAATAAACCAGCACAAAAACAATAGGGTTTCAGCCCTACGGGCTTGAACCCCTAATAATAAATATAAACCAGCACAAAAACAATAGGGTTTCAGCCCTACGGGCTTGAACCCCTAATAAAAATAAACCAGCACAAAAACAATAGGGTTTCAGCCCTACGGGCTTGAACCCCTAATAAACCCGCACAAAAACAATAGGGTTTCAGCCCTACGGGCTTGAACCCCTAATAAAAATAAACCAGCACAAAAACAATAGGGTTTCAGCCCTACGGGTTTGAACCCCTAATAATAAAAATAAACCATCACAAAAACAATAGGGTTTCAGCCCTACGGGCTTGAACCCATAATAATAAACCAGCACAAAAACAATAAGGTTTCAGCCCTACGGGCTTGAACCCCTTATAATAAAAATAAACCAGCACAAAAACAACAGGGTTTCAGCCCTACGGGCTTGAACCCCTAATAATAATAATAATAATAATAATAAAAATAAACCAGCACAAAAACAATCGGGTTTCAGCCCTACGGGCTTGAACCCCTAATGAACAATGTTCAATCAAAAAAAAGTTTTTGGACTTCATTTCGAAAATACATTTTTGTACTTTTTTCAATATTGACATTGTTTGAGAATGAAAATAAAACCAATTTTTAACACTCAATACAAAACAATACAAGCTTTATTTAAAAAAAAAATGTTACCAGAAAAAAAAAATTTGGAATCCAAAGTAATCCAAATTTTAATTTCTAATAAAAATATAAAAAAGACAGCAAAAAAAGACAAAATAAACTATTTCATGAGGAGCATGATTTTTAAATGTTCACAGGAAAATGTTATTTTGAAATAGCTTGAGTTGTCATGAAAGCAATACACTGTATAATCAGTAGTTATGAAAAGTAGTATGAAACGAGCAGCTCTAAAATAGTTTAAAAATTGTCGATGCAGACATTAACTTTTTCATACTCTGCTCAGAAGGAAGGACAAAAAACTTATTGGTTGCTTAGAACAAAATATGATCCTTGGGAAGCTGCATGAGTACGGTTGAGTTAATCGCACTACAATACATCAATCTGAGACCCAGAATGGATGGTTCTTACCCACACAATGAACAGAGCAGCAACAAAATTAAACTTGTTTGCAGGAAATGCTCACAAATTGTTCAGTACATTGTCACACAGGTTGAAGCTTACTGTTTTCATTTTTGCTCCCTGAAAAAAATATATTCCATTCGTTTCATACTTAAGTGGGCTGAAATTTCTGGGTATAGTCCGCACTGTCATGACATCATCATCCAGCAAATGTTGCAGAATTACTTTAATGCAAATACCAGCACTTCCAATGTAATGATAAATGAACGAGCTAAGAGACCTACTGTAATTAAGTTCGGCTGAATTGCTTATTACCAATGCCAATTGGAGAAAAAACATGCAGGATGGCAGATCAGGAAATGTCTTAGTGACCACAGTTATATAGCAGGGATCATGAACTCACAGCCCTCGAGGGCTGAATATTGCAGGTTTTCCACCCACCCTTTACCTGGAGGTCAGGTGTAAAGGCAGAGTGGCCAATAAGAAGCACTAATTGTTCAGCTAACTTGTTAATTATCTTGGATATAAAAGAAAGAAAAAAAAAAAAAACAGGGCTAGATTTTGACTGGTGATCACTGCAATGTGACATCACAAGGAGAATTTTTTTTTTTGAATTTTTCCTTTATTTGACAGTTGTACAGTGTAGAGAGACAGGAAGGTTGGGGAGAGGAATGGGGGAGGACATGCAGCAAATGACCTGAGCCGGAATCGAACCCAGGTCGCTGCGGGAGGGACACAGCCTTTATGGTATGCGCGCTTAGACCGATGAGCCACCGGGGCGCCCCACAAGGAGAATATTTTGATAGCCTCTGTTAAACAGGGTAAATGGGCCCTGGTGTGCCCTGCTTTGTAAACTTATTTGTGGAAACTTCCATCAAAGGACCTGTCAATCTCAATATTCTCCTCCTCTTTCAGGGAGCCCCTCCCCAACATCATCATAGTCCCTCCCACTAAAAGTTGGTGGGTTTTCAGTGGTCAGATCTTTTCCTCCTACGGGGACAAGTGAGAAGACAAACAGACACAGAGTCAGGAAAAGGCTGATTTTTACTGAATACCAGCTCCAAACTTGTAGTGCTCGATTGACAGGAACACTGTAATTTAAACTTATTTCAGTATGTTTCTGTGTGCTACATTTAACTGTTTATTTTCAGAAAAGGTAGCAGGACAGAAGGAAAACAAACACATTTTCAAATTTGCTGAGGAAGCCACTACTGAAGATGCTTTCCATAGCCCATCTATGGACTAAAATTGGGTGGACTGATACATTTTAGATTACACTCTAAACAATGATAGGTATTTGTATCACAGAGCAGGATTATCTTATAGAAACTCAGCCATCTGAATCCAGTCCAGAGTAACAGCATCATCATAATTTTCTGTGTCAGCCACATGATCGCCTGCAATAAACCACATAAGGAGGGTCTCTAAGCCGAACAGTCATGGAAACAGGCAGTGCGAATCAAACAGACTGGAAGCAGAAACTTTGTGCCCGAATTAATGACATCAAAATCTGAAATGTTTTTAACTTTACAAAGTAATAGTTCACACAATAATAGTCAAACTCATAGAAACCTTGTGGCAACTGCTCAGCTTAAAGGGGACATTTAAAGAAAAACTCACTTTTCTTGTGCATATAGGCCCTACATTTCAGTGCCTGGAGTGGCTTGCACATGGCTCGCATAGAGGCTGGTCTTTTTTTAAATTTTGCCAAGTGGCGAGCATTTATTTGCCCATCAAGATGCATTAATGCGTTTTATCTTTTCTTTTTTCCTTGGATTAGTTTGCATCCCCTTCCAATTGCGGATAGTGATAGTTTTCTCTTAAGCAGGCGTCACATTGTCCCGAAATTGACACCAGATGGACACACGATAATGGAAATGTTCAAATTCGGATCTGATCGTAAAAACATCGAGCCATTCGTGAGAGCATCTTAAGCTATCGTATGACCGCCGGCTGAGTTTCTCAAGCTCTGGCAGCAACTTCGTGAGCGGTGGCAAAAGGTTCATTTTCGTGTTGAATTCGTGTGTCCATTTTGCCCTTAGTAAGGCCATCGTGAGGGCATCTTGTCAAATCGTGTCATCTTCATCTTTACTTCGTGTGATCATCGGTGCCATCGGGCATTTTTCGCCTCGCGAAGACAATAGGAAGGAAACAAGAAGCTGCCCGATTGTCTTTGGAAGTCAACACGACTACGTGAAGCCCTCGCAATGCCGTGGTGTAGCCATCGTATTATAGTACGATGACATCGAGATGGGACCACAGTGTCGGCGAAGACAGCCAAATTTGAGTAGCTCAAGCGTTTCACATGTGTCATGGTAACGTGGACACATAAAAGGCCAGCCTCAGAGCATCTTCCTCAGTCAGTTCTGAGCAGCTCTACAGAGCAGGCTTAACGTATATTGTATATATAAGGGATAATGTATAGTGAGCCGGTGATTGTTGAAAAATAACTCCCGAAGGGGGAATAGAACCCCGATGCGCAGCTCACTATACATTATCCCGCTTAGAATATGGCTAAAACATTTAAAATATTAAAATATATTACTTGCAATGGACAGCAGCGCAGCAGTCATACCTCTGGAAATAAACACCGCAGAATTTTGGCGATTGACCAATCAGAATCGAGTAGGCTATTTAAGAGTGCCATGTTCTAAATATATATAAATAAGGCACAACGCATTCATGAAACTGATAACTGATAATGAACTGGTTGCTTTTAACGTCATACCTTTTTTATCTTAACATTTCTTGTTCATAACAAAACAATAGTTTACTGTAGAAACTTACAGTAATCTGTCGTAAATTTACTATATTACTCTGTCGTAAATATGCAAGCCATCGTGTGGCCTTCGTGTGTCCTGCGGGTAAACTACTTCATAAAAATTCACATCTTTTTGTTGCCTTCGTGTGTGGTTCGAGGCCATCGTGCGAAATTCAATATTCGTATTGCCATCTGGTGTCAATTTCGGGACAGTGTGACGCCTGCTTTAGCCACGCAAGAATAAGCTTTTGTGACCGAATTGGACATGCCCAGCTGGTGACATAGCCCCTAAAAGAAATGACAAAGGGATCACCAATAGGCTGCAATGACAATCAAAATACAAAACACATGATATTGTCAGGATGAGAATGATAATAACACAAATGATTACAAACCCCAATTCCAATGAAGTTGGGACATTGTGTAAGACGTGAATAAAAACAGAATACAATGATTTGCAAATCCTTTCTGACCTATATTCAACTGAGTACACAAAAAAGACAAGATATTTAATATTCCAACTGATAAACTTTATTTTTTTTTGGGAAATCATGCAAATTGTTCCAAAAAAACTGGGATGGGGCAACAAAAGACTAGGAAAGTTGAGGAATGCTCAAAAAATACCTGTTTGGAAAATTCCACAGGTGAACAGGTTAATTGGAAACAGGCGTGTGTCATGATTAGGTATAAAAGGAGCATTCCCAAATGGTTCAGTTGTCCACCAGCAAAGATGGGGCGAGGTTCACCACTTTGTGAACAACTGTGTGAGCAAATAGTCCAACAGTTTAATAACAATGTTTCTCAACTTGCAATTGCAAGGAATATAGGGATTTCATCATCTACAATCTATTATATCATTAAAAGATTCAGAGAATCCAGAGAAATCTCTACACGAAAGCGGTAAGGGCAAAAATCAACATTGAATGCCTGTGACCATCGGTCTCTCAGGCGGCACTTCATTAAAAACTAACATCGTTCTGTAAAGGATATTACCATGTGGACTCAGGAACACTTTGGAAAACAATTGTCAGTTACACAGTTTGTCGCTACATCTACAAGTGCAAGTTAAAACTCAACCATGCTGGGGGCGCCCCGGTGGCTCATCGGTTTAAGCATGCATACCATAAAGGCTGTGTCCTTACCGCAGCGACCTGGGTTCGATTCCAGCTCAGGACATGCAGCTCATTTGCTGCATGTCTTCCCCCATCCTTCTCCCCAACCTTCCTGTCTCTCTACTCTGTACAACTGTCAAATAAAGGAAAAATTCCCCCAAAAAAAATCTTAAAAAAAAAAAAAAAAAAAAAACTCAACCATGCAAAGTGAAAGCCATATATCAACAACACCCAGAAACGCCGCAGGCTTCTCTGGGCCCGAGCTCATCATGGACTGATGCAAAGTGGAAAAATGTGCTGTGGGCGGTCGAGTCCACATTTCAAATTGTTTTCAGGAAATCATGGACGTTGTGTCCTACGGGCTAAAGAGGAAAAGGACCATCCAGATGGTTATCGGCGCAAAGTTCAAAAGCCAGCATCTGTGATGGTATGGGGATGTGTTAGTGCCCATGGCATGGGTAACTTGCACATCTGTGAAGGCACCATTAATGCTGAAAGGTACATACAGGTTTTGGAGCAACATATGCTGCCATCCAAGCGACGTCTTTTTCAGGGTTGTCCCTGCTTATTCCAGTAAGACAATGCCAAGCCACATTTTGCACATGTTACAACAGTGTGGCTTCATAGTAAAAAAGTGCAGGTAATAGACTGGCCTGCCTGCAGTCCAGACCTGTCTCCCAATGAAAATAAGTGGCGCATTATAAAGCACAAAATACTACAACGGAGACCTCACACTGTTGAGCAACTGAAGTCATACATCAAGCAAGAATGGAAAAGAATTCCACCTACAAAGCTTCAACAATTAGTGTGCTCAGTTCCCAAACGCTTATTGAGTGTTGTTTGAAGGATAGGTGATGTAACACAGTGGTAAACATGCCTCTGTCCCAGCTTTTTTGAAATATGTTGCAGGCATCAAATTCAAGATGAGTGAATATTTCCAAAAAAACTAGAAAGTTTATCAGTTTGAAAATTAAATATCTCGTCTTTGTAGTGTACTCAATTGAATATCGGTCGAAAAGGATTTGCAAATTTGTATTCTGTTTTTGTTCACGTTTTACAAAACATTCCAACCTCTTTGGAATTGGGGCTTGTAATTAATCCAAAACTTACTCTGAATTCCATCTCCCGTTTTAACATTTTTTCAGCAGTGTAATTTATTTTAAGCTAGCACTTAACCTATTCAAAATGTTTTCAGTGTTCAAAAGAAATTGTTTAAACTGGATAACATCTTCCAAAGAAAATCAACCTCCAAACAAGGGAGTAAACCGGCATCATAAGCATAACTAATATGCGCTGTTTTTTTGTGCAACAGGAATATAGAATCTTTGTCAGACATATTGATGTTCAGATTTGGGCAATCCAGCTCCAGAAAGTTAAAGTCCTTCCCAGTATTTTGTTTCAACTGCCTGGATCTAATAATTGCAGTAACCCTTCAGCCCAGATGTTAAGCTAATTAGGGAAATCAGCTACCTGAGCTCATTGCCGGAAGTAAAACACGGCAGGACTTTCTGGCCCCTGGAATGTCCACCTCTGTTGATGTTTTATGTCATCGCAAACGTGGATAGGAAAATGCCTGATAACTTTTTCATGTAAAGAACAATAATGCCAGCTAAAAACAAACTGTTTGGTCATTCTCCAGGTTTGTCTTTAAAAATGAACAATTATTGCATGGTTGCAGTTAAGATGTGAAGACGGGCAGTCGCACAATGGAAGCCACAATGCGATAATTCATTTATAAATGACTTCCCTTTCAACCAATGTTGTCTTCAGGGCATTGAGGGATGGTTCACTAGCCAGAAGACTTACATTGAAACCATTTGTAATTAAATACATTCATTATTATTGCATTGTAGCCACAAGTCTGTGACTTCTCTTTTTCATCAATTTATGAACTCAGTCTTCTGAGGCTATGCCTTTGTCCTAATAAGACAGAAATATTTTCCTATCCGCTGCATAATTCTTGTAGAATAAGATTTTCACATTTCCCTGATTTAGCGGACCGATGAGGTCCACCTTAAACTAGTTGTCACCTGGTTCTTGTTTTGTAAACAAGAAAAAACAATTACACAATTGCAGCAAGACTCACAAAAATCTCATAAGCAAGAGATGGGAAATTCGCTCATGGATTGTGTTTCATTTCACATTCATCTATACGGTAAAACTCACCTGGGCCCTCCTGGATGACATCATCATAATACTCTGGTGCATCTCCCTCCACCAGCTCCCCTTAAACAGACAAAGAGGCGCAGCAACAGTGCTGGTTAAAATGGGAACACCGCTTTTACTGCACAGAATGATTATTGGATTTAATAATACTGGTGTCACTCATTATTGGTGGTACAACTTTGAAAGGCTCAACCATGCCCAAGATTTGCTCACAAAACAAATAACCACAAGTATTGTTTTGTGCGGAGTAATCATTTCAATTATGCACAAGTGATATACTTCTTTAAAGGACAAGGCATGACTTACCTTCTGCATTTCTATTCACAGCTAAATACAAACACCTAACAGTGATATAAATGAGGAGAAATTGCTGCATCATACCAACAACCAATCAAAACACACCTGCCATGCTCTTTGCAGGCTTATCCGGAGTGATGACATCATCATAGTTCTCTGGTGTTTCCTCTGTTTGCAGGTCCCCTGAATGCAAACAGACTTGTGATGACGTAAGGCTTTAGGCTAGAAATCCAAACTCAGCGATTTGAGCTGCTAATTGTTAAAAATTTTTTGGATGGTAATAAAGTACAACCCCATTTCCAAAAAAGTTGGGATGCTATGTAAAGTTAAAAAACAAACAAACAAACAATTCAATGACTTTCAAATCATTTACACTTTATATTTATTTGATAATAGTATAAAGACAATATATCAGATGTTGAAACTGAGATATTTTATAGTTTTGGGAAAATATGTACACATTTTGAATTAGATGCACACATATTTCAAAAAAGTTGGCACAGGGGCATGTTTACCACTGTGTTGCATCACATCTTCTTCAGTCAACACTCTGTAAGTGTTTTGGAACTAAGCAAACCAACTGCTGTAGTTTTGAAAGTGAAATGATTTCCCATTCTTGCTTCATGTAGGATTTCAGCTGCTGAATACTTTGCAGCCTCCTATGTCATTGTTATTCATTTCATAATGCGCCAAATATTGTCAATGGGTAACAGGTCTGGACTGTAGGCAGACCACCTTTGCACCCAGACCCTTTTACAACGGAAGTATGATGTTGTAATACGAGCAGTGTATGGTGTTTTGCATGGTGTTGCTGGTGGCTGAAATATGCAAGGCCTTCCCTTAAAAAAGGCATCTGGATGGCGGTAAATGTTCCACTAAATTCTGTACATATCCTTCACCATTAATAGTGCCTTCACGGATGCAGAGTTTTAACTTTTAATAATCATTTATGGATGAAGCGACAAATCCTATTCACTGACAATGGTTTCAGAAGTGTTCCTGAGTTCATGCAGTCATTTTCACTAAAGAATGATGTCTGTTTTTAAAGCAGTGCCACTGGAGGGCCTGTAGATCACAGCCATTCAATATTGCATTTCAGCATTGTCCCTAGCATATAGAGAATTCTCCAGATTCTCGGATTCTTTTGATGATATTATGTACCATAGAAGATGAAATACCCAAATTCTTTGTAATTGTCAGTTGAGAAACATTATTCTTGATTTGTGGAACTATGAGCCCAAGTAGTCTTTCATGGAGTGGTGAAGCCCTCACCATCTTTCTTTTGAAAGATTTTTTATATCCAATCATGGCTCTGACCTTTTGCCAGTTAACGCTATTAATTAGCTGAGAGATGTTCCACTGTATGTATTTTTATTTTTTTAAATCAGACAACTTTTCCAGTCCTTTGTTGCCCCGTCCAAATTTTTTGGAAACGTGTTGCCAGTATCAAATTAAAAATGGGTAGATATTTTTCAAACAATTACATTTCTCATTTTAACATATATTATGTTGTCTTTGTACTATTTTCAGTGAAATGTGGTGTTAAATTGATTTGGAAATCATTGTGTTTGCTTTTTATTCACATGAATAAAAATGGGGTTGTACCTCAGTTCATCATAGGCTCGAGTTTTGCCATGTGTTCACAGACTAATGCAGTGGGAACACATTCCACTGCCTCACTGACCCTGTATTTTAATCTTGATTTGTGTAAGTTTAAGGTTAAGGCACTGCGTTGCAGTGCAGAAGTGGCTATCACGTCGCGGGTTCGAGCCCCGGTCGTACCAACCGGCAGTGGTCGGCAGCTTTTTGAGAGTAGCGCACAATTGACCATCGCGCTACAGGGTTTCAAATTGGGAAGGGACTGCCGGGACAGGGAAATAAATAAAAATAGCTTTGTTCGTTGCTCAAGTGCCTCCTGTTGGCCAGACGGGCGCTCGTCAGGAAAATTCTAAGTCTGTTCATGTCCGGGTATCCTCCGCCCTCGTTCTGAACTTGCGAAGATTCAACCAATGAGTGTATAAGAAGCAGTGGCTGACAGGCACGTGCTTTGGAGGAGAGCCGTGAACTGTCTTCGCTCTCCTGAGTTGGCAGCAAGGGGTCGCATACGAGCAAGCCTTGTACATAGTTCACCAATTGGGCATTCCAGATTCGAGTGGGATTGGAGATGCCAAATTTAAAAAAAAAAAAAAAAAAATACTCACTTCAATACATCACACCAGTTGCAAACAGACCCAGAATAACACTGAGACAAATACACACAGGAGTACAGCTCTACCAACTGGAAGATATTTGTAAGAGTCTACAATCTTAGAGCCCTGAAGGTCATGGCTGAGGAACTGAAGAAGCAGCCCATTCGCTTTTGCCTATTACTGCAGTTTCGTGCACACATGCTATAAATGGACAGGAAATTGAAAATAGCACATTATGTGAATTTTGCTGAAGGTCTTTTAAGAGAGCGAATAGAAAAGTTTTTGCATTTTTTACATAGTGTCCATTTTATGCAACTGGGTATGGAGTTAGATTTACATTAACATTATTGGGTTGCTGTTGCTGTAGGCTGGTTGCTGTTGCTGACCTCTTGGCTGTGCTGTAGCGCTGTTTGTTGGTGATCATTCTACTTCAGTTGAGACGGAGAGAGGCGTGCACGGATTGTAGCAGACTATTTACTCTTGTTTAAACGGGTTTTTCTGAAACTAATTCATGTGTAAAAGCTTAAACATTAAAAGAGTTAAGACGATTTGCTCCTGAGGTATAACCTTTGTCGCATTAGGGGCAGGGAGAATCTTCCTCCCTATTTTTTTCCTCCTTGTAACAACTCGGTTAGCAAATAGCCAAATTAAGTCGCTAATCTGGTCAAACAAAGGCTAGGGGGGTTTTTTTGGGGTTTCAGTCTCCCGGGAGCAAAGTAAAGTAACATAAACTTAAATGCTAAATAATTAGCTAACTACGTAAATAGTATGATATAGCTACAAAGTAAAATGGAATTGTTTTCAAGGACTGTGCTACTCTCGCCTGGTTTTTCTGTAGCTGATTTAGCTGGCAAACTTCAGCAAGCTTCTCAATGCTAAGAATATTATCAAATTGCCTGATATCTAACTGTAACCTGGGTTGGTTTCATACTTGGTCGCTTGCCTTTCATACAGTCTTCTAGCTAATAAATACTGACGTTCACCAGGGTTTTTAGTCCTCTTCGGTCTTTCTTTTACCGCATAAATGCATTGCCAAGCTTGAATTAAATATTAACACAAACCAGGGTTTTAGTCTTTTCCGCATCTTATTTTTACCGAAAGGCTCTTGTTACGTTACTTTTGTATTTTCCTCCGATTGCGGTGCCTGGATCAGCCGGTTAGAGTTTAGTTGCGAGTGCTTAGAGACAGCTTGTTGGGGGAGATACCGTGTTTAGTTAGCTCACATAGTAAACGACTTGTTTATTCGGTCCGTTTGAATTAAAGGGTACCGGAGCTTTACTCTGTGTTGGTCACCTCTGGTTGTATTTGTGGCTAGCTAGGTAGGTTGTTACTGTTTGCATTTTTGACTTGGGATCTGAGATTTAGTTCGTAGGGCAACAGTTACTTTAGTCATCCATTCGGTTAGGTTGGAATTTTAAACAGTAAGGTTTACCGGAGTAAACCGGTAGGGGAAGGGTTAGGGGTTGGGGTTAGGGTTAGGGGAAGGGTTATGGGTTAGGGTTAGGGTTAGGGTTAGGGTTAAGTTAGGGCAGGGCTTGAAATGGGGACTGCCGTACCTCTCCACATTGAAATGCATTGAAAAACTGCCGTACCCGTAGCAACTGCCTTTTAGATTAGTAGGCTATATTAATAGTACTGGGGCTATATAAAATCAAGTCGGCTCATTAACACTAAAACGGCCGACAAGAACGGCCGTGAGGTCATTTTGACCTCCCACCACTTCGGGCTTTATGATTGCAACTTAGAAGTCTGTTACTGGAACAGTTCTTAATTATTTTAAAATGGCATGTAAAAATAAATGAAAAAACACCTTCTTTTTTTTTATTTTGCCACATTAGGCTTTTTTTTTTTAAAATAATATTCCAATGTAAATTCATTGCTTGTTCTGTTTATGTTGATGGAATAGTATAGAAGTTAGATCTTCAGAGCTTGGCTTTGTTGGCTATTATGGCTATTTTGAAATGTTTCTTAACCTTTGGACTTGAAATTATGCTGTGAAACCTGAGCATTATGAGGTAAATAAATATCAAGTTTAGGTGACCTCCCTGGCATCAGAGGCTTGGTTTGCCCAGCAGGGGTGATCCTTTTACAGGGTGGGTCATGATGACATTCAGGTTGAAAATCAGGCAGATTCACTGGACCAAGACACATCACTGAGCCCTGATATTTCTTCTCCATCTGGCTCATGCTCATGTCCTGATTCTTTGCCAAAGCCTGACTTACATTCATCCGTTTCCTCAGATCCATTTCCTTTTCTGGTAGCCTGCCCGACTAACTAAATAAATGAAATCACTAATAGAAAAGCCCTGTAACAATCACAATTTCTATCGGCAAAATGGGAGAACAAACTGATTCTGACATCCTGATAGCAACTGGTTTATATACGCACCTGCACAGTATTCAGGAAGTGAAAAAATGCATTGCTAGGCAACCAAGATACAGTTGACTGCCTTGCATAGCTGTCAGTGCATGAATGTGTTGTATTGTGACGGACAGGTGTGTGTTCTAGAATATTCTGGAAGATTCATAATTAGAAGTAGGATTAAATTTAGACAATTTACTAAATAACTGAGCGAATGAACGTAGCAATTACAATAATACAAGAATGGATAAACAATGAAATGACTAAATTAAAGATAGAAATACTATTCACTAGCCCGGACTGTCCGTCCTTGCGATGTTCCCACGACGATGGTGAAAATCCACTGGAATCTGATGTGTTCGATGCGGTGATCCTGATCTCATTGTCCTCAACGAGATGGTCCGATTCACAACAATGTCCAAAAGGCAATGATCCTGATAACCGCAAAGTCTGTATCCAAGAAGTATCTGTATAATTCAAAGTCCGATTGCACCCAGCAAAGCCGGCCTAGCTTCCAGGTATAGCAGACCGGAAAGGATCCATCCTCCATTGGCTGCAAGTTCCTTTTATATAGGCCTTGTACTCCTGTATGATGTCATGGAAGAATCTTGCATGATGTCATAAAGAAGAATCTTGAATGATGTCATAAAGAAGAACCTATGGTGTTCTCAGGCTAGTCATAGGCCGTTTCACAATACCAAGAATGGTAAGAACGAACTTGCATTCTTGGGAGGAATGTTCTCGGTAGTCGTTCTAGGAAGAGTGCACTTCCAAGGCTACAAGCACTCAGAACACTGTGGACGGTTTGAGACGATGCGTCCTCGTTGGTATTACGCAATACGCCAGCCAGTGAGCCGTGACTTCCTCCGCCATCATCCTTTTTTTTCCCCAGTAATGTTATCTGTGGGGGAAGAGGGGTCTGTGAGCGTGAGCTAATTTAGGTGCTTAGCTTAGCTACGTTCCGCCGGCTGTTGCGGAGTTTCTCTACTACGAAAACGTTGGAGCATATTCGACATTAGTCATTGTAAAGCAGCCAATATTCCAAATGTACTCAGATAATAGTTCCTCGCCTGAACATTAGCAGAATAGTATTTCGCTAAGAAATAGCGAACGAATACCGACAGATTACGTTCAAAGTTAATGCAAAGACGTGAATACACGCGAAACGCGTGTATTCGCGTCTTTGCATTGACTTTGAATGTAAATCTGTCGTGCGAAAAATTTGTTTCGCGTACGGTGTGAAAGAAGCTTTACCGATCCTGGGGTGCATTTCCCGAAATCACAGATGCTAACTTACATAGTTGGACCCATTGACTGTGAATGGATGAACTATGTAAGTTGCTAATTTAGTTAGCAACTACGCTTTTGGGAAACGTAACCCTGGCCTTCTCTCTCAGGGGCGTCCCGCTCCCGCTTAGATGCTGAAAAGAATTCTGGGATATGCGTGCTGTCAAGTTCACACAAGTTACCATCCGACGCATCCTCGGAAAAAAGGGCGTGTCAAGAACACTTCCGGGACTGGTAACCGTTCTCGTCAAGATGCAAACTTTGAATTGAGACAGTACATGGTCTCAGAGGGATGACGTTTCTCAAGTTCACAAGAACAGAAGTACAGAGAAGAACGCATATTGAGAAACGGCCATAATGTTTACAAGCACTCATGAATATTCATTACCCTTACATAAGCATATAGAAACTATTGGCTGAGCGAAATAATACAATCAGGTATTATAAACCGTCATAACGTCACACCTCCCTCCGTAAAAGAAAAAATTGGAATGTATGACAACTTTTGATGACAAAAGTGCTATGCATTGTAGGTAAATACAATAACAAAAGAACACTAAATCTCAAAAGCAATTCACTTAACTATATACAAATTAATTATGACTCTGGACAACTCCTCTTCAGAGAGAGCAGCATCAAACAGCTCAAATCAGGATCGATCTTTTGTTCTTGGATCAATTTCTCTCTGGACAAGGACATCTCTGTCGTAGACGGTACTGGCGTCTCTAACTTCACATCAGAATGTTGAGCAAGATCCTTACTGGGATCAGAAGATTTATGAAGATCCTCCTTGGAATCTAGAAATGTCCCTAACAAATCCACACTGTCATCTTCAACATCAAAATCCTGCAATTAGGCCATCTTCTTAGCCAGAGCTCTGGTCACCGCACAAGAAGGAAACACTCCAGGGTTCTCTTCCACAACAATGTCACTATTGGACAACGGGACTGGCTCGCAAACCACTCTGGGCTCAGCAACCACCCTACCTCCAGCCAATTCATTCCCAAACAACAAAGAAACACCTTTCACTGGTAACTCTGGAACAACTCCAACCACAACAGAACCTGACACCAAATCTGACTTCAGCACAACATAGTGTAAGGGAGTTATCACAAAACCGCATTCGACACCTTGCAAAATTAACAAATTCACCAGTGGCAGAACTCGAATCAAAGGGCAATGTACCTTCCAACAACAAAGATTGAGTTGCCCCAGTATCTTGCAAAATCTTGATCGGCACTGAATCGGTTTGACTGACAAGTGACCAGTGTTGGGCAGTAACGCGTTACCGTAACGCCGGTACTTTTGATTGTAACTAATACTCTAACGCATTACTTTTTAAATAAATAAACTCAGTTACCGTTACAATATGGCGTGTTTGTCCGTTACTCAGTAAATTAATTCATAGAGTATGTAATGCCGATCACATCCAATGGGTGGCAATGCTGTAAAGAGACATCCTTCTCTGAAAGCTCTGTGAAAACCAGAAGTTGATCGGTGACGACGGTAACCCCAAGTTTTGGCTTCAGGTGACGGTGAAAATTGAGGCAAGAAAAAAATCTTAGCATATTTCATGTTCCTGACGAGCCTGGCACCACCAGCCTTCGTACTTCCGCTCAATTTCATTTCGCTTCACCACTCAGTCTGGTCACTCGGAGCTCTGCCTCGTTTACTACGGCAGAAAATACGCCGGACCAACCAGCGAACAGAAGGCGTGGCCGAGAGCCATGATGTAGCAGCTGCATGAGTTTGAAATTGTAGTCTCGAAATCAACAATGGCTGCGGACATAGATGCACGGGAGGCCATTCGCTCTGTCGTGGAGAAAATCCCGGGTATCAGCGACTTATAGCCACAACAAGATGAATGTTTGGTTAGTTTTTTGAATGGAAATGATGTTGTAGCGCTACTCCCTACAGATTGTCATATCTGTTTAATAGCCATCAGGAAATAGGCACCCTGTTCATCTCTGTGAGAGACAGCCGAACCACCTAAGCTAGCTTGTAGCTTCTAGTGTTACATTGCCCGCGAATTTAACACTATAAGTTAGCAGCAAACTTTTTAAAAGCCGTGTTTTTGTTCGTGTCACAAGACCTATTCACTGTCTCAGTGTTATGTTATTATCCATGAATGAAATGGCTGCTTAGAGCCAAACTGTGTTGCTATAAAGTTAGATAGCGAGCTCGGTATGATGTTAGCGCAAGTATGGTTAACGGTTCAGTTTTCGTGACAACGCAGATTTCGTCCTGATGTAAATAATGCGTTATCCTCGCCGATTCTGCCGTTGGTTTCGGGTCTCTTACATTTTTTTTAACAGCAGCAGTATCTGCAGGAAAAATGATAGCTCAACAGTTTGTTTCTTGGAAGGAGAACAGAAAGAGCTCCTTTGGTTATTTTAATGAATGAGTGAAGGCTAAAATTTGGTAGATGGGTATATGTATGGGTACAGTATTAACTTTATTGTACTGATCAGTCTGTTTCCGCTGCATTCCTGGTATGAAGGACTGTGTTTACAGCAGAAGTACTAGGCGGCTGAGCCAGCGCATAACATACGTCATCGCCTAACGTTAGTGATTAGTTTACTGGTACACCAATGATTTTAAACTTAAGACAAGCGCCCACCCACCAGGAAGTAAACACTTGTCAATGACGACTGGCCAGACTCTGTGTACGAAGCAAAGCAAAGTAGCAGAGTCTGGTTTTATCAGGCTAGTTCCTGACACCCTAATGATTATATTTTTGTTGAATGGCAGAAACGTTTCAATAAAATGAATCGCTGTGGTACCCTGGAAAAAGTGCTCGACCACTTGGTCGAGTTGCCCAGTCATGGTAAACTGAAGCTGATGTCGAATCGGTGTATAAACACACAGTCAAGATAAAAAATGTAATCCGCCAATTTCCTTGCTAGACTGCATTGTTCATGTTTTACGTTCAGATCGGCATATCTATAAAGCCATTTACTGTTTACATAATAATATAATGATGACAATAATGAGATCTTTACATAATAAGATAAATAATAAGCAAGTACTCATTTATTCAGTCATAACCATCGTAGCTGAGCCATATTGAATAACTGTGCATCAGAGGCCTAACCAGAACTTCAAAGTGTGTACACACGAAACATGCCTTTACGAAAATAAGTCCTGACTAACTCTATGTTGTTTTTCTTAATTAACAATATATTCACGCTGAAAGCGCACCACACTATCAAGCGTTGGTTATTCTCCTCATTGAGCAAGACGACAACCATTCATAACGCGCAATTGGAGCATTTCAATTAGGTTATGCTTATTCAAAATTGTGTACAGGTGTTTCAAATCTTTTTGTTTGGTTTAATTTAAACAATTGAAACAATCATAAAACGCAGGTTAGACCGCTTGATATGCCAAAAAGATAGCATGGAAGTTTGTGAGCAGTTTACCATTCAAAAAGCAAATACCTACGTAAGAGTAAATTATTTTTCCGAACCAAATTCAGCTCATTATAGATTGCATCAAGAAAGAACGTGTGTCTTTAATTGCTAATGGATGATTCTTATTGGATAACGTGTAAAGGAAAATTATTGAGAGCAAGTCAGGACCAATAATTGTTGTAAAGGGATGTGCCGTGCAAACGCACTTTGAAGTTCTGGCTACGCCTCTGCTGTGCATTGAGTAGTCATAGTTACAGCTATCTAGATTGGTAGCTAACTATAAACATTAAATTTTACTATGGTAAAGGTATGAGGCTGTAATTGAAGGGATGGATATTATACAGCACAGTAAACATGAATTTCAGTCTCTTGTTTTCTATGTAGGTTTGAATTGATGGGATGCATCTAGATAGCTATGTTGTATTTGTTTTAGTAACCACTGTCTCTTATCTAAGTGCATCGTCTGGTCTGTTTATTTTATCAAATTACTTTTATTTTTAGGTTACTATTACATTATGTTGACTGTTGCACTTTTCACAGCATATATATTTATATGTGTGTGTGCGTGTATGTATATATATATATATATATATATATACACTACCTCTCAAAAGTTTGGGATCACTTGCAAATTTCTTTGTTTTCCAAAGAAAAATACATTTTCATGCATTTCACAAACATTTTTTTTCCACTTGACAAACATTTTTATCCATTTCACAAACGATTAAAATTAATCAGATGATTTTCAAAGAATGATCTACGTTTTTGCATAGAGGCCTATTATCAGCAATCAGTCCTCTGCATCAATCTCCTGGTATGGCTGCTTATCCAAGTTACACATTTTGTAAGGCTAATTGATTATTAGAAAACCCTTCTGCAAATGTGTTGCACAGCTGAAAACCGTTAAACTAATAAGGGAGCGCAAAAGGGAGCATGGCATTCTTGAGGTTGGTTTAGTACCTGAAGCATCAGCAGTTGTTTGTTTGTTTACAGGCTCAAAATGGCCAGAAAAAAAGAACTTCTTTTAGAGACCCGTCAGTCTTCAGTCTATTGTTGTGTTTGGAAAAGAAAGCTATTCAATGCGAGAAATTAAAAACTTAAAATCTCTTACCATGCTGTCAACTACTCCCTTCAGAGAGCAGCACAAACTGGAACTAACGAGGACAGAAAAAAGGAGTGGGAGGCCCCGATGCACAACTGCGCAAGAAGACAAATATCTGAGAGTGTGTAGTTTAAGACAAAGACGCCTCACATGTTGTCAACTAGCAGCTGCGCTAAATAGTTCTCGTCAAACACCAGTTTCAGTATCAACAGTGAAGGTGGTTTTTTTTTTTTGATGAAGGCAAAGTTTGAAGTACATATTCATCATTTTCCATTAAAATCATTATTTCTAATTCAGACAATGTCAGCATGTTCTGTTCATTTGCTATATTTCCTATTCAGACTAATTTCATGTGTGTTTCCATGGAAGAAAATTTGATCAAGAAAAAGTGATCCCAAACTTTTGAGCGGTAGTGTGTATATATAGCACACGTTATCATCAGGAAAATGTTTTTTTTTTTCGATAAATTGATTAATTTTATAAACATATTCTGCTGTCAATAATTTTTTTAAAGAAAAAACTAACTTCAGTTGCACAAATGAAAAAATTCCATTGATGTCTAATGCTTGTTAGGGTAACTTTAGGCTTGAACTAACTGGGCAAGTCATCCGACTGGTTGACTAGCGTATTTGCCATCAGATTGGGTCATCTGGGAAAAAAAAAGATTGAATAGTTGCTAAATGTGGAGTCAGGAACACAATTTTACCAATAAATAATTTTTTGAAAATGTATTTCGTAGTGTGCCCGTTAAAGGGTTAAAAAAAGTAACTAAAAGGTTACTTTTAACAGTAATGCTTTACTTTTTGGTGTAAGTAATCAACAAAGTAATTGAGTTACTTTTTGAACGAAGTAACTAGTAACTGAAATTAGTTACTATTTTTCAGTAACTAGCACTACACTGCAAGTGACACAGAACCCTCAGACACAAAAGGAATGAATTCCCTTCTGATGTCAGACTTCTCAACATGATGTTCAGGAACAATAGGTGTCTCATGAGAACGAGGCTTCTTGGAGGAAACTGATGCATTAGGGTTTACGGTCCGTTTACCTTTCGGCCATTCGTTTTTCGTTTTGATTAAGGTAATGAAAAAACAGAACGAACTGATTTCCGTTTTTTGTTTTGATGTGGGCAAACGAAAAACGAGCCGTCTCCCGATTTTCGTTTGGAAATTGGAAATCGAAAAACGGAAAACAAGTCGTTATCTGATTTTCTATTAAATGATTACTAAACAAAAGTCGGCAAACGAAATACAGCCAATATTCTTTTAATAGAG
This sequence comes from Gymnothorax javanicus, assembly GCA_029692085.1. Classification (NCBI taxonomy): domain Eukaryota; kingdom Metazoa; phylum Chordata; class Actinopteri; order Anguilliformes; family Muraenidae; genus Gymnothorax; species Gymnothorax javanicus. The sequence goes on from CM056200.1 coordinate 66,302,426, forward strand.
CTTGCTCTGACCTGAGCCGGAAGCGAAATCTTTTTCCCTAGTCTGAATCACTATTGAGCAATTAGAGAGCAGTGGCATCAATATAAACAAGCGCACGTGGAAGCAGCGTTTATGTCGACAAGCATTATGTTGCTAGCTAGCATCGTGCTGCTACATAAAATGTGCGAAATCCGTAGCTCGCCAATTTCCATTTTTATTGTACGGTATTGTCACTTGTAATCATATGTTCTCGCCAACAATGGCCAGATGTCGAAACAGTGGTATGTCTCGGGCAATGGATGTGTGTGCTTCTGACGAACATGGTTCCATTGTTTGACTCACGTTACTTTAATTTTTAGCTGGTTAGCTAGGTAGCTACTCTCCTGCGCGCTGGCGAACATTATGAACAACAGCTGTATAAAACTTGCTTCCTGTTTATAAAACTTGACTAGATTGCCATTGGTAACCAGAAACTACTCGTCAGTATTTTTACATGGTTCGTAACGGTTTTAGAGACTTTGTGTTATATCGGAATCGATCGTAATAACAGGCGGTTTTTCAGTTTTCTGCACAAAAAGTGCAACGACCAATTCGGCTGTTCAAGAGACGGGTAGCTATCGCGACCAAGTCGGTAAGGGCAAACTGGATGCTTGAAACTTCAGTTCAATAACAACCAAAACAGAGCAATGGATTTCGCAGGTCTTTCTATTGTAGCAGCGCGATGCTAACAGTAGGATGTGTCTTTCTAGTCTTCTCCCAGCTCCCTCCTATGCTGCGATTCACCCACTAAATTGCAGTGTGGCACCAAGCGGCAACCTGCGGGGCTGAAAAGTGAAGCAAATACGGAAGTGCCAAAAGCTGCAGTTCTTCGAATGGCCACTTGAGGCTGACTGCAGAAAGGAGTCAATCCCCATTGACCCCCATGTTAAAAAGCTCAATTTCACAGCAAAATTAAACATGTTTACAGCCTGTTTCAAAATACGCTTTTGGTCTCTGTGAATAATTTTCCCCTCCGTGAAAACTGTGGGGGGAGTGAATTTTTTTGTCACTCTACTATTTACATTATATAAAGCCTTAAATTTTTTGCATAATTAAGGGCGTGGCCACATTGAGTGACAGAACCTTGAATTGCACAGTCTGTTGGCAGGAGTCGTCTCATCCGGTTATGTCGTGGCTAGGCTACAGCACAGGCCTACACCGCCTCGGGCTGTAGAGTAGGAACGCCAAGCCCTGCTGCTAACCACGGTTCTAGCCTGGCTGTCTGAGGGAGGGGGGTTACTACAGCTCGGCTAGCCTGGCCGCTAACCCTTGGACTTTTCTAGTCGTCTGTGGACCGTTATCCTACCTAGGCTCGTTCGAGTCACGGAACTTGATCCATTAGCCGCGTTTCTGACTGGAGATTTTTTTATCGAAAAATTAGGATGATAATGTCTTGGGAGTCTGTGATCTATTTTCTAAGGTGATGAAATTCTAATATTATTTCATATAAAATAATATGTAAACACGAAGTAACGTTAGTTCTTTCTCTAGCCAACTAGCCAGAGAATGAATACCGTAACCCCCACCCTCCCCCGGTTAGTTTTTGCCCAAGATGTCCAGCTGTGCCAGCGGGAGTGTACGCCTGCCACAGTTATTATACTGGCATGCAGCGAAGTAATAGCGAAACAGAAAATTGTCTGAATTTAGGGCAAACATACTTTTGAACAAAAGCTGTCAGTCGGGGGTAGGAAAATCGTCACGGATTCCCTAACAGGTTGCCAATGTAGCTGGCTGGTCAGCTGCAACATTAGAACCATGATAGCACGCTCACTAATGACGGGGTCCCTTAGCTGATTCCCCGGAGTATTTGGAGGGCTTGACCGGAGATTGCCGTGGTTATACACTCAGTGGATTCGCACCGCAATATCTGATAGAACTGCATTTGCCAACAATGGATTTTCCATTTTCAGTGCGATTGCACCGAATTTCTGAATGTAGGTGGAATTATGAATGTATATGATGGAAGTTGTTAATGAATGAGTATTGTGGACAATGGATGGAAATTAGCTAAAGAAGCTAGAATCTGGTACCGGCATCTCTGCTCTGCTGAGCTTAACGTTTTTTGTACACTGTCCCTAATAAATTATGGATGCAGTATCATTGTAAATAGAAAGGCTATCTAGCTAGCTATATAGCTAAATTACCATATCCCACGTTATCTAGCAAGCTAGCTAAATGCTGTTGCTAAATGTGTTTCTACATAAAGTCCATCATGCACAAGCTAGCTAACCACATTAACCTAACTAATAAGCCAGATGGCAATGGAAAAGTGTCACTAACCAGCCACGTTCGGCTATATGCAGTTTCGCTGGGAGCAAAGGCTTTTTTCCGAAAGTAACACCAATTCTACGACGCGATGAAAAAGTTGCGCGTTGCAGTGGTATCGTTAGCCAATATAAAAGTCAGAGATAAGCTGGCAGCTGATAAAATAACCAAGGAGCCAGACGCCCAGATGTGTGAGCATTGACAAGCCCACGTATGCTGCCTACAGTAACCAATTAATTCAGCAATTACCGAAGTCAAAATGTAGGGTGATAGTACTTCATATCAAAAATGTGCGAGTGTGAAGTAGGATAATAAAGGTCGATTAGGTTTGTTGGTAGGCTTACGTAATGCAATGTTATCGTTTGGCTGGCCATACTTCTGTAATTGGGACCTGGTTAGGGTGTGTACAAGAGCTAAACCGAGCACCCGCTTTCACTCTGGGGGGATACTGATAGTGAGCCATCGCCACTACTTCATAGGGGTGTACAGCGTTCTTCGCGCTACTGCCTCACAGATACGAACAAAGTTCATCTCGCAACCGCTTCACGAATATAAACAGCGTTCGACCAGCCACCGCAAGCATCTTGGCAAGATCCATTTCTTTACTAGGACAGATATGACCCCGCATCTCGACCTTAGCGAACCATGTAGCATCAAGATGAGTTAGCTTTTTAGATAAGTACGGAAGCCGCAGCTAGCTTGGTAGCTGCGAGCTTAGAGGGTGTGTTTCAGCAAACAGGCTCCTTCGACCCCGCCCATTGGGCCCGCCTCTGCTCCAGCAACGGCCCCACCTTTTTGCCCATTTTTGGATTAGCCAAGAGGTAGGCAGAGTCAAGTAAGTGCCAAGATGGCGACCAAATTTGCTTCAAAATGGATATTCAGAAACCTATGGGTGACATCATGGAGGCTACGTCCATGTTTTATACAGTCAATGTGTGGCACACGGACTGGAGGCAGTCATGCTGTTACGTTCACTATGAACTTGATAGCGATAGCTACCCGTTTCGCCAACAGCCGATCTGTGCCCCACGCTTTTTGTATAGAAAACTGAGAAATTGAATAAACTATACAGCGGTTGTTCTATGGTTGCCAGCTTGCAGGAGAGCAGCTAGCTAACCAGCCAATAAACTTAACGTGAGTCAAACAATAAAACCGTGGTCGTGAAAAGCACACACACCCATTGCATGAGACATATCAGAGCTACACTCCAAAGGGAAAGATGCATTATGTTTGCTTGCGTCGCGCTGCAACATAAAAAGACGTGTGAAATCCATTGGTCAATGATTTCCGTTTTTATCGTACTGTAATGTCACTAAACAGTGATATGTCTCGGAAAATGCATCTGCAGGCTTTTCCCAAACACGGTTTTATTGTTTGACTCTTCTTCCATTAATTAGGTACTCTCTTGAAAGCTGGCGAACATGAAGAACAACTGCTGTATAAAAATCGCTTCAGTTTATTTTATTTCTCAGTTTTCAGCACAAAAGAAAATGCGGGGAACAATTCGGCTGTTTAAGAAACGAGTATATCGCTATCAAGTTCATAGTAACCGTAACAGCTGCATGACGGCCTACAGTCGGTGTGCCACACTTAGATTTAGTGGGTGAATCGCAGGCAGCCTATGAGTAAGCTGGGAGAAGACATAACCTGCTGTTAGCTAACTATCGCTCCTCCAATAAGACCTGCGAAATCCATTGCTCTGTTTTGGTCGTTATTGAACTGAAGTTTCAAGCATCCAGTTTGCCCTTACCGACTTGGTCGCGATAGCTACCCATTTCTTGAATGGCCAAACGGTTCCTTGCACCTTTTGTGCAGAAAACGGAAACAGTCTGTTATTACGATCGACTCCGATATAACACAAAGTCATTAAAACTGTTACGAACCGTGTAAATACTTGACTGGTAGTTTCTGGTTACCGATGGCAATCTATTCAAGTTTAATAAAGTGAAAGCAAGTTTTATACAGCTGTTGTTCGTAATGTTCGCCAGCGCGCAGGAGAGTAGCTACCTAGCTAACCAGCTAAAATTAACATAATGTGAGTCAAACAATGGAACCATGCTGGTCAGAAGCACACACATCCACTGACACATCAGATATCACTGTTTCGACATCTGGCCATTGCTGGCGCGAACATATGATTACAAGTGACAATACCATACAATAAAAACGGAAATCAGCTAGCTACGGATTTCGCACATCATTTTATGTAGCAGCACGATGCTAGCTAGCAACATAATGCTTGTTGACATCAACGCTGCTTCCACGTGCGCTTGTTTATATTGATGTCACTACTCTCTGATTGCTCAATAGAGGACTAAAGTGATGAGGTCACCGGTACTTAGCTTCTGGTGTCGGAAGTAAAATCCCTATGGAAATTTATAATGGGGTTTGGACACTTTCTGGCATTGCTCGAACTCGTATTAATTCTAAGAGCCACCTCGCTCCGAGATTAGCCTACAGGGTATACAGATTCAAATGATCACATCAAATTCATGGTTTATTGCCAAAAATTATACAGTGCCTGACAAAAGTCTTGTCACTTATCCAAGTTGTAGGAACAACAAATAATAACCTGACTTGTAGTTGATCAATTGGAATCAAAAAATGGCTTATATGAAAGGCAAAGCCCTCTAGATTATGCGAAATATACCAAAATAGAGTTTTGTGTCATTCATTGAGTTTTATTATTTAATTAGTACAGAAAGGTCAGATTTTGCTTGGATAAAAGTCTTGTCGCATTGAAAAGAAATGTGGAAATTATACATAAACTTTATTTTGAATACACAAATATGCCACCATAATATTAGAACACAAATTCATGGTGCCTTGGAAAAAAGAATTAATATTGCGTAGACTCCCATGAGCTTGGAGGACTGTATCCATACGTCTTGGCAATGACTGAAATAACTTGATGATGAAATCATCTGGAATGGCAAAGAAAGCAGTCTTACAGGACTCCCAGAGTTCATCAAGATTCTATGGTTTCATCTTCCAAGCCTCTTCCTTCATCTTACCCCTGAAATGCTCAATAATGTTCATGTCAGGTGACTGGGTCGGCCAATCCTGGAGTACCTTCACCTTCTTCGCTTTCAGGAACTGTGATGTGGAGACAGAAGTATGAGAAGGAGCAGCAGTATGAGTCGGGCAGGAAGAACTCCTTGATATTTCAGGCTGTTGATGTTGCCATCCACTCTGCAGATCTTTCTCACCCCCCCATACTGGCTGTAACAACAAACCAAGATTTTTCCTCCACCAAACATGATTGTTTTCTGGGAGAATCTTGGGTCCATGAGGGTTCCAACAGGTCTTGTACAGCGACTGGGATGCAGTTCAATGGATGGTTCATCAGAAAAATAAACTTTCAGCCACTTTTCCAGTATCAATCCTTTCTGCAACCTGTGGGCCTTGGCAAATGCAATGCAGGTTATTTGTTTTCTGTTTAATGCAGGCTTCTGTGTACTAATTCAGCCATGAAAACCACTTTGAGAGAGAATTTGACAAACTCTTCTTGTAGATACCGGGATTTTTGGTGACATTTCCTAATGTAGATTTGCTGTAGTTGAAGAAGGGCTAGCCTTGTACAGTTGAAGCAACAAACGGTCCTTTCAAACAGTTGTCATACCGGGGTCTGTCTGACCTGCACTTGCCACGAACATCACCAGTTTCTTCAAATATTTTTCTTATCCCCTCCACTTGACATTTGGATACATTAAAGATGTCTGCCACCTCAGCAGCAGACTCAGTCTTCAGGCTCTTGATGATCAGCACTTTGGTCTGTGGTTGAGTCTTTGGCATGTTGTCAGAGGTCTAGTCGCACCTCATATGAAAGTCTGGTGCGCCGGGGTTATTTCTATACACATCTGGGAATGTGTTAATTACAGTATTTGTCATAGGTTAAACTCTAATCTGTGATTTGTTGCATCATCTGAAGAGACGACAAGACTTTTGTCCAAGCAAAAACACATGTTATGGGCTTTGCCAGGCTGTGAACATCAGAACCCTTTTTGACGGTTTAATTTTGCACCAAATTATTAATGTGAAAGCCCTTGACATTAAAATGGACCATTTATTATAACAAGATTGGTTAGAAATAAAGTTATATGCTATTTTTAGTTACTATGTCTTTAAGCGACAAGACTTTTGTCAGGCACTGTATGCTTTTGCATTTGTAGTCCACTTCTCTGAACTACATATCCGCTGCACAAGTGGGCGAGTACCCCGTGATTTGTTCCAAGCCAAAGAGGTAACGTTCATAACGTACCATGATGGTAGCCCATCAGTGCCCTACATTGCCGAATGTCCCTGCACCCGTTCCCACATAGCGGGCTACTATCAACTGGCTACATACTGAGAAATGAAAGGATCACAATGAATAGTTATTTTGCCATTTAACTAGCTAGCATTAAGCTACGCTAGCGAACCACCAAGCTAGCCAGCTAGTGAGCTTATTACATCTTGTGCACATAGCTAAACCGATAGAAACAGTAAATGGTACCGTCACTTACTGTTATTTAGCCAGCTAGCATGTATTATTATTCAATAAATATCACTAGCTTAGCTAGCGAAATAGCTAGCTAGCTAGTTTGCTAGCCTAGCGAATAAAAGCCGTGAAGAGCCATTATTTGGCTACTTAGCTAGAATTGAGCTGCGAGCATTTCACAAGCTGGCATTTAACTAAATGCGCTAAATATAAAGTTAGACAACAACTGAAGTTGGTAAACTAGCTCACTGGCTAAGTTAGCCTGCTGACAGCGAGTTCTTTGACAAGGCTGATAAGCTCATTCGCTGACTACCGAGTTTTAAAGCAAACAAACATTGGCCAAAGATGCCTGGCTATTGGCGCTAATTGTAAAACTTGATAGCCAGCAAGGAAAGCGTAACCAAGTAGAACGTAGAGTGGCTCACTAATTAAGCAAACAAACTGCTATAGCGAGGTTCTGGAAAATTCGAGACGGGAGACTTCTATGTAAAACTCATCCTGAACTCCTTCAGCCCGGGAATCAGGAGGATCATGGGACGTGTAGTTTTTAGACTACACAGAGGATTAGCATGGTGGCGAAAAATTTAAATGATTTGAAATATAGCTGATTCCGGTCAAGAAAAATTACATTTGTTTTTTGTCTGAAATATAATGCAAAATCTCGAAAAAGATGGAGGCTTAAAAACAATGGGAAGTGATTCAAAAGTGAACTGAAAAAACAGTCTATGGGTAAAATGAATGGGAAATTTTACTTCCGACACCAGCGTGACGAAATCACTTTTGCACTCTATAGTGATTCAGACCGGGGAAAAATTTGCTTCTGGCTGAGGTCAGAGCAAGCTCTATTGAAAGAATATTGGTTATATTTCATTTCCCGACTTTTGTTTAGTAATCATTTAATAGAAAATCAGATAACGACTCATTTTCTGTTTTTCGATCTCCAATTTCCAAATGAAAATTGGGAGATGGCTCGTTTTTCGTTTGCCCACATCAAAACATAACGCGTTGCTGAATACCCCTCGGCCTGACAAGATTTCCTGCCTCAAGGTCACAGCGTTAAGGTCAAAGGTCAAATCCAAGGTGACTTTGCACATCTATGTGTCACAGTGAGTTACCATACTAAATTAGGTGAAGCTGCGATCAGTAGTTGCTGAGTACTGACCCATACAAGATTTCCTGCCTCAAGGTCACAGCGTTAAGGTCAAAGGTCAAATCCAGCAAAAAAGGTGACGTTGCACATCTATGTGTCACAGTGAGTTACCATACCAAATTTGGTGCAGCTGCGATCAGTAGTTGCTGAGTACTGACCCATACAAGATTTCCTGCCTCAAGGTCACAGCGCAAAGGTCAAAGGTGAAATCCAGCAAAAAACATGACATTGCACATATGTGTAACAGTGAGTTATCATTCCAAATTTGGTGAAGCTGCGATAATTAGTTACCGAGTACTGACCCGGACAAGATTTCCAGGGTCATGGTCACAGAGCTGTGGTCAAAGGTCAAATCCAGCAAAAACCCTGACGTTGCACATATATGGGTGTTACGGCTGAAATTGGCCCCAATTAACTAATTAGGGTAAAACCAAAGTGCTGCACTAAAGCCATAAACATAAGAAAGCCGCAAGAAAAAATTAAGCAGTCAAGAGTCGCTGGTCACTACAAAAAAGAAAAAGTGTAGGAATTTATTTATAAAGTGTCATTTCAGACACCAAAGAAAAAATAAATCAAACAAAATATATTCCCCATAGCTGTTATAAGGCAGGACGGGAGGAACTAAAAAAAAAGGTATGCTCCTAATAATTGAAACAAAAAAGAAAAGAAAATACTCACCGTCCTGCCAGGGAACATGAAAAGAAACTACATAAATTTAAACCCAAACTAATTCCCATAAACAATAAAGAAAAAGAAAAAACTAGTCAACACAAGCATAAAACAAATGTGACCAGCATAATGGCAGTGTCGAGGGGGAGCTCCTTGTCCAACTTCTGGGCAATCTTTTTAAAGACCTCAAAGCAGGTGCAGCTCATGAGGGCAATCAGCAGCTCTTCCAGTTGGCCCTGGCTCCTCAGAGATAGCTCCATGCAACAGAAATGGGCAGGAGCATAACACCCCCACCCATAAGACATTAAATCCTCAGAATTTAATGAAATCTTCAAAACACAACAGGACAGGCCCAAAAGTGAAACTCGCCTGCGAGCCCCCCCCAGTAGAAGACGGGGGAGCACGTACAGGATGAGACACATCAAAATGTGGGCAGGGTCTGTCCAAATCTCAGGGTAGCACCACGTCAGGAGTCCGGCGTCAGGGGTCCGAAGGAGACGACAGCATCCACGCCAACCAGAGTCAGGAACAACAGCAGGGAAAACAGCTGAGTAGGGACAAGCCAGAGCAGCAGGGCAAAAACAGCAATCACAGCAATGGTCACTTGTTTTGGGCCACCCCCAATAAAATATTAGGGGAAGGCACAGAGGGTAGAAAGCCTGATCATAAACGCAGGTGTAAGGTCCCCAGAAAATCGGCTGCCACAGCTCCAGCAATAGACCCCCTCCAGAAACAGCAGAGGCAGGAGAATGGATGAGACCGCCAAAAAAGTTAAAGATTAAAAAAAACATTCAGACTCGTGAGAGGGCATCGGCTAGGACGTCGTTTCTTCCCTTTATATGCCGAATGACAAGAGGGAAAGTCTGAAGAAAAAGACTCCACCGCAAAAGTTTCTGGTCTCAGCTGAGCAGCCTTACTCTTGGACAGGGGCAATATAACAGGGGTATTAGCTAAAGCAACTGGTTTAGAAGACTTGGCATTCTTTCTCTGAAGTGCAAAGCAATTTGCTATAACATGGCCAAGCTTCTTACAGTAACTACAAACAGGTCTGTCCTTTAGGTCAGACTCTTTAAGGTTGCCCACTTTCTTTGTGGCACCTAAACTACTTCCCTCAAAAACAGTAGAAGCTTTGGGTGAATTCCCTTTCACCTGGTCAATACACAAATTTGACCTGTCAAAGATTTTGTGTGTCAAAATGAACTCATCAGCAAGAACAGCAGCTGAAGTCACCTGAAGTGCTTTCTGTTCATTCAAATAAGTTGCTACAGCTTCAGGGAGGCAGTTCTTAAACTCCTCAAGGACCATCATATCTCTGAGCTTTGCAAAGGTATCAATTTTCAAAGATTGACACCACCGATCAAATACGTCCTCCTTCTCTCTGGCAAATTCTACATAGGTCTGGCCATCATGCTTCCTAGAATGTCTGAACTTTTGACGGTAGGCCTCTGGGACCAATTCAAAAGCCCTTAAAATTGCAGCTTTAACAACATCAAAATCTAGACTCTCATCAAAAGAAAGTGAAGAATAAACTTCCTGGGCTTTTCCAGTAAGAACACACTGCAAGAGCAATGTCCAGACATTTCTAGGCCAACCTAAAGTAGTAGCTACCCGTTCAAAATGAGGAAAGTATTTCTCTACTTCCTTTTCAGAAAAGGGAGGAAGCATATGAATATGTTTAGTGACATCAAATTTTTGATCTGACCTATTAGACCCAAACTCCAACTGCTTTAAACGAAACTCAAACTCAAGTTTCTCAGTCTCCCTTCTAGATTGCAACTCCAACTCCCTCAAATGAAGTTCTTTTAACCTAAGCTGAAACTCAAGTTCTTTTAAGCGCAAGGCCTGATCACTGGGCTTATCCTCAGAATCTGAATTTGAAGACACGGGAGGAGTCACAGTAGATGATTCAGTCACCTCCTCCTGGGAAAACACCTTGCTCTCAATCAAACCAGACAAAACAGCCAATTTAACATCATCCTTACGACCAGAACGAACCACCTCAATTGAGTAGTGGTCAGCAATTAACAAGAGCTCCTTCTTAGTACAACGGTTAAACTGCGCCAATGTTGGTGCTATAACAAATTTCTCCAATTCAAACTCCATAATTCAAGAAAAAGAACACAGGAGACAATACCGTCACAAAAGAGTGGGTTAAAAACCTCAACAAAGCCTTAGAAGCTACACTCAAAATATGGCCAAGACGGCCTTTACACAGCGACTCTGAACATGCGGCAGAAGTGGCAACAAACCACAATACAACTAAGCAGCACACAAAAAACCGGCTAATCAATTAACCAATTAAGAGCTCCCGGACGAGCCCCCAATTATGTTACGGCTGAAATTGGCCCCAATTAACTAATTAGGGTAAAACCAAAGTGCTGCACTAAAGCCATAAACATAAGAAAGCCGCAAGAAAAAATTAAGCAGTCAAGAGTCGCTGGTCACTACAAAAAAAAAGTGTAGGCATTTATTTACAAAGTGTCATTTCAGACACCAAAGAAAAAATAAATCACAAACAAAATATATTCCCCATAGCTGTTTTAAGGCAGGACGGGAGGAACTAAAAAAAGGTATGCTCCTAATAATTGAAACAAAAAAGAAAAGAAAATACTCACCATCCTGCCAGGGAACATGAAAAGAAACTACATAAATTTAAACCCAAACTAATTCCCATAAACAATAAAGAAAAAAGAAAAAACTAGTCAACACAAGCATAAAACAAATGTGACCAGCATAATGGCAGTGTCGAGGGGGAGCTCCTTGTCCAACTTCTGGGCAATCTTTTTAAAGACCTCAAAGCAGGTGCAGCTCATGAGGGCAATCAGCAGCTCTTCCAGTTGGCCCTGGCTCCTCAGAGATAGCTCCATGCAACAGAAATGGGCAGGAGCATAACAATGGGTCATAGTGAGTTACCATACCAAATTTGGTGAAGCTGCGAGAATTAGTTGCCGAGTACTGACCCGGACAAGATTTTCACAATCAAGGTCACAGAGCTAAGGTCAAAGGTCAAATCCAGCAAAAAACCTGGCGTTGCACATCTATGGGTCATAGTGAGTTACCATACCAAATTTGGTGAAGCTGCGAGAATTAGTTGCCAAGTACTGACCTGGACAAGATTTCCAGGGTCAAGGTCACAGAGCTAAGGTCAAAGGCCAAATCCAGCAAAAAAACCTGACGTTGCACATCTATGTGTCATAGTAAGTTACCATACCAAATTTTGTGAAGCTGCGAGAATTATTTGCCGAGTACTGACCCGGACAAGATTTCCAGGGTCAAGGTCACAGAGCTAAGGTCAAAGGTCAAATCCAGCAAAAACTGTGATGTTGCACATCTATGGGTCATAATGAGTTACCATACCAAATTTGGTGAAGCAGAGATCATTAGTTGCTGAGTACTGGCCCGGAAAATGTCACCCGGACAAGATTTCCAGGGTCAAGGTCGCAACGCTAAGGTCAAAGGTGAAATCCAGGAAAAAACCTAACGTTGCACATCTATACCAAATTTGGTGAAGCTGCGATTATTAGTTGCCCAGTACTGACCCGGACAAGATTTCCAGGCTCAAGGTCACAGCGCTAAGGTCAAAGGTCAAATCCAGCAAAAAACCGGACCTTGCACATCTATGGGTCATAGTGAGTTACCATACCAAATTTGGTGAAGCTGCGATAATTAGTTGCCGAGTATTGGCCCGGACAAAATCATGGACGGACGACAGACGAGAGACGACGGACGACGGACGACAGATAGACACGCAGGTGACGACAATACTCCTCTGGGCCGGAGTCGGCCGAGGGGTAAAAACAGAAATCAGTTCGTTCTCCGTTTCTTCATTACCTTAATCAAAACGAAAAACAAATGGCCGAAAGGTACACGGACCGTTAACATCAGGTTGCTTCTTTTTCTTCAAGGCGAAACAATCAGACATCACATGACCTAGTTTCTTACAATAGAAACAAACTGGACCGGACCAAGACTGACCCTTCTCCGACTTCTTTTCCTGACCATCCTTAACATTGGACTTAGCACGATTACCAGTGGAATCAGACCTTTCACCTAGATTTTGTTTTGGTCTACTATTGTCACATTTTTTGGAAAACACTGACTTGTGAGTGACAACATAATCATCAGCCAGAATGGCCGCCTCTTCAAATGTGTCAACCTTGTGTTCATTCAGGTAAGTTTTGAGGTCATCGCAAACACATCTCTTGAATTCTTCAAGCATGATAGTTTGCCTCAATTTATCAAAATCGTTGTTGACTTTACTGGAAGTACACCAGCGGTCAAACAGTATCTCTTTTTCATGGGCAAACTCCACATAAGTTTGATGATCTTGTTCCCGATAACCTCTAAACTTTTGGCGGTAAGCCTCTGGTACCAATTCATAGGCCTTCAGGATAGCGGCCTTGACAACCTAATAATCCTGACTCTGATGTAACGAAAGTGCAGTGAACACCTCCTGGATTTTGCCTTTTAACACACTTTGGAACAGAAGTGGCCATGCCTCCACAGGCCATTCAAGACTGGTGGCAATCCTCTCAAAATTGACAAAATATTTGTCAACCGCATTTTCATTAAACGGTGGTACCAGTTTGACATGTTTGCCAAAATCAAATTTGCATTGGGCTTCCTTCATGGTGGCTTGATGTTTGAGACGAGCTTCTGTTTCCATTTTTTTCATTTCAACCTCGGCGTCTATTCGGTGCCTTTCAGTTTCCGCCTTTATCTCTAGTCGGCGCCTTTCATTTTCCGCCTCTATTCGGCGTTGTTCATGTTCTAATTCCTTGAGCCGAAGCTCTCTATCAGCCACCACAAAAGGGTCTTGGGTATTGCTATAATCCTGCAAAGCTTCTTTTACCAACAGGTCTTCATCAACCAAAGCTTCCACAATTAATTTCTTGATGTCAAATTTCCGCATAGATCTTTTCACGTCAATCTCGAGGATTTTAGCGATCTCCAATAACTGGTCTTTCTTCAAAGTTTCCAAAATGTCAAGGGAGGGATTTTTGACAAATTCAGCAGGCTCAGCCATTTTGTTACATTCAGTGGCTGAATACGCAAAAAAGTCATTATCCCGGACAAGCCCCCAATTTATGTGATGGACGTGTGTTCCAGAATATTCTGGAAGATGCAAATTTAGAAGGAGGATTAAATTTAGACAATTAAATAAATAACTGAGCGAATGAACGTAGCAATTACAATAATACAGGAATGGATAAACAATGAAATTACGAAATTAAAGATAGAAATACTATTCACTATTTATTTTTTATTCATTTATTTTTATTTATTTAAGCAGGGGGCCTGACTGAGACCATGTCTCCTTTTCAGCAGGGCCTTGCATTACAAACAATTAAAATAACACAGTTTACAAGGACATTTGTAGTACCAAGAAGAAGAAGAAGAAGAAAAAAATACAACCCCAATTCCAAAATAGTTGGGACAAAGTGTAAACTGTGAATAAAATCAAATCGCAATGACTTTCAAATCACACCAGCTAGTATTTTATTCACAACAGAACAGAGATAACATAGCAAATGTTGAAACTGAGAAATTTTACAATTTTATCCACAAAATGAGCTCATTTCAAATTTGATGGCTGCTGCAGGTCTCAAAAAAGTTGGGACTGGGGCCTCTTTACCATGGTGAAGCATCCCCTCTTCTTTTTAACACAGAGTGGAGGCATCTGGGTATTGAGGAGACAAATTTCTTGAGTTTAGCCATTGGAATTTGATCCCACTCTTGTTTAATATAGGCTTCCAGCTGCTGGAGAGTTTTGGGTCTCCTTTGACTGACTTTTCGTTTAATTATGGGCCAAATGTTCTCAACCGGTGAAAGATCAGGACTGCAGGCAGGCCAGTTCAGCACAAGGACTCTTCTACTACGAAGCCATGCTGTTATAATAGCTGCAGTAGATGGTTTTGCATTGTCCTGCTGAAATACCCAAGACCGTGCCTGGAATAGATGTTGTCTGGAGGGGAGCATATGTTGCTCTAAAACCTTTATATACCTTTCAGCATTCATGGTGCTTTTTAAAACATGCAAGTGTCCCACACCATATGCACTAATGAATCCCCATACCATCAGAGATGCTGGCTTTTGAACTGAACGCTGATAACAGGAGGGGTGGTCTTTCTCCTCTTTAGCCTGGAGGACACGACGCCCATGATTTCCAACAAGAATCTCAAATTTGGACTCGTCTGACCACAGGACACTTTGCCACTTTGCTGCAGTCCATTTTAAATGAGCCTTGGCCTACAGAACATGGCGAGGCTTCTGGATCACGCTCAACAATGGCTTCCTTTTTGCATGATAGAGTTTTAGGTGGCATCTGTGGATGGCACAGCAGACTGTGTTTACAGACAGTGTTTTCTTGAAGTATTCCTGGGCCAATTTAGTAATGTCAATGACAGAATCATGCCGGTGAGTGATGCAGTGGCGTCTGAGGGCCCGAAGATCAAGGGCATCCAGTAAAGGTCTTTGGCCTTGTCCCTTATGCACAGAGATTTTTCCAGTTCCTCTGAATCTTTTGATGATGTTATGCACTGTCGATGATGAGACCTTCAATCCCTTTGCAATTTGATGTTGAGGACCATTGTTTTTAAAGTATTCCACAATTTTTTTACGCAAGACTTCACAGGTTGGAGAGCCTCTGGCCATCTTTACTTCTGAGAGACTCAGCCTCTCTAAGACATCCCTTTTGTAGCCAATCATGTTACACACCTGATGCCAGTTAACTTAATTACTTGCTAAATGTTCTTTCAGCTGATTCTCTTATATATTAATTGCTTTTTCAGCCCTTTTTTGCCTGTGTCCCAACTTTTTTGAGACCTTTTGCAGCCAGAAAATTTGAAATAAGCTCATTTTGTGGATAAAAATGTAAAATGTCTCAGTTTCAACATTTGAAATGTTATCTATGTTCTATTGTAAATAACATTGGCTTGTGATCTGAAAGTCATTGCATTTTGAATTTATTCACAATCTACACTTTGTCCTAACTATTTCGGAATTGGGGTTGTAATACAATGCCATTATTAACACCTTTCTGCAGACGTAGACGCCTGCGGACATAGAGCAGCTCTTTTTATGGAAGCAGTTGCACTACTCTATCACGAGATGGCACCCCCGGATCGGTTATTGAATATTCACAAGCCAGCAGAGCTGGAACACAGTCTAGAATATTGACGAGTCCACTCCTATCCCTGTTTTTCAGGAGTTGCATGAATTAAACTCCTCAGCTAAGCCTGATGTGCAAACGGCTCAATATTCTTGCCCATAGTATCTATCCAGCAGTTTAAAAGAATGATCTCTTGCGACAGAAAAAATCGTTGTCCCCTGTAGCAACCACTTCAGTTACAGGGACTCAATGGTATTCCAAGTAGTTAAAAAAAAAAAATCAGTTTCCTGAGGCAAAAATTCGCCATGGTATTGACACTATGGCATTCTACTATCAATTTCAGTCATCGTATATTAAAAACGCGCAATTTCCTATCGTTTATTAACGCGTAGATATGTCGGTTGAAGATTTAGCTGTCTTTGGAGCCTCATACAAGCTCTCACGGAAATCCAATCATTTTAATGGTGATTCAATGGTATCTGCGTGAAAGCCCAGCTGTAGTTCATGCCTACGTGAAATTCTCCTGATAATTACCAGTTGGTTGACACAATTTTTATCCAATTGCAGACAGTATAAGCTTTCCTCAGTAAGTGAAAGACATTGATTGGACCTTAAAAAACATAAAATACTTGCGTAATAGGGTTACGTTGTATCCAATACACTTTACGCAGCTGACGTGGTTGCATGGGAATAAAAAACCTCCAGAACTGAGCCTGGAGAGCTGAGCTTATTTGCGGGATGGAAATGTGATTCTGGGATGTAAAATAGCAGTTATTCTGAATGGAACAGACAGGAGGGCTGACAGCATTGATACTTTTGAGGAGCAGCTCAATAATTCTATTCAAAAGTGAGTAAAGCTGTCTTTGAATGGTGTAGCTCTATCTTACTTTTAGCCTGCTTGCTAACTAGCCGGCTATTTCTTACTTTTAGTTTACCACCGTGATCACAGAGCTAATTTGTCACATTGGGTAACAAAAGAGTAGTCGATACTGCAGCTTGCTGGCATTTTTCTTAACTAGGTGATCAGTTTGAGAATCTATACCACATTTAATGAAACGGAATGCCTTGCATTTTCGCTCTTTTAAAGTGCGAACAGCTATTACTGTGACCTGAGTTATACTTGTTCCATAGAGGGTTACAGGCTTGCGTTTCACTGGGATGATCGGAATTGTAAACAGCAAGCTTTCCGCCTGTGTGAACATTCTGACCGTAAAATATGCAGTTCCTCAAATGAGTATGTGTGCTTGCTGACGCGGCTTTGTAGATAAATGGACGAGACTGTACTTTATCGTGGAGAGAAGGCATGTTTTTGGTTTAGAGAGGTCAGTGGTGACCATTGATGTCCAGCTGCGCCTATGTTGATAAACTCATGCCAAATTCAACCACAAAATCATCCATTCACATTGAACTTCATGAGCTGATTTGCATTAAAAATATGATTATTTTATGAATTGAAAGTGCGCCATTTTCAAGGCTCTGGGAGTTTGGGGAGCCACCTGGATAGCTATCTTATTTGGCTTATAAAAAGTGGATAATTTAATATTTCATGTTCAGATGAGGAGTACTTGTGGTCTAGGAGTTTATTATCCCAGAAATGTATTGTTTTAACCCCCAGCCATTTTTCAATCCTCAGAATTATTTTTTTTACAGTTTCAATGGTGAATTCTCATGAAGATTTTTATGTTTGCAGCCCATTTTCTCGACCAAAATCATGAAAATAAACTGAAATACAATGTAATTGTAAATGCTAAGTGTCTTTTCTGAGTTGAGCCACACTCGTCCTCTTTATGAAGCTTAAATCTTGAATTATAAAGCATCAAATTGGGTAACCCATAAATAGCCAAATTTGGCTTCTGCGCAAAGGGGTGAAAGGGAAAAAATTAATTAAAACAACAACAATTCTCTTGATTAAATGATTTGATCAAAGTTTTAAAATGTCCAAAAGGAACCAGTTCATTCAGTTTCAGATTAACTTGTAAATGATTCGAGGTGTGTGGGACATTAATAAAAAGCTGTCCTACCAAGCTCTGTTCTTACACGAGGAACATTCAGACACAATGAGTCCTGTGACCGTGTCCCATGGCAATCCACTCGCCGCATAAGAAGACTAGCTAAATAAAGAGGGATTTTCAATAAAACACACTTATAAAAAAATAAAAACCAGTGGTAGTCTCGTCTAGCTTTCAATGACCCCACCCCACTAACTTGTATAAAACACAATGGTGGGTGCGGAAGTCAAGACCTGTGATAAATCTATTAGCAGAATGATAAATAGAATCTAAAGGTTTTAAAACAGAAGTAGATGCATGTCTATAAATCACCATAATCAAGCATGGGGAGTATTACTGAGAGCACAATCTTCTTTTTACTTTGGAAATTGAAACAAGCCCTATTTCTGTATAAGAAGCCTATTTTACTCCTTATCTTCTTGGTTAAATTTTCAATATGCATGTAAAAAGTCAGCTTGTCATTCAGCCAAATGCCCAAGTATTTATAATGGTGGACATGTTCAATTTGGCTACCCTGAAGGGTACAAATATGAAAATCAAGGGGGTCATTTTTTCTAGCTTTGGTGAATACCATGAACTTGGTTTTGTCCTCCTTTAAGACGAGCTTCAACTCAATTAGAGATCTTTGAATAGAGTTAAAATCATGCTGCAGATTAGATATGGCCTGCTGAACTGAAGAAGCAGTCGAGCAAATGATGGTTTCATCAGCATATAAATGCAATTTACAATGATCCAAAGATAAGCCAATATTATTAAGCCCTTTGCGCAGAAGCCAAATTTGGCTATTTATGGGTTACCCAATTTAATGCTTTATAATTCAAGATTTAAGCCTCATAAAGAGGACGAATGTGGCTTAACTCAGGTAAGACACTTACAGCATTTAGAGTCCCATCGTATTTCAGTTTATTTTCATGATTTTGGTAGAGAAAATGGGCTGCAAACATAAAAAAATCTTAATGAGAATTCACCATTGAAATTGTAAAAAAATAATACTGAGGATTGAAAAATGGCTGGGGTTTAAAACAATACATTTCTGGGATAATAAACTCCTAGACCACTAGTTCTCTTCATCTGAACATGAAATACTTAATTATCCACTTTTTATAAGCTTTTTGGGCGCAGCTGGACATCTTCCATCCGCAGCTCTTCCATTTTTCTACAAAGCCGCATCAGCAAGCACACCTACTCATTAACGGAACTGCTTATTTTACGGTCAGAACGTTCACTCAGGCAGAAAGCTTGCTGTTTACAATTCCGATCATCCAAGCAAAGCGCAAGCTTGTAACAACGTTTTTCACTCACTATAAGGAGCAAGTACAACTCGCAACACAGTAATCGTTGTTTGCATTTTAAACGAGTGAAAGTTGAAGGCATTGCATTTCGTTGAATGAGATATAAATTCTAAAACAGACCACCACTGAGTAAAATGGCAGCACGTTGCAGTATCGACTACTCTTGTTACCCAATGTGACAAGCTAGATGTGTGATCGATAGTAACTGGGTATGTAACTCCAGTTATATGAGTATGGGCGGAGCCCTCTAACAGCTCCGCTAGCGCCAATCCCTAGCTGCGCAGCAGCCTGCCTGAAGAAATTTGCGTATCCATCCCCCTCCTGGCTATATAATGGTGAGACCCCTTTCATTCGACTCCCTTTTATGGAAAAACTGAGGCCTCGAAGAAAAAAACAGCTGGGCGACGGCGGTTAGAGGGCTCGGCCCATACTCGTATAACTGGAGTTACATATCCAGTAACTATCGTTATACTTTGTATGGGCTCCGCCCTCTAACAGCTCCGCTAGTGCCACAAAGGGCGGAGCCTAGATGTCCTCATGTGTAGGAGGGAGAGTGTACCTTGCCCAGAGCAGCATTTAATACAGCCTTAGACAAGGAACCAGCCGTCACATCCCTGAGATAAAATCGAACGAAAGGGGATGGTGACCACCAGGAGGCAGCAGCACAGATGTCACCAACAGCAACACCCCTATACAAGGCCGCAGAGGCTGCCACACTCTTGTTGAATGAGCACGCAGCCCCGTTGGAGCAGAGCTTCCCATAGTGACGTAACCCTCAGAGATAACGTCGCATAGCCAGTGAGCCAGACGCTGAGTTGATACAGGTCATCCAGATGCAGCTGCGCCATAACAGATGAACAGCTGCTCCGTCTTATGACTTACCGATGTATGGCGTACATAGCAGGCCAAGGCCCTTACTCGGCAAATCAAGTGCAGCCTGCTATCTTCCTCGGAAGTATGAGGCAGAGGATGAAAAGCCGCCAAGACCACTGTCCTAGAAGTGAAGGACGTTGTAATGTTCTTAGGCATGAAAGCCGGGTTAGGATGCAGGATATCTTTATCCGCACTCAAAACTAGACATTGTGGGTTTACTGACAAGGCACACAAGTCACTAACTCTCTTTGCAGAAGACAGCGCCACCAGTAGGGCTTTCTTCAAGGACAGAAGCCGCATGGAAACATTGTCTAATGGCTCAAATGGTGGCTTACAAAGACTGTCAAGGACTATATGGAGATCCCACTGCAGCACTGTGACCCGCCGCGGTGGCCTCAGCCGCAGAGTGCCCTTTAAAAATCGCCACAAAAGGGGGTGCGAGAACACAGGAGCCCCCTGTAGTCCTTCATGAGGAAAATTGTGGCTCAACTCAGAAAAGACACTTACAGCATTTAGAATTACATCGTATTTTAGTTTATTTTCATGATTTTGGTAGAGAAAATGGGCTGCAAACATAAAAAATCTTCATGAGAATTCACCATTGAAATTGCAAAAAAAATAATACTGAGAATTGAAAAACTGCTGGGGCTTAAATCTATACATTTCTGGGATCATAAACTCCTTGACCACAAGTAGAATTCATCTTCAACATTACATTCTAGATTACCTACATGCTATTAGCCAAATTGTACAGCTATCCAAGTGGCCCCCCAAAGTCTGAGATCCCTCAAAATGGTGCACTGTCTCATGTATTTAACACAAATAAAGTTTTGAGGCATGAAATTTAATATGAACTAATGATTTTCTGGTTGATTTTAGCATGAATTTATCAATATCAGTGCAGTTGAACATCAGTGGTCACCAGTAACCTCTCCAAACACAAAACATGCCTTTTGTCCATAATAAAGTTTAGAGTTTTGTCCATTTTTCTTCTGCACACATACTCATTAAATAAACTGCTGATTAAACGGTCAGAACATTCACCCTGCAATGAAAGCTACCAGTTCCCACTTCAGAGCTTACAAACTCATTTCAACACTTATAAGGAACAAATACAACTCACTCAGTAATATCTGAATTCTGAAATATACCTTATTTTAACATGACAGACATTCCACTTTCAGGAAAGATCAAACAATATATGCCTCCCTAGATTCAACAGAACGGTGCAATGAACGTACCAGGGGGTCCACCCAAATGCATGGGCAGTTTACGTTTTAAGCAGGAAAAAAACGTCAGCACTCGACTCAACTGTTGAATACGGTATACATTCCAAAACAAAAAGCAAAAGTAGCAGCCTAACCTTTTTCATTGAATCCGTCCTCCAGAGACCGATGTGTCCAGTAGAAGGAACCCTCCGGTCCTGTTTCATTCGAAATAATTCCCATTGACCATGTCCTTATCTCATTTAAATCCTGTAAATGTAACTGAACACTTCAAGGCCAGTTTTGGGAGTCTTTTTTTTCTATAAATCTCATCTATTTCAGCTGTGCAATGTGCGCAACGTAGACAGGATACAACCGAGCTTGCTGATACGCATAGGCTTGTATGCTCTTATGTTTGTCCAATCAATGTGTTTCACTTACTGTGGAACGTTTAAACACTCAGGAATCGGATAAGAAACGAGCCAATCAATACATTGTTACTGGGGAAGTTTCATGAGGGCATGAACTACAACTGTGCAGTTATGCAGAAGAGCCTGAGTGTATAATTGAGTGATTGGCTATCAACACCAGCACTTGGGTGGATATCAGGAAGCGCTGAATTTGTCAATGAAGGAATCTACATGTAAATCCACAGTAGGGAACTACGCATTTTTTTGTATGTGATGACTGTAATTGACAGTAAAATGTGAGAGAATCAATACCATGTCAAATTTTTTGCTTCAGAAAACTGATTTTTCTGAACCACTAATTGGAATACCATTGGTGCACTGTAGCTAAAGTGGTTGCTACAGAGGACAAAGACTTTTTCTGTCGCAAGAGATCATTATTTTAAACTGCTGGATCGATACTATGGGCAAGGATATTGACCAGTTTGCACATCAGGCTTAGCTGAGGAGTTTAATTCATGCAACTCTTGAAAAACAGAGAGTGGAGTGAACTTCCCCATATTCAAAACCGCGTTCGAACTCTGCTTGCTTGTGAATATTCAATAACTGATCCGGGGGTGCTATCTAGTGATCGAGTACAGTAACTGCGTGCTTAAATTTGCAGTTCCATAGACGCAAGCGTCTACATCTGCAGAAAGGGGTTAATATAGATAGTGAATAACAAAGGGCCAAGAATTGAACCTTGTGGAACTCATCTGCTGATTTGAGCACTTTGAGACTGAATGTTTTCAAATGAAATATATTGAGTCCTATCCTCAAGATTTATTGGTTTTTAAACCAATTACAAGCAGATTTGTCAAGGCCAATGTCTGATAATCTTTTCAAAAGAAGGGCATGATCAACAGTATCAAATGCCTTAGACAGGTCAATGAAAAGGGCTGCACAGTGCTGTCTGTTATCTAGTGCTCATACGATGTCATTTATCACTAAACAAGTAGCAGTAACAGTGCTATGCCCAGACCTGGAACCAGATTGGTGAGTATTCAAAATGCAATTTTCAGTTAAAAAAAGATTGTAATTGAGAATTAACTAGGGACTCCAGAATCTTAGCCAGGCAAGACAACCTGGATATTGGATGGTAATTATTTAAATTACTTGCATCTCCCCCTTTTAATAAAGGGAGAACATTAGCAGTTTTCCATACTTTTGGTATGTTGCTTGTCATAATAGACTATTAAATATATGAGTCAGAGCTTTGGCAATGAGTGAGGCAGAGAGTTTCAAAAGATATGGATCTATCAAGTCATCCCTTGTAGACTTATTTACATTAATTTCATTCAGAGCTTCAAGAACCTCCTCAGTTGAAACGCAATGTAAAGAAAATACAGAATTATTATTCAACAAATAAGAGGTTGTAGGACAGGTAGATAGATCAGAGGTGCACTGCTTATCATTAGTCTGCTCAGAGAGACTTGGGTCTGCTAGTTTGTTCATTTCAAAAAGATAGCCTGCTGAGACAAAATGTTGATTAAAATCATTACTTATTTCAACTTTACCAGTAATCAAATTTGAATTAAAAACAACTTGCGATGGAAGAGAAGGAGAGGAACTTGAACTTTCCAGCATTTTTGCAGTTTTCCAGAATTGTGTTGGATTTCTACTAGCATCTTCAAGGGATTTTAAGTAAAAATCAGATTTTGCCTTTCTAACAGACACTGTGCATTTGTTCCTAAGCTATCTAAAATAAAGCAAAGCTTGGGGTAAGTGGGTTGCTCTAGCTTTTGCCCATGCTTTGTTCCTGTCTCTTAACAGTTGTGAGAGCTCCACCGAATACCATGGAATCACTCTGTCATTAATTCTCAGCGATTTTAAAGGAGCATGCTTGTCTGCCACAGAGTTAAATATAAAGGAGAAAAATTCAAGTGCAAGCTCTGTTTCAGGAATAGCAGAGACACGAAGAAAATCACAATTATACAAGTCATGGAGGAAGCCTTGAGCATCAAACTTTTCACAATTTCTCTTTTTAACTATTCGAGGCTTGAACCTTTGGAGTTTTGTTGTTCTTAAGCATGCAATGGGACAATGATCGCCAAGATCACATGCAAAAACTGCATTAGCCAAATACTTGTCAGGATTATTTGTAATAATAACATCAATTAGTGAAGATTTTCCTGGATCTTTTAAATTTGGGTGTGTGGACTCTGAAACTAGCTGGAACAGATTAAGTTGAATGCATGTATTCTTTAAATCATCAGACACAGAAGTGAGCCAGTCCAAGTTTAAATCCCCAAGAATAACTAATTCAGAATTCAGGTAGGGTACAAGTAAGTCAAATAATGCATTCACAGAAATCTTAGATGCACATGATGGCCGGTAGACTCCCGAAATATAAAAACGTGAATTAAGCATTCAATATCAATTTAATGACTAAAACCTCAAATAGTTTCTCAACAGAATGACTGATGACACAGGAAGCACTTAGTGTATTTTTAACATAAATGGCTATACCACCACCTCTTCCTTTCCTATCACATCTGAAAATATTAAAACCATCCACTTTAACAGTATCATCTGAGACTGAGTTATTCAGCCATGTCTCTGATACAACAAAAAACATCAGGATTGGTGTCTGTAACCCAAATTTTTATCATGTCCAATTTAGGAACTAAACTCCTCACATTTAAGTGCAATAGACCAAGCCTGTTTCGTTTGGAAAAATCAAAAGGAGTTTTCATCGGTAAAAATCCACTGTTAAAATTAACCACTGTATTCATCTTAATAGGGATTAAATTCCGAGGGTTAACACCATTTGGCCTTGATGGGTGTCGATTAAAACTCCTTTGTTTGTGCACGTTGTAGAATTAAGACCACTATACCTGCAGGGGGTGTCAAACATTCTGAAATTGTATGGAACATCCAAGGCGTGATTCTAAGAATTAGAGTTCAGGTCACAGTTGAGTAGTCACCAAGCGGCAACCTGCGGGGCTGAAAAGTGAAGCAAATACGGAAGTGCCAAAAGCTGCAGTTCCTCGAATGGCCACTTGAGGCTGACTGCAGAAACGAGTCAATCCCCATTGACCCCCATGTTAAAAAGCCCAATTTCACAGCAAAAATAAACATGTTTACAGCCTGTTTCAAAATACGGTTTTGGTCTCTATGGCTAATTTTCCCCTGTGTGAAAACTGGGGGGGGAGTGAATTTTTTTGTAACTCTACTATTTACATTATATTAAGGCTTAAATTTCTGCATAATTAAGGACATGGCCACTTTGAGTGACAGAACCTTGAATTACACGGTCTGGCAAGAGTCGTCTCATCCGGTTATGCTATGGCTAGGCTAGAGCATAGGCCTACACGGCCCCGGGCTTTAGAGTAGGAACGCCAAGCCCTGCCGTTAACCACGGGCCTGGCCGGGCTGTCTGAGGGAGGGGGGTTACTACAACTCAGCTAGCCTAGCCGCTAATCCTTGGCCTTTTCTAGTCGCCTCTGGGCCGTTATCCTACCTAGGCTCATTTGAGTCACGGAACTTGATCCATCGGCCACATTTCTGACTGGAGATTGTTTATTGAAATATCAGGATGATAATGTCTTGCTGTGTGGTTAGGAGTCTGTGGTCTATTTTCCAAGGAGATGAAATTCTAATATAATTTCATATAACATTACATGTCTACACGAAGTAACGTTAGTTTGTTCTCTAGCCAACTAGCCAGAGAATGAATACAGTAACACCTTCGATTAGTTTTTGCCCAAGATGTCCAGCTGTGCCAGTGGGAGTGTACGCCTGCCACAGTTATTATACTGGCATGCAGGGAAGTAATAGCGAAACAGAAAAGTGTCTGAACTTAGGGTTAACATACTTTTGAACAAAAGCTGTCACTCAGGGGTTGGAAAACCATCACGGTCTCTTTCAGGTTCCCAACGTAACTGGCTAGTCAGCTACAACATTAGAACCACCATAGCACGCGACCAAATGACGGTGTTGTCTGCTGCTTCCCCGGAGTATTTGGAGGCAGTGACCGGAGATTGCCGCGGTTATACACTCAGTAGATTCACAGAGCAGTATCTTATAGAACTGCATTTGCCACCGATGGATTCGTTCCATTTTCAGTGCAATTACTGAACGGTATCATTGTAAATAGAAAGGCTAGCTAGCTAGCTATATAGCTAATTTAACATATTCCACGTTATCTAGCAAGCTAGCTAGCTGTCGATGAATGCGTTTCTTCATAAAGTCCATCATCCACAAACTAGCTAACCACATTAACGTAATAACTAATAAGCCAGACGGCAACGGAAAAGTGTTAATAACCAGCTACGTTCGGCTATATTCGGTGTCCTTAGGACTAAAGGCTTTTTCCCGAAAGTAACATCAATTTTACGACGCGATTAAAAAAAAAGTTGCGCGTCGCAGTGGTATCGTTAGCTAATATAAAGGACAGAGATAAGATGGGCAGCGGATGAAATAACCATGGAGCCTAGGAGCCCGACGCCCAGCTGTGTTAGTCTTGAGGGGCCCACGCATGCTGGCTACAGTAACCAATTAATTCAGCATTCACCGAAGTCAAAATGTAGGGTGATAATACTTGTAATCAGAATGTGCGAGAGTGTGGTAGGAAAATAAAGGTCCGTCAGGTTTGTCAGTAAGGTTACGTAATGCAGTGTATCGTCTGGCTGGCCATACTACCGTTAATGGGACCGGGCTAAGGTGCGTATAAGAGCAAAGCCGAGCACCCGCCGCACTCTGGTGGGGGGTATTGATACTCAATGAGCCAACCGCCGCTACTTCCCAGCGGTGTACAGCGGTCGTCGCGCTACTGCCTCATGGATACGAACAACGTTCGCAACCGCTCACGAATATAAACAGCGTTCGACCCGCCACCACAAGCTACTTAGCAGGATCCATTCCATTACGGGGACAGATATGACCCCGCATCTCGGCCTTAGCGGACCTGGTAGCATCGAGCTGAATTAGGTTTTTAGTCGAGTATGGAAGCCGAAGCAGCTAGCTTGGTAGCTGTGAGCTTAGTGGGCATGTTTCAGCAAACAGGCTCCATTCAGCCCGCCGACTGGGCTCGCATCAGCTCCAGCAACGGCCCGCCTTTTTGCCCATTTTTGGATCAGCTGGGAGGTAGGCGGAGTCAAGTAAGTGCCAAGATGGTGACCAAATTTGCTTCAAAATGGATATTCAGAAACCTATGGGTGACGTCACTGAGGCTACGTCCATGTTTTATACAGTCAGTGGTAGTCCCCCTCGCTGGGAATTCAACACACAGTAGACCATGTTTGCAGTAAGCATATGAGTACTACGCCAATTTGGATGCACCCCGTCCCTTTTAAAAAATGCAGCACGCTCCCAAAATAATTTAAAATTATCAATAAAACCGATATTGCGAGAGACGCATTGTGCCTGAAGCCACGAATGAAGGCTCAGAAGTCGAGTGAATCTTCCCGAACCCCGAGCAAGAGTTGGAATGGGGCCGGAGATAAAAATGTCCCAGCCATATCCATCCAAGAGATTAAAAAGTTGAGTAAAATCCCTTTTCAGGAGCTCCGATTGTTGGCGAGGAATGTCATATGCCCTAACTTGCAGAATTACTTTCTTTGCGGACATATGCTGATCCAGAATGCCAGGAGTTTTCGCAATGATATCCGCTACTGTGGCTCCAGGGAAATAGTACGTAACAGCTGCATTATTCTTAAAACCCCGACAAAGGAGTCTCCAATGACCACCTTTTTTCGGAGATGGGGAGACAGGTTCTGCCCTCCGTGCATGAGCTGTGCTCCGTGACTGCGGAGGAGATAGCGATGAGCTGGGCCGCGGACTTGATGAATGATCGGGAGATGGCCTCGGAGGGCAAGGAGCAGATGACAAGGCAGGCGGCGGAGAACCGGGGGTAGAGGACGGCCCGCAATCAGCAGAGGAATGACATTTCATGTCATCCAAGACGGAGTACCTGTTGCTGAGCGTGAGGGTCTGCAGAGGTTCAGGACGCAGTGAACGACGGCCTCCTCGTTTTCCAGCTTGGATTATGCTCCACGGGGCAGGTCCCAAGGGGGTTGAGGCAGACCGTGTTGTCAGCCTTGCACCCTGTCGGACCCAGAAACCTTTGTGATGTTGCTGGCCTACCTCAAGCACACGAACCTGAGCTGAATCATCCAGCTCATCAGCGACACAGGAGAGAGTTGTCACCAGCGAATCGAGAAGTTGTTAGTCCTCTTTAATCTTGTGAAGAGTGGATATTCTTTTTTCAAGCTCAGCGATCTTTTGGCTAAGCTGGAGACAACTCGTACATCCAAGAGGAGAGGTAAGTGGCGACATTGCGCCGTGTTATTAAAAACTTCAGCTCCATTAGGCAGTCAGAAAATGATGAAAATAATTATATATACATAGGCGCCATTTGTGGGGGGGCATTGGGTCTCCTGCACCTCCAAAGTTAAGGCTGGGGGTGCAAAAACCCTGCAATATTAAAACCGCAAGTTTTCGTAGTTCGTCTGCCCCGTTCAGTCAAGCTAATGATTGTGGTAATGCGGAACCGTAAAAAAAAAAGGCTAATGCAAGCCGTCTACGACTGCAGTTGCAAGTTTAGAAGCTGTAATGTGGGAAAAATAAAGCCACGAGATGGCAGTATTGACAATTTTTTTTTTGTTAAGCCCAGTCTGGAGCTAGGTTGGGGCATGTCCTGGGCATGCCTCAGAGGGGAATGTCCCAGAGAATGGGAGGGGGCTGGAAAAGAGTATATAAGGAGAAAAATTGAGAGAGTGGAAGAGTAGTTGGAGAAATTGCAAGGAGAAATTGTGGAAGGATACATTTGACCAGACCTGTCACTTCTTTTCAAGACCTGTGAAGCTTTTGTGGATTTTTGCCTGTGTTGGAGCATTTTCCTGTCCCAGGACATCGCAACACAGCGGCCCATCTCAATTACCAGGGGACTGTAAATATCTCTTTTTTTATTTCAATCTTGGTCAGTAGGGTAGAGTGTAGATTAATTCTAAGTGTTTGTTTAATTAAATCTGTTGAAGTTTAAGAATTTTGTCTGTCATCCCTTGCTGTCCGTGACGTCATAACAAATTGACGCCATAACAAATTGGGGCCATAACAAATTGGGGGCTCGTCCGGGATAGACCATTGTGCGAGTCATTTATTGAAAA
The DNA here is from genome assembly GCA_029692085.1 of Gymnothorax javanicus. NCBI lineage: Eukaryota > Metazoa > Chordata > Actinopteri > Anguilliformes > Muraenidae > Gymnothorax > Gymnothorax javanicus. The sequence goes on from CM056200.1 coordinate 66,331,053, forward strand.
TCTAAAATTTCAAATTGTGAGATTGTTTTTTGAATTTTCCTAGATATATATTGGCAGATCAACAGCAATGGATGATTTCTTGGCATCACCAACCGGAGAGGTTTTGAAGTCTTTTAAAAAGACAGAACTGCGAGAAATATGCAGACAGTTAGAGCTGACAGATGTAAACCCAGCCATGCGAAAAGCAAGACTGGCTAGAGAGATTGTTGAATATTACATTGATGAAAATGTGTTTGCACCAGGAGATCTGGAACAGTTTCCAGTGGAAAATCCAAATGTAGAAATGGAACTTAAATTAAAAATGCTAGAGATAGAAAGGGAGGAAAAAGAAAAACAAAGGCAGTTTGAGTTAGAAAAATTAGCAAGAGAAGAGAAAAAAGAGAGAGAGAAAGAGGAAAGAGCAGAAAGAGAGAGACAGAGACAGAGAGATTTCGATTTAGAAAAATTAGATCGAGAAGAAAGGCTCCAAAGGGAGCTACTAAAAATCAAAATTCAAGCTGAAAACAAATTTCGGGCTAGCCAGGAGGTAAAGCTGGTGCCTCCATTCTCAGAGAAGGAGGTTGATAAGCATTTCCAGTGCTTCGAGAAGGTAGCTAAGAGTTGTCAGTGGCTAAAGGAACACTGGCCTCTGATGTTGCAAACTGTCCTCAAGGGTAAAGCTCAACAAGCCTATTTGGCTTTGTCTGCAGATGATTCCTCTGATTATGATGTTGTCAAAAACGTTATTTTGACAGCTTATGAGTTGGTTCCAGAGGCTTACCGACAGAAATTCAGAGGTCTGAAGAAATCTAACAATCAGACTTATGTGGAATTTGCTAACGAGAAGAAGGTTTGCTTTGAGCGCTGGTGTACTTCTATGGAGGTCAAGGATGATTTCAACTCACTAAAAGAGACGGTGTTAGTTGAAGAATTCAAGAACTGTGTCAAGGATGATATTAATGATAATGATACCTTAATGAGAAGCAAGCACTGAATTTGCAATCAGCTGCCAAGTTTGCAGACGAATATGTTCTCACACATAAGTCCATATTTCAGTCTAGCAGTAAAAATAGATGGTCCCAATTTCAGAAGAAAGGTAACGGTGATACCCAATATTCCTGACCCAAAGACAAAGACAAATCTGGTGATGGTGCTCAGAAATCCAGTCAAAGGTCTGATCAAAGTGTGAAAGCTGACAGTGACAAAAGTGGTCTAGTTTGCAATTATTGCAAGAAATCTGGTCATGTTACAACTAACTGTTGGTTCCTTAAAGCTAAGAAAGAAAAAGAAAAGGATACCAAACCCAATGCCTTTGTGAAGACAAGGTTAGAGACCCCTGTAGTAGATGACCGATCTGCTAAATTACCAGCTCCTTGTGAGGCTAAGAAGCCTGATACTGCTGACTTTGTGAGGGAGGAATTTCTTCCATTTGTGTCAGAGGGATTTGTGGCTCTGAATGAGCATTCTCCTCCTGTCCCCATATATATCCTAAGGGATACCGGAGCTTCTCAGTCACTTTTGTTGATGGACTCCTTGGAGTTACGTGATGAGACCGCTTCTGGGGATTTCATACTTATACAAGGTATTGAAGGGAGGACTGTATCTGTACCCCTGCGCTCTGTATTCTTGAAGTCAGATTTAGTTACAGGACAGGTAAAGGTGGGACTTATGTCAAGTCTACCTGTCAAGGGTGTTTCTCTGTTGCTAGGCAATGACCTGGCTGGGGGGCAATGTAGTTCCCCTGTTCATCTTACTTCACAGCCGAGCACTGAAGATGGCGATGAAGACCCATCTCTGTATCCTTCCTGTGCAGTGACCCGTGCTATGGCCAAGAAGGCTCAAGAAGAAGATGATGTGGTGCCGTCCAGCACATTGAATTGTCATGACTCCGGTGGTTCGCCTCATGACTCTGTTCAGCCTACTATGGTTTCTCCGTTTGAGGACTTATCAGACACTTTTATCAGTTCTCTATTCAGCCAGCCAGATGGGTCTGGTGATTCTGATGTGTCTGGAGACTTGTCTCTGTCCAGAAAGCGGTTGATTCAGGAGCAAACCAATGATCCTGAAATTTGTGTACTAAAGAAGAGAGCCCTTCCTGATGAAGAAATAGACACAGTTCCAGTTAGGTATTATCTCAAGGATGGAGTGTTGATGCGGAAGTGGCGCCCTCCTGATATCCCTGCCAATGCAGATTGGGCAGTGGTCAAGCAAATTGTTGTTCCGAGGGTCTACAGGAATGAGATCTTAACAATGGCTCATAGTTTGCCTTTAGGAGGTCATCTTGGTGAAAACAAGACTGTTGACAAGATCATGAAACACTTCTTCTGGCCTGGACTTCGGAAAGATGTTTCCAACTTTTGCAAAACCTGTCACACTTGTCAGGTAGTTGGAAAACACCAGTTAGACCCACCTGTAGCTCCATTGCAGCCTATCCCAGCATTTGGGGAGCGCTTCTCCAAGGTCATCGTTGATTGTGTTGGTCCATTACCCAAGACTAGATCTGGAAATCAGTACTTGTTGACAATCATGTGTGCATCTACCAGATTCCCTGAAGCCATCCCTCTACGCAACATCAAGGCAACTGCAATTTCGAAGGCTTTGATAAAGTTCTTCACGTTGTTTGGCCTTCCCAGGGAAATTCAGTCAGATCAAGGTAGCAATTTCACTTCCGGATTGTTTCAGCAGGTTGTGTATGAACTAGATGCGAAGCAGATTCTTTCCAGTGCCTATCATCCAGAGAGTCAGGGTGCCTTAGAACGGTTTCATTCCACTCTCAAGACAATGATGAGGACGTATTGTTATGACCATGAGAAAAACTGGGATGAAGGTGTTCATTTGCTGTTGTTTGCAGCTAGAGAAGCAGTACAGGAGTCTACTGGATTCAGTCCGTTTGAGCTAGTGTTTGGCCATGAAGTGAGAGGACCTTCGCTATTGTTGAGTGAACAATGGCAAGAGAAAGAGCCGCATATCAGTCTGTTAGACTATGTTAGCAAGTTCAAGGAAAGACTGCGTGCAGCTTGTGACCTAGCCAAAGAGAACTTGAAATCAAGTCAGAGAAAAATGAAAACGTTGGTATGATCATAAGTCTAGAAGCCGTGAGTTTAAACCAGGAGACAAGGTCCTTGTGTTGTTTCCCTTGCAGTCCAATCCATCGCAGGCTGGATTTCATGGTCCTTATGAAATTCTGACAAAACTCAATGATCTCAATTACATTGTGAAGACTCCAGATAGGAGAAAGCCAAAACAGTTGTGTCACATTAACATGCTGAAGCCTTATCATGATAGGAATGCTAGGGTTGCAGCTGTCACTTCAGATCCTCCTATGGCCGAGACTTGTGAAGATGAGGGGGAGTTTCAAGATGATGAACCTAGAATTAAAGCTGAAGTTCTTTCATGTAAATTGTCAAATTCTGAAGTGTTGCAAAATCTTGATGTAAAACTCCAGCACTTAGAACCCTCACAGAAAGATCAGTTTGAGAGGTTGATCAAGAAATATAAAGATCTATTTCCTGATGTTCCAAAGAGAGTTTCTATAGCCTCTCATGATGTAGATGTTGGTGATGCCGAACCAATAAAATAGCATCCGTGCGGATGAATCCTGAAAAGAGAAAGATTGCTGAGAAAGAGGTTGAGTACATGTTAGAACATGATATTATCAGACCCTCTAACTCAGATTGGAGTTCACCCTGTGTTCTAGTTCCAAAACCTGATGGAAGTACTAGATTCTGTACAGATTATCGCAAAGTCAATGCTGTAACTAGAACTGATGTGTTTCCAATACCTAGGATTGATGATTGTATCGATAGAGTAGGGCAAGCAAAGTTTCTGACCAAGATTGATTTATTGAAGGGTTATTGGTGTGTGCCTTTAACTGAGAGGCCCAAGAGCATCTCTGCTTTTGCCACACCATCTGGGTTATACCAGTATGAAGTCCTACCCTTTGGCATGAAAAATGCCCCAGCCACGTTCCAAAGGATGATACAGTCTACAATCGCCGGATTGCCACACACGGGTGCATACATCGACGACCTGATCACATGGAGTGACTCCTGGGAAGAACATCTGAAAGATGTAGAGACGTTGTTCCAGTGCTTGACCCAGGCTAACCTGACTGTTAACCTGAACAAGAGTGACTTTGGTTGTGTTACTGTCACGTATCTTGGCTACGTCATAGGCTAGGGTAAGGTGGCACCCATAAATGCTAAAGTCCAAGCCATCATGGACTTTCCAGTTCCTGACAACAAAAAAGCTTTGCGCCACTTCCTTGGAATGATCGGGTGCTACCGCAAGTTCTGCAAGAACTTTACTGAGATTGCTCTCAGTCTCACCAACCAACTGAAGAAAGGCGTAAAGTTCATTTGGGATTAAGCATGCCAAAGAGGCTTCGATCGCCTGAAGTCTCTGCTGTGTCACTTCCCCGTGCTCAAATCTCCTGACTTCAACAAACCGTTCTCCATGGCGGTCGATGCTAGCGACCAAGCTTGTGGATCTGTGCTCCTACAGAGAAGTGACTCTGATGACATTGAGCATCCCGTGGCATACTTCTCCAGGAAGTTCAATCGCCACCAAAAGAACTATTCCACAATTGAGAAGGAGCTGTTGGCTCTGGTTCTATCCTTACAACACTTTGAGGTTTATGTTTGTACAGGGCAAAAGCCAATGATTGTATATACTGACCCCAATCCGTTAATGTTTTTGAGTAAGATGAAAAACAAGAATCGGAGATTGTTGAATTGGAGTTTGATTTTACAGGAGTTTGACTTGGAAATTAAGCATGTAAAGGGTACTGACAATGTAATTGCGGATTGCTTTTCCCGTGTTTGAGTATGTGTATGTATATCACGTGTTTATTAGCATATTGTATTATATGTATATATATACACAAGTGTCTACTTAACCATTTTTGAATTGAAAAGAAAAATTTTGCCTTTATGAGTCAAAATTTTTCCTTTTTGGGATGGAAGTGTAATGTGGAAAAAAAAAGCCACTAGATGGCAGTATTGACATTTTTTTTGTTAAGCCCAGTCTGGAGCTAGGTTTTGGGGCATGTCCTGGGCATGCCTCAGAGGGGAATGTCCCAGAGAATTGGAGAAAAGTCTGGAAGGTGGGAGGGGGCTGGAAAACAGTATATAAGGAGAAAAATTGAGAGAGTGAAAGGTAGTGGGAGAAATTGCAAGGAGAAATTGTGGAAGGATATATTTGACCAGACCTGTCACTCTTTTCAAGACCTGTGAAGCTCTTTTTGTGGATTTTTGCCTGTGTTGGAGCATTTTTCTGTCCCAGGACATCGCAATATAGCAGCCCCATCTCAATTACCAAGGGACTGTAAATATCTCATTTTTTTTATTTCAATCTTGGTCAGTAGAGTAGATTGTAGATTAGTTCAAAGAGTTTGTTTAATTAAATCTGTTTAAGTTTTAAAATTTTGTCTGTCATCCCTTGCTGTCCGCTACGCCATAACAAATTGACGCCATAACAAATTGGGGCCATAACAATATGATGTCATAAGCCCTGCTCTGATCATAAGTCTTGGGGGCCTTTTCAAAGAATTCCAGGAGGTTTGTCAGGCATGACCTTCCCTTGCGGAAACCATGTTAGCTATCCCTCAAGATATTATTATGTTCAAGAAATAATTCCAGCTCGTCTTTTATGATAGATTCCAGTATTTTGCATGCAATACAAGTTAAACTGACTGGCCTGTAATTTCCTGGCTCAGTACGGTCCCCTTTCTTATATATTGGTATTATATTGCCCTGCTTCCAATCATTTGGTATTTCTCCAGTTTCTAAAGACCGTCTGAAGATAGCGGAGAGCGGTTTAAAGATGATCTCACTAACTTCCCTGAGCACTCTCGGATATAAGCTATCAGGACCCGCCGCCTATCTGCCTTTAGTTTATGCAACTTGTCTAATACTTCATCTTCCCTTGCCTCAAATTTCGCCAAATAATCTTCAGCATTGGACATGCCCTCTGGCCGAATAAAAACCCGCACCGAGGTAAAATTTTCAACAAAGTAACTGTTTAAGGTGTCCGCAATATCCTTGTTATTCCTCAGCTCTTTTTTGACCACAGCTCACATTTTACAGTATTCAGCCTTAGTATTCTCATTGTTATCCTTTATGTTCATCATATAAAGATTCCTCTTTTCCCTCAAACTCCTACGAAAAACTGTTGTCATCCACGGAGGATTCTGCTTTTTCAGCTTACTTTTGGACACCTTTGGAATGAATTTACATCGTGAATCAAGTAAAACCCCCTTAAATCTTTCCCACATCTCCTTTACAGACTCACAGTCCAGGAGTGCTTAGATATGAGCGCATCCTGTCAAAGTTTGCTCGCCTAAAATGGAAAATTTTGGTTTTTGAAGACACCTTTTTAACTTCCTATGAAACATCAAAATTAACAGTAGAGTGATCACTAGTCCCAAGAGGCTCCAGTACCTCAACATTGCTAATTCTATCAGGGTCATTACACAGCACTAAATCTAAAATTGCCTTCTCTCTTGTAGGTTTATTAACATACTGCACCAAAAAATTGTCATTTATAACATCTAGAAATTCTTCCTCCCCTTTACGCTGTCCTTTCACCATTTCCCAATCGATAACAGGATAATTGAAGTCTCCCATAATTATAGTCCCTCTTCCTCTACAAGCTTGCCTAATCCTCTTAAAGAGCATTTCATTGACAATATTGTCCAAACCTGGCGGTCGATAGCATACTCCTATGTTTAAACCTGTCTTGTGTTTGCCAATGAGCCTGACCCAGATATCTTCACAGGGCAAGGAATGTTCAATTTCAGGAATTTCCTGAACATTTATGTTTTCGTTCACATAGAGTGCTACGCCCCCTCCTGGCCTATTACATCTATCCTTCCGAAAGAGCTTATAACCTTCTATATTATATTCATCTCCATCCTCTTGACTAAGCCATGTCTCTGTAATCCCAACTATGTCATAGCCCTCACTAATCATAATGGCCTCTGTTCTGGTTCTGGAAATTTATTTTTTATGCTTCTTGCATTTAAATAAAAACATTTCAGGGTATTACGAATGCTCTTCCCCTTCGATTTCCCATGTGCCTGCTGCTCCAAGCCCCCCACTACGCTTTGTTGCTTTAAAAATATATTGTCAATAGTGCATGTAACGCTGTCAGCTTCCATCAGGGCAGTCTGCATTTCCCTATGTATAACACTCTCTAACCTCCCTGCCCCCCAAATCCCTAGTTTAAATTATCCTGTGCTACCCTCAACATACGCTGGCCCAGTGCAAGGTACCCCTCCGGTTCAGGTGTAGCCCTTTCGGCTTGAACAGCTCACCCCTGTCCCAGAAAAAGTTTCAGTGCCCCATAAACATGTACCCCTCTTTCCTACACCAAGTTTGTGGCCATGTGTTAAACCTCCAGATAAAATTCTGCTTCCCTCTGCTTGCACGTCGTACCGGTAGAATCCCGGAGAAAACTACCTTGAAGGATCTTTCCTCAGCTTTTCAGCTAATTCCACAAATTTGTCTTGCAGAACCTCAAACCTACCCTTACCTATGTCATTTGTCCCAACATGGACCATAACAACTGGATCCCTCCCCACTCTGGCCAGGAGCTTTTCTGCACGCTCCAGGAGGTCTCCTACCTGGGCACCAGGCAGGCAACACACCGTACGAGACTCCTTGTCGCGCGAACAGACTAAGCTGTCTATTCCTCTAAGTATTGAGTCCCCCACTATCACTAACTCCCTTTTCTGAGGGGAAGTGGCCAACAGGGTGCCCTGATGCCCATCAATCCCCCCACTCTCAGGGTCAGGGGCCAAGTCGAGTTCCTGCAAGGGCCGGAATCGGTTGGACACCTCAACCACTGGAGGAGCTGTTGCTGTACGGTGTGCACGCCCTTTCCTGCGCTGACGTCCTACAGTCACTCAACTTTCTCTCCCTGCCTGCTCTGGGATATCCCCGCTTTCCTGCTTTGGCGTACACACCATTTCTCTAAACAACATACTACTCAGTTCCTCTAGGAACTCTACTGATTGCGAACGATGTTGTGCCGCCAACTGGCCCTGAAGAACAAGGATCTTGCTCTCCAAATGGTCAATTATATATCACATTATAATATACTTGGATTTTCAGAAAGCATTTGATACAGTACCGCCTAAGAGAATAATGTTTAAAATGAGCTCCATTTGAGTTGCAGGAGGTATTCTGGAGTGGATTCAAAACTGGTTACAGGACAGAACACAAAGGGCCTGATTTACAAAGACCTTTAGCACATGTGAAATCTTTTTTCCCGTGCAAAACCAATAACATTGCCACTGATTGGTGCAAGGCAAATACCCTGGCCAGTCATGGGCAATGTTATTGGTTTTGCATTGGCAAAAAGATTTTGCATCTGCTAAAGGTCTTTGTAAATCAGGCCCAAAGAGTGGTGGTCTGTGGAATCTCATCTGAGCTAGGTATGGTAGGGAGTGGCGTCCCTCAGGGTTTGGTGTTGGAACCCCTGCTGTTCCTCATTTACATTAATGACCTTGATAGGAATATTGGGAGCAAATTAGTTAAATTTGCAGATGATACTAAATTGGGAGGTTTGGCAAATAGTTTAGAGTCCACTTAAGTAATTCAGGATGATTTGGATAGAATCCAGAATTGGGCATAAATGTGGCAAATGAAATTTAATGTAGCGAAATGTAAAGTTGTAAATGTAGGTAATAAAAACATTAGACAGGATTGCTTCATGGGAGGTTTAAAACTGGAATGTGCTCCACATGAAAAAAAGATCTGGGAGTGATTGTTGACCAAACCCTCAAAGGTTCTAGCCATTGTGCCGTAGCAGTTAAAAAAGCCAATCGGATGCTGGGATACATTGCCAAACGTATTGAGTACAAATCCAAGGAGGTCATACTTCTCTTGTACAACACATTTGTCAGACCATATCTGGAGTATTGTGTACAGTTCTGTCTTAGGAAAAGGAGACTCAGGGGTGATCTGATTGAGGTCTTTAAATATGTTAAAGGGATTAACAAAGTGAATTATGTAGGATTCCTTCAGCCAAGTTTTGTTCGTAGAACTCGGGGTCACAAATGGAACTAGACCAAGGGTAAATTTAGCACAGATATTAGGAAATATTTTTTCACCCAAAGAGTAATTTCGATGTGGAATAGCTTGCCTGACCATATTGTTGAGGCAGAAGCCTTGGGAATTTTCAAGAGCAGACTTGACTTAAAGCTAGATACCATTGAGTCATTGAGTATCTGAAGTGATATGTTCACAATAGTAAAAATAAACTGGCGAGCCTAGTTAGGCTGAATGGTCGGTTGTCTCCATTCATGTTATGTCATGTTGTTTGTCTCAAAAGTACCTGCAAATGCAGAGACGGTGATTTACAAATATTCCTTGATTCACACGCGGGTTTTGGTATCCAAAAACACTAATTTCCTACTCCTAACTTGTATGGTAATTTTTACAAATATATGTGTATTTGTAAATATATCGTTTTCCATTTGTAAAAACAAAATGGCATTTGTAAAACTGAAAATTCTGTTTGTGAAATGTGATTAAGCATTTGTGGATCACCAATTACACGCATGCATCGCTTTCCTCAATTACGTATTTTTGAGACATTGTTTCTGCGAAATCCACACAGATCGTAGCTCGTGATTCACAAATACATAGACATTCCCTTCCAGTAGATGGCGGCGTTGTTCTATGCATTGATGTAGCTATGATTTGCACTCGGCCTTAATGGCTTTCGCGCCGCAGTCAAACCGTGAACAATGGCCGGTGTTACGGATGAACTGGTTTCCCTGTTAACTGGTGACCTTTGTTTACAAAAGTCGGGTCTTCCTTACAGCAGCAGAAGATTTTTCGCTATCCTTAGCTGTCCGTGCAAATGCCTTAACAATTACAATCCTACAACCCCAATTCCAAAATAGTTGGGACAAAGTGTAAATTGTGAATAAAATCAAAATATAATGACTTTCAGATCACATGAGCCAATATGTTATTTACAATAGAACATAGATAACATTTCACATGTTGAAACTGAGACATTTTACATTTTTATCCACAAAATGAGCTTATTTCAAATTTTCTGGCTGCAACAGGTCTCAAAAAAGTTGGGACACAGGCAAAAAAGGGCTGAAAAAGCAATTAAATTATAAGAGAATCAGCTTAAAGAACATTTAGCAAGTAATTAAGTTAACTGGCATCAGGTGTGTAACATGATTGGCTATAAAAGGGATGTCTTAGAGAGGCTGAGTCTCTCAGAAGTAAAGATGGCCAGAGGCTCTCCACCCTGTGAAAGCTTGCGAAAAAAAAATGTAAAATGCTTTAAAAACGATGTTCCTCAGCATCAAATTGCAAAGGCTTTGAAGGTCTCATCATCGACAGTGCATAACGTCATCCAAAGATTCAGAGAAACTGGAAAAATCTCTGTGCGTAAGGAACAAGGCCGAAGACCTTTACTGGATGCCGGTGATCTTCGGGCCCTCAGATGCCACTGCATCACTCACCGGCATGATTCTGTCATTGACATTACTAAATGGGCCCAGGAATATTTCAAGAAACCACTGTCTGTAAATACAGTCCGCCGTGCCATCCACAGATGCCACCTAAAACTCTATCATGCAAAAATGAAGCCATTGTTGAGCATGATCCAGAAGCGCTGCCATGTTCTGTGGGCCAAGGCTCATTTAAAATGGACTGTAGCAAAGTGGCAAAGTGTCCTGGGGTCAGACGAGTCCAAATTTGTTGGAAATCATGGGCGTTGTGTCCTCCCGGCTAAGGAGGAGAAAAACCACCCCACCTGTTATCAGCGCTCAGTACAAAAGCCAGCATCTCTGATGGTGTGGGGATGCATTAGTGCATATGGTGTGGGACACTTGCATGTTTTAAAAAGCACTATGAATGCTGAAAGTTATATAAAGGTTTTAGAGCAACATATGCTCCCCTCCAGACGACATCTATTCCAGGGAAGGCCATGTGTATTTCAGCAGGACAATGCAAAACCACATACTGCAGCTATTACAACAGCATGGCTTCGTAGCAGAAGAGTCCATGTGCTGAACTGTCCTGCCTGCAGTCCTGGTCTTTCACCGATTGAGAACATTTGGCACGTAATTAAACGAAAAATCAGTCAAAGGAGACCCAAAACTCTCCAGCAGCTGGAGGCCTGTATTAAACAAGAGTGGGATCAAATTCCAATGGCTAAACTCAAGAAACTTGTCTCCTCAATGGCCGGACGCCTCCACTCTGTGTTAAAAAGAAGAGGGGATGCTACAGTATGGTAAACAGGCCCCTGTGTCAACTTTTTTGAGACCTGTAGCAGCCATCAAATTTGAAATGAGCTCATTTTGTGGAAAAAAATTATACAACTTCTCAGTTTCAACATTTGCTTTGTTATCTCTGTTCTATTGTGAATAAAATACTGGCTGGTGTGATTTGAAAGTCATTACATTTTGATTTTATTCACAATTTACACTTTATCCCAACTACTAAATTACGCATCCCCAATCCCACCCGAATCTGAAATATCCAATTGGGGAACTACGTACAAGTACATAGGCTTTATCGCTCATGCGGCCCCCTGTTGTCAACCCAGGAAGAGTATACACAGCTCGCGGCACTCCTTCGAAGCTCTCGCCCGTGAGCCACTGCTTCTTATACATTCACTGGTTGAGACTTCGCAAGCTCAGAATGAGGACCGAGGACACCCGATTCTAAATGAGCTCAGAATCTTCCTTATGAGCGCCCTTCTGGCCAACAGGAGGCGCCTAGGGGAACTACATCTACATAACCCTTCCCAGCAGACCCTTCCCAATTTGCATCCCTGTAGCGCATTGGCCAATTGCGCGCTACTTCTGAAAAGAGCTGCCGACCACTGCTGGTTGGTATGAGGCAGGGATCGAACCTGCGCCGTGATGGTCACTTCTGCTTCGCGATGCTTTTCCGAGTGAGCCATCCGACAGCTCCTTTGGGGTTGTATTAAACTTGTTATATCCATCCGATTCAAGTAGTTCTTTGATTGTTGACAGTTGTGAAGCCGTGATGACAATTTATAAATTGAGTTTTATTTTCTTGCTCTTCAAAATAAAAAAAGAAAAGAAATGAAACCTCATCCGGGATTCGATATCGATATATGATGTAAAAAAATTCACAAAAATGGCGAGTTAACCCGCTAGGCCATCAAAAAATCACAATTTCATACCAGCCCAAGTAGGCCACACTCCAAAGGTCAAAGAGAAACAACCCGACATAAATTTCTTGGTTGAAAACACCTTGGCTGGATCCATTGTTACCGCAGAGATAGGCTAGTAGTTGAACCTGAGTTTTTTGCGCCTCTGAAGTTGAACATTTCAGGTTTTTGTTGATAAGAATCTAATAAGCTGACGCTTTTTTAATATATTCAATTTATTTTGTTATTAACCAGTCAAAACTAATTCAGTTTATGGGATTATCCCCGCCGTCTGAAAGCTGAAGATAGGAACCATGTCCTATTTGGTTACCCCCTTCCCCCCATATGGAAGTAACCACCCATTATAAACACATGATGCATCGACTTTGTTCTGACTAGTTATATATTACGCATTATTATTCATAATGGCTGGTTACTAACAGACTATATTGAAAAAGGGTAACCCAATAAGACACGACTCCTCGACATGAGATAATCTCATGAACCGAATTTGTTTCGGCTGGTTAATGGCAGGATTAAATTAAATATTTTTTTTTTTAAAAAAAAAGCATCAGCCAATTAGATACTTATCAACAAAAACCTTAAATGTTCACCTTCAGAGGTGCAACAAACTCAGGTTCAATTACTAGCCTATCTCTGCGGCAACAATGGTCACAAGTTAATCCAGACGAGGTGTTTTCAACCAAGAAATTTATGTCCGGTTGTTTCTGTTTGACCTATGGAGTCTACCTGGACTACTAGATAATTTAGATCTTTCATTGGTCTAGCGGGTCAACGCGCCGTATGAGTGTATTTTTTACATCATTTATCGGTATCGAATCCCAGTGGAGGTTTCATTTCTTTTTATTTTTATTTTGAAGAGCAAGATGATTAAACTCAAGTTTTTAATTGTCATCACAGTTTCACAACTGTCAACAATCAATGAAATACTTGAATCAGATGGACAGATAACAAGTAAAATAGGATTGTAATTGTTAAGGCATTTGCACGTATAGCTAAGACCAGCGGAAAATCTTCTGCTGCTGCGAGAAAGACCCGACTTTTGTAAACAAAGGTCACCAGTTAACAGGGAAACCAGTTCATCCGTAACACCGGCCATTGCTCACGGTTTGACTGCGGCGCGAAAGCCACTAAGGCAGAGTGCAAACCATAGCTGCATCAATGCATGGAACAACACTGCCATCTACTGGAAGGGAATGTCTTTGTATTTGTGAATCACGAGCTACGATCTGTGTGGATTTCGCAGAAACAATGTCTCAAAAATATGTAATTGAGGAAAGCGATGCATGCGTGTAATTGGTGATCCACAAATGCTTAATCACATTTCACAAACAGAATTTTCAGTTTTACAAATGCCATTTTTTTTTTGGCAAATGGAAAACGATATATTTACAAATACACATATATTTGTAAAAATTACCATACAAGTTACAAATAGGAAATTTGTGTTTGTGGATAGCAAAACACGTGTGCAAATCAAGGAATATCTGCACATCACCGTACGTGCATTTGCAGATACTTTTGAGACAAATCTAACTCCAAAACTGGGGTCATTAAATCTGACCCTCAAATCTAAATCCAGCCCTAGTCTTCATTTCTCTTTTCTTTTATCACCTGACTCTACATAAAGGGTAGAGCAGTAGCAGTCTTCAGCCTGTGCGGACTGTGATATCATGTTCCGTGTTGCATACCGGTCAGAACAGCTGACAGAACAGTGCCTTAAAGGAAAGGAAATACTCCTGAGAACACTTATTCCATTCACTCATTTTTCACCTCCATATCTCCTTGTTCCTTACCATACCCAGAAACTGATGGAGGTCAGCCATCATTCGGGACATTCTAGTCCATCATATATGCCATGAGGAAACAAGGGTCAGGCATTTTCTAAAGATAACTGAGGCACGGAGGGATGAGTACATCCTCTAGTTTTTCAGAATGTGTGGTTCAACCTGTGGATCCAGTTCTCACCATCCGCCAAACATCTTCCTTGGCTGTGACTGACATCACTCAGACCTGACGTTTCATCAACATCCCTGCAAGGATATTCCATTTCCCTGATCCACATTCATTCCATTTTCCCATCTTCACTTCATTCCCTGGTTCTTTTCCCCTCTTCCCCCTGATGGGCAGAACTTATGCCAAGGAAAGGGAAGTAGGAAATAGGGGCAGAACATAGAAATAAGCAACTGGAATGCACTCCAATGCGACAGGTCACCTCTTCCCCTCTTACCTTTGAGAGCAAGTTCATCAGCGTCCGCTACATCATCGTAGCCAGAAGGCAGGTCGTCAGACAAGCTACTTCCTGTGAACAGTAGAGAGAGGGTGTGTCCAGACTTGCCAACACCACCCATGATCTAAGCGAGTCTTACATGCGGTGTTTTAGATTTCCTTGGGTAGAATTATGACTTAGGTGACACTTTGGTGAAAGTTAAATCAAGTGACCCACAGTTGACTATAATTAGCATGAGTTGAACAGCAGCAGTGATTTTTTTTGTCTACATTGGCTAAAGAAACTACAGATCTTTCCAATCCCAGTCAAACATTGCAACCATTAAGCCACATGCCATAAAAAATGAATATTTTTTTCATGTGCATGACTGTAAACACAAAATATTACAGAAGTAGTGCACAATTTGACAAAAAATAACAAAATCAATACAATGGATAATCGTAATAATAATTGTTATAAACTGGGCAGGGGAGAAGCCAGTTGCACAAACGACGATGAGCCACAAGGCCATGTTGATGATGAGGAGAATGAGGACAAATGGAAGAAGGCATAGAGAACCCGCTGAACCTAATAATTTTTCCAGAAATAATTTTGCTCTCTGGAAGAGACACCAGGGAGGAGGACAAGAATTTAGAGTAAACCATTAGAGTAACCCTTTGGGCTCAGATAATCCAGCTCTAACTGAGGCACAACCAGTAACCAATACAGCTGATCACACAAATGGAATAACATGATAATCAATCAGTTAACAGGAACAACTCACAAGACAGCTGGAACAGGGGAAGAACCAATTGAACAAACACATGGGTTGGGACAAATAATAATAAAAATAAATAATAATAATATCAAAGGTCAAAACCAAAGTCAAAACTACTCAAAATCTATACATTGAATACCAAACACTAATTGAGATACTAATAATAACACTTACAGAAAATATTATGAAGACTGTGCCCACTATTTGTCTTTCGTTGTTTAACAGGATATATGCATATTCACTCACCACACCGGGGGGCGCTGTAGGTACCCTCTCTCGCTAGTTTGCACTCGAGCTCCTCGTAGATGGCCTCATTCAAGGGGGTACTCTCCCCCTCAGACAGGGCTATGGGGGCAGAGACAGAGAATTCTTGAGCCACTGGGCTCTTTACAATGTAGTATTTTTCACATTCTTCTTCTCTTTGCTTGTGCTTGACCCAGCAATAAATTGCTATCACTCGAGTCCTTGAGGGGAAGAGGCAAAAGGTGCAACAAGTTTCCAAAAATATATCTTGAGCTCAGAAAGTCCTTCACATCCTTTACAGAAGTGTATTGTTTATTTATTTATTTTATTTTTTTGTAATACCCTGTAGGTGACCAAACTCTGGCTTTATATCCCCTATCTGCAGCACATTTGCCATTGCAGTGACTAATGTAGCTTCAAACAGGAGCATGACAGAGCATGACTGGAACAGTCACACACACCATCAGAGTACTGTATGTTTGTAGGCACTTGAGACAGCTACCACTTCCATTGATAATATTTATTTTTAATCGGTTAACCAGACTGTTTTGAATTGGCACGAAGGGTCGCATGCTCTGTTAAGACCCAGTGCCAGTGTGTATAGATTGGCTCTGGTGCATATCATTGAGACTAAAGGGGACTTCAGCCCAACCAGTGATAGGTTGTAGTCTTGCCAACCGAAGAGGGTTAGGATTGAGGGCTTGACTTATCAAGAGCTGTGGCACTTGCAAAATATGTTAGCACCCACAAAACTAAGAACATGACCAATGATTGGTCTCAGAACTCGTTTTGCTCCAAACATTGGCTGTGTTATTTGTGTGGTGTGTGCTAATAAGACAGCTGTGCTTAGAGGAGAGTAAGGTCATTTGAGTCGATGAATTAGGGAAATTAATGTGTTTGTAGGCACTTGAGACAGCTTCCACTTACCAGTGCCGTAGGCAGCCAATTCATCAAGGCTCTGAAATATGACTATGTGGCTTTTCAGCACTTGCATGGAGAACTTTCCTGTTTTTTTTTTTTTGCTCCAGAAGGTTAATGAGCAGCAATACTTTTAGTATTTACTGGAGCTTGCAAGCATCTGGGAGAATTTAAATTCTCGGTCAAAGCCGAAAAGCTAAAACTAGCCTTCGTTGTTCAGGCCATTGCCTCATCTCACCAGCGATGTCTCAGCATTTTTCCTTCAAAGTAATGTGCACACAATATATGTTCAATCATTCATCAATGTTTTCATCTTGCTAAGCTTTTCAGATGAAGCTACTCTGGGCCCACCACCTACCTCTCTTCAGAGCTCTGTTCTGGAGCAGCACGGCTCCTAAAATGGCCAGTAGCAGGAACAACAGCGCCCCCATCACTATGATGGCCACTGTGGGGATAGACAGGCTGAGTGGAAGGCTCTTTTTCAACATCACCGGGAGACGAACCAACTAGGTTAAGTTACAGACTGTGCGATTTATATGAGTGTGGTTCCGGTGAAAATGTGTCGACTTTAAAGTGTTGTGGTGCAAAGTTTTACAGGTGTGTGGCATGTTTTCGATTTTGTGTTGCTAGTTATTTGAAAAAAAGGCAGACATCTGTCAAACTTTTGTTACAGCTTGGCGGTTTTCCTTTGTAGGCCTGTACTAGAAAGCAAACCTGAAATTAGGCCTTATCAGACAACATCACTGCCCAAAATCATATGATGCCTAACTGGCTGAAGCAGCAACAAATTCTTGTGGCAGTGTTTTAACATCTAAAGAAAAGCCCTCTCACATAAATGGATACTGACACAGTAGCAAAGATGGGACCAATTTCACGTTACTTCCCTTGGTTTAAGAATTAGATGTTGGATGAGCAGATGTCCACAAACACACATTTTGTCCATGTTGTGTAGTTCAGTGGGGGCTCGTGAACTGGCAATAGGGAAAGCTTAAACCATCCCTTAAAAATAATGATTAGTCCTGAACTGTTTTTAATCTTAATAAAATTGACTTCACTTGACTCCACAAATCCTAAGGTCCATCAGGTGTAGCCAGTTCTCCTTGTTAGATTAAAATGAGCATGAAAAGCCTAATTCTTGACCCTTTTTCAATCATTCATTTAAATTACCATTACAGAAACTCCGAAAACTCTCAACATCATCAGGTGTGGCCAGTTTTCATTAAAAACGCATACCTGTCAACTCTTGCGCATTCAGCATGAGTTTTAGTGGCATATTTAGGTTCCCCTGCTGTAGTCAGCAATCATTCAATCAACGCGTATGTAAGAGATTCTCGCGCAGAATTGAAGTCCTTGTGCATGGAGGTTTATCAGTTTCACGTGCGTTATGGCGGATTTCACCACTAGTAACTGGAAACCAATTATGACTCCGGACTTCTCACGCTTTTCTGTACTCAGGGGTTGGAAGCAATGGAACTGCATAAAGACGTTTCAAATTATCTTATTTCACTTCGACTATTTAAACGATCATGAAACACATGTATTGCAA
The DNA here is from genome assembly GCA_029692085.1 of Gymnothorax javanicus. Taxonomy (NCBI): domain Eukaryota; kingdom Metazoa; phylum Chordata; class Actinopteri; order Anguilliformes; family Muraenidae; genus Gymnothorax; species Gymnothorax javanicus. The sequence continues at coordinate 66,348,900 of CM056200.1, forward strand.
TCATTGCAATTACTGAAAACAGGTCATGAATTAGGCAATTCGTGCTCATTTTAGCTTGTCAAAGAGAACTGGCGACACCTGGTGGTACGAAAGCCCATAGTGGACAATATTAAAATTAAAATGTTATCCCACTACTGCATTATAATTTTCCACTCATGAATTAGTTATTTGAGACAATATTAAATTGAAAATGCATTAATCCAATTATCACTTTCATTTTCATATACACATATGGGAAATCTATGACTATACTCAAATGATAATGAAAAGCTGTTTGACATTTAATTTTCAAAGTTGTGCCCCGCAATACAGTGGACAGTATTCAAATGCAATGAGCAAAACAGCACCCCAGCCTATTGCATTTACATTTACATGTCACCAGGCTCTTTTATGGTCAACATGAAAATGTAAATGCCATTTTTTGACTATTTGAAAATGATATTGAAAACGGCAATCAACATTTCATTTGCAAAGACTTAACCTGCTCTACTGTGGACAATATTCAAATGCAATAAGCCAAACAGCACTCCCAGTCTATTGCATTTACATGTACATGTCATCACGCTCTTTTAGGGTCAACATGAAAATGAAAATGCTGTTTTCTAATCACTTGGAAACAATAATGATAACGGTATTTGACATTTCATTTTCAGAGACTTAATCCTGCAATACATGGGACAATATTCAAATGCAGTAAGAGAAACAGCGCCTCCCAGTCTGCTGCATTTACAAATATATGACACCACGCTCTTTTTGGGACACAATGAAAATTAAAATGCAATCTGTCAGCATCTCATCAAGGCGGGTCTTCAGCTAGGATGTCACTTATTAGGGGCGCGAACTAAAACGACGTTTCTCATTTGCATACCAACCAATCAGCTTCTGTGTAGCGCATGTATGCACGGAGGCTTACTGGAAATATCATGATGGCCAGCCTGCTATGTCATGTGTGCCATCGCGCATTGAGTTACATTGCGCTTTGGACATAGCCACATAGGCAGCTAGCTAACGTTAACTAAGGAAAATCTTTGTCAATAATCATCAAATTAAAGTGATATAATTTGTTTATTGCCCCAACTTTGCTGACTTAGCTAGCTGTAAAATGCATGAACTTATCCGAGGCTTCGCGGCAGTGTTGTGCAACTGCAACCCAAGTGTGCTTGCAAATTTCTGAGACATTAGCTAGATTGCTAGTGAGTTAAAAAGCAATCGCTGACGTTCAGCTAGCTAGCTAGTGAACCTATGGTAGTTGTAATGCCTATTGGAGAAGCTCTTACAGCTCTGATTTGTCGCTTTCAACGGCATCACACCCACTCAACCTCTTTCACCATTGATAAACTGCTTCTTTTATCTAAAGAGCAAACTGACAGTTCGGCCTGGGACATGTTATTTCATAGCTAGTTTTAGCAGCATTATCCTTCTATGCATGCTATCGAGTATTACAGTGAGCAAATGAGGAACATCGTTTTCAGCCAGTCAGAGTCAGCAAAACTTCTCCCTTTGCAATGTGGCTTGGGAATCACGATTAAACCAGGAACAGCGGCAGCCTGCCTGCTGGCCGCTTATCGGACTGTTCATGGTCTGCATCATTGACATTCATTGTACGTGTTTCAGGAGAGGCCGGTGGCGAACTTGCTACTTGGCTAGCTCAAGGGCAATCGCTGTCAGCTAGCTAGCTTGTGAAGCTAAGGCAAAACCGAATCACGTCGCCTAAGTATAACAATGATTACAAACATTTCCCTTAACTAGCATCAGCAGGGTGGGAAGATGGCTAGCGTTATAATCTGAAGAGTAATGCCATACGCAATAGCACGCATAGAAGGATAATGCTGCTGTAACCAGCGATAAAATAACATGCCTCAGGCCAAACTGTCTGTTTGCTCTTTAGGTAAAAGAAGCTGGTAATCAATGTTGAAAGGGGTCATGTGTGTGATGGCGTTGAAAGTGACAAATCAGAGCTGTAAGAGCTTCTCCAATAGGTATCATAGCTACCATAGGATCACTAGCTAGCTAGCTAGCTGTACCTAGGCGATTGCTTTTAAACTCGCTAGCAATCTAGCTAACGTCTCAAAAATCTACAAGCACACGGATTGCACAACACTGCCACAAAGCCTTGGATAAGTTCATGCATATTACAGCTACCTAAGTTAGTAAATTTGGGGCAAAAACCAAATCATATCACTTTGATGTGATGATCATTTACAAAGATTTTCCTGAGTAAACGTAAGCTAGCATACTAACTGCCGAGGAGGCTATATCTCAAGAGCAAGGTAACTTAATACGCAATGGCCCCGCTGATTTACATAGGATAACAGCGGATGGCACACAGTACATAGCCATCATGACATTATCAGTAAGTCTCCGTTCGTACATGCGCTACCCAGAAGCTGATTGGTTGGTATGCAAATGAGGAACATCGTTCTAGTTCATGCCCCTAATAAGTGATGTCCTAGCTGAAGACCCGCTTTAATGAGACGCTGACAGATTGTATTTTAATTTTCATTGTGTCGTAAAAAGAGCTTGGTGACATTTGTTTGTGAATGCAATGGACTGGGTGGCGCTGTTTCCCTAACTGCATTTGAATATTGTCCCATGTATTGCAGGACAAGTCTTTGAAAATGAAATGTCAAATGCCGTTATCATTATTATTTCCAAGTGATTAGAAAACAGCATTTTCATTTTCATGTTGACCATAAAAGAGCGTGATGACATGTACATGTAAATGCAACAGACTGGGAGTGCTGTTTGGCTTATTGCATTTGAATATTGTCCACAGTAGAGCAGGTTAAGTGTTTGCAAATTAAATGTTGAATGTCGTTTTCAATATCATTTTCAAATAGTCAGAGAAAAGCATTTACATTTTCATGTTGACCGTAAAAGAGCCTGGTGACATGTAAATGTAAATGCAATTGGCTGGGGGTGCTGTTTTGCTTATTGCATTTGAATATTGTCCACTGTATTGCGGGGCATGTCTTTGAAAATTAAATGTCTAACAGCTTTTCATTATCATTTGAGTATAGTCATAGATTTCCCATATGTGTATGTGAAAATGAAAGTGATAATTGGATTAATGCACTTTCAATTTAATATTCTCTCAAATAACTCATTCATGAGTGGAAAATTATAATGCAATAGTGGGATTACATTTTCATTTTAATATTGTCCACTATGGGCTTCCATATGATGGTTCTTAGGATTTTTGGAGTCAAGTAAATTCCATTTTATTAAGATTGAAAACAGGTCATGACCAATCATTATTTTTAAGGGATGGTTTGAGCTTCTCCAATTGACAGTTCACCAGCCGCCACTGGTGCAGTTGTGTCTCTGCCAGCTGAAAGCAGCTATATTCACACAACCAGTCATTTACCTGAATGTAAAAGCAGGGCACATTGCTAAGCAAACTAATCCAATAAAGAAAAAAGTTCCATGAGGCAGAGTAGAGTTAAGTTTGTGACTCAGAACAAACAGATGTTATGAATTAAAGCCAATGCTGCCAATGTCCTGAAAGTTCTCCAACATTGCCTATTCAAAGATAAGATAAGATAAATAAAAAAAAATCCTCAAACTTACAGCTGCGTACATCAAACTTGCATCAGTTCTCAGCAAACTAAATGAGCCTTACCTGGAGGTGGGGTGGCTTTAGCTGTCACTGTGGAAATACCTAAAAAAGGAATGTTTTCCATTATGTATTATGACAAAGGCCATTACAATGTCATCAATCTCTCATACACCATTCAGATGTATTACCCATTCCTTCTATTGTTACCATACGGGCTTCTGTCCACTGTGAAGGGCTGTGATCTCTATGGTGCCGCACCCTCTCAGCACAGCATCGTAATAATCTCAATAACTCGATATCACACAGTGCAACATGGCAAAGCAGACTGTAGCATTGTATAATCCATTATCTGTGCCACATCTTCTGCCCTCACTAGGGTCGCAGCTGAGCTGGAGCCTTTCCCAGCTGTTTATGGGCGAAAGGTAGGGACCCACCCTGGACAGCTCATCGATCCATTGCACGGTGCACACGCCATAGACACACACCATTTAGTCACACACTTGCAACCAAGGGCAATTTAGAGTCTGAAATTAACCTGACATGCATGTCTTTCTTTGGACTGTGAGAGGTATGCACTTCTGTCAATCTGTGCTGTTCAAATGCATTATTCATTCCACTTGTGTTATGAGAACATGTATGAATGAGTAAGTAATCATGCATGTGTAAAATAGGGCCGTTAACCCTTTGAAGTCCAGTGCTTTTTTGAGCAATTTTCCTCCTAACTAAAATGCTTACTATTCTTGAACCACTTTGACTACAGGCATTATCATGGTCTCCTTTGAAAGGTGACAGTCAGTCGATTGCTCTCAATATAAGCTTCTTTTTTCTGACAGGAAAAGATTTTATGTTCTCTTCCGCCTCTAAGGAGGTAGAAGAGCCACAGCTAGACACCAAAAGAACAGCAGGTTCAAATATTATTGACAATTCCTCCTTGTAAAAATGAATCCCTTGGTTTCCATACGTACTGTATATAGTTCTACAACTTAGGACTATATTTGACAATGTAAAAACGCAATTATGCCTAGCAGCCTGCCCTCAGGGTGATGTTCAGGAAATGGTTAATTAACCCCTCTGCGCAGAAGCCAAATTTGGCTATTTATGGGTGACCCAATTTAATGCTTTATAATTCAAGATTTAAGCTTCAGAAAGAGGACGAATGTGGCTTAACTCAGGTAAGACACTTACTGTACAGCATTTAGAGTCCCATCGTATTTCAGTTTATTTTCATGATTTTGGTGGGGAAAATGGGCTGCAAACATTAAAAATCTTAATGAGAATTCACCAGTGAAATTGTAAAAAAAAAAAAAAAAAAATACTGAGGATTGAAAAATGGCTGGGTTTTAAAACAATACATTTCTGGGATAATAAACTCCTAGACCACAAGTTCTCTTCATCTGAACATGAAAAACTTAATTATCCACTTTTTATAAGCTTTTTAGGCGCAGCTGGACATCAATGGTCACCAGTGACCTCTCCAAACCAAAAACATGCCTTTTCTCCATGATAAAGTTCAGAGTCTCTTCCATTTTTCTACAATAAAGGAACTGCTTATTTTACGTTCAGAACATTCACTCAGGCAGAAAGCTTGCTGTTTACAATTCCGATCATCCAAGCGAAGCTCAAGCTTGTAACAACGTTTTTCACACACTATAAGGAGCAAGTACAACTCGCAACACAGTAATCGTTGTTCGCATTTTAAACAAGTGAAAGTTGAAGGCATTGCATTTCGTTGAATGAGATATAAATTCTAAAACAGACCACCACTGAGTAAAATGGCAGCACGTTGCAGTATCGACTACTCGTTACCCAATGTGACAAGCTAAATGTGTGATCGATAGTAACTGGGTATGTAACTCCAGTTATACGAGTATGGGCGGAGCCCTCTAACAGCTCCGCTAGTGCCAATCCCTAGCTGCACAGCAGCCTGCCTGAGGAAATTTGCGTATCCATCCCCCTCCTGGCTATATAATGGTGAGACCCCTTTCATTCGACTCCCGTTTATGGAAAAACTGAAGCCTCGAAGAAAAAAACAGCTGGGCGACGGTGGTTAGAGGGCTCCGCCCATACTCCTATAACTGGAGTTACATATCCAGTAACTATCGTTATACTTTGTATGGGCTCCGCCCTCTAACAGCTCCGCTAGTGCCACAAAGGGCAGAGCCTAGATGAGTTCCCGCCTAGCTGTCCTCATGTGTAGGAGGGGGAGTGTACCTTGCCCAGAGCAGCATTTAATACAACCTCAGACAAGGAACCAGCCGTCATATCCCTGAGATAAAATCAAACGAAGGGGGATGGTGACCACCAGGAGGCGGCAGCACAGATGTCACCAACAGCAACATCCCTATACAAGGCCGCAGAGGCTGCCACACTCTTGTTGAATGAGCACGCAGCCCCATTGGAGCAGTGCTTCCCATAGTGACGTAAGCCTCAGAGATGGCGTTGCATAGCCAGTGAGCCAGACGCTGAGTTGATGCAGGTCATCCAGATGCAGCTGCGCCATAACAGATGAACAGCTGCTCCGTCTTACGACTTACCGATGTACGGCGTACATAGCAGGCCAAGGTCCTTACTGGGCAAATCAAGTGTAGCCTGCTGTCTTCCTCGGAAGTATGAGGCAGAGGATGAAAAGCCGCCAAGACCGCTGTCCTAGAAGTGAAGGACGTTGTAATGTTCTTAGGCATGAAAGCCGGGTTAGGATGCAGGATAGCCTTATCCGCACTCAAAATTAGACATTATGTGTTTACTGACAAGGCACACAAGTCACTAACTCTCTTTGCTGAAGACAGCGCCACCAGTAGGGCTGTCTTTAAGGACAGAAGCCGCATGGAAACATTGTCTAATGGCTCAAATGGTGGCTTACAAAGACCGTCAAGGACTATATGGATATCCCACTGCAGCACTGTGACCCGCCGCAGTGGCCTCAGCCGCAGAGTGCCCTTTAAAAATCGCCACAAAAGGGGGTGCGAGAACACAGGAGCCCCCTGTAGTCCTTCATGATATGTAGAGATAGCGGCTGCATACACCCTCACAGTGGACACAGCCCTGCCAGAATCCAAAAGAGATAGCAGGAAAGTCAAGATAATGGCGATAGGAGACGTCATGGGGTCGACATTACACCAACCAGAGAAACTTTCCCACCGTGTTGCGTACGACGCTACCGTGGAAGCTGCCCTGGCCCCTTGGATGGTAGCAATGACATTTGCGGAAAGACTACACCTTTGTAACCGCTGCCTCTCAGGAGCTAAGCCATTAGAGGCTGACCCAGGACGGGCGGGGCCTTGACCTTTCCTTTTGCCTGTGAAATTGCCCAGTCCATCATGGGGAGGGGCCACGGCTCTATCAATGCTAGACGCACAACTTCCGGATACCAGACTGAGTTGTGGTGATCTGGAGCTATCAATATCACCGTCCGGCCTTCCTTCCTGATTCTCAGTGGTGGGATCAGAGAAGTTGGGGGAAATGCATACAGTGTCCCCTTCTAGGCCAAGGCGTCCACACCCAGTGGATGGTCGTCCTCCACCCTGAGTGAGCACCAAAGGGGGCACAAAGTGTTCTCTTTGGAGGCGAACAGATCCGCTACAGGGAGGCCAAACTGGGCCCACACCTGTTGTGCAATGCGAGGGTGCAGACCCCACTCTCCGGCAAGGGCCCACCCCGCGACATGAGGTCTGCTCCCTGATTCAAGGCCCCCAAAATGTCGCATGCCCTCAGAGACCTGAGGTGGATCTGACTCCGCTTCAGCAGTCTCCCCGCGAGGGCGCAAATTGTTCTTGACCGCACCCCACCTTGATGGTTGATGTAAGCTACCACGGTGGAGTTGTTGCTCTTCACCAGGACATGTTGGTCCTGTAGGAGCTCCAGGAAATGAAGCAAGACGTTCAAAACTGCGACCATTTCCAGGGCATTTATATGCCGGGACTCCTCTGAGTCTCACCGGCTCCCAACCGACCGGCTGTGGCACACCCCCCCAGCCTTGGAGGGAGGCGTCTGTAAAGACCTCGATCCAGCTTGGCGGCTGGCCCAACGGAGCCCCTCGGGTCAAGTTTCCACACTGGACCAGAAAACCAGACTGGGCATCACTGATTGCGGCACAGTGAGCATGCGGAGATTCCAGCGCCGGGGACTCAGCTTCAGTCGCCAAAACCACATCTGTAGGGGCCGCATGTGGAGAAGGCTTAATGGTACCACCACGTGTGCGGCCGACATCATGCCCAACAAAGGACATGACTGTCAGTGCTGACACCTTCCGGGACGACATTACCCGTCGACCCAGCTGCAGCAACGCCCTGCGGTGCTCGTTAGACAGGCGCGGATGCCCTGATGCTGCGTCCAAAGTGAGTCCCAAGTACGCCACAGTCTGTGACGGTGTCACCATGCCCTTCTCCCAATTTATCGCAAACCCCAGCTGCAATATGTGGAGAATCAGGCGCTTTGCTTGTTCTATGGCTTCGGCTGGCGAGTTAGCCAGAAGGAGCCAGTTGTCCAAGTAGTGTAGGACTTGCATCCCCCCCTCCGCAAAGGGTCCAAGGCCACGTCCACGCGCTTAGAGAACGTTCGGGGCGAGAGCGAAAGCCCAAAAGGCAATCTGGAGTGCTGAAAAACAGAACCTTGAAAGGCAAAGTGTAAGAATTTCTGATGACGACGCCGAATAGCCACATGAAAGTATGCATCCTTCAGGTTGACTGATACACACTAGTCGCCCGGCTGGACTACTTTCAACAGCTGCTGGACTGTCAGCATATTGAAGGGCTTCCATGCCTAATAGCTGTTGAGCACCTGTAAATCCAGTAGGCGGCGCATCCCTCATGACTTCTTGGGAACCAGGAAGTACTTGGAGTAAAAACCGTTGTGAGCGTCCAACACTGGTACCCACACAATGGCACCCTACAGCAGTAAGTCCTGAATCTCCCGTGAAAGGACCTCCGATTGCAAGCCGCCGGCAGATTCAAGGATGCCCTGGAAGGGGGGTGCCTCCTCGAAAATTTGAGTGATTAGCCCTGGCTTAACGTTCTGTTGAACCATGGGGGTAAACGACACATCTGTCGCTATACTTGCAGTCTTTCTGACAGTGGGTGCGCCTGAGAGCGGGGGGCGCTCATAATGAAATTCTGAAAGCTGATCCAGGCCCTCTCCGCCGCTGGGGTTGTGGGGAGAAACCCCACCCCTGCCCAAGGAGGGCCGTCTCTGAAAGGGATGTACGGAATCTCCAGCGCGGGAAGCACTGTAAATTCCGGGAGAAACAGCAACAGAATGCTCATATTTGTGTTGCCCAGGACAGCCTTCACTAAATGAAGACACACGGAGATTTGAACCCGGGTAGCCCGAACCATAGTCTAACGCCATAGTCAAATCACCAATCTCTTATCCATATTCTTATTGCGATTGTGCAGACCGTACCTTGTTTAATACAGTATGGGCCGTACTCATGATGAGCAGAAGCTCCGAAAAGTGGTCCGCTCTGGCCATCGGTGAATTGTGCTGCGCTATGGAAAGCATCTGGTTGTTGTTTGTTTACCGTGGTGTGTGTTCATGTGCTCTTTCATCATTGTCAAAATGAATAGCTTCCAATAATTAATAACCTCCAATAACAAGTTATTTATCTAACAAGGTACCACCAGGAATCGAACCAGCCGCGATGAAAGCAAGGCGCTTGCATTCAGAGGGGCTCGATTAAAACAAGTATAATTATAATTATGATAATTTATCGCACCTATCATACCCATCTTCGAACTCAAGGTTTCCTTTTCATCCCAGCTAGTGACATGCAATGCCTTAAGTGTTTAACGCGTATAGACAGAACTTATGATTCCAATACCAGCTAGCCAACCTTTGTGGCTGGAATTTTAAAAAAAATCCGTATGACTTTATTTACAGGCAATCAGTATAAATTGACATATGTTTCTTGTAATGTTCATGCGATGTTATCCATTAAAAAAATTTGTAAGAACCGCGATTTTCATACCGTTTTACTAGTACGCCCCTACTGATTTCATAAGCTCAAAATCCGTACTAAATAAGGACAAACCAAAGGGTTGGACATGTATGAGAAATCATGTCAAAAGGAATCTAGGTGAAGTCTTGCAAGTAGTGACCCTGCAAGATCACCATTCTTTGCAAAATTTTAGTCTGCGAGTATGATTTGTCTTTAGGTGTGAGAGGGTGTCAGATGTTAGTCTTTTAAAAGTCATCTTAAAGTTATATCAAAGTGCTCAGTGTACAGTTGGCTGAAGTCTCACCTAGGGTTCACAATTATCTGTCAGAAGGCAGAAAAAGGGAGCCAAACGTAGATCAGAGTTGAAACTCCAAAGGATATCATGAATAAAAACCTATAAAGCAGCCAAATCAAAGAACCAGCCAGAGCAAGGCTAGGGAAGGTCAGGGGTCAGGCTGTGGCAAAGAGGATTCATCGGGAAAGGCAGAGCGTGGCCAGGGATGGTCCAAGGTCAGAAGCCAGGATCTCAAGCTGAGGGGAGTGAGGGACACAAGGCTGGAAAATAACTTGGATGAAATGGCAATAAAGAGAATAGAGGAAGCAAGGAACTGGAAACTGGATTCACAATACACAAAGTCAACAATTAACAATGTGCAAGAGACTGGTAAAGCTAGTATCTCACTGAGTGGCGAATGCTTACAAATGTAGCGAATTTTGAGTTTCGTCAGAGTTTGTAAAAGGGCCCAAAGCAGTTTACTTAAAGTTTTTAGGATTGCAAACAGTTTTTCTTGTTGCAAAGAAATTTTGAGCATGTTCAAAATTTCTTTGTGAATTTATTTTCTCACCAACAGTTGGAGATGTTTGTAGAAGCCCACTGAGCAAGCGACGTCTGTGGACATCCAAGACAAGTTGATATCACGTCCGTCCATCCAGGCCGTAATCTGGACGTCCATGTGATGGCCAGACTTAGTTGATAAATGACAATGACAAAGATGTTTGGCCTGGCCCGATTTTGGACATCTACAGACAACCAGAACTAGTTGAAAATAGACTTTCCAACAGGCCACAATCTGGATGTCTATATGGCACCTAGAATTAGTTGATAAATGACATTGAGAAAAGAGGTCGGCCTGGCCCGATTTTGAACGTCTAGAGACAACCAGAACTAGTTGAAAATAGACGTTCTAACAGACCACAATATGGATGTCTATATGACGCCCAGAAGCAGTTGATAAATGACATTGAGAAAAGAGGTCGGCCTGGCCCGATTTTGAACATCTAGAGACAACCAGAACTAGTTGAAAATAGACGTTCTAACAGGCCACAATCTGGATGTCTATATGACACCCAGAATCAGTTGATAAATGACATTGAGAAAAGAGGTCGGTCTGGCCTGATTTTGAACGTCTAGAGACAACCAGAACTAGTTGAAAATAGACATTCTAACAGGCCACAATCTGAACGTCTATATGACAATCGGAATTAGGTGAGAAATGACTTGGAGAAAGACGTTCGGCCTGGCCAAGTTCCGGACATCTCCGAACGACCAAAATTAGTTGAAAGTAGACGGTCAGACAGGCCACATTCTGAACGTCCAGTGGCAAACACGGTTGGTATAGAATTCTGACAAGATATCATTTGGACTTCCACTGACAACCAGAATCAGTTGGTAAATAATTAAATAACACTGAGAATTCATCCAGGCCAACTAAGTCAACAACAAACATTCCGACAAGCCACAATATGAACGTCTACTGACAACAGGCTAGTTGAGGAAGAGGACATCCATTTTGACCAAAAAGATCAAAGAATATGCCAGACTGGGTGTATGCCCTACCAGAGGGACAGAGACAGGCTGACTCGCTGGTGAAATTGTCCTGTCAGCTATAGTCACTGTCTCAGCCTCATCATGTAATGTAGGGCCTAAACCCTTTATCCTATGCACCCTCCACCCTCAAGATAACCACAGGCTTGTTCCAGTCCTTCCGAACAATTACCAGGTCTAAATCAAGCCTATGTCATGATGTCAACTAAGGTTGTAAGACCTAATCCAGTAATATCTCAAAGAAAAAAATATTTCCAAGCAATGTATGATAACAACAAAGCGTTATGACTTTGATTGTGATAGTCACTTAAGGATGCTAAAGACAACACCCGAAGCCACAGTATGTTCTCCCTGCTGGCATCTGGCAAAACATACAGAAGGATCCGTTGCCATACAACCAAACTACTGTACAGAGCAGCTTTCTTGCCCCAGGCTGTGAGACTCCTCAATTCATTGCCTGCAATTCGCTCAACAAAATAGTCTGTTTTACTTATCCTAAAAGGAAAATGACAAATAAATGAACATTCTTTAACCCTAAATTCCTAAATGTAGATTAAATTTAACAATTTTTTTTCTCACAGTTCAGCGTACAGTTTTCAATTAATTTGTCTTATTTACAAAGTGCAGCGTTTCCCACCTAGGTAATTTGGTATGCAGATGAGTGAGCGCTTCAATTAAAAAACGAACAAACAAACTCTAACAGACTGTTTTTCTATCCTACCCTACCCTTGAGGTTGCTGCATGATTGATGTAAATTCATTTATAAGGGTCATGTGTCAATTGAACTGTTAACTGGACATTGAGAGAAAAAAATAGAACACTTTTTTTTTTAATCTTGACATATTCCATAAAAAAGTGTGAATTAATTAATGTACTGTCACGTTTAGATTTTGCTATTTATCCCGTTCATGCATAGCGCATGGGTGCAAGACCTGCATCTACAGACGGATTTCCGTCAATAATGAATTCTTGGTTCCGTCAAAGTCCGTTATTCAGGGCTGTGCAGGTGCACAGTGGTGGTGGAAGAAAAATTATGACCTGCTCGTGCTCATGAAGTAACGTCTCACCATGGAACCTCCCAGATTTCCCATTGGAACACTTTAATTCATGTTGCCACCACTAGGGGCAGTATTTTGACGCTAGAAGTGTGTCCTAATTGTGGACTCTACTGAGGAAGCCGAAGGCGAAGACGTATTTCGGTCAGTAAAGATGTTCACAAGCGTGGAATTTAATCACAAATCACCATAACGTTTATATGTACGGGTATTTGTGATAACGTCGCGAAATTGTTGCTATGCATTGGTGTGTAACAGTAATGTTAACGTCACGCGAAGCGTCTGATCGAAAATGTCCCCAACTGTTTATTTTTAGAAAGATCCGCGTTTATGAAAAGTGCTCCTGTGAATATTAGTGTGAAGTTTATTTCGGATCGGCGCCATTTTGAATGCGGTAGAGGGTTAACAACATGTTCGAAGACCTTAGTAGTTTTAGTTAGCAGTCTGTAGCTTAGTTTTAATCTAATAGCTAGAGCTAGCAGTGATGCACCTGCGTTTTTTAGGCACCGTGTTTGTGCAAAATAAGAAACGTATAAATAGTCCCGAATCTTAAAGGGGCAAGTTTCTTGAAGAGACAACGCCACTTTTCCATATTAGTTTTGTGTTTTTTTCCATACTAAGCATGGCAGGTCTAGCAAGACTTTTGGGTAAATGACAGCAAATAATTTATTAGGCTAAATTTAAAATATCACGGAGATATTAGCTCAATGTTTTATCTATGACAGCCTTCCATACCAAAGTACACAGAAACTCGCATGAAAACAGCCAACTCAGATCAGTAGATCTTGATGCATAGCCAGCTATTCAATATGAAAGAAAAAGGGAAAAAAGAAAAAATTGGGCTTGAAAACACAAAATTGTTTTCTATCATAAAAGATAAGCTTGAAGATCTTCTTTCAAAAAAGCACTGTTCTGAATTAAACAGAATGTTGGTTAATAAAGGAATAAGCCCCGAGAAGCAGTGGGTTACACTGATTTTATAACGGCGGAGGGGCATTCTATGGCACGACGCGCAGCGGAGTGCCTTAGTGCCCCTCCGCCGTTATAAAATCACTGTAACCCACTGCTTCAAATGGCTTATTGCTTTTATAAAACGGTTACCCTACATATAGCCCATTAAATAAACACACAAGAAAAAAAATCAACAATTTATTGTTTATAATGCGACAATAAAATTGAGAACTATTCGTTCTTCCACCAAGCAAGATCGAGTGGACAGAATGGTTGGCAAGCAACACAGACGTTAAGATTGCTTTTTCATCTAGCGCCATTATCATGTCACATCAGGCTATTTGGCTCATTAATGTAGATATACTATGAAAGCAGGCTATTTGGAATGTCTCCTTCGGTCTACCGAAGGCCTCGTTAAATAATTTTACGTTCGTTTCGGTTTCCGAGTTTCCTTGTTCTCAACTCGCGCCGATTGGCCATATGATTACAACCAGCAGCAAGAGTAGTGAACAAGATTGACTTTTGTCCTCCACACTTGCCGGTGTCCAGGAAAATATGTTGAATTGTGCATTAGTTTGCTAGCCAGCTTGTCAACTAGCTAGCGTTCACTACAATGGATGAGGTTACCCTACACATAGCCCATAAAATAAACACAGAAGAAAAAAAATTTAACAATTTATCGCTAATACTGAAATAGCGAGCTAGTTAGCAACATAGCTAGCAAGCTAAAGTGATATCGACCTCTATAATGCTATAGCTAGCTAGGTAGATAGCCAACTGGTTAGCAGGTTAAAAGGCTAAACTTTGCCAACACTGAAATAGCAAGCTAAAAGTCTTGAAACCTAACGAGTCAGTTGAGCGCAGAGTAGTTGGTTGCTAGGCCAGGCGCGCAGGGATATTTTGTGCTGCGGTCTGCCTCAGAATACAGTGGGTTACACTGATTTTATACCGGCATGGAACGCGGCGCAGCCAATCACATTTAAGGATGGGGAGCACCCGTTTTATAATGTCAGACTTGATATAAGGTAACTTGATTTACATCTTAAACTGCAAGCTGAGTTCCTAACGCACTGTAAGAGATATAATTTGAAAGCCTCATTTGATGATCCTGTGGCACACAGCAGACATCAAATTTGAATTGTCAACGCCAAACAACCAGCAGTGTTTTAGAAAAAAGTTATTTACCTCCATTAATTTTCTATACATTTCTCTCTGAGTAATATAATACAGTATGAAAGGCCAACACCAGGGAGTTAGCAGTATTTGGGGCAGTTGTTGCTGTTTGTATTCAATACTCACATTCCTTTGCAGTGACACAAAAGACCTCAGTTGTACATGAGTACCCCTAATACACACAGACACATACATAAACACATGCAGCCTACCTGTTAAAAGCAACAACAAAAGACTCAGTCCACCCCCAACTTTACATCACTTTGTCCGTCTTTTTTTCCTGCATATCCGAACTGTATTCTGTATTCAGAATAGCTAAATTTGCACATAACTGACGAGAGCAGTGTGTCCTCACGGGGTGCAGTGGTGGCAACCAGTGCTCTCAGATTTGTTGTAGCTTTCTATTCCTTTTAGCTCTCTTGAAACAGGTGCTAGTTGTGCTGCACAAAAAATGGTTTCATCGCTTTGTGTTTTTGCTTTTGTGTTTGGGCCTTAAGCCTGAACAGTAGCGTCTGTATTTATTTATTATGCATGATTTTCGTGTTTGTTTTTTATTTTATCTGCTGTCATGCAGTGGGACAGTTCTGCAACAGAGGCCCAGATAAGAACTGCAGCAGCTGACCACCTCAAACATGCCCCAGGGAGAGTGGGGGGGAGGTGGATATAAGCAATAAAGATATTGTTAGCAGCTGTAATAGACTAATACTGCAAACAGTTCTTTTTCCATATAAATGAAGAGTTACAAATATTATATTCAACTATGGACAAGACTTTGGGGGTCTGCTACCTGACGTTTGGGATGTGGTACTGCAGCTTAAGTAGTTCAAATGTGTTCCAGGTATCAGTCCAATGAAGTGACACCATGCATGAAAGTGTTTAAAAAAATTAAGGTTATTCAGATTATGTTAAAATTTGATTTTATGATCCAATGTTAAGATCAGGTTTTATGATCAGATGATGTTAAGATCGGATATAAAGTTGTGTGTTTTATACACTTTACATTTAAACATTTTGGTACAAGTGAGAGAATAAATGCATTTGATTCACATAAGTAATTTCTTGGAGTGGTCAGTTTGCTGTCAAAGGTGTGAATGGTTGCAAAGCTATACATTTTTTTACATAGTGATGGTGATCAGTTGAAGTCAGTGCATTTCAGCGAAGGGTATTATTTTTACAAGCTGTTCTCCCCAGTTACCCAATTTGAATGTTTAACGTTTTCAATTTTAATGTCCAGAATAGATGTGGCCTATCATGCAGCCAGCAAGTCTTCTGGATATCCAGAAATTAACGTCTTCAACACATATTTTCATTGACATCTATACGACTTCCAGAAACGACGTATAAAAACTTTCAATCTGGCCCCCCTGAGGACATTCTCTGGATGTCCAGTAATTGCTTCTTTAAAACGTAATTTCATTGTGTCTATATAACGTCTAGAAAAGGCATCTATACTATGTCCAGAAAAGACGTATAAAAAACTTTCATTCTGGCTCCCCTGAGGACGTCTTCTGGACGTCCAATAATTGCTTCTTTAAAACGTAATTTCATAGTGTCTGTATAACATCCAGAAAAGACATCTATACAACTTCTAGAAAAGATGTATAAAAAACTTTCATTCTGGCTCCCCTGAGGACGTCTTCTGGATGTCCAATAGTTGCGTCTTTAAACCGTATTTTCATTGACATCTATATAACGTCCAGAAAAGACATCTATACAACGTCCAGAAAAGACGTATAAAAAAAAAACTTTCATTCTGGCTCCCCTAAGGACGTCTTCTGGATGTCTAATAGTTGCATCTTTAAAACGTATTTTCATTGACGTCTATATAACGTCCAGAAAAGACATCTATACAACGTCCAGAAAAGACGTATAAAAAACTTTCATTCTGGCTCACCTGAGGACTCCATCTGGATGTCCAATAGTTGCGTCTTTAAAACGTATTTTCATTGACATCTACATAATGTCCAGAAAAGACATCTGTACAACGTCCAGAAAAGACGTATAAAAAACTTTCATTCTGGCTCACCTGAGGACGCCTTCTGGATGTCCAATAATTGCGTCTTTAAAACGTATTTTCATTGACATCTGTATAACGTCCAGAAAGGACGTATAAAAAAAACTTTCATTCTGGCTCCCCTGAGGACGTCTTCTGGCTGTTCAGAGATCGCGTCTTTTTGACGTGTTTTGCACCACTTTTTGCTCGGTGGGAGAGTTGTAAGCGTTTGCAAACGGTTGTAACATGTGTCGCTAAAGTTCTTCTTGGTTCGCGAAGTACTGACCACTATACATAGCTACAAATGCTGACGAATGTAGACAAATATTGGGTTTCGTTAGGATACCATCAAGGTTTCGTCAAGATTGCAAAAGAGTTTGCAAACGGGTTTTAGGGTCGCAAAGAGTTCATTTTCATATTCTGGAAAGCCATTTCCTATTCTTTCGCAAACAGTCACAAGAATGTTGCTAACTGACGCTAAAGGTTGCTAAATGTCCCTAATGACACCTAGGTCTATCCTGAGTTTCTGACGAAAGTTGGCGAATCCAAAATTCGCTACACGCGTAAGCATTCGCCGCTCAGTGAGATAGGCTACTAGCTTTAAGAAGCACAAAGGGAGGAGCAAAGCCATGAGACAACTGAAAAATTTAACTTCATCAATAAAAAAAAGGAAAAAACAAATCGAAAGCAGCATAGACAGTGAGACTACAGGGAAACCGTCATACAAAAAAAAAAAAAAAAAAAAAAAAAACAGAATAAGATACTATCAGTGCTTCCACCAGGGCTCTGTCGATTAACCTTAACTTGCGTTGGAAGTCAGCTCGGAACGATCCGACTTGGGTATTTAAGTTGTTGTTTGGGATTCAAATACTTTTCGGTGCTCTGTTGCCTAATACAATTAAGGTAGTCATGAGGAACAGGAGGTAGGACTTACCCTTTTTGATAGTACCTGCAGCAACACTCAAAAGGTTTGACATACTTTACTCATGTAATAGTACACTGGTGAAATTAAAAGGGTTGAACCACTGAAGCAACCTCAAACAGCACAAGGCAAGTTATACACTGCCCGGCCAAAAAAAAAAAGTCGCACACTCAAATATTTAGTTGGAACCCCTGTAGCTTTGATTACAGTGCATATTCGTCTTGTCGTTGTTTTGACAACTATATGCAATGCCAGAACATTTATTTTCAATCAGAAATGCCATAATTTTTGGCTGAGATCTTGTCTTCTCGACATAATGGTTGAACCACTCGGTGGTCTTTCTTGAGCACATCCCCAATAACTTTTAATGTGTTTAAGGTCAGGATTTTGTGGTGGCAATTTGTTTGTGAAAATGATTCCTCATACTTGTTTTAGTCATTCATGGTTTTCTTTGCTAAATACAGGCCAATAACTTGCCCGTTCTGAAATACTGTAACATCTTTTCCACCATCAAGGGATGTGTCTTCTAACATGATTTTTTCAGAAATGAGTAGTGACGCGCTTCATCAGTCAGAGTAAAAATGATTATTGCCAGCTGAAACATATTAATAACGGCAATAATGATCCAATTATAGAATTTGTTCATTAATTTCCAAACAGTGACTTTTTTTTGGCCGGGCAGTGTATATAGGCTGAAGTTAAAAAAGGTAAATTATCACTTCACAAGGAACTCCGACAAAGTATTGGGATTATTTAAAAAAATCCATACTAGGAAAAATAATCCCAATAAATAAGCCCAATAAAAATGTGAATTAGTTTCAAACTCATTTGGGAATTAATAGACTGAAACTTCGGGGAGAAGCAAACCACAAGTGCCGCACAGCAGCAAGAACGCGAATGGGCGATTCCGAGGTATTTTAACAAAATGGCCCCTCTGAGACGAGGCACTAAACCGTCCCCCAAACAAAATTCTTTTGTATGTATTAAAAAATATTTTTTGCAATTTATGGGTATAATAGTGCACTACTATATTCGGGAGGGAAAAGCTCAAATTTTCCCTCCATTTCTGAAACGGTTTCTGTCCCGCCAGATGCTAAGCAGCTGTCCGGCGGGCTCTAGGATCGTGGAGTGACGGATTAGACTCAGGCACGAGGCTGGAAGTGATGAGTATTTAATTAACAAGGAATGATACCAACGAAACAATAGGGAAACAGTGTTCCACCTAAATGAGAACCTAAAGCAATAAACCAAAGACAGGAGAGCAAGGTGGCAGTTAAAATCCCACTGACCAGCAGGTGGAAGGAAGAAATAGAGCATCTAAGGCTGGCACAAGCAAGCCTTAATTACTCTGCGCCTGTGAATCATTAGTAATGAGGCACAGGTGATGCCACTAATTAATGTGGTGGTGAGCCTCACAATTTCTATTTGGGGTTCATTTTAGCGTCTGTCATGGAGGGGACATTTGGTTGACAATACCTTGGAATTGCCCTAATATCAATTCTCAGAACTATAAGACTGCACACAGGAGAAAAAAAAATATAAGACTGTGCTCAGCAATAATGACTGCAAAGATTTCTTCTAATGATTTTAAAATTAAGATTTTTTTTTTGAAAAATAAATCTTTAATTTTTGTTTTTTTTTTTCTTTTTCTATTTCTGCTTATTTTTGGATTGGTCCAAACTTTTGACTGGTGCAGTATTGTGTATTGAAAAACTCAGTAAAGTGTAGAATGCGAATCCCAAACAATTATGTAGTTGAACCAGGTGTAGTAGGGAAGGGGAAGGTAGCCTCACCTGTACAGGTGACCCCAGCTGGGTTCCGCTGTGGACAGCTGTTATGCTGAGGCTCAGAATACTGGCAGTCCCACAAGTGCAGCTCACTGCCCCTGCATTTCACCTCAGTCAGCCAGGAGGAGTTGCTCCCAGTCCCCGCTGTAGCACTAAGAGCTGCCACTGCTGAGCCACAGCCCACCTGTCTGCAGACCACCTGGGCCTCCTCCATGCCCCAGGAGTCTCCACACACCATATTCCAGGAGCCATTGAGAAAAACTTCCAGCCTCCCTGAACACTCACCTTCTCCTCCCACCAACCGGAGAGGCCAATGATCTAGAACAGGAGGTAAAGGTGAACTGCGCAACCCCATTAAATGTACTATATCCTATGGACACAACTTTGCCTACATACTGGCTAACCTCATGACACTTAACCTTTCCAGCTTACATTGCTAATATTCAGGCTCATCTCATAGCACTTAACGTTTCACACCACCCATGCATCTCTGCATAGATCATGAATGATTTCATTACATTCACCATCACCAACAGAAATAACTACTTGAACATGATGGTTAAACTCCATACACTGAATCTCTCAAACAGACACATCCCTGCTGACATTATGGCTGATCTCATGACATTAACAATCTCCTACGTTAAAATAATGGTCAAAGTCTTTACACTTAATGGCTCCTTACAGACAGATCTCTGCCAACATCATGTCCGATCGCATTACATTTAGCACCTGCGACAGACAGACATATTGTTAACATCAGGCTTATAGCCCAGAGCATTTCATATGGATTCATCTTTGCAAACCTTTTGGCTGATCTCAGCATGCCTAACATGCTTTACAGACACATCTGTAAACATTATAACTAATCACATTATGTGTAACATTTTTTTGGACATATATCATCCCCCACCATTGTGGAAGATCTCATTAGGTTTAACATTTCCAATAGATGCAAGTCCACGGACATTATGGCTGTCACAGCTACTGTATGTCCTTAACTGGTTGCTCCCCTATTCCAGCAGTATGAATGTGTTTTTGCAGTTTTGTCTCCTTCAATTGATTTATTGTTCGGTCTCCTCCGTTGCTGCCAGGTGTTATTTGTATCCTTCACCTTCTTGTGAATGTCTTAACTATATAAGTTCCTTATGATGTCAGCATGGTTGCTGGATTGTCATGGTTTATTCCCTACAAAGCCTTCCAGTCAGTTTGTGTCTTCCAGAATTGAGCCAAACTCTTCTGTTAGTTTTCCATAAATCAGTGATAAAGAAAAACATAATTACTCATCAAGGTCTTATTATCAGGAACAAGCTCCCAAGCCCATACATCAATCTCCAGGATTGGTACTGTGTTCTTATAAGTGTTTTGTTCCTGCCTATTCCTTTGAGTCAGTTTATTAGGAACACCTCCCATGCCTTCATCAGTCTCCAGGATTGGTACTGCGTTCCTGGTAAACCCTTACTGTAGGTTCTACTGTCAAGTAGTACTACTTCTGCAAGGGGGATTCACTATCTGGCTTCTGCCTCAGAACAGCCACTGGCCTAGGCACGGACACGCCCCTACCCTCTCCAGTCATTACAAACTTAGACGGACTGCCCCTCAGCAGTTCTGGGCTACAGCCTCTCACTCTTCTATTACAGTATTCCTGTTAACAAATAGGGGAGACCGGGGCTGGTTGAAACATTATGACATTTTGTTTTTCAATGAGTACATACTATAGTGCCAACATAGGGCTGTATGCAGCAACTAACTAATTACTGAGAAAACCAAAGCCAAACTTTGTGAAAGCAAAATAAAATGGGTGGTTTTTTGTTCCAACCAACCCTGTTTATGGGGTTGGTTGCAACACCCCCTGGAGTTGGTTGAAACAAACCTGTTATATAAAAAATGGAAAATATGAAGTAGTTTTGTAGGCTTTTTTAATTTAAACTTGCCAAAGAACAATATGGCACCAAATAATTCAACATTTCAAAACAATCTCAGTATTATTAGTTATTCTTTGGGGTTACACTTCCTTAGGATAGCAGCGATTCTACTGCTGACATTTTGTCGTCTCTCGTGGAATCGAACCAGCGACCCCAGAGTCAGGAACCAACCGCCAGCACGCCAAGCAAGCTGCACTATCTGCTCGGCCAACACACTCCCACAAAAATAGTAGATAGCTGACCAGTTTACCTCACAACGAACTTTGAGAACCCCTCTTGTAGTTTGGTTTGAGACAGCAGACATTTTCTGAACAGATGAGAATTTACATGTCATTTATTTCAGCAGTAGAAGCGCTGCTATCCCAAGTAAGTTGAACTCCAAGTAATAACTAATAATATCCATTACTGCTTCACTTCCTAAATGAAGTTTGGGGTATGTCAAGGATATGCCAAAATCTTTTGCAATTGCTCTGCAAGGTTGTTTACTAGAATGTCATTTGCAGCACGCATAATAACGTGCTGGAGTTTCCCCCTGGTTGTCTTTCGTTTGTAGTTTCCCATATCTAAAATTGTATAGAATGCAATAAAGATGTAATATTCATCACTAAATATAATCATTTCATTTTCAGGACATGAACAAATATTTTTTCGGGGAAAGTTAGAACCGACTGGGGCTGGTTGAAACATGTTCCAACCTGCCCTGACCATAGTGTTCCAACCAACCCCGTAGGCATAAGTTGTACCACAGAAATGGATACTAAAGATATTTAATAAACAACAATGAGCTGTGTATTGCAAGGTAAACTGGTATTAATGTATATACACAATTGTGTACCAAGAAATCTTTCCGCAGTGCGGTAATAGAAGGAAAAGTTTTGGCTCCATGAAAATTACTCAAGTGCCATAATTTAAAGGAGGAGACAGCGCCTTGGCAAAGTACATTTCAGCGGAAAGTAGAATTCTTGAAGTGTCTAAAACGCATAGTTTTATAAATTTTAATTTGGTAATGATCCAGTGCGACGCATTTTTAAACCAGCGAGTCTTCAAATTGGCTTCAATACCAGGGGGCAGAAATTTTTACTTGGGGAATCTTCTGATTTTGAATTTGATCTTCGGAAACCTTACCTTAAAAAATGCTTAATAACCTTAACCTTTCGCAGTTTACATCTCCTGATTAGCCACAGTTGCTCAGACTAACTGGTAAAAACCAACCACCTTCTAATTTACTTTTGATAGCATTGTTATGCAATTGCACAACAAAATTATGAGGCGTCTTCTGCGCATAAATGACGATGTAAAATATCAATATGTCTTTATAATTTCAGCGCTAATGTTGCTTGTTAAGCAGCACATTTGCGGAAATTAGTTTGCGAGGCTGCGAGAGTCCGTTCTACAGTACCAGCGTGGATAAAGGTTCCACTTTCGCCAACGCGCCGTTGGCCGTGTGTCAGCCGAAAGTCAGGTTGACGTGCCCTGCTCACCGAACCGGGAAGTAGAGGGAGTGAGAAGGCATGTTGGCCGGCCATTTCACACATATCTTAGTGTAAATCCCCGTCGTAAAGAGGTCCAAATAAGTTCAGCGTTGAACTTTTTCGTCGGACAACATGCCGTCCATTATACACTGCCCAGCTAAAAAAAAAAAAAAAAAGCGCACTCAAATATTTAGTTGGAACCCCTGTAGCTTTGATTACAGTGCATTTTCGTCTTGTCATTGTTTTGACAACTATATGCAATGCCAGAACATTTATTTTCGATCAGAAATGCCATCATTTTTGGCCGAGATCTTGTCTTCTCGACATAATGGTTGAACCACTCGGTGGTCTTTCTTGAGCACATCCCAATAACTTTTAATGTGTTTAAGGTCAGGATTTTGTGGTGGCAAATGTGGTGGCAAATTGTGGTGTTTGTGAAAATGATTCCTCATACTTGTTTTTGTCATTCATGGTTTTCTTTGCTAAATACAGGCCAGTAACTTGCCCGTGCTGAAATACTGTAACATCTTTTCCACCAT
The DNA here is from genome assembly GCA_029692085.1 of Gymnothorax javanicus. Lineage (NCBI taxonomy): Eukaryota > Metazoa > Chordata > Actinopteri > Anguilliformes > Muraenidae > Gymnothorax > Gymnothorax javanicus. The sequence continues at coordinate 66,372,033 of CM056200.1, forward strand.
CAAGGGACGTGTCTTCCGACATGATTTTTTAAGAAATGACTAGCGACGCGCTTCATCAGTCAGGGTTAAAATGATTATTGCCAGCTGAAACATATTAATAACCGCAATAATGATACAATTATAGAATTTGTTCATTAATTTCCAAACGGTGACTTTTTTTTGGCCGGGCAGTGTATTTGTAGTAGGGGAGACCAGGGACAATTGTAACACTTTTTTCCAAATTTGAAATTTCAACTTTATTATAGTTAAATACTTGGTGAAAGGTATATGACATGAAAGATGCATATCTTGGCTTGAAATATGACTAGGTTTGGGTTCAGTGAAACAATTTATTTTGAAGCCAGAATCATTTCAAAACTGGAAGTCAAGTGTTACAATTGCCCCCACAACACGGGGCAATTGTAACACACCCATGGGGCAATTGTAACACATCAAATTGTACCAACAAATCTTATTTTTCCTTTATGTAAGGTGATGCACTGGACAGATGCAAGATTTTCAACAATTAAACAGCATTTGATAGAACCCCAATAAACTGCTTGACTCATTTACATTATATTTTTCCCAGTTATGTGGGGGAAATTATACTAGTCATTTTGCATATTGCTGTGGCTTGGCACTTTAACTGTGGCAATAGAGAAAGTAACTACCCCCTTGCAAACAAATTCACTAATGTGTGTTTACGTTCAATCCAAATAAAATGCCCAAGGGGCACTTGTAACACGTTGTTACATTTGTCCCCGAGGAGGGTGGCCATATTTTGGGGGATTTTTTTCTATCTTAGCATTATTATTCGTCATTGAAATGTTTGCCAAATACAGGCCTAAAAACCTATTTTTTAAACATATAAAAATGACAGCCATAGCTCAAGCACATATTTGTCCAGAAAAAAACATTAGGTTATTTAAGATTTTACTTACCTGCTCAAAAAATGATTTTTTGGCTGTAAAAAGTTCCACGATCTGTTAAACCTGCCGACCCTCAGACAGCATGCGGAGCAATGAAATGCGCATGCTCTGTGCAGAGGGTACACGTGTAGCATGTTTCTACTAGGTATGGGCGCCTCTGTTACATTTGCCCCGTGTTACAATTGTCCCCGGTCTCCCCTATAGTGTAAACACTTGAAGTAATTTTTGCTACAGATTTTTTTTCGCACAGTTGGCGATATATTTATTTCCAGTAAAGTTAATGTCTGCAAATTCATGCATTTTTGCCATAATATTTTTGCCGTAATATTTACTGATAAGAATTAAGAAATGAAACGTTCCATAGCGCCATTATCGGAGAAAGCAAAACAACAACAACATGTTTTGCCACCACTTTTATATTATTTAATTTATGAACAAAACCCGCACTTCTGAAAATAGAAATAAAATACGCAAATATCTATGTACTTGTAACTTACAATAACGGTGTCACTTTTTCCTAAGTCCGCAAGAAATGTCTCGGCCTTTGGTAATCCGGAGGTTTTAGTCCTCGTTGTGTAGGCCTATAAGCCGAACAACTCGCAGTCAAGAAAGCAATGACTTGTTCAGTCGGATCAAACGGTTGAACGTAAAGTGTGCTAACTTTTGTCGCCTTTTACTCATAATTTGAAAGCCAATTTCAAGAATAAACTTTGGCTGTTACCAACAAATTAACGCGATAAAGCCCTTCTCAGTTGCAAGTGTCATGGGGTAGCGCGGATTAAAAACTGTTCTCACTGCGGGACTGATTATGTTTTCACATTTGTGAGAAATGATCACTTATCCGCCTTAGGTATGCTGTGTAAGACATTTATATTCAGATTTAATGGTATAGTTATCAATTTGCGAACTGTGGGTAAATCAATGCCTTACATTATTGAGACCAACAGCTATTTCGCCACGGCAAATTATCGATATTTACAGTGACACGAGCAAGACTTAAAATTTTGGGCATCCAACGAGAATTTATCAGGCAGTTGCTATGGGTACGGCAGTTTTTCAATGCATTTCAATGTGGAGAGGTACGGCAGTCCCCATTTCAAGCCCTGCCCTAACCTAACCCTAACCCTTCCCCCAACACTAACCCTAACCCCAACCCCTTACCCTTCCCCTAACCATAATCTCGAATCGTTTTCCTAATCCCTTAAAATCGACTGCCGTACCAATAAAAACTGCCGTGTCTCTAGACACTGCAAAATTATACATGTATTAATAAATATTTTGTGACAATGCATAAGTTGTCATCCATAAGGAAAGCATTTCTACTTCATGACTACTCCTACTTCTAACTGCCTCTTATAGAATTTAATATTTTAAAACTCTAAAAACAGAAACATCGATTGACTAGTAAATAAGTCGTATCCGAAACAGTTGCGGTAGTTTATTCTTGCCTAAATTCAAGGTCTGCAATAACATCTGGTACACACCAGTCATACCCAAAAACCGCTCCCCCCTATTGACAGTCTCCCCAAGTTCTCCCTGCCAGGACTACACCGACTCCTGTTGTAATCCTCCGCCACCCGCCAGGCCGATCAGAGAAAGGTGGACGAAAACGCGAAGCCAACTTCTCGTTAACTTTAGCGGTACCTTTATCCACGCTGGTACTGTATATTCTGAATGTTGTTACGGCTAAAGGGCGCTGTAAGGTTGAACAGCTGTGAGACAGTCCCAAGGACGGTGAAAACAAATGCTGCAAAGTCAGCGAAAGTTTTGGAATTACAATGCCATATCAATTATATAAATGTAGGCAATGGGAATTCACCTTTCATTATCATTTCTAATTATAAGTCATGTATTGGGGTCTTGGTCGCTCAGTCGATAAATTGTTTGATTGTTAATCAGGCCAGCTTAAATAAAAAAAGCTTGCGGCCAGCCAAGCCATAAAGGGGGAGCTTATTGAAAGCCCTCTGAACTCCTCCATGGCCCGGATGAAAGGAAAGAGAACAACGGACATCACGAAAGAGAATAGAAGACGCACAAGCACCGCAGCACAGGCGATTGATTAGATAATGCGTTCGAAATGCACACTCACCCACTATACAGGGCACTATGTAGTGAATGTTCTACACTGAAAACAATATAGAGAGTGAGTGAGCGAGTGGACAAGTGTGCATTCTGAACACAGCCTTAGATTCCCTAAGTAAAAATGTCTACCCCATGGTATTAACACCAATTTGAAGACTTTCCGGTTTAAAAATGCATCGCACTGAATCATTACCAAATCAAAATTTCTAAAACTATGCGTTTTAGACACTTCAAGAATTCTATTTTCCGCTGAAATATACTTCACTGAGGTGCTGCCTCCTCCTTTAAGCAAAACCTTACCTCTGATAACCACTACTACCAGATCTTTCTGAAAACCATATGGCTACAACTGGTGTCTTGCCTGGGTTTTTCCCTAAAATGTGTGACATCATCAATAAACAATGTCATTGAATATTTACAATGTTTCAACGTACCCCATATTCCAACCATCCCCGGTCTCCCCTACTCCCATGTGGATTTCCCCCCAAAGCTGCATTTGGTGCCTTATATAAATCATAAAAGGCTAATGTTTAGTTCCTGCAAAAACTTTACCAGAAACAATACTGATGACCTTTCATTCCTGTGAAGAATATTAAAGCAGATTATTTTATGTATTTATTCTGGACAAAGAAAGTTAGGGATCACTCTGATTTTTGATATTGAAATATGATATGGAAAATAATTTGAACTATCAAATATTTCAAATTCGAAAATTGGGGTGATCCCTAATTTTCTTTGTCCAGTATATTTTTTTCACCAAAGTGAATTCATTATTATGATCTTCACTTGTGACATGTTCAATGCATTATTTTACACATTCAACTTTGTTTACTTTCATGTCATTTCCTGAGATGTATAAGTAAGAAAAAAAAATGTCCTTGGACGATTTTATTACACTAAAAAACTTGTTACTAAAATTCAAATGGTGACACTCAGAATGGCTGCTTTTTTTTCAATTCGATTTTAGTCATAGACTGCTTGTCACAATATTACCTTTCAGACTACCAGAGCAGCAAACACCAGAGGGGTGTACTACGAGGCAAGACTGGCGACTTAGTGAGGTATTTTGAGCTTGAAGCCAGGGTTTTCAATGTTACCAAAGCAGTTCTTTTTTTACCTGCTATGGTAACTTATAGTATCTCTGATTGTGAGTTTTCAGTCTGTTGAGCCAGCTCACGCAAAGAAAACCCGGCTGAAATTGAACTTGCTTCGTTTTGTTTCTTTTTCTATTTCTGCTTATTTTTGGGTTGGTCCAAACTTTTGACTGGTGCAGTATTGTGTATTGAATTGTGTATTGAAAAACTCAGTAAAGTGTAGAATGCGAATCCCAAACAATTATGTTGTTGAACCAGGTGTAGTAGGGAAGCGGAAGGTAGCCTCACCTGAACAGGTGACCCCAGCAGGGTTCCGCTGTGGACAGCTGTTATGCTGAGGCTCAGAATACTGGCAGTCCCACAAGTGCAGCTCACTGCCCCTGCATTTCACCTCAGTCAGCCAGGGGGAGTTGCTCCCAGTCCTCGCTGTAGCACTAAGAGCTGCCACTGCTGAGCCACAGCCCACCTGTCTGCAGACCACCTGGGCCTCCTCCATACCCCAGGAGTCTCCACACACCATATTCCAGGAGCCACTGAGAAAAACTTCCAGCCTCCCTGAACACCCACTTTCCCCTCCGACCAACCGGAGGGGCCAGTGATCTAGAGCAGGAGGAACAGAAGAACTGAGCAACATCATTAAATTTACTATAAACTCCAGACACAACTTTGCTAACATACTGGCTAACCTCATGACACTTAACCTTTCCAGCATACATTGCTAATATTCAGGCTCATCTCATAGCACTGAACGTTTCATAGTCATGCATCTCTGCATAGATCATGAATGATTTCATTACATTCACCATCACCAACAGAAATAACTACTTGAACATGATGGTTAAACTCCATACACTGAATCTCTCAAACAGACACATCCCTGCTGACATTATGGCTGATCTCATGACATTAACAATCTCCTACATTAAAATAATGGTCAAAGTCTTTACACTTAATGGCTCCTTACAGACAGATCTCTGCCAACATCATGCCTGATTGCATTACATTTAGCACCTGCGACAGACAGACATATTGTTAACATCAGGCTTATAGCCCAGAGCATTTCATATGGATGCATCTTTGCAAACCTTATGGCTGATCTCAGCATGGCTAACATGCTTTACAGACACATCTGTAAACATAACTAATCACATTATGTGTAACATTTTTTTGGACATATATCCCCCACCATTGTGGAAGATCTCATTAGGTTTAACATTTCCAATAGATGCAAGTCCACGGACATTATGGCTGTCACAGCTATTGTATGTCCTTAACTGGTTGCTCCCCTATTCCAGCAGTATGAATGTGTTTTTGCAGTTTTGTCTCCTTCAAGTGATTTATTGTTCGGTCTCCTCCGTTGCTGCCAGGTGTTATTTGTATCCTTCACCTTCTTGTGAATGTCTTAACTATATAAGTTCCTTATGATGTCAGCGTGGTCGCTGGATTGTCATGGTTTATTCCCTACAAAGCCTTCCAGTCAATTTGTGTCTTCCAGTATTGAGCCAAACTCTTCTGTTAGTTTTCCATAAATCAGTTATAAAGAAAAACATAATTACTCATCGAAGTCTTATTATCAGGAACAAGCTCCCAAGCCCATACATCAATCTCCAGGATTGGTACTGTGTTCTTATGAGTGTTTTGTTCCTGCCTATTCCTTTGAGTCAGTTTATTAGGAACACCTCCCATGCCTTCATCAGTCTCCAGGATTGGTACTGCGTTCCTGGTAAACCCTTACTGTAGGTTCTACTGTCAAGTAGTACTACTTCTGCAAGGGGGATTCACTATCTGGCTTCTGCCCCAGAACAGCCACTGGCCTGGGCACGGACACGCCCCTACCCTCTCCAGTCATTACAAACTTAGACGGACTGCCCCTCAGCAGTTCTGGGCTACAGCCTCTCCCTCTTCTATTACTTTATTCCTCTTAACAAACACTCCCATGTGGAATTCACCCCAAAGCCGCATTTGGTGCCTTATAGAAATCATAACAGGCTAATGTCATAGTTCCTGCAAAAACTTTATCAGAAACAATTCTGATGACCTTTCATTCCTGTGAAAGATATTAAAGCAGATTATTTTATGCATTTATTTTTTTCACCAAAGTGAATTCATTATTATGATCTTCACTTGTGACATGTTCAATGAATTATTTTAGACATTCAACTTTGTTTACCTTCATGTCATATCCTGAGATGCGTAAGTACGAGAAAAAAAAATGTCCTTGGACTATTTTATAACACTAAAAAACTTGTTACTAAAATTCAAATGGTGACACTCAGAATAGCTGTTTTTATTTCCACTCGATTTTAGTTATAGACTGCTTGTCACAATATTACCTTTCAGACTACCAGAGCAGCAAACACCAGATGGGTGTACTACGAGGCAAGACTGGCAACTTAGTGAGGTATTTTGAACTTGAAGCCAGGGTTCTCAATGTTACAAAGCAGTCACCTTTTTACCTGCTATGGTATCTTATAGCATCTCTGATAGTGAGTTTACACCTGTTGAGCCAGCTCACGCAAAGAAAACCTGGCTGAAATTGAACTCGCTTCATAGTGCACCCCCTAGAGCTATGGAGGGTCCCAAGTTTTTACTCTCGGCACTGAAAATACTTACCTGCTCTCCTGACCGACAATCAAAGTGTTTCAGTAAATCATCAACGACGTGACTATCACTTAATCTTTTGTGACTGAGGTTCCGAATCACATGTTGATCTGTTGGTAACTGATTGCATGTTGACATGTTTATACCTAACCAGAGCTTGGCATGACGATATTTAATTGCTTGTTTATGGGGTAATACCTAATAGCATGTTGACATGTTGGAAACCAATCTCATGTGGCGAAGATTTGGGATTTATCCCTATTAAAGGGGACCTATTATACTGATCCTTCTTTTAATACATATTAGTAATGTTATAATGTTGGTTGTCCATACTCAACCTCTGAAAAGTTTCTAAACATAAGAAACAGAGGTTTTGCAGTAATCCAAGAACGTGATTTCGTGAATGTGATTTCCTCTCTGAACAGCTCCTCCCGAGATCTTCGCGAGATCTGGGCAGAACCTGACGTCAGGTTGTGCCGTCCAATTAATACAGACCTAGCCAGAGCCAATCACGGCACTGGACCTGCCCACACCAGAAACTAATCTAGCAGGCACTAACAACGGCAGATCATACTATGCCTTAATAGAGTCTACACTTTTGGAAATACAAAAGAACTGCAGATCATTTGTGGTGCAGTTTTGTCAGTATCTCTCCCAAAGCTGCTTGTCCGTTTACTTTTGGACGCAAAGAAAAACAGCTATTTCTCTTCCAAAAGACGATGCCACCAGAAATCAGTGGGTAGCTTTTTTTGTTTGATGGCAGCAAACAGCCACGCCAAAGGAACATTAGCTGTTTGTCCTCAGCATTTCACAAAGGATAGCTTTGTCAATAAAGGATAATTCGACAGATTAGCGTTTAGCCAAACCTGAAGCGAAGTTGCATCGATCACGCCGGAACCACAAGCTGAAAGTAACGATATATCAGCAAATAATGCGGTTAACGTTACGGTGGCTAACAGGACTGCTAGCGATAGTTAGCACCAACAACTGGCCCCTAAACGTAGCTTTTGTAAAATATCTGAAGATAAAGCCTGTACTGTCCGGACTCACAGACACAGAAGCTGTGTTGCTTTACTGCATAAGCCAACCTGAGATAGCCAGTTGATTGTAGGCTGAAGCACAGCGGTTAACGAGCTGCTACGTTAAGTATATTTGTGTCCTAAATATGCAAGAGTAATATCAGGGGAAATTCCACAGGTGTGTGAACATAAACTTCATTTGAAACCAACTTTTAATACTTTGTAATTTGGATGCTTAGTACAACTGTCGACGGTGATGGAACTTTCTGTCTGTAAAACCTGCATTACAAGGGTTTGTCTCTGTGGTTATGACCGCCAAGCTGTTGTTACCGTATTAGTTTATGTGCCGCAGTGCTAATTAAAAAATGCCCTGGTTAACCTTAAGCAGTAATTTGATCGTATATATACTTCAGTAAGCATCAATGTGGTAGTTTTATCATAACGCGTCTGGATTGTAGCCACTACAATTGAAGCTAACTGAGAGGTGCTGTATGTGTCCAGCAGTTGGGCTGAAAATGAAGTGAGGTTTTGCAGAGCTTGGGATTCGTCTGGGTTTACGCTGCTTTCAGATCGCTTCACTTATCCATGACCGGGATCAGCCGGATCCCTATCACAAATATCTGGGCTAGCTCTCTGATTCTACTGTGAAAGCAATCGCAAAACACAGAAGCTCTAACGTGTCTGGTATAACAAACGATTTCTCTGCACTACCGTGACATAATTTCATCCCCCTTTAGAAATTGTTGTGGCTAATAAAAAGCCGAAAAAGGCGGAGATAAAATAGGAAATTCTTTCCTGAAGAAGTGATCGATTCGCTAGCTCCACATAAGCAACTTGTCCAAGCTAACGGAACTTTCTGTCTGTAAAACCTGTATTATGTTCATAACATAACCGAAGTTCTCTAGCTGTCGCATCATCCATAAAGCCAGGCCACAATCGGATCGAAACAAATTTTTCAAGGACAGACATATTCAAAAGTCAATGCAAAGACGCGATGTATTAATGCTATAAGCACCGGATGCGAAACTGATTTTTCACGCGACACATTATTCATTAAAAGTAAATGCAAAGACAATGCATGCAATCGCGCGAAAAATTTGTTTCGCGTCCAGTGTGAAAGCGGCTTATTGCGCCCATTTTCTGCGAGCAAACGCTAGTCATTCCGACGCAATAAGTAAACCATTACCACGGTACTGAAGGCTGGCGAGCCTGGTGCCACACACTGTACAGAAGCGTTCACATTTCCACGCTAGCCACACACCACAGCTATGCTCACGAACCAGCAGCTTCTTATAATGGCAGTGGCTATTCTTACGGCAGCTGTGGAGATACTCCGTTAGGATATTCTTACGTCCTTCCGTTTGTACATGCACAGAGCACCGAATTCTGGACTTATATTTTGATCAAGCCGCCTGCGAATTTTTTTCTTCTACCTGTTATATCCATTAGGTCCTCCATCATATTTAGTCTGCCACCAGCAATTAGCTGATTAAACCAGCCAGCCTCACAACTCAGTCTCACTGCTAGCCAAAGGTTCAGCCTGTGTTTAATATATACCAAATACTCGCAGTTCAACTCTAGCTAAGTGAGATGGCGAAATAATGGAAAATTTTTATTCATTTATTTTAGATTGAATTCTTTGCACCAAACTGTTAGCTAGCTAGGCTAGCAAACTAGCAAGCTATGCAAGCGAATTAAGGCTTATATTTTATATTATATAAGGTTATATTTTTTTAAGTCCTGAATTCGGTGCTTTGCGCAAGTGAAAATAGAAGGACGTAAGAATAGCCAAACGGAGGTTTTATTATTGGCGAAGAATAGCCACTACCACACACCGCTATCCATTAGTTGTTGGTCCACTTTTTGCTGCTCCTCACTGTCAGCAGCCTCTAAACTCAGACCCACTGGATTTCTACGGTCTCTGGTCTACACATGGGAATGTCGACCCGTTCTACAAATGTGTCTGTATGGGGTGGATTCTTAGGGAGCTAGAACAGTCTCAAAATAGACAAATGCACAGAAAAAATTTGCAAATGTATTTGGGGATTTATATATATGTGTGACTCAAAACACAAATACATTTTCAATGCACACACAAATATGTTTCATACACAAATACATTTTCAATGCACACACAAATATGTTTCATTCCATGTATATAAAAAAATCCACATATAAAAATAAGATTCATCAGCATATTTCATGCACACACAAATAGAAAAAATTCACAATATGCATGTAAGTATTTGCAATTTTCATCAACACATATAGGAGCTAAGATTCATATATGAACTGTTGATCTGCATTTACAAAGTGCTTAATTTGTAAACCCCACTGCATTTGTGTGTGAGACTTTTGAGACTCCCCTGACGTGACTCCCATCCACAAATGACGTCCATTTGTAATAACTGATGTCTGTTCCCACTCTTTACAGCCAATCACCTGAGTGCCTCCCCACGAGGGGTGTTTTATGACGTCATTAAAACGCGCGTAGGCGGCCAGAGGCTGGAGGTTTTTATCCATGGATCACAGAGCCATAATATAGAAATAATAATACTAATAAACAGAGTTGCGACAACTCCATTGACTTCAATGGGCCACTGCAATGGCGGATCATGGAGGCGTCCAATAGTTCCAAATGAAGCTTCCTGGGAAACCGTATCGCTGTGGAGAAGTCATGTGTCTTGCATCTTCTAAGTGATTATTTAAGGGTAAGAAGTAGCAGGTCAATGTATTATGATAACCATTTTAAGCATATTTTAACCGAACTAACGGTGTGATTTAAAACATTATAGCTCATCTCTTTCAAGCAGATTTTAAGATATAACGCAGTTAGCGAAGATTGACACGGCTTTGTTCGTCTTTGCTAACTGTGCTTAACGCCTGTGAACGAAACGTTTCACTGAGCTATAATTAAGTTTAATAGCTATCTCTGAGACGTGTGAATTGACGTTATATGGTTCACTTAAAGCTTGAAATAATGATAATTGTTAAGATAACATTATAGGCCTAATAACTAAAACGTAGATGCTAGCATGCTATTCTGACCATGCAAACCGTCAAAGTTAGTTATCTTAGCATGAATGTTCTTGGTTATTCAAGTAATTTGAACTTCTAATAATGATCGATCCTCATCAGTCTCTTTTGGCATGAACGACAGCTTATCACGTTATTCTCTAAAGTTACTATGAGGTGTAATGTTATAAATGCTGCGTTCAAACCAGCTTGTGAAACTATACTAGTGAAAAATTATGGCACCTAGTATAATTGGTTTTCCATCGATCTTGTTCTTTTTTTAGGTCCATTAATAGGATTCCCATGTTTCCTGGAACACCTTGAAGACCAGGAGATTTTATAGCCTGTTGTTTGTACTTAATTTGTTTCACGTTCTACAAGCCTTTGTTGTTTCTTATGCCCTTGTGCCTTAATTTGGTCTATTAGTACTTCCAATTCTCTGTCCTTATTATTTTCTTCTGGAGAGCTGCCTTTCTTTTCTTAATTTTTTCAAAGAGATATGGTTTCCTTGGGCGTTAAATATCGTGATCAAAGTGATATCGCTAATTTGTTTCCAATAGTATCATTTGACTGTCCATCAATATAAGATGCATATATTGTGTACGTAAACGTGATATTGGCCACGTTATGCAAATTATTTCCACGGACAGCTGAGATGTATTTCAGAGCAGAAAAGCATTAATACCGCGTTTATGTACACTGTATATACATCTTACATTGATGAATATTCAAATTATACTATTGGAAAAAAAATGTACAATATTTGATCACAATATTAGATGCTCCAGGAGCCCATATGCATCTTTTTGATCTCATGTAATTTCTTTATTTTTGTGAATGCATTTTGTTACTGACTTACTGAATTAAACGCATATTTTAGTCATGATTGATTCAACTAAGCCTAAAGTATATTGTACTTGTGTTAAAAATGGCCTGTATGTGTTATGTTATCATTGAAAGGTTTTGAAAATTGTCAAAAAGTCAACATGGATGAACAAGATTTCCCTCCAACTACAGAACTCTTAGTATGGATGTCTATGCATACCACTATCCAGGTCATAGATTAGCCAGTCTAGCCTAATGAGCAGCATGAACTGATGAAGCCATTTGTAGAGGGGCTAAACGCTCTTCTAAGACACAAGCGGTTGACCTGATTCCACTTCAGAGATACTTGGTGGACCCATGCAGGACTACCATCTGACTGTGATAAATGAATTAATGCATTTGTTGTACTGTATTGGTAGTTATTAATAGTACTAGCCGTGAGAAATCCAATAATTTTGATTTACTTGCTAATTCACCGAGGAAACAATATCCCATCAACTTTAAGAGGTTGGTCATAAGACAAGATTTGTTTGCTCTTTTGTATTTATTTATTTTTATGGTAGCTCTCAAAGGCAAATTTTAAGGAGGAAATAAGGCAAAGGTTGGAGAACCCCTGCAATAGATGGCTTTTTTTAGTGTGCCTATTATGATCACTGATTTTCATCCTTTCAAAGAATAATTTTTGTTTTTCCTAATACTGAAAGTTGCAGTATCTTACAATCGCTATTGTGTATGGTCAGTAGAGTGATCATGACTGATATTGTATACTAATCAAGACAGAGGTTGAAAATGGCTTTTAAATTCACACTGGCTACAACAGTCAGGGTTGTGTGTGTGTATGTGATATATGAACAACGTTTTTACTCAGGAAGATCCACTAAAACTTTCACCTCGCCTGTTCCAAAACGCCTCTTCTGGAAGTCAAACGGAGTGTGATGAGATTACTCGTAAAAAGTCTAGAATTAAATATATTAGAGATGGTAAGTAAGCTATAAACAGGGAAAATTAGTACAGCGTAAAGCAGTGATCTGCTAATCAAGAGGCGCTTTATTACACAGATTCCGCAAGAGCCGCAATTACACCACCTCTACAACTCTACACCGCCCTTGTGTGCTTACACAGATACTAGCTATCTTTGTTAACAAGCTAACTGTTGCTTCCAATGATGAATATTTTGCCCAGGTGTGATACAGCCTGTATGTTAAAGATGATATCACAGGTGCAGATTCCCTAATGCCTCCAGCCTCTGGCCGCCTACGCGCGTTTTAATGACGTCATAAAACACCCCTCGTGGGGAGGCACTCAGGTGATTGGCTAAAGAGCAGCATATTCGACGGCGACGACCCTCTGAAAAATGCATTTAGGATCGAAATCACGCTAGGAGTTTCAAAGTCTCATACACACAAATGCAGCGAAGTTTACAAATTAAAAGCACTTTGTAAATGCAGATCCAACCGTCTGAAGTATATGAATGTAAATAAGCCCACATATGTATTTGATGAAGATTGCAAATACTTTTTATATGCATATATTTGTGAATTTTTTTTTCTATTTGTGTGTGCACTAAAAAATATGCTGATGAATCTTATTTTTTTATATGTGGATTTTTTTACTTATATGGAATGAAACATATTTGTGTGTGCATTGAAAATGTATTTGTGTATGAAACATATTTGTGTGTGCATTGAAAATATATTTGTGTTTTGAGTCATACGTGTATATATAAATCCCCAAATACATTTGTGAATTTTTTCTGTGCATTTGTCTATTTTGAGACTGTTCTAGCTCCATAGATTATAGCTTTCCCTCAATCCTAGGTAGTAGTAAGAAACACTGGTGTACTCACCATAGTAGCCGTAGGCAGACAGCAAATTCGAGCTTGAGCTGCCAGACATTCGCACTGCATCCTACACTTTCGCCGTTGCATTTATTAGAACTAGTTAATGCATAGATCTATACATTACGTACTGCGTCTGATTGCGGAATTTGTCTGCCGTTTTTCCTCAGATGGAAGATGCTCAGTTTCACTCCTGGGAAGTGACCCAGAAAACTGCTCTGCTGCCCTGTCCACCCAGATCCGCCTCCACAGAGCTGGCCAAATGAAGAAAGGGGCACACAGGAGTGGGGGGCCATAGGGGAAGAGCCACCCCCAATGAGGCGCTTCAGGCAGAGACTTCCACGGACTACAAATGGGGTTTTTGAGGATGGCAGTATGAGCTAAAATAAGGACCCTGTTTTGGCTTTTGAACGATCAGGAGTACTCTAGGGGAGTCCAGATCAAAATATAACCTTGGAAATATAGCAAAATAGGTCCTCTTTAAACTTACTTGTGCAAGGTCTTCGATTTTCCTTTGAAGAACATGAAAGTTTGCTCCGCAATACGCGTTCATCCTCTTCCGCTTTGATGTGAAGGAAATATGTTGCAAAAATTAATAATTCATGTCGAAGACAAAATAGTAGCCTCAAAATTTCACACTCAAGGGGTAAAAAAAATTATAATAAAGATGTAAATGCTTTATTCTACTGGAATAAGTCTTATTCTAACTTCCCAATGAAAGTTAACACTGGATCTGCAGTGGACAAGTTTGACTGTTCTCAAAGAGAGTAATACTGTATCTGCAGTAGAAAGGTTTACCCAGTTGTTCTGAAAGGAATTGATACTGTCTGTGGAGGAGATTTTGGCTATTGTTCCCAATGGAAATGATTCTAGATTTGCAGGGGGTTATTCTTCAGTTATCAGTGGGAGTTATACACCAACTGCAGTAAAGAGGTTCATTATACTGTTCCCAGTGAGAGTTATATTGTATCTGCAGTCAACATCAATTTATCTGTTCTTAGTGAGCATAAGACTATAGAGAGTAGTTTTTTGTAGAGTGTGGAGTGGGTTCCCAATGGGAGTTGTACTGTATCTGTGGTTGAGAGGATTATTGTATTATTCCCAATGGGAGGTAAACCTTGTCGGCAGGAAAGGTTTATTCTACAATTCCCAACGAGCACAATAACAGTAGTGAGGTTTATTCTACGGCTCCCAATGGGAGCTATACTGTATCTGTATTAGACATTTATTCTCCTATTCTCAATAACAGTAATACTTAATCTAAAATAGAGGGGTTTATTCTACCGTTCTCAATGGAAGTAACACTAGCGAGGATTAATCTCCTTTTCTCATTGTGTAACACTGTGGTTGAAGAAGCAAGGTTTATTCTGTTGTTCTCTGTGGGGGTAATACTGCGTCTGCATAAGTGAGGTTTATTCTACTGCTCTCATTGCGTGTAAAAATGTATAGACAGTAGGAAGGTTTATTCTATTGTCCTCAGTGAGAGCAATGACAGTACTGAGGTTTATTCTGCTGTTCTCATTGCGACTAATGGTGTGCGCAGTAGTGCGGTTTATTCCATTGTTCTCATTGGGAGTAAAAAACGTACACACAGTGGGAAGGTTTATTCTATTGTTCTCAGTGAGAATAATGACAATACTGAGGTTTATTCTTCTGGTCTCATTGGGAGTAATACTGTGTGGAGTGTAGAGGTTTATTCTATTGTTCCCAATTGGAGTCATACTGAATCTGCAGTAAATATTTACTGTGCTGTTCTCATGGGAGTAATAATTGCAATGAGTGGGAGAGGTTTATTCTGTTGTTCCTCATGGTGTTGCATTTGCAGCACACATTTATTCTACTGCTCTCAGTGAGAGCAATACAGTAGATACAGTAGACATTCATTGTACTGTTCTCAATGAGAGGAATATTGTATCCACTAAAGTGAGGTTTATGGTATTCTACTATTCTCAATGCAAGAAGTACTGTTTTTTAGGGAGAGGCATGCCTTTGCAGTCGAGAAAGGCGACATCCTCTGCTGTTGGAGTCCCGCAGTCATTCTGGCCCCACGAGCTTGATTCACAGTGCCACAGGGAAGAGTCATGGGATCGACAATTGAAATGATCCAGCCAGTATGGAGCAGATTTGAGTCTTGGCTCTTTAAATGAGTCAAAAGCGCTCTTCCCGCAGTTCAGCTCCTGACATATGAGAGAGGCTGTTTCTCTGTTCATTCCATTGAAACACACATTTCCCCAGGTGCCATTGTAGAAAACCTCCAAATTACCCGAACAGCCTTCACTCAGTCTCATCTCCTTGAATTCTAAAAAAAATGTTACAAATCTCTCAGAAACAAATTACCAGATAAACACAACCTTGAACTCTGTTCTACCAGGCTAGAGGGAGGATGAAAATATCAATGTATTAAATGAAGGTTCAGGTTGTGAATTACAGCTGTATTTATCATAAGGCTCTGCTTTACTGGGTTGGATCTCATTAGGCTACTCATGCTATTATTTTTCTAAAACTGGTGAATTTTCAAATTAACTGGGTCTTGTGTATTCCCTGCCTTTGAATGTCAGAGTAAAAAAAAATAAACATTCAAGCTCCAGACCTGAACACACCACCCCCACGTCCTCCTTGTGTCCACAGTAACCACGATCCCATTCAGCCATGGGACAGTCCCACAGGGACGTCTGATCCCCACACAGCCCACCTCCTCCAGCCAGACATGTCCTTTTCCAGGCCCAAAGAATGAGGGGACAGGAGCGCTGAGGGCCGTCCCACACTGGAGCTGCCTGCACACCACCTGAGCATCGGCCAGGTCCCAGGAGTCATCACAAACTGTGCCCCAGGACCCCCTGTGGAACACCTCCAACCGTCCCGCACAGTCCCCACCTCCACCCACCAGCCTCAGGGACCTGTGGCCTGAGTCTGAGAGAGAGAGAGAGGTAGAGAGAAAGGTAGAGAGGAGGGCAGAGAGAGAGGGCATGGTAGAGAGAGAGAGGAGAGGGGGGGAAGGAGAAATGGGAGGAGGGACAGAGAAGGGGGGGGGGCTTGGGCATGGCAGAAGAGGGGGAGGGAGAGAGATGGAAGGAGTAAGCCAAGAGGTGGATGAGAGGGAAAGAAGGAAAAAGAGAAGAGAGGTAAGGAACAGAGGGGGAGTGGAGTGAGGAAATAATAATTTAATGGGGCATTACCAAAAACATAAAATTTACAAAACTTTCAAAAGAAAAGAATGAGAGAGAGACGAGGAGAAAGGAGAGATGGAGGAAGAACATGCTGGAAATAGTGAGTTACAACTGGTGTAATCTATTCCTCCTCTGTAAATGCTTTCTCTCTATGTCAGTAGTTCAGATGAAAATGCCTTTATGTTGAGTGTGTGATATCATCTGATAAGAAACCATCAGCTGGGCCCTGTGGACATTAGAGTACATCAGTGACCTGTAACGTTACTCACTGGTCAGACGATGGTCACCTGCTCTTCAGAGCCACAGGTGAGTTTGTAAGGAGCACTGCAGTTCCCCAGGTGAGGCCCCGCTGCACTGAATCCCCACACACACACACATCACTGCCCCCGACTGGGGGGAGAGAGGGACTTCACCTGCACCACAGAGCCACAGCCCAGCTGCCTGCAGGCTACCGAGGCTCGCTTGAGCCCAGGTTCCCCACCACTCGGCCTGAGTTCTGGTACACTCAATTTGGCCCATACAGGGCCTCCAGCCAGCCGTACTGTCCCGTTCAGACTCGCGAGAACCGAATCTGAGGACCCAAGTGTACCGCAGGATAAGAGACAGCACTCCTGTGTGTTTCTTACATAAATTTGCATAAGACTATTGCCTACACCCTTGCACATTAGGATATTCAGCTGCCCAAGACTACAGGCTGTATATGTGTGACCAGCATTTTGCAGAAGATTACTGACTGCACTCCTGTGTGCTGTGACCAAAGTATGTCTGTACAAGGAGACACTTGTACCGCACTGCACCCCTCTCCATTACATACATATTTTCGCTCAAGCTTACAGACAATACTCTTGTGTGTGTTGTCATCTGTATAGTATGATGCCTTTATCTATCATTTGTCTAACCTTTATTTAACCTTGAAAAACCCCTGAGATTCAAAATCTCCTTTTCAAGGGAGCCTGGCCAAGACAGTACACTGTTTCACATAAATTACAGTGTGTAAACAAAAGGAATTACAAAATAAAATAAGACAAGAATAAAATGGGGAAAAAAAACAAACAAGCCTATGCATAACAACTGCACAACTCATTTACACAGAGTCTCAATCTAAACTTAAACACATCCAATGAGAGTAAATTGTTCAACTGTAAAGTGTTTTGAAAGTTGTCTACGATCGAGCAAAGAAAAAGCTCAAGAAACCTACCTGGTAAAGCAGCTTTTAAGTGGAGCGAAGCTGGTAACTATTGCTGAGTGGGGACAAAAGGCTACTGAGGTTATGAGGTAATTTGCCCAATATGGTTTTGCATGCAAAAATAAACCAGTGAAACTGTCTTCTTAAGTTTAAAGAAGGCGAGAAAGAAGATTGTGAAGAGTCCAGTAATGTGTGCAGTTCTGTGAGTTTGTTATGAAGCGCAGTGAACTATGATTCATACAGTCCAAACTACACACAGAAATGGAGGATGCATGGCTGTTAAATAATGTCACCGTAATCAAAAACATTGAGGAAAGTGGCTTTTACAATTCTTTTTCAGGCTTCAAAGTGAAAACGAAGCCTTGTTACAATAGCAGAAACTTTTAGTTTCTTTGCAAGCCAGACAATATGTTTTTTAAAGGAAAGCTTATCATCAATCCAAACATCTAAATACTTATAGGTTGATACTCTTTCAATGACATCCTCACCCTCTGACTGAATACTGAGAATGAATTGCGACTGGGTCTGTGCTCTGGAAAACTTTGTACATTTAGTTTTTGTTCGGCTTTCAGGACAAGTTGTAAGTCATGCAATGAGTCCTGAAGTTGGGTGAAGGCAGACTGAAGCTGTGTCACAGCCCGACTTAATGAGGGGTTGGCTGATGTACAACGTACTTTCCTGTACTCTCTCTATATATATCTATCCATCCTGCAGTGAATGATTACATAATTGGTGATTTATAGGCACTTATGCAGTATACATGCATATATTAGATGGAAGTGACCTTACTACTAGAGCAGATGACTTGTAACCCTGTGTCTGAGAACACAGCTCTACTCCATGATGAAATGGCACACTTTGAGATGCTTGTCTCATTCCCATGGCAGTCAAACACATCACCCCTGATTTCCCCTCTCCCCTTTCCAAACCAGGCTAGTCCTGTCACTGCCACTGCTGTCCCACACTTCAACTGCCGACACAGGACATTGGAGGCTCGGCTATCCCAGCATGCATCACACACTGTCCCCCAGGTTTGCAAGTACTGCAGCTCCACTCGACCTGAGCAGGGGTCTGGGCCATCAGCCAGCCTGGACCCTCTGTAGGCTAAACATAGGGCAACAGGGTTATTGTCTGACCAACAATGCACAGCAACTTAAGGAGGCGGCTGACACAAATATAACGGAATGCCTTAAGACTGTGTTTAGACTGTAAAGCTACAAGCTGTAATTCCTTGTGCACACATTCTTTGTGCAAACTCCACAGATTAAACTTTAGCCTGAATGTGAGAAGAGACAGCAGAATAGCTGCTGCTCAGAAATCACATGAATTGAATTTCTGCAGCTCAAAGAAGGGCACCAGTAGCTCTGTGCTTCTTCTTCAGTGTATAATCTGAGCTTTCACCATCTCAGGGTGAACAAATTCCAAGCTTTCTATCATCACTGCACCGTTGAGGTTCAGTTTGCCTCACAAAATTACACTGCAGTATTCAAGTGTTACAGGGACAGATGCATACTGCCTCACAGTATTATGAATAATGATCCTGAGAAATACACATTCATGCAACCTGTTTTTGAAAGATGTCATATATTTACCCAACATCACTGAAACTCTCATAGTGCAGAGAAGACTCTTACCAGAACACTTCAGTCCCACATCGTTTCTGTGAGAGCAGTGCTGATTCTGAGAGGGTGCTGTGGGACAGGAGTAAATCTGAGACTAAAATTTCTACACTGAATCTCTTCTGTCCACATCTGGCCTCACCCTGGCCAAACACTGCCAGCTGCCCCCACTCTTTTAGGGAGTTCCACACTCAGTTCGCTGCACATGACTCCAGCGCCCAGTCAAAATCAGTACCTGAGCTCCCACACAAAGATTTACTTTCCCAGAGCACAGGTCAGCCCCGTCTACCAGCCTGACTTTTTGAGGGGCTTCAGCTAAAAGGAGAATAGTAAGAGAATCATTAGTAAGGACTGACAACTGATTTCAGAGATGATGACCGAGACTGATGAATGAAAACAGCAGTGACCAATGAGACCAGTGCATGTGTGCTGTCATGTGAGATGATCTAATCATGTGAAAATGAACGTATGTAATGAGCCAATCACAATCTAGTCAAGAGTTAACCGATCATAAGTAAATTTCAACAAGAGACTTCAGACACTAGTGTAAGAACATTGAGAACACTGAGATGAGTAACACAGAGACTAACCTGTGCAGATCACTCCAACATCCCCCCAGTGACGGCAATAACTTTCCCCCAATTCTGATGCACAGTCATTCAGTGTGGATTCTGATCCCTTGCAGTTCACATAAGCCATCCATATTTTTCCAGATCCAGGTCCAAAGGAAGAAGTTCCGTATTCTGCAACATCTTCACAGCCTAACTGTCTGCACACCACTCCTGCATCAACTGGATCCCAGTCGAAGAAACACACTGTTCCCCACTGTCCGTTATGGTACACCTCCACTCTCCCAGCACAGGGGCTATTGCCATCCGCCAACCTCACATCTATTACGCAAGAGATGGGGGGGTAGAGTGAGAGAGAGTGCAGGGGGAGTGTTGGCATGGTAGAGAGAGAGGAGGAAGGTGAGAGAGGGAGTGAGAGTAAGAGAGAGAGAGATCTTATCCAAATCCCTATTTATAGACTTCAATTCACTTCATACAGGAATATGAAGTTTGCTAAAGAGAAGGTGATGACTGATTAAAAAAGTGAGAATGACAGTAACCTCAGATTAGTTTGTTCTTTTAGGATCAGCTGTTACCCAGATGTTTTAATAACAGCAAACTTGCATAGACATCAATAAAGGAGAAACAGGAATGCATTAAAAAGATCTTAACAGGCTAAAGCTTTAATGACTCAGAAAATGAGAAATAATTTCCACAGATGAGCCATCTTCAGAACACCAGTGATCCCAACAAAACAGAATAGGAGAATACTTTAAACAGAAAATCCACAGTCCACTGCCATAACTGACCAAAAACACTGCATCTTTACATTTTATTGTCAAATCAAAATAAGAAAACTCGGCTGCCAGACGTGCACAAATGTTTATTATAGGCTACTGATTTGGGTATGATTTCAGTTATCTTCAGCATGAGTAATATTATATGCATATAACAGTGTCAAGTAAAATTTCAAATCTACTCAGACATTTACAGTTGAAGATCCAGTTTCATGAAGTACTTAAGTGACAAAATATCTATATTGAGAACAAAGGGTCTGAATACATAATCGATCCATAAAATCTGCTCATTGAAAACCCCACTGTAGAAAGTAAGTCACAAAATTTCTATTCTGAGAAAATCTACTTGGGTGACTATAAAATACCTTTTCCCATCCTTACCTCATGGTGTGGGAAAATGTGACCTAACTACAGGGCTCTTCAACTGAACTTCAAAAAATCAGTTTAAAACAATAACTTTTGTGCTGTTAGGTTGGAATATGTCTATAAGATTAATTTTCAAAAACCGGCTGAGCTTATATCTCATGTTAAATTTGGATTAAGCGTGGATGTCTTGCAAGTAGCACACACTACATCATCAATGAAATGCTCTTTTATTCACCCTATAGTCTTTTGAGCTTCCTTCATGCCGGCACCTCCAGGCAGGCCAGATGGGGGCCAGAGAAGATCTTTTGGGTGGGCACAATCAAATCAGTCCTCCTTGTGGAAACCCGGATTCAGATCCAGCCGAACTGCATCAGGCAGCAGGGGCTTATATTTATTTTCTCATGATTTTTTTTTTTTTTTTGTTGAATTTTTAATTTATGTCTTGATTGAAGATGAATGTATGACAGGGCTCCTCAAATCACGGTCCTCGAGGGCCGAGAACTGCTGGTTTTTGACCCTCCCTTTACCTGGGAGTCAGGTGAGATGACAATCTGGCCAATCAGCAGCACACACACACACACACACACACACACACACACACACACACACACACACATTAATTATTCACTTACTTGCCTGGAAGGAAGGAAAACCAGGACTGTATTTGGATTTGAGGGCTGGATTTTGAAAGCCCTGATGTCTGTGTATATATAGCCTGCGAGCAGGCTCTATTGTTTGTGATGGGAGGCACGAGTTGAGAGGCGGCGAGAGGATTGGGGAGAAGGAGGGAAAAGAGAGCCTGTACGAAAGCCAGGGGTTTTTGAATTCCCTCCGTTCGTCCACGAACGCAGCATTCTGATTGGTCGAATTTGACAGTTGAACACTTGCAGGCCAGCGCTAGACCTGAAAATTTGGGGGCAATTATCCATCCCTTTATTGACAACAATTAGTCCTGGCTAATTGATGATGATGTCCTAATTATTGATGCTTTACTAACACGTTTTCCAATTCAAGAATAAATAAGCAGCAATTATTGAAGATACGCTTTCCCAAAGCAAAATAATCGCCAGTATTCAGAAAAATAATTTAATACTGGCATCAGGCGACGGTATTTCAGAACTCTTCAGCGAATGGGAAGGTAATGGACTCTGGTGCGGGTTTCATCCGCTACATTTTCCAGTCGACAGCTGTCGTCTATTTTTACAGCAAGTTACGTGACCGTGCTGCAAAAACAGGTGTATATACTTGTCGCCGCAATTACCTTCATTCGCAAAAGAGTTCTGACATGCCGCTCTCGCTGGAAAATGGAATTACCGTTGCTGAGTGCCAGTGCATAGACCTAATTAGTCTAACCACGTTGACAGCTTGTCAGGGGTGGAATTCAAAACCCTGGCTGTATTCTTTTCCTCCTCTCCCAATCCTCCTCTCAACCTCGCTGTATGCCCACAAACAAGAGAGCCTATTTAGAAAGAGCCTAGTGAATATATTGAATATGATTCCTTAAAAAAAAAGGGAGGGGGGGGGGCGCACAGGCAGAGCAGTGGATTTTAAAAGTGGGTGTTCTAGGGTGATGTGATTCCACAACTCCGCCTGCCAATTTAGCCACAACAGGCCACATTAACCCCTTTGCGCAGAATCCAAAATTATGCCAATTTTTCCTGCTGTGCATGAGCCTATTTAAAGCTGTAGTATACGATCTGAGAATCAGTTGAGAAAGATTGAGATGTTGAGAAAAATTTGAAAAAAGCATCCTGCCCACACACACACCCTCTAAAGCTTGATCCCACGAGCACGGTAGGGCCATCGGGCGTGGAGACTTGCATGTCACCCCCTCTACTAGAGCAAACAAGCCGGCCGCACAGATGAAAACGAACGCAAGGACGGTATGAACGCTGAGTCAGGAGCAAGTTTCGGGGAGGTCAACTAGAGCAAGGATTGATGAGAGAGAGATACAAAGCAGAAATAATGTAAGCCATCTGGCTGGATGGCTTACATTGGTCAACGTCTCTGCAGCCCTGTAGCCACTAGAGTGAATGGATTTTTTTTCGTTTTTTTTGCTCTTCACATTGTGTAGATTGTACTATAGGACCATAACCACCATCTAAATTAGAAGATTAATCATGATCAAACTTTCAAATCGTATACTACAGCTTTAAGTATTATAAATTCAGTATTTAGGTCACAGAGACTGAAAAATCTATGAAGCTAGACATTTGAAAATTCAATGACAAAATTGTTTAGGAATTAAATTTCGGATTTACGGACGCCGGCGTCTATATCTGCGCAAAGGAATTAATGGATTCGGGTCACACCATACTAAACTGTACAAATGTGTTACAATGGTGATAAAAAATTCAAAACACCTTCTTAAAGTTTATTGTAGTGGAAACCCATCCACAAGAATACAAATAAGCAAGTAAGAAGATAAACCGAGGATCATCATTTCAGTGGACCCCATAATGTGCTAAGGTGGCAGGTGGGTGTAATGAGGATACAAAAACAGATATTGAATTCTGTGCACCAGATACATTTCAGAATACCTTAGGCGATAAATGGCCTCATCTATCAGTAACATTTGCGATAATTACGGCCAGTCATCGTTTTTCATGTCTATTGTCGCCAATGTTTGTATTCTGTTTACCTGGCTTCAGTGCAAAGCATTGTTAAAATTTTGTAACTGGTTACCGTTGCTCTTAAATCAATTAAAGGAATATTTTATTTTATTCACAAGAAGGTACTAAAAGAATAAAAAATGAAAATAATAAATCAGGTGGCAAAGTAGGGTCATTTTTCATAGACGCTATAGCATTGAACTTCTTTCTGCAACCACTGACGCTGCCATCTGCTGGCCACAATATAATGCAATTTGATTTTCGTGATCGGCCTCACTTTTTAGACCCGGTGCTGCATCTTTTATACAGTCTATGCACAGGACACGATCTATGCATATTTCTTTATGTTGTTATGGTCGTAACACGATATTAGGACACGGAAAAATTTTCTTTTTTCAATCATTATTTTTTAAAGCATGGTATGTATGATTGTCAGATGCCTTGTGAAATTTTGATGCAGGAATCAGAAAGCACCTTAGTTTGCCAAGGTCATCTTTACGCCTATTTGTATACATTATGCAATTAACCTGACAGGTTCGACGAACACGTGAGGACGCCGATTGAGCTACGCCCACGACGTCATTTCAATTGCATTTCTGATCAGATTCCAGTCCTGATAATTTAGTGCAGATAATTAAAACCTATTAGCGGGTATTTCAGCAACATTTCATTTCACTTTCGTTTGAACAGACATGTCATGGCATTCCATGAGTTGGCTGCCAAATTTGTAACAAAATATGCCACAATGCCTTTGCTGACATCAGGACACCACTTTTTCTGCTGTGTTGTTGGAATCGATGACTGTTTATGTATATCTTCCGGGAAAGTAATAAATATGAACAATGCAAATCATGTAATTCTCTTCGAAAAAAATTTATTGACCATTCTTATACAACACAGTGAATTGTACGGTTTAGTATGGAGTGACCCATTCCTAAATTCTCTTCACCACATTATGGAAATAAATTGGGTTCAAATGAACACAGCATCGCCCTCCAAGATAGTATATTCATCAGCATTGACATAGCATCATATTACACAATAACTTCAGACTTCTTAGTGTCTGTTAAAAATGTGTTTTTTTTTTCAACAATATAAAGAATACGACTTTCATTCTCTTTATTTCATCAATGACACCAAAGAGAAAAACTGATCTACACTGTCCAAATTGACTATACCCATCACTCATTCAAAATCAGTGCCAGTGGGCAGATTAAATGCTAGCTTCCAAAGCAAAGACCCATGCACGTATCTTAAAATCCACTTACATGAGCACTTGACTTGAAAAAGGAATCAATCGTCATCTGCCTTTTCCTTTTGTGCATTTCTATGTATCTTGCATAACAAAAAGGGCAATATTATTTTGAACAATGAGTGCGATTATATGCGCACAAATTCTTCAGAATATGACAATTGAAAAATTTGAAACAAGTAATGAGAACCGTGATATTCCTTTTTGATATTTAGAACTAATCCTTAGTCCAAATGTAGCATTTTCCAATTAAGACGTGGGATATGCTGAAATTATTTGAGTTTTAGGAGCATTCTTTGGGCATGTACAGTGCCCTCAGAAATTATAGGCACCCTTACTGAATATGAGCAAAACAGGTAATGAATAAACACCGCTGTTTCATCTCCTGTTCTTTCTAAATCATTGAAAAAGAAATAAAATTTTGACATCAATTTTTTTTTTTTCCAAAAATATGTGTGCCACAAACTATTACATCCGCAGAAAATCCCACGACAGTCTCTAATACAATGTAAAACTTCCATTTATGTTTTCATGTTGAAGTTCACCTGTTTGATGACGAAACTCTTTGTTGTCACTCATTACTTCCTGTTTCACGAGGGTATAAATACGATGACATTAGTCAGATTTCCATTCATTTATCAATATGGAAAGACCTCAAACACAACGGGTCAGCGGCGAAATGTTGCGGAGCTACAAACGGAAAGAATAGAAGGTCGTTAAAGTAAGATGCTAAGCTGTGCTTTTCCCCAAAGAAATTGTACAATAGTTTTTAACAGAATACTCAACGCAAGTATACACTTAAAATGTATATTTTAAGAGCTGGCGGGGCAAAAAGAGGGCAATCCCTGAAGTCTCATCGCACCACGTAGGAAAAGCCCGAGTGAAATCATTACGTCATAGATAGAATGGAAGTGGGGGTGCAGTACTGAAATGTATTGGAGATTAGCTTTATTACAATAGTCTACAATCTTTGAAATAACTTTAGTAATCAACATGACAAACCATATGCCATGATCATCACGGATGGTTTTTAAAATTATTTGCCTGACCATTTCCATTTATTCTATAGGTTAAAATTAACAGCTAGTTAGTTACACGCTGACGCATACATGGTTAGCTTATCGTTACCAAGCTAGCGAGGCTAGATTTGGACCTAGCTGCCCCGCGCCCAATCGAATGCACTGACACGAGAGCGGTCATAGTAAAGTGCCCTCCTTGAGACTCTGAGCCCTCAGGGCTCTTATTGAAAACAAGAATCACCTTGACCGAATGGAGCTCGCAAAAGGCATTCAACTCAGATTTAAGCCTGCTCACTCTGGGTTTTAACCTGGGTCAGAAAAAAGATCTGTGCAGTGTTGTAGTCCTAACTACCAGAATCTAGAATTGTGAAGAAAGAGAAATCAATTTATTTGAGAACATTTGATTTAAAAAGTGCTTATTTTTATATATTATGAGGCAAATCGATGGTCAAAGAATCACTAGAAGATTCCTTGGCACCATTGTTTCTTCATGCCGATAAAAAGCTATTTGTATCTTATTGTTAAAGACAGTTAATATACGTCATTATATAAGGAATTACCCTTTTTTTTCAAGTAAATACGAGCTTATTATAATGACAAAAATCCAAAATTAATCCCGTTTTAAATTTAAAGAGGCAAAATCTTTACAGTCTAAGATTGCCATGAACTAAAACTGACACCGGATTCCTGTCCAATAACTAACTGATTTCCAAAATGTCTGATTCACTTATGGCATTCAATGAAACATTCACAGACGCAAGGCATTCTACTCCTTTACAGTTTGTCTTAGTCGTTGACCTAAGAGTTTGTTTCCTTCGCCCCTGAACATAAGTTCAAACTGGCAACTCAGCATACCAAGCCAAAGCTTGTTCACAGAACCGGCTACACCACAGTTGTGCGGATGACAGAAGGCTACCAGAAAAATTAACACCTTGTTAAAATTCTGAAATTGCACTACTGGTTGGAACAAAAAACCAGCAAACACAAGGGGTCCCCAGGACATGAGTTTGGGAACCACTGGCTTGAAGTACTAGGAGCCAAAAACAACATCCTCACCTCAATAGCTTGTCTGGCTTTCACATAGCGCTTTTACTTTACTAAGTTAATCTTTCATTTAGCAATTTTATTAGTAGTGGCCATTAGCGCGCACTGCAATGGTTTCTCCAAACACCTCCAATAGATGACATCAGTTAGCTTGTAATACCCCATTATCCATTAAGATGACGCAGATTCTCGTTGGGGGGTATAAACTCCAGCCGTATCTCATACAGATTTGCATTCATAACCACCTACACAACGTTCATCCCTACCATTTATATGTGATATTTGCACCCTTTAGTCAGAAGTTGCAGAGCAACAACGACATGGAAAGTACACAATTTGGTGGTGTTTGTTTTATAAAGTGTCAGGGAGTTTAAAAGGTTGAAGTACGAGATGAATAAAGTGGCTGCATACATTCACTTTCATTTTGTAATATGACTATGGGCTGCGAACAACACAGCGAGATGGGAATTTAAATTTTAGCGTATGTAAACAGGGGGTCTTACGTTAAAAAGAAATTGTCACGACTGTAGGCAGAAAAAATGGAAAATAAACTATAATTTTAAAAGCAAGTTTTCAGTTTTTGCTTTTATTTTAAACTGTCCATGTTGGCAGTACATATACAAATTCATTGCAAGTTAATGTAGTGCTATGAAAATCAGGATAGACCTAGTGTCATTAGCGATGATAACGCGCTAGCCAGTTAGCAAATATCTTTAACTGTCACGAAAAGAATAGGAAATACTTTCTAGAATATGAAAATGAACACTTTGCGCCCTAAAAACCATTTGCAAACTCTTTTGCAATCTTGAAGAAACCTTGATGGTATCCTCACGATATCCTCACATTCGTCATCATTCGTAGCTCTGTTGTACAGTACACTATCAAGAAACCAAAAAGAACCTTAGCGACACATGTTACAAACTGCTGGTAAATTCATAACTTCTTCTACAAACGCCTGCAACTGTTTGTGAGAAAGGGAATTAAAAAGAAATTTTGCAACATACTCAAAATTTCTTTTAAGTATAAAAAACTGTTTGCATTCTAAAAAACTTTTTAGCTTAACTGCTTTTGCATCCTTTTTGCTCTCGATCCGAGTTTCATCTATAAAGTGATAGTGGTTTCGTTGGGCTATTGTGAACTCTTGCTTTTTGTTATTTTCCATTTTTCTGCCAACAGTCATGAAAATTTCTTTTTAACATAAACCCCAGTGGTTACAACACCAAAATTTTACTCATCCCGCTGTATGGTTCGCAGGCCATGGTCGTATTACAAAATGAAAGTGAATGTATGTTACTTATTCATCATATACTTCCAAACTTTAAACTCCCTAAAACTTTATAAAACAAACACCACCAAATCATGTATTTACCATGTCGTTGTTCTGCAATCCTGACAAAAAGTCTGTAAATGTCACAGATAATGGTCCACTCCAGCCCGCTGAATTAACATAACCCCAATGAACAAAGGTAAAACCTAGTAATTGCATTTTTTCCAAAGTTGAGTTTATATTTGCAGCGTAGTTACTAGGCAATGTGCCATTTATTTCACTATGCACTGTTGTAAATTCTGCTTCCAATAAAGTGCTTTTACAAGAGTAAAACCTAGTAGCTACAACGTATTCATGCATTTACCAAGGAAAACCCCAGTTTCTACATGGGCCAATAGGAACTGCCAGTTTCCCCCAAGTGACACCAAAATGGCAGCCTCCATGATCAAAACAATGCATGTCAAAATAATGTCTTTAAAGGGTAAAATAACTTTCTCTTGCCATTATCTGGAAAAATAAAAGAATTACAGCATTGAATTTAAAGTTGAACTATACGTTTATCATCGGATAATTGTTAAAAATGGGGGGAACAACTCAAACAGACAATCCACTTTATAAATGCCAGACTGATACAGAAAAGGAGGATATGAATCACGATGTACTAGATAAAAGTGATAAAAGTGCACATAGAAAACATCCACATACTGATGAGCAAAAACATGCACGAAACCTGGAGAAATACAAATTATTGCCATCACGCCCACCGAGTTGTAAAAGTAACTGTAGTGAGAATTTTGACGAAGACTATAGGTCGGAAATTTTGACAATATTTTGACAACTCCAAAATTATTGGAGTTTGAATTTTAGTGAACGCAGGCAGTGGTTGGATAGTCATATCAAATTAAACGCTATTAGTCGCCGAACTACAGGATCTGAAAACTGAAAAGAAATTTGAGCCTGCTAGCCTTACTATATCTGATGGAACTATAAAAAGTTTGCAAAAAAGATGTTTATGGCAGATCTACTTGAGTCGAATTTGTAAATATGAAAATAAGTCAGAACATGAACACTTGGCGTGTTATGCCAGTAAAGTTAAGAAATGAATTAGAATAGTTTATTTCTTTTTTTTTTTCTAAATAATTTGGCATCTCCAATCCCACCCGAATCTGGAATGCCTAATCTGAGAACTTTGTACAAGGCTTGCTCGTATGCGACCCCTTGTTGCCAAGTCAGGAGAGAGACAGTTTGCGGCTCTCCTCCGAAGCACACGCCTGTCAGCCCCTGCATCTTTACACTCATTGGTCGACCCATGCGAAGTTCAGAAGGAGGATGGAGGATAATTCAACATGAGCAAAGCTTAGAATCTACTGATGAGCGTCTGGCCAACAGGAGGCGCTTACAACGCATCGGGGCAACCATTTTTAATTTTGCCGCAGTCCTTCCCAATTTGCATCCCTGCTGTTAATTCCAGCTTAATCGCGGCGCTGTGTTTGAAGGTTTACCACTGTCAAGTTGGTACGACTAGTCTGAACTCACGGTAGTCAGAATTGTTTATTTTTAGTAAAGTTGTAGAATTACATTGCAATAAAATGCATTTAAGACTAAGCTTTGTATTGGATTTGTTTTGTTGAAAACCCAGCAACTGCAAAAAAATTATAACGAAAAACAATGGTAAAACTTAGTATCTAACAAAAGGTCAACTAAGGTCACTTAAGGTCAATGAGAAAAACTTAATTTATGATTAAACTCGATGATAATGACCTTCATAAAAAATCAATTCTTGTAGTTTATCACAAATCAACGTTTTCTTCGTATCCTGATCCTTTAATCTGGATTTACTCAAAACAATGAAAATGTTGGTTACTAGGTTTTACCTTTGTACATTAGAACCAGGGTTTTACTCTTTTTTGGTATTTCCTTTTTACCGAAGGGCTCTTACGCGTAAACATATTGCTAATAACGTTACTTTAGTATTTTCTTCTAGTCGTTGTGCCTTCATCAGCTTCATAAAGTTTAGTTGCGTGTTTGAGTGCTTAGCTACAACCTGTTGGGAGATTCTGTGTTTAGTTTGCTCTCATGTTAGGTGAGTTGTTTATTCAGCCCGTTTGAATTAAAGTTTATTGGGGTTTTACTCTTATTCGGTGTCTTTTGGTCGTAGTACCTGTTTGTGACTAGCTAGCTTGATAGCTAAAGGAGGAGACAACACCTCAGCAAAGTGTATTTCAGCGGAAAGTAGAATTCTTGAAGTGTCTAAAACGCATAGTTTTATAAATTTTAATTTGGTAATGATTCAGTGCAACGATTTTTTAAACTGGAAAGTCTTCAACTCAAGGCCAATACCAGGGCGGACATTTTTACTAAGGGTTTCCAAGGCCGCGTCGAATGCACACTTGTCCACCGCCACCACCTATATTGTATTCAGTGTAGAACATCTACTACATAGTTCTCGTATAGTGGGTACGCATTATCCAATCAAACGCCAGTGCCGTGGTGCTTGTGCGCTAGTTATTCTCTTTCGTGATGTCAGTTGTTCCCTTTCCTTTCATCCGGGCCATGGAGGAGTTCAGAGGGCTTTCAATAAGCACGCCCTTTACGGCTTGGTTGCCGGCAAGCTGTTTTTATTTAAGCTGGCCTGATTAACAATCAAACAATTTATCGACTGAGCGACCAAGACCCCAATATATGAACTACAATGTTTGTAATGAAATGAATTCCCCATTGCCTTTATATAATTGATTTGGCATTGTAATTCCAAAAACTGCTGACTTTGCAGAGTTAATTTTCACCGCTTCTTGGGATTGTTACCCGCCAGCGATCTACAGCCGTTTTTTAGCCAAAATTCATATTCTGAATATAGAACGGATTCTCGCGAGTTCGCGAAATCCATTCTCGCGAACAGCTTAATCCAGCAACATTAGCGCGAAAATTATAAAAGACATACCGATATTTATGTCGCCATTTATGCGCAGGAAGACGCTTATACTTAGGAAAATGCATAACAATGCTAATAAAAGTACAAAAACCCAAAAGCACGTTATGTAAATCAGAGATAAAAACAGAATACAATGATTTGCAAATCCTTTTCAACTTATATTCAATTGAATACACTTTGCAAAGACAAGATGTTTAATGTTCAAACTGAGAAACTTTTTTTTTTTGCAAATCATTAACTTAGAATTTAAAGGTGCAAACACATTGCAAAAAAAGTTGGCATTAGCCTTACCACTGTGTTACATCACCTTCCTTTCTTTTTAACGACACCTCAGTAAACGTTTGGGAACTGAGGAGACCAATTTTTTAAAGTTTTCAGGTGTAAACCCTTCCCATTCTTGCTTGATGTACATTGTTGTTCAACAGTCCGGGTCTCCATAATGATTTACGCCTTATAATGCACCACACATTTTCAATGGGAGACAGGTCTTGGACTACAGGCAGGCTAGTCTAGGCACCAGACTTTTACCACGGAGCCATGCTGTTGTAACACGGCAGAATGTGGCTTGCATTGTCTTGCTGAAATAAGCAGGGCGCCCATGAAAAAGACGGATGGCAACATATGTTGCGCGTTGCTTGATGGCAACATATGTTGCCCAAACCTGTATGTACCTTTCAGCATTAATGGTGCCTTCACATATGTGTAAGTTGCCCCATGCTTTTGAATTTTGCGCCTATAACAGTCCGGATGGTTCTTTTCCTCTTTGGTCCGGAGGACCACGACGTCCACAGTTTCCAAAACAATTTGAAATGTGGACTCGTCAGACCACAGAACACTTTTTCCACTTTGCATCAGTCCATCTTAGATGAGCTTGGGCCCAGCGAAGCCGGGCGGCGTTTCTGGGTGCTGTTGATAAATGGCTTTTCGCTTTGCATTGTAGAGTTTTAACTTGCACTTGCAGATGTAGCGACGAACTGTAGTTACTGACAGTGGTTTTCTGATGTGTTCCTGAGCCCATGTGGTGATGTCCTTTACACACTGATGTCGGTTTTTGATGCAGTACCGCCTGAGGGATCGAAGGTCACGGGCATTCAATGTTGGTTTTCGGCCTTGTCGCTTCGTGCAGTGATTTCTCCAGATTCTCTGAACCTTTTGACGATATTACGGACCGTAGATGATGAAATCCCTAAATTTCTTGCAATAGCTCGTTGAGGAATGTTGTTTTTAAACTGTTCGACAATCAGCTCACGCATTTGTTCACTAAGTGGTGACCCTCGCCCCATCCTTGTTTGTGAATGACTGAGCATTTCAGGAAGCTGCTTTTATACCCAATCATGGCACCCACCTGTTCCCAATTAGCCCGTTCACCTGTGGGATGTTCCAAATAAGTGTTTGATGAGCATTCCTCAACTCTCTCAGTCTTTTTTGCCACTTGTGCCAGCTTTTTTGAAACATGTTGCAGGCATCAAATTCCAAATGAGCTAATATTTGCAAAAAATTACAAAGTTTACCTGTTCAAACATTAAGTAACTTGTCTTTGCAGTGTATTCAATTGAATATAGGTTGAAAAGGATTTGCAAATCATTGTATTCTGTTTTTATTTACGATTTACACAACGTGCCAACTTCACTGGTTTTGGGTTTTGTAAATTAGAAGGTCGTCGGTTTTTACCAGTTAGTCTGAGCAACTGTGGCTCATCAGGAGATGTAAACTACGAAAAGTTAAGGTCATTAAGCATTTTTAAAGGAAAGGTTTCTGAAGGTCAAATTCAAAATCAGAAGATTCCCCAAGTAAAAATGTCTGCCCCCTGGAATTGAAGCCAATTTGAAGACTTTGAAGACTCGCTGGTTTAAAAATGCGTCGCACTGGATCATTACCAAATTAAAATTTATCAAACTATGCGTTTTAGACACTTAAAGAATTCTACTTTCCGCTGAAATATACTTTGCCGAGGTGCTGTCTTCTCCTTTAATTGTTTGCACCTTTTTTTTTTTTTTTTTTTTAAGATAAATTTGGCATCTCCAATCCCACCCGAATCTGGAATGTCCAATTGGGGAACTATGTACAAGGCTTTTCATATATGCGGCCCCCTATTGCCAACTCAGGAGAGTGAGACAGCTCGCGGCTCTCCTCCAAAGCACGCGCCCGTCGCCACCGCTTCTTATACACCGATTGGTTGAAACTTTGCAAGCTCAGAATGAGGGCGGAGGATACCCGAACATGAATGAGCTTAGAATCTTCCTAACGAGCGCCCGTCTGGCCAACAGGAGGCGCCTGAGATCTTTGTTATTTTACAATACCCTATCCTGGCAGAACCTTCCCAATTTGCATCCCTGTAGCGCATTGGTCAATTGCGCGCTACTCTAATTGTTTGCACCTTTAACTTGGGATCTGGGATTTAGTATTCAGTTATCAGGGAAAAAGTTGCGCTGATTCAGTTAGGTTGTAAATAGTGAGGAGTAATGCTTGCTGGAGTGCTTGGACCCCCTAAAGTGAGCCAGGTCAATAAGCAGGGGTTCCAAAATGTGGCCAAAACTATGACGGTTGCAGAATGATCACACTTCTGGAAAGAGACTTCCAGGGTGGGTTTGTTTGCTACTGGTGCCAGCTAATTGAGCATCTGGAGAGCAAGATCCTTGATCTTCATGGCCAGTTGGTGGCACAACATAGTTCACAATGGTAGAGTTCCTAGAGGAACTGAGTAGTATGTCGTTTAGACAAAATGGTGTGTATGCCACACCGAAAAGCGGGGAGACCCTAGAGCAGGCAGGGAGAGAGAGTTGGGTGAGTGTAGGGCCTCAGCACAGGAAAGGGCGTGCACGCCGTACAGCGACAGCTTCTCCAGAGGTTGAGGTGTCCAACTGATTCTGGCTCATGCAGGAACTTGACTTGGCCCCTGATCCTGAGAGTAGGGGGATTGATGAGCCTCAGGGCACCCTGTTGGCCTCTGCCCCTCAGAAAAGACAATTAGTGATAGTGGGGGACTCAATTATTAGATGAATTGACAGCATAGTCTGTTTGCACAACAAGGAGTCTCGTACGGTGTGTTGCCTGCCTGGTGCCAAGGTAGGAGACCTCCTGAAGCGTGTGGACAAGCTCCTGGCCAGAGCATCGAGGGATCCAGAGGTCATGGTCCATGTTGGGACAAATGACAAAGGTAAGTGTAGGTTTGAGGTTCTGCAAGACAAATTTATGCAATTAGCTGAAAAGCTTAGGGGCAGATCCTCCATGGTAGTGTTCTCCGGGATTCTACCGGTACCACATGCAAGCAGAGGGAAGCAGAATTTTATCTGGAGGTTTAATGCGTGGCTACAAACCTGGTGTAGGAAAGAAGGGTACAGGTTTATGGGGCACTGGAAATTCTTCTGGGACAGGGGTGAACTGTACAAACCGGACAGGCTACACCTGAACTGGAGGGGTACCTTCGCATTGGATTGTTTAAACTAGGGACTTGGGGGGCAGGGAGGTTAGAGAGTGTTATAAATAGGGAAATGCACGATGGCCTGATGGAAGCTGACAGTTCTACATACACTATTGACATCTTTTTAAAGCAAGAAAGCGTAGTGAGGGGCTTGGAGCAGCAGGCAGCTGGGAAACCGAAGGATAAGTGCAGTAGTAATAGCCTGGAATTTTTTTATTTAAATGCTAGAAGCATAAAAGATTAATTTCCAGAACTAGAGGCTATTATGATTAGTGAGGGCTACGACATAGTTGGGATTACAGAGACATGGCTTAGTCAAGAGGATGGAGACGAATATAATATACAACTCCAATTCCGAAATAGTTGGGACGAAGTGTAAATTGTGAATAAAATCTAGATGCAATGACTTACAGATCACATGAGCCAATATGTTATTTACAATAGAACATAGATAACATTTCAAATGTTGAAACTGAGACATTTTACATTTTTATCTGCAAAATGAGCTTATTTCAAATTTTATGGCTGCAACAGGTCTCAAAAAAAGTTAGGACACAGGCAAAAAAGGGCTGAAAAAGCAATTAATATATAAGAGAATCAGCTGAAAGAACATTTAGCAAGTAATTAAGTTAACTGGAATCAGGTGTGAAACATGATTGGCTATAAAAGGGATGTCTAAGAGAGGCTGAGTCTCTCAGAAGTAAAGATGGCCAGAGGATCTCCAACCTGGAGAGGGGGCTGTAACATTTTGTGTACTGTACTGTCCTGTAACATGGACCACTGTAATTACTGTCCTGCTCCACTAGGGGGCTGGTCCGGACCACTGGTCTTTGGAGCACGGACCACTGCAGTAACTGTCCTGCTCCACTAGGGGACTGGTCCGGACCACTGGTCTTTGGAGCACGGACCACTGCAGTAACTGTCCTGCTACACTAGGGGACTAGTCCGGACCACTGGTCTTTGGAGCACGAACCACTGCAGTAACTGTCCTGCTCCACAAGAGGACTGGTCCGGACCACTGGTCTTTGGAGCACGGACCACTGCAGTAACTGTCCTGCTCCACTAGGGGACTGGTCCGGACCACTGGTCCTGGGTGTCTCAAGACAATGAAAGTTGCCTTGCAGAGGTATGGTCTCGGAACCACTGACTGTATAATCCATGCTAGGAATATTCCAATTACATTGTAAATGGCTGCTTTACCCTCAGCATTACTGTTGGCCAAATCATTTATTTGGCCGCTATTTGGATAATTAAATCGTTAGGACTGTAGGTCTACTTGTTCAAAATATTTGAAGCCAGTAAAATAAGCCAGTAACAATCAATGTGGCCTGACAATATGCAGCTCGCCGTTTTTTACTGCGCTGTCAGCTGTCCGACTGGAACAGCTGTCTGATTAGAAAACATAAATGGAGGACACCACACTTGTCACCGAAATTACCTTCATTCACAGAAGAATTATGAAATGTCGCTCTCGCTGGAGAAAAAAAAAAATCGTCCTTGAGTGACAGTGCATGGACCTAATTGTAATTAAATTATATTTATGTACTGAATGTAGCCCATTATATTGTCGCTGTTAGATCGCACGGGGGTGAGGCAATTCTGGCGCCGGCGGTGTTAAGAGGAAATTTCAACCGTACAATTATTAGACTTGAATATATTTTTTGTATTACATTTGTATTACATTTCTGATAGGCGTAGTCATGGCCTCCTGTCATAAAACATTTTTCTTTGAGGTAAAAAGAAGCGCCTATAGCCTACTGAGGTAGGCTAATCTAAGATGGAAAACGTGTGATAAGAATTCATTACCGTTACTGATAATAACTTGCCGACTTTTTTTTTTTTATATATATAGCCTAAATAGCCTACATAAATAAATCTATTCAGAACATTATGATGAGCCAACACAATTAGAGTTATTATGTTATATTCATCGAGTTTTACCAAAAGTCATTCTCGAAAGTATGTTACGTTGATGGATTCTCTAGGCTAACTCTTTTCAGTCGGCGATTATATCAATAGGCTAGATCGTGGTGCTTTTATTCAGCAGATAGACATAATTTTAGGTAGAAGGCAAGAAGAGTGAAATATAGTGATTTCATTATTAAAACTGAGTTTTGATTACAACTAGCTTATCTCGGCCGATGCTGCTACTGCATTACGATCTGCGGTAAATCGGCTTTAACAATTAAAATAGGTTATAGGCCATTACAGTCGCGGGGTGATTTCAGTCCCATTCCTGATGGACAGCGGCAATAGCCCTTTGCATGGATAAAACATTTATCCCCCTTGACAGACTAAATACTTTTATCCTTTGCTCGGAAGGATTGAATGGTAAAACCATTAAGTAATTTTCTAGTGTTTTCTGCGAAGCCGATTTACTTGTCAGAAACGGTCACCGCATTTTCAAATGAATTAAGCGGAGCTGTAATCAAAACCCCATTTCGCGTATTACATCATAGGCTGTATCGTACCCCTCTGCCCGAGTAGCCTATAGCTATAGCCTTCTATTTAAAATTTTGCTTTTATGGTGCAGAAAGAAAGCACAATACTCAACCGAGATTAACAGCCAAAAGCAATGCGCGAACTGGCTGCAGTTTATTGACACAACTTTCCAAACCTGCCAATCATTTTCATCGTTCTCCAGCTAGGCTAGATAAAAATAATATGTTCAAAGCATTAATATTTTCGAGAACTAACAAACTGAGGCAATATCGGTTATTTTTTACTCTATATTCATCGGATTTTGTTGGGTGTCACTGGCTAGATTATTAACTCGGGTCAGTGTTCATAGTGACTGTTGTTACAACCAAGTTTATATATAATATAATACAAGCGAACAACCTCTTGTTATTTATTTATTTATTTATTTATTTATTTATTATTTTCCCCCCGGAAACGACCACCGCATTTTCAACTGAATTAACCAACACGAAGTTGTAATAAAAGCTCAATTTTAGTGTAAAATCATTGGGCAATATTTCACCCCTCTCCCACAGTAAAATGGTTTCTATGCAGCTGATTAGAAGCGCCACGATCTACTGAAATAAACACCGACTGAAAAAGAGTGATTAGAATTCATTAACGTAGCCTACTTATGAGAATTACTTAGGCTAGTAAAGCCAGATGAATACTGTATGAAATACAAGTTCAAATTGTGCAAGCTTACGGACTAAAATAATGCTCCGAATAGATTTATTTATGTAGTCTATTTATAAAAATAGTCGACAAGTGATGATCAGTAGGCCTAACGTTAATAAATTCTAATCACACGTTTTTCACCTTCGCTTACCTCAGTATAGGCGCTTCTTTTTGCAGCAAAGAAACATGTTTTATTGCAGGAGGCTGTGACTATACTCTTTCAGAAGAGTAAAATGTATCAAAGTGTAATGATTGTATAGCCTAGTTAAAATTGACTTTTAATTATTAAACCGTATGGGCCTCATTCATTTGAAAATGCGGTGGCCGTTTCCAAAGAGAAGGGGAAAATACACTAAAACAAAGGGATGTTTGCTGATAAATATAATAGCCTAAGCTTGGTCGTAGCCTAACAACAGTCACATAAACACTGACCGGAGTTATTCATGGCTAATCTTGGTCGATGTAGCAACTGTACGAGTTGCGGTAAATCGTCTTACACAATTACGCTATGTTAAAGGACTACTCGTTTTTCGGAAGGATTGAATGGTAAGACCATTAAGTCATTTTCTAGTGTTTTCTGAGAAGTTAAATTACTTTTCGGAAAGGAGCCACCGCATTTTCAAACGAATTACACGGAGCTGTAATAGAATAGCTGTAATAGCTCCATTTTCTAGTATAAAATCATAAGGCTGTTTCACACACCTCTGGCTGAGTATAGCCTTCTATTTAAAATTGTGTTTTCATGGTGCAGAAAGAAAGCACTATAATCAACCGAGATTAACAGCCGACAGCAATGTATGAACAGGCTGCAATTGATTAACATTACTTTCCAAACCTGCCGATCATTTTTAATGTTCTCCAGCTAAGCTAGATAAAAATAAACTGTTCAGAGCATTCATATTTTCGAGAATAAGATGACGCAATATCGGTTATTTCACTTTATATTCATCGGGTTTAGTTAGGTGTCACTAGATGCTTAATTAATATACCGGATTAGTGCAGTATAGAAAAAGCGGCGAGCTGCTTATTGCCAGACTACCGGCTTCAAACATTTTGAACAATCACATTCATGACAATTTATTTATGAAAATGGCAGGCTAGATAAGTTTGGACAACAGTTATGCTGAGGGTAAGGCAGGCATTTACCATCTAATCGCAGTATTCCGAGAATGGACTGCTCAGTCACTAGTTCCGAGACCTTACCACGGTGCAAGGCCAGCAAAGACTGCAAGTTTCACTGTCTCGAGACACTCTGGACCAGTGGTCCGGACCAGTCCCCGAGTGGAGCAGGACAGTTACTGCAGTGGTCCGTGCTCGAAAGACCAGTGGTCCGGACCAGTCCCCTAGTGGAGCAGGACAGTTACTGCAGTGGTCCGTGCTCCAAAGACCAGTGGTCCGGACCAGTCCCCTAGTGGAGCAGGACAGTTACTGCAGTGGTCCGTGCTCCAAAGACCAGTGGTCCGGACCCGAGTTAATAAACTAGCCAGCGACACCCAACAAAACCCGATGAATATAGAATAAAAAAATAACCGACATTGCCTCAGTTTATTCTCGAAAATATTAATGCTCTGAACATATTATTTTTATCTATCCTAGCTGGAGAACGATGAAAATGATTGGCAGGTTTAGAAAGTTGTGTCAATAAATTGCAGCCAGTTCACACATTGCTTTTGGCTGTTAATCTCGGTTGAGTATTGTGCTATCTTTCTGCACCATAAAAGCAAAATTTTAAATAGAAGG
This sequence comes from Gymnothorax javanicus, assembly GCA_029692085.1. Classification (NCBI taxonomy): domain Eukaryota; kingdom Metazoa; phylum Chordata; class Actinopteri; order Anguilliformes; family Muraenidae; genus Gymnothorax; species Gymnothorax javanicus. The sequence continues at coordinate 66,411,522 of CM056200.1, forward strand.
CTATAGCTATAGGCTACTCAGGCAGAGGGGTATGATACAGCCTATGATGTAATACTCGAAATGGGGTTTTGATTACAGCTCCGCGTAATTCATTTGAAAATGCGGTGACCGTTTCTGACAAGTATTGGCTTCACAGAAAACACTAGAAAATTACTTAATGGTTTTACCATTCAATGCTTCCGAGCAAAGGATAAAAGTGTTTAGTCTGTCAAGGGGAATAAATGTTTTACCCATGCAAAGGGCTATTGCCGCTGTCCATCAGGAATGGGACTGAAATCACCCCGCGAATGTAATGGCCTATAACCTATTTTAATTGTTAAAGTCGATTTACCGCAGATCGTAGTGCAGTAGCAGCATCGGCCGAGATAAGCTAGTTGTAGTCAAAACTCAATTTTAATGATGAAATCAGACTATATTTCATTCTTCTTGCCTTCTACCTAAAATTATGTCTATCTGCTGAATAAAAGCACCACGATCTAGCCTACTGATATAATCGCCGACTGAAAAGAGTTAGGCTAGAGAATCCATCAACGTAACATACTTTCGAGAATGACTTTTGGTAAAACTCGATGAATATAATATAATAACTCTAATTGTGTTGGCTCATCATAATGTTCTGAATAGATTTATTTATGTAGGCTATTTAGGCTATGAAAAAAAAGTCGGCAAGTTATTATCAGTAACGGTGATGAATTCTTATCACATGTTTTCCAGCTTAGATTAGCCTACCTCAGTTCAGGCGCTTCGTTTTACCCCAAAGAAAAATGTTTTATGACAGGAGGCCATGACTACGCCTATCAGAAATGTAATACAAATGTAATAAAAAATATATTCAAGTCTAATAAATGTAATGTTGAAATTTCCTCTTAACACCACCGGCGCCAAAATTACCTGCATTCAATACATAAATATAATTTAATTATAATTAGGTCCATGCACTGTCACTCAGGGACGATTTTTTTTTTCTCCAGCGAGAGCGACATTTCAGAATTCTTCTGCGAATGAAGTTCGGTGACAAGTGTGGTGTCCTCCATTTATGTTTTCTAATCAGACAGCTGTTCCAATCGGACAGCTGACAGCGCAGTAAAAAAAGGGCGAGCTGCATATTGTCAGGCCACATTGATTGTTACTGGCTTATTTTACTGGCTTCAAATATTTTGAACAATTAGACCTACAGTCCTAACGATTTAATTATCCAAATAGCGGCCAAATAAATGATTTGGCCAACAGTAATACTGACGGTAAAGCGGCCATTTACAATGTAATTGAAATATTCCTAGCATGGATTGTACAGTCAGTGGTTCCGAGACCGTACCTCTGCAAGGCAAATGAAAGCAAAATTTCACTGTCTCGAGACACTCTGGACCAGTCCCCGAGTGGAGCAGGACAGTTACTGCAGTGGTCCGTGCTGCAAAGACCAGTGGTCCGGACCAGTCCCCTAGTGGAGCAAGACAGTTACTGCAGTGGTCCGTGCTCCAAAGACCAGTGGTCCGGACCAGCCCCCTAGTGGAGCAGGACAGTTACTGCAGTGGTCCGTGCTCCAAAGACCAGTGGTCCGGACCAGCACCCTAGTGGAGCAGGACAGTAATTACAGTGGTCCGTGTTACAGGACAGGACAGTACACAAAATATTACAGCCCCTGCAGCCAACCTGTGAAGGCTTGCGTAAAAAAAATTGTGGAATACTTTAAAAACAATGTTCCTAACATCAAATTGCGAAGGCTTTGAAGGTCTCATCATCGACAGTGCATAACATCATCAAAAGATTCAGAGAAACTGGAAAAATATCTGTGCATTAAGGACAAGGCCGAAGACCTTTACAGGATGCCCGTGATCTTCGGGCCCTCAGAGGACACTGCATCACTCACCGGCATGATTCTGTCATTGACATTACTAAATGGGCCCAGCAATACTCTGTTTCAAAAAAAGAAACCTGTCTGTAAACACAGTCTGCCGTGCCATCCACAGATGCCACCTAAAACTCTATCATGCAAAAAAGGAAGCCATTGTTGAGCATGATCCAGAAGCGCTGCCGTGTTCTGTGGGCCAAGCCTCATTTAAAATGGACTGTAGCAAAGTGGCAAAGTGTCCTGTGGTCAGACGAGTCCAAATTTGACATTCTTGTTTGAAATCATGGGCGTTGTGTCCTCCGGGCTAAAGAGGAGAAAGACCACCCCTCCTGTTATCAGCGTTCAGTTCAAAAGCCAGCATCTCTGATGGTATGGGGATGCATTAGTGCATATGGTGTGGGACACTTACATGTTTTAAAAAGCACCATGAATGCTGAAAGGTATGTAAAGGTTTTAGAGCAACATATGCTCCCCTCCAGACGACGTCTATTCCAGGGAAGGCCTTGTGTATTTCAGCAGGACGATGCAAAACCACATACTGCAGCTATTACAACAGCATGGCTTCATAGTAGAAGAGTCCGTGTGCTGAACTGCCCTGCCTTCAGTCCTGATCTTTCATCAATTGAGAACATTTGGCGCATAATTAAACGAAAAGTCCATCAAAGGGGACCCAAAACTCTCCAACAGCTGGAAGCCTGTATAAGACAAGAGTGGGATCAAATTCCAATGGCTAAACTCAAGCAACTTGTCTCCTCAATGCCCAGATGCCTCCACTCTGTGTTAAAAAGAAGAGGGGATGCTACATCATGGTAAACAGGCCCCTCCTAGCCTCTAGAAGGGACTATTATTATGGGAGACTTCAATTATCCTGGTATCAATTGGGAAACAGTGAAAGAACAGGGTGAAGGGGAGGAAGAATTTCTGTATGTTATAAATGACCACTTTTTAGTGCAGTATGTTAATAAACCTACAAAAGAGAAGGCAATTTTAGATTTAGTTCTCTGTAATGACCCTGATAGAATTTGCAAAGTAGAGGTACTAGAGCCACTTGAGACTAGTGATCACTCAACTGTTAGTTTTGATGTTTCGTGGCAAGTTAAAAAGTCATCTTCGAAAACCAAAATTTTCAATTTTAGGCGAGCAAACTTTGACAAGATGCGCTCATATTTAAGCAAAATAAAATGGGAGACACTCCTGGTTTGTAAGTCAGTAAATGAGATGTGGGGTAGATTCAAGGGGTTTTACTTGATTCACAATGCAAATTTATTCCAAACGTGTCCAAAAGTAAGTTGAAAAAGCGGCATCCTCAGTGGATGACCACAGCTATTCGTAGGAGTTTGAGGGAAAAAAGGAATCTTTATAAGATGTACGTTGCACAATAAGGACAGCAATGAGAATACTAAGGCTGAATACTGTAAAATGCGGGCTGTGGTCAAAAAAGAGCTGAGGACTACTAGAAGACTGTATGAAAGGGAAATTGCGGAAGGGGCTAAAACTAATCCTAAGCACTTTTCTCAGTACTGTGGTCGAAAAGGAAAGTCAAAGAGGAGGTTAAGAGTATAAAGAATAAAGATGGATCGCTGCTGTATGAGAATAAGGATATTACTGATACCTTGAATTCAGGGATGGATTAATGAACGGGCCTACTGGGCCCTTGTGCCTCCTGAGCCTCCACGCAAAGTCACCGTTATTCACTTTGTATTTCTTGTTGCTTAGTCAAAGGGCCTAATCGTTCCTGTCAACAAGAAAAGTCCTACTGGAAAACTGAAGGAATAGCCTAAAAATTCACTTTGAAGACATCACAAGAAACAAACCATAATGTTGCATTTTAAGTGTGTGTTTATCACCTTGGTTTATCCACAGGACTTGAGGTACTCCATGTAATATAGGCTCTTCAACACTGTGGGGAGAAATCCAGAGACCAAGTGCAAATCAAGTGCAATCAAGTTCTGTCCAAGGGGCCTCTCACATGGTCATAGACATGAACTCCCTGCCACACACACACACACACACACGCACACATGCGCACACACACACACAAATGAGCTGTTTATGTGGCATTTCTGGAAAATCATGGTTCAAAAAGACCCATAAAGGCCCCTCAATCATATAACATGGGCCTGCATGTGTGTGTGTGTGTGTGTGTGTCCTTGTTTACCTACCCTTGTGGGGACAAAATGTCCCCATGAGTAATGAAATACCAGATTTCTTCTTCCTCATGGGGACTTTTTCAGGTCCCCATGAGGAAATTGAGCTATTTTAGGGTTAGGGGTTAAGTTTAGGGTTGGGATATGGTCAGTGTCAGGTTAAGGTTAGGGTTAGGTTAAGGTTAGGATTAGGGTTAGGTATGTAGTGTTGAGGGTTAAGGTCAGGGAGAGGGGTCAGGGAATGAGTGCAAGTCTTTGGAATGACCCCACAAGACATGAAAAATGACTTGGTTGTGTGTGTGTGTGTGTGTGTGAGAGAGAGAGAGAGATTTCCTGATTAATTGATTCATTAATTTGTTGTTTTATTTATTATTTTTGTGGTGTATCACTTGATTATAGGCTCCTTTAACCTTTTAAGCCCAAGAGGCCCCCAATTGGAGTCCATCAAATGCAGCGGATATATTCAAACTCATGAAACTTCAGTCCTCATTTTAAATTCTAGTGGAGCTGCTAAGGTTTCTGACAATCCCAAATATGTCCATTTGAATAACAGGGAAATGTGTGTAAAATATGTACTCAATATAGATATTTCCATTTGAAGTAATGCTGTGACCATAAAAACATGGCGCCCTGGGTTTGAATATCTCTCTCATTATAAGTGCAATGCAGCTTCAGTGAAGCGCTGAGGGCAGCAGATACAGAATATGTGTGTGTCATTGTCCTCCATTAGGGGAAAAATGTGTTTTCTTATGTCAAATCCTTTTAAGGGAAAAAGGCAGGGTATAATGGTTTAAGTATGTTTCAGTATTAAGCCGTAATTGGGATAAGTGAGATTTCTTACAAGAATATAAAAAATATATTTTGCATAGGCCTACTTTATTGGGGCCCACATTCACATAAGATTAATGAATGAAGAAACTGGTTGATAGATGACGCTATTAAAGTTTGAACTGGAGAAAGTGGGGTGACAATAAGGCTATCTGTTAAAATGTGAAATTCTTTAACAAGTGCGAAACGTATGCAAATTCAAAATGGAGCACTGGTGGACGTTAAGTGGAGCAGCTAAAAGAAAGCTAAAAAAGAAAAAGAAACCAAGGAAGCATCTTTTTTAGATAAGGCTGTCTCTTACTCTGCCCGTCTGTAATTGCAAAGGTGAGCGGTCATTCTCTCTGCTCTCCAGAATTAAAAATGAGCTGAGTACGAAGATGACACAAAAACTTTTCAAATCGTTTTCTCTCATGGCTATTGAGAGCGAACTGACTGATATCGTGGATGATTTCACACGACGCAAAGCCAGGAGAAAATGCCTTGGTTAAGTTGGTAAAGGTAAGATGATTTCATGGTTAATTTTAACTCATAAAGACACAGTCTTGTTTTTGCTAGGTATAGGCCTATGTGACTCCATTGCTTGCTGTAAATTGTTTTCAGGCCTTGTTTTTGTTTATAATCCAAATGGCTCAACTATCTCATTTGTAATTGATAGCGGTTTAATTTGTTCATTTTTTACGGCGTGAAATGTCAACACGAAAGTGGCAAAATCGATCAATACTGTAAGTGACATTTTCATTCGTGAATGTTACGTGTGACAGTGTAAGTGATGCATTAAACTGGAGTAAATACTGTAGACAGCAGATAAATGCCTGATTTTTAATGTATAAATGGTGCAAATTTTTCTAGTGTGGCAGTAAATTTGGTGATATTCACATTAGATTTGGAGGATGTTTTGGTGATTTTTAACTTGTTTGCCATTACTTGTACACAACCTTCCCTGCACAGGCGGCGGGGGGTTCTTTCACATCTCTGTGCCCAGGGGCCCGACATCTCTTAATCCATCTATGGCCGTAGCAATTAAAAAGGCCAACAGGATGCTGGGATATATAGCCAAAAGTATTGAGTATAAATCCAAGGAGGTCACACTTCTCTCGCACAACTCATTCGTCAGACCACTTCTAGAGTATTGTGTACAGTTCTGGGGACCATACTTTAAAGATAGGGGAAGGTGGGGCAAAATGGCCCCATCGGGTAAAATGGCCCACCCTATATATACCATATATCCAGTGCTGCCTTCTAGTGGAAGTTCCACGTGATGATTAGTCACATGATGTAAAACTTTCAACAAAATGGCGGAAGTTTCAAAGTTTTCACGGAGTGGAGAAAAACAGAAAAACAGATTTTTGAGGCCTTGCATCTATCGTAAATAGTATTAGTTTTTGTTAACTGTGCTAACAAAGTTCCATAGATCATTCTGATCCATGTATCAACTTGACGGTAACTCAAAATCACAAATTTGAATCGAAAAGTCTAACTTTGATCTTGAAAGCATTCCTGATGAAGTGGGTTGTTATATATAAAGTGCTTCTGGGGCAAAATGGAACAAGCGGGGTCAAAATGGCAAATGAGCCATTTGGCCCCACAACTGTGTGCCATTTTGCCCCAAACCTTCTATGAATTTTCTTTAATTTGGTATTTAATAACTGTATATCTGATGTTATTATAGTCAGCTCCCATGATAAAAAGAACAACACAGCAGATAAAAGAAACAATATGAAGACATTTAACTGGTTCTATTTTTTCAAATCATAGAAAATGCCACAAAATTAGACAAGAAAGACAACGAGACAGTCTTGATCTGTTCAGTCCATGGAATTGGCACTACAGGCTGTTGAAAGTGGCCAGATGGGATACTTGAAAGCATCAAAAGAGTTTGGTGTGCCAAAGACAACACTAAAGAGGCGACATAAGGGAATAAACAAGAAAGCTATAGGATCATCAAAAATACTGGGACGATTTGATGTAAGTATGCTGTTAATAGAAATTATAAGTTAACATATGATATATAATATATAGTATAATATAAGTGTAAACAATATAAAAATTATGATATAATATAATTTAATTATAAAATGATATATAAAAAAAATAAATTGGTATAAATATAGCTGTAATTCTGTAAAATATATAATTTTGTAAAAATTAAAATATATAAATTGGTATAAAAAATTCTAAGATATCATTTTAATTACTTTTTCCTGTGATAATGCTAGATACTGATGCCTGTTTTTTTAAATTTCAGAAGGTATTTTCTGATGAGATGGAGCATTCTCTTGTTCAGTATATCGTGGCAATGGAAGAAATGATGTTTAGGATAGGAACTGCTGAAGTATGTTGTCTTGCCTTCCAATTAGCCGAAAAAAATGGTATAACCCATCCTTTCAAAAATGAAAAAGCTGGAAAAGATTGGTTAAAAGGCTTTCTCTCTAAGAAATAAGCAGTTATCAATAAGAACTCCTGAGGCTACCTCTGCATCTAGGGCACATGGTTTCAACAAAACGGCTGTTTGAAAGTTCTTTGACCTACTGGAGGCCATTGTATCTGAACATCATTTTCCTCCTCAAAACATTTACAATGTCGATGAGACAGGAATGACCACTGTCCAGACAAAGCCCTCAAAGATCATAGCTTTGAGAGGAAGACGTCAAGTGGGAGCTTTGACTTCTGCAGAAAGAGGAACTTTAGTCACAGTGGAAATATGTATGTCAGCTACTGGATCTTATGTGCCTCCATTGTTTGTATGGCCACGTGTCAGAATGAAGCCAGAGCTGATGGATGGTGCTCCATCTGGTGCCATTTCTGCCTGTCATAAGTCCGGCTGGATGCAGCTATCCATTTTCTCTGACTGGTTTGACCATTTCATTAAAGTCACTGGTGCCTCCAAAGATAACAAAGTACTTCTCATACTGGATGGGCATTCAACACATAAATAAAATATTGATGTCATTAACCCCTGGATGGGCATTTTTTAAAAAATGCCTATAAAGGACGTACTCAAAAAATAAATTGTTCTTGTTTTTATTAACAAGGCAAGAGTTTTAAAAGGCAAGAGAAAATGGGGTGTACCAACTCTGTCTCCCACCACATTGTTCACACAAGCTGCAACCACTAGATGCAGCGTTCATGAAACCGCTTTCTACATACTACACACAAGAAGTTAAATGTTGGTTGCAAAATCACCCAGGCAGATGTGTAACTGTGTTTCAGTTGGCAGAACGATTTAGAAATGCATACCTAAAATCTGCCACAGCTCTTAATGCTGCTAATGGTTTTCGCAAAACAGGAATCTACCCAGTGAACCGCAGTGTTTTTGCAGATCATGAATATTCTCCTGCAGATGTGACAGACTGTTACCCCCAGGAAGCTGAACCAGATAAAGATGGCGATCCAACAGCATCTCAACAGGCACCTCGTGATGTGGAAGACCTAACCAAACAGCCTGCACAAGCTGGTGATCCACCAATCCCTTCAGTTGACACAGCAAGAGAGCCAGATCAATCTCCTGAACTAGCTCAGATTAATGATTCTGCATCAATTGACATAGTTCAAGAACCAGATCAGCTAGCTCAGAGTAATGACCTTCCAGAATCTGCAATAACTGACCTAGACCAAGAGCCAGCTCAACTACCCTCTGGTAGTGATTCACCAATCTCTTTGTCTGTGACAGTTTATGAGTCTGATCAGGAAAATCATGCAATGGCTCCATCGGATGCAGCAGACAAATATCTACCAATCTCTGCATGTGTGACAGACAAAGTCCAAGAGCCAGCTCAGGGTAACAACCCACCTGTTTCTTCTGTGACTGATATAGCTCTAGAGCCAGATCAACTCACTACGGATGAGTCACCAGTCACTATGACTGCTACAGACAAAACAGAAAAACCTACACAATCATATCAGGTTACTGGTACACAAGCAGTCCCTAAAAAGCCTTCTGCAGTGTCAATTTGCTGGAAAGAAATATTTGATGGCCAAACACCAAATACATCAAAATTTGTTTTGTCTTTTGAAATATCACTGCCACCTAAGGTTAATCCTAATGCAAACCCATCAAAGCGTATCAAAAAGAAAACTAAGAAAGGTTCTGCAGAGTTACTTACCACCAGCCCTTATAAAAACACTCTGTTTGAAATGCTAGAAGCTAAAAAAGCTGAGGAGGAAAAGAAATTAGAAAAGAAAAAACTTAAAGAAAACAAACAGGCCACAACAAAGAAAAGGAAGACAAATCCTGGAGAGAAAACAAATCCTGGAAAGAAAACAAAATCAGCTAAAGTCAGTTCCCCATGCGATGATAGTGATGATGATGATGAAGATGGGTTTATTTTTGCTCTGAACCTTACAAGAAAACATCCAAAGATTCTTGGATTCAGTGTACATCATGTTTTGAATGGGCTCATGATGATTGCGCAGGAGTAGATGAGGATGATGAGGAATATGAGTGTGATTTATGCAAAGATGAATAGATATCTGCAGTAAAAAAGAGTCTAAAAGTACACTTGGTTTGGAAATATCAGTGATATTTCAAAATAATTTGTGTTGGTTAGCTAATTTTGATGGTTGAAATGATTAAGGAAATTTAAATGTTTGGACCATATTGCCCCTTTGGTGTGTGCCATTTTGCCCTATCCAGTGGACAAAATGGCCCACTATATATATTTTTCAAATTTTTCATTTTGTGTTAAAATGGTTTGCAAAGGTTGGTCTTAGAATGTGTTATATTTTTGATAATAAATTTGTGTTTCATATATTACTTAGTATTGATTCATGTCTCTATAAATGTGATATAAATGTCAACCCTAAGCTTAAGGGGTCCATTTTGCCCCACCTTCCCCTATAGAGGCTCTAGAAAAAGTTCAGAGAAGAGCAACTAAGTTAATTCCAGGTATAAAAGATGAAAGCTACGAGAAGAGGCTGAAGATCCTTAATCTCTTTAGTCTTAGGAAAAGGAGACTTTGGGGCGATCTGATTGAGATCTTCAAATATGTTAAGGGGATTAACAAAGTGAATTATATAGGATTACTTCGGCCAAGTTTTGTTACTAAAACTTGGGGTCACATATGGAAGTTGGCAAAGGGTAAATTTAGCACTGACATCAGGAAATATTTTTTCACCCAGAGAGTAATCTCAGTGTGGAATATCTTGCCTGACCATATTGTTGAGGCAGAAACCTTGGGAATTTTCAAGAATACTCTTGATTTAGCGCTGGATACCATTGAGTCATTGAGTATTTGAAGTAATAGATTCACTAAACTGGCAAGCCTAGTTGGGCTGAACAGCCTGTTCTCGCCACTCATGTTATGTTATGTTATCCCCAATCCAAGAAACGCGCTGCAAAAACAGAAACGATGCAAAGTCTAAAACACTCAAACCACAAAAAAAAATGCAAGAGAAAAATGCTGTATTTAGACATCAACACAACAGAATTACTCCAAGCGCCAACTAGGCCAGGTTCTACTTTGACCAGACCGAGAATGGCTGGAGTATTTGTTTTATGGTTTTTACACCACAGCGAAGGGTTTGCACGGGGCTGTGACTTTGTGAGCATGCACAAAGGGCTCGCTCAGCTTTGCGACCTTTGGAGCATGCACAAAGGGTTCGCATGCGATTACGGCCTTGTAATGTGATGCACAGAAATCAATGGATAGCACTGAATAGTTAAAACTTTGCCATTTAAATGCATCAGATATGACAAGGTAAGTTGGCAAAAAGGCTTTCTAGGGAGGTAATGTTAGTTTGCTTGCTTAGCTAGCTAGTTCACTAGCCTAGCTTGCTTAGCTAGCTAGTTCGCTAGACTAGCTTGCTAAAAAATATATTTGGTATAATATAAATGCTTGCGGTTCATCTCAAGCCAAGTGAGATAGTTAAATAATGGATAATTTTTATTCACTTATTCTCTCTTTCTATTTCTATTAGTTTTCTGTTGAGCACTTATGTTGTATTGTTGTTGAAATGCAGCGTTTTTCTCTTGCATTTGCTTTTGTGGTTTGAGTGTTTTTCACTTTGCGACATTTCTATTTTTAAGCGTGTTTCTCTCATTGGGGATGTTTTAGGCCAAAATATTATTATGATTATTATTCATAATAATAGTCTATCCATCCATTCATTCATTCTCTATACCCGCTTATTCCTCACTAGGGTCGCGGGGGGAGCTGGAGCCCACTAACCCTAGGCGAAGGCAGGAACCCACCCTGGACAGCCTGCCAATCCATCACAGGGCACACACATCATTCACACACCATTCGCTCTCACACTCATAGCTATGGGTAATTTAGTGTCTCCAGTTAGCCTGATATGCATGTCTTTGGACTATGGGAGGAAACCGGAGTACCCGGAGCAAACCCACGTGAACATGGGGAGAACATGCAAACTCCACACAGAAAGGCCTCAGGCCGGATTCAAACCCATGACCTTCTTGAGGCGACAATGCTAACCACTGCGCCACCATGCCGCCCGATGATGATGATGACGACGACGACGACGACGACGACGACGACGACGACGACGACGACGTCGTCATCATCATCATCATCATCATCATCATCATCATCATCATCATCATCATCATCGTATTCCTACAACAGCCTGTATTTTTGAGCCAGACTTATGAATGTTTGGCATAAGCTAACACTAAAATGAAAATGACCAAACAACAAGTTTTATTTTTTATTGATTTTTTAAATTATTTTTCACTAAAACACAAATAGGCTGCATGAGCAAAAAATACCTGTCTCCAGGAGCAAACCTCCATAACATAAAAGTATCAAACAGTCTTCAGTGCAATTATTGGCACCCTTGTTTAAATTCAAGAAAAAAGCATCATAAATTGCATAAAAATCTGAGTTGATCATTTTTTATGCTACAATCACATCAGAAGAGAATATTCTCTTGTGCCTGTGCCAGTGCCAGTGTGGCGGCTTGGTGCTAAGCTAATTTCCAATACTGATATGTTGGATGTTCTCAGTCTCTTTTACATCTGATAATGTGTCCAGGGCTCATGTGAAGAAGAGGGTCTCTTCTGCTAGACGACGGGTATATAGTCTCATGGGAGACGGTTTCTGTTACCCTGGTCAGTCTACTGGGGTTAAGAGATATCTTTGGAATGCGGCTGTCAGGCCAATTTTGTTGTACGGTTGTCATTGTATTGATGTGTCTCGGAAGGATGACAGAGGGCTGGAGAGTTTCCAGTCTGATAGGATCAAGAATCCCCTTGGTTTACCTAGGAAGAGCCATCATAGTAAGCTCCTTAAAGCTCTTGGTATTCCCCAGATTGCTGACATTCTGCATGTTGAAAGGATTAAATTGTTCAAACGTGTGTTTAATAGGGCGTCTCCTGCAAGAACCCTTAATGCCATGCTCTTGGCTAAATGGCTCACTGACGGTGAGGTTGTGTCGGGCACACTTGTGGGTACTGTTATTGATGCTGGTCTGTGCCCTGTAGATATTGCGTTTTATAGCCGTGTCTGTCCACCTGGCCTGGCCTGCAATGTGTCTTGCACTGAGGATGGGGTGGTTGACTCACTTATTGCCCTCATCTTTAGTGACAGATATGACAGGCCAGACTCGGCGGAGCAGGCACTTGCCAAGCTCCTCGTGAAAGCGTTTTAATTGTTTTATTTATGCTGTCACAGTTTAGTTTTATGTTTTATATCTTTTGTATGTATTTTATTCTCCTGTCAAGGAGGTTATAAATATAAATAAAAAATATATAATTTTATCTCTTTACTTATATTCACATGTTGTAACGCCTCGGCTCCAGCACCCTCAATCACCTCAATCACAAATTACGGAACCGTGTTTTAGGTAATACCGAATCAATTCCTAAAGAACAAATACACACATGTCTGTACCATGTTTTCTTTTAAAACCAAACTGGTTATCCCAAGTAGTTAAATATATTTCAATTCTATTCACCAAAATGACTTCAATTAACTTTGAGCATACATTAGAGAGACATATAGGGCGACAGTTATTTTTATCTGAAATACTTTTGTTCTTATCCTTTATGATGGGGATAATAATAGAATCCATAAGGCTTTGAGGTAAATAACCATGTATAAAAACAGAAGAGACAAACAAAGATAGTACAATAGGCAGCTGGTGACCAGCATACTTAATATGTTCAGATGATGTACCATCTCTTCCACATGCTTTGCCATTAGGAAGACTGTTTATAGCTTCACAAACTTCGTTTGCAGGAACCACCATACTCCTATCAAAAGGTAAGTATCTGCTCTTCAGGTTCTCATAGGCATCGGTCACATTACTATCATGGACACAATTAAATACAGATTCATAATGCTGTTTCCACATATGAATTTCATCGCCCCTGGCCTCACAGACTATATTAGGTAAGTTAATTTTACTCTTACTGAGATTTTTAATATGTTTCCAAAAATATTTGTCATTTTTACGACACAGTTTTTCAGCAAGCTGATTGGCTATAATTCTATTTTTATGTGCTTTACATTTTCTTAATGCATATTTAAACTGATGTCTAGACTGCTTCATAGTTTCACACTATCTAGGTTTGCCCATTTCCCTCCATAAAGTATATGCAGCTCTCACAGCCTGATGTAAGCCATCTACATGCTCTTTCCATCCAGGGACATAATTTTGAGAATACGTCTGAGGCCTTCTTTTTTTAATCAACTTTTGGCTGGAGTTTAAAAAAATCTTAATTATATTGCAATAAAAACTGTTTATATCCGTTTGATGTGAAGTAATATTACAGTTTAGATTTCTACATTTAACTCCATCAGGAATTATAACTTTGTTAAACATAATATTTGTATCACATCTATAATCAACGCCCTGGCCTGAGATAAATACAACCAGGGGAAATGTGAATTCAGCAAGACTTTCCACAAAGTCAACACACGAGAAAGCGATCAACCGCCTGCAACTTGCTGCGGTCGCGAACATGAACCTGGTGAACAGGCCGTCACTACCTGATGTGGTGTCCAACGTGGTTTGCGGTGCGGCTAGTGGACACGGGGAGCTGCGGCAGCCGGAGCGGGAGGTGCTTGGTTCGAACGCGGTTGTAAACTCAAGAGCCAGTGGATACTGGGTGCCGAGGCAGAAGCGAGGGGGGCTGCAGTGTGCTGCTGGGACTTCAATACCCAACGCCAGCGGGTATCAGGCGCTGGAAGAAAAGAGGATGGGGCCACCACGGTCAACCGAGTCATTTGCGCCTGGAGGACACACAACACCGGTGGAGACACTGACGGTGCTGCTACCTGGGGAAGGCAAGGAGGCCGACACATACTGTGTGCAGTTAGAGACACCAGTAGCATCGGCAACTAAATCGCTGCCAAAGGCCACAACAGTGAGGAGTAATATATTGGACTTTAATGAGGAGCAGTTATCCGTCTTTACATCGAAGGGTTTGCGCTGTTTTCATTTAAACATTCGCAGCTTACTGCCAAAGGTTACCGAGGTACGTGAGCTGCCCAGAACAATCAACGCAAGCATACTATGTTTCTCAGAGACATGGTTAGACTCTAATATCACTGACTCTGAAGTTGAAATTGAAAACTTTGTTATCGTTTGCAAAGACCGGAACAGACAAGGGGGAGGGGTATGCATATTTGTGAGGTCTGATATTGACTTTAGATTAAGACAGGATCTGGACAATGACAACCTGGAAGCTGTGTGGATTGATATTTTACTTCCAAAGAGCAAACCAATATTGTTTGGTGCTGTTTATAGACCTCCTCATCAGAGTGACTTTATCCAAAGTTTAGAATGCGTATGTGCAGGATGTCATGACTTTTTAAACCGGGAAGTTATTTTAATGGCAGATAATAATATTGATGTTTTAAATACAGATGGTCCATTAAACAATGGCTTTTGTGATTTCCTGAAAATGCATGGTCTAACCCAACTAATTAACATCCCAACCAGAATAACTGAACATAGCCAAACTGTTATTGATCATATTATGGTATCTGACACATGTAAAATCCTACAAAGTGGTGTCATTGTATATGGAATTCGTGATCATTTTGTAACCTACTGTACCAGGAAAGTTAAATGAGCCCCAATTAAATGTCATAAAACTGTGAAGAGCAGAAGTTTAAAAGGGTATAATATAAATAACTTTCAGGACAAACTTAAAAATGTAAACTGGATGGAAATTACCAACATAAATGATGTTGATACAGCATGGGACCTCTTTCAATCTATTTTCTTGGAAGTACTTAACAAAACAGTCCCACTAAAAGAGACCAGGATAAAACAGATCTCAGCCTTGGTTAAATAATGATATCCTGGACACCATTCACCTAAGGAATAAGAAATTAAGTGAGTTTAAAAAAAGCAAACTGCCTGCTCTTTTTAAAGACTATAAAATACTAAGAAATAAGGTGCAGCGAATGGTGAATGAGGCAAAAAAAGGATCCTCAGAAATTGTGGGCAACTCTTAGACCTTTGGGGACGAAAGAGAACCCTAGGCAAAAGCAAGGTAAAATAGGCCTAGACATAAAAGGGTCCATATCATATGATAAAAGATTGGTGGCAAACACTTTTAATGGTTTCTTCACAACAACTGCAAGTAATCTGGTACAGAAGCTTCCATCTACCTCTGGTGTTTTTAGTGATCCACAGAGGGTGCATCAGTTTTATGAAGAAAGGGGAGTCAAGCCAAACACGTTTTATTTCAAACAGGTAACAGAGGAGTTGGTACTAAAAAAAACTCAAAGGCCTGAATCCTTCCAAGGCTACAGTTTTGACAACATCCCTGCTAGGTTTCTCAGAGATGCTGCTGAAATAATCACTCCTGTTTTAACCCATCTTATAAACTTATCCATTGAAAATAACCACTTTCCCAGTAAACTTAAGGTGGCAAGAGTAATACCTTTATTTAAAAAGGGGCCCAAATCTGATCCTGGAAATTTCCACCCTGTATCTATCCTGTGTTCAATATCAAAAATTATTGAAAGGATAATTTATGAACAAATAGACAGTTATTTAGCAGAGCAGAACCTGCTATTTGACTTTCAGTCAGGCTTTAAAAAGCCCACTCCACTGATACCTGTCTTCTTTTTCTTACAGATTTTATTAGGAAAGAGGTGGATAAGGGGAATTTTTGTGGCATGGTGTTAATAGACCTTCAAAAGGCCTTTGATACGGTTCAGTATGATGTCCTTTTGAACAAGCTCAAAGCTTTGGGATTTTCAAATTCAACTCTTCAGTGGGTGAGGTCATACCTACATGGCAGAGAACAAGTGGTGGATGTGGAAGGGACCTTGTCCTCACCTCTTAAATTACACTTGTGGAGTTCCCCAGGGGAGTATATTGGGCCCTCTCTTTTTTTTGTTATATGTTAATGATATGCAGGCAGCCATAGATTGTAATTTGTTTCTATTTGCAGATGACTCAGCTATCCTAGTCTCTCATAAAGAGAAATCAGAGGTGTAAAGGCTGCTTAGTCTAGAACTCTTTAACCTCAGGGCTTGGTTAATAGACACTAAGCTGTCTCTCCATCATGGAAAAACAGAATCAATTCTTTTTGGGTCTAGAGATAAACTGAAAAAGTCTTTGGGTTTTAGGGTAGTTGTAGGTGATATTGAAATTATGGCCAAGGAAGTGGTCACTTACTTAAGTTGCATAGTGGACAACAAATTATCAGGGGAGTTTATGGCCCAAAGAGTTATCTCAAAGGTAAGCCAAAGGACTAAGTTCCTGGCAAGAATATCCAGTCTCTTAGACAGCGACACCTTGAAAATCTTGGCTGATGCTCTTGTCAAATGCCATTTTGGCTACGCCTGTACATCTTGGTACACTGGCACTACTAAAGGCCTCAATGACAAGTTACAGATCTGTAAAAATAAACTGATCAGAGTGATCCTTAAACTCCATCCTAGAACTCATCTCCTTCCGAATCATTTTTCCAGTCTCAGATGGCTTAGAGTGGAGGAGAGAGTTTCCCAACAAACTGTGTTTAGTTTATAAGATAAGAAATAACCTGGTACCCAAGTATTTATTAAATTACTTTTCTAAAATTAGTGACACACACAGTTATTCCACCAGGGGGAGTTCCACTGATTACAGGCTATGCCGTTTTAAGAGCTGTATGGGAAAGTATTCTTTCCTTTGCTCAGCAGCTGTCTTGTGGAATGGCCTACCTTCCAACCTCAAAATTTTGAGCTCATCATATGTTCAGTTTAAATCTTTAATTAAAAACATGGTTAGCAAACTCATAAACAGAATCAAAAGATCCTTTAAGTTCAGGTATTTTTGTACTGTCTGCGTGTCTTAGTTTAGCCCTTGTTTATTTGTACTTATTTTCAGTTTGTTTTTTATTGTTTTTGTTTGTTTTTGTTTTACTTGTTTGTCTTGATTGTTTGTTGATCCCTTTCCCCTTTTTGTCTTAAATGTTTTTAGTTCATGTGTCATTATTGCACTTCCATCTTAAGGACCACAATGAAATAAGCCTTTGGGCTTCATTGTGTTTTTTATCCTTTTGAACACTTCTTGCTGAATGCTTGTTCAATGAAGTTTCAATCAATCAAAATCTTCAATATCATTAATGGAAAGACAATCCCAGTTTATTTTAGGGTGAATGACATTGTTACACGAGGGAACTACCACAGGTGCACACTTTGAATTATATGAAAAGACTATGGGGTGGTGATCAGATAAAATGCAATCATGCAGTACTCTCATATTTAAAATACACATTAGGGCATCCGCAGTACAGACAACATGATCAAGCCACAAAGAGGTATTCCAAGCTGTACTAGTATGTTGTACAACCCCAGTTCTGAAATAGTTGGGACAAAGTATAAATTATGAATAAAAATCAAAAGGCAATGACTTTCAAATCACACCAGCCAGTATTTTATTCACAATAGAACAGAGATAACATAGCTAATGTTGAAACTGAGAAATTTTACAATTTTATCCACAAAATGAGCTCATTTCAAATTTTATGGCTGCTACAGGTCCCAAAAAAGTTGGGATAGGGGCCTGTTTACCATGGTGTAGCATCCCCTCTTCTTTTTGACACAGAGTGGAGGCATCTGGGCATTGAGGAGACAAGTTTCTTGAGTTTAGCCATTGGAATTTGATCCCATGCTTGGTTAATACAGGCTTCCAGCTGCTGGAGAGTTTTGGGTCTCCTTTGACAAACTTTTCGTTAAATTATGCGCCAAATGTTCTCAATCGGTGAAAGGTAAGGACTGCAGGCAGGCCAGTTCAGCACACGGACTCTTCTACTACAAAGCCATGCTGTTGTAATAGCTGCAGTATGTGGTTTTGCATTGTGCTGCTGAAATACACAAGGCCTTCCCTGGAATAGATATCATCTGGAGGGGAGCATATGTTGCTCTAAAACCTTTATATACCTTTCGGCACTTCATGGTGCTTTTTAAAACATGCAAGTGTCCCACACCATATGCACTAATGCATCCCCATACCATCAGAGATGCTGGCTTTTGAACTGAACCCTGATAATAGGAGGAGTGGTCTGTCTCCTCTTTAGCCAGGAGGACACAACGCCCATGAATTCCAACAAGAATGTCGAATTTGGACTCGTCTGACCACAGGACACTTTGCCACTTTGCTACAGTCCATTTTAAGTGAGCCTTGGCCCACAGAACACGGCGGCGCTTCTGGATCATTCTCAACAATGGCTTCCTTTTTGCACGATAGAGTTTTAGTTGGCATCTGTGGATGGCATAGCGGACTGTGTTTACAGACAGTGGTTTCTTGAAGTATTCCTGGGCCCATTTAGTAATGTCAATGACAGAATCATGCCGGTGAGTGATGCAGTGGCGTCTGAGGGCCCGAAGATCATGGGCATCCAGTAAAGGTCTTTGGCCTTGTCCCTTAAACACAGATTTTTCCAGTTTCTCTGAATCTTTTGATGATATTATGCACTGTCGATGATGAAACCTTCAAAGCCTTTGCAATTTGATGTTGAGGAACATTGTTTTTAAAGTATTCCGCAATTTTTTTTACCAAAGCCTTCACAGGTTGGAGAGCCTCTGGCCATCTTTACTTCTGAGAGACTCAGCCTCTCTAGGACATCCCTTTTATAGCCAATCATGTTACACACCTGATGCCAGTTAACCTAAATACTTGCTAAATGTTCTTTCAGCTGATTCTCTTATATATTAATAGCTTTTTCAGCCCTTTTTTTGCCTGTGTCCCAACTTTTTTGAGACCTGTTGCAGCCAGAAAATTTGAAATAAACTCATTTTATGGATAAAAATGTAAAATGTCTCAGTTTCAACATTTGAAATGTTATCTATGTTCTATTGTGAATCACATTTTGGCTCGTGATCTGAAAGTCGTTGCATTTTGATTTTATTCACAATTTACACTTCGTCCCAACTATTTCGGAATTGGGGTTGTATATGTAAAAGTGTCTACAGGCATACACAATTTGTCAGCAACATGAAGACCATTGTCATCACAATATCTGGGTCATTCTACATGAAACCAACAAATACTGTCCCCAGAACTGAGTGCACTTTCCAAAGCTATACCAACATTGCTTGTGCAGCCATTATTACAAAATGCAATATTTATTCAAATTGCATTCAGATAATACACTGAAATCTATGATCAAAAAAATTCTTGATTTGCTTTTAGGATGACTATTATGAAAAAGCTACCCTTCCTGTGTCCCCAGATGAGAAGTTGCATAGATACTTCTAGTTTAAATCTGTTTTTTTTTCCCAATAAATGATTGTTTTTGTGTTCCGTGCACTGCACAAGATAATTATCTATATATACACAATGCTTTTTCCCATCAATTCATGCTCTTTGTGTATTTTGGGGTAATTTTTGTCTTGTCCACATTTTTTTTGTGTAACTTCTGTTACCCTGATTGAATCATAATGCCCACAGGTGTCAGTCTGACAGTTTTTTTTACAAGGAATCCTCTGGAGCCCATTAGAGGGCAGCACATCATTGTTTAGCAGTTTTCAAAAGGTGAGTCAGTGCCATTTTTTTTTATCTGTCTTTTAAGTTTTAACATTTCAGGAGTACTGATATGACAAGTAACTTCTGTTATGACCATATGTCATTCATACATCATGGAAACCATAAATTAACATGTTCAAAATAATTTGTTAATGAATTATGTTGTCATAAATGTGTTCATTGGGTGATAACAGAGGATTACTCCGCCATTTCTTAGAAGTGCCCTCTTAGAAGTAACTTATGTTTATGCATCTTCTGTTACCACTGGTATCTTCTGTTACGTACATGTAATTTCTGTTACTCTACCCAAGGAGACCATTATGAAGGTACACTGAATATTTGTCATATGATAACTATTTTTCTATAATTAAGACCACTGGAAGCAACAGTTTTCTGGGCAGGTGGTAAAATTTAAAGGTCAGATTGTTACATTATGCCATATTTTCTGAATCTCAAGGAACAATTGAGTTTAGTGATCAGTATAATTTTTTTGTTCTGAATGTTACCACTTCAAAACAAATTGGTATATTTTATTTAAATTACTTTTAGGACACATGAAGGAGTTAAGGTGTATAATATTTGATGATTATATTATAGCATAAAGGGAGTATTTGTCCAGTCACAGGAGTTACTTCCTGTCAAATTTATCTGTCCTGTTGTGATAAATATTATATATTATGAACTTGATTAAGCTTGCATACTCTGTCTGGTTGACCCTTGAAATGTTAGCAATAAAATACTTTGAAATCAATTGTCTAGACTACATCTTAATTTTTGTTAAGTACCCTAGCCAAATTGTTGGTTGTGTGTACAATGACCCATCTCATAAAACATTCACCAAATAAAGAGTGTTTTGATAAATCTGCATTAAAGTCCGCCACTATAGTTATGCAAGTGCTACTAATATTCTGTATGACTGCAACTAATTTACCAAAGCAATCATTATATTCGTCTATATTTTCATATGATTCAAAGGGAAGGTATACATTGAGTAAATATGAAATAGAGTTACCATTGTTAATTGCAATTCCACATAACCAATCATGTTCAAGCTCCAATCGAGATATATGTAATTGTATATCAAAGGTCTTCCTCCACATAATGCCTACACCTCCAAATGGACGACCAACCAACAGACCTTTAGTACTATCCACTGGTGATACGGCAAAGCCATATAAGTCATCATGGAAGGAATTTAACAAGTGACACTCTTGATCGCAAAGTAGTAGTCGTCCTTGAAAACATATGATATCACAGCAAGTAAAAATATTGCCCAACAGTGAAGAAATGCTTTTAAAGCTGTTGCAATTATAAGAAATAATTTTAAAATCCTTAAGTAAAACCACAAGCTACAGCACACTATTGGCTACGTTTAACATAAAACTTTCGCACAATAACACCCATTGGCCAGTTATCAGCATTATACAATATATAGAATGATCAGAACACACTCCCTCAACTTTACTTTACTTTACTTTACTTTACTCAATACTTAGAGGAATAGACAGTTTAGTCTGTTCGCGCGACAAGGAGTCTCGTACGGTGTGTTGCCTGCCTGGTGCCCAGGTAGGAGACCTCCTGGAGCGTGCGGACAAGCTCCTGGCCAGAGCAGGGAGGGATCCAGTTGTCATGGTCCATGTTGGGACTAATGACATAGGTAAGGGTAGGTTTGAGGTTCTGCAAAGCAAATTTGTTGAATTAGCTGAAAAGCTTAGGAGCAGATCCTCCACGGTAGTGTTCTCCGGGATTCTATCGGTACCACGTGCAAGCAGAGGGAAGCAGAATTTTATCTGGAGGTTTAACGCGTGGCTACGAACCTGGTGTAGGAAAGAGGGGTATAGGTTTATGGGGCACTGGAACTATTTCTGGGACAGGGGTGACTTGTTCAAGCCGGATGGGCTACACCTGAACCGGAGGGGTACCTTTGCACTGGGTCAGCGTATGTTGAGGGTAGCAGAAAGTTATTTAAACTAGGGACTTGGGGGGCAGGGAGGTTAGAGAGTGTTATACAGAGAGAAATGCAGACTGCCCTGATGGAAGCTGACAGCGTTACATGCACTATTGATGATATATTTTTAAAGCAAAAAAGCGTGGTGAGGGGCTTTGAGCAGCGGGCACATGGGAAATCGAAGGGGAAGAGCGTTTGTGATAACCTGAAATGTTTTTATCTAAATGCAAGAAGCATTAAAAATAAATTTCGAGAACTTGAGGCCGTTATGATTAGTGAAGGCTATGACATAGTTGGGATCACAGAGACATGGCTTAGTGAAGAGGATGGAGATGAATATAATGTAGAAGGTTATAAGCTCTTTAGGAAGGATAGATGCAATAGGCGAGGAGGGGGTGTAGCACTCTATGTGAACGAACACATAAATGTGCAGGAAATTCCTGAAATTGAACATTCCTTGCCCTGCGAAGATATCTGGGTCAGGCTCACTGGCAAACACGAGACTGGTTTAAACATAGGTGTATGTTATCGACCACCAGCTTTGGACAGTACAGTCAATGAAATGCTCTTTAAGAGGATTACGCAAGCTTGTAGAGGAGGAGGGACTATTATTATGGGAGACTTAAATTATCCTGGTATTGATTGGGAAAAGGTGAAAGGACAGGGGAGGGGGAGGAAGAATTTCTAGATGTCATAAATGATAATTTTTGGTGCAGTATGTTAATAAACCTACAAGAGAGAAGGCAATTTTAGACTTAGTGCTCTGTAATGACCCAGATAGAATTAGCAATGTTGAGGTACGGGAGCCACTTGGGACAAGTGATCACTACTATTAATTTTGAGGTTTCATGGGAAGTTAAAAAGGTGTATTCAAAAACAAAAATTTTCAATTTTAGGCAAGCAAACTTTGACAGGATGCGCTCATATCTAAGTGAAATAAAATGGGAGACACTCCTGGACTGTGAGTCTGTAACTGAGATGTGGGAAAGATTTAAGGGGGTTTTACTTGATTCACAATGCAAATTCATTCCAAAGGTGTCCAAAAGTAAGCTGAAAAAGCAGAATCCTCAGTGGATGACCGCAGCTATTCGTAGGAGTTTGACGGAAAAGAGGAATCTTTATAAGATGTACATAGAGGATAACAATGAGATTACTAAGGCCGAATACTGGAAAATGCGGGCTGTGGTCAAAAAAGAGCTGAGGAATGCTAGAAGACTGTATGAAAGACAAATTGCAGAGGGGGCAAAAACTAACCCTAAACGCTTCTTTCAGTACTGTAGTAGAAAAAGGAAAGTCAAAGAGCAGGTTAAGTGCATAAAGAATAAAAATGGATCGCTGCTATATAATAACAAGGATATTGCGGACACCTTAAACGGTTACTTTGTTGAGAATTTTACCTTAGAGCGGGTCTTTATTCGGCCAGAGGGCTTGTCCAATGCTCAGGATTATTTAGCGGAAATTGAGGTTAGGGATACCGTAGTATTAGACAAGTTGCATAAACTAAAGGCAGATAAGGCGGCGGGTCCTGATGGCTTATATCCTAGAGTGCTCAGGGAAGTTAGTGAGATCATCTTTAAGCTGCTATCCGCCATCTTTAGACGGTCTTTAGAAACTGGAGAAATACCAAATGATTGGAAACAGGGTAATATAATACCAATATATAAGAAAGGGGACCGTACTGAGCCAGGTAATTACAGGCCAGTCAGTTTAACTTGCATTGCGTGCAAAATATTGGAATCTATCATAAAAGATGAGCTGGACTTATTTCTTGAACGTAACAATATCTTGAGGGATAGCCAACATGGTTTCCGTAAAGGAAGGTCATGCCTGACAAACCTTCTGGAATTTTTTGAAGAGGCCACCAAGACTTATGACCAGAGCAGGGCTGATGACATCATATATTTGGATTTTCAGAAAGCATTTGACAGTACCACATAAGAGACTAATTTTTAAAATGAGCTCCATTGGAGTTACAGGAGGTATTCTGAAGTGGATTCAAAACTGGTTGCAGGACAGAACACAAAGAGTGGTGGTCAGTGGTATCTCATCTGAGCTAGGTATGGTGGGGAGTGGCGTCCCCTGGGATCGGTGTTGGGACCCCTGCTGTTCCTCATCTACATTAATGACCTTGATAGGAATATTGAGAGCAGATTAGTGAAATTTGCAGATGATACTAAATTGGGAGGTTTGGCAAATAGTTTAGAGTCCACTAAAGTGATTCAGGATGATTTGGATAGAATCCAGAATTGGGCAGAAATGTGGCAAATGAAATTTAATGTAGCGAAATGTAAAGTAGTACATGTAGGTAATAAAAACATTAGACGGGATTACTTCATGGGAGGTTTTAAACTGGAATGTGCTCCACAAGAGAAGGATCTGGGAGTGATTGTTGACCAAACCCTCACAGGCTCTAGCCATTGTGCCGTAGCAGTTAAAAAAGCCAATCGGATGCTGGGATACATTCCCAAAAGTATTGAGTTCAAATCCAAGGAGGTGATGCTTCTTTTGTACAACACATTCGTCAGACCACATCTAGAGTATTGTGTACAGTTCTGGGGACCATACTTTAAGAAAGATATAGAGGCTCTAGAAAAAGTTCAGAGAAGAGCCACGAAGCTAATTCTGGGTATTAAAGATGAAAGCTATGAGAAGAGGCTGAAGATCCTTAATCTCTTTAGTCTTAGGAAAAGGAGACTAAGGGGTGATCTGATTGAGGTCTTTAAATATGTTAAAGGGATTAACAAAGTGAATTATGTAGGATTCCTTCAACCAAGTGTTGTTAGTCGAACTCGGGGTCACAAATGGAAGCTGACCAAAGGTAAATTTAGCACTGATATTCGGAAATATTTCTTCACCCAAAGAGTAATTTCGGTGTGGAACAGCTTGCCTGACCATATTGTTGAGGCAGAGACCTTGGGAGTTTTCAAGAGCAGGCTTGACTTAAAGTTAGATACCATTGAGTCATTGAGTATCTGAAGTGATATATTCACGATAGTACAAAGAAACTGGCGAGCCTAGTTGGGCTGAACGGCCTGTTCTCGCCATTCATGTTATGTTATGTTATGTTAAATGATGCATAAGAGTCATGCTTAGTTTGTAGTTTCTCACATTTTGCTTTAAGCTTAAATGCCTCCTGAACAAATGACACAATTTCTTGGCATGAAGTGTCCGGAGCAAGCCTGGATAAAAACAGACACTGGTCTACCAGAGGAGACACGTAGAGCAGAGCCAGTCTCAGACCCGAACACAGCCTTGGGTCTTTTCCTCACTACGGTCTGGAAGGCGTCAGCATCTGTGTGCATTCTGGATTATTTTATTTAACCCTTATTTAACCAGGGAAGTCCCGTTGAGATTTGAAATGTCTTTTTCAAGGGAGCCCTGAGGGTTGAGGTGGGGAGGGAGAGGGCAATTTGCATAGCTAATTAGGTCAGGGGATGATTAGGTGGCAGGTTGAAAGAGCCAGGTTGGGACGTTTGCCATGACATTGGGGAACCCCCTACTCTTACCGAAGAGTGTCATAGGATCTTTAATGACCACAGTGAGTCAGGACCTCAGTTTAACGTCTCATCTGAAAGACGGCGTCTCCTTCAGTACAGTGTCCCCGTCACTGCACTAGGGCATTGGGGATTATTCCACCAGAGGGAAGATCACAACCTACTGGCCCACCAACACCTCTTCCAGCAGCAACTTGGTTTTCCCAGGTGGTCTCCCATCCAAGTACTGACTAAGCCCACAGCTGCTTAGCTTCAGCCACGCGGCTGGAGCAGATTGAACAGTGGTATGACTGCTGGCGACTTGATTGAGCACTGAGTGTTGCACTCGTGCTATCTGAAAGTTTGGAACGTAATCCCACCAACTTGGAACGGTGTTCTGTGGATCTCCCCTTACGACTAACCACTTCGGCTAGGGTGGGGCCCGTCTTTCCCGGAATGACACATGACGCCGCTCCTTTTGACCCGCAAGATTCAACGGAACCCCCGGTCGAAAATTCAGGGTTCTCTGGAAGCAAGGCTGCCACTAATTGCTGTTGTAAGTTTGACAAAAAGTCATCATTCACTGGTGGTTTTGCTTGCTGCATTTTAGCCTGTGAATTTCTTCCCGCATTGCAGAGATGCCAAGTCTCACGCATTCAGCGTAGGTCTCACGCATTTTTTAGGCTTATTCACCGTAGTCCGCAATTGACCGATGGCTAATCCCCACCCTCAAATGCAATGAGCCAATCACAGTGCGTATTCTCTCCCCATATAGTCGGACATTCCGAGCCTGAACTTCCATTGAAATACATTACGGAAACACTGAATCGTTCGCTTTTATGGGGTTTTAAAATGTTTCTAAGTTAAAAAAAAATAGTCAAACGCTGTGCTTGGGGTAAATTTAACTCCGATACGAGGTATCTAGAGAGCTGGTCGATGGGGAGTATTTTATACCCTTCATTTTATACCCTTCAAAGCCACATCATAACCGAGAGAATTGTCTCCTCTGGATAAAGCTGCTTTCACACCGGATGCGAAACAAATTTTTCTCACAACAGATTACATTCAAAGTCAATGCAAAGATGCGAATACGTGCGTTTGCATTCACTTGGAATGTAATCCGTTGTGCGAAAAATTTGTTTCGCGTCCGGTGTGAAAGCAGCTTAAAGCTTTGTGGAAGACCCCACTATCAGCTTTATGTAGCTAACAAAGGTCAACAAGGATGTCTACATTCGTTCGAAGCTAGGTCAACATCGTGTTTAAGGTGACATCTTGTCACTTCACTGGAGATTAATGTAAAGTTATCTATTACATCGCTAAGTTAGCTAATGCTTGCTAAAGTTAGTAAACTCTATGGCTAACTTCAGTGCTGACGGACGTTGGCTTAACGTGAGCTCCTGGCTGCATTGTTCACCATGTTACCTTGTTTACTTAAGAGTTCAGTCATGTCAGGTGAGATTTCTTAAATTCGGTGGCTAGCAATAATAATAATAATATGTAAATTAAATTTATTACCCTGCGGTGCACCAACAATGCTGATCCTCTGTCTTGTTGTGTGAGAGGGTGACGGAAATGAGATGCGGTTGATCGCGTTTGCACTGAGACCTGAAAATTTTAGCTTCAAATTTAAACTTTTTGTTGACCTTCTCCACTCTAAATTCATTTTTGTATCCCTCCAATGCATAGTGTAACCCTATTTGCTGACTTCTTGATGATATTTGAGCCTTCTATCGCCAAAAATCATCGATAGCACCCTGGAAAATATCTCCGACTGTGATACCAGCCATTAGCGCCTGTTCTAAAATGTCGATTGATTGTCCGAGTCAGTGGAGGGGGCAGGGCTTAGCCATAGGTTAATTATTCATTGAATGCTTAATGAGATTCTCATGTGGAATTAAAATCCTTGTGCATTGAAGTTTCCGTTTCACTTGCGTAAAGGCGCACCTCATCACAAGTGACATGGAAAGCGATGATGACTCCGGACTTCCCATGCTTCTCTTTACTCAGGGATTGGAAACAATGCATGTGTTTCTTGATCGACTTTAACTCTGCGAGTGAATTTCCTCAGTGCGCGTTGATTGAATAATAGATACAGTCGGCAACAACGGGAATGCCCACAAACGTCACATCTGGTTTTAGCCAAGGGGGAAAACAATCCTTCCCCCGTCCGCTATACTGTAAAAACGCGGAATTTAAACTTGTCTTGCTAACGCTAAGAAGTTGTCATGACGTACTTTGAGTCGCTATTGCCTGCTGACAAGGATCGATATATTAAAAAATTAAATATACTGGGGTTGGATTGTTGTCCATACATTTTAAAAGACTGGGCGAATGATTCGACTCAGTGGCCTGCAGACATACACGTTCTGTTGTGGGGTCCACCATAATCTGCCAAACTCGTCCTCTCTTGTGATAGCTTGAAGCCATTTTGTCCTCTGTTGTGGTTCCATTTTATTATTTGGTAAAATGTAAAACTTTAATTGGTGATTTTTTGTTTATTTGCGGTGCAAAAGGGCACACAGCAACTCTTCGGCATTATGGCTAATGGCAGAGACCGGTTTGTTTTCCCCCTCGGCTCTACTTTTGTGGGCGTTCCCTTTGTTGCCAACTGTATCTATTGCTGACTACGGCACAGGAACGTGAATGCCACTAAGAGGAGAGACTTGGCATCTCTGGCATTGAAACAAATTCCTTGCGCATGACACAAAACTCCTGTAGCATAGAAAGCAAATCAATACAATTCACATCAACCGGAGGGATCCTCGATAAATCGCAGGCATAAAAAGTTGGGAGAAGGTCATCGTTACACTTGTGCAGTGCCACCAGAATGTCCTCCACATTGGCTTTATCCTTATTGCTGCCCTGTCGCTTTATCATCCTACCAGACGTTTGCTTAACCATATCAAGTGAAAATAAAATTTTCTTTGCTTCCGCAATTTCCGTAGAGTGATAAAAGTCGGCAGAGATTTTTACTAGCGTATCATGTACAATGATGTCCATTTTGTTCATTAAAAAACACAAATCACTGTTTACAATGCTTTTTTCTGAACGATCATTTTGATTAATGTAACCCGATTTTCTGCCAGCCAACTGCGGTTGAGGTTGGCCGCTTTCAAGGTTGTCATCATACAAATTGGCGTGATTACTTTCACACATATAGTGATCCTCTAAACATTTTTCACATAGTAAATCGTCTCTATGAGACAGCTCCAGCTTCTCTCAATTCTCTTCTGGCTTTTTACACTTTTGACATGACCGGAGGCCAATGTTGGACCCATGTCCCCCATACGGGTGCTTGGCTCCTGGCGATTTGATCCAAACTAGGAAAGTGATTATACAACAGCGCAGAATAACGCGAGGCTGCAGTCCGTCTCACCAGAATCCAGCTGGGCAGTCAATCACTTGTAGGCTATTCCCTGGTGTGGGCCTACTCCGGACTCCGCTCGCCCAGCGAAAATAAAAGTGTCATGATTCCCACAAAGCGTTTTGAGTTGGAAATACAAAAAACTTGACCCGGTCAAACACGCAATTTGAAAGTTCCGCAGTTTTCAACAGAACAGCAAAGTTTACATGTATCAGCTCTGCATTATTAAAAGATCCAGTCAGCATGAATTGTCATCGTGCCATGAGTCAGTGTACGTAAGCGTGAACTCCACACTCTTTTGGTGCAAAGTCTCGTAGGCCTGTTGTCTAGTGCTACTCTTGTGAGGACATTATAACCGTGTATTCGCGTATCTTTAGATACCCTTTACTGATAGCACTGTTACTATTGTATATGTTCAACGCTCCATTGTTATTATATTTGGAACCTCATTTCCTGTTCGTTTTTTCATTCTGCTTTTTCTGCCTTTTCTGTGCGACAGCCATTGCACATGTTCCTGTTTTTAATTAAGTAATGTTCTTATTCTGATGTCAAAATCACGAGCACTACCACCAATTATTTTGAATAAATTCAATTAAAGTAAAACTGGCATCTTGCTGGCAATTGTACTGGCAACATCCAGTAGAATCAGACTGTAGCTCACGACAGTAATATATTGCATTATAGTTCATTTGTCAGGAGACTGCAGTGGAAATATAAAGAGGGGAAATGTCATCAGTATGCAAGAGGTTCAAAATATACATAATTAGAATCAATGCTTTGAAAAGGCTCACTTTTACGATGGAATAGTTTTGAACCAGGGGACAATCAATCTGAATCTGTGAGCCATTCTACTTAAGTGTTACGCCATGTCTGGCAGCAAAAAAAGAGGACAGCCACACTAACTTCTTGAGTAATACTGTGCCTTTTGTAGTGGTCCAGGGGACTACTCAGCAGCATATTAAAAACCACAAAGTACTAGGAGTGGTAATTTTTGGCAGAAGGTCTGTACTGGTCATCTTTCATTGGAGGCTAAAACTTGAATGTGGTCCAGGTGAATTTTCCTGTAGGACAATGACCACAAACATACAAACGCACAAATGAAAGGCAAATTTAAACAAGCATCCATGGGCTGCAATTGTTATCCAAGCCTCTGAACTTTAATCTCATGGAAAAAAAAAAAAAAAACCTGTGGTCAGGACTGGAGAGTACAGTCCATCATAGCGCTGTTGTAAATGAGTGAGAGCAGGCAATTCAGAACTGGTCCCGCTTACATTATTTAATTAGCAATCAAACTTCTGATTCACTCAATAGCTAATTCCAATCAGTGGAATGACTCACTAATTCAGATTTAGATAGTGTTATTCTTTATTTCATTCTGAACTTAAAATTCTCCTGAAACTTGAGCTCACATTTTGTAGGGCGACACCTTGTGAAGCTGAATCACAAAAATCCTTCACATGTTCCATTCAGTGCTGGTTTGGTCAGCTTTTATCCACATTTGACTAAAGACTGAAAACAGTATATTAAGAAAACTGGAGTGACCAAAATGCTCAGTTGGTTATTTTGGTTTTTTACTCAGGCACTGTGCTAGCAAAGCCAGTTACTTCTGTTCTGTATGCCTGAGGTTAGGGTTACGGTTTAGTCAGAGTACATCGCCATTGGGTACATCTTGGGACTTTCCATGCTTTGGTCCACAGCCATTGTCGAATACAATCACTGACGTTCACCAGAAACAATGACCCCAGATGGAAGTCTGATCAAGGTACAATTTTGTATAAACTCAGAGGCATAAAAATACTCATTTTAAGTATAATTCCTGAAAATAATTATTTCAATTATTACTCAAATTCTTGTCAAGCTACAGTTCAGTGTGTATAAAAAATGTCATTGTATTCTTTAAAACAATTCAAATTAAATTGTATGTAGATTTTATGCCAATTAAATATTTTCACTTCTCAGTAACTATAGACTACTTGTTGGTCTGGCTTATTTATGACTGAAATTGCTTCATTGTTAATCAGGCAAAGTACAAGAGAGCAGTTCAACAGGTTGAGAGAAATCCAGCCAAGTTAGTGAAAGTTACTACCGACCCAGGTGGAACATCTTTGAAACCCAGGGATAGAGTAAAATCTTTAGAAACTCTACATGGAGGGTTGGTCAAAAATCCCTAAAAATATGAGCTCTAACCTTATTAAAAATTGTTAACTAAATAAAAAAACTCATATTCATTTAAAAAATGAAGTAGTTTGTTTGACGCTGAAAGGTGGGGGGAATGAGTGGGACTCAATATGCACGCAATCTCCCGACACAAAGTCAGAACCACGAAGATTCCAACCACTAGAGACTCCTAAGAGACTGACTGAAGGGGCAAACCCCGTAAATAAAAAATAAGATGGCTGAACACTCCTACGGGAAGGTATCCCAACTAAAGAAAAAGATACCTGCCTTCAGAAAAGACAGGGAACCGAACGGAGGCTTGAGGAGTGCAGCTCTACACTACAATATAACAAGCAGTGCTACTAATCAAGTGAGCGAAGCTAAACGAAACAATAATCCTTCCAGGAGAAAAACTCACGAGAAGGCAAGAGCTAAATAAGAGTTTTTTTTAAAGAATGAATATTCAGCGAACTTAATCGCAACTTCTCTTTTTAGTACTCTTTCTTACCCAAAAAGCTGTACCGGCGCGTCAGTATAGAAGACTCTAACGCAAGGAAAACTCTGCACCTGCATCTTTTAAATAAACCACACACAGGTGCAACCAATTAACAATCAGGCTCCTGAGGAACCAGTGCTTCCACAAACCAACCAAAAAAACGATTAGCCGATTAGCACAAAAGGCGTCGATAGCACAACGACGATATTACCAGTATAAAACGTGCCAAACTAAACGAATACACAACGACAACATGCATACACCCCCGCAGAGGATAATACACGTGTTAAACTTCACATGAGAAAAAAAAAATAGAGTAAAACCAAACTCAGGTCCTCCCATGGGGAAAAGAATTCAGAATAAGACCTGCAACATGACAGACACAACTGTTCTAAGCAATATATTCTCAGATTTTTGATCAGTTTAATAAATCCAATCAATATGAAGTTACTTAGCTCAGTTGTGCTGTGTTATGCACAAAGTACTGAAACAGGGGAGCGGATAATATTGATACTTATTTATGCCATGAAAAGAAAAATTGAGCATAATTGTACGGAGAGATATACACAGCTTTCCTACTTATTTGAACTGTACATGTTTTATTATTGGTATTGTTAACTATTGGCAGTATTTTTCTCTTTATTAATAATTCTACACCCTACTGTAAAATAACAGCCAGCATTTTAGGACCATCTAGCAATCACACTAACTTTTTTAAATCAAGTGCCAACTTGTATGGACATGCAAATGATTTCTTCACCTGAAAGAAAAACCTATTAACTAAAATACATGGCTTTATCCTCAATGTACTATAATTCAAATGTTATTTGATGAAATACTAAATAAAATCTGTGCAATGAAAACTTGATGAATGGTGAATAGTCATAATTCTTAAGTAATCTTTGGTGTTTAGAGGCTGTCTGGAACCTTAATACAACAGTAATTCTCTGATGTTTAGAGACTGCCTAAATCCAAGTTACTCCACTGGTTCTGTAGTGTTAACACTGAACACTGAAAAATGTGAGAAGTTAGGTTGGCCTTGAAACGTTATGTCAAATGGTTGCACACAACTGTTTTAAGTAACTTCTGATCTGAGATATTTACCTGAGTTAATTAATCTAATTAATTGGAATTGTCTTCCTCAGTTGTGCTCAACCAGTCGACATACAGAATTTCAGTAAATGTAACATTTCACCTTTTTCATTGACGCAGTCTGTATCTTTGTTACTGCAGTAATCTGACATTTAGTGGTTGCCTGTAACCCTGTTATTCTGGTGTTCAGAGGTTACCTGCAACCCTGTAAAAACAGTGACTTCTGGCATTTAGAGGCTACGCAGAACCCTGTTATGACAGTAATCTCTGGCATGTACAGTTTGCATTTTGCTCTGTCACTGTAATCTCAGTTTTACAGAGGCAACCTGTAACCCTTTTATTGCAGTAATCTGGTGTTCAGAAGCTGTCTGTAACCATGTCGCTACATTAAACACAGGTGTTTAGAAGCTGTTAGAGATCATGTTGTTTTAGTAATCACAGGTGTTTAGAAGTTTTTCATAACCCTGCATTTTGATATGCTGACCCTCTAACCTACAATCCCCGATTGGCTGTCGAGAAGCTGAGGACAAGGATGAAGGTGTAACTCACCAGCTGTGGAGAGCAGGAGCAGGGAGGAGAGAGAGAAGAAAAATAGACATCTCTCCATCTTCATCAGCTCAAACATACAGACCCTTCCTCAGTGCTGAGTGGATGTGAACACCTGCAGCTCTGAGCTCTGAGTGACACTGAGCCCTTGTATATAGACTGCACCCCTCTGTGAGAGACAAACTCTTTCCCTCCCTCCCCCGACCAATCACACTCACTGCTGCCTTATAAGAGTATTTCAGGGACTCTTCAGTCGGACAAAGTAACAAATCAACGCGCGTTGTTAACATTTTGCCCATATATTTCCAATTCTGCATCACAGCAGGCGGTCAGGTCTCCGCCCAGCAGCAGAAGACCACACCCTCCCAACACAACATTGAGAAGAATGTGTCTTATTTCTGAAAAGAATGACATTTTCGGTGCTGGGTTTGGCAGTGCTGTATGAGACCCTATGCAACGAAGCCTTGATACCAAACATGAAACTGTCACCTTAAGCACAGCAAGATTTATACTATTTATCTCTGGAAAAGGATTGATTTTTGATTTATTTTTTCAATAATAAATGAAAAAAACTTACTGATATGTGTTGAAGCTGCAAAAAAAAAAAAAGCTATACAAAATATGCCAGCTCAGCTGGACTGACATATGCCTTCATTCTAGCTACTTCACGATAAAGGCCTGATTAATGGGCTGCTTCTGGAATGGCTGCGCTTCAGACAGGTCCCCCAATCCCCAGAGGGACTCCTGAAGCTCTGTCTGAGTGGCAGTTGGGTTCTTCGTAACCTCCCTGACAATGGCCTGTCAAGCAGAGTCTCTGTTTTCTACTGAAGCGCTCATGATACCACATCATAGCTATTTCTGAAAATGCTGAAAATATCCCCAAAATTTCATTCGATAAGCCATTCCATGTGAAATAAACCAAATGTTTGCGAATAAAGATTTTTTTTTTTTTTTTGCCGCTCATGATCTGAAAGCCTTGTTGGCAGTGAGGAGGAAGTCGGAAATGACGTAAGCGCAGTGGCAGCGCCAGGGATTTTTTCTTGCTGGTGCTATAGAGGCGCTGAATCATTCAGTGATGGGGCTGATGAATGTATAGTATGGTAGCCTTTATTTGCGCAAAAGCCAGACGCGCGGGATTCAAGAGTAAGTTTCAGATATGTTTTCACCAATGCGTCTATTGATTCAGAAAACTAGAGATTTTTGTATTTCATAAACTGCCTCAGCAACATGGGAGACACCCCGGGCTACACAAAAGCATACACATTAAACTATCAGAGCTTCCGAGCCAGAATGCACATCATCAATCAAACACCAATCCAGCAACCAGCATTCAATGCGCGCTTTTCAACTGAACACAGTGTCTTCTACTTCTCAGATTATTGTGACAGACAACACCACAAGATAGCCTATACTAAAGACAAATAAGGAACACAGCAGATGCGAGGCTTTGTCGGAGTTGTAGGACAAATCATATGCAATAAACGAAACAATAATTGAAACAAAAACCAAGAATCACCCTTTGGAAGTCCTTAAGCAAAACCAATAGGCTTAATAGCATAGATATAACCATTTAGAGCACTAGATTGCTGATGGTGTCATATTTACATCACCCAAAGTGAAGCATATTGATACAACCAACTTCTTCATTAAAATGAATGGTTCCCTATGAAGCCAATTTCAAATAAGTTAAGATCGTTGTTAAAATGCCAAGATGTCTGGCTGCGTTTTGCAGCAATCTTCATCTGAAGGGCTGTAATAAAACATTTCATGCGCAAGTTATCCTAGAAATGCAAATTTATCAATTTAATGGAGAAAATCGTGTCTGCATGCTAGCTAGCCAATTTGCCATCCCATGGACTTGAATAGACCACTGATTAAAACCAAACCCTAGCGATTGTCAAGTCACCAGCTAGCCTACCTTGGTAACCTTACCATCGTAGAAATTACGTTGACATAGCAGTTAATAAATTTAACATAGTGGCTACCAAGTTTGC
Organism: Gymnothorax javanicus; assembly: GCA_029692085.1. Classification (NCBI taxonomy): domain Eukaryota; kingdom Metazoa; phylum Chordata; class Actinopteri; order Anguilliformes; family Muraenidae; genus Gymnothorax; species Gymnothorax javanicus. The sequence continues at coordinate 66,446,350 of CM056200.1, forward strand.
TACTTGTAATTGACATTCAATGTCAATACTTCTTACCTGCTAAATATTTATAACAGTGTATACGTTGCTTTGTCTATTTATACTGAGTTCCAAAACACAAGGAGGAGAGAAAGGCTTATCTGTTATAAGTCAGGAGAAAGAACTTTTCACCATCCTCTCGATCAGAGCTGATCATTTGGACAAGCAGCGTTTTGAACGGTGAAACTAGTGAAGGGAGTTACAGATCTGAATTTAGCGCTCCATTTAACATCATGGCATTAGCCGCGATGATTCAATATAAACAATTCGGGTTGACATCATTTACGCTGAACCAGGGTACAATGAAGTGAAGAAATCCAGAAAGTAATTCTTGATAATGTAAGCACATCATTCATCGACGCTTATAACTGCTAAAACTTCCAAGCAGCTGTATTCCAAAGGGGTAATTAATAGCCTTGGTCACGTTTAACTCATTAACTTTTCTATCGCACGCTAACGTGGTTAAGTAGTCAAATTTTATGCCTCTGTAGTCACTCAGAACGACATGGCGATGACCACCAAATTTGGTAGGGATGATGTACATTTAAAACTAAATCACTATGATCATTTGGTATTATTAAGGACCTATTATGATGTTATTATGATTTACGTTCTTTTGCTTATTTTATCCCATAGTGCACCAGCTCCGAGAGGCCATTAAATACACGAAATTCTATTTATGTTCCATGAAAATAGTTTTTCATTTACTCAGAATGTTTTTCTTAGAAGTTCAGGTCGGAAAGAAATGAAAGTAAACTTTCATTTCAAGGATTATAGGTTTGCGTAAGCAAAACTTGCTCTGTTCTTATCGTCAACTTCTTTTTTGTTTAAGTATATTGATTTCAAGAGCAGAGCCCAAAGACCACCTTAATAATGGAAAAAAACATCATTTGTTAAGTAGAAGCTTACTCATAGGAAAATAAAATTAATTCAATAACGCCATCAAATTAGAATAAGTCAAGTTTATTTATAAAGCACATTTAAAACAACAGAAGTTGAACCAAAGTGCTGTACAGTGACAATTGGCGAAGAATAAAATAGGAAAATTTAAACATTATAAAAAAAATCAATAAGACTGTTAAACGAAATCACCAAAGATAAAAGCATGTACATATCAAGCAAACAGAAGTAGATAAATTAATAAATAAAGATAACAAAGTGCACAATTACTAGTGACAGTTAAAAGACAAGCATAAAAGCGTTAACAGGAAAAACAGCACAATAAAAACTTGACATGGCAAAACAGAGGAACAAGTTTGATTAAAAAGTAAGAGAATAGAAATAGGTTTTCAAACGCGTGATTTAAAAATGGCAAGAGAAGGTGAAGACCTGATTCCTAGAGGTAGTTTATTCCACAGTTGAGGAGCCGCAGAATCGAAAAGGCGCGGCCACCTTGGTTTTCAGGTCTGACCGAGAACTGACAAGAGCACTTATTGGATGATCTTAGGGACTGTGCAGGGAGTAGGGCGAGACAAGATCTGATATGTACCCCCAGAGCCAAACCATGGAGAGCTTTTAAAACAAATAATAAAAATTTTAAAATTAACTCGAATTTAACTGGCAGCCAGTGCAGGGCTGCCAACAGGAGATATGGTCCTCTTTCTTGACCCAGTCAAGAGCCCAGCGTAGCGTTTGAACTAACTGAAGTCGAGAGGCAAAGACTGTGAGATACCCAAGTACAGAGAATTACAATAATCCAAATGGCTATCGCATTAAAAAGCATGGATAGCAGTCTCCATGTCTGCTTGGGAGAGTAGAGGTCTTTATTTAGAAATATGTCAGAGCAAAAAAGCTGCTCTAACTACTGCACTAATTTGGCTCAAAACTGAGGAAGAATCAAAGTAGACACCGAGATTTTTATTACAGAGTGCGTAAGGACAGAGAGGGGACCAAGTTTTCCTTAATGATTTCAGACTTCCAGCCAGGGGCCTAAAAATAATAACTTCTGTTTTTCCTCGTTTAATTGCAAAAATTGTTGTTCATCCAAGTTTTGGCCATCATTTAAACACGACCAAGGCTGCAAGCAGGAGGTTTGATCAGGCTCAGGGAAAGGTATAGCTGAGTATCATCAGCGTAACAATGGTACGAAAACCTTTGTGCTTCTGGAAAACAGAGCCTAGCATATAAAGTGAAACAAGAGGGGCCTAAAATGGACCTTGAAGAACACCACAGGTGATTGCAGCTGATGACGAGGACAGATCATCTGTACAGAAAATGACCAACTTTTTAAATATGATGCAAACTAACTGGCGGGCATTGCCCTGAATACCAACACTAAATTTAAGGCGTCCAACAGAATGCCATGGTCAATGGTATCAAAGGGGTCATGAGATCCAGTAATACTAGCACAAATACAGGACCTGAATCGAGATGCATTAACAGATCATTAGTCACTTAAAAGTGCTGACTTGTACTGTGAAAAGACCTAAACCAGACTGAAACTTCTTGTCAGTGATTTCTATGATGATTAAGATATGAAGAAAGCTGGTAAAAGACGCATCTTCTCCAAATTTTGATAGAATGGCAACTTAGATATAGGTCTAAAATTATTTAGAACTGTTGTGCCGAGATTAGGGTTTTTTCAAGAGCTGCTGACCATTGGCTTGTTTGAAACTGAGCGGAACTGAACCATGCTGCAGACTAGTGTTTATTATAGCCATAATGCTTGGCCCAATGATAGGCAGTATTTTGAGGAGACGCAGAAGGCAGAGAGATCCGTGAGTGCAGTTTGTGGGATGCATATCTGAAACAATGTCACTGAGCTGAGAAAGAGAGATGGGCTGGAACTGGCTAAAAGAGCAGGATGGGGCAGTTAGTGCAGATGGGTCATCACTAGACGGAGAGATCTGAGAACGTATTTGATGAATCTTGTCTGTGAAAAACTTTAAAAAGACATTGCAAGTGTTGGAAGTTGCATCTGCAAAAATGGGTGAAGAGGGATTGGTGAGTTTATTTATTGTACTAAACAGCAATTTTGGCCTATGTGAGTTCCTTGCAATAATATCAGAGAAATAGCTAATTTTAGCTGATTTAACAGCATACTGGTGGTGGCGATTTCAAACTATTAATTAAAACTCTGATAGAAACTTGAAGCTTGTCTTTTTCCATTTGGCGTTTGCTTTTCTGCACTCCTGCCTGAGTGCGAGTAGTGCTGCTTAAATCCGCGCTGAGTTTGAGGTTTAGGTTTCAGAGGAGCAACCTTATTCAGAATATTAGCACATAATGTGTTAAACTGGCCAGCAAGCTCATCAGAGGTAATACAGGGAGAAGTAGTAGTTTTATGGTCATCATAAATATCAAGGTACGTATCGGAAAAGTGCTTGGCTGTAGAAGAATTGACAGAGCGAGTGAGATAAAAACAGTTGCATAAATTAGCATAACTAATTCTCCTTAACAAAGCTGACTTGGGATGTGAAGATATTGTAAATATAATGGAAAAAAGAAGCAAAAAAAAAAATCTGGAAACTACATTGATGAAACCAAAATCGGAGATTTTTTGTCAGACATACCTGTTAGAAAACCGTTGCCATGGAAACGGCGAAGATGGTGGACTTGACTTATTGGTATAAAATTGTTCCCAGACAAGTTTTAAGAAAAGTCACCAAGTTTGGTGGTCCTAGCTCAAGCTTCACGGAAATTATACGACGTGAAAATTGGCGCAGGCATAAAAAAGCCTCCCCCGGTCTAGATAGGGTTAAGATGGTTAAGGACGACAAAATGTTGCTCTGTTTTCACAGCAATACCAAAATAACACTGACTCACATGCAAGTGTTTCTGAAAATGTAATTTTAAAGTAAGCAAAAATAAATGGGAGTCTACGTGCAAATTTTACCTCCAGGTGTAGTATACGCTGTTGGAACAGATGTTTACTTGAGCCGCACTTGTCAGCAATCCAGTGTTCTATATAGGATATCAATAGGAGTATCACACGGTTTTAAGGCACGACGGAGGCGAATAACCACCCGAATGCGAAGCGGAGGGTGGTTGCCTCCGCAAAGTGCCTTAAAACCGTGTGATGCACACCTACGAGTTGATTATTTCGCTTATATCTGGCTGAAGTCATTTACAGTAAATATCAAATCAAAGCATTCAGAAATTTTTGATGAAAGTTTCGCACTTAAAAAACATGCTGGTAATCATTAAACAGGCGTCGCCTTCTCATAGCCAGTACTATAGGCCAAGCTAAATGGAACAAGCTAACTTAATTCAACTTACCTTCATGGAGAAAGATTTTTTTTGTGCACGCTAACACCCTTTTACTAGCTAATGATTTGGTAACGGATTCCAGCTGAAATGGAGATTATGCATAACACAACATTATGCGCAATTGTTCAGCCAATCAAGTTACTCGCACTATAATGAACTTATTTGCTTCCGGCCAGCTGAAATCAGTCCGCTGCCATAGCTCAAGTAAGAGAACTGTCAACAGTTGCTGACATGAACTGACATGTTAGCTTCCTTCTGGACTGCATATGATTACTATTGTTTAATGAATAAAGCTGATTAACTTTGCTACTTTAATATTTACGCTCATTATCACTGAAGTACCTATTGTAAACCACCCCCCAGGATGCAACTTATCTGATGCCACCAAATTTACTAGAGATAAATGAGTAGGTTTCTGTTATACCCAGCCAAATGCCAGTGCTCTAATGTTGCTATGTTTACAGGTTGGCCAGCTGATGAATTTAGAACGGTGAAACTACTGTAGCCAAACTATCTGTGCAGTCTACAGTTTAATGCTGTAGCTGCTAGCCAATCAGAAAAAGAGTATTCACCAGACTGTGGTATAGATCTATAAGCATCTCACACTGTACTTACAACAAAGAGGTGTTGAGGGATCTGACTCAAAATAATTAATTCAAAAATATTCAGAGAAAGAAGTAAATTTAAATGTGAAAAACAGTTACTTTCTTGGTGGTGCTAGTTGGAAATCTCTGCACCAGCAAGACTACCCAATGCCTATGCGTAAGCTGCATAATTTCAGGCGGCTAAAACAAAACACATTGAAATGTCTGAGTTCTGATGTTCTTTCAGTCAGCCTTTATGATTTTTTTTCAAAATACCACGTTTGTGCCGCAGGATTTGGTAGTAATACGCAAGAGATGGGTTGTAGTTTATCTGAATATCCTGAAGAACAAGTGATACAGACCAGAGTTTCTCAGTCTATGGTACATGCCGTTACTGGCATTGGACTACTAAGGAGACAATGATTGCCCCTTGCAGTGCTACGTCAGGACTGCTCCACCAATTCTGACTCTGGGCTGAAGTAAACAATTGCTAATTTGGAGGTCTGATCATGATGTTAAGACTTCGCACCACTGCACATTTTCTGATTTGCAGCCAATTTTGACCTATATGAACTTATGATTTCTGTTCAATCTGGCTCCATGCCCACTCCCAAAAAGCAGCTGTTTTCTGTTCAGTGCATCAAATAAAACTCTGTCAGTGAGTAGCCTATGAAGGGTCAGGCCTTTTAATTAGCTCTTTAGGGTCACTGGGTTGTAGGTTAACTATGATGGCCAGAACATTCATCGCATCTCTTACAAAATTAAATGTTGGATATGCTGAAATGTTAAAGGCTATCTAATGATCCTGCAGAATTGTGTTACAACTTGCTAATGAAATTACCCAGAAAGGTGGTTAACTGTTTGGCAAGAGCTACCCACGTAGAGATCGACATTCGTGCACAGTTGACCCCCCTGAATTGAAATGAAAGTTGGCATATTGGTATAAGGATGTCTTAACAAAAAGCGGAATTTTGGGTCCTACTAATCTCACCTGCTGGTCGTATACCTGGAAGCCACTAAAGTGGCTCAGTTTTGTCGTCCAAAGCTGTTGATACCACATTTTACATGAACTATCATGACTTGAGGGTACAAAGTAACAAATATAAAGAGACTTTTTATCATGACCCAGGACACGCTGTTTGCTGACCGTACCACCTAGGCCAAGCTGGGTAACTATAGCTGAGCCAGAATTTGAGAAATAACAATAAAAATTGGAAATGGGAATGGAGAAAAATAATATCCCTGACAGGTACCAATGTAGAATGCTTTAATATGTGTTAACTCACAACAAGACGATCATTTTCAATGAATATTACCTTGGTATCTTGCTGGGTCTGTGCAGTGGATCTACAGAAAGATGTGGTCAAAATTGAGCTTTGATGCATGTTTATGTATATTTTCCAAATCCAGGTATGTACTGTGGTGGTAACGCTTTTTTCTTGTGCTTTGGAATCCCCTGTGAATACCAAACACTTCTTTGGTAGTATCTACACTTTTCAAGCTAGATGGAGCCAAATTTGGAAAAAAAATCAAAACAGACCATTTCATAGCGTATTTTGCCTATATTTAGATGGCACTATTCTGTTTACCCCGCAAGATAGAGATTTGAAATCTCTAGGTACATAGTCCCTTTGGGGTGCATTACGGCATTGGTAAAATCTCAATAGTAGTATTTTCAGTGTAGATGGTAGTCAGCATCAAAATTCTGAAAATTTTGCCCCCAGGGGGCCCTGTAGGCTGGATGCAAATACTGGCTATCCCCAGCAATGTACCAAAGGAATTGTTTTTGAATTGTGATACACACAACTAGTTTTCTCTGGTATCATAGGTATGATTGGTGAGATAAGGCTCTGATTGCACATGTTGCGGAGTCCGCAGTGTGAACTCTGACATCCAGCCTGCATGAGTCAGACTATGCTTGTGCACTGGAGACCTACAGATTGCAACAGTGCAGCAGTTAAATCCTATCAAACCTTTGTATCAGGGAGCAAAAATAATGCAATATAGTAATCTGATTCAATGCTATGAAAGTACAGTTAATTTTAATTAAAGCTCAAGATCCCAGTCATGAAATTGCCAGCACACTATTGAAGAGATTAAAAACACTAACACATGAACTTGCACATAACTCAAGAAGAAAACACCTGCTTCATTTATTGATCACAAACACATGTTCACATGCGTCTGCACTCCCCACAATTTTCCTGCCACATACAGGAAGAAAGTTGCAGTGCAGTGATAAAATGCACGGGTATGTCATACTTATCTGATTACACCCTTGAGAGAAAAAAAAAGAAATATAAAAATAGCGGACACTGTGGCTTGTAATCTTCATCTTCACGAGCACTTGATCAAAGCTAAGAAACCACACGAGCGGCTCTTATTCCTGCAGCTCTGTTTATCTCTCGAGCTGAGCAAGAAGCCTGGCACCAAAATGCAGACGAGATATGGTAACCAGTGTAGCTTCCTGCAGGTGTTTGGATGCTGTGTGATTTCAGAGGAGTGGAAGTACTTCTGAGATCTTCCGTATCATGTAAAATGTGTTGCTTTCACTGCTCCTCAGGTCGATAGTCCTTAGATAGACTTAAACTGAAATTTGTCATTTAAGGAGAGAAAGTCCTATGAGAACACATTTCTCCTCTGCAAGAAAACCCTGAGAGAGCTGATTATTAGTAGCAAGTAGGTAGACCAACACAGAGAGAGCAGGGGTAAACCACAGGAGCAGTTTTGGAGTAAAGTCAAGGCCTTTAGTCAAGGAATGAACAACAGTTTTTTCTTTACATTCTGTTTAAGGACCCAACTTTATCCCTGCAGAGGGGAGTCAGTTCCTCAGTATTTCCTCTGAGGGCTCCATCCAGCAACTCTGTAGTCGCCTGTTGCTTTGACGAATAAAACTAATGAAAGTATCTCTGAGTTTGTTCATCTGAACTTATTAAAGTCGTGCAAATTTCCCAATTGTATTTTATAATACAATCTTGGGCAAAACTCATTGTAAGTTTGTAAATAATATTTCATAAATAAATAAAACAGTTGAAATGTAGTTACATGTGGACAATTGAGACTTGGATATGGTTGCAGAAATGATGTCTTAACCCTTTCATGCATGGAGGTCACTACAGTGTACAGCTGTTTAAAAGTGTTTTTTCTCTATATATGCCTGCAATTTTGGGCACTGCTGCATATTGGTAAAAAAACTCCTGAGTTTATCATAATTCATGCATGAGAGCACCATTTGGCTAAGAGACAGTGATTCATGCGCTTATGGCATTATCACAGGTAGTGGAGAACCATTACTTCATCAATTTCTATTTATTGATTTCATGGTTTGAACTGAGGTGCCAGCGAAGTGTCTTGCTGTATGGGTTTATTGGTTTGCTTGGCATGCGAACATGAAGAAAGTAGAGTTACTGATGTCACTGTTCCCTGTAGTGATTATGTCCTCATTTATTTCATTGGTGTTTTCCTTTCATTTTTGGGGTGGAAAAGAAAGCTCTTTAACATGGGCTCCAGTGGAAATTTGCATATTAATAGTAATTTTACCCATCAAGTTCTATCCACATTTTGTGATTCACATACTGAAATATCAGTTCATTTTAACCTGAAATTCTCTTCCTGATCCCAAAATACACTATGCGTGCTGGGGGCTTGAGTTGCACATTAACACACATTTCGATATGCCCCGAGTCATCACTCACCCGAAAACTTAGTGCTGTTTTGAATACATATAACTGTATAACCGTAGGCTGTACCAGCAGGAGGCAGGTTTTCACACACACAGTTATATAGTGACTTGTGTAGAGCAGCGCACTCAGCAGAGAAGCACATGCAGTTTGCCAGATTTTGGGTACGATTCCTTAAAAAAAGATACGTGTTAAAATACATACATTGAAAATACATGTTAAGGGTCAGTCTATTACTGAAACTAACCTCAACAGTCCTGGGTCCAAAAGATCAGCAGACTGTTTTTAGTTTATTTTCAAAGGAGCACCACTCACTTCCAATAAAAAACAGCCAAGAGAGAAACTACAATGTTTCATATCATTGAGGAGCACAAATAATTGGCAATTAACACCTATTTATGTCAACCAACTTATTAGCAATATCTATCAAATCTGGGGAGGTGGGGGAGGCAAGAATGAAAAAGGAATAAAAGGCTGAGACAACATGCAGATGGTGGGGTCAGAATGTTGCTGGTCATGAAGACATGCCCTGAATCTCCTCAGAATGTTTCCGGTCTGGATGTTGAACCAAAGATGAAGATGAAGATGGCTCCGTAATATTTCTTGAAGTAAATGGCTTTTAATGTTTTGCCCCAATGGATCACACAGAACATTATTGTTCAGCTAAAGTTTAAATTTGTCCTTTGCCTCGCTGATAACTAAAACCATTTCCCTGTAAGATACAAGCTGTTGCTCGTGGAAATACATCAAAATATGTTTCAGAGGTGAGACATGAAAGTTGGTCTTATTTTCTCTAGGACAAGGACTGAATTTTCTGAATTTAAATTTGTTATGATCCAGACAGAGAACCAATGCAGACGTGGGTATAATCCAATCAGAGTATTTATTCATAGGAATACGGTATGGATGAGGTTGTTGCCAAAAGGACCAGAACAGTGCAGCTCTGATATACAACGCCAGGGTAGGAGCTCTGTACTCCTCTGGGCTGGTGGCTTCCCTGTGCAGCTGAAGCCAGGTGATTCACCTTGCTTTGAGCTTTGCTAAAAGAGGGAAGTAGATGAACAGGGATCGCTGTCCATCTTCACAAAAAAATGTTCTATAGACTCTATGTAATCTTCAGAATTCTATAGAACTCTCTATAGAACATTTTAGTAGAACAGCATGTTCTATGATTTTCCATGTGTTCTATAGAATTTACAGAAACCTATAGAAAGAATTCCTCTATGGAAAAGAAAGTCCTATATGACCTTCCTATAGAACACCCTAGTTGAAAAACCTGTTCTATAGGACTTTGATGGTCTTTAGGACCTTCTAATAGAACAAAAGCTTAATGGGAAAGACATCTTATCGTATGACTCCTTGCAATGCTCTGTCGAAGGGTCAATTTACCTTATGTGTACCCGGGTTCTAGAAGTGAGAGACCGGACTAATGGTATGAAAATGTGCAATATGCAGTGATATCCACTATACTGAAGTAGCAAGGAAATCTTGTCCCTTTTAACTTTAAGGTGTGCTTATAAGCACATGGGGTACCAGGCACATACCTACTCATTGATTCTCTGATCAGACGATTGATTGACTGACTGACCGCACAACTTAGCAGTATTTCAGTTACGGTATATGAAGACCTCTTTCCATTTCGTCTGGCAGCAATTCAAAAATATAAATGTAAGGCATTACAACTTTATTATGCTATAATGGAAAACTCGTGTTCCTCTTTTGCTTACGAAGACAGAATTATGTTGAAAGTTTGAGCTTTTGGAACTTTTCCTTAATTTTAAAAATTCAATCAAATTATTCCTTTCCATTTACATGCATGTGATTGCAGATTATATGCAGATTTAGAATTAATTTGAATACAATTTGAGGTCCGCTCAGACTTATTCCCACCATCTTTATATATGTATCATGGTCACCTAACAGGATTACTAACATGGCATTCCTTTTCAGTGAAGGCACTCAGTTCCTTTTGAATTCCCTAAGACCCTGAGATACGCGACAACAACGGGCCATCCGTTGGGCCATCTTGATCAGGATCAAGTACAATTGCAAGTTTCCCAGTTGCCAGATAGCTCACTCGGTTAAAGCACCATGTTGCGGAGGTGAATTCGGGGTCCGGGTTCGAGCCCCGGACAGAGTAGCGCACAATTGGCTATTGCGCTAGAGGGCTGCACATTGGGAAGGGTTTGCCGGGAAGGGTAATATAACATGGTTGCTTTGTTTGCTGCCTTCCAGATTCGGGTGGGATTGAAGATGCCAAAAAGAAATGAAAAAAGTTCTACAAGAGGTGTTCTATAGAAATTTTCTATGGAACTGTTTCCTATGGAAATTTTCTATAGAACTTTTTTTCTATAGGACTCGAGGTACTAAAGTTCTATAGAATTCTATTGAACTGTCCTATAGGATTCCTATAGCATATTTTTTGCAGGGATACCTGAACCCTGTTGAGGGTTTGGGAGGTGTTCATAATAAACTGGACAGAAAAAGAGAATGGTCAACTGGGTTATCAGGAATGAACTCCCAATCCTGGACTCTGAGAATAAGATGTGGAAGCTTATTTCTAGACCCGGGAACTTACTTCTAACAGCTAGACTACAAGCTGTAGTTATAATTTCAAGTTTTATTAACATTTGCTAAACTACGAAGACAAACACATTTACATCCGTGATACTTCGAATACAAACTCTTTAAACAATATCTAGATGACCAAATGACTGATTGCTTGGTGCACAGTCCCTGGACAATCCAGCAATGAGCACTGAAAGAAAATCCCCTTTTAAACACCAAGCCAATAGAAGGAACAAATGATTACACCTGGAAGGGGAGGGCATGCAAGACAAAACCAATAGAGGAAAACAATAAGTCTAGTAGCCACACACGTTGCTGAAAAAGGGAGCGGAGACAATTTCTGAGACACAGGGGTTGTAACAAAATTCGCTTGTTCAGAGGACAAATTGGCCTACCTGAATATGCAAATCAATTTTGCTTGAGAAGAGCAGAACAAGTTATTGATGGAGAGGATCTCAAACAAAACAAAAAAAGAATGTGGCTAGAAACACATTTAAGTTCCAGACAAGTGCCCTCAGTTTTAAACTCATGCAGTGAAATCCGTTTTGTGCTGGGATATTTGGATTCCAGCGCACAACAAAACTTCAAATAATCAAACAAATTACGAATCAGTACTGCTGGCATAATAGACAAATCATTTAAATTCTTTATTTTTATAAATAATAAAGCTTCAAAATATGGACCTTTTACTCAAATTTCCAATAAAAGAGTTTAATTCTTGTTTCTTGTGTCCTGGAGATTCAAGGCACTATCTACAAATTTCATCAAAATGTAATTCTCAAAAAAGTAAATAAATAACTAAATAAATCCATCGTCTACACCCGCTTCTTCCTCACTCGAGTCTCAGGGGGAGCTGGAGCTTATCCCAGCTGACTATGGGCGAAAGGCAATGACCCCCCCTGGACAGCTCGCCAATCCATCACAGGACACGCACACTATTCATTCTAATCCTCATACCGACAGGAAATTTAGTGTCTCCAGTTAGCCTGATGTGCATGTCTTTGGACTGTGGGAGGAAACCACGCCAGATTCAAACCCATGACCACAGCTCTTTTTTGCCCCATCGGGTTGTGTTTATATGCTTGCCGATGTGCAGGGGTTGTATAGTGAAGCCAGCTGTCAGATACACAGAGGGAAATGTGGGAAATTTACTAAATTCAACAACACTCTGGAAAAACATACAGGAGCTTTATCGCGTACTTTACGATCAGATCCATAAATATTTGAACATGAAGTTTTTGTTATTTAGGATAACAACTCTGGGGGACGACAGAACAATTTTTTTTTGCTGATCGAGAATACCCTCTTCTCAACACTTTCGCCGACCTGAAACCAGTCTCAAGGAGCAGCTGTATCAGTGTCAAAAAGAGAAGATTTCACTACAGTAAATACAGAGGGATCAACAAGATGTAAATCATGGAAAGCTCAACTTCTGGCAAAACAAAACAAAAAAGCCAAAAACACCCTGTTTATGGAATAACATCCACTGACAAAGCAGCAGGATGAATTATGAATTTGAAGGGCAATAGTACCAGATTCCAGTTAGTCAGCTTTTCAGGTCATTCCATGTCAAATCATCCAGATTTTGAGAAATTTTCCAGGTCACTCTTCAATTTTTGAAATTTACGAAAATATACAGCTTGAAATTTGCTCAAGTCTGAATGAACGCCACACATTTTGTGACCCAACTCAGAACTAAGTAAGATAAAAGGCCAGAATTCATTTTTTTTAGGATTTTTGATATATCTCTTTGTAAAAATGCAGTAATCCAAGTAATATCATTTGGAGAAGTTTTTTAATGAAATAATTTCTAAGTAAATTTTTCCGGTTTGGCCCCAAAATGCCCATTTTTGGGGCAAAAAATGACCATGTCACCAGTTACTCATCTCTATGAAATTTTTACTGTGCAATCTTATCAATGTGAACAGTGTCTGACAAAAAAATCTGAATGATGTTCAGTTTACTTTTTTGTTATGAATTTTTAAAATATGTTCTGAAAATGTACATTTTGTTGACTAAACGGGTATAGGCCTGCTGCAAGTGCTGTTATCTACTAAATATAAAACAAAACATTAATTAAAAATATTTTTGAACATGATACACCATCTAAAAGACAGTGACAGGAGATTTCAGAATATTAAGGTGTTCGCTAGATTCCACAGATTTATTCCTTAATTTCAATTGGTTTCATTGTTTTTGCTAGATGATCGTTTGGGATGACATCAGTGCCTCAAACATGCCATGACTTGACTGATCACAGGCCCTGAAGTAATCCAAAATGAGCCCAAACTTGTATTACTGAATTGTGCAATAATAGTTCACTATAAAAGGAGGCAGTCACAATTTAAATTATTAGATCATCATGAGCACCGAAATGGAGGAGTAATATACCTTGGTGCAGTATTGATCCATTTAGATGATATGTCATTCAAGGAAATTTACAAGAAAACTGGACTATTGGGACTGATACTTTCTCAAGTAGAGATACTGCCCTTAATGCAGGGCGGTCTGTGTTCTGCAGATTGATTCTTGTGTTTTATCATCAAGGAGAAAATGTTTTCAACTTGCTATGAGAAGAATCAAAGGTACTGTGCAGACTTCAGAAACATTCACCACAAAAAGCAGCAGGCCTATACCTGTTTCGGTAATGAAAATTCTGGAACAATTTATAATTCAACAAAAAAGCAAGAACATCAATCAATTTTTTTTTTGTTGCATTGTTCAAGCATTATAGATTGCAAAGTAAAAATTTCAGAGATAAATCAGTATTGATGGTCGATGTTTTTTAGTTCCCAAAAAAGCGGCATTTGGGGGCAAAACTGGAATATAATTATTTAGAAATGGTTTCATTAAAAAACTTCAACAAATGATATTACTTGGATTACTGCATTTTTACAGAGAGGTATATCATAAAATCATAAAAAATGATTTTAGCCTTATCTTACTTAGTTCCTGAGTTACAGGTCATAAAATGGTCTCTGCTAGCATTTGTGTTTTTGCCATTTTGAGGTTTTACCATGCAAAAGTGGATCAAGATACACAGAAGCTCAGGCCATTTTTCTATTCTAGGATATATGATTAGTCTGCCCAATTTCAGACTTGTATAAGCAATCAATTTGGAGCAATAAGTTGCCAAAGTTGGCTGAAAATGGGTTCGCCAAAAAACTATAAATATTATTCAAATTTCAAAGGGATATAACTTGAAATCTATTTGAGATACTGGCCTAATATTTGGCATTTTTTCATTTTGTGTGGATAGTTACCCGTGTTAATTTTTTCAAAGAATTTTGAGGGGGTGACCTGGCACCCCCTGGATGATTTCACATGGAATGACCCTTCAAGTTTCATAGGAAGGTGCATCATAGTACAGATGAGAATAACCTCAGTTGCAAACTGAGAAAGCAACTCAAGATTCTTAAGGCAGTGCAATTCTTGCAATGGTTCCCGTTAAATCCATGAGGTATGGATTCTTACTACAGCAAAATGGAGGCAAAACAATCCGAGAATGCATAGAAACTGTGACAGCTGTCGTGAACACCAAAGAGCAAATTCTGAAGAAATATAGTTTAATCGTCTCTGTCCATTCAATTATGTGCAATTATGCTTTTTTAATTAGAGTGTATTTGCATCTGCAAAGAGAGAAACATTTTGGGTAAAACTTCAATGCCCCCTGTCCAGTGAGCCTGCAATATGTGCAGGGTTCACACTGAGCAGTGGGGATTATCACCCATGGTTCTCCGCCTTAGAGGTAAAGACAGTTCTAACTTTTTATAAACAGTGGAATTTCATTGAATTAAAAAAAACAGAGGTTGGGTGATTCTAGCTCTGCGTCACAGAGGGAGGAGGAAAGCAATACATTACATGCAGTACACGCTCTTCCTCCGACCTGTCAATCAAGTGTAGAATACCTACCGATCAGATTGATTTATCTTACTAAGATCCTGCCTTTCCCGACAAAACCGCCATATTATCCCACACATCAGTGCAGCCATTAGCTGTGTGTAACTGGCATGGTGTCTGACTTTATCGAAAATGGTTCTTTGATGAACTCGGGGAACGTGTAATACTGACGAAAGACAACAGGGAGCTCAACTAATCCTTTTTCCAAGGCCAAATACGCAGTCGGAAAAGTGTTTGCGATGGATTAAGGCCCATGGAAGGCCTCCCACGCAACTCAATGCGAATAAGATCAACAAACACAAGGCTGTTTGCCTGAAGGTAAGCAAATGATTTTTTTTCTTTTTTTACTATTTGTCCTTCACTAGTTAGTTACCAACAATCTATGCATATGTTTTGCTGGGAAGACAGAATTAAACCAACAGCATCATTGATGTATTCATTCACATAGTCTTGTTTTTTCCCAGTGGACTTCAGCACGCAATACCAGATGTGACCACAAACCAGTATCTATTTTGCTGAGAACATGATTCACCCAGCACAGGCATTCACAACATTAGATAACATAAAACATTCAGCCTTATGGTAAAGGCTTTTGTAACGGCATGATGTAATCTGCTCAGAAATTTCAATGTGAAAAAAGTTGGCTAGGTAGCTAGCCAGCAAACTAGCTACAATCGGATTCAGAATGCCAGTCGCTTTGCCGAAATGAGTAAAGTTAGCTTGTCATAGAAATTGGTTTGGAGGAAAACGGCAATATAACGAACATTAGATTAATAACTCAATTATGTCTAATGTAGCTCGTTTAAGGGTTAGCTGCTTTGCGTAATATGATTTATAACAAAATCTAGCTAGCGGATTGTCTGACTCATGGCCAGATGATGTTATAAAGTATATTGGATCCAGTGTTATTTCTAGCTCAGTGATGGCAACAAAAGTATGAAAACTACTGTACTTACCCTGCTTTAAACTTGCAGTCCTATTCCTCTACTTTGCCTGGTTTGATCTCAATGTGAAGGTTATTGGGTGTTTGGGTTTTCTACATTGATTGCCAGCACTTTGCGGTTACTCTTGTATCTAGTATAGGGAATGAAAGGCGCAGCACTGCTTGGTCTGCAGGACAACCAAAATTTGTTTGGCATGGCTTAGGCTGACGTTTCGGTCATGAGACCTTCATCAGAGTAAGTTTGCCACATAGTCAGAGTCATTATATTAGGCACTTGGAAATCCGATCAATAAAAGGCGCACACGAGAAATGACGCGATGCCGTCATCATTTTTTAAATGTCCCGATTCCCATGTTTACGAAAATTCGCCTTTCCCCAGCTAACTCCACTTGAATTATATAGGACATGCCGCCATTTTGAATCTCATTTAATATGCCGTCAGCGTAAATGGTGTCTACCACTGAAAACGTTTAGTAATCAGTACATTAAATCACAAAATATCACTACTACTATTTGAGTAATGTGTCTGTCTCCCTCTGTCAGCAGTGCGTAGTGCACAACGTACCTCACTCATCGTACGTCATTACGTTACTGTCAGATGAACGCTGGCCTTATCATTTCTCTTCGCTTCACACAGGCTCCATTCAGCCTCACTTTGTTTCACACAGCCGGACCCTAAGTTTGCAGTGCTGGCTTCAGTCAGTCTGGAGCGAACTCAAAAGCCAAGGTGATCTTTCACTACAAATCCAAGCACATTATGTGATTAACTATGAACACCCTGGCTAAATTCACCGCATTTGCTAGCAAAATGCTTGCATCGGCTACACTCACATTATATGTAGCCTTATTTTGTCAGCGTAATTATTGCTGAGAATACTTCGGTCATTGAAAGTGAACTGTAGCCTTTTTAGCTCAGTAGCCAGTTGGCTATATAGCCAAATACATTGGCACGCTAGCTATAACATAATACAGTTCGAAATCACTTTAGTTTCCTAGCTAGATAGCCAACCAGCTCGCTAGCGAGTAAGACAGTATGCAAACTGTAGCCTTATTTTTGTCGGCGTAATCAAGAGCGCAAATTGACGCGATTGGGGGGACGAAAGTGAAGTAGGAGGATCAGAATTCCAGAATAGTGACGCGTGCTTAATGCGGAAAAAAAATATCGCTGCCCGTACACCTATGGAAACAGACATCTGTATGGCTGTTGCCAAATCTTGGCTTAGTAAAAACTGTCGCCATTTCTCACTAACGCGCTGTTGACTACTCACTCGAGCTGTCTTCACGCTTAAGTCTTGTATATATATAAATGAACAATGTTCAATCAAAAACAAAGTTTTTCAGCTTTATTCCAAAAATAATTTTTTTTTAAAATATTGGCATTGTTTAAGGATGAAAATAATAAAAGGTTTTTTTTTTTAAAAATAAAATGTGACCAGAAAAAAAGATGAGGAATCCAAATTAATCCAAATTTTTCTAATTTCTCATAAAAGAGATGAAAAAAGACAGCAAAAAAGACAAAATTAACTATTTTATGATTAGCAAGATTTTTAAATGTACAAAGGAAAATGTTATATTGAAATAGTTTGAGTTGTCATGAAAGCAATACACTGTATAATCAGTAGTTATTAAAAGTAGTATGAAATGAGCAGCTCTAAAATAGTTTTAAAATTGTCAATGAAGACATTAACTTTTTCATACTCTGCTCAGAAGGAAGGACAAAAAACTCATTGGTTGCATAGAACAAAATATGATCCTTGGGAAGCTGCATGAGTGCTGTTGGGCTAATCACACTTCAATGCATCAATCTGAGAGCCAAAATAGATGGCTCTTACCCACAGAATGAATAGAGCAGCAACAAAATTAAACTGGTTAGCAGGAAATGCCCACAAATTGTTCAGTACATTGTCACACAGGCTGAAGCTTACTGTTTTCATTTTTGCTCCCTGAAAAAAAATATATTCCATTCGTTTCATACTGAAGTGGGCTGCAATTACTGGGTATAGTCCGGACTGTCATGACATCATCATCCAGCAAATGTTGCAGAATTACTTTAATGCAAATACCAGCACTTCCAATGTAATGAAAAATGAACGAGCTAAGAGACCTACTGTAATTAGGTTTGGCTGAATTGCTTATTTACCAATGCTAATTGGAGAAAAAACATGCAGGATGGCAGATCAGGAAATATCTTAGTGACCACAGTTATATAGCAGGGATCATGAACTCACAGTCCTCCAGGGCTGAATATTGCTGGTTTTCCACCCACCCTTTACCTGGAGGTCAGGTGTAAAGACTGAGTGGCCAATAAGAAGCACTAATTGTTCAGTTAACTTGTTAATTATCTTGGATATATATATAAAAAAAAAAAAAAACAGGGCTAGATTTTGACTGGTGATCACTGCAATGTGACGTCACAAAGAGAATATTTTGATAGCCTCTGTTAAACAGGGTAAATGGGTCCTGGTATGCTCTGCTTTGTAACCTTATTTGTGGAAACTTCCATCAAAGGACCTGTCAATCTCAGTATTCTCCTCCTCTTTCAGGGAGCCCCTCCCCAACATCATCATAGTCCCTCCCACTAAAAGTTGGAGGGTTTTCGGTGGTCAGACCTTTTCCTCCTACGGGGACAAGTGAGAAGACAAACAGACACAGAGTCAGGAAAAGGCTCATTTTTACTGAATACCAGCTCCAAACTTGTAGTGCTCTATTGACAGAAACACTGTAATTTAAATTTATTTTCGTATGTTTCTGTGTGCTACATTTAACTGTGTATTTTCAAAAGTGAGCAGGACAGAAGGAAAGCAAGCATATTTTCAAATTTGCTGAGATAGCCACTACTGAAGATGCTTTCCATAGCCCATCTATGGACTAAAATAGGGTGGACTGATACATTTTAGATTACACTCTAAACGCTGATAGGTATATGTTTCATAGAGCAGGATTATCTTATAGAAACTCACCCATCTGAATCCAGTCCAGAGTAACAGCATCATCGTAATTTTCTGTGTCAGTCACATGATCGCCTGCAATAAACCACATAAGGAGGGTCTCTGAGCTGAACAGTCATGGAAACAGGCAGTGCGAATCAAACAGACTGGAAGCATTAACTTTTTACCCGAATTAATGACATCAAAATCTGAAATGTATTTACCTGTACAAAGTAATAAATCACCCAATAATAGTAAAACTCATAGAAACCTTGTGGCAACTGCTCAGCTTAAAGGGGACATATAATGAAAAACTCACTTTTTCAGTTCTTGTGCACATAGGCCCTACATTTCAGTGTCTGGAGTGGCTTGCTCATGGCTTGCATTGAGGCTGGTCTTTTTTTAAGTTTTGCCAAGTGGCGAGCATTTGTTTGCCCATCCAGATGTGTTAATGCGTTTTATCTTTTCTTTTATGCTTGGATTAGTTTGCATTAGTTTCCCTTTAGGCTGAGGGCCAGCATGGTCCCCGTGCACCCACCCACACACACACACACACACACAACCCTATAAATTTGGCATCATTGGAAAGCTTAGGATGTCTAGATTACAAATATAACTGGCAACAGTAAAAATATTAGGACTCACAATAACATATCAACACTTTCATTGACCTACCCTATCAAAAACAAAATGCACAATTGCGAAATCTGTAATTTTGATGCATAATGTGATTATTCTCTACGTCGTCACATTTGAAGAAAATGTGACAGGTAAGACACTAAATGAAAGCTGTGTTTACATAGAATAGATTGCTTTTAAACCATATGCATATCTTAATTTGAATGTAGAATGATATATTTGATTAAAATATGACCCCCTGCATAACATAAAAGCCTGACTATTATTATGACTATTATAAGGATTAGACATTTGGTACTTCAAATATCTCCATACATATCTCCAGCAAAGTATATCTCATTGGAAAGCATGGATTTTCAGCTTTCTTTTGGCATAAAAAGTATTCATGTCGGACAAAAATTAACAAAGATATCAGACCTTTTAGCAAGTGATAGGTAAACACAGGACATGATGGGCCCTATTTTACGCCAGAGTCCCTAAACCCGTTATTTGGGGATTTCGCATTGCGTAAGAGGCGTTCCCCCGTGAAAGTTGCTATCTTGCACACCTGCCTATATCCCTAAAACACCAGCGCTACCCGTTACATTATGCATAGGCGTGGTTTGGGCGTTACGTCAGTTAAACCAATCAGTGTGCCAGGTGCCACTGCCTTGCAGAGCAGGCTGCGCTATCCCAAATCCTCAAACCGAAATCCATGATGGAGAGAGGAAGGTCACCACGTTTCTCCGTTGACGAAGTTAAATTGCCCGTGCATGAGGTCAAATCCAGTCAGGGGAGGATCTGTTTTTGTTAAGTTAATCATGAATTGTATTATTATTATTATTATTATTATTATTTGACATTGACATATTGTTTAATGTTTGGTATGTAGTTAAAAAAAAAAAAAAAAAAAATCAAGCCTACCCCTTTTGTGATGGAAAAAAAGAAAAAGAAAAAAATGCGTTTCGCCATGCACCTCCAACTCCCTCTCCCATCTGAAATGAAGGATAGAACAAAATCCCATTTTAGAAAAATAAAATTAGGTATATACACTGGCACTAAGCGACGGAACTTTTTTTTTCCCCCAGCGAGAGCGGCATTCCAGAACTCTTCAGCGAATGAAGGTAATTCTGCTGGCAAGTACGTGGTTTCGTCCGTTTACATTTTCCAATCGGACAGCTGTCTATTTTTTTTACAGCAAGTTGCATGACCGTGCTGCAAAAACAGGTGTACATACTTGTCGCCGAAATTACCTTCATTCGCAAGAGAGTTCTGAAATGCCGCTCTCGCTGGAAAAAAAAAGTTACTTCGCTGAGTGCCAGTGCATAGACCTAATTATAATTAATTATTTTTCTGAACTGAAAAAAAAAAAAAATTCCGTTGCTGAATGCTAGTGCATAGCGCTCTTGTGAAAGCCCAAATGCGGGTAGCGGGTGGTTTTAGGACCCGCTATACGCTTTCCCTAACCGGTGTGGTCAAGATAGCAATTGTAGGGAAAGCACGTAAACACGCCCACGGGCACACCTCCAGGCGTAAATAAATTATTCGGCATAATGCATAGCGGGTAGTGTGGCCGCAAGATATCGTTTAGGGATAGTGGAAGCTGCTAAATGCGTAATTCACGGGTTGCGGGTAGTGGCAACGGGTAAGGCAGTGTGAAAGATAGAGCCCGATATATCCAAGATCTCACTAGTTATTTCATCTGCTATTGTACTTTAACTGAATTTGGAAAGTAAAACGTGGTGATCAAATGAGTTTTTTGTTGTTCTGAGTATCAACAGGACTGCAGTTTTGTTATGCATATTTTTCTGCAAGAATATTCATACACATGGAATGTTTGATATGCCTTGCAATGGGTATTACTAGACCAATTCGCTCAGCCATTTCATCATTAATATTTTTTTATTTTCAGTTATATTGTTCAACACACCAGCGCAAACAATGAATTGACATGGAATGTTCCTTTAGTTATAAACCAATATTGATACATCATACGTCAAGCAAGATGCCATCATTCCCTTTGTGTTAAGGTTGAGATGCTATTTAAGTTTCACTTGCAGGAGAAGGATATTACCATGTTGTATTTAAGGTATTTAAGTTCATTTGGATTGTGAATTAAATATACTCTTTACATTATTACTTTGGAACTGAATGCCTGCTGTATGTTTTTGTTCCAGATTGAAAACCACTGCTGACAGATGACACCATGGACCAACCAGCACCAAAACGTAAACGTGGCAGCGATGGAGCCTCGTCAAACCTCCTCTGCATTGTCCATGTCACAGGTCTTCGATACTCAGACATACAAAGTTTCTCTACATTTAAAGACCCGGAAATAAAGTTGATGAAGTTGAAGAAGATCAAGGCACTTTGTTTAGGACAACCTCCTCGGTCAAGCTACAGAATGAAGGACACTAGTGACTAGATTCCAGATGAATTTGAAGAAACCCACGGCTTCCATTGGGAGTGCTACAAATGGTTCACTGGAAATCTTGACCGACTGGAGCCAATTGCAGGAACTTCACAAGCTGATGAAGTAAAAGTGGAACAAGCTACACGAAGAAGTTCTGGAGAGCGCACAATCTTCTATCCAGAATGCGTATTCTGCGGATCCAAGGAGCAGAAAAAGGTCAAGGTCTAAGGACGTTGGACTTCTCAGGGAATGACTATGTTCGAATTTGATGGGTGGAAGTCGGTTGTTGAAATGGCTGAGAAGAAACAAGATGAAAAATTGCTGACAAGAATCCGAGGTCATGATCCGAGGTCATTCTGCAAATGAATTGAATGACAACTTCCCATGGAATGGTCCCATGGTGTTCAAGCTTCTGTTTGAGTTTGTGACTCTGATAATCAGGATTTGCACACTTGATCTGTGCCAAGATTGACACGTGTTTCCCTCAAGTCTGAAAGTTTCATGATTTTGTGGTTATATAAAATGTCCCTTTCAACCAGTTGACAGACAACATGAAGAATGTATTGCTTTTGAGAAATGTGAAATAAAAACATAACCTTGGTGTTAGACGCAAACAGTGTCTGTAGCTGCTTATGAATGTTATGGTATCCTTCATAAACATCTGATATCTTTGTTAATTTTCATCCGACATCAATACGTTTTACACCAAAAGAAAGCTGAAAAGCCATGCTTTCCAATGTGACATACTTTGCTGGAGATATGTATGGAGATATTTGAAGTACCAAGGGCCCTATCTTACCCCAGACTCCCTAAACCCGTTATTTCGGGATTTAGCATTGCGTAAGAGGCGTTCCTCCGCAAAAGTTGCTATCTTGCACGCCTGCCTATATCCCTAAAACACCAGCGCTACCTGTTATATTATGCATAGGCTTGGTTTGGGCATTACGCCAGTTAAACCAATCAGTGTGCCAGGTGCCATTGTCTTTAGGAGCAGGCTGCGCTATCCCAAATCCTCAAACCGACACCCGTGATGGAGAGAGGAAGGTCGCCACATTTCTCCGAAGACAAAGTTAAATTGCTCGTGCATGAGGTCAAATCCAGACAGGGGAGGATCTGTTTTAGTTAAGTTAATCATGAATTGTATTATTTTATTATTATTATTATTATTATTTGACATTGACATATTGTTTAATGTTTGGTATGTAATAAAAAAAAACATCAAGCCTACCCTTTTTGTAATGGAAACTGCAAAAAAAAAAAAAAAAAAAGAAGAAAATGCGCCTCCAATTGAGCTGAGTGGGTGTTGGAATGACCCACTAGCATAGAAAAATAGTGCCACAGTAACCCTAACAGCAACGGGCAAGGCATACGGACAGCTGGCAGCGGTGTCCACATTATCTGCAACCAGGTGACATAATTCCGTCACTGCCTGATGGGAGAGGCGCAGTTTTGTCACGCATTCTCGTTCTGTGGGAATTAATACTCAGGGCCGGCGCTAGACCTGAAAATTTGGGAGAAAATATCCATCCCTTTATTGACTACAATTAGTCCTGGCTAATTCTAGATGGTTTTCCCTTATTAACACGTTTTCCAATTCGAGAATAATCAAGTGGCAATTGAAGACACGGCTTCTCTCCCCCCTGCGATCTAACAGCGACAAAATAATGGGCTACATTCAGGACAGAAAAATAATTTAATTATAAACAGGACTATGCACTGGCACTCAGCAACGGTATTTTTATTTTTTTTCCCCAGCGAGAGCGGCATTTCAGAACTCTTTTGCTAATGAGGGTAATTTTGGCGACAAGTAGGCTACGCACACCTGTTTTTGAGGCATGGTCACGCAACTTGCTGTAAAAAAAAATAGACAGCTGTCCGATTGGAAAATGTAAACGGACGAAACCACGTACTTGTCACCAGAATTACCTTCATTCGCTGATGAGTTCTGAAATGCCGCTCTCGCTGGAAAAAAAGTTACGTCGCTGAGTGCCAGTGCATAGACCTAATTATAATAATTATTTTTCTGAACTGAATGTAGCCCATTTGTCGCTGTTAGATCGCATAGGGGAGAGAAGCCGTGTCTTCAATTGTATAAAAATGGGTAGCGGGTGGTTTGAGGACCGCTATAGACTTTCCCTAACCTGTGTGGTCAAGATAGCAATTGTAGGGAAAGCGCATAAACACGCCCACGGGCACACCTCCAGGCGCAAATAAAGGATTCGGCATAATGTATAGCGGGTAGTGTGGCCGCAAGATACCGTTTAGGGGTAGTGGAAGCTGATAATTGCGTAATTCACGAGTAGCGGGTAGTGGCAACGGGGCTCTATCTTTCACACTGCCTTACCCGTTGCCACTACCCGCAACCCGTGAATTACGCATTTAGCAGCTTCCACTATCCCTAAACGATATCTTGCGGCCACACTACCCGCTATACATTATGCCGAATCCTTTATTTGCGCCTGGAGGTGTGCCCGTGGGCGTGTTTATGCGCTTTCCCTACAATTGCTCTCTTGACCACAAACGTTCGGGAAAGCGTAATCCGGGTCCTAAAACCACCCGCTACCCGCATTTTGGCTTTCACAAGAGCGCTATGCACTAGCACTCAGCAACGGAAATTTTTTTTCCAGCGAGAGCGGCATTTCAGAACTCTCTTGCGAATGAAGGTAATTTCGGCGACAAGTATGTACACCCGTTTTTGCAGCACGGTCACGCAACTTGCTTTAAAAAAAATAGACAGCTGTCCGACTGGAAAATGTAAACGGACGAAACCACGTACTTGTCATCAGAATTACCTTCATTCGCTGAAGAGTTCTGAAATGCCGCTCTCGCTGGGGAAAAAAAAAAAAAGTTACGTCGCTGAGTACCAGTGCATACACCTAATTTTATTTTTCTAAAATGGGATTTTGTTCTATGCTTCATTTCAGATGGGAGAGGGAGTTGGAAGTGCATGGCGAAACGCATTTTTTTCTTTTTCTTTTTTTTTTGAAGTTTCCATCACAAAAGGGGTAGGCTTGATTTTTTTTTTTTTTTAAACTACATACCAAACATTAAACAATATGTCAATGTCAAATAATAATAGTAATAATAATAAAAATACTACAATTCATGATTAACTTAGCAAAAACAGACCCTCCCCTGACTGGATTTGACCTCATGCATGGGCAATTTAACTTCGTCAACTGAGAAACGTGGCGACCTTCTTCTCTCCATCACGGATTTCGGTTTGAGGATTTGGGATAGCGCAGCCTGCTCCGAAAGGCAGTGGCACCTGGCACACTGATTGGTTTAACTGGCGTAACACCCAAACCACGCCTATGCATAATGTAACGGGTAGCGCTGGTGTTTTAGGGATATAGGCAGGTGCGCAAGATAGCAACTTTCGTGGGGCAACGCCTCTTACGCAATGCGAAATCCCCAAATAACGGGTTTAGGGACTCTGGCGTATGATAGGGCCCCAAATGTCTAATCCTTATAACAGTCATAACTAGAGAAGCAATTTCTGGAGAAATTGCGATTGAATGCTGAAAGCTGAAGCCGCACTGAGATGCTGTCTTGAATACACAAAGTTTGAATGATTTGAATTTTTGAATGTTTGCTGACGCCACACTGAATAGCTGCCATGAAAGTAATATTTGAATTATGTAGAATACTTGAATGTTTATAAAAAAACTGAAAGCTGAACAAAGAAAGAATGAAAGAACAATGCTAACCATGCTAACCATGTTACTCAGCTAACTTAGCTAACGTTGTAAGCAGTTATGCTAACTATGCTAGCAATGCTAACTATGCTAACAATGTTACCTAGCTAACTTAATTAATGTTGTTAGCGGTTATGCTAACTATGCTAACAATGCCAGCCATGCGAACCACGTTACTCAGCTGACTTAGCAAATGTTGTTGGCAGTTATGCTAACAATGCTAACCATGCAAACCATGCTAACCATGTTACTTAGCTAACTTAATGTTGTTAGCGGTTATGCTAACTATGCTAACAATGCTAACCACGTTACCGAACTAACTTAATGAATGTTGTTTGTGGTTATGCTAACTATGCTAACAATGCTAACCACGTTACTCAGCTAACTTAGCATAACTGCTAACAACATTAGCTAACTATGCTAACAATGCGAACAATGCTAACCATGTTACTTAGCTAAATTAATTAATGTTGTTAGCGGTTATGCTAACTGTGCTAACCATGCTAACAACGCTAACCACATTACTCAGCTAAGTTAGGTAATGTTAGAAGTCGAATGAAGTCTCTAGAAGAAAGTATGCTGTTATAGAGGTTATAGAGTTTTCGTTTCAATGCATTTCTATGGGACACAACAAATAGTTAGAAGAAAAATTTTGATTATAAGACACAAAGTTTAGGACAATGCATTTCTATGGGAAAAAAAAAAATGAAATATTTTTAAGAAGTATGATTTAAAAATATGAAAGAAAAAAGTTTTAGCAATAATGTCCAGAAAAAAGCTGTCACATTTTGATGTATGAATTGTTGAAATAGCACAAAGTATGTAGGACTGGTTTAATAAGCGTAGAACAGCAGAAGAAGTAAGATGGCCGACATTTATATAGCACATTTAAAAAACAACAGGCAAATGATTTGACCCACAGCTTTCATTTGTGTCTTACCTTCACAAATGTGAGGCAGGGAGTCAAGTCAATTTAAAAACATTTAGGATGAAACATTGTAAAAAACATTAGGATGAAACAGCTTAGCTTAATATAGCTCAGAGCTAAGGCATCACAGAGGTCTAAAACAAGAAATAAAGCATACAAGAGCAAATAATAATAAAAGCAAGTACACAATTTAGAAAAGGCAAGTCATAAAAGGACAAGTACTAAAAACCAAACAAGAAGTAATAATAAATAAATAAAATAATCAAGGAGGGGGCCTCAGGCTGAGTTAAAAGCACAGGAGAAAAGATGGGTCTTAAGACAAGATTTAAAACTAGAAATGGTGGGACATGACTTGATATGAGGGGGGAGAGAATTCCAGAGTTTGGGAGCAACTACTGAGAAAGCCCGGTCCCCTCTGGTCTTGAGGCGAGTGCGAGGGACTGCAAGAAGGTTCTGCGAGGATGACCGAAGAGATGTAGGAGCAGAATGCGGAGATAAAAGCTCAGTAATGTAAGATGTAGCTAATCCATTAAGAGCTTTAAAAACAAACAGTAAGATTTTAAAATCAATTCTGTACTGTACAGGGAGCCAGTGCAGTTGGGCTAAAACTGGAGTTATGTGATCTTTTTTCCTGGTGCCTGTTAAGAATCTCGCAGCTGCATTTTGAACTAGTTGTAGTCTGGCTCTGTTGGACTGACTAATACCAGTGTAAAGTGAATTACAGTAGTCAAGTTGAGAGCAAATAAAGGCATGGATCAGTATTTCCAGATTATTCTGAGAGAGGAGGGGCTTAAGTTTAGCTATTGAGCGCAGTTGATAAAATCTGCCTTTGACCACATTACTGATTTGTTTATTAAAATTCAGAGAGCTATCCAATATGACACCAAGGTTTCTGACCACACTATGTAGATTAGCAGACAGGGGACCAAGAACATTACTTAGGTTAGCAACAGCACTTGGAGAACCAAATAAAATAACTTCGGTCTTACTGTCATTGAGCTGGAGGAAATTGCTAGCCATCCAGGATTTAATTTTGTCTAAGCAGCTAAGTAGCTTAGTCAGGGCACAGGGGCTGCTAGGTGTGACAGGGAGATACAGCTGTGTGTCGTCCGCATAGCAGTGATATTGAATGTTGTACTCATTAAGGATAGAGCCTAGAGGTAGCATGTACAGAGAGAATAGTAGCGGGCCTAAGATAGAGCCTTGAGGGACACCACAGGTAATGGGGCAGTGGAGGACGAGTGGTTACCCAACTCAACAGAGAAAGTTCTATCTTTCAAATAGGAGGAGAACCAGTCTAGAGCTTTGCCTCGCAAACCAACGTCATCTTTCAATTGTTCTAGCAAGATGTTATGATCGACCATATCAAATGCTGCACTGAGATCTAGAAGTAACAGAAAGGCACAAGAACCAGAGTCAACACAGAGAAGGACGTCATTGTGGACTTTTAACATTGCCGATTCTGTACTGTGCAAGGCTCTAAAACCTGACTGGAATTTATCTAAAATGTTAAATCTATTCAAGTAGGATGAGAGCTGTTGAAAAACCACTTTTTCTAAAACTTTGGATATGAAAGGCAATTTAGAGATTGGCCTGTAATTTTTCAGATCAGAGGGATCCAGGTTAGGCTTCTTTAACAGAGGTTGAACAATAGCGTGCTTAAAGCCAGAGGGGACAACACCAGTAAATAAGGAGCCATTCACTATAGCAAGAATAAGAGGGCAAATGAGGGTAAAAACTTCTTTGAAAAGGCGGGAAGGAATAACATCAGAGGAACAGAGGGAAGGCTTCAGGTGAGAGACCACCTCGGACAACTGGGAAGGAGACACAGGTGAGAACTGATGAAGAAAGCATGTCGAAGTGTGAGACTCAGGAAGGGCAGAGTTTGAAGGTGTGATGTTGGCTCTGATTGTATTAATCTTATTGATGAAGTAGTTTAGAAAATCCTCACAGATTTCTGGGGAGAAGGTGGTGGATACAGCAGTTGGGTTAAGGATGGAGTTGATAGTTTTAAACAGAACTCTAAGTCTGTGGGCCTGTTTGTTGATTAAATCAGCATTATAGTCAGCTTTGGCCTTTTTCACAGAGGTTTGGTAGAGCTTAAGTTGGTCTAGGAAAGTGTCATAGGAGATCTGAAGTTTATCTTTTTTCCATTTACGCTCTGCCACTCTGCAGGCACGTCAAAGGGCACGGGTGGAGTCATTTAGCCAAGGGGACACAGTAGTGGCCTTGACCCGCTTTACTCTTAAAGGGGCTACATGGTTTAGAGTGTCTATGCAAGATGAAGTGAAAAGCGAAACTAGCTCCTCTGTCAGAGCAGGTGGATAAAGCATCAGAAATATGAGAAAGGTGAGAGCTCCTAAATGTATTGGAGAAATTAGCGGCTGTGGTAGAGTTTATGGATCTTATGAGGGAGTGTGGTTGGAGGGGGGTGGGGGGAGGGCTAATCCAAGAAGACTCAAACTCAATCAACAGGTGATCAGACACAGTGATGTTGGAGATCATCAGGTTGGCAATATAAAGGCCAGAGGATAAGACTAAATCAAGTGTGTGGCCCTTGTGATGGGTTGGGCCTAAGACAGCTTGATTTAGGTTGAAGGAGTCTAGGAGACTTAAAAATTAATTTACCATAGGTTTAGTTGGACAGCACACATGGAGATTGAAATCCCCTAAAATCAGTAATTTGTCAGAGCGAGTAACCATATGGGAGAGGAGATCAGAAAACTCTGAGATAAAATTACTAGAGGATTTAGGGGGTCTGTATACCAAGGCGCAGAGGACAGGGCACTGGATGTTAATAGCTAGAAGTTGTACCTCAAAGGAAGAGTACGTAACAATTGGCAGAAGTCTACATTTGAAAGAATTGTTATGAATAGTGGCTAAGCCACCTCCACGTCCAGACGTCCTAGGGGAGTTTAGAAAAGCAAAATTCGGGGGGCAGAGATCACCAAATGAAGACAGATCCCCAACATTCAGCCAGGTTTCAGTTAAAAATAGAAAATCCAGTTTATGTGAAATAACAATGTCATTCAAAATAAAAGTCTTATTAGCCAAGGAGCGGGTATTTAAAAGTGCTAATTTAACAGGTATTTGTTGTGCAGACAACGTCGGCGACACTATCTTATTAAACGTCAGCTGACGGAGGTTCGCCGCATTTACTCCACCACCAGAGTCGGGGAGACTTAGCAATGAGGCGAGGGGTCCAATGCACCGGGATGTGGGCTGCAGTAGAGGATTGGGAAGAAGGCACAGGCAGGAGATTACGACGGACAATGCCACCGATTCTATGTCGCTTAGTCGAGCAACGAGTAGGCAGAGCGGAGAGGATAGTTGGGATACGGCCGTAAGGAACGTCGACTTGAAGGAAGGATTTGCGGCGACAGCTCCAATGCAGATAGCGGGGCTGACATGCGATGCCTAGGCTAGCACACAATTTGTATATTCCAACAGGAACACGAAAAGACGGTGAGTTCCATTTAAGGAGTTCAGTAGCAGAGAAAGATGCATCCATGGTTAGGCACGACGCAGTAAAGGCGCCGCATGTGCAGATAATCCACAATGTCCATAAGGCGACGAGGTGGTGAGTCGCTGAGGCTAAAAGACGCTCGGGACGCATTTTAACTCCCCATTCAACAGGTCCGTCAATACACACACACAGCCAAGTTCGAAAACCTCGATAGGCCAGCTGCGAGCAGAAACACAGACCAGCACTTGTTTAACAGGACCGGGGGCTACCAGCCCTGTAAAACAAGGCTATGCCCAGCGCACAACAGTGAGGAAGGTGAAACTTATCCACGTGAACGCCGGGAAGAGACTGCGGTAACTACGGCAGAGAGGGCTCGAGTTAGACCGGTGACATGTAGAGAGCAAACCCGAGGTGCAGATCCCAGCAATTTACAGCTTAGTCCAACAGTACTTGTTGAGGAAAATATATCCGTAATGAAAAGGGTAGTCCGTAGCAAGATGCTAATTCCAACAGTCTTGAGGCAGAAATTCACAAAACAAAACGCACAGCAGCAAACCGGAGAGCAGCGGCAGCCACACGCGCCAGCGTACGCTCCCGGAAGTGTCATTAAGCATAAGCATATTATGCATCAAAATTACAGATTCGCAATTACGCATTTTGTTTTTGATAGGGTAGGTCAATGAAAGTGTTGATATGTCATAGTGAGTCCCAATATTTTTACTGTTACCAGTTATATTTGTAATCTAGACATTGTGGCACCCCTCCCTCTAGGGGGGGTCCCACGTGGGCAGAAGCACGGGGCACGGGGTGGCAATACCGGGAAAAGGGCCAAGTTTTAAATGGGGAGTATTTTCCAACTGTTCTCCTCAGAGGTTCAGCACCCTGGACAGGTGCTGCAAGTTGGCTGCAGCACCAAGGACAGCACCGAACCCCTGAGGAAATTGGTAAAGTGGGCACACCAGCTGCTTGTTGCAGCTCGTCACCAGGGCTGGTTAAAAGAGGGCCGGGGCCTGAGCACAGGGCAGAGTACCTGCAGCTCACCCAGAGTGCACGTCAGCTGTGAATGCTCTGCTGCAAACTAACTTGTGTCTCTCCATTCAGCCAAGGGCCTGGTGCGCAAGTAGGTGATCAAGCCAGAGGTTGATTCATCCAAGGGACTGGGAACCCAGGCACCTCTCTAGAGGGATTAGCTCGGGAACACCGCCGTGGGCCAGACAGCGGTCCGCTTGGCCCCATCTCATCCTCCCCGTGGTGGGGACCACTAACCCCTGTGCCTCTCCCTCCCTCCACAGCGCTGTGGGCCCACTGGTGAAACTGGGTTGAGCAAGGCCACCCCCAGCGGAGGACCGGCCTGGCCCTCGTGGCGTGGCGAGCGCCACCAACCCGCCCCACGACCCTCCACGCCCCCATCCCAGACCCCGCAGGGCCCTAACGGCTTAGTAGTGTAAAAGAGTGCCGAATAAAAGGCGTTGAGTGCAACCTGCTGTGTCTGGTCTCGTGCATCCCATACTTGTCCACTCTGGCCTCACGTAATCACAAGAGGTCCCACAACATCCTAAGCTTTCCAATGATACCAAATTTATAGGGTTTTGGGGGGGTGCACAGGGGACCATGCTGGCCCATGGCCTACTTCCAGTTGCGGACAGTGATAGTTTTCCCTTAGCCATGCAAAAATAAGCTTTTGTAACCAAATTGGGCACACCCAGTGGTGACATAGCCCCTTAAAAAAATGACAAAGGGATCACCAATAGGCTGCAATGACAATGAAAATGCAAAACACATGATATTGTCAGGATGAGAATGATAATAACACAAATGATTACAAACCCCAATTCCAATGAAGTTGGGACATTGTGTAAGACGTGAATAAAAACAGAATACAATGATTTGCAAATCCTTTCCGACCTACGTTCAATTGAGTACACAACAAAGACAATATATTTAATATTCAAACTGATAAACTTTATTGTTTTTTTGGAAATATTCACTCATCTTGAATTTGTTGCCTGCAACACGTTCCAAAAAAGCTGGGACAGGGGCAACAAAAGACTGGGAAGTTGAGGAATACTTAAAAAACACCTGTTTGGAACATTCCACAGGTGAACAGGTAAATTGGAAACAGGTGAGTGTCATGATTAGGTATAAAAGGAGCATCCCCGAACAGCTCAGTTGTTCACCAGCAAGGATGGGGCGAGGTTGACCACTTCGTGAACAACTGCGTGAGCAAATAGTCCAGCAGTTTAAGAACAATATTTCTCAACGTGCAATTGCAAGGAATATAGGGGTTCCACCATCTACAGTCCAAAATGTCATCAAAAGATTCAGAGAATCCAGAGAAATCTCTACAGTACACAAAAGCGGAAAGGGCAAAAACCAACACAGAATGCCCGTGACCATCGGTCCTTCAGGCGGCACTTCATTAAAAACCGACATCATTCTGTAAAGGATATTACCATGTGGACACAGGAACACTTCAGAAAACCATTGTCTGTTCACACAGTTTCGTCGCTACATCTAGAAGTGCAAGTTAAAACTCTACCATGCGAAGCGAAAGCCATATATCAACAACAGCCAGAAACGCCGCCGGCTTCTCTGGGCCCAAGCTCATCATGGACCGACGCAAAGTGGAAAAGTGTGCTGTGGTTTGACGAGTCCACATTTCAAATTGTTTTTGGAAATCATGGACGTTGTGTCCTCCGGGCTAAAGAGGAAAAGGACCATCCAGATTGTTATACATGCAAATTTCAAAATCCAGCATCTGTGATGGTATGGGGATGTGTTAGTGCCATGGCATGGGTAACTTGCACATCTATGAAGGCGCCATTAATGCTAAAAGGTACATACAGGTTTTGGAGCAACATATGCTTTTTCAGGGACGCCCCTGCTTATTTCAGCAAGACAATGCCAAGCCACATTCTGCTCATGTTACAACAGTGTGGCTTCATAGTAAAAAAAAGTGCACGTAATAGACTGGCCTGCCTGCAGTCCAGACCTGTCTCCCATTGAAAATGTGTGACGTATTATAAAGCACAAAATACGACAACGGAGACCTTGCACTGTTGAGCAACTGAAGTCGTACATCAAGCAAGAATGGAAAGAATTCCATCTACAAAGCTTCAACAATTAGTGTGCTCAGTTCCCAAACGCTTATTGAGTGTTGTTTAAAGGAAAGGTGATGTAACACAGTGGTAAACATGCCCCTGTCCCAGCTTTTTTGGAACGTGTTGCAGGCATCAAATTCAAAATGAGTGAATATTTCCAAAAAAACAATAAAGTTCATCAGTTTGAAAAAATGTCGTCTTTGTAGTGTACTCAATTGAATATAGGTCAAAAAGGATTTGCAAATTTGTATTCTGTTTTTATTCATGTTTTACACAACGTTCCAACCTCATTGGAATTGGGGTTTGTAATTAATCCAAAACTTACTGTGAATTCCATCTCCCGTTTTAACATTCTTTCAGCAGTGTAATTTATTGTAAGCTGGCACTTAACCTATTCAAAACGTTTTCAGTGATAAAAAGAAATCATTTTAAATGGGAAACATCTTCCAAAGCAAATAAACCTCCAAACAATGGTGTAAACCGGCATCATAAGCATAACTAATATGTGCTGTTTTATGTGCAACAGGAATATAGAATTTTTGCCAGACATACTGATGTTCAGATTTGGACAATCCAGCTCAAGAAAGTAAAAGTCCTTCCCAGTATTTTGTTGCAACTGCCCGGATCTAATAATTGCAGTAACCCTTCAGCCCAGAGGTTGAGCTAATTAGGGAAATTAGCTGCCAGAGCTCATGGCCGGAAGTAAAACACGGCAGGACTTTCTGACCCCTAAAATGCCCACCTCTGTTGATGTTTTATGTCATCGCTAACGTGGGTAGGAAAATGCCTGATAACTTTTTGATGTAAAGAACAATAATGCCAGCTAAAAACAAAATGTTTCGTCATTCTCCCGGTTAGTCTTTGCAAATGAACAATTATTGCATGGTTGCAGTTAGATGTGAAGACGGGCAGTCGCACAATGGAAGTCACAATGCGATAATTCATTTATAAAATGGCTTCCGTTTCAAACAACCAAAGTTGTCTTCAGGGCATTGAGGGATGATTCACTTCCCAAAAGACTTATATTGAAACCATTTGTAATTAAATAAACAAGTGAAAAAGCAAGCAGAGCTTACAAATACCCCCGACGTCCCCAATCATGCTTTTTCCGTTGGTGATTATAGAAATTATCACATTCCGAAAATCAATTTTGACAAAAATAACAACACATCCATGACACTTACAACTGCACCTCTCCATATGTTTGAAACTATGTGTGGCAAATTTGAAAAGAATCCATTAAATAATATTTGAGATATCAATCAGACAAATTGACATTGAACCCACTTGAAAATTTCTAAACCCAAAAACAGGAAACCGGCGATATTTTTGTAAAAAAAATCATCCTAGATGGCCACCACTTTGCACTGCACCTCTTTCTGTGGTAGAGAATATGTGTGCCAAATTTGAAAAGAATCCAATTTATATTATTTGTGATATCGATCGGACAAAGTGACATTGGTCCCACTTGAATATTTCAAAGTCCAAAAACAGGAAAACGGTGATATTTTTGTGCAAAATAATCCCAGATGGCCCACACTTTGCACTGCACCGTTTCCTGTGGTAGAGAATATGTGTGCCAAATTTGAGAAGAATCCAATGAATAATATTCGAGATATCGATCGGACAAATAATGTCTTCAGATGGAATGATGGAATGATGGAATGACGGACGGACGTATACAACTTCGTCGGGCGTATAATATTATTGCATTGTAGCTACAAGTGTGTGGCTGCCCTTTTTCATCACTCATGAACTCAGTCTTCTGAAACTCTGCCTTTGTCGTAATAAAGACAGAGATATTTTCCTTTCCGCTGCATAATTCTTGTAGCATAAGATTTTCACATTTCCCTGATTTAGCTGATCGACAAGGTCCACCATAAACTAGTTGTCACCTGGTTCTTGTTTTGTAAAGCACAGGCTACCTCATAAATAGATTTTTGTTCACTTGCATTTATTTTTAATCACCCAAATATTGCATGCAGAGAGAGTCTGCGTGTTTACATGCCAGGTGATTGCTCTATTAATCCGAAAGCTTTATTTATGGAGGAAAAATGATTGAAAACAGGTCAAAACTTATCATCTATGTTCAGGGATTTTTTTATGAGCTTCCCCAACTTACAGCCGAGCATTTGTCACTGCAAAAACCACATGAGCAGAAGTCAGAGAATTTCCTGACATTTCATGCTTCATTCCAAAACCACAAGTTACACAACTGCGGCAAGACTGACAAAAATCTCATGAGCAAGAGATGGGAATTTTGATCATGGATTGTGTTTCATTTCACATTTATCTATAGAGTAAAACTCACCTGGGCCCTCCTGGATGACATCATCATAGTACTCTGGTGCATCTCCCTCCACCAGCTCCCCTTAAACAAAGAGGCGCAGCAACAGTGCTGGTTAAAATGGGAACACCGCTTTTAGTGCACAGAATGATTATTGGATTTAATAATTCTGGTGTCACTCATTATTGGTGGAACAACTTTGAAAGGCTCGACCATGCCCAAGATTTGCCCACAAAACATATAACCACAAGAATTGTTTTGTGCAAAGGAATCATTTTAGTTATGCACAAGTGGTATACTTCTTAAAAGGACAAGACATGACTTACCTTCCACATCTCTATTCACTGCTAAATACAAACAACTAACAGTGATATTGAGGAGAAATTGCTGCATCATACCAACAACCAATCAAAACACACCTGCCATGCTCTTTGCAGGCTTATCCGGAGTGATGACATCATCATAGTTCTCAGGTGTTTCCTCTGTTTGCAGGTCCCCTGAATGCAAACAGACTTGTGATGACGTAAGGCTAAAGGCTTAAAATCCGAACTCAGCGATTTGAGCTGCTAATTGTTAAAAATTTTTGGATGGTAATAAAGTACAATCCCATTTCCACAAAAGTTGGGATGCTATGTAACATAAAAAAAATTAAAAAAAAAAAACAATGCAATAACTTTCAAATCATTTAAATGTTATATTTATTTGAAAATAGTGCAAAGACAATATATCAGATGTTGAAACAGATATTTTATAGTTTTTGGGAAATAAGTGCACATTTTTAATTTGATGCCAGTACCACAGGGGCATGTTTACCACTGTGTTGCATCACATCTTCTTCAGTCACCACTCTGTACGCCTTTGGGAACTAAGGAAACCAACTGCTGTAGTTGTGAAAGCAAAAATGTTTTCCTATTCTTGCTTCATGTACGATTTCAGCTGCTCAATACTTTGCAGCCATATGTCATATTTTTCATTTCATAATGCGCCAAATATTGTCAATGTATGACAGGTCTGGACTGTAGGCAGACCACCTTAGTACCCAGACTCTTTTACAGTGGAGCCACAATGTTGTTATATGAGCAGAGTATGGTGTTTGGCATGTTGTTGCTGGTGGCAGAAATGAGCAAGGCCTTCCCTTAAAGAAGCCATCTGGATGGCAGTAGATGTTCCATGAAAACCTGTACATATCGTTCACCATTAATTGTGCCTTAACAGATGCACAAGTTACCCATGACATGTGTACTAATGCACCACCATACTACCATGGATGCTGGATTTTGAATTGTGTGCTGAAAACAAGTGGGATGGCCACTGTCCTCTTTAGCCCGGAGAACATGGAGTCCATGATTTCCAAAAAGAATTTCACATTTTGATTAGTCAGACCACATGGCAGTTTCCCACTTTGCCTCAGTCCATCTTAAATGAGCTTGGGCCTGGAGAAGGCAGAGGCATCTCTATCTAGTTTATATATGATTTAATCTTTACATGGCAGAGTTTTAACTTTTAATAATTCAAGGATGAACTGACAAACCCTATTCACTGACGATAGTTTTCAGAAGTGTTCCCGAGTTCATGCAGTCATTTTCACTAAAGAATGATGTCTGTTTTTAAAGCAGTGCCACTGGAGGGCCTGAAGATCACAGCCATTGAGTATTGCTTTTTGGCCTTGTCCCTAGCATATAGAGAATTCTCCAGATTCTCGGGTTCTGTTGATGATATTATATTCCATAGAAGATGAAATCCCCAAATTCTTCCTAATTGTCAGTTGAGAAACATTATTCTTAATTTGTGGAACTATGAGCCCAAGTCGTCTTTCATGGAGTGGTGAAGCCTTCGCCATCTTTCTTTTGAAAGATTTTTTATATCCAATCATGGCTCTGACCTTTTGCCAATTAATCTAATTAGCTGAGAGATGTTCCACCAGGTGTATTTTTTTTTTTTTAAATCAGACAACTTTTCCATTTCTTTGTTGCCCCTGTCCCAAATTTTTTGAAACGTGTTCCCAGTCTCAAATTCAAAATGAGCAGATATTTTTCAGACAATTACATTTCTCAGTTTTAACATATGTTATGATGTCTTTGTACTATTTTCAATTACATTTAGGGTTAAGTTGATTTGCAAATCCTTGTGTTTGCTTTTAATTCACATTTTACATAGTGTCCCAACTTTTTCGGAAATGGGGTTGTACCTCAGCTTATCATAGGCTCGGGTTTTGCCGTGTGTACACAGACTAATGCAGTGGGAACACATTCCACAGCCTAAATGACCCGATATTTTAATCTTGATGTGTGCAAAATTGAGATACTCACTTCAATACATCACACCATTTGCAAACAGACCCAGAAATTACACTGAGACAAATACACACAGGAGTACAGCTCTACCTACTGGAAGATGTGTGTAAGAGCCTATAATCTAAGAGCCCTGAAGGTAATTATGGCTGAGGAGCTGAAGAAGAAGCGCATTCGCTTTTTCCTATTACTGCAGTTTCATGCACACATGCTATAAATGGACAGCAAATCTAAAATACCACATTATATGCATTTTGCTGAAGGTCTTACATTGAGCGACTAAAACAGTTTTTGCGTTTTTACATAGTGTCCATTTTATGCAACTGGGATCATTAAATCTGACCCTCAAATCTAAATCCAGCCCTAGTCTTCTTTTCTCTTTTCTCTTATCACCTGACTTGACATAAAGGGTAGAACAGTAGCAGTCTTCAGCCTGAGCGGACTGTGATATCATGTTCCGTGTTGCATACCAGTCAGAACAGCTGACAGAACAGTGCCTTAAAGGAAAGGAAATACTCCTGAGAACACTCATTCCAATTGCTCATTTTTCACCTCCATATCTCCTTGTTCCTTACCATACCCAGAAATTGATGGAGGTCAGCCATCATTCGGGACATTCTAGTCCATCAAATATGCCATGAGGAAACAAGGGTCAGGCATTTTCTAAAGATAACTGAGGCACGGACGGATGTGTACATCCTCAAGAGAAGTAGTTTTTCAGAATGTGTGACGCAACACTGATCAGACTGTGGATCCAGTTCTCCCCATCAGCCAAACATCTTCCTTGGCTGTGACTGACATCACTCAGACCTGATGTTTGATTGACATCCCAGCAAGGACATTCCATTTCCCTGATCCACATTCATTCCATTTTCCCATCTTCACTTAATTCTCTGGTTCTTTTCCTCTCTTCCCCCTGATGGGCAGAACTTAAACCAAGGAAAGGAAGTAGGAAATAGAGGCAGAACATACAAATAAGCAACTGGAATGCACTCCAATGCAACCGGTCACCTCTTCCCCTCTTACCTTTGAGGGGAAGTTCGTCAGCGTCCGCCACATCATCGTAGCCAGAAGGCAGGTTGTCAGACAAGCTACTTTCTGTGAACAGTAGAGAGAGGATGTGTCCAAACTTGCCCACACCACCCATGATCTAAGGGAGTCTTACATGCGGTGTTTTAGATTTCCTTGGGTGACATGATGACTTAGGTGACACTTTAGTGAGACTTTAATCAAGTGACTCACAGATGATTATAATAAGCAGGAGTTTAACAGCAGCAGTGATCTTATTTTGGCTACACTGGCAAAAAAAAACAAACACTGCAACCATTAAGCTGCATGACTCCAAAACTGTATAATGTTTTACGTGCATGACTGTCAACACAAAATGTCACAGAAGCAGTGCACAATTAGACAAAAAAATAATGGTACATTACACAACTGATCTATACAATGGATAATCGTACTAATAATAATTGTTCCAAACTGGGCAGAGGAGAAGCCAGTTGCAAGAACGATGATGAGCCACAAGGACATGTTTATAATGAGGATGATGAGGACAAATGGAAGAAGGCTTGGAGAACCCGCTGTACCTAATAATTTATACACAAATAATTTTGCTCCCTGGAAGAGAGACAAGAATTCAGAACAAACCATTAGAGTAACCCTTTAGCCTAAGACAGTCCAGCTCTAACTGAGGCACAACCAGTAACCAATACAGCTGATCACACAAAGGGAATAACAAGATAATCAATCAGTTAACAGGAACAACCCGCAGGACTGCTGGAACAGGGAAGAACCAATTAAACAAACACACAAGTTGTGACAAATAATAATTAAAATAATAATTAAAAAAAATAATAATAATATCAAAGGTCAAAACCAAAGCCAAAACTACTCAAAATCTATACATTGAACGCCAAACACTAATTGAGATACTAATAATGACACAAACAGAAAATATAATGGAGACGGAGGCCACCATTTGCCTTTAGTTGTTTGACAGGAAATATGCATATTCACTCACCCCACCGGGGGGCGCTGTAGGTACCCTCTCTCGCCAGCTTGTACTCCAGCTCCTCGTAGATGGCCTCATTCAAGGGGGAACTCTCCCACTCAGACAGGGCTGTGAGGGCAGAGACAGAGAATTCCTGAGCCACTGGGCTCTTTACAATGGAGTATTTTTCACATTCTTCTTCTCTTTGCTTGTGCTTGACCCGGCAATCGATCGGCATCACTCCAGTCCTTGAAGGGATGAGGCAAGATGTGCAATGAGTTTCCAAAAGATATCTTGAGCACAGAAAGTCCTTCACATCCTTTACAGAAGTGTATAGTGTTCATTTATTTATTTAATTTCTTTGTAATACCCTATAGGTGACCAAACTCTGGCTTTATATCCCCCATCTGCAACACATTTGCCATTGCAGTGACAAATGTTGCTTCAAACAGAGGCATTACAGAGCAAATATATTTAATTTCCCTAAGTCATTGATTCAAAAGACCTTACTCTCTTCTAAGCACACCTGTCGTATTAGCACACACCACACAAATAACACAACCAATGTTTGGAGCAAAACCAGTTCTGAGACCAATCATTGGTCATGTTCTTAGTTTTGTGGGTGCCAACACATTTTGCAAGTGCTACAGCTCTTGATGAGTCAAGCCCTAAATCCTAACCCTCTTCGTTTGGCAAGACTACAACGTATCATTGGTCGAGCTGAAGTCCCCTTTAGTCGCAATGATATGCACCAGAGCTAATCGATACACACTGGCACAGGGTCTTAACAGAGCATGCTTTCATGCCAATTCAAAACAGTGTGGTTAACCGATTAAGCTGATGACTGGAACAGTCACACTACGTAGACAGTTAACTGATCGAGGCTCTGAAATATGACTGTGGCTTTTCGGCACTTGCACGGAAAACTTGCTCTCTTTTTTTTGCTCCAGAAGCTTAATGAGCGGCGGTACTTTTGGCATTTACTGGAGCTTGCAAGCATCTGAGAGAATTTAAACTCTTGGTCACACAGGTCCACCTGAAAAGCTAAAACCAGCCTTTGTTTTTCAGGCCATTACCTCGTCTCACCAGCAATGTCTCAGTGTTCTTTAACATGGCTGGATCAGCCACCAGTTTCAATTCAAGTCAGTAGTAACTTTAAAGTAAAAATCTGAATTAAAATATATTTTCCCTCAAAGTAATGTGCAAATATATTTTCAATCATTCCTCAATGTTTTCATCTTGCTAAGC
This sequence comes from Gymnothorax javanicus, assembly GCA_029692085.1. Classification (NCBI taxonomy): domain Eukaryota; kingdom Metazoa; phylum Chordata; class Actinopteri; order Anguilliformes; family Muraenidae; genus Gymnothorax; species Gymnothorax javanicus. Next base: position 66,487,219 of record CM056200.1, read on the forward strand.
TTTTCAGATGAAGCTACTCTGGGCCCATCACCTACCTCTCTTCAGAGTTCTGTTCTGGAGCAGCATGGCTCCTAAAATGGCCAGCAGCAGGAACAACAGCGCCCCCATCACCATGAAGGCCACTGTGGGGATAGACAGGCTGGGTAGAGGCTCATTTTTTGGGTAGTCTGGCTTACGGTTCACAACTGAAAAATGAAGGAAGACAAGGCATTTTAGCTGCAGTAGACAAAATGGCACTCAGCTGCTCCACACCTCACAGTGGATACTTATACTTCATGGCCAAAAGTGCAAACAATTCCATGGTCTGGCCCTGTTCTTCCTGGTTAAGGCCAAGGAGTATACGAAGAAGGAGAAGACACAACAAATGGCTCCAATGAAACTGTGGGGTATCGCACATGCGCAGTAAAATCTGGTCTGCTCTTGCAGAAACACTCCGTAGATGGCGCGCTTTCTAGCAGCACGGGGGTGATTGTTTCGTTTCACTGACGCCTCCGCAATCAACCTTGGGTGGGAATATATTTCAAAGACTACAGCTGAGGCTAATGGTTTCTCTTTAAATGTTGGCTGCCGCCCGCCCAAAAAGTTCTGTCAAGCCGAGTGCACCTAAGAGCACCTGAACGAACCCCATGCCTTTTTTTTTTTTTTTTTTTTTTTTACTAGTGCCGTCTGCTGGAACCCTCCAACATCGCAGCTCCATTTACACTGTGCATGTGGCATACCCCAGAGTTTCACTGGAGCCATTTGTCGTGTCTTCTCCTTTTTTTATACTCCTTGGTTAAGGCAAGGTCTGTAAGTTCTATAAAAATAAAATCTTGAGGCTGTAGTAAGGCCAATACATGACTCGTTTGGAAGAGTTTGACTGCCCTACAGTCCTGAAACTGTTGGGATCAACTAGAAAGTAAACTTGGAATCAGGCCTAATCAGCCAACATCACTGCCCAGAATCATATGATGCCTTTCTGGCTGAAGCAGTAGCAAATTCTTGTGGCAATGTTTTAACATCTAAAGAAAAGCCCTCTCACGTAAATGAATGCTGACACAGTAGCAAAGAAGGGACCAATTTCACGTTAATTCCCATGGTTTAAGAATTAGATGTTGGATGAGCAGATGTCCAGAAACCCACATTTTGTCCATGTTGTGTAGTTGTGTCTCTGCTCGCTGAAAGCGGCTATATTCACACAACCAGTCATTTACCTGAATGTAAAAGCAGGGCACATTGCTAAGGAAACTAATCCAATAAAGAAAAAAAGTTCCATGAGTAGAGTTAAGTTTGTGACTCAGAACAAAGAGATGTTATGAATTAAAGCCAATGCTGCCAATGTCCTGAAAGTTCTCCAAGATTGCCTCTTCAAAGATAAGATCTTCAAATTTACAGCTGCAAACATCAAACTTGGCATCAGTTCTCAGCAAACTAAATGAGCCTTACCTGGTGGTGAGGTGGTTTTAGTTGTCACTGTGGAAATACCTAAAAAAGGAATGTTTTCCATTATGTATCATGACAAAGGCCATTACAATGTCATCAATCTCTCCTACACCATTCATATTTATTACCCATTCCTTCTATTGTTACCATACGGGCTCCTGTCCACTGTTAAGGGCTGTGATCTCCATGGTGTCACACCCTCTCAGCACAGTACCTTAGGGTCAGTCCAAGTGAAGGCATCCAGAAAATCAGAAAATTCCAAGGTCACCCCCTCAGAAATTTCTCAAAAAATTCATATTGGTACCTCTGGTGGACTTTTGAAATAATACCAAGTATTAGACCAATATCCCTAATAGTTTTGAAGTGATGGCCTGTCACAATTTTAAGTATTTTTTTTTTTTATTTTGACGAAATTGTGTTTTGTCCAACTTTGGGCTTCCACTGCTCCTCTATTATTTGACCTACAGATCAGACTTTTGGTCTCTCTGACCAACTTTTCCCCTAGAATCAGAATTTCTGGTCAGATTAGAGGTATCTACCTTGGTTGCTCCACATTAGGGCTCCAAAGTTGGCTGAAAAGCCAAAAATTGCAAAAATTGCTGTACTTTTTAAATGCTACAGATCAGAAAGTTTAGGGAATTCAAGCTTGAAATTTTTTTTGTGACCAGTCCTGATACCTCTCATAGGTAATCCACTTTAATCTTGTTTGTATCTTGGCAGGAATGAGAAGAAAAATTTTTTTTTTATTTTGCTCGTTTTTCATTTTAAGGAAAAAATAGCAATTTTTAAGTCCTTGGTTCAACATGTGCGCAATTGACCACATCCTTCAAATCTTTACCATAGATTGCTATAGTTGTCAACTTCATCTGACAAAAAAATTGGGATGGTCTTCAGCCTAGTTTTTTTACTGCAATTTTTTGAATGATGTTACCTATTTTGAGCAGATATTGATGAAAATTCAGCATCGTGTAGCATCAATTGCCAAATTCAGCACATTTGCCACATCTAGGCTCTTTGAAACAGCTAAATACATGCAAAAAAATAACTTCAATACAATTTTTCAAGCAAAATCATTGTTTTATTTGAAGCTTAACAATGGATGTACATGTACATCTACTACATTGGAATGGTTCACGTGGTTTTTGTTAAAGACCATAAGAATGCTGCTTTTAATCTCATTATGTAATTTTTGCTAACATTGCTAACTATCAAATTTACATTCACTGCCAGGAACTTAGAGGACTAAAAATCACACATTGTGCAAATCTTTAATGGAATCAGGATAAACTTATACAATTGCTACACCAAAACATGGAAATTACACTTTCGTGAAATCTGTTTGATATGACTATTTCCTGGATCTGCTCATGTGCGCTGTTCACTCATGAACCGAGATAAAAACATCTTCTCATGATGAAAACAAATTTGCTCAATTTCCTCAAGCATAACTCCAGATCTCCAGGCGAGCAATTCTTGATCCTCATTGCTTAAGGTATCCACTCTGAAGAGGCCATTTTCTCTTGCCATACGTGTATTGTGACATTCATCACCCAATTTGGTGCCTAAGTCACACTGTGGTAAATCCTGTGTCATCACACTTCACTTACCTCAGATTACATATTTAATGATGATGTAAGATGGAACAAGTTTGTGCTTGTCTCAAGATTTCATTATATGTTCAAGTTTTAACATGATGAACTGAACATTACTTAATATTCATACTTTCAACAAATCTATAGCATTTTATGATGTACGATGGTGCGTTTAAATGGCCAATATGGTCTGTCTATTGAAAAATTCACATAAAATAAAGTAGGCTGAACACCATCCCAATTTTTCTGTCAGATGAAGTTGACATTAACTATAGCAATCTATGGTAAAGATTTGAAGGATGTGGTCAATTGCGCACATGTTGAACCATGGACTTCGAAATTGCTATTTTTTCCGTAAAATGAAAAACGAGCAAAATTAAAAAAAAAAAAGTTCTTCTCATTCCTGCCAAGATACAAACAAGATTAAAGTAGATTACCCATGAGAGGTATCAGGAATGGTAACAAAAAAAATTTCAAGCTTGAATTCCCTAAACTTTCTGATCTGTAGCATTTAAAAAGTACAGCATTTTTTGCGATTTTTGGCTTTTCGGCCAACTTTGGAGCCCTATTGTGGAGCAACCAGGGTAGATACACCTAATCTGACCAGAAATTCTGATTCTAGGGGAAAAGTTGGCCAGGGAAACCAAAAATCTGATCTGTAGGTTAAATAATAGAGGAGCAGTGGAAGCCAAAAGTTGGACAAAACACAATTTCGTCAAAATAAAAAAATTAAAAAAACTTAAAATTCTGACAGGCCATCACTTCAAAACTATTAGGGATATTGGTCTAATACTTGGAATTATTTCATAAGTCCACCAGAGGTACCAATATGAATTTTTTGAGAAATTTCTGAGGGGGTCATCTGGGAGGGTCTGGATGCTTAGATATGGACTGACCCCTTAATAATCTTAATAACTCAATATCACACAGTGCAACACAGGGAGTACATGCAAACTCTACACAGACAGGCCCCCAGATGGATTCAAACGCATAACCTTCTTGCTGTGAGGTGATTGAGCTACCCACTTACACCACCATGCTGCCCCAGCATTGTATAACAGAATATAAAATAGCATAGAATGATGCATCATATCATAGAATAGGACACCTTTTACCTTTTGCCAAATTACATTTATGTTCAACTGTCAGAGATGATTGCTCTTCTGTCAATCTTCCGATATACTTAAGTGCTGTTTAAATGTATTATTCATTAGGGGCCAAGCACCGAAGGTGCCAAGGCGCCTATTGTAATTGTTTGAATTTTTCACTATTATTATTATTATTATTATTATTCTTTCTGCCATGGAAGTCTATGGCAACCCATAGAATCCCTTGGTGGATTTTGATGAATTGTAGCACTTTGATAGAAGACAGTCCAAGGTATCCGGGCACCAAATTTTGGGTCAATCCATGCATCCCTGTAGCGCCACCAACAAGCCAAATTTCAAGATACATTTCTGCTTATAACTTTTGAACTGTTTGTCCTAGAGTTGTGATCTTTTGTTCTTCCCAAATCCTTGGGTCATGCTGAGTCAAATGCACACATTGTTGTTAAAGTCTTCCATATTGGATTTTCCGCCATTTTGAATTTTTCAAAAAACCTACTTTTGCAAATTAGCTCTAGACTGTTGAACCTATCACCATCAAATTTGGCTTGTATCATCTAAAGGGGGGTCTGACAAAAAGTTACTAAAAGAATTTTGCTAGGGCAAAGTATATGGCTGCTGTTGTCCAATGAAATTGGATGGCAAAGACACCAAACAGGAAGTGAGCCATATCTCAGCAATGCTTCATTGGATTCATGCCAAACTTGGTAAACTTCATTGCCAGGGAGAGTACTGGGTACCCACCAAGTTTCATGAGATTTGACTACATGGGGGTGCTACACCAGAAAAACACAAAAAATGTATTAAAATACCCATTACTCCAGGACGAAAACAGCCAAACATGTCAACCAAACTTCTTGTGCATCATCACAGTAAAGAACCATAACTGGGGTATTATGAACCCTAGGTGTCAGCCATTTTGCTTGTCAGCCATCTTGGTATTATCATTTTTCAATGGTTTTCTATGGCAGATCATAGAAGCCATTTGTGCATCATGGTGAAATTTCGCACCCTCATGGAGCACAATGCAAGGTATCTAGGAACCAAATTTGGGGTCAATCCATTCACTGTAGCGCCACCAACAGGCCAAAGTTCAGAGTACATTTTTATTTATACGTTTTGAACTGTTTGCCCTAGAGTTGTGATCTTTTCTTCTGCTGAATCCTTGGGCCATAAGGAGTGAAATGGACCCATTTGAAGAAAAATCCTGATATGGGATTTTCCGCCATATTGAATTTTTAAAAAAAACCTACTTTTGCGAACTAGTCCTAGACCGTTGAACCTATCGCCACCAAATTTTGGCCACATGGAGACACCAGAACACCAGAAAAACACTAAAAAAGTATTAAAATACCCATTACTCCAGGAGGAAAACAGATATGTCAACAAAAAATTTGGGGTAAAAGACGTGTGTGGGTCAGTATGGATTTCAATGAGCGTTGGGTGGCATGACCTGAACCATTATAGATAATACGCAGTGGCTGTCGGACCTGAGGTGATGGGCTGGTAAGACTATGAAAATGAAATTAAGCTCATTTGGACCGTGAGTTAGCATGCTAACTGAAACACTAAGACTGTTGTGTAAGATCTGGAAAGGGGGTTGGAGCACCGCAAAGATTGTGCCTATAACACCAGCCGAAAGAACACGTTGAGCCTTCGCCCTCAGCAATTTCCGTCGTTGGTATTGTTTTGTGGGGTTTTACAGTTGTCTTGTTCAGGGGTTGTTCTGATTGTTTGTCTCCATGGTGGCCCTGTCCTGCTTGGCCCCTTCATTGCTGCTTGCAGCTATATTTCCACTTGTATTAGGAGAAAATGTATAAATAAAGTAATCGCGCATGTGTTAAACAGGGTTGTTAACCCTTTGAAGTCCAGTCCTTTTTTGAGCAATTTTCCTCCTAAACTAAAATGCTTACTATTCTTGAACCACTTTGACTACAGATATTATCATGGTCTCCTTTGAAAGGTGACATTCAGTAGATTGCTCTCAATATAAGCTTTTTTTTTTTTTTTTGCTGACAGGAAAAGATTTTTTGTTCTCTTCGACCTCTGTGGCACTGTCACCAAGCCTCATCAGCCTAGGAAAATAAAATACAGCCACAGCGAGACACCAAAAGAACAGCGGGTTCAAATATTATTAAAAATTCCTCCTGGTAAAAATAAATCCCTTGGTTTCCATATGTATACGTCTTTTGGACATTTCAGACCACTGGCTGTCCATGTAAACTAAAAGAATTTGATTTTTTTGACACCCTACAGTAAAAATTTGAGTATCTTAGCTCGTAGAATAAGGGAGCTAGAGCTGTTTGAAATTTTGCAGTAAAAGTCGCCTGGTGGCCAAACCAAGAATGGCAGCATGCCCAAAATCGAACTCAGGCTAGATCTTGGGCCCATATTCATGGATTTCAGTCACGTGACGTTTTTGTTGCGAGCGCCATCTTGAGTACCTACCAGGGACCGAGGCACAGCGAAGACCATAGACTATATGGGCTACGATGAAGGATGTCTCAGTCTTTATTTCTCCATAACAACAGACTAACTCTACATTATCCCGCTTATTACACGGCTTATGAGTGAAATTATTAATTTCAGACGTAATGTTGATCAAAATACGACTTTTATTGATTTATAAATTGCATCATTTCGCGAATCTGCAAGTCCTGTCACTTCTCCGCTGTTTTGCTCACCCTCCTCGGTTGTGTGTTGGCCTGTGACTAAAAACCGGGTACCTGGGTCCCGCCCGAAAGGTTCGGGTCCCGGGAAGAAAATTGCAATACCCGTTTCCCGAAAATCAGTACATTGATTGTGCACACGATAAAATGATGGGTAATCATTAATGGCATCACCCAGACATTCGCTTATGTAGGCTGCATTATTTATTCCTGTAGCTCACGACTGTCGTGCGCCAACGATTAGCTTATCAACTTACTTGAATGGGAAACAGATGGAGAATCAATCAGCGTCAATTTGGAGATTTTAATCAGGAATGTATTAATACCTACCTCCTTGGTCTAGTCAGCTCGCGCTCGCTAGCTGCCTTTCGATCTCATCGGCGTCATGGTTTTTTTTTCTTTTTCTTTTTCTTTTCAATAGTTATGATGATGAATTTTGATGATATTGATACAAAATACATGATATATTTATTGTCGTTGTGATTGATAGTCCCGGTTGATAGTAATAGTGATGATGAATACGGCGATTCGGTATTCGGTAACGATTGAAGTTGATGGAATAATTACCAAATGATGATGATGATAATGAGGAAATGGGAAATTCAGGGGTGCAGATATGATTTTGAGTTTTGACGATGAGATTGTTATGATGGAATAATGAAATACTTACTATTAATGATAATAATGACATCAGTCGGACATCCGTACACTTTGATATAGCAAGTTAATTTGGAAAATACATTTGGAAAGTAAAATATCGTATTCGTAAAATACCTGATCAGTCCATCTAACGTTCGTGAGTTGACAATGAAATACCACCTCGAACAAGCTTTTCATTGTAAGTTATCTTTCTGTTTCTCGGTCTTTCTTTCTTTAGTGTACGTAAACCAGTGGCGTAGCCAGAACTTAAAATTGGGTGGGCACTAAACATCTCTTTAAAACATTTATTCGTTCTGACTCAATCGCAGTCATTTTTTTTCTAATTAACTAGCCTATACATTCAATCCGAAAACACTCCGCACTATCAGGTGTTGCTTATTCACCTCGTTCAGGCAAAAGACAATCATTCATTTGGATGCGCAATTTTGTGCTTTTCATATCAGTGGCGAAGCCACACCTGAAAATTGAGCGGCCACACAACATCGGTTTATCACAATTATTATACCTAACTTGTTCTCAGCCATTTTCCTTTGTTAAAGCAATTTCCATTTATATGAATAATCAGCTGGCAAAAAAAAAGACACGGCTTCTTTCGTGGTGCAATCTAAGGGCGACTAATCAAAAGAAATAATTCAGTTCAGCAAAATAAGTTACTCATAAGTTGAGCTTAGTTTTAATTAGTGTTGCACCGATACCGATACCAGTATCGGGTATCTGCCCGATACCGCGTTAATATGCTCGTACTCATACTCGTCCACATTTGCCGATACCACGCACCGATACCACTTAATGTAAGACGCAAGGTAACTGCCTGCTCACGGTCGCATAGGCTACAGTATTTTCTACTATCTGACTTCTATGTCTAGGGGTAGACAGCGAGTTAGAAAAAATACGAGAAAGAGAGCTTTATAGTCATCACATCACATGCAGGCATACGTGCATACACACAAGAGGTGTATAGTAAAGAAGTACATGTAGGCAACTTCGTTCCAGGACTTAAGTAGTTTTTTTGAGGATTTGTACTTTGAGTTTTTTTTTTTTTTTTTAACCAGGACTTCTACTCTACTACATTGAAAAGATAAAAAGTATACTTTTTCTTCGTTACTTTGACACTGGCCACTTCACTACACGTTACAAATTAAAATATGTATATAATTCATCATTTAAGGATTATCTGGATGCGGCGTGTTCAAGAAGAACAACGGTGTTCGGCTGGGTATCTTGCGTTTTGTGCAGATGTTTCTGTCAGCGGACATGGAGCTGCAAATTTATGCACGCAATTACAATATTTTATCACTAAATGGCACACCCGGATCAGTTTTTGAATATTTACAAGCAAGCCGATCTCGCACAAGCACACACCCACAATCACTCACAGAGACTTAGAATTGTGAATCTTCTTATTTTTCTACAAATATATTAGTAACATATGGTTACCTTAAACATTTTAGTTGTGGTTAAGTTAAATTTTTTCATTTGTCATTTGTGTAATTGAAATATGGTGATACCACACACATTAAGTGATGCCTTGTTTGCTTGGAAAGCTATTATTGACTTTAGTTGGATTGAGAATGCCTATGAACGTGTGTAGAAACTATCTGTGCCAATTAATTGTTCTACTGACTTTTTATGAAGTTGGGTGTGTTACCTTGCCTATGCAGCGAGTTTACTTTTCATTTGTCAAGCTTCAGTAATGTTTTGCCTCATTTGATGGCAGTGCTAGTTCAAAGGCTTTTTGTCAGGCTTAAATACAGAAAGATGTTTAGCAGTTAGGCCTACTTTTTTTTTTTTTTTTTTTTTGGAAATAGCCATGTGTGAATCGTTTGATATTGGCCTCTTTTAGGCTTGTTATAAAAGAAAATAAAACCTGTACTCCAAAACTGTCATTGTATTTTCCTGGAAAACATTTCAGAAATATCGGTATCGGTACTCGGTATCGGCAAGTACAAAAGATAAAATACTCTTACTCGTATCGGTTTTTAAAAAAGTGGTATCGGTGCATCCCTAGTTTTAATAATACTTTTCGAGAGGTAAACTGTTCTGGAACTTCCGCGCTACCTTTTCGGCTCATCAGGCAATCTAACCTGTGCGTCATGATCGATTGAATTATTCAAACTGAACCAAAGACAGAGATTTGAAATGCGCAAAATTGCGCATCCAAATGAATGATTGTCATTTTGCCTGAACGAGGTAAACAAGCAACACCTGATATTGCGGAATGTTATCGTATTGAAGGCATAGTTAATTAGAAAAAAATAATTGCGATCGAGGCAGAACTAATTGTTTTACAGAGATATTTATTGCCCACGCAATTTTAACTTCTTGCTGCGCTACTGACGTAAACGTGTTTGAAACTTTGACGTAAAGAATTAACACGGACATGCATGCCAGCTGTGACACCGGGTCCGAGGCTCTGATCGCAGTTTTGGTTTCCAGCCACAACGTGGAAGGAGCCTCCACTCTCCCTGTAACAAGTTACAAGTCATTTATCTAACATCACAATTAGTCCGAAGCTGTTTAATGAACGTAAAAATGAAACATAAGGTAAATATCCTGCATAGTTCTTCTCCTCTGTCTCCTCCGATCAGAGCGGCGTCCCTAGCAACGGCCTGTTTCACTTGGCAACAGTCTGTTATACAAAAATAAAAGACCGTAAAATGTAGAATCAGAGTGTAATTCATTAATCAAAATGCAGCATTCAAAAAAAAAATTTGAGCATCTTTGCTCGCAGAATAAGGGAGCTAGAGCTGTTTGAAGTTTTGCAGAAAAAGCCATCTGGTGGCCAAACCAAGGATGGCAGCACGCCCAAAATCGAACTTGGGCTAGATCTTGGGCCCATATTCATGCACATAAAATATGAAAAGGATCCGTGGAAAAATGCAAGCTGTATCGTGCTGAAACGACAATTGTGGACGCACTAATGCACGCTCTCACGCACGCACGCATGCACGGACGCACGACAGACCATCACTAATGACCCTAAGCACAGCATAAGCCCCTTGGGCCTGTCGGCCAAGTGGGCTAAAAAGGACAGGTCACTGCCTACCCTGACCGCACGTCCCTGGACTGCATAGTCAGGCTGAGGGTTGTTTTGACCCCATTCTATATACTATTTCCACTACTGTATTAGCATCATAAAATGGTTTATGTTGTTGGAATGCTGAGTCCCAAACCTTTCGAATGATATATGGTTCTACGACTTGGGACAATATTTGACAGTGTAAAAACACAATTATGCCTAGCAGGCCGCCCTCAGGCTGATGTTCAGGAGAAGGTTCATTAAGTCTCACCGAGAGCTCAAAACTATCTGTCAGAAGGCAGAAAAAGGGAGCCAAAAGTAGATCAGAGTTGAAAATCTGAAGGGTATCATGAAATAGAAACCTATAAAGCAGCCAAATCAAAGAACGCAGCACCCCAGTCTGAAAACTAAGGCCAATGTGGAAATCTCTAAAATTTTTATTCTATTAAATGGCCAGCAGATGGAGACGTCGGTTGCAGAAAGAAGTTCAATCCTATAGAAGCCTGTGCCTGTGTCTGAAATCACTCACTACTCACTATATAGTGCACTACATAGTGGGTTCGCCATTTTGTAGTGCTGTATGAATTGTTTGTAAGAATTTTTATCCCCTATATAGTGAACTCATTACATCCCACAATCCACTGCGAAATGTAGTGAGCATCTGATGGTCACTAACCCAGCTATACGTCCCATCATGCACTGCACACAAACCGAAAAGCTCCGAAAAGGCTGTGTTTAGTCAACGGAGTTTAAAAACAGGCACGAGAAATTTATTAGCTTCAAGCACAAAAATGTTTTTTTTTTCTTTTTTATTGGACACCAAGCAGCGCAGGAGACCCGTTTGTTTTCACAGGATATAAACGGACATTTAGGTACAATTAAAATGAATAATGATGAGTTAGAGGACAAAAAATAGATAACGATATTAAAATAAATTTTATTATTTAAATGATAATGGTAAACACAAACACGGTGGGAAATATACTCCGTTCGGTTATTACGAAAATACGTCCAAATCCTTCAACTGAAGTTGAACAGGTACGATTTAATTTTGCGACAGCAATGACGCCATTAACAGCTGCGACAAAACGAGCCAGGTATTGTCCGAAAGCATTTTCTTCCCTCTGCCAATGAGCTCACTATATAGTAACCCTTTATAGTGAGTAGGGAATAGTGAATGAGTGAGTGATTTCGGACACAGCCTGTGAGAAAATGACCCTAATTTCCCACCTGATTTCTTATTTCAATAATGATTTTTCACATTAGTTTCAAGTCTCCTTTGATATATCATGATGTTCATTTTTGTAAATTCTGGTCCCAAATAAACTAGAATAAAGGATAAAGCCAGAATATGCATTAGGGGCGTGGCTATCCTCTGGTCCTCGTCTGATACGATCAGATCCACCCGTAGATCCACGCCTCGCTCCTCCCTGGATATTCAATGCACGCTCTCGTCCAATAGGAATCACATCCGGTTTCAAAATGACAAAATGGCGTTATTCAAATTGCCAAAATTGCGCCTTCCTAAATGGTATGCTGAAACCAATGGGTGACGTCAGGGTTGCTTCGTCCATCTTTTTATACAGTCTATGATTAGTACTCTGGTGAAATTTAAATGGTTGAACCACTTGAAGTAACCTCAAAAAGCACAAGGAAAGGTATGTGTAGTCTGAAGTTAAAAAAGGAAAATAATCACTTCACAGGGAACTCCTGCAAAGTTTAGAATTTATTAAAAAAATTCAGACTAGGAAAAATAATAATCCCAATAAATACATTCCCAATAAATAATCCCAATAAAAACATGAATTAAAATAAAAAAAAATGGGATTTAATAGACTGATGGATCAGGAAGAAGCAAACCACAAGTGCCGCACAGCAGCAAGAACGCGAATGTAAATTCTGAGAACTATAAAACTGCCCTCAGGGAGAAAAAGAAATATAAGACTGTGCTCAGCAATAATGACCGCAAAAATTTATTCTGATGATTTTAAAATTAAGATTTTGTAAAATAAATCTTCTTTATTTTTGTTTGTTTTGTCTCAAAATAAATCCTTTTTATTTTTGTTTGTTTTTTCTCTTTTTCTATTTCTGCTTATTATCATTTCTTTATTTTCGTACTCGGAGTACAATTATATCATAATATGATGACATTACATTATACAAATATTATAAAATATATCTTCCACCCTATGCAAATCGAAACCATCAATAAAACCATCACCAGCTAAACAATCAAACAGACAAATAGCACCATTAACAAGTCCCTGCTAGTAGAGCGGTAGTTTGTTTTTTTACAATAATATTCATGATTGACTTGGACAAGAGTTCATTGAAATCAGTTCCATATACATATCTGAAGTAGGCAAAATTTTTTCCAAGAGGTGACACAGCGTTGAGCGAAGCATTTCGGCCAATATAATTAACAACAACATTATCGTGGTTGTACATTTTGTGCAGAAATTTTAACTTTTAACATGAAGTTGAAAAGATATATGAGTCTGATGACTCAGGGGTCCTAGTAACCAAGTATGAGTACAGTGAGGTAAATGCAGCAATCTACATATAGCATAGTTCCACTGAATACAACATTTACCGAAGCCAGAGGAAGTTATATCCCAAAGCTGGGAACCATAAAAAGAACAGCAATAGCTACGAAATAAATGACACATTGTACCCAAATCAAGATTCCTAAAGGTCCCAAGAAGTTTGTTAACTGAACCATTAAAAGTAGAACATTTCTGATCACAATCAGAGGAGTCTGATAAATCACTGGTAACAATATTTCCTAAATGTTTAACATTATATTTGGATTGGTCCAAATTTTGGACAGGTGCAGCATTGTATATTGAATTGTGTATTGAAAAGCTCAGTAAAGTGTGGAATGCAAATCTCAAACAATTATGTTGTTGAACCAGGTGTACTAGGGAAGTGGAAGGTAACCTCACCTGAACAGGTGACCCCGGCCGGGTTCCGCTGTGGACAGCTGTTATGCTGAGGCTCAGAATACTGGCAGTCCCACAAGTGCAGCTCACTGCCCCTGCATTTCACCTCAGTCAGCCAGGAGTTGCTGCTCCCAGTCCCTGCAGAAGCATTACTAAGAGCTGCCACTGCTGATCCACAGCCCACCTGTCTGCAGACCACCTGGGCCTCCTCCATGCCCCAGGAGTCTCCACACACCATATTCCAGGAGCCATTGAGAAAGACTTCCAGCCTCCCTGAACACCCACCTTCCCCTCCCACCAACCGGAGGGGCCAGTGATCTAGAGCAGGAGGAACAGATGAACTGAGCAACATCATTAAATTTACTATTTACTCCAGACACAACTTTGCCAACATAGTGGCTAATCTCATGACACTGAACATCTCCAACAGACATATTATTGCTAATATTCAGGCTCACCTCATGACACTTAATGTTTCATACTCATCCATCTACGCTAACATTAAGAAAGTTCTCATTACATTGGGCATCACCTGCAGACACAACTGCTTAAACATAATGGTTATTATTATTACTTTTAACATCTCAGAGACTCAGCCCTTCTGATAATATAGCTGATTTTATGACATTAACCATCTCCTACAGACACAGCAAAAATAACATAATGGCCAAAGTCTTTACATTTAATGGCTCCTCCAGACAAATCTCTATTAACTTCATTTCCAAGGTCATTACATTTAACATCTGCAATAAATATATAATCGCTATTATTAAGCTCCTTGCCCAGAGCATTTCATATGGACAAATTTCATCTTTGCTAACCTTATGGAAGATCTCATTATGCTTAACATGCGCTACAGACTGTAAGGCCACGCCATGCATAACATGCGCTGCAGACTGCAAGGCCACGCCTCCAGCCGTCCAGCTCACTGGTCTACTAAATCCCGGACTGCACTTAATTCATTATTCTATTATCACTCGCACCTATTTCCCATTGCCACTGGGTGTTAGCAGTGTGTATCTAAGATCGAGCTTCACTCTCATTGTCAAGTCTTGTATACCCACGCCTGTGCAGTATTGTAGTCTTGCATAGGCTCTTTTCTCTATACTCGCAAATTTATACTAAAACCTAGAAACTCGTGCTGTTTGTATTTTTACCAGCACGTTATTATTTAAGGAACCCTGTTTCCTTTTTGTTTTCCTTTTGTAATACAGTGTTCCTGCTGCCATTGCCCAGACTCTGTATGACTCATAGTGCTTAGTTTTAGGAACCTCTGTTCCTTATTGTTTTGCATTACAATGTCTGTGCCTTCTGCAGTGTAGTTGGCATAAAAAATACAACCAAGTCCATCCTTGCACAGTGTGAAAGATAACGTTAAGTTTAACATTTCAAAAAGTACATAACACCATGAATATTACGGCTGATGTCATTAAATTTTAAAGAAATTTATTTTATGTATTTATTTTCCAACATAATTTTTCACCAAAATAAATTCATTATTTTTTAAATGAATTTATTTATTTGATTTATTTATTACTGATAATGTACAATAAGCCATTTTACCCATTCAAATTTGTTTACTTTCATGTTATTTCCTGAGATCCATGACAAAGAAGAAAAGTCCTGGGAGAATTTGTCGAGCTGGAGAGCTAGCTACACACAACATAATGGTCAAAGTCATGCAGTGACACTCAGAATGGCTGTTTTTATTTTGTTTGATTTAAGGTGTAGACCAGTTGCCACAGCATTGCTTTCTTGTTCAGCTGAAGAGCAAACACTTGGAGCTACATTTCAGTTTTGGGAGGGTTCCAGCTTTTTACTCTGAGAATTTTAAATTTGATTTCAAATTCTGAATTGCATGTTAACCTGTTAAGAACTGATTGCATGTTGACATGTTTATACCTCCACATGTTGACATGTTGATATCTAATTGTTTGCTTTCTTTATAGCATGTTGACATGTTGGCAACCAATTGCATGTGGCAAAGTGGTGAGATTTATCCCAAATAAACGTACTTGTGCAAGGTCTCCGATTTTCCTCTGGGGAACATGACAGTTTGCTTCGCTGTACGTCTTTATCCTCTTCCGCTTTGATATGGAGGAAATGTATTTGGAAAAATTAATGATTCATTTAGAAAACAAAAAGCATACATGGAAGTCTCATAAACATTGCAGGCGTAACACAAAATTGAAAGATTCTTATTCTAATTCCTCTCCGATAAATCTAATTCTTACTTCCCAATGAAAGTTATACTGTATTTGCATTCGAGAAGTGTATTGCAGTTTCCAAAGAGAGACATACTGCATTTATACTGTAGACAAATTTTTTGTATTGTTCCAATGTACAGTAGAAAGGTTTATTCTCTTGTTCCCAATGCGTGTGATGCTGTGTCTGCAGTAGAACAGTGTATTCTACTGTTCACAATGGATGTTATACTGTGTCTGCAGTAGACATTTATTCTACTGTTCTAAACGAGAGTAATACAGTAGACAGGTCCATGCTATTGCTTCTGATGGGAGTAATGCTGTATGTGCAGTTGAGAGGTGTATTCTATTATTTTGGAGGCGAGTAACACTGAGTGTAATAAAGAGATTTACCAGAGCAGTTGAGAAAGGCCACATCCTGAGTGTCACATTGATTCTGACCCCAGGAGCTCGAGGTACAGTGCCACAGAGAGGAGTCATGGGGTCGACAGTTGAAATGATCCAGCCAGTTAGGAGCAGATTTAAGTCTTGGCTCTTTTTGATCCACATGACTGCTTTTCCCACAGTTCAGCTCCTGACAAATGAGAGCGGCTGTTTCTCTGTTCATTCCATTGAAGCACACATTTCCCCAGGTGCCATTGTAGAAAACCTCCAAATTACCCGAACAGCCTTCAGTCAGTCTCATCTCACTGAATTCTGCAATGACAATGTTACAAATCTCTAAGAGATAATCTGGTAAACATAACCTTGAAATCTAACTTGGTAGAGCTGTTAGGGGATATGAAATGCAGTTATAATTTGTGTATTAAAGCTGCACTATGCAAGTTTGTTTATTTTCTGCGCGATTATATTTTTGTCTCAATTCGCCGACATCTCTCCACGATCCGCTAGCTGCCTGCCCCTAAATTCACTGTAAAAAAAACCCGGGCTCTGGAGACCGCGCAGGCATCACAAACTGCAAATAAACACAAGGGCCACAAGCTGTGCCCCAAAACATAGCAAAACGTCCTGGCCAATCACCGACAAGAGTTCATGGTTATGGAAGCATGGGAAGGAGGGAACTATGGGAGGGAGGGGCGGGTGACCTCTGTTTTGTTTGAGTTTGAATGTCAACAGAAGTGAAAGTCAACAGAAGAATGTCAACAGAAGCATAGTGCACCTTTGAAGCTGCATTTATAAAAAGTGTCCACTTTCCGGGATGGATCTCATTGCTCACACCATTATTTTTCTGAAACAGGCGAATTTCCAAATTAACTGGGGCTTGGGTATTCCCAGCCTTTGAGCGTCAGAGTAAAAGTTAAAATGATGGAGCTCCAGACCTGAACACACCACCCCCACGTCCCGCTTGTGTCCGCAGTAACCACGATCCCATTCAGCCATGGGACAGTCCCACAGGGACGTCTCGTTCCCCACACAGCCAACCTCCTCCAGCCAGACATGTCCTTTTCCAGGCCCAAAGAATGAGGGGACAGGAGCACTGAGGGCCGTCCCACACTGGAGCTGCCTGCACACCACCTGAGCATCGGCCAGGTCCCAGGAGTCATCACAAACTGTGCCCCAGGACCCCCTGTGGAACACCTCCAACCGTCCCGCACAGTCCCCACCTCCACCCACCAGCCTCAGGGACCTGCTGTCTGAGAGAGAAAGAGAGAGAGAGAGAGAGAGAGAGAGAGAGAGAGATTTAAAAACCCACTTTATTAGGACATTGTTCAAGCACAAAACTTACATTACATCACAAACCACAACACCAAGGGAAAAAAAGGAGAACTAGAGGAGAGAGGGGAAAAGAAAGAAGAAAATACAGTAAACGGAAGCAAAGGAAACAGCAGCACAAAGACAGAAAGAGAGAGGGAGAGAAAAGAGAGAGAGAGGGGGGGAGAAACCATTAAAAAAAACACTTATCAATACATCCCTACTAAACATTAAACTCCAGCCTTTCTTGCACACCCACTTTGCACAGTACCTCATCAATCCCCCATGTTACAATAAACCCTGAGACATCATGAACAAGTGTGTAATAGGCCCATTCCACCTTCAGTCTTGCCACCACCAACCCCTTCAGTATGTTTTCTGCGTCAGTTGACCCTGCCCCCAAGCGCCGATTCTTCCTACAGAGCCAAGTGGCCATTTTGGACTGTCCAAAGAAAAAAATTAATTAAACACACCCTGTGTTTCTGTGATACTGTGTACTTTGGTCCAGAAATGTATAATTGATTGGAAAACTCCACCCCTAACCCTGTGCACCAATCCCTGACCAACCCCAGCAAACGCTCCAACCTACAGCAATCGAGGAACAAGTGTTCCACCATTTCTGTCGCCCCATAGAACAAACAACTTTCCCATACAGTTGGATCAAGGCATGTCACCTGTCTGTTGGTTGCGATGGCCCTATGAACAATCCTCCACTGTAGATCCGCAGTATGCTTCTCCACAGGAGGTTTATATAGGGAGCGCCAGCATCCTATCAGTGAAGGATCTGGTTCCAAATTCCCCAGCCACTCCGCTGACCTCACCCCCGCCAAGGCAGCCTGGTGCCGAACCTTAACCGCCACATGGTACAGGGCCTTCTTGCCCATTCCCTGAAAGTCTCCCAGCTGTGGTACAGTAAAAGAGGGCAGAGATCTCCCTAGATCAAGTCCATCGTCCACAACAGCCTCCACAGTTATAGGAGGAAAATCCACCCTGGTCTGTCCTGACTGCAAATCCCTCCACAGCGCCCAAGTGAAGGAAGCAGGAAGTATATCATGAATCACCTCCATCAGTTGCTGTACCAGTCTCAAAGACCGCATACCCATCACTGCAGCCAACTCACTCGGTGACCTCCATCTCCCTCCACTCACCAGGTCTCCCACTGCATGGATCAGAGCAGTCTGCACACTGACAGACTGAAACAACCAGACCGGCAGCAGCGGGTTATGCAGGAGCGGCTCTTGCAACGTCCATCCTTCAGGCCAGCTTGAACTTCGCTTGACTGTAAAGGTCTTGAGCCAGGCAGTCAATGCTGAACTATAGAAAGATGGAAGTGTCGAAAAGTCCACTGCTTCGAGGCTCATCAAAAACAACTGGCAGTCATATCCCAACCCTGCAACTCTCTGCAGGAGAGCCCACGCCAGACCCCTCCAACTGAGATCTGGGTGAAATAACAGCCTCTTGACAGTTCGTAAGTGGAAGGCTGTAACTCTGCTCTGTAGGTCCACCAGACCCTGTCCACCTTCCTTTAATGGAAGATACAACAATGGAGCTCTGGTCCAATGCTGCCCAGACCAGAAAAAGTCCACCATCTTCCTCTGCAGTTCTTCAAGTAGGCCTCTGGGAGGCTCCAGCACACACAACCTGTGCCAGAGCATAGAGGCAGCCAGGTTATTCAGGACCAAAACCCTCCCCCTGAAGGACATAAGTGGCAACAACCACCGCCATTTAGACAACTTGGCAACAACCTTGTCCAACTTACCCTCCCAGTTCTGTTTCCGATACTCCTCGCTGCCGAGGAACACCCCCAAGACTTTCATCCCATCCATCCTCCATTCTAGCGCCCCAGGCAAATTAGGGGGTGCCCTCCCCCGCCATTCCCCGACCTGTGAAACCTCACTCTTCCCCCAGTTGACCTTGGCTGAAGAGGCCCTCTCATATAAGCTCAAAGCTTGCTCCAAGGCAGACACATCCTCCTGAGACCTGATTATAACATTTACATCATCTGCATACGCAGACACTATGATAGGCGGATCCAGATAAGCCAGCGAGCCTACTCCTAATCCTGATAAGGAGCGGTTCAATGGCCAAGCAATACTATTGACCAGAAATGGGACAGCCCTGCCGAATACCCTGTCCCATAAAAATTGGACAACTTAACCCATCACCCACCTTAACCATACAAGATGCCCCATTATACAGTAAACCTACCCATGACCTAAACCTCTCCCCGAAACCAAAAGCTTTAAGTGTACAAAATAAAAAAGAGTGATCTACCCGATCAAATGCCTTCTCCTGATCCAAAGACAAAATACCCGTGTCAAAACCATACACCTCACACACAGCCATAATATTGCACATCGTGAAAATGTTATCCATTATCGTTCTCTCAGGGATACAGTATGATGGGTCCTTATAAACCAGCACATCTAAAAAGTCATTAAGTCTATTAGATAAGACCTTAGAAAGGATTTTATAGTCTGTGCATAACAGAGCAACAGGTCTCCAGTTCATAAGTAGCGCAAAATCTCCCTTTTTTGGCAGCAGAGAAAGAGCTGCCCAGCGACAGGAAACAGGAAGTGAACCCTGTCAGATGCACACCAACACCACATCCATAAAGTCAGATCCCAGAAGGCCCCAGAAGTGTTTATAAAAGTCTGTGGTTAGACCATCTATACCAGGGGAACGGCCAGAGTTCAACTGTTGAACTGCCTTGGTAAATTCATCCAGACTGATATCCTTATCCAGAGTTTCCTGCTCCCCTGGCCTGAGCTGCAGCAGCCCTCGAAGCAGCTCTGCAGCACAGTCCCGGTCACAGTCCTCAGCTCCGTAGAGTGCAGTGTAGAACAGCATGCTGCCTCATTTCTGCTGGATCTGTTGTTATTTGGCCCTCTGGTAGCTGAAATCAGACCATCTACTTCTTCAATGAAGCCTTCCTCTCCAGGTTGAAGAAGAAAGAACTGGGAGCATCCATATCTTTTATTCCCATGAAACGAGCCCTAACCAATGCCCCCTTTGCCCTCTCATGAAGGAATCTTGCCAGCTCCTGCTTTTTTTGTTGTAATGACACACCACCAGTTAGACAGCCACTACCCATGACCCCTTCTTCAATGTCCCTTATTTCTTTTTCCAGAGACTCTACAGCCCTGCGTATCTTACCAGTACACTGATAGGAATACCGCTGGCAAAAAACCCTTGTTATGCGTCTTACCCAACTCCCACCAAAGGCTGAGACTGTGAAAATTACCTTTCCTGGTTCTCCAGTAATTCCAAAAGGTCTCAAATTCATTACAAAAACAGGCGTCCTGTAGTAGTCTATTATTAAAGAGCCAATAAGAAGCTGGCTTAGTGGGCACATGAACACAAAAATCTGCTGTAACCATATCATGGTCAGTCACCCCGACTGGGTGAATAAAACTACTCATAATCCTAGCACTAAAAGATTTTGACACATATATTCTATCCAGCCTTGCAGCGCTGACCCGATTGTTGTCCACCCTAACCCAGGTGTACTGCCTTGACGTTGGATGCTTAACCCTCCATACATCCACCAAATTGAGCTGAGACAGAAACCCAGCCAAATAGGCGGAAGACTGCAGATGGGGTTCCTCACTAGTCCTATCCATAGTAAAATCCAATGTGCAATTCCAATCCCCACCAATAACACATATTTCATTATGATCAATCTGCAACAAATGCGCCTTAATGTCACTAAAAAACTCAATACGATCAGATCCCTGATTAGGAGAATATAAATTAACAAAACAGAAAACCCCTTCCCCCATTTCAGCTCTAACTAACACCACCCTTCCTTTCACAATTTCTGTAGTTGACAAAATATTAATCTCCAAACCTGGTGAAAAAAGAACTGCCACCCCTGCTCTCAAATTAGTTCCATGGCTAAGATAATATTGGCCCTTCCACCACAGACCCCAGTCCACCTCATCCTCATCAGTATGGGTCTCCTGAAGGAAAACCACATCTATCCTCTTCCGTTGAAGGTATTCTAACAGTGCGGCTCTCTTCTCCCTATCCCTTCCACCATTGATGTTTAATGTGCAAACCCTTATGCTCCGCATAACACAGCAGAAGATGGACAGGAGATAGAACAGTGCAGAAAACCAGAAGAAGGCCCAAGTGATGCATGACCATTTTATTTACTTAGATTAAGCACTCTTCTACCGAATCCCTTTTTACTTTTAACGCCCTATCTTAAAGCAGTGACATGCTTTTTTAATCTAAACCTCTTCTTTTCATCAAGTAAATCCAAGCCTACTCGTTTCTGCAAAACCGTACATGACCTTATAAATTTGTCAATATCTGGAAAATAATCCCTGACTTTCACAGATTTACCAAATGTTTCATCTAGAAACTCATTTACCGGTTCGAGAGTATATAGATCTGATTGTGAATCAGACTGCACAGATAAAGAATCGGAATCTGACTCATAATCCATATCTTCTGCCTCATTTATTCCTTTGCCCAAAACTGACGCAGCCTGCTCTGATGTTGCGGCTTCCGCCTCAGTCAAAACCTGAGACAGACTAGGCCGCTTTTCACTTTGTTCATCAACCTCAACATTATTGCATAACGTGACATTTGTAACAGGGACAAACGGTTCTGCTGTCTCAGACTCCACACTGTGACGACTATTCGCATTTTCAGAACTTTTGATCGAGATGTCCACACCGGAGACACTCTCATTAACATGGTGAACTTGCGGTTGCCCATGCTGTATTTGCGTGCTAGTTCCCTCGCCTGCATCTGCATCTGAATGAGGTGCATTGTCAGCAGCAAAACCCCTTGTTCTTTCTTGATAATGAGGGCAAGAATACAGTGGCCCTGAAGGCCAATAGTAATAAATATTTCAAAAGCGCAAAATATATTTCACAAAACACAAAAAGATTTCACAGAACACAAATACATCTCACAAAACACAAATACATTTCACAGAACACAAATTCATTTCACAAAACACAAAAACATTTCACAGAACAAAAATAAATTTCACAAAACACATACATTTCACAAAACAAAAATGAATTTCAGAGAACACAAATACATTTCACAAAACACAAATACATTTCACAGAACAAAAATAAATTTCACAAAACACAAACATATTTCAGAGAACAAAAATGAATTTCAGAGAACACAAATACATTTCACAAAACACAAAAACATTTCACAAAACACATACATTTCACAGACCACAAATACATTTCACAGAACAAAAATAAATTTCAGAGAACACAAATACATTTCAGAAAACACAAAAACATTTCACAGATCACAAAATACATTTCACGAAACCGGAAAGGGTAGGACCATGGTACTTGTTTGCGATTGGCTAAACCCAAGTCTGTCCGGCATCAGTCATTTATCATTTCCTGTTGACACTGGATACCGCAATAGCAGAGCCAGCGCGAAATTTCAAGTGTTTACCAGGATAGAAGAGGAGCTTGAGTTGATAGCGCAATACTTCAACAAGGGACATACATATAGTGTGATTCATGAATTGCTCTCCTCGTATCATGAAATACACATATCAATTGGAACCCTTAAATCACGCTTAAAAGACCTCGCACTATAGAGAAGGGACGGTTTTTTCTTCATTGAATGTCATTAGGAGGGCAATATCATCAGAGCTGCTGGGACCTGGACAACTGTTCGGATACCGAACAATGTGGATAACTCTTAAGCAGAAACATGGTTTGCGTGTCAAAAGGGAGACCGTCATGAGAATGCTCCGGCAGCTGAATCCACGCGGGACCCTGTTGCGGGCACGTCGCAGGTTTATCTGTCGCACTTACCATTCAATGGGTCCAAAGATGCCGGAGCATTCTCATTACGGTCCTCCTTTTGACGCACAGACCACGTTTCTGCTTACAGTTTTTCTCAGGCACTTTGGTGCATTTGTCACAGCACAATTAACATTTGCACAAGTTAGTGCATTTCTCAAAAAATTAGTGCAAACTGCAAAACCTAGTTGATAACCTGCAAAAGCGTATCACTTGCTCAAAATGCATAGTTTATTTCTCAAAAGCAAGTATTCATGTCAATGAAACTGTCAGTGTCATCAAAATGAAAAGTCCTGACACCATTGTTTATGAACAAGATAGTAAAATGGCTTTGTCATGTTTTCATAATGACAATTTACTCTGTAAGTGTTTACAATGCAAAAAAGTCAGATCTTGGTGACACTACCTGAAAATGCTCAAGACAGCACTATACACTATTTGTATAGCCATTTGAAAACTACAGTAAAGTTACACATTACTGTATTTAGTGGGGTAATTGAGTACAAGACACTGAATACATATGTGTCACATTTTTACTGCATATGCTCTTTGCAATTCTAATTTGTTCACAGCATTGTGCAAAAGAAAAATAACTACAGTCACGTATTTACAACAAATATAAGAAACATCCTTTGGGTTGAGCTGTGCACAGCTGAAAACAATATTGCAGTACATATTGTAACTGGACATACAGAGTACTGTACATCATTCCTGCACATCCAGACGTTCCTGTCTGTCTGGCCACATATTTTCATCTACATCACAGTGAATATCATCCCTTGCAATTCAATTGCTTGACAGATTTTGACAACTAGTTCAACATTTTTGTATGTAATGACTCAAGCAATGAAATGAGGACAATTAGTTATATGGGGAATGACTATTCAGCATTCATAAGTATAGTTCATTTTGACTGACAAAACATAGGCAAATGATAATGTTACAAAACAGCAAAGAACTGTATGAAAACAATCGATGCATGTCCAAAATCATTCGCAATTTGTTCAAAGGAATTAGAAATTGCTACTATGGTGTGCACAAGTGACTAAATGTTATGGAGGTTGAACTAATAGTTATGAGAATTTTAATTCTGATCAGAGAAATGCACCAAAGCAACTGAGAAAAACTGCAAAGCCCAACGCCCACCAGAAGCACGAGACGCGCGTCAGAAAAATAGGTTCCATTCACTTCAATGGAGCAATGCCCACTGGCAGCGTGTGACGCGCGTCGAATTTTTACTTTTTGCCACTGCTCAATTTCTGAAGCGTCAACACGATAAAAACGCATTTGTCTTTTAGATTATTTAACTATTTCCCCTTGTCATGGTTAGTGGCACACATTTAGCGGCAACCTCACATGCAGTTTAACCAAGTCGCAGTTTTGAAAGGAAATCCGTTATTTTGCGGGCATTTAAGTTATCAAGCGATCTGCAGTTAGACAGTACCTAACTCAAGGTACACTGATAAGAACTTAACACTGCTAAGTTAGTTAGCTAATTCGCTGCTGGCTAAAGTTAATCATAATCTTAATTTACTAGACAGCTAAATTTAGGAGGGAAAATTATGCCTGTATATAACGTATAGTGCATAGTAACCTGAACGTCGCACTTTGCCATCACTTAAAATAAGCTTTATCGGTAGATGTTGTCAAAATTAAACGTTGTCTTGTTGAATATTTTGAGAGTGACACCCATGGCTCGCTTCTCGGCCCTGTTGTCATCCGTTTATATTGATGCAACTGACGCTTCCAGTGGGCGTTTAAAAGCGTTTGGAGTTTGACGCCACGCTTTGCGGCCAGTGAGCTTTGGGCTTAAGAGTTATCCACATTGTTCGGTATCCAAACAGTTGTCCAGGTACCAGCAGCTCAGATGATATTGCCCTCCTAACGACATTCAATGAATAATATCCGCCCCTTCTCTGTAGTGCGAGGTCTTTTAAGCGTGATTTAAGGGTTCCAATTGATATGTGTATTTCATGATACGAGGAGAGCATTTCAAGAATCACACTAAATGTATGTCTCTTGCTGAAGTATTGCGCTATCAACTCAAGCTCACCTTCCCTCCTGGCAAACACTTGCAATTTCGCGCTGGCTCCGCTATTGCGGTATCCAGTGTAAACAGGAAATGATAAATGACTGATGCCAGACAGACTTGGGTTTAGCCAATCACAAACAAGTACCCTGGTCCTACCCTTTCCGGTTTCGTGAAATATATTCTGGGATCTGTGAAATGTTTTTGTGTTTTTTGAAATTTATTTGTTCTGTGAAATCTATGTGGTCTGTGAAATTTACTTTTGTTCTGTGAAATGTAGTTGTGTTCTGTGAAATTTATTTTTGCTCTGTGAAATTTATTTGTGTTTTGTGAAATTTATTTTTGTTCTATGAAATGTATTTGTGTTTTGTGAAATATATTTTGCGCTTTTGAAATATTTATTACTATCGGCCTTCAGGACCACCGTACAAGAAAGACGTTTATGCCCTACATCACCACATTCAAAACATTTCATACTGCCCGAACTCGCATACACCATATAAGAACCTTCCTCATGTTTAACACGAAAAGAAATGTCGAGACTCTGAGATGGAGACTCAAGAAACATAAAAACTTGTCTCTGTAGAGACTGAACAAGCTTTAATTTTGGGTCCTTACAACCCAAACTAACAGTCCTAAATGCGCTAGCAAACTTCCTGAAACGCTGGAGCTCTCTCGCCAGCACTTCATTGGGAATAAAAGGTGGAACCCCAGAGACGGTAATCCTGACAGATGGAACAGCCAGGGGCGATACTTGCACGTAAACGCCATTCATAAAAACACCACCTGCAATCAACTGGCTTACAAAGTTCTCCTCCTTTAGAAAGACAACTACTGCTTTATTCATACAGGAAGCATGAGACAGATTTTCATGACCGACTTGATCCCCACCAGCTAAAAGCACAAAGCACATCCAGGAAGAAAAACCCTAATGTTTGAGATGGCATCTCAGGAAGAAAAAACCTTTCACCCCATGATTTGCAATAATAATATTAAATCATGCAAAGGGACACAAAGGAATAAACAGAGATGGCATCTCTGACGCCCCCAAAATCCCAGCCAGAGAGAGAGGGGGGGGGGCAGAGAGAGGGAGAAAGAGAAACAGGGAGGGGGGGGGGGGCTTGGGCATGGCAGAGGGGGAAGGAGAGAGGGAGATAGTACAGCAGGGAGGTGGATGAGAGGGAAAGAAGGGAGAAGGAGTAGAGAGGTAAGGAGAGAGGAGGAGAGGGAGAATGGAGAGAAGAAAGGAGGGAGAAGATTAACCATAATTTAATGGGACATTGCTCTAAAACAGAAACTTACAAAACTCTGAAAAAAAGAATGAGAGAGAGGAGGAGAAAGGAGAGAGTGAGATGGAGAAAGAACATGCTGTAAATAGCAATGAGTTACAACAGGTGTAATCAACTCTTCCTCTTCTGTGTGTGCTTTCCCTCCATGTCAATAGTTCTGATGAAAATGCCTTTACATTGAGTGTACAGTATCACCTGATGTGAGACCATCAGCTGGGCCCTGTGGACATTAGAGTACATCAGTGACCTGTAACGTTACTCACTGGAGCAGATGATGGTCACCTGCTCTTCAGAGCCACAGGTGAGTTTGTGAGGAGCACTGCAGTTCCCCAGGTGAGGCTCTTCCCCGCTGCACTGAATCCCCGACACACACACATCACTGCCCCCCGACCCGTGGGGAGAGGACCTCTTCACCTGCACCACAGAGCCACAGCCCAGCTGCCTGCAGGCTACCGAGGCCTCGTTGGAGCTCCAGGTTCCCACCACTCTGCCCCAGTTGCCCTGGTAATACAACTCCACCAGGCCCATACACTCGCTCCCTCCAGCCAGCCGTACTGTCCCGTTCAGACTCGCGAGAACCGAATCTGAGGACCCAGGTATATTGCAGGATAAGAGACAGCACTCCTGTGTGTTTCTGACATAAAATTGCATAAGACTTTTGCCTACACCCTTGCACGTCAGGAACCTTCAGCTGCCCAAGACTACAGGCTGCATATGTGTGACCAGCATTTTGCAGAAGATTACTGACTGCACTCCTGTGTGCTGTGACCATAGTATGTCTGTACAAGGTGACAAACTGCGCTCCTCCATTACTAACATATTTTTGCTCAAGATCACAGACAATACTCTCGTGTGTGTTGTCATCTGTATAGTATGATACCTTGATCTATCATTTGTCTAACCTTTATTTAACCAGGAAAAACCCCTGAGATTCAAAATCTCCTTTTCAAGGGAGCCTGGCCAAGACAGCACACTGTTTCACATAAATTACAGTGTGTAAACAACAGGAATTACAAAATAAAATAAGACAACATAAGACAAGTTTAAAAAGGGGAAAAAAAAAAAACCTCAGCAGAACAACTGCACACTTCATTTACACAGTGGGCTCTAAATTCGTAGACCAGGCGCAGGCGCGGCGAATGGGGGGAGTGCCGCGCCAACGGGGTGCGTCCAGACATATGTTGCAATTTCGTGCCCGGTGTAGCCTGGCGCAAGTGCTCCTCTGTCCCGCCTCTGTCTCTCCTGCCGGCGCAAGTGGCAAAAAGGGAGGAGAGAAGGCGTGTTTGGGTTTAACACAGCCGAGTCAAATCTTCACCAATCAAATGAGCTCCTCTCCTCACCTTTAATGTGTTGGAATAAAGAAGCCTCTGTCCTATATCTGCATGATGCGTTAATGTTGCATTTTACTTTGCTGCTTCAGGCATGTTTTCTGCACCGCTTACGGCTATATTAAGCATTACGAATATGAGTTAGCTGGCTAGCTAGGGCATTCGCGAATTATTACCATTAGCGAACTTGAATGGAATTTCAAAATGAAACTACATCAGATCATTCAAACTTATGAAGTTGGAATGAAATACGACGGTTGCTTATTTATTTCTTCTGCCTGCATCATTGGGAAGAGAAACGATGGATAACGTGTTCCTATTATTACACCCTGTTGCTGCTTAAAATTTTGGGATTAACATGCATGGACAACAATGCAAGGTACATTACACATTTATTTTCAATATGTGATCTTAACTCAGTATGAGATTATAGCAATCAGGCTGTATTCCTTTCCCCCACTAAAAACGATAAAACCTAAGTGACAATAATAGTAGTAGGGGAGAGCCGGTGCGAAAGTAACGTGGGACGAAAGTAATACAGCGATTTACTCACAGCCATCCGCACTTCGATGTGTCAAATTAGGTCAGCACGTGCAGCTCGCGACACTCTCCAGACCCGGGAAAAATCTTGAGGTTTCGTCGCTTCCCCGCTAAACGAGACCGGGAAGACCGTTTTCCACAGTGGTGAGTGCATTCAGACAAATGGTAAACTTTTTTGATTTAAGATTGTCTTTATCGCTCCATGTGTCATATTTATGATGAAATGATAGGTCATTTAGTTTTGTAACATATCCTGAAGTTTGAAATGTCAGACTTTTTCCACTTTAGAAGCAATCTTGGTTCAAATGTCAGGAGTCACTGTCGGGGCAGAAGTAGCAACAGTTACGTTCGTCCCTCTCTGCTAATGCGGCTGAATTTTATGTTTCAAAGCTCATTAAAAAATGTGTGTGTTATATTTTAGCAACAGAAAATGCCAAGAGTTAGGGTCAGAACTATCCAGAGAGGAAAGGTTGGCCAGCAGGTTTACGAAAGGGCCTTTTTCGATGTTCAAAGAGGCGAGAGTATAAGGAGGGCAGCAGAGGTGCGGGACGGAAGTACCAATGGTTACGTTCGTCCCTCTCTGCTAATGCGGCTGCATTTTGTGTTTTAAAGCTCATTAAAAAATGTGTTTGTTATATTTTACCGACAGAAAATGCCAAGAGTTATGGTCAGAACTACCCAGAGAGGAAAGGTTGACCAGCAGGTTTACGGAAGGGCCTTTTTTGATGTCCGAAGAGGCGAGAGTATAAGGAGCACAGCAGAGGTGCATGGCGTTTGTCATGTCACCCTGTTCAGGTACTGCAAGAGGAGGGCAGAGACAGGAGGGCAGCAGACCAGAGCCCCAGGGTACAGGGCTCACAACAAAGTCTGCACAGAAGAACAGGAGAAGAGACAGCAGGCATATATAAAGAGAGCAGCTGATATATATTTTGGCCTGAGTCCTAAAGTAACACTGCAGACAGAGCTACACCACTACCGCCATTTGCCTAAAATAGCAAGCAACTCCGCCTTGGATCTGCCCCGGCTCTGAGCCGGATCAGCTGGAGTCGGCACAGAGCCGGGGCAGATCCGAAGCGGAGGTGCTTGCTATCTGGGAATAAACCTCTTTTTTCATGCTGTTTTAGGTGCGAAAGATTGCATATGAGCTGGCTGAAAATATTGGCCTCAAAACTCCATGTTCATGCAAGAAAAACCAGATGGCAGGGAAGGATTGGCTCACCTCCTTCCTTGAGCGCAACAAAACCCTGTCCATCCGTCGACCTCAAGCCACCAGCATGTCCCGTTCCACCAGCTTCAACAAGACCAACGTGACAGCGTTTTTTAAAAACCTAAAGACTGTCCTCACCGCTATAATTTTGAAGCAAAGAACATCTGGAACATGGATGAAACAGGTAAAATTTTATATTTAGATAAATTAAAAAGCAACAGTGATTTGCAACAGCAATAATTCGTTTCCTTTATTATTTCAGGTACCACAACGGTTCAAGTGCCAGACAAAATCATTGCCACCAAGGGGCAGCGCCAGGTCGGTGCTGTGACCTCTGGGAAAGAGGGACATTGGTGACTGTTGCCTTTGCTGCCAACGCACAAGGCAACTTTGTTCCCCCTTACTTTATCTTCCCAAGGAAGAAGTTCCAGGACCACTTCATCCAGCCAATGGATCGGGGTGGATGCAGGAGACAGATTTCTTGGCATTTTTACAGCATTTTGCAAGACACACCCGCGTGACCCCGGAGTCAAAGTTGCTGCTACTCTTAGACAATCATCCATCACACCTCTCTGTGGTAGCTATTGACTTTTGCACATGGCATTGTACTCCTGTCTTTTCCACCCCACTGCTCCCACCGTCTTCAGCCGCTAGACTGAGGCGTTTTTGGTCCTCTGAACCACAACATTAACAGTTCAGCAGACAATTGGATGCGAATGAACCCTGGAAGAACTTTGACCATCTACAACATCCCAAGTCTTGTGGCTAAAGCTCTGCCTCAAGCTGCGACAGCAAGCAGCATTTCATCTGGGTTCAAGTGTTCCGGTATCTGGCCCTTGAATCCAGATATTTTCAGTGAGACAGACTTTGCTCCAGCTTTTGTAACCGACCGTCCTGCACCAGCACCAGCTCCATCCCCAGTGCCAGCTCCATCACCAGTGCCCTCTTCATCACCAGCACCCTCTTCATCACCAGTGCCTGCTCCATCACCAGCTCCATCACCAGCGCCCTCTTCATCACCAGCGCCAGCTCCATCATCAGCGCCAGCTCCATCACCAGCGCCCTCTTCATCACCAATGTCCGCTCCATCATCAGTGCCCGCTCCCTTAAGACACCAACAACCTAGCCAGAGCCCATTTGAGCTGCATCCCCATGAGTCTGCCATTCCTCTAGATGGTGAGAGTTTGTGTCTGTGTGTGTCTTTAAATGTGCATGTTGAGCCTTGCCAAGCATTTTTTTAAAAATATTATCTATCCAGGTTTGCTTGTCGTTCCAGGAAGATCTAGTGGCGCGCCAATACGGAGGTTCAGCCCAGAAAAGGTTCGTCCATATCCAAAGGCTGGCTCGAGGAAAGAAAATAAAAGAAGAGGCAGAAAGAGGTGAGCAGTGTCGTTTCTAACTTGTCTTGATTTTCTTGCTTGTATAAAAACAAGCTGATTCTGACTATCATCTCATTGAATGTTGCAGGTCAACAGCAATACTGACCGACGCCCCAGTAAAAGCTGCTTTGGAGGAGGAGGAGTCGGCCGAGGGGCCAGAAAAAACAGTCCTCTTCAAAACGCCCAAAGAAAACATTGTTTAGTGGACACTGCAACCGCAGTTTCTCAGGGCAATGATGAGGAATGTTTGTGGGGAGACATTTGCCTCATCTTTGCCTGGAGAAGTGTGGGTGCGGTGCATCTTTTGTCTGCTGTGGTCACATGAGGCATGCACTGAGGGTGCAGCTCATTATATCTGTCACAACTGTGATAATGAGTAAAGTAATTTCATAATTTTTATAAATAGACCAATTGCACGTTAAACATGTTCACGCTTACTTTTGAAACATTTGAAGCAAATTAAAATGTTTAAAACAAATGTCTGATTGTTTTTGTTTCTGTTTTAACGACAGTAATTTAAAAGTTTCCAGTTAATTTCATCACGTTACTTTTGTCCGGCCTGTGTGCTACTTTCATCCCGACTGGAGGGGTCGAAAGTAGCAATGCGCAACTTCCGTTCGACATCAAACTATGCCGAAGTCAATATATACTGGGATGATTTAGCACCTGATATTGACAGAGCACACACGAAAGTAGTTAATCGCTCCGAAAATTTTTTTCGGTCTGAAACGTTATCTTTTAAAATGACGTCCATGTGAAAAATGTCACTTTCGTACCTGCTCTCCCCTAATAAGCCGCTTGCACGCTGGACGCGAAACGAATTTTTCGCACGACAGATTGCGCTGAACTCTACGTGTCCGAAAGTCGGACAGGGTTTTAATATATCTCCGTGTCTGACAGTCGGATGGTTTCAATATAAGTCCGTGTCCGACAGTCGATTATTGTTTTTAATTTCTTCAAATCTACTGAACCTTTTAGATATTAAACGTGAATGTTTTGATAAGAGGGCTCAGTTCTTCAAGATGAGTACCGAGAATTTCAATCAATGTTTCTGTTTAAGCTCTGTTCAATAAAGTGAGTCGACATTGGCGCAGGACAAAGTACAATGCCTGTCGAACATTACATGCAAAATACTCCGTGTCTGACAGCCAAAAAAAAAGAGGACGATTAGAACAGACTGATAACGAAATAAAGAATAAAAAGAAACATTTTAACAACAAACAGTACATCCAATGAACACTGCGATTTATTTATTCGCGGGCCATCTTTTTTGGATGTTCTGTTTGTTGGTGATATATTTTTATTCTTTATTTCGTTATAAATCTGTTCTCATATCAATACTTTTACTTTTTGCTGGCTGCCGGACATGGAGTATTTTGCATTTAGCGTCGGACAGTCTTGATCGTGCATGCGGTATTTAATTCACAATGTCAATGGTCATGGAATTGATTTGCTCACTGACTACAAGCACTATTTTATCTCTGGTGTGGAAATAAAGCGTGAATCTGTTCGATCCATCTGTCTAATTTTCAAAAGAGAGACCGAATAAAGACTGTTGTGTATCTTCAACGGAAGAAAACAGACGAATAAAAAGACCAAGAAAAGTTGATAGCTATCAATTTGCATTTTGTGAAGGTCGAACACAAACATGGCCAAGTTTGTACGTCTAACAATTCCTGGAATACTCGAAAAATGAGAACTTTTATGACTTTCGGACACGGAGATATATTAAAACCCTGTCCGACTTTTGGACACGTAGACACTGCGTACATCGAAAGTCAATGCAAAGACGCGAATACATGCGTGTATTCGCGTCTTTGCGTTGACTTTGACTGTAATCAGTTGTGCGAAAAATTCGTTTCGCGTCCAGTGTGCAAGCGGCTTTACTGAGCATAGAACGCAAGCATTATATATATATATATAATGTGGTTGCTGTAATTATTTATTGCACTGAAATGTGCCTGACATTCTGGAAACCTGCCTGTGAGGTTTCGGTGACGTGTGCGCACTGTGCGCCAGTCAGCCAAATTACCACTGCACAGAAAGTAAACCAGGTTGGAGCTAGCGAGCTTTCTGCGCAATTTCAGCGGAGACTTTTGCTATGAAATTATCCCTGCGTCTTGATGAATATGTGACACTTCCCCCTACTACGCCGCCAGACCCATCTCGGCACACGTCCGTCTACCAAATTGCCAAAGTGGCTGCGCACGGTGTTGCACCGCACGAAATTACCACTGCGCGGGCTGCATCGGACGAAATTACCACTGCGTGGGCTGCGCCACGCTACGCCACGCTGCGCCACCGTGCGCTGCGCCAAGAAATTAGAGCCCAGTGTCTCAATCTAAACTTAAACACACCCAATGAGAGTAAATAGTTCAATTGTAAAATGTCTTGAAGGTTGCTCCATGACCAGGGAGCAAAGTAGGGAAGAGCTCAGAAGAAAATCCCAGGTACCTGGTAAAGCAGCTTTGAAGTGGAGCGAAGCTGGTAACTATTACTGAGTGGGGACAAAAGGCTACTGAGGTTGTGAGGTAATTTGCCCAATATGGCTTTGCATGCGAAAATAAACCAGTGAAACGGTCTTCTTAAGTTTAAAGAAGGCCAGGAAAGAAGATTGTGAAGAGTGCAGTGATGTGTGCGGTACTGTGAGTTCCTTATGAAACATAGTGCACAATGATACATACAATCCAAACAGCACAAACAAACGGAGGATGCATGCATATAAATAATGTCCCCATAGTCTAAAACATTTAGGAAAGTGCTTGCACAATTCTTTTTCGGGCTTCAAAGTCTAAACAAGCCTTGTAACTACAGTAGAAACTTAGTCGAACTTTTAGTTTCTTTCCAAACCTCACTACATGTTCTTTAAAGGAAAGCTTGTCATCAATCCAAACATCTAAGTACTTATAGGTTGATGCTCTTTCAATGACATCCCCACCCTCTGACTGAATTCTGAGAATGAATTGCGAATGGGGCTGCGCTCTGGAAAACATCGTACATTTAGTTTTTGTTTGGCTTTCAGGACAAGTTGTAAATCATGCAGTGAGTCCTGAAGCTGGGTGAAGGCAGACTGAAGCTGTGTCACAGCCTTACTAAATGAGGGGTTGGTTGATGTACTTTCGTGTTCTCTCTCTCTCTCTCCTGCAGTGAATGATTACATAATTGTTAATTTGTCTTTATAGTATATGCAGTGTGCATGCTTACATTAGATGGAACTGGACTCCTTACCTGAGCAGATGACTCCAGCAACCTCTGTGTCTGAGAACACAGCTCTACTCCATGATGTAATGGGACACTTTGAGATGCTTGTCTCGTTCCCATGGCAGTCAAACACGTCACCCCTGATTTCCCCACTCCCTTCTCCAAACCAGGCTTGTCCTAGCAATCCCACTGCAGTCCCACACTTCAACTGCCGACACAGGACATTGGAGGCTCGGCTATCCCAGCATGCCTCACACACTTTCTCCCACTTCTCCAGGTACTGCAGCTCCACTCGACCGGAGCAGCGGTCTGGGCCATCAGCCAGCCTGGACCCTCTGTAGGCTAAACATAGGGCAACAGGGTTATTGTCTGACCAACAATGCAAACTTAAGGAAGCGGCTGACACAAATATAATGGAATGCCTTAAAGGTGCACTATGCAAGTTTGTTTACTTTCTGCGCGATTATATTTTTGTCTCAATTCGCCGACATCCCTCCACGATCTGGTATCTGCCTGCCCCTAAATTCACTGTTAAAAAAAACCCGGGCTCTGGAGACCACACAGGCGTCACAAACTGCAAATAAACACAAGGGGCACAGGCTGTGCCCCACAACATAACAAACCGTCTCGGCCAATCACCGACAAGAGTTGACAGTTATGGAAGCATGAGAAGGAGGGAACTATGGGAGGGAGGGGCGGGCTACCTCTGTTTTGACTGAGTTCGAATGTCAACAGAAGTGAAAGTAAACAAACTTGCATAGTGCACCTTTAAGACTGTGTTTAGACTGTAAAGCTACAAGCTGCAATTCCTTGTGCACACATTCTTTGTGCAAACTCCACAGATTAAACTTTAGCCTGAATATGAGAAGAGACAGCAGAATAGCTGCTGCTCAGAAATCATGTTCATTGAATTTCTGCAGCTCAAAGAAGGGCGCTAGTAGCTCTGTGCTTCTTCTTCTTCAGTGTGTGATCTGAGTTTTCACCATCTCAGGGTGAACAAATTCCAAGCTTTCTATCGTCACTGCACCGTCGAGGTTCAGTTTGCCTCACGAAATTGCATTGCAGTATTCAAGTGTTACAGGGACAGATGCATGCTGCCTCACAGTATTACGAATAATGATCCCCAGAAATACAGAATTCATGCAACCTGTTCTGGAAAGATGTCATATATTTACCCAACATCACTGAAACTCTCATAGTGCAGAGAAGACTTACCAGAACACTTCAGTCCCACATCATCTCTGTGAGAGCAGGACTGACTCTGAGAGGGTGCTGTGGGACAGGAGTTAATCTGAGACTCGTTGCCTCTACACTGAATCTCTTCTGTCCACATCTGGCCCTCACCCTGTCCAAACACAGCTGCCCCCCACTCTTTAGGATCTCCACAGCCCAGTTCCCTGCACAGAACCTCTGCATCCTGCTGGTCAAAATCAGTATCACACACTGTGCTCCGCGACCTTCCTTTATGCACTTCTACTCTCCCAGAGCACAGGTCAGCCCCGTCTACCAGCCTGACATTTTGCTTGGCTTCAGCTAAAAGGAGAATAGAAAGAGAATCATTAGTAAGGACTGACACCTGATTTCAGAGACGATAACCGAGACTGATGTATGAAAACAGCGGTGACGAATGAGACAAGTGCATGTCTGCTGTCATGTGAGATGATCTGATCACATGAAAATGGGCGTATGTGATGAGCCAATCACAATCTAGTCAAGTGTTAACTGATTCCTTAGTAAATTTCAACAAGAGACTTCTGAAACTACAGACCTGAAGTAGATACAGAAGAAATAAGGTATTCTGCAGTGACTGAGTTAATTCTGAATTATTTCAGCAAACTGAGAGATACAAACATTTTTAAATGCAATGCTATCTATGCAAATTTATATGTCCTCTGGTGAATTGAATGTCCAGTGTCAGTGTAAGAACATTGAGAACACTGAAATGAGTAACACAGAGACTAACCTGTGCAGACCACTCCAACATCCAGCATGTGACCGCAATAACTTTCCCCCAATTCTGATTCACAGTCATTCAGTGTGGATTCTGATCCCTTGCATTCCACAAAAACCATCCATATTTTTCCAGATCCGGGTCCAAAGGAAAAAGTTTTGTGTTCTGCAACATCTTCACAGCCTAACTGTCTGCACACCACTCCTGCATCAACTGGATCCCACTCAGCATGACACACTGTTCCCCACCGTCCGTTACGGTACACCTCCACTCTCCCAGCACAGGTGTTATTGCCATCCGCCAACCTCACATCTATTATGCAAGAGATGGGGGGGGGGCAGAGTGAGAGAGAGTAGAGGGGGAGCGTGGGCATGGCATGGAGAGAGGAGAAAGGTGAGGGAAGGAGTGAGAGTGAGAGAGACAGATCTTATCCAAATCCCTATTTATAGACTTCAATTCGATTATAACACACTGCGTAAGTGACGTGAGCTGTGACAGTGAGGCTGGCCAGCAAACTGAATTAGCCCATGATACTAGTGTGACAACATTCTCGTCTTATGGAGGTGATGTACCTGCATACAGGAATATGAAGTTTGCTGAAGAAAAGGTGAAGACTGATTAAAGACTGAAAAAGTGAGAATGACAGTAACCTCAGATCAGTTTGTACTTTTGGGATCAGCTGTTACCCAGATGTTTCAATAACAGCAAACTTGCATAGACATAAATACAGGAGAAACAGGAATGCATTAAAAAGATCTTAACAGGCTAAAGTAATTTCTTAATGACTGTGAAAATGAGAATAATTTCCACAGATGAGCCATCTTCTGTGAACACCAGTGATCCCCAACAGAACAGAATAGAGAATACGCCTCTTGAACAGAAAATCCACAGTCCACTGCCATAACTGACCAAAACACTACATATTTACATTTTGTTGTCAAAATAAATGACAGTTGTCTTCAGCATTAGTAATATTATACGCATATAACAGTGTCAGGTAAAATTTCAAATCTGCCTACACATTTACAGTTGAAGATCCAGTTTCATAAAGTACTTAAGTTACAAAATGTGTATATTGAGAAAAAAGGGTCTGAATACATAATCAATCCATAAAATCTGCTCATTGAAAACCCCACTGCTGAAAGTACTTAAAGTCACAAAATGTTCATTTTGAGAAAATTGTCAAGGATAACTGTAAAATTTGATTCCCCATCCTTACCTTACAGTGTGGAAAAATCTGACCAAACTACTGGGCTCTTCAACTGAACTTCACAAATTCAGTTTTTTTTTGTTTTTTTTTTAATAAATTTGGCATCTCCAATCCCACCCAAATCTGGAATGCCCAATTGGTGAACTATGTACAAGGCTTGCTCGTATGCGACCCCTTGCTGCCAATTCAGGAGAGTGTAGACAGTTCGCGGCTCTCCTCCGAAGCACGCGCCTGTCAACCACCACCGCTTCTTATACACTCATTGGTTGAATCTTCGCAAGTTCAGAACGAGGGCGGCGGAGGATACCCGGACATGACCAGGCTTAGAATCTTCCTGATGAGCGCCCGTTTGGCCAACAGGAGGCGCTTGAGCAACGAACAAGGCAACTATTGTAATCCCTTCCCAATTTGCAACCCTGTAGCGCTATAGCCAATTGTGCGCTACTCTGAAAAAGCTGCCAACCACTGCCGGCTGGTACGAAGCGGGGCTCGAACCCACGACGTGATAGTCACTTTTGCCTCGCAACGCGACGCTTATGTCCATAAGATTAATTTTCAACAACTGTCTGAGCTTATATTTCATCATAAATTCTGATTGTTGAGGGATGTTTTACAATATATCACACACTACATCAGTAAAATGCTCTTTATGAACTTCTATAGTCTTTGAGCTACCGTCATGGTCATTGTCACGTCGCTTGCACTTTCACTACACATCTTTTTGATTTTCCTGTCCAGTAAACCTGAAAAAAGTGAATTTATTTATTTATATATATATTTTTAGAAATTTTCCAGAATTATTTTGAAAATTAACTGTCAAAATGATTTTAAAATTTGCATGATTCTATGACTGCATTAGTCATGTATCAAACTATTTCTTTTTGTAAAATGAATGCTCAGAATTTTCTGGTGTATGCAGACTTTTGAGGATAAAATTATCTGCTTAGAGGCATTTATAAAGATCAGGGCCCGTATTCACAAAGCATCTTATCTTACCGCTAGGAGTACTCCCAAGTCGCGCTAAAACATTTTATGTAGGAGTAAAATCTTAAAAGTTATTCACAAAGCCGCTGAGAGCAACTTTTAGTTAAGAAAACTGGTAACTCCTGGACTAGGAGTAGCTCTGAGATAGGTGGGAGTAAATCTCCGTTGCTATGGATGACGTTGCTTCTCATGCTCGAGTCTTGGGACAATGAGCACGGTGATTGGTTGTTTGGTGACAGGGCAGCCCATTGAAAAAAATATCCCACATACAACCCATGAAGGAAAAAATGAGGAAATAGTCCAAGCGGCTGGTTTGTCCCATAAAACAATAACATGTTGAGTACTCCTGAAAATGCACTATGCGCAGTGCCCACATATCACGCTCTAGGCAAATAAATATTCATAGGAAAGAGATAGTTGTAAAAACGCCAATAGCATAAAATGAGTCAATAATAAAATGCGTAATTTGCCCCAATAATTAGCAACTTGTTACCCAATGAGAATATGTTGCGATCATTTAAAAGTCGGGCCGTTCAAGTTTGTTTGCCCTAAACTGTCATGGATGAAAGTTTAAAAAGGACGCGAAAGCCCAACTGGAGCCACGAATAGTTACTGCTGCTGGCCCAGTTGGTGCTGGAGCAAAAGCATGTAGCCTAATCAAAGGGAAATTTGGCTCGGGGGTGAACAGCAAATCCAAGCGGGATGCGTGGGAAAATATCAGCTGACAGATCAATGCTGCATTCCCCTCGGTGTCTCAGATGGCAAACGACTGCGAGAAACGGTGGTATGGGCTGCAATTGCAGGGGAGGTCGAGATTGCAGCCTATAAACGGGCTATCGTTCAAACAGGAAGGCACACTAAGCTTGTTTGTAATTTATAGCCTACATTTTAAATATGCTTTAAAAAAAGACACAGGCTGGTATTGTTATGATGATCTATTAAATGTAACCCACGCTCAATAGCCTAATAAAATAATTCATGCATAGCCGGAGAAGGTACAGCACCAAAGCCACTGTCCCCTAGCAAGTGGCATCCCGCAGGCACATAATGCCTGTCAAATAATTGGCATAAGCTGCTTTCCATTAAAATGCGAGAGTCGTGCGAGCATGGATCCTGGCCATTTCGCAACAATGTCCAAAATATTGTATTCGGCATCAAATACTATCTGAGTGTTGATGGAATTAATTTTTTTTTTTCTGTTTACAAATACCTCTTCATCTTGGGTCGGAGAAATAATCTGAATGTGGGTCTCGTCAACAGCGCCGATGATACCGGGCATACCTGAGACGGGCATGAATTCAAGTTTGATTCTGTGTTTTTGGCGAATGTCCATTGGAAACCGGATAAACTGTCTGATGATATGAGGTTCACAGTCCGCATTGATTGTTTGTTGAATTGAGTGACTGACAGATGATTGTGAAATCCCGAAATTTTCCACATTGGAAAGTTGCATTTTTCCGGTGGCCAAGTAACGAAGTGTTGTCAATCATTTTATTTCGGGGCTTACTGGGTTGTTTCTCATGGTTGGAGATATAAATCTCTCCCTCACCATGTCAACAACAAATAAAATCCCTTCACGGTCGATCCGATATCTTATCAACCACTGCGCATCATTCAGAATTTCCAAGTCATTCCGTCTTTCAACAGCAGCAGTCATTTTCCGATTTTTTGTGAATAGGTTTTAGCGAGTTAGGAGTCCTCTTGAGTATTTTTAAGCTCTCCCAGACTTAGGAGCTATTTTTAGGCCTAAAATGCTTAATGAATAACACTTAGCAAAAATAATTAGGAGTCCTAAATTTACGACTGACACGCCCATTTTTTTCAGGAGTTTATCCTAAATCTGGCAGTTAAGACCTACTTTTAGCGCTAAGATGCTTTGTGAATACGGGCCCAGGAAATTATATCTAACTCTGGATAATTGCTGTTTCAGCCCTGCTTTTCAAGCTTAGGTTAACAAGGATGCAACCACTGAGACATTAATAAGTTTTCATTCTCTAATTTTCTTTGTTGAGAGAAGAATATCACTGCATAGTGATACAGCCTAAGTTGCATGGAGCCAAAAAAAAAGAAAAAGAAAACTTGACTTGATAAAGAGTCATGCAAAGCTAGACATGCAGGAGCAAAAACAAATGTTTCAGTTCATAGTACCGTAAGCACTGCAGAAGCCATGTGCTGAAATATTTGCTCTCCTTCCTGCCGGTGTAGCTTTTCACTGACCGCACTTTTTGTCTCACTTTACTATATTAATTTCATTGTAATAATTCTAGTAGTAGTGCAGAGTTTAATAATTAAATATACAATTATCTTCACACCAAAAAGGGAAAATGAAATATATAACAGTATTTCACATTCGCACTGAGATGAAGCCTTCAGAAAATAAAAAAGCTGCCTTCTGGTAAAAAAAAAAGTAAAACATGCAAACATATGCACATGCTCATACACACACACACACACACACACACTCAAGACAGCATGCTTTTAGTATTTGTTAACACTGGAGTGCTACATGCAGCAATTCCTTGTACACACTGGGAGATCCTGGAAGCTCCACATCTTAAACTTCAGCCTGAATATGAGAGGAAACAGAATTATCCGCTGCTCAGAAATCATGTTTTGTGATTTTTTGCTGCTCAAAGCAGGCCGTTAACAGCTGTTTGCTTCCTCTTCTTCTTCCTCTTCTCTCTGATACATAATCTGGGCTTTCACATTTACAGGGTAAACAGATTGCAAGCTATCTACTGTTTTCACTGCACCACTGAGATTCAATTTGCACCACAATGTTGCATCACAATACTCAACTGCATTATGAACTGATGCTTACCATCTCTCAGAATAGTAAATTATGATCTCACAATACATACATTCATAAGTCTGTTTTGGAAATGTGTCATATGTATGCCCAAAATCTCTGAAACTCTCACAGTGCAGAGAGGACTCTTACCAGAACACTTCAGTCCCACATCATCTCTGTGAGAGCAGGGCTGACTCTGAGAGGGTGCTGTGGGACAGGAGTAAATCTGAGACTCGTTGCCTCTACACTGAATCTCTTCTGTCCACATCTGGCCCTCACCCTGGCCAAACACAGCTGCCCCCCACTCTTTAGGATCTCCACAGTCCAGTTCCCTGCACACAACCTCTGCGTCCAGCTGGTCAAAATCAGCATCACACACTGTGCCCCACAAGCTTCCATTACGCACTTCGACTCTCCCAGAGCACCGGTCAGCCCCGTCCACCAGCCTGACATTTGGAATGGTTGGAGCTACAGAGAGAGAGAGAGAAAAAAAGATGACCATTTCTAAGGACTGACACCATATTCCAGAGATGATAACGAAGACTGATGAATGAAAATAGTGGTGATGAATGAGAAAAGTACACCGAGGCTGCCTGTGGCGTGTGATGAGCCAATCGCAAGAGAAGGTGAGTAAGAAATACAATATTCTGTGGTGAATTTCTTAAGGCTGTTTGAGTTCAGTAAACTGAGCAACATCGGCAACATTTATTGATTACAATACAAACACCTGCACATGAGCGTTTGTAATCCCCACAATTTTCCAGCCAAAGACTGTGTATACACATGTACAAACCCAAGAAAACATGCCTTTTGACTGTATTTAGACAGTAGAACTACATCCCACAATTCCTTGTCCCGGGGATCCTGCAAACTCCACAGATTAAACTTCACCCTCAGTGTGAGAGCAGACAGCTGTAGCTGCTGCTATGAAATCATGTTTTGTGAATTTCAGCCGCTTATGGAGGGCTGCAAATAGCTCTGTGCTTCCTCTTCATGAGTGTGTCATCTGAGCTTTCACCATCGCAGAGTAAGCAAATTCTGAGCGATAGTCTCTTCACTTCCACAGAAAAGATACTTTCCATCAACGCTCAAGTCCACTCTATGACTCTGGGCAGAAGCCTTCCAATGGAAATCATTCTACGGAGAACTCTCCACTGCAGGTTACCTGATCCTTTTCGGCAGTGGAGGTTTACAGATTGTTCTTCATGTTAGAGCAATTTCCTTGTCCACCTCAAGAACTTCCAGCCCCTTGGATCTGGAGTCAGAAGAGAGGTTTTGTGCACTACCCTCACACTCCAGCTGTACAGCAGCCTTTTCTCTGCCTCAGTAAACAAT
The DNA here is from genome assembly GCA_029692085.1 of Gymnothorax javanicus. NCBI lineage: Eukaryota > Metazoa > Chordata > Actinopteri > Anguilliformes > Muraenidae > Gymnothorax > Gymnothorax javanicus. The sequence continues at coordinate 66,529,567 of CM056200.1, forward strand.
ACAGACTGGGGTGAGCCCCCTTTTAAAAACTGTCCATGGTTGAGTTTCAGAGATGGTCCCACCCATGGACTGTAGATAAAGATGGACGATGCGTCTCCATTTACTCCCATTGATCAAAAATGGAGGCAAAATATCCAGGATATGGGTACTGCCATCTTGCACATTTGGAGCCAGAGTCTGCGCAGTAGTGATCAGGGGTCGAGCTGCGGTATCGAGATCCCACCCATACACCCACCAGAACACCCCCCCTGAACTTTTGACCTGGCCTGGCTGCTACGCTATTAACGTAAGTGCCTATAATAGCTAATACATAGAGATTGTACAGTTTATGTAAGTGAACAGACCCTCCAACTGCCAGTGTCGTGTAAAAACTGGTCTCCCCATAAAATCTCGTCCCCCCACATGACTTTGTCGCCTACTGCTAGTCAATTTGCATCAAATCGCATCATTTGAGTAACACATCTACGTGATTTGCATAGTAATGAAGTATTCTCAGAAATAAATTAGCCAAATCATTTCATTTAAACAGAATGATTAGTACAGACAGATGTTATTCTATCTTTCACTTGTACTAAAGTGACTAGCTCGCTAGCTTGCTAGTAAGGCCACAGTTTGCTTTTAGTTTAATAACTGCTAAGTAGCCAGCAAAAGTGATAACAAACTGTGTAATGAATGGCTAGCACACCAGTATAGCGAGCTAGCTAGCTAGCTTGCTAATAAGGTTACAGTTCACTTCTACTGTAATAATCTCTAGCTAGCAAGCTAAGGTGATAACAAACTCTTTAATGATGAGCTAGCATACCACTGTAGGGAGCTAGCAAGCTAGCTTGCAAATAAGGCTCCAGTATACCACATGCACGCAGCCTCAATTCAATTAATTCTATGCTATTTCAACGGTGAGCTATATGATGATCTTGCAAGACACGTCATTTGACACGCATTATGCAACGGTAATCATGCGGGGAGACCAGGTTTTATGGGGGGACCAGATTTTACATGACACAGGCAGCGTTGCAATTTGTAGGCTCGTTAAATAAGGTTATGCAGTCTGCGGGTAAATAGATCCCTTGCTGCCATCTGTTTCGCAGTTAGTTATGACTACGCTACTCGCCAGCAATGATGTCTTATCAGTGAATCTTTCAACAGTATTTCCTTTTTGCATGATAGAGTTTGGGTGGCATCTGTGGATGGCCTGTGGACTATCGTTTACAGACAGTGGTTTTCTTGAAGTATTCCTGGGCGGCCCATTTAGTAATGTCAATGACAGAATCATGCAGGTGGGTGATGCAGTGGCGTCTGAGGGGCACGAAGATCACGGGCATCAGTAAAGTCTTCCGCCTTGTCCCTTACGCGGGAATTTTCCAGTTTCTCTGAGTCTTGGCGATTTATGCACTGTCGATGATGAGACCTTCCAAAGCCTTGGCAATTTAGCGTTGAGGACATTGTTTTAAAGTATTCGCAATTTTTTATCGCCAGGCAGCCTTCACAGGTTGGGAAGCCTCTGGCCATCTTTACTTCTGAGACTCAGTGTCTCGCAGACATTCGCTTTATAGCCAATCATGTTACATACCTGATGCTTGAGATGTCATAATTACTTTCTAAATGTTCTTTCAGCTGTGATTCTCTGCATATTAATTGCTTTTTCAGCCCTTTTTTCCCAGTGTCCCCAACTTTTTTTTGAGACCTGTTGCAGTCAAAAATTTTAAATAAGCTCATTTTGTGGATAAAAATGTAAAATGTCTCAGTTTTAGCTTTGAAATGTTATCTAGGATTCTATTGTAAATATAATATATTGACTCCACGGCTCTAGAGTGCTCAGGGAAGTTAGTGAATCATCTTTAAGCATATCTTTTACCATCTAAGGCGTGCTAAAACTGGAAGCCGCAAATGGTCGGAAGCAGAACGTATAATTCCAATATATAAAAAAGGGAGACCGCACTGAGCCAGAGAAATTACAGGCCAGTCAGTTTGCTTGCATTGCATGCAAAATAATTGGAATCTATCATAAAAGATGAGCTGGACTTATTTCTTGAGCGTAATAATATCTTGAGGATAGCCAACATGATTCCGTAAGGAAGGTCATACTGAAAACAAACCTTCTGGAATTTTTGAAGAGGCCACCAAGACTTATGACCAGAACAAGGCTTATGACATCATATGCTTGGATTTTCGAAAGTATTTGATACAGTACCGCATGAGACTAATTTTTAAAAATGTATCATTTATGGAGTTCATTTATAAATTGGATTCAAAACTGGTTACAAGACCAGAACACAAGAGTGGTGGTCGGTGGTATACTCATCTGAGCGGTATGGTCTTGATGGCGTCCCCCAGAGGATGGATTATTTGGGACCCCTGCTGTTCACTCATCTACGATTGACATGATAGAATATATTGAGAGCAAATTGGTTAAATTTGCGGAATACTAAGTTGGGAGGTTTGGCAAATAGTTTAGGAGTCCACTAAAGTGATTCAGGATGATTTGAATAGAATCCAGAATAGGCGAAATTTGGCAAATGAAACCAAATTTAATGTAGTAAAATGTAAAGTTGGCACATGTAGGTAATAAAACATTGAGCAGGATTACTTCGCGGGAGGAGAATTACTTAAAAACTACAAATGTAACTCCACGAAAAAAAGATCTAGAGTGATTTAACAGCCAAACCCTTAGGTTCTAGCACATTGTGCCATAGCAGTTAAAAAAATAATCAGTTCTTTGGATACATTGCCAAAAGTATTGAGTACAAAATCTAGGAGGTGATGCTTCTTTTGTACAACACATTAGATCAGGCCACATCTGAATGTGTGTACAGTTCTGGGGACCATACTTTAAGAAAGATATAGAGGGTCTAGAAAAAGTTCAGAGAAGGGCCACTAAGCTAATTCCAGGTATAAAAGATGAAAGCTATGAGAAGAGGCTGAAGATCCTTAATCTCTTTAGTCTTGGGAAAAGGAGACTTGAGGTGATCTGATTGAGGTCTGCAAGGGATTAACAAAGTGAATTATGAAGGATTCCTTCGACCAAGAATGTTAGTAGAACTTGGGGTCACAATGGGAAGTTGACCAAGGGTAAATTTAGCACTGATATTCGGAAATATTTCTTTACTCAAAGAATAATTTTGATGTGGAATAGCTTGCCTGACCGTACTGTTGAGGCAATGACCCTAGGAGTTTTCAAGAGCAGGCTTGACTTAAAGCTAGATACCATTGAGACATTGGGTATCTGAAGTGATATATTAACAATAGTATAAAGAAACTGGCGAGCCTAGTTGGGCTGAACGGCCTGTTCTCGCCATTCATGTTATGTTATGTGATCTGAAAGTCATTGCATTTTGATTTTATTCACAATTTACACTTCATCCCAACTATTTCGGAATTGGGGTTGTATATTCATCAGCATTGACAGAACATCATATTAGGCAATAACTTCAGACTTTTTAGTGTGTGTTTAAAATTTTTTTTTCCAAAAATATAAAGAATACGACTTTAATTCTCTTTATTTCATCAATCATACCAAAGAGAAAAACTGATCTATGCTGCCCTAACTGACCACACCATGCTCGAGTCAGGAAAATCAGTGCCAATTAGACGATTAAAATACTAGCTTCAAAGCAAGACCATACTTCTCTTTACTCCACTTACATGAGCATAGGCTTGAAAAAGGAATCAATCTTCATCTGCCTTTTCCTTTCGTGCATTTCTACGTGTCTTGCAAAACAAAAAGGGCAATATCATTTTGAACCATGAGTGATATTATATGCATACAAATTTTCCTTCAGAATGTGACAAATTGAGTGCAGTAATGAACATATTCCTTTTTGATATCTAGGAGGAACTAATCCTTAGTCCAAATGTAGCATTTTCCAATTAAGACGTGGGATATGCTGAAATTATTTTTAGTTTTAGGAGCATTCTTTGGGCGTGTTCAGTGCCCTCAGAAATTACAGGCACCCTTACCGAATATGTGCAAAACAGGCAATGAATAAAATGTCTCGGCTGTTTATCCTCCTGTTCTTTCACTGAAACTGTTCACAAAATCTTACCTTTTCATTGAAGTAAATCATCGAAAGAAATAAAATTTTGACATCAATTTTTTTTCTCCAGAATAGGTGTGCCGCTACAATTGCCATCCATAGAATAATCTACGATTAAATTCTAACAGACGCATATTTCCATTTATGTTTTACCGCGTTAAAGTTCACCTGTTTGATTCTGAAGCTCTTCAGGTGTCATGCATGACTTCAGCTGTCACGAGGGAATAAATCTGATGAGACATTTGCTGAATTCATTGTTTATCAATATGAGACAGGCCTCAAACACAGTAGCAGGTGGCGATGAAATGTTGCTTTGAGCCACAGATGGGAAGAATAGAAAGGTGTATTAAAGTAGGAAGCTAGAGCTCGTGCTACTCTAGAATTAATATAATAGTTAACAGAATTTTCAATGTAAGTTTACACTTAAAATTTATAATAATTTAAGAGCTGGCCCGGGGTAAAAGGGGGCAATCGAAGTCTCGTCGCACCATGAGGAAAAAGCCAGTCACGTCCTTAAGAAGAGAGCGGAAGGAAGTGGGGTGCAGTACTGAAATGTATTTGAGCATTTAGTGATTACAGTAGTCTACAATCTTAGAAATAACTTTATTAATCAACATGACAAACCATATACCATGTACTCTATCACACGTGATGGTTTTTAAAATTATCTGCCTGACCATTTTGCAATATTCATAGGTTAAACGGCTAGTTAGTTACATGGCTAACACTAGCTCCATAGTTATTTCTGAGGTTACCAAGCTAGCGCAGGCTAGATTTGGACCTAGCTGTCCTGCGTCCACCAAACAAAAATGTCTGACACTGAGAGCGGTCATGGTGTCTTGACCCTCTCCTGGAGACTCCTGAGCCCTGTGGTACCTCTTTAGAGTAAATGAATCACTTTGAACGAGATGGAGCTCATAACAGGCACGACCTTTTATTTGAGCTTGCTCACTCTGGTTTAACCCCAGAAGGAATCAGGAAAAGATAGTCAAATGGGACCTGTGCAGTGACGTAGTCCCTAACCATCAAGTAACACTGTGAAGAAAGAAAAAAAATCAATTGGGAAATTTATGAGAACATTTTGATTTTTTTTTTAATTTGCCATTTTGACATATTGCGAGGTATCGGATAGTCAAAGAATTTACCAGAAGATTCCTCTTTGGCACCACACTGTTCTTTCATGCCGACAAAAAGCAATTTGCATCTTATTTGCAAAAGTGTTCCCAACATAATTGCCTGGAATCCATACATATCAAGTGCTGAATTAAGCTCTAGCAGTCACTACTGATATGTCAGCCTCCGGTCGATGAGCCAGCGTTTGACTTTTGCACTTTCAAATATTCGGCGCAAATCACTTGAGTTCTTGATTGGCTCTGATGTAGGGGTGTCGCCCTTTGAGACTTGTGACAGGTCCTGAATGAATTGGTTGTGGGAGAGAAGTGAATGTGACACAGATTATCACCGGGTATTTTGCCCCATTATGCAAAATTAAATATTAGACCTATTCATTCACAGGCCATATCCTCCAAACATTCTAGTGCTGCAATGGCATTTTTTAAAACCAAGAGATCAGGAAAGGAACTTTTGTTCAGCAGCGATCACCTTGAGCATCACAGCAGCCTGAACATACAGTATGGACTCGCGGCAAGGCTGGATGGGTAATCTGGCGTACGGGAAATGCCTGGTGGGCGGCGCGCACATTTGGGCGATGCAATCATAGTTTATAAATTATAATATGTCGATAGTACGAGCGACCCGCGCCCGTCCTTTGGCTGCGGAAGCGGCCCATTGTTCATTTTCTACGGTGACACAGGGCGGCCCAATGAAATCTCTGAGCCCTCCTCCTCAGGGAAAAAAACACCAATTAGCACCGCAGTCCGTTGATGGCCCACATTAAAGCGAGCAAACAGCAGGTTAAAGGGGAACTATGCAGGATTTTGGCCGTAATTATTGTGCCTCGGAGTCACTGAGATGGTTAAGCGACTTGTTATGGGGAGAATGGGGCTTATCTGCCCACTCCCCAGCGCATCTTGGCTGAAAACCGACCTTGCAAGATCAAGTCCACCGCCCCGGTGTCCCAAATCTCATCGCTGGATGGAGCTATCGCGAGAAACGAACTGCGTTACAGTACGAGACAAAAACACTTCCCGGCTAGTAATAAAAGAAAGGCAGCTTCTCTTCACTGGTGTTACGATGGAGGAGCCAGCGAAAAAGAAGAGGTGACCATTGTTGGAGGAGGCGAGGAAGAGAAAACAAGCGTCTGACCGAGCGAGAAGTCAGACACGAGTCAATCTTGGTCGAGCTTTTTCAGAATGGAGAGAGCTCAAGGAGAAAGAAGCATGCAAATCAGATGCCGACCTGGCGTTGTTGCTGTTGCGCTTGTAAGTATCGTTGCGTATTATGTTCCTTGTATTCAAATGTCGTTGCCCACTCTTCATGTTTGCTGTTGTTTGTAAAGGCTTCCTTTCTTGATTATTGTATAAAATAGAATGCTTGATGCTTGTTAGCTAACAGAGATATTAGCATAGTTACCGGTGTTACGGATCAACTGGTTTGCCTGTTAACTGGTGACCTTTGTTTACAAAAATCGGGTCTTTCTCACAGCTGCAGAAGATTTTCTGATGGCCTTAGCTGTCCGTGCAAATGCCTTAACAATTACAATCCTATTTTACTTATCTATCCATCTGATTCAAGTATTTCATTGATTGTTGACAGCTGTAAAGCCGTGATGACAGTTTAAAAATCGAGTTTAATCTTCTTGCTCTTCAAAAAAAAAGAAGAAAAGAAAGAAAAGGAATGTAACCTCTTGGGATTAATCACGATGGCTACATGATGTAAAATAATAAAGAACGCAGCGGATTAACCCGCTATGAGCCGTAACGTCACAATCAATAAAGTGTCAAGTATACTCAATACCCCTCAAAAAAAACAGAAACAACTTCCGGACAGTTTGAAAACACCTCCGCTGGATGAACTTGTGACCCGTTATTTGCAGTGATATCCGTTATTTTCGGTTCTAGTTGATGATAAACCCATTACTACGGTCTCATTTTTCCAAACTATTCTGTATTTTTATTTAATATTTATTTATTTTATTTAATTGTGTTCGGTTTAGGTAAAAACGGTCATCTAAACTTTTGCCGAGTTTCTTAGCCTTTTAGAGGATATACGCATGGCCGAGGTTGCTATTAGGAAGCATGCTGTATTTATTATGCGAAATTCATTGCCCCGTTCTGAGGACATTTATTCAGAAAGCAAGGATTAATATTTGGCACATTGAATATATATTTTCCACTAATTTCTTTAAATCTTCACTTTAAAACTAGTTTTCATTGTGTAATGTGGAAAAAAAAAGCCACTAGATGGCAGTATTGACATTTTTTTTGTTAAGCCCAGGCTGGAGCTAGGTTTGGGCATGTCCTGGGCATGCCTCAGAGGGGACTGGGAAAGAGTATATAAGGAGAAAAAATTGAGAGTGTATGAGGGGTAAGGAGAAATTGCAAGGAGAAATTGTGGAAAGGGCCATTTGATGAACCTCACTCTTTTCCATATAACCATGAGAAGCTTTTGTGGATTTTTGCCTGTGTTGGAACATTTTCCTGTCCCCAGGACTTGCCCTGTCGCAACATAGCAGCCCCATCTCAGTACCAAGGGACTGTAAATATCTAGGGGCTTTTTTTTTTATATCAATCTTGGTCGTAGAGTGGGTGTAGATTAGTTCAAAGTGTTTGTTTAATTAAATCTAATTAAAGTTTGAAGAATTTTCTGTCATCCTTATATCAGCTATCCGTAATAAATTGGGCCAAAACAAATTGGCAGCCATAACAAATTGGGGCCATCAAATACAGCTCAAACCGTTGACTTACTTGTGTGAGCTTCTGGTAGTGGGCAGCTTTTTCTCAAAGTGCTCTGAGCAAAGAACTGAATGTTTTGTTGGTTTGTAAGGCTTTCCACGGTCAATTCTTCTTAATTTAACAAGCCAATCTTTCAAAAGGGCTTCATTATTTTGTGGAAATTGATGGAAACTTATTTTGCTGTATTTTCCAGATGACTGAATGGCATTATTATTGGTGCAAGCAACAGCAGCACAAATTTTCCCCATTTTTCACTATGCTCGTCAACCTTGTAATGCATTTGCCGGGGGATCATGTGACCACCTAACTGCAACAACCTAATTTCAGAGGCACAACAAACTCCAGGTTCAGCTACTATCTCTGCAATGCTTGATGGTCTGAAGTTAATCCAGCGAGGTGTTTTCAACCAGAAATGTAGCTATGTCAGTTGTTTCTGTTATTTGAATATGAAATCGCCTTGCGCCACTTCAGCAGTTGATGTCAGCATCGATGGCCTAAGCGGGTTAACCCTACGCAGTAGTACTTTACATCATGTATCGTATCGAATCCTGGGTGAGGTTACATTTCTTTTATTTTATTTTGAGGAGTAAAGTTAAAACTCTATTTTTAAACTTCTGTCATCCGCGGCTTTTACAACATCAACAATCAATGAAATACTTGAATCAGATGGATGAAGTATTAGCAAGTAAAACAATTGTAATTGTTAAGGCATTTACCGCGGACAGCAGCTAAGGCCAGCGGAAAAATCTTCTGCTGCAGTGAAAAGACCGACTTTTGTAACAAAAGTTACACTGCCAGGTAACAAGGGGCCTGTGCATGAAGGCGGGATAAGGGATTAGCTCAGGATCGGCACGGGATTAGCCTGATCTCAAGCCCCATTTCGGTTGCACAGAGCGTGTGAGCTAAACCATGGCACTAGTTACTATGGAAACAAAGTCTGTGGAGCTAGCCAGCTCTGGAGCAAGCTTACGAACTAGCTAAGCTCTTGTCTCCAGCCAATTTCACCTCGCCTCATTCAGCAGTCACCCAAATTGAAAATCGGTGTCCTTAACAATCATTCTGAATTGTCCACTACACATTGCTATCTCAATTGCCAGTAGGTCCAGGTAATTATCTTAGAAACTTGTGACCATTGATGTCTGTAAAATAGCCAATATTCGGTAAAATTATATTCAGAGTATCCATGTGACAGTGACCATCACAGTTCAATCAGTCCCCCTTCCATGTGTCACATTTTTAACCATATTTTAGAATCAAGTCTATCAGATTTGTCCTTATTCCCCAAGTTGAGACTTCCATCAGAGTAGAAAATGAGCAGTGCTGCATTAAGTAGCACTACCTATCTACAGCACTGCTGCTACTTTTCTCCATCTTTATTCAAACTGCGACGGGTAAGGTAGAGTCGTTGCCTTAGTGCTGGACATGAGTGCAATGTCGCTCGCTTCGGGATACTAGAATCAAACATTTTTAGGAGGCTCCTTGGCGTAACTTTCTGGCGCCAGCATTCTACTTTTTTAATTTGAGTGTGTCTCCATCGAAATTGATTAAAAGCAGAAAGTAAGCTCAACCTTAATCTGTAAACACGTTTTTCCTAGATGGGACTATCAATTCAGTTTGTATAGGACAAGAAGAAGGATTTTTAAGGCATATAAGGACACAAACGTAGCTACTATAATAACTATAATGTTTCACCTTCTATATGCCTTCTCAATCGCACTTGACACATAGGCCGTATTAGAAAGCGAGAACTGAAACTTAGTTAGTGTCAGATTATAGTAAATGAGTCGGAGGTTGCCCTAACACTCATTTGCTTTCAGAGACCTCACTTACACTGAAATTGGTATCCCTTTCTGAGTGAAGGTTGGTACGAGGCTACCTCCCTTGAACCCGCACTAACTTCTTGTTATTATTTTCGTTGTCAGACTTTCGAAGTGGTTACAAACATTAGAGATTCTGGATCATTTACAGCCCACGTGCTCGGCATAATGTGAATTTTAACAATAATGATGATAAGGATGCGGTAGCACTGACTGACACCACCTGGTTTCAGTGTTCTGAACTGCACTGTGGTAGATTCGAGGTTAAATTTGTGTACCCACCAGTGGCTACTGGTGAAGACTAACTTAATAAGGGCAGCTCAAAACCATCCTTAAAATAATGATTGGACATGACCTGTTTTCAATAATTTAATAAAATTGAATTTACTTGAACTCCAAAAATCCTACGGACCATCATGTGTCGCCAGTTCTACTTGTTAAGATAGAATGAGCACTAATAATTCTTGCCCTGTTTTCAATTATTCAATTTTAAATTACCGCAGACTCGAAAACTCTCAACATTATCAAGTTATTTATTAGAATGCTATGAATGATGCATATCTGTCAACTCTCACGCATTCGGATTTCTCGCGCTTTTCTTTACTCATGGGTTAAATAATTCGCAGTGTCTAGAGATACGGCAGTTTTATGGGTACGCCAGTCGATTTGAAGGGATTAGGATAAGTATTAGGGATTATGGTTAGGGTTAGGGTCAGGGTTAGGTTAAGGCAGGGTTTGAAATTGGGACTGCCGTACCTCTCTTCATTGAAATGCACTGGGAAACTGCCGTACCCGTAGCAACTGCCTAAATAATTCTGCGCTCAATTGTGGCTCATTAAGTGATGTGGATTCAGTCTCTTTGCTCATATATGGCTAGCAGTCACGAATCCATTCTTTTCTACATTCTTAGTGCTGTTATGAGAAAATGTCTGGCATGTTTCACAGCTTGTTGCTTAATCGAGCACATGTGTGACTGTCCTCGCCTTCGCGAACCACTCGTTATATGAAGGCATGCTTTGGTAAAACTGTTTTTTTGTACTTGAAAAGCGCCTCAATTTTTGTGAAGCAGTGTATGTATTAAAAGTAAATTTGATTGTCGTTTTACCAGTAGTCAAGAGAAACTTTCTTTCAAGAGAATTAGAATTGCGACAGAGTTTGGGTCATTCAGCACTAAGAGTAGTAACCTTTACACTTTACCATGACCGATACACCACCTGTGATACCCAGTGCCCACTACTGTCAGTTATTAACAAAATTGGCGCATTTCTGGTAACAACTGGCGAGAAATGGGACAGCCTCCCCTGGTTGGTGGTAAGTCGAGCTCTTTCTCACATTCCAGTAATATTCTAATTGTGCTCACTACATGGTGAGAGAAGGTCGTTTCTGAATATGAGCCATAAACATTAAATTATCAAATATCGCTATATATTAAGTCTGTCTGACAGCGACGGCTTATCTCGTTCTGCAGTAACCGAAGTGCATCAACTATTCCTTTGGCGAGTGCTGAAACACCTCGGGGATTTACTTGCGCCGAGTTTAGCTCGCTAATACTCCTCTCAAAGGTCTCGCGCACCATTCGGGCTAGAAACTAAAAGGAATGACAAGCAGAGGCATTCCAGAGATCCCATCGATCCTCTGTCTGAGCGTGGTCTTTTGCCCGCTGGCGCATCGTCTGCTGCAACTACTTAGTGTCCATGGTGATGATCAGCGATTCTGTGGCCGATCTCGGGTCTGTTGAGTTAGCCGTTAATGCGCCTCCAGCAGGATCAGCGGCACCGGAGCTTCCCGCCGATCCTCCTCCACCGCTGTTGGCTTTGTGCAATCAATTAAGCGGCGGCGCATTGTTGGATTGTAAGCAATTGTAAACAAATGCACATGTGGGCGAAGTGAAAGTGGAGGAGGTGAAATTGTTGGTTACATAAACTGTATAAAAAGATGGGCGCGGCACTGATCTGAAAAAATGAAGCCCATCGCGGTACTGTAAAATGGCATTCTATTTAATAGCCAGCAGATGTGACGTCGGTGGTTGCAGAAAAGAAGTTCAGCAGCTATAAGTCTATGAGAAAATGACCTACTTTCCCACTTGATTTTTCATTTAAATAATGATTTTTCACGTTATTTTATAGTATCCTCTTGAGTTTCAAGTCTCACTTCATATTCATTTTTGTAAATTATGGTCCCAAGTAGACTAGAATAAAGGATAAACCCAGAATATGCTTTAGAGGCGTGGCTATCCTCTGATCCTCGTCCGATATGGTCAGATCCACCTCTCGTCCCTCCCCGGATCTTGATTCTCGCTCTCGTCCAATAGAAATCACATCCGGTTTCAAAATAAACAACACCCGGCAATTCAAATTGCCGTCGAGCTTCCTTTATAGTATGCTGGGAAACCAATGGAGTGGCGTCCGCGGTAGCCATCCATCTTTTTATACAATCTATGGGTGGTTAGCGGTTTTTCGACAATTTGTAGCCCAAAATTGCATCGGAATTATAGGGGGAAACTACTTGGAGAGGAAAAACACCAAACCAATGAAGGAGCAAGCGATTTCCGACCAACACATAGTTCCTCTTTAATTTGAAGTGAACTTCGAGTGGAATTTCATTCAAGAACAAAATGATTGAGTGTGCAATAAAGAGGTTTCCTGATTTTTTTTCTGGCGTTTGCACTGAGGATTGTATACTGTATATACCGCTTTTTATTCTTCTACTTCACGATTCTGGTTATCTTGCATCGGCCATTTTCCAGTATCTATTTATAATTTGTTTTATGATATAGGAATTACCGAAAAACTGTATTATTGCAGATAAAAAAGACGATGCAAAGGCTTAAGCCATGTACAGTTTATTAATGTTGTTGTTTTCGTCCTAAAAGTATAAGAAGGCAGGCTTGCTGGGTAATTAGTTTGACCAATGGCCGTTTGTCCCCAGTTGTGTTAACAGTCTAAAAACGCGTTCAGACAAAAATATCAGAAAGCAGTGGCGAGGCGGAAAAGCTTTGAGAATAAAGTAAACAGACATTGGAGCCTCAAACTTTCATGTCACGCTAAAAACTGACCTTTTGGGCCGCGATGATCCTCATGTAAACAGTTTTCATTTGGAGGGACACGGAAGCGGTAAGACTAGCGTTAAATAAATAAATACTCGCAAGTATGTCGGTTAAATTTGTGAGCTTACAAGGACCCCACTGATGGACTAGCTGTTAATAACCTACTATTTCATGCATATTGATTCATTGTTTCTGTTGACAAATAAAATTTGTCCTGGAATACAGCAAGGAAGACTTTAAAATTTTCCTATGTAAAACCCTGTCTTGACGTTCAGAATCACCTGCCAGTAAACTTGCAACCAGCGAGTACAGCGGTTCTGAAGCTAGTAAGCTATTCTATGCCCTGTTGAGTCTGTAAGATATGTAACATTATTTAAAAAGCATGTATGAGTCAATCCAAATAGTGCAATGGTCTTATTGAAAAATTATAAATGGCCCAAAGTGGCATTTCTTTTTCCACATTCATTCATGTAAAATATAAGTATGTGTATTAATAATAATAATAACTACTGTGTAGTGGTGCAGTGATTAGCACTACTTGCCTGCTGAAAGTTGTGGGTTGATTCTGTATAGGGCCTTTCTGTGTGGATTTCCAGGGCATGTAGGCTATGACTGAACTTAATTTTAACTTTTGTTCACAGCGTACTGCGCGCGTACGGCAGGCCGTCACGTCACGATCAGGGTGGGCTGCTATGGCCGAAAATGCCAGGGCCGTTTTTTTGTCCCAGTCCAGCCTGGACCTGCGGCAAACTCTGAGATTAAACTTTCAGACTGAAATAATGGCAGCTGTTTTATATGTTCAGTGATACTGTGCCTTGATGTTTAATCGTTTTTAAAGGGAAAAAGAATATATTTGATCGCTATGATTTTGTACTGGATTGATATCAGATATTAAACAAGCAGGGGAAAGCGGCAAAATAAACAAGCGTTGGCCATCCACGTTAAAAATGCGAAACGTTGGTAAAATAATAGGTTACCAATAATGGGAACAACTATCCATCTTCTCTTTTCGAGAAAGAAAGTGAGCAGGCAAGGCAAATTAGCTACCAACCATTGTTACATGCCGCTTCGCTTAGGCTTAAACTAGCTGATGCAATCATGCCCTTCAAGCAATAGCTAATGCCAATTACAGTGAAATAAATTACGTAATTTTGAGTATTATTTAATTTAGCCTTTTATTATGCCGGGAATCACACGGAAATAAACAAAAATGCGAATATATTGACATTATCCTGTTCAAAACCTAAGAACACTTTCAGATTAAACACAAAATGACACAATCTAATTTTTAAGCTAATGTCAAAAAACATTCACAAATGCCGTAGCTGGCCTGCAAACTCATATTCGTAATGCTGAGTACAGCCGTTAGTTGTGTTGTAAAATGCCTGATGCAGCAAAGTAAAAGGAAATATACACGCAACATGCAGATTTAAGATAGATACTTGTATTTCTGACAACAAGGTACACTTAGATAACCCGTTAACATTTCCATTCTGCAAAATAAATACGTTAAGCGGTTCTCGTAAGGTCACCCAATCAGCCAAGAGCAGAAAATATGAATATTTATATATCGATTTGTAGTGATGACGTAAGAGGCTAAACGCTGGCCTTTACATTGAAATGAATATGTCAGTGAGTGATGACCGTTAGGAAGCGACCAGCACTTGATATGTCTGGATTCCAGCAGCAACTGATTGCGTGGAAATAGATACATTTTTCAGAAATTTAAATAATGAGCTTGTGCAATGAAAACAAGCTAAAATTAATCCAGTTTTAAATTTAAAGAGACAAAATCTTTCTACGCTCTAAGATTGCCGCCAGACTAAAGCTGACGCAGTTCCTGTCAGTAACAAAGCTGATTTCCAAATGTCTCATTCACTTATAGCGTTCAATGGGGAAACGACCGCAATAGAGGATTGGCACTCCTTTACAGTTTAATAGCAGTCATTGACCGAAGAGTTTGTTTCTGCTGTCCTTAACATAGTGACAGCCCCAAAACCTGGCAAAATCAGCATGTATCGCTTTGAAAGCTTGTTCACAGAATCAGGCTACACCAAAATTGTACTGATGACAGAAGGCTATCAGAAAAAATTAACACCTGGTTAAGTTTGCAATTATGAGTGTGATTGGAACAAAAACCTGCAAACACAGTGGGTTCCCAGGACTGAGTTTGGGAACCTCTGGCCTAAAGTGCATGGAGCCAAAAAAAGCAAAACAAAAAAACACTCTCAATAGCTTGTCTGGCTTTTCCCGCATAGCCCTTTTCACTTCTCTTTACTATGTTAATTTTCAATGAAATAATTTTATTAGTGGTAGAGTACAAGCGGCCAATAGGGGCAAATGCGCTGCAACGGCCAAAACATCTCCAACTGGAGAAACGCGCTGCAAAAACAAAAGACGATGCAAATTCAAAAACATGCTAACCGCAAAAGCAAATGCAAGAGAAAAACGAGGCATATCTACGTCAACACAAACGCCCTGCAACAGCCAAAAACATTGATTGGCTGTCGCTGACCTCTTGACTGTGCTGTGGCACTTTTCCTCGATGATCATTCTGGCAGGTTGAGACAGAACAGGCGAGAAGGGAACTGTAGCAGAAGATTCTCTTGTGTCCAGCGGGTTTTGCTGATAATAATTTGTGTGTAAAAGCTCAAATATTAAAGAGAGTAAGACCATTGCTCTCAAAAGTGTAACCTTTACAGCTACAGCGTGGGGCAGGAGACCCTTTTTACCCCACCATTATTTTCCCCCTTGTAACAATTCAGTTACTTAAATTGCTGAAATGCGGTTGCTAATCTGGGTAAAGGAATGGCAGCCAGGGGTTTTTTGGGTGGGGTTTCAGTCTCCCAGGAGCAAAGTGAAATAAACTTAAATGCTAAATAACTAGCTAACTAAGTAAATTGTATTATATACAAAGTAAAACAGTTATTTTCAAGGACTGTGCTACTCTCACTTGGTTTTTCTGTAGCTAATTTAGTTAACAAAATTTAGTAAGCTTCTCAACGCTAGACACATTATCGAATTAATTGGTCTCTAGATTTTAGCAGGTTGCTCTCATTCATGGGTGCCTTGCCTTTCATACAATCCTTCAAAACTAATAAATAATAGCATTTTTAGAGTTTTAATTTCCTTTTGATCTTTTCTTTTAGGGGCTTTCCTGATAACATGGGTTAATGAACAGGACGTACATGTCGCCTTCCTATTAAAATACTTCGTAATAAATACCACCTACATTCCCACAATCCAGCTGCGTCTCGTTCTCGTCTATTTTCATAAACCAGAACCGCCTAGTACACAGCAAGTTTACTTACGGAAGCCACGAAATTCAAAATCTACTGAGTCCCTTTGGGCGCAGAACAATTCCAAGACTGATGCTCCAGAGGAATCTTCTCAATCTGTTCCCGCAACTCCCGTTTCTCCTCCGCGCACCTGCCTGCGCTCCGCCATCTTCGTACTTCCACCACGAAGCGTCACCCGCTCACCCCAAACACATGTTCCGGACCACGCTCCCCCTGCGATGACAACCGAGCCCGTTCCCCATCTGGGCTCTGCACCGCAGGGTGAACCGATGTCTACCATGATAGCTCATGGCCTCACCGTCAACGGAGCGCTCAGAAGCAAGCCCAGCGGCTCCCAGCAATACTTACCCGCAGCTTGCACTTCCAAGCTCATCCGAGGATATCCACTGGACCCGTCGCCAGACTCATCGGGCACACTCAAGCAAAAAAAAAAAAATCACCTCCACCGCTCAAAACAGCAAGAGCCAGACTACAAAAATTATTCACTGACTCTCAAACATAGTACATCAAGTCTCCCCCCATGTACGGGCCAGATGTATGCAGACCCACAACACTACCCGGGTTTCATATCAACATCCCCAAGCGTAATGTCATCATGCTCGGGACGTCCCCCGCTCTATATTCGGCAGAAGTCACTCCTTCCGCAAACCAGCCAGTTCCCCCCCGTGCCTGCTCCCTCCGTTTCCGACCTCTTTGGTGTCTTTTTATCCCCGTTTTCATCCCTGTATTCGCAGGCTGCACTGTTGACCCATGCACATACGTCCCGCAACACCATTTACAGTTGCAATCAAAATTATTCAACCCCCATTGCAAATTGGGTTTACTGTGCTAAAATTACAAATTTTCAGCTGTTTGTAATAAACAGATTAAACAAGAACATTTTAAATGGCTCAACACAACTAATATTACAAGTGGTTTCTCCAAATTTAACACAAAATGCTACTTCAATGACTACTACAGTCTCAAAATTATTCAATCCCCCGGATGGAATCCGTCTTAAGAGCAAATCTGCAAATCAGGTGTTGTCTCAAGCACACCTAATGCAGTTAAGGGGAGGAGAAATCCAAAAAAAAAGGTTTTTCACAATTTTTATCAAAATTTAATTTTGGTCTTAATTAAAGTTTATTCATTCATAATTAAGAGCTTGAATGGAATTAAATTCAGCGCTGGCGTTAAGAACGAAGGCCAACCTAGACTCTGAAAAAGCCAAAAGAAAGAGCAAATCACTTCAATCTGCTCAAGAACAGGACAATCAGAGGGAGCAGGAGGGAGAAGTTTATGCTTCAGGGGCATTTTAATGTTCTAAGTTGACTGTTGCAATGATTTAGGTGTGCTTTGACTTTAACCTGAATTTTCTCAAAACTACGATTTTTTGCGCCCGATTGCTTTATCATTTAAGGCACTATATCTCACTTATTTGTGGAGCTTTTCTCATGAAATTTTGACAAAGAATGCATGTGTACATATCAGGAAGTCTACTGAACTAAAGTTTTAGTTAGCACTTTTGGTCTGCTGAGTTATAGTGATTTTATATTTCATATATATCTCGAGGCGAAAATGTAAAATCTCTTTAACCCACCTAAATCTCTAGTATTATGTGTAATGCTTTTATTCTGGATTCAGAAGAGGTGTAAACCTAACTAAATCTAATAAAAACCTGATTCAAATATCTTGCTGATCCTGAGATATAAGAGCAAAAAATAATAGTGAAAGAAATCGGGTAGCGGGTAATCTTGAATCACATGACCTAATCATGCAAATTAAGTCAAATTCATGTTGTGTATTTAAGGTCATATACTGTCAATACACCAAGTATGAATGATTTCTTTCCAAAAATGACAATTTTTTCCAAAAGTTTCTCTCCCCTTAATCAAGAGCTTAATTAGTTGCATCATTTGGCGAGATTGAACACATCAAAGTACTTGCACTAAGCTAGGGGAAACTTATTGACACATTTGATTGCATATTAGAGACTAGACAGTGAAAGACATTATTGTAGCCCCAGACGGAGTGTCCAGGGGTACTATGGATTTGCGGTGGTCGCACGTTTGCGTCCTGGCCCAGAAGTACCTCTACATGAGGGAAATGATAGAAGATAAATGATAGTGATAGAAGAATAACAGTATGAATGTCATGTCAAATTTTTGCTTCCAGTAATTGATTTTTCTTAACTACTAATTTGAATACCACTGGCTCAGTATAGATGAAGTGGTTGCTACAGCGTGGACAACTAATTTTTTAGTTACAAGAGAGAATTTTTGGAATTGCTGGATAGATAGTATGGGCAAGTATATTGAGCAGTTTGCACAGGAGGCTTAGCAGAGGTTTCATTTATACAGAGTCTTGAAAACAGGGTTGGGAGTTGGGACTGAACTAGCCAATATTGTCAACTGTATTTGAGGTTGGCTTGCTGGTGAATATTCTAATAACTGGTCGTTACTTCAGTGATAGAATAGTGTAACTGCATGCATAAATAGAGCAGCTCCATGTCCGCTGTCAACATCTGCACTGTGGGTTGGACCCGGAGCGTGTGTGTATATATGTGTGTATATGTATGTGTGTGTGCATATGTATATATATATATATATATATATATATATATATATATATATATATATATATATATATATATGTATATATATATATATATATATATATATATGTATATATATATATATGGGGTGTTTCAAGAAAACTTGCCATTTTGGTCAAAATGCCTGTAACAGGGGTCAATCTCCCACATGATGAAGTATAATGACTTAATATGCCATTGCCCTGTTATCCAAGGGTTTGCCTAGGATGTGCATCCATGAGAAACTCAAATAGGTTGACTCAGTTTTTCAAAATCGCTCATTTTGTGTCATTACATAACTATTTTTGACCATTTTTCGTGAACCTGGAGAGGAAGGCAAAACTACTCCTTGGCTTATTTGCATCCAGCACTGAGTTGTGAAATGCCTAATTTTGTATTCTGTGGCTAAAGGGCTATGTGTTGCACCGTTCATTCACTCTTACATGGGTTTATATCATCACAGCACAGTTTTTTTTTAAAGAAAGGCGTTTTTGTTACACCTAAACCATGATTACAGTGTTCTTTGATCTGGACTGTGTAGCTAAGTAAATATGGAGGTCTTCCTGGGTCTTTCTTGCCTAAAATACATTAATACCCATTCACAATCGAAAGAACAATTAAATTAAATTCAATTAATTTGAACAATTATGAGCATTTTCATGATGGTTGAAATTTCTTCCCTCTGGTTGACGCTGATGGCAAGTTTTCTTGAAACACCCCATATATATATATATATATATATATATATATATATATAAAAATACACTCGCACGTACAAACTGAAGACCTGAAAACCACCGTTGAAACCAGTGACCACAAAAATGGTCAAATGTTATTTCAAACTGTGCAAATGTAATTTCCATTGTATTTCATTGTGATTCCACATTAGTTCTTTGTAAATTTTCTTGATGCAAATGAAATTACTTCAGTTCATTTATTCATGCACTCATCATTCTTCGTAAATTATGTACGGCACGACAGACTGAGCCAAGAAGTTATGTATGCAAATATTCCTCGGAGGTTTAGCTTATCTTAACGGTAATGCTGGCAGACGCTGATGGCCTAGTGAGCCTGTATTGTAATTAGTGGAGACATAACGTTTGCTAATGAACCTTGCATTAGGCAAACACTAGCTTTGCTAAGCAGTATTCCATTTAAGGTAGACTGCAAACAGTGGCATATCGCATTCATGAACATATGTTTCTCTTTTTAACGTTACATTTCTATCGAATGCTTCTTTGTGTTTGATTGTTTGACAAAGAGAGCAACGTTTTAAAATAGTGCCGTATTAGCTTACACCTGGCAGTGAAAATAAACAGCCTGGAAAATGAGGTAGGTTACCTTTTTAAGATTGGGAATTCGTAGCATCGGGCGAATTTCAATAAAACAAAATAAGCTAGCTAGTTTAACTTTGTTCTGATAATGACACAGGAATGCACAATTGTCCACTTTCACACTTAGTGTCTTTATATTGTTTTCAATGTTGAACATTCTCAACATAATGCCGTACATAGTGGGTGAGTGAGTGTACATTTCGAACGCGCCCTATTCTAACCAAATCATCTCCATGGAAACTCAGCTGAGCTGTTAGATATCAAATCAGCCAATCACAGAGGGCCATGGCAGGACTTGTTCCCCATGCACAGAATAAGCTGATCGCCCATTGAAAAATCCTTGCTCGCTTTTTACCTCAAACTCTCCTGCTTCTCCACAAAAAAACATTAATCCTGTCACAAATGTAACCACACTTTCGAGGCACGAGACTTTGCTGAGTGTGCAGATGTCTTTTTTTATTTCTCTGAGTGATATAATTTTGGAATTACAGCAATCTAAAAACTCTGTGTGTTTGCTGTTCTCCCAAACATTTTTGGGTGATTTTTGAATGGGGAAAAGTAGAGAAATTAGACGTGCCTCATGTCCTTTGACTGCTCCCTGAGGCAAAACTATGTACTTCTGTGCTACAAAAACTATAATACTGTGACAACAACAAATTTTCCCACGTTTTGGAAATTTCATGAAGAGGGATTCAAATTTGTGGAAGTTATAGCGATATGAAAAGTATTTTTGCAGCCTCTGTGCTCCCAGCTCCCACTCTAAGTGTGACATCACGCACTCTAGCAATGAGAACCCAACTCCCATTCTTTCCAATGGGAAAATTTTTTTTGGTTTTTTGGGAATATTTCAGACCACGAAAACTCCTTAAAATCGATAGGCTTCCATCCTCTAACCACTATCAAAATCATCGCCAAAGTATCAAAAGGATCAGAGAAGAATTACAGTCTGCGAAGCGTTCACCCAGGAAAATCTCACAGACGTGGGCGGCCTTGACGACCATAAAAACTCCGTCGGGGCTAAATATAACAATCCGAAAGAATTGCTTAAAAAAGCTAATAGGATGTTACTGGCGCAAACAAGGATACAAAAAGGTAGCACATGCACTGACTCTTCGTAGAGATACAGTTGGATATATAGTTCGCAAGTTCAGAGTTAAAGGAAGAATAGCCACAGTACCAGGATGTGGCAGAAAGAGGAAGCTGTCAATGGCTGTCACCAGATTCCTGAGGAACAGATTGGTAAAAACCACTTAGTGACTGCAAAGGAGACCGCAGCAAGACTTGGAGGCAGGAGGCACTGAGGTTTTCAGTTTGCACAGAAATTACATAGTTTGCCTCAAGGGCAGTCAAAGGACATGAGCACGTCTAATTTCTCTACTTTTCCCCATTCAAAATCACTTAAAAATGTTTGGAGGCAGCAAACACAGAGTTTTAGATTGCTGTAATTCCCAAAATTATATCACTCAGAGAAACAAAGAGAACATCCTGCACACTCAGCAAAGTCTCGTGCCTCGAAAATTGTCAGTTACATTTGTGACAGGATTAATGTTTTTGCGTGAGAAGCAGGGTTTGAGGTGTGCACAGAGCAGCGTTTCTTTCTGGTGACTCAGCAGTCTCTGTGCATGGGGGCCAGTCCTGCCATGGCCCTCTGTGATTGGCTGATTTGATATCCAACAGCTCAGCTGAGTTTGTAAGGTGATTTGGTTAGAATAGGGCGCGTTCGAAATGTACACTCATTCACCCACTATGTTCGGCATTATGTTGAGAATGTTCAACATTGAAAACAATATAAAGACACTTGAGTGAGCGAGTGGACAAGTGTGCATTCCGTGTGTCATCATCAGAACAAAGTTAAACTAGCCAGCGATTTTGCGCTTATTGAAATTCGCCCGATGCTACGAATTCCCAATCTTAAAAAGGTAACCTACCTCATTTTCCAGGCTGTTTATTTTCACTGCCAGGTTATTGCACGCTAATACGGCACTATTTTAAAACGTTGCTGTCTTTGTCAAACAATCAAACACAAAGAAGCATTCGATAGAAATGTAACGTTAAAAAGAGAAACATATGTTCATGAATGCGATATGCCACTGTTTGCAGTCTACCTTAAATGGAATTACTGCTTAGCAAAGCTAGTGTTTGCTAATGAACCTTGCATTAGGCAAACGTTGTATGCCACTGTTGGCCGGGCACCACTTTGAGGCCATCAGCGTCTGCCCGGCATTACCCCGTTAAGATAAGCTAAACCTCCGAGGAATGTTCGCGCATACACCTTCTTGCTCAGCCTGTCGTGCCGTACATAATTTACAGTAGTGAATTACTTGCTGAATAAATGAACTGTTCATTTGCATCAGAAAATTAAAGAACTAATGTGGAATCACAATAAATACAATGGAGGTACATTTAACACAGTTTGAAATAACATTTGATATTTTGTGGTCACTGGTTTCAACAGTGGTTTTTATGTCTTCAGTTTGTACGTGCGAGTGTATGTGTATATATATATATATATATATATATATATCTATATATAAATTTCAAGAAAACTTTCATCAAGCGTCAACCAGAGGAAAATTTCCAACCATCATGAAAATGCCATAATTGTTCAAATTAATTGGAATTTAATTTAATTGTTCTTCGATTGTGAATGGGTATTAATGTATTTTAGGCAAGAAAGACCCAGGAAGACCTCCATATTTACTCAGTCGCACAGTCAGATAAAAACACTGTAATCATGGTTTAAGTGTGGCACCATACTTGTGCTGTGATGATATAAACCCATGTAAGAGTGAATGAACGGTGCAACACATAGCCCTTTAGCCACAGAATACAAAATTAGGCATTTCACAACCCAGTGTTGGATGAATAAGCTACAGTGAAGTTTTGCCTTCCTCTCCAGGTTCACGCAAAAATGGTCAAAAATAGTTATGTACGGGACACAAAATGAGCGATTTTGGAAAAACTGCCTCAGCCAATTTGCACATCCTTGGCAAACCCTCGGATAAAAGGCAATGAAATATTAAGTCATTATACTTCATCATGTGTTGACCCCTGTACCAGAGCATTTTGACAAAATGAGATTTTCTTAGAAACACACTTATATATATATATATATATACATATACATATACATATACATATATATATATATATATATATATATATATATATATATATATATATATATATATATATATATATATATATATACATATACATACATACACATATACACACACGTTCCGGTCCAACCCGTCAGTGCAGATGTTGATGCCAGCGGACATGGAGCTGCTCTATTTATGCATGCAGTTACACTATTCTCTCACTGGAAGCACACCCGGACCAGTTATTGAATATTCACCAGCAAGCCGACCTCGAACACAGTTTACAATATTGGCGAGTTCAGTCCCAACTCCCAACCCTGTTTTTCAAGACTTGCATAAATGAAACTCCTCAGCTAAGCCTCCTGTGCAAACTGCTCAATATACTTGCCCATACTATCTATCCAACAATTCTCTCTTGTAACTAAAAAATTAGTTGTCACGCTGTAACAGCAACTTCATCTATACTGAGCCAATGGTATTCAAATTAGTAGTAAGGAAAAATTGGTTTACTGAAGCAAAAATTTGACATGATATTAATACTTTTATTCTTCTATCACTATCATTTATCTTCTATCATTTCCCTCATGCAGAGGTACTTCTGGGCCAGGACGCAAACGCGCGACCACCGCAAATCCATAGTAACCCTGGACACTCCGTCCGGGGCTACAATAATGTCTTTTTGTGATAAAAAAAGTCACTGTCTAGTTCTAATATGCAATCAAATGTCAGTGTCAACAAGCCCCTAGCGAGTGCAAGTACTTGATGTGTTCAATCTCAAGCAAATGTGATGCAACTAATTAAGCTCTTGATTAAGGGGAGGAGAAACCTTTTGGAAAAAAAATTGTCATTTTTGGAAAGAAATCATTCATACTTGGTGTATTGACAGTATATGACCTTAAATACACAAAATGTAATTTGACCCTAATTGCATGATTGAGTCATGTGATTCAAGATGACGCTACCCGATTTCACCATTATTTCTTTGCCTTATCTCAGGACTGGGCAAGATTTGAATCAGGTTTTTTTATTAGATTTAGTTAAGGTTTACACCTTCTTCTGAACTAGAATAAAGCATTTTACATAATACTAGAGATTTAGTGGGTTAAAGAGGATTTTGCACATTTTTAGCCCCCTCGATGTAAAATATAAATCACCATAACTCACAGACCCAAGAGTGCTAACCAAAAACTTTTAGTTCAGTAGACTTCCTGATATCAGCACACAGACTTCTGTCAAAATTTCATGAAAAGCTCACAAATAGAGTGAGATATAATTGCCTTAAATGATAGCAATGGAGGCAAAATCAGGTTTTTGAGAAAATTCAGGTTAAAATCCAAAGTACACCTACGAGCCATTGTAACAGTCAACTTAAGAATTAAATGCCCTGAAGCATAAACTGCTCCCTCCTGCTCCCTCTGATTGTCCTGTTCTTGAGCAGATTGAAGTGATTTGCTCTGCTGTAGCTTTCAGAGTCTAGGTTGGCCTTCTCTACCCCTTGTATGACATCCTGCTCTTAATTATGAATGATTAAACTTTTAATTAAGACCAAAATTAAAATTTTGATAAAAATTGTGAAAAACCTTTTTTTTTGGATTTCTCCTCCCCTTAACTGCATTAGGTGTGCTTGAGACAACACCTGATTTGCAGATTTATACTAAGACGGATTCCATCAGAGTTGAATAATTTGAGAACTGTAGTAGTCATTAGAAGTGGCATTTTGTGTTGAATTTGGAAAAACCACTTGTAATATTAGTTGTGTTGAGCCATTTAAAATGTTCTTGTTTAATCTGTTTATTACAAACAGCTGAAAATTTGTAAATTTTGCCAGTAAACCCAATTTGCAATGGGGGTTGAATAATTTTGATTGCAACTGTAAATGGTGTTGCGGGACGTATGTGCATGGGTCAACAGTGCAGCCTGCGAATACGGGGATGTGAGGATGAAAAGACACCAAGGGGTCGTGAAGCGGAGGGAGCAGCACGGGGAACTGGCTGGTTTGCGGAAGGAGTGACTTCTGCCGAATATAGAGCGGGGGGACGTCCCCGAGCATGATGACATTGGCGCTGGGGATGTTGATGGCGGAACCCGGTAGTGCTGTGTGGTCTGCATACATCTGGTCTGCACATGGGGAGGATCCATCGAGAGTCAGTGAGATAATTTTTGTAGTCTGGCCTTTGTTGTCGGAGGCGGTGGAGAGATTTTTTTTTTTTTTTTGCTTGAGTGCCCGATGGAATCTGGCGACGGTCCCAAAGTGGATCTCGGATGAGCTTGATGCAAGCCGTGGTAAACATTAGCAGGGAGCCAGCGAGGCTCTTGCTCTAAGCGCTCGGTTGTGGCCAGTAGCTACTGCGGAACTGTCGGTAAATTCCCTCTTGATTAGAGCCCAGATGGGGAGCGGCCTCGGTTGTCATCGCAGGGGCGTGGTCGGAACATGTGTTTGGGGTGGCCGGGTGGCGGCCGTGGTGGAAATGTCACGAAGATGGCGGGCGCAGGCAGGTGCGCAGGAGGAGAAACAGAGAGTTAAGGAACAAATTGAGAAGGTGGAGCATCAGTCTTGGAATTGTTCTGCGCCCAAAGGACTCAGTAGGATTTTGAATTTCGTGCTTCCGGTAAGCAAACTCTTGCTGTGCACTAGGCGGTCTGGTTTGCGAGTAACAGACGTAGAAACGAGACGAGCGGGGATTGTGGGAATGTAGGTGGTATTTATTGGCGTAAGGACGAATAGGAAGCGCATTGGGCGCGGTCCTGTTCATAACCATGAAGTCCCTAAAAAGAAAGACCAAAAAGGAATTAAAAAAACCCCCAGTAAACGTCATTATTTATTAGCTTGAAGATTGTATGAAAGGCAAGCACCCATGAATGAGAGCAACCCAAGTTGTAACTAGATATCCAATTAATTTGATAATGTTTCTTAGCATTGAGAAGCTTACTAAATTTCGTTAACTAAATTAGCTACAGAAAAACCAAGTGAGAGTAGCACAGTCCTTGAAAATAACTGTTTTACTTTGTATATAATACAATTTACTTAGTTAGCTAGCTATTTAGCATTTAAGTTTATTTCACTTTGCTCCTGGGAGACTGAAACCCCACCTGAAAGAACCCCCGTCGCCATTCCTTGACCAGATTAGCAACTTACTTCAGCAATTTGCTAACTGAATTGTTACAAGGGGGAAAATAATGGTGGGGAAGTATCTCCCTGCCCCAACGCGACAAAGGTTATACCTTGAGAGCAAATGGTCTTACCTCTTTTAATATTTGAGCTTTTACACATAAATTATTATCAGCAAAACCCGTTGACACAAGGTAGTACTACTTTACAGTTCCTTGCTTATATGCTGTCTCAGCAAAAAGTCACTGAAAGATGCCCGCTGGTCAAGAGACCAGCGACAGCCAATCAATATTTTGGCGAGGCGTTTGTGTTGACGTAGATATGCCTCGTTTTTCTCTTGCATTTGCTTTTGCGGTTAGCATGTTTTTGAATTTGCATCGTTTCTGTTTTTGCAGCGCGTTTCTCCAACTGGAGGTGTTTAGGGCCTTTGCAGCGTGTTTGCCCCTATTGCCGCTGTACTCTACCACCCAAACAAATTGCTTCATTGAAAATTAACGCCAGCTAAGAAAGTGAAAAGACTATGCGGGAAAAAGCCAGACAAACTATTGAGAGTGTTTTTGTTTTGCTTTTTTTGACTCCATACTTTAGGTCAGGGGTTCCCAAACTCGGTCCTGAGACCCACTGTGTTTTACAGGTTTTGTTCCAATCACAACAGGTGTTAATTTTCTGATAGCCTTCTGTCATCAGTACAATTTTGAGTGTAACCTGATTCTGTGACAAGCTTTCAAAGCGATACATGCTGATTTGCCAGGTTTTGGGCACAGCCACTATGTGTTGGGACAAAGGAAACAAAGTCTTCGGTCAATGACTAAGACAAACTGTAAAGTACAATCCTCGCATTTGTGAATATTTCATTGAGCATACATAAGGAATGGGAACATTTTAAATCAGCTTGTTACTGGACAGGAATCCGGTGTCAGTTTTGGTTTCATAGCAATCTTAGGCGTAAGATTTTGACCTAAACAATTTAAAACTGGATTAATTTTAGTTTGTTTTCATTGCAATAAGCTCATATTTACTTAAATTTGAAAAAATGTAATTCATTTCCACGGCAACCTGTTGTTGCCTGGAATCCAGACATATCAAGTGCTGGTCGCTCCCAACGGTCACTCACTGACATAGTCTGGCCTCAGTCGTAAAGGCCAGCGTTTAGCCCTTACGTCACTAATAAACTGGATATATAAATATTCATATTTTCTGCTCTTGGCTGATTGGGTGACCTTTTGGCGAGAACCGCCAATCGCGTGGCGCCATTTGCAGAATGAATGCTGACCGGGTTATCTGTTGCATCTTGTTGTCAGAAATACAAGTATCTATCTTAAATCTGCATGTTGCGTGTATATTTCCTTTTACTTTGCTACATCAGGCATTTTACAACACAACTAATGGCTGTACTCAGCATTACGAATATGAGTTTGCAGGCCAGCTACGGCATTTGTGAATGTTTTTTGACATTAGCTTAAAAATTAGATTGTGGCTTGCTTGTGTTTAATCTTGGAGTGGTTCTTAGGTTTTGAACAGGATAATGTTTGGCCATATCTGCATTTTGTTCAAGTGGGATTCCCGGTATAATAAAGGCTAAATTAAATAATACTCAAATTACGTAACGCATTTCACTGTAATTGGCATTAGCTATTGCTTGAAGGGCATGATTGCATCAGCTAGTTTAAGCCTATGAAGCCGGCATGTAATACGACAGTAATAATTTATTCCTTGCCTGTCTACTTTTCTTGAAAAAGATGGATAACGTTTAATGTTGACCTATTGCTGCTAGCGTTTCAGCATTTTTAACATGGATGTGGCAACGTTTTATTTTCCCCCGCTTGTTTAATATCTGATATCAAACCAGTACAAAATCATAGCGATCAAATATATTTGTTTTCCCCTTTAAAAACAATGAAACATCGATGACAACAACAGTATTGCTGAACATATAAACACAAGCGGCTATTTCAGTCTGAAAGTTTAATTCGTGGTTGCGCCAGTCAGGGCTGGACTGGGACAAAAAAACGGCCCTGGCATTTTCGGCCATGGCAGCCCAACCTGATCGTGACGTGACGGCCCGCCATACGCGCACACTTTGCTGTTACCAAAATTCAAAATTAAGCCTAGTCATAGTCTACATGCTTTAGAACTGCACATCGAAAAGCCCCTAGCCAGAATCAGTAACACAACTTTCTTGATGTGTAGTGGCAGTGCTAATCCCTGCACCACCACGACAAAGAAGAAGTTATTATTATTATTAATATTATTATGCTGTTACATGAATGAATGTGAAAAGAAATCGACTTTAGGGGCCATTTATAATTTTTCAATAAGACCATTGCATATTTACGGATTGACTCATACATAACCTTTTTAAATAATGTTACACTCTTACAGATCAACAGGGCATAGAATAGCTTACTAGCTTCAAGAACTATTTTCGCTGGTTACAAGTTTACTGGCAGAGTGATTCTGAAACGTCAAGATGAGGTTTTTATGGAAAATTTTAAAGTCTTCACTTGCTGTATTCAGGACAAATTTTATTTGCCGCTTAAGTAAAACAGTAAAGATCAATATGCATCAAATAGTGGGTTATTAACAGCTGGTCCATCAGTGGGGGCCTTTTGTAAGCTCAAGCAAATTTTAACCGAATACATACTTGCGATAGCCTATTAATTTAACGTCAGTCTTACCGCTTTCCGTGTCCCCCTCCAAATGAAAACTGCTTGCTACATGAGGATCATCGTGGCCAAAAAGCTGGTCAATTTTTTTAGCGTTTGAAAGCCTGAGGCTCCAATGTCTGTTTACTTTATTCTCAAAGCTTTTCCGCCTCTCCACTGCTTTCTGACATTTTTGTCTGATCTCGTGAAACGCGTTTTTAGACTGTTAACGCAACTGGGGAAAAGCAAGGCCATTGGTCAAACTAATTACCCAGCAACCTGCCTTCTTATACTTTTTGGGGCCGAAACAACAACATTAATAAAGCATACATGGCCAAGCCTTTGCATGATCTTTTATCTGCAATAGCCAGTTTTCGGTAATTCCTATATCATAAAACAAATTTATAAATAGATACTGGAAAATGGCGATGCAAGATAACCAGAATAGATGATAGAAGAATAAAAAAGCGGTATATACGGTATCGTCAACTCTTCAACTAGCGTCAGAAAAAATCAAGAAACCTTCTCATTGCACACCAATCATTTTGCTCGAATTGAAATTCCACTTCGAGTTCACTTCAATTAAAGAGGAACTATGTAAGTTGGTCGGAAATCGCTTGCTCCTTCATTGGTTTGGTGCTTTTTTCCCTCTCCGCAGCTTCCCCTATAATTCCGGCGTGCAAATTTCACACAACTGTCGAAAAACCGCAACCACCCATAGACTGTATAAAAAGATGGATGAAGCTACCGTGACGTCACCCATTGGTTTCAGCATACCATAAAGGAAGCCTCGATTTTGGCAATTTGAATTGCGCCATGTTGTCATTTTGAAGCCGGATGTGATTTCTATTAGACGAGGCGAGAATCAAGATCCGAGGGGCCAGAGAGGGGTGAATCTGACCATATCGAGACCCAGCGAGGACCAGAGGATATGCAGCCCCTAAAAACTATATTCACAACTTTATCACTGTATTCTAATACTTGGGACCATAATTTACAAAAAATGAACATGGAAGGAGACTTGAAACTTGCTATGGCTACCTACCAAAATAATGTGAAAAATCATTATTTAAATGAAAAATCAAGTGGGAAAGTAGGGTCATTTTCTCATAGACTTCTATAGCGTTGAACTTCTTTCTGCAACCACCGACGTCGCCATCTGCTGGCCATTAAATAGAATGCCATTTTACAGTACTTCCGCATGGGCTTCACTTTTCAGATCCAGTGCTAGATCCATCTTCTTGTATGCAACCACCTGCCTCCACCCCCCACCCCGTCCGGCCATTTGTTTACAATTAAGTTTACAATCCCCGTGTCGTCGCCGGCAATTGATTGCACAAAGCCAACAGCGGGTGGAGGAGATCGGCAAACCGGTTACGTAGCTGATCTCTAGTCTTGCGGACTAACTCAAATAGACCCAGATCGGTCACAGAATGCTGATCATCACCATGGACACTAAAGTAGCACAGCAGGCGCATGCGCCAGCAACACTCCAGGAACCCGCGTTCCGACAGAGGGAGACGATGGGATCTCTGAAAATACCCACCAGCATTCCTTTGAATTTCTGTCTGAATGGTCGCGAGGGCCTTTGAGAGGAAGCCAAAGTGAGCTAAACTCAGAAGTGCAAATGCTTTCGGGAGGTGTTCAGCACCGTCAAAAGGAATAACTGATACGCCAGCGTTACCGTGAGCGAGATAAGCCGTCGCTGTCAGACCAGACTTAATATCTCGCTGACCCGATGGGCTGTGTTTGTGGCTCATATTCAGAAACGACCTTCT
This sequence comes from Gymnothorax javanicus, assembly GCA_029692085.1. Taxonomy (NCBI): domain Eukaryota; kingdom Metazoa; phylum Chordata; class Actinopteri; order Anguilliformes; family Muraenidae; genus Gymnothorax; species Gymnothorax javanicus. The sequence continues at coordinate 66,560,159 of CM056200.1, forward strand.
CTCACCATGTAGTGAGCACAATTAGAATATTACTGGAATGTGAGAAAGAGCTCGACTTACCACCAACCGAGGGAGCGGTCCCACTTCTCGCCAGTTGCTACTCAGAAATGCCACTCGAGCATAACTGACAGTAGTGGGCACTGGGTATCACAGGTGGTGTATCGGCTGCGGTAAAGGGAAGGTTAATCTTCACTCTTTAGTGCTGAATGACCTAAACCTGTCGCAATTTAATTTTCTTGAAAGAAAGTTTCTCTGACTACTTGGTAAAACGACAATCAAATTTACTTTTAATAGCGTTGTTATACACTGCTTCACAAAATTGAGGCGTTTCTTTCGCACAAAAATGACGACGTAAATACCAGCATGCCTTCATAAATTCTGTGAATTACAGTGGCTGTGAAAAGCAGGACAGCTCGCGAGGCTCACTAAGCAACAAGCTGTGAAACATGCCAGACATTTCCTTCTACATTCAGCAATTAAGAATGTAGAAAAGAATGAATTCTCGTGACTTACAGCTAAATGAGCAGCGCAGACCAATCCAGCACCCCACGAGCCAATTGAGCGCAGAATTATTTAGGCAGTTGCTACGGGTACGGCAGTTTTCCAGTGCATTTCAATGTAGAGAGGTACGGCAGTCCCAATTTCAACCCTAACCTGACCCTAACCCTAACCATAATCCCTAATACTTATCCTAATCCCTTCAAATCGACTGGCGTACCCATAAAACTGACGTATCTCTAGACACTGAGAATTATTTAACCCATGAGTAAAGAAAAGCGCGAGAAATCTGAATGCGTGAGAGTTGACAGATATGCGTCATTCATGAAGACTGGCCACACCTGATAATGTTGAGTTTTAAGACTTCTCCAATTAGTAATTAAATGAATAATTGAAAACAGGGCAAGAATTATTAGTGCTCATTCTATCTTAACAAGTAGAACTGGCGACACATGATGGTCCGTGGGATTTTTGGAGTTCAAGTAAATTCAATTTTATTAAATTATTGAAAACAGGTCATGTCCAATCATTATTTTTAAGGGATGGTTTTGGGCACACTATTGCTGAATTTCGCAGTAGCCACTGGTGGGTACAAATTCTAATATAAAAGATTCACAGTGCAGTTAAGTAAACCTTACTGAAACCAGGTGGTCAGTCAGCAAGTTACCGGCATCCTTATCATCATTATTGTTAAAATTCGCGTAGTTGCGATTGCGTCGAGCACGTGGCTGTAAATGATCCAGAATCTCTAATGTTTGTAACCACCTGAAAGCTGACCATGAAGAAATACAGTATGAAGTTAGTGCGGTTCAAGGGAGTGTTCCTACTTTCAACCTTCCTCGAAAGGGATACCAATTTCAGTGTAAGTAGGGTCTCTGAAAGCAAATGAGTGTTAGGGCAACCTCCGACTCATTTACTATAATCTGACACTAACTAAGTTTCAGTTCTCGTTTCTTAATACGGGCCTATGTGTGTCATGCGCATTGAGAAGGCATAGTTGCAGTCAATATAGTTATAGAAGCATGTTTGTGTCCCATACATGCGTCTTAAAACATCCTTTCTTGTCCTATACAAACTGAATTGATAGTCCGATCTAGAAAACGTTTACAGATTAGTTGAGTTTACTTTCTGCTTTTAATCACCTCTGATGGAGACACTCAAATTAAAAAGTAGAATGTTGGGCGTCAGAAAGAAGTTGCGTCAGGCCTCAAAATGTTTGATTCTAGTATCGAGCGGCGACATTGCACTCATGTCCAGCACTGAACGCGACTCTACCTTACCGTCGCAGTTGAATAAAGATGGAGAAAATGGCAGCAGTGCTGTGGTAAATTACATAGCGATTTAAGACCAGCGCTGAAACGCGGTAACCTACTTCATACCTTGCTGCTCATTTTTCTCTCTGATGGAAGTCTCAACAGGGAATAGGACAATCCTGATAATGACGGATTTAAATATGGTTAAAATGTGACATGGAAGGGGGACTGATTGGCTTCTGATGGTCACTTTGTCACATGGATACTTGAATATAATTGTCGAATATTGGCTATTTTACCAGACATCAATGGTCACAAGTTTCTAAGATAATTACTCTGGACCTACTGTAATTGAGATAGCAATGTGTAGTGGACAATTTAGAATGATTGTTAAAGGACACCGATTTTTCAATTTGGTGACTGAATGAGGCGGTGAAATTGGCTGGAGACAAGAGCTTAGCTTTGGATTCGTAGCTTGCTCCAGAGTGGCTAGCTCCACAGACTTTGTTTCCATAGTAACTTAGCTCACACGCTCTGTGCAACCGAAATGGGGCTTGAGATCAGGCTAATCCCGTGCCGATCCTGGGCTAATCCCTTATCCCGCCTTCATGCAATAGGCCCCTGTTAACTGGTGACCTTTGTTTACAAAAGTCGGGTCTTTCTCACTGCAGCAGAAGATTTTCCGCTGGCCTTAGCTGTCCGTGCAAATGCCTTAACAATTACAATCCTGTTTTACTTGCTATCTATCCATCTGATTCAAGTATTTCATTGATTGTTGACAGTTGTAAAGCCGTGATGACAGTTTAAAAATAGAGTTTAATCTTCTCACTCCTCAAAATAAAATAAAAAAAGAAATGTAACCTCACCCGGGATTCGATGATACATGATGTAAAAAAGTACTACTGCGAGGGGTTAACCCGCTAGGCCATCGATACACATCAACTGCTGAAGTGGCAAGTACATTTCATAGCTCAAACAGAAACAACTGGACATAGCTACATTTCTTGGTTGAAAACACCTCGGCTGGATTAACTTGTGACCATCGTTACTGCAGAGATAGTAGCTGAACCTGAGTTTGTTGTGCCTCTGAAATTAGGTTGTTGCAAGTTACGTAGGTGGTCACATGATCCCCGAAGCAAAATGTGCACAAAGGTTGATCGCAGCATAGTGAAAATGGGGAAATCTTGTGCTGCTGTTGCTTGCACCAATAATAATGCCATTCAGTCATCTGGAAAATACAGCAAAATAAGTTTCCATCAATTTCCACAATAATGAAGCCCTTTTGAAAGAGTGTCTTGTTAAATTAGAAAGAATTGACCAAGTGGAAGCCTTACAAACCAACAAACATTCAGTTCTTCACTCAGAGCACTTTTGAGAAAAGCTGCTTCCGCGATACCAGAAGTTCACAAAGTAAGTCCAGCAGTTTGTTGCATTTGTAACTTGACCCCAATTTGTTATAATCAATTTGTTTTTGGCTATTGTTACGGCATAGCTGACAGCAGGGATGACAGAAAATTTTCAAGCTTTAACGAATTTAATTAAACAAACACTTTGAACTAATCTACAATCTACTCTACTGACCAAGATTGATATAAAAATTTTTAGATATTTACAGTCCTTAGTAATTGAGATTAGAGCTGCACTATGTTCACGGAGAAAATGTCCTGGGACAGGGAAAATGCTCCAACACAGGCAAAAAATCCACATAGCTTCACAGGTCTTGAAAAGAGTGACAGGTCTGAGGTCAAATGTATCCTTCCTTTCTCCTTACAGTTTCTCCCTACTCCCTTCACTCTCTCCAATTTTCTCCTTGCTCCCAGTCCTGAGGCATGCAGGACATGCCCAAACCTAGCTCCAGCCTGGGCTTAACAAAAAATGTCAATACTGCCATCTGAGTGGCTTTTTTTTCCCACGTGCAATGAAAACTAGTTTTAAAGTGAAGGTTTAAAGAAATTAGTGGAAAAGATACATTCAATACAAAAATTAACTGAAGTCCGAATGCTTCCAAGACCGGGAGCGATGAATTAATAAATACAGCATGTTTCCTCACGGCAACCTCGTCATGCGGCATATCCTCTTAAAGCGAAGAAACTCGGCAAAAAGTTTGTGATGACCGTTTTTACCTAAACCGAACACAATTAAATAAAATAAATAAATATTAAATAAAAATACAGAATAGTTTGGAAAAATGAGACCGTAGTAATGGGTTTATCATCAACTAGAACCGAAAATAACGGATTATCACTGCAACAACGGGTCACAAGTTCATCCAGCGGAGGTGTTTTCAACCAATGTCCGGTTGTTTCTGTTTGAGGTATTGAGTATACTTGGACACTTATTGATTGTGACGTTACGATGGCCTAGCGGGTTAATCCGTCGTTATTCTTATTATTTTACATCATGTAGCCTGCGTATCGAATCGGGTGAGTTACATTCCTTTTTCTTTCTTTCTTTTTTTTTTTTTTTTTTGAAGAAACAGAAAGATTAAACTTCGATTTTTAAACTGTCATCACGGCTTTACAGCTGTCAACAATCAATGAATCTTGAATCAGATGGATAGATAAATGAAAATAAGTTATCGGTATTGAGGCATTTGCACGGACAGCTAAGGCCAGCAGAAAATCTTCTGCTGCTGTGAGAAAGACCCGACTTTTGTAAATAAAGGTCACCAGTTAACAGGGAAACCAGTTGATCCGTAACACCGGTAACTATGCTAACATCTCTGCTAGCTAACAAGCATCAAGCACCACTTATACAATAATCGCGCAAAGGCCTTTACAAACAACAGCAAACATGAAGAGTGGGCAACGACATTTGAATACAAGGAACATAATACGCAACGATACTTACAAAGCTGGCGCCTTAACAACGCCAAAGTCGATATGCAAAGGTTCTAAACTATGTACTGAATATTTCAAGAGTGTTACAATAATGAAACAGGTAACTTACTTTCTGCATGTATACACTGAACGTAGGAATAGGATATGTTTTGGCTGAATGTCTTCAGAGATACAAGGTGAACACACAGCAGTCACCCGAAATACAAGGGAAAGTTCCAGAGAAAACAGGAAGTCAGTTAATGATGATATTGTCACTTCAAAACTAAAGATTGGGCTTTCTCACCTTCAAAGTCTTTTATTAATCAGATGCTAAAGAGCTTTATAACTCCAACAACATTTTCAGATCATCACTGCATATCTGTAATTTTAAGGGAGACACCTGCTGCTCTTGAAAAATTTTACTGGCATTTTAATGTAAAGTTGCTTGAGGATGGTTAATTTGTTGAGATTTTTAAAGTCTTTTAGAGTGCATAGTGCACTTAAAAATGAAAATATGTTTCTCGAAGACAGTGTGATGTGGAGAAAGTAGAAATTAAAATGTTTTGTCAAGTGTACACACAGAACACCACTGGAGATTTGAAAAAGAGGGTGGGTGAGTTGGAGAGAGAGATTTTGAATATGGAGAGTGACTTGAGTGTTGATGCTCATGTCCGATGTTGCGAGATTCTGGAAAACACAGCACAGACTAGGTGGGGGATTGGGTCAAAGCCGGATCACTGGGTGGTGTTTTTATTAACAGCAAACACAGAAAGGTGCAATAACTGCACGTATACTTCTAAAACATAGAAAAATAAATTATTTGGGACTTTGGAGTTCCGACGGCGTATCTCTAGATCGCCGACTGGATGACGCTGTTCAATGGTTTTCTTAAGGTGATCCTGTTGCAGGCAGGCTTTGTGGGTCACTGTCGGAGTCCCCAGTCTCACCACCAGCGGAATCTTAGGGGAGAAAAAAACATACAAGTGGTTGGACACAAGTTTTACATCCGCACTCTTCGCCGGTCTCCACACAACTGCCTGGTTCTCCATCTTAAGCTGTGATTGACTCTGATTATCATGAGAAGCAGCTGAGTCACCTCATGCGTTCTTTTCCCAGGCCTGCCTAGCTTTACAACTCGCAGCTGGTGGGAACTGTCCAGCAACATGCGAGTCTAGGGAGGGCTGAACGGGCGTTGGCTCTCCTGCCACTGTCCAGGGTGCTGAAGTTCTGCTCTGCGGGGAGAGCGAGGGGAGGAGAATCGGCTGTTGCAGGCATGCTGATGTGGTCAAGGGGCGTGGCCATGTCCCAGTTTGCCACACCGAAAAAGAAAATTTTGAAAGAAAAAAGAGATATTTTGGGGAAAATAAAGGAGGAGCAAGCAAAGGGAGCCATGGCACGGCCTTGTTTTATTCATTATAAGGACATGGCTGGGCCTTCAAAATATTTTTTCAATATGGAGAAAAGGGCAATGGGCAGAAGAAAAATGCTCTGTTTGCGCCAAGCTGGTGGGATGGAAGTGCATGGCCAACAAGAAATGTTAGCTGTGGCAGCTGATGTTTACAGACAGTTGTTTACTGTGGAGCCCATTGGAGAAGAGGAGGTTGCTGTACTTCACAATGACCACAGGAGGGACAGAACATTCTGGAGGCGCCTTTGACGATGGAGGAGCTCACTCTGGCAGTGGGACCGAAGTCATCAGGAAGGTCTCCTAGCCTTAATGGAATACCTGCAGAATTTTTCAAAAAGCTGTGGCCAGTCATAGGTATAGGCATTTTTGAAGTTTTCAAAGAGTCTGTTGAAAACTAAGAACTTCCCCAGAGCAGTAGAAAAGCAGTAATTTCACTGTTGCTAAAAAAGGAAGATCTAAAAGATATAAAGAACTGGCAACCAGTAGCACTATTGTACCTTGATGATTAGATAAGGGTGGGGCAATTGCAAATAGGCTCCGCAAGGTTTTACATTATGTCATTCAGAAGGATTAGTCATATTGCATACCTTGCAGGACGATATGTGATAACATCATAATTGCCTTTTTAACCATCACCAGTACACATGCCCAGACTGACTAATCACATAATTTCATGTACATTGTTACGATATTCAGAAAAAAATAACCTCAAAATTTGTTTGAATGATGTGTTTGAACCTCTAGGTTCCTAGCAAAAAATAGAAAAATTAAAGTTTGCTGGTTATAATGGTTTTATTCAAGGAAAAAAAAAAAAAAAACAACATTTTCACTTTTTTTTAACTTTTCTCAAATTTTTGTGCAACTTCAAGTCTAAAGAACGGTATTGCCACATCCTAGTGCTACTATGATAATAAGGTTAAAAAAATATAATAAAGATGTTCAGGCATAGCATTATATTTGGCTGATTCATCAAAATTACCCTATCGAGCACTGGGGTCCGAGTGGACCACACAATAATAGGATGAAACTTAAGGTCCAGTTGGGCAGTTTTCAGCGACAAAATCACTTGATTTCAAGCAGGTATGAACACAAATTTCACATGGAAAAAAAAAATCAGAGTGCATATCTCAGAATATTTAGACACACTTGGAATAGAATGATCCTTGCCGACATTGTTGCCACATATAGTGCAGCATTGCCGGATCTTGCGATAAACCTGCCTTGGGCAGAGGTAGCATCGTTTCTATGGAGCAGGAGACCTTGCAGCTGCATTCCGGCAAATGTCGAACATGCCTAGATCAACAAAGGCAGATTTTAGGCCCTTTTGCAATGCCCTGGGGTTGCTGTAGGTCATTTATGAGGGCTTCACCCAGCCCTTGCAGGAAGAGACGTCGACAGCTGCAACCTTTGTGAATTTTCCAGTTAGGGTAGTTGCAGAGCCAAACTACATATACTGCTATTTCAGCAACATCTATGATGTTAGAGAAGAGAACCACTGGCAATCTTTTGCTGTTAATGTTGGTGAATATATTGTTTGAATAAATTCTGGCTGAAAATAGCTGCATATTAAAATGAGGTAAGTACCGCAAAATAAATAAACTAGCACACATTAGATGATCTGGTTGGGGTCTGCATGGACCCCAAACGAAAATCTGTTATTCAAATCCAATAAATGAGCACAGTGCAATAATCTTTGGTGTGTGGAAGAACAACTTGTTGGGTGACAACTACCTACAAAATTGCAGACAGAAATAATCACTCACATATAAAATATTACAAAATACATAGTGCTGGGGTCCACGTGGACCCCAAGGGTACTGATTAGGGTTAAGCTAAACATGGGATCTGTGGCTGTAGATCAGGAAAAAGCTTTTCATCGTATGCATCATGGCTTTTTGTTTAAAAATTAAGACTCGCTTGGCTTTGGACAAAATTTCCAGGCCTACATTAAACTGATGTACAGAAATATTACCAGCATGGTCAAGATTAATAATACACTAAGCCCTCCTTTTGCTTTGGACAAGGTTGCCCTTTGTAACGGCTGTTATATGGTCTGGCTATCGAACCTTCGCTGTGCTTTTTAAAGCCCAGTTCAGACCAAAGATTTGCAACGAGACGGGTTGAAACTTCTAACTACTTGCGATGCGCCGGTCTGCCACGTTCTGAAACCTGCCAGTTCACACTGAGGCGACGAGAGACGGTGTATGGTTTCCATAGCAATGACTCTCTGAACTTCCATTCTCACTGCCAACTTTTCAGGCTTTTTTCTTACAGTTGGTCCATTTGTTGCCATACATTTGTTGAAAATATGGATAAGAGTGATGATGAGTTAGGCCCAACAGTTGCATTTCTGCTATTAAGAAAACAGCGAGGACACAAAAAAAGAAAGGGGCGAGAATTTGGAGCCGTCCATGAGTGCTTCAACGAAATTCATGATGTAACAGTGTTTTTAAATGATCGAAAAGATGTGGACACCTTCTGTGACTGTTTATAGGTATTTCAGGGAGCCTCCAATGCAAAGGTAAACTGGGGGTAATGTGATGCCTTACTGACCAGGCAGTGGGCGGGAGTAGGCCCTCCAGTCCTGCCCCGACCCCAAAAGTAGGGTAGAGCAGGTCATAAGGTGTTGGGTGCATTCCTGAGAAACCAAGAGTACAAATTGAGAAATTGAGAGGGCTTGCTGGATATAGTTAAGGCAAAGCTGTCTCGGTGGAGGTGATTGTTGCCACAGCTGTCTAATAGGGGAGAACACTTGTGATTAACAATCTGTTGGCCTCCATGCTATGGCACAGGCTAGTTTGGCTGGATCCTCTGGCAGGACTGCTGAGAGAAATCCAGTCGGTGCTGCTGTCATTTTTCCAGGGTGGAAACTGCTGGTTGCGATCAGCCAATTAGTATCAGCCAGTGGCAGAGGGAAGGCAGAGACTAGTTGATCTGAGCAGCTAGGTAGCTGCTTTTAGCTCGCAGGGCGGCTCAAAGGCTGTTATATGCCAAAGACCTGATTTGGAGGCCAAGGGGCTTCCTGCTCTTGAGACAGGTGGGGGGTCTTGACTGTGACTGGCAGCTGTTTGGGATGAACTAAGCAAGTTAAGCACAGGTGTACTGCCTCAGTTTTATCAAAGTGTGCTGAATGCCTGGGGGCTGCTGAAGATGGAGCAGTGAGAAGAAACCGCAACACGGGATTCGCTTCTCCAGGAGTGCCTTTTCTTCAAGCCGCTTTGTCCAAATGCTGCCCTGCAGGCTGGTAACTCACTCCAAGTCTTCACCCAATGTGAAGTCACGCAACCGAAGAACCTTTTACCCTAGAGAGTGGTCGATGAGTGTCGGCGATGAAGCTTGTGAGGCCCTGGCTGTTTGGCCAGTTCGAATGTGTGAACAGTTTCTGTGTCATGTGAAGGGCTGTCTCCTGCTGGATATGTGGGAGCTGATTGAAGAAGCTCTAGCTAGGGGGTGCAGGACAGTTCTGAGCACAGAATGCCCTTCTTCTGGGTGGGACAATGAACAATATTTAAAGATGGACAACTGAACAGCTCCTGAAAAGTGGAGCCAAAATGTCTCGATCGCCATCCAGTGGCTGGCTGCAGTACAAGTTATAAACCCGCCCCCTCCATGTTAGTGGATGAGACACAGGCCACACAAAAAAAATCAAGTACATGTCAAATAATTTTTTTTCTGAAGATGGTCTCTGCCTTTTTAAGAAGTTCATACCATGCTGATGTATGATCAAGTTTTAATTTTTCTGATAAGTTTGCAGTTAAGAAAATGGGCGTGGCAGATGTGATTGACGGCAGCTGTGCGTCACTTTGGCCCCTGCCCGCTGCAGACTTTTTTTTGAGAATAATATCTTTACATAGCTGAAGTAGGAATGTATACAGGAGATTTACGCTCACTGAAAATTTTCTGATGGCTTGCTAACCGCGATTGCGTGTTTGAAGCCCCACAGATTAATTTTTTTTAAAAAACGACAAAATTAGTTGTTCAGGAGTGAACTGTACTAGCCCATCTGACCGATCTAAAGGATCTCTGTGGTGTTTTTGGTAAGCCAAATTTATATTTTTAAGTTCTCATCTAGCTAGCTAGCTAACTTAGCTAACCTCAAGACGGCAATAAGTGTAACGTTAATGTTTATTGTGGGGAAAAATGGTTATAGGGAGCCAGTCATATCTATCCAGTCATATATTGCTTCCACTTTAATACACATAACTTAATTTCTGGACTTATTTGTTTTGATATCTTTGTATGTGTGGTTTACTTGGGTTGTTTCCGACATCTGGTGAAAATTTCATGTCAATAGCCCCATTAGAAAAATATTTGCTGAGAAAAATATTGATGTGTTCAATACTTATTTTCCCCACTGTATATTGAGCTCACCTGAGAAAAGTGGAGGCGGGTGGCATCGCCAACTTTGCCAGCACAGAATGCTTTCCTGGTCCACTGAGTTAAAATGGTTATGTTCAATTGCATTAATGAAATTATGTTACTCATATTTTTTAAAAATATAACATTATTGCTGAGATGTGCGACTTTTAAATGCACCTGGCCAACCACGTGATTAGCAGGGCTTTTCATTTTAATTCACAATTCAACCTACCGTTCCAACTTGAAGAAAAGTTACATGTTCAACCTATTACTCGGCTAGTAGAATGCACAAATGAAATGACACTTACTCGGGGGAATGTGATTTCCAAAATTCAATGGAAGTTGGTGTTTAAATGCATGCCATTCGCAAAATGGCATAGTTACATTTGAGAACACTGACTGCTGCTATGGTTGAGAAATTGCAAATATCTGTTACCTGCGTTAGCTAATGTAGTTAGCTACCTAGCTAGCTTGTTAAGCAAGATTCACTGACAAGACATCATTGCTGGCGAGTTACGTAGTCATAACTAACTGCGAAACAGATGGCAGCAAGGGATCTATTTACCCGCAGACTGCATAACCTTATTTAACGAGCCTACAAATTGCAACGCTGCCTGTGTCATGTAAAATCTGGTCCCCCCATAAAACCTGGTCTCCCCGCATGACTACCGTCGCATAATGCGTGTCAAATGATGTGTCTTTTATTTATTTAACCCTTATTTAACCAGGGAAGTCCCGTTGAGATTGAAATCTCTTTTTCAAGGGAGCCCGGGGGGTTGAGGTGGGGAGGGACAGGGCAATTTGCACAGCCAATTAGATCAGGGGATGATTAAGCGACAGGTCGAAAGAGCCAGATTGGGACTTTAGCCATGACACCGGGGAACCCCTACTCTTATCGAAGAGTGTCATAGGATCTTTAATGACCACAGTGAGTCAGGACCTCGGTTTAATGTCTCATCCGAAAGACGGCGTCTCCTTCAGTAAAGTGTCCCTGTCACTGCACTGGGGCATTGGGAATTATTCCACCAGAGGGAAGATCGCAACCTACTGGCCCACCAACACCTCTTCCAGCAGCAACTTGGTTTTCCCAGGTGGTCTCCCATCCAAGTACTAACCAAGCCCACACCTACTTAGCTTCAGCCACGTGGCTGGAGCAGATCGAATAGTGGTATGGCTGCTGGTCTTGCAAGATCATTGTACTGCTCATTGTTGAAATAGCGTAGAATTAATTGAATTGCGGCTGCATGCATGTGGTATACTGGAAGCTTATTTGCAAGCTAGCTAGCTCCCTACACTGGTGTGCTAGCTCATCATTAAAGAGTTTGTTATCACCTTAGCTAGCTAGCTAGAGATTATTACAGGAGAAGCAAACTGTAACCTTATTAGCAAGCTAGCTAGCAAGCTCGGTATACTGGTGTGTTAGCCATTCATTACAGACTTCGTTGTCACTTTCGCTGGCTACCTAGCAGTTATTAAACTAAAAGCAAACTGTGGCCTTATTAGCAAGCTAGTGAGCTGGTTACTTCAGTACAATTGAAAGATAGAGTAACTTCTGTCTGTTGTTATGACTTGAAAATCACAACAAAGAAAACCAGCAATGACAACTTAAACAAATTTATTCTTCACTGATTAGGTCCAAAAATTTCTACAAACAATCCACAGTGTAATATTATAATAACACTCTAATGGCACCATGTAACTCTGATGCCAAAACAAAAAACTCTCCTTAAATGATCAAAATCACAGAATTTATATAGACTAGGAACATTCTGGAAAGATCTACAGCATTCCTGAGTAATCCAGCCCCCTCTAGGCAAGAAAGTGCCAGAAACCTCTCGAAAGCACTAGTCTATTTCATCACAAACAAGTGGTATTGCATCAGATCATGTTTTGCTATAGACATACCACCAGAGGGTGCTAAATGATGAACAAAATAAACAAATAGCTGACCAGTAAGGCAGCACATATAAATCTCCATTTACAGATGATATACAGTGCTTTACATAAAACCCTCATACACAACACTGTGCTAATCATTCTGTTTAAATGTAATGATTTGGCTAATTTATTTCCGTGAATACTTCATTACTATGCAAATCACGTCGATGACTCAAATGACGTGATTTGACGCAAATAGACTAGCAGTAGGCGATAAAAGTCATGTGGGAGGGGACGAGATTTTATGGGGAGACCAGATTTTACACGACACTGGCAGTTGGAGGGTCTGTTCACTTACTTAAACTGTACAGTCTCTATGTATTGGCTATTATATGCACTTACGTCAATAGAGTAGCAGCCAGGCCAGGTCAAAAGTTCAGGGGGGGTGTTCTGGTGGGTATATGGGTGGGATCTCGATACCGCGGCTCGACCCCAGATTACTACTGCGCAGACTCTGGCTTCAAATGTGTAAGATGGCAGCGCCCGTATCCTGGATATTTTGGCTCCATTTTTGATCAATGCGAGTAAATGTAGACATGTCGTCCATCTTTATTTACAATCCATGGGTGGGACCATCTGTGAAACTCGACCATGGACGGTTTTTAAGAGGGGGCTCACCCCAGTCTGTATTGTTTACTGAGGCAGAGAAAAAGCTGCTGTACAGCTGGAGTGTGAGGGTGGTGCACGAAACCTCTCTTCTGACTCCAGATCCAAGTGGCTGGAAGTTCTTGAGGAGGACAAGGAAATTGCTCCAACATGAAGGACAATCTATAAACCTCCACTGCCAAAAAGGTCAGGTAACCTGCAGTGGAGAGTTCTCCATAGAATAATTTCCACTGGAAGGTTTCTGCACAGAGTCACAGAGTGGACTCGTGTGTTGATGGAAAGTGTCTGTTCTGGGGAAGTGAAGAGACTATAGCTCAGAATTTGCTCACTCTGTGATGGTGAAAGCTCAGATTACACACTCATGAAGAGGAAGCACAGAGCCATTTGCAGCCCTCCATAAGTGGCTGAAATTCACAAAACATGATTTCATAGCAGCAGCTACAGCTTCCTGCTCTCACATTGAGGGTAAAGTTCAATCTGTGGAGTTTGCAGGATCTCCCAGGACAAGGATTTGCAGGATGTAGTTCTACAGGCTAAAGACAGTCAAAAGGCATGTTGTCTGGGTTTGTACGTGTGTGTATACAGTATGTGGCAAGAAAATTGTGGGGATTACAGATGCTCATGTGCACGTGTTTGTATTGTAATCAATAAATGTTGCCAGTGTTGCTCAGTTTACTGAACTCATACGGCCTAAACAAATTCACCGCAGAATACTGTATTTCTTACTCACCTTCTCTTGCGATTGGCTCATCACACGCCACAGGCAGCCTCGGTGTACTTGTCTCATTCATCACCGCTATTTTCATTCATCAGTCTCCGTTATCATCTCTGGAATAAGGTGTCAGTCCTTAGAAATGATCATCTTTTCTTTCTCTCTCTGTGTAGCTCCAACCATTCCAAATGTTAGGCTGGTGGACGGGGCTGACCAGTGCTCTGGGAGAGTCGAAGTGCGTAATGGAAGCTTGTGGGGCACAGTGTGTGATGCTGATTTTGACCAGCTGGACGCAGAGGTCATGTGCAGTGAACTGGACTGTGGAGATCCTCAAGAGTGGGGGGCAGCTGTGTTTGGCCAGGGTGAGGGCCAGATGTGGACAGAAGAGATTCAGTGTGGAGGCAACGAGTCTCAGATTCACTCCTGTCCCACAGCACCCTCTCAGAGTCAGTCCTGCTCTCACAGAAACGATGTGGGACTGAAGTGCTCTGGTAAGAGTCCTCTCTGCATTGTGAGAGTTTCAGAGATTTTGGGCATACATATAACACATTTCCAAAACAGACTTATGAATGCATGTATTGTGAGATCATAATTTACTATTCTGAGAGATGGTAAGCATCAGTTCCTAATGCAGTTGAGTATTGTGATGCAACATTGTGATGCAAATTGAATTTCAATGGAAACAATATATAGCTACAGTCTGCTTACCCTGTAAATGTGAAAGCCCAGATTACGTATCAGAGAGAAACGCTCTTGAAGAGGAAGCAAACAGCTGTTAACGGCCTCCTTTGAGCAGCAAAAAATCACATAACATAATTTCTCAGCAGCAGAAATGCTGTTTCCTCTCATATTCAGGCAGAAGTTTAAGATGTGGAGTTTCCAGGATCTCCCAGTGTGTCCAAGGAATTGCTGCATGGGGCACTCCAGTGTTAACAAATACTAAAAGCATGCTGTCTTGAGTGTGTGTGTGTGTGTGTGTGCACGTTCATATGTATGCATGATTTATTTATTTTTTACCAGAAGGCAGCTTTTTAATTTTTTGAAGGCTTCATCTCAGTGCGAATGTGAAATACTGTTATACATTTCATTTTCCCTTTTTGGTGTGAAGATAATTGTATATTTAATTATTAAACTCTGCACCACTACAAAAATTATTACAATAAAATTAATATAGTAAAATGAGACGAAAAGTGCGGTAAGTCAAAAGCTACACCAGCAGGAACGAGCAAATGTTTCAGCGCATGGCTTCTCCAGTGCTTACTATGAACTGAAATATTTGTTTTTGCTCCTGCATATCTAGCTTTGAACCCCCTGCACTTTGTATTTTTTTAACTGATCAATACATTAAAAATACATTTGCTAAAACTTTAACTCTGACCCTTTATTGAGTGTGAGGACAGCATTACTCCTCATCAAGACCTTTTTTCTTTTTCTTGTTTTTTGGCTCCATGCAACTTAGGCTGTATCACTATGCAGTGATATTTTTCTCTCAACAATGAAAATTAGAGAATAAAAACGTATTAATGTCTCAGTGGTTGCATCCTTGTTAACCTAAGCTTGAAAAGCAGGACTGAAACAGCAATTTTCCAGAGTAAGACATTATGTCCTGGGTCCTTATTTGTAAAAATTTGCGTGGATTTCAGACCTAAATAATACGTACGCACAAAAAAAATTAAAATGGCATTTTGTGGAAAATAACCTGATTTATAAACCTAGGGTAAAATAAACTGCATGGAATTTTCATTTATTTAATCAGGATGGACTTGGAATTTATTGACATTGTGCATAATCTTAATAATTTCCCTTTTTTAATGTCAAGTTTGATTTTATAAATCAGAAATCTTCAACGAAAGTGACATACGTGTCTTTTTTGTGCCTATGCACCGTTTATAAATGAGGCCCCAGATCTTTATAAATGCCTCTAAGCAGATAATTTTGTCCTCAAAATACCAGATGCTGAGTATTCTTTTTCCAAAAAGAAGTAGTTTGATACATGACTAATGCAGTCGTAGAATCATGCACATTTTCAAATCATTTTAACAGTTTATTTTTAAATAATTATGGAAAATTTCTAAAAATATATATAAATAAATACATTCACTTTGTTCAGGTGTACTGGACAGGACAGTGAGAGAGATGTGTAGTGAAAGTGCAAGAGATGTGACAAAGACCATGATGGCAGCTCAAAGACTATAGAAGTTCATAAAGAGCATTTTACTGATGTAGTGAGTGATACATTTTAAAACATCCCACAACAATCAGAATTTATGATGAAGTATAAGCTCAGACAGTTGTTGAAGATTAATCTTATGGATGTATTCCAACCTAAAGATACAAAAGTTATTGTTTAAAACTGAATTTGTGAAGTTCAGTGAAGACCCCAGTAGTTTGGTCACATTTTTCCACGCTGTAAGGTAAGGATGGGTAATCAAATGTTATAGTTATCCTTGACAATTTTCTCAAAAGTAACATTTTGTGACTTAAAGTACTTTCAGCAGTGGGGTTTTCAATGAGCAGATTTTATGGATCGATTATGTATTCAGACCCTTCTTTCTCAATATACACATTTTGTAATTTAAGTACTTTATGAAACTGAGATCTTCAACTGTAAATGTCTAAGCAGATTTGAAATTTTTACCTGACACTGTTATATGCATATAATATTACTCATGTTGAAGACAACTGAAATCATACCAAATTCAGTAGCCTATAATTAACATTTGTGCGCGTCCGACAGAGGAGTTTTCTTATTTTGATTTGACAATAAAATGTAAAGATGTAGTGTTTTTGTCAGTTATGGCAGTCGACTGTGGATTTTCTGTTTAAGAGGAGTATTCTCTATTCTGTTTTGTTGGGGATCACTGGTGCTCGCAGAAGATGGCTCATCTGTGGAAATAATTCTCATTTTCACAGTCATTAAGAAATTACTTTAGCCTGTTAAGATCTTTTTAACGCATTCCTGTTTTTCCTGTATTTATGTCTATGCAAGTTTGCTGTTATTAAAACATCTGGGGAACAGCTGGTCCTAAAAGGACAAACTGACCTGAGATTACTGTCATTCTCACTTTTTTAGTCTTAAATCAGTCTTCACATTTTCTTCAGCAAGCTTCATATTCCTGTATGCAGAAACATCACCTTCATAAGACGAGAATATTGTCACATTAGTATCATGGGCTAATTCAGTTTGTTGGCCAGCCTCACTGTCACAGCTCATGTCACTTATGCAGTGTGTTATAAGTGAATTGAAGGCTATAAATAGGGATTTGGATAAGATCTCTCTCTCTCACTCTCACTCCTTCCCTTACCTTCCTCCTCTCTCTCTAAAATGCCCACGCTCCCCCTCTACTCTCTCTCACTCTGCCCCCCCCTTGCATAACAGATGTGAGGTTGGCGGATGGCTATAACCGCTGTGCTGGGAGAGTGGAGGTGTACCGTAACGGACAGTGGGGAACAGTGTGTCATGCTAAGTGGGATGCAGTAGATGCAGAAGTGGTGTGCAGACAGTTAGGCTGTGAAGATGTTGCAGAACACAAAACTTATTCCTTTGGACCTGGATCTGAAAAGATATGGATGGTTTTTGTGAACTGCAAGGGATCAGAATCCACACTGAATGACTGTAAATCAAAATTGGGGGAAAGTTATTGCGGTCACATGCTGGATGTTGGAGTGGTCTGCACAGGTTAGTCTCTGTTACTCATCTCAGTGTTCATAATGTTCTTACACTGACACTGGACATTCAGTTCACCAGAGGATGCATAAATTTGCTTAGATAGTATTGCATTTTAAAATGTTTGTATCTCTCAGTTTGCTGAAATGGTTCACAATTAACTCAGTCACTGCAGAATACCTTATTTCTTCTGTATCTACTTCAGGTCTGTAGTGTCTGAAGTCTCTCGTTGAAATTTACTTATGATCGGTTAACACTTGACTAGATTGTGATTGGCTCATCACATACGCTCGTTTTCATGTGATTAGATCATCTCACATTACAGCAGACATGCACTTGTCTCATTTGTTGCTGCTGTTTTCATGCATGAGTCTCGGTTATCATCTCTGAAATCAGTTGTCAGTCCTTACTAATGATTCTCTTACTATTCTCCTTTTAGCTGAAGCCCCTCAAAAAGTCAGGCTGGTAGACGGGGCTGACCTGTGCTCTGGGAGAGTAGAACTGCGTAAAGGAAGCTCGTGGGGCACAGTGTGTGATGCTGATTTTGACCAGCAGGACGCACAGGTCATGTGCAGCGAACTGGGCTGTGGAGTCCCTAAAGAGTGGGGGGCAGCTGTGTTTGGCCAGGGTGAAGGCCAGATGTGGACAGAAGAGATTCAGTGTAGAGGCACCGAGTCTCAGATTTACTCCTGTCCCAAAGCACCCTCTCAGAATCAGTCCTGCTCTCACAGAAACGATGTGGGACTGAAGTGTTCTGGTAAGAGTCTTCTCTGCACTGTGAGAATTTCAGTGATGTTGGGTAAATAAATGACATCTTTCAAAAACAGGTTGCATGAATGTGTATTTCTCAGGATCATTATTCATAATACTGTGAGCCAGTATGCATCTGTCCCTGTTACACTTGAATACTGCAGTGTAATTTTGTGAGGCAAACTGAACCTCAACGGTGCAGTGATGATAGAAAACTTGGAATTTATTCACCCTGAGATGGTGAAAACTCAGATTATACACTGAAGAAGAAGAAGCACAGAGCTACTAGCGCCCTACTTTGAGCTACAGAAATTCACTTAACATGATTTCTGAGCAGCAGCTATTCTGCTGTCTCTTCTCACATTCGGGCTAAAGTTTAATCTGTGGAGTTTGCACATGGAGTGTGTGCACAAGGAATTGCAGCTTGTAGCTTTACAGTCTAAACACAGTCTTAAGGCATTCCGTTACACAACCCCAATTCTGAAATAGTTGGGACAAAGTGTAAATTGTGAATAAAATCAAAATGACACCAGTCAGGGTTTTATTCACTATAGAACAGAGATAACATAACAAATGTTGAAACTGAGAAATTTTACAATTTTATCCACAAAATGAGCTCATTTCAAATTTGATGGCTGCTACAGGTCACAAAAAAGTTGGGACAGGGGCTTGTTTACCATGGTGTAGCATCCCCTCTTCTTTTTAACACAGAGTGGAGGCGTCTGGGCATTGAGGAGACAAGTTTCTTGAGTTTAGCCATTGGAATTTGATCCCACTCTTGTTTAATACAGGCTTCCAGTTGCGGGAGAGTTTTGGGTCTCCTTTGACAGACTTTTCCTTTAATTATGCACCAAATGTTCTCAATCGGTGAAAGATCAGGACTGCAGGCAGGCCAGTTCAGCACACGGACTCTTCTACTACAAAGCCATGCTGTTGTAATAGCTGCAGTATGTGGTTTTGCATTGTCCTGCTGAAATACACAAGGCCTTCCCTGGAATAGATGTCGTCTGGAGGGGAACACATGTTGCTCTAAAACCTTTATATACCTTTCAGCATTCATGGTGCTTTTTAAAACATGCAAGTGTCCCACACCATATGCACTAATGCATCCCCATACCATCAGAGATGCTGGCTTTTGAACAGAACGCTGATAACAGGAGGGGTGGTCTTTTTCCTCTTTAGCCCAGAGGACAGGACGCCCATGATTTCCAAAAAGAATGTCAAATTTGGACTTGTCTAACCATAGGACACTTTGCCACTTTGCTACTGGCCATTTTAAATGAGCCTTGGCCCACAGAACACGGCGGTGCTTCTGGATCATGCTCAACAATGGCTTCCTTTTTGCATGATAGAGTTTTAGGTGGCATCTGTGGATGGCACAGCGGATTGTGTTTACAGACAGTCCTTTCTTGAAGTATCCCTGGGCCCATATAGTAATGTCAATGACAGAATCATGCCAGTGAGTGATGCAGTGGCGTCTGAGGGCCCGAAGATCACGGGCATCCAGTAAAGGTCTTTGGCCTTGTCCCTTATGCACAGAGATTTTTCAAGTTTCTCTGAATCTTTTGATGATGTTATTCACTGTCAATAATGAGACCTCCAAAGCCTTTTCAATTTGACGTTGAGGAACATTGTTTTTAAAGTATTCCACAATTTTTTTTCACGCAAGCCTTCACAGGTTGGAGAGCCTCCGGCCATCTTTACTTCTGAGAGACTCAGCCTCTCTAAGACATCCCTTTCATAGCTAATCATGTTACACACCTGATGCCAGTTAACTTAAAGCAACACTAAGTAACTTTTCAACCTTAAAATAATATTTTCAGAACTTCTGTGATGGTACATGGACTTACAATAGGTTGAATGACACCTCTGTCATGGCCTGAGGGCGTCTGGATCACTTTCACTGGCACCATGCAGTTTCGTGGTGGATGGTAGGAACCCCTCCACACAAAAAACTACAAATGTGCTGACTGCTTTACGGCATACGTCACTTCTCCCTTTCCTCATTCATTAAAAAGATGGAAGTCAATGCGAACGCCTATGTGGGATTACCGCTATCATGGCAGAAGTAGCAAGAAAACCAAAGAAATTAAAAGTTTTGTCTGCAGACACTAAAAAACGAAAGAGGGAGAGTAACGGAATCAAAGCCCAGAGAAGG
Source organism: Gymnothorax javanicus (assembly GCA_029692085.1). Classification (NCBI taxonomy): domain Eukaryota; kingdom Metazoa; phylum Chordata; class Actinopteri; order Anguilliformes; family Muraenidae; genus Gymnothorax; species Gymnothorax javanicus. Next base: position 66,580,327 of record CM056200.1, read on the forward strand.
ATCAATATTGGCCAGGCTTTCACTCGCTGGCGTGAGCTCAAAGACGAGGAGGGATGTCCGACTGATGCTGCCTTGGCCCTGTTACTGCTGAACTAGTAAGTAACGTTACACATTGTTTTCTCTTTATAACGTTACAATACTTTTGAGTTTGTTGTGTGGCTGGTCGTGTCACTGTGGAGCTGCGAACTATCAAGATGGTGGCTATTTATTGCTACCACGCAAATTTCCGATAGCAAACATTAGCATTATCATTGTGATTTGAGCATCGCAAGCGATGACTGCAAACCACAAATATAAATGTTTGAGTAAAATATGTAGCTTCCTCCCGTGGAAAGAACCCAAGATGGAAGATACTGAATCATTGTGGGATTATCATCTCAGTTTGTATGTGCTGGACCAAGTAGTTTCTGATGATTGTTAGGTAATAGTTTCAGAGACAAACCGGATTCTTGTCGTGTTTTTTGTTGAGTTGAGTAGAGTGATTGCAAAAGAAGTCTATCAAATGCGTCAGCGCGTCAAACTGCGTTGCTTGCTCTCAATAATCAGTAGAACAAAACCCGTGTCCATTGAGTTATGACTTTTCTTAGTCCTGCTTCTCACTAGCGCCTTGCGCTGAGTGTAGCTAAAATTACAGGGATTGTTGCTTGTCTAAACATTTCTTATTTTCTGCATCGTCATATGATATTGTTTAGCCACAATTAGATACATTACCTCACCACTATTCATCCGTCAAACAGCCGCTGGAAACAGAAACGTAGTTCGGACCCGTCTTCTGTTAATTTCCAATACAACTGCAATACAACTGAGATCAGGATGTTTACGACGCTACGCGCTGGTGCTCATGGGAAATGGGGTCTTCCTTCAGGCAAAACACTACCGCTTTGATCCACCGGCACCGCCAAACTCAACCAAAAATGAAAGTTCCTTAATGTTGCTTTAATTACTTGCTAAATGTTCTTTCAGCTGATTCTCTTATATATTAATTGCTTTTTCAGCCCTTTTTTTGCCTGTGTCCCAACTTTTTTTGACCTGTTGACCTGTTGCAGCCAGAAAATTTGAAATGAGCTCATTTTGTGGATAAAAATGTAAAATGTATCAGTTTCAACATTTGAAATGTTTTCTATGTTATGTTGTAAAAAACATATTATCTCATGTGACCTGAAAGTCATTGCATTTTGATTTTGTTCACAATTTCCACTTCGTCCCAACATTTTCGGAATTGGGGTTGTATTTGTGTCAGCCTCTTCCTTAAGTTTGCATTGCTGGTCAGACAATAACCATGTTGCCCTGTGTTTAGCCTACAGAGGGTCCAGGCTGGCTGATGGCCCAGACCCCTGTTCAGGTCGAGTGGAGCTACAGTACTTGGAAACCTGGGGGAAAGTGTGTGATGCATGCTGGGATAGCCGAGCCTCCAATGTCCTGTGTCGACAGTTGAAGTGTGGGACTGCAGTGGCAGTGCCAGGACAAGCCTGGTTTGGAAAGGGGAGTGGGGAAACCAGGGGTGACGTGTTTGACTGCCATGGGAACGAGACAAGCATCTCAAAGTGTCCCATTACATCATGGAGTAGAGCTGTGTTCTCAGACACAGAGGTTGCTGGAGTCATCTGCTCTGGTAAGGAGTCCACTTCCATCTAATGTATGCATGTATACCGCATATACTATAAAGACAAATGACCAATTATGTAATCATTCACTGCAGGATGGATGGATGGATGGATATGGATGGAGAGAGAGAGAGAGAGAGAGAGAGAGAGAGAGAGAGAGAGAGAGAGAACACAAAAGTACATCAGCCAACCCATCATTAAGTCAGGCTGTGACACAGCTTCAGTCTGCCTTCACCCAGCTTCAGGACTCACTGCATGACTTACAACTTGTCCTGAAAGCCGAACAAAAACTAAATGTACGATGTTTTCCAGACACAGCCCCAGTCGCAATTCATTCTCAGTATTCAGTCAGAGAGTGGGGATGTCATTGAAAGAGTATCAACCTATAAGTACTTAGATGTTTGGATTGATGATAAGCTTTCCTTTAAAGAACATATAGTGAGGCTTTTAAAGAAAATAAAAGTTTGATTAAGTTTCTACTGTCGTAACAAGGCTTGTTTAGACTTTGAAGCCCGAAAAATTGTAAAAGCCACTTTCCTAAATGTTTTAGATTACGAGGACATTATTTATATGTTGCATCCTCCCTTTGTTTGCGCAGTTTAGACTGTATGTATCATAGTGCACTCCGCTTCATAATAAGCTCTCAGTGCCGCACACATCACTGTACTCTTCACAATCTTCTTCCCTGGCCTTCTTTAAACTTAAGAAGACAGTTTCACTGGTTTATTTTCGCATGCAAAACCATATTGGGCAAATTACCTCATAACCTCAGTAGGCTTTTGTCCCCATTCAGCAACAGTTACCAGCTTCACTCCACTTGAAAGCTGCTTTACCAGGTACCTGGGATTTTCTTCTGAGCTCTTCCCTACTTTGCTCCCTGGTCATGGAGTAACGTTCAAAACACTTTACAATTGAACAATTTACTTTCAGTGGGTGTGTTTAAGTTTAGATTGAGACTCTGTGTAAATGAGGTGTGCAGTTGTTATGGATAGGTTTTTTTTTTTCCAATTTATTTTTCCCTTTTTATTCTTGTCTTATTTATTTTGTAATTCCTGCCGTTTACACACTGTAATTTATGTGAAACGGTGTGCTGTCTTGGCCAGGCTCCCTTGAAAAGAAGATTTTGAATCTCAGGGGTTTTTCCTGGTTAAATAAAGGTTAGACAAATGATAGATGAAGGCAGCATACTATACAGAGGACAACACACACGAGAGTATTGTCTGTAATCTTGAGCGACAATATGTTAGTAATGGAGGAGTGCAGTTTGTCACCTTGTACAGACATACTATGGTCACAGCACACAGGAGTGCAGTCAGTAATCTTCTGCAGAATGCTGGTCACACATATACAGCCTGTAGTCTTGCGCAGCTGAATATCCTAATGTGCAAGGGTGTAGGCAATAGTCTTATGCAAATTTATGTTAGAAACACACAGGAGTGCTGTCTCTTATCCTGCGGTACACTTGGGTCCTCAGATTCTGTTCTCGCGGCTCTGAACGGGACAGTACGGCTGGCTGGAGAGAGCGAATGTATGGGCCAGGTGGAGGTGTATTACCAGGGCAACTGGAGCAGAGTGGTGGGAACCTGGAGCTCCAGCGAGGCCTCGGTAGCCTGCAGGCAGCTGGGCTGTGGCTCTGTGGTGCAGGTGAAGAGGTCCTCTCCCCCCGGGTCGGGGGGCAGTGATGTGTGTGTGTCGGGGATTCAGTGCAGCAGGGAAGAGCCTCACCTGATGAACTGCAGTGCTCCTCACAAACTCACCTGTGGCTCTGAGGAGCAGGTGATCATCGTCTGCTCCAGTGAGTAACGTTACAGGTCACTGATGTACTCTAATGTCCACAGGGCCCAGCTGATGGTTTCACATCAGGTGATATTGTACACTCAATGTAAAGGCATTTTCATCTGAACTATTGACATGAAGAGAAAGCATTTACAGCAGAGGAAGAGTTGATTACACTAATTCAAGCACATTCCTATTGCTTGCATGCTTTTTCTGAATCTCTCTTTCCTTTCTTTCTCTCTCTCTTGCATTCTTTTCTTCTTTGGAGTTCTTTAAATGTTTGTTTTTGAGAAATGTCCCAAAAAATCATGGTTATTCATCTCCCTTCATACTATCTCTTAACTCTCCGTTCTCCCTCTCTTCCTCTGTCTCTCCCTCCTCCCTTCTTCCCCTCTCATCCACCTCTGTGGCTTACTCCCTCCCTCTCTCTCTCTCTCTCTCTCTCTCAGACTCAGACAGCAGGTCCCTGAGGCTGGTGGGTGGAGGTGGGGACTGTGCGGGACGGTTGGAGGTGTTCCACAGGGGGTCCTGGGGCACAGTTTGTGATGACTCCTGGGACCTGGCCGATGCTCAGGTGGTGTGCAGGCAGCTCCAGTGTGGGACGGCCCTCAGTGCTCCTGTCCCCTCATTCTTTGGGCCTGGAAAAGGACATGTCTGGCTGGAGGAGGTGGGCTGTGTGGGGAACGAGACGTCCCTGTGGAACTGTCCCATGGCTGGATGGGATCTTGGTTACTGTGGACACAAGGAGGACGTGGGAGTGGTGTGTTCAGGTCTGGAGCTCAATCATTTTAACTTTTACACTGACACTCAAAGGTTGGGAATACCAAAGACACAGTTAATTTGGAAATTCACCAGTTTCAGAAAAATAATGGTGTGAGCAATGAGATCCATCCCAGGAAAGCGGACACTTTTGATCAATGCAGCTTTAATTCATAAGTTATAACTGCATTTCATATCCCCTAACAGTTCTACCAAGTTAGATTTCAAGGTTATGTTTACCAGATTATTTATCTCTGAGAGATTTGTTACATTGTCATTGCAGAATACAAGGAGATGAGACTGACTGAAGGCTGTTCAGGTAATTTGGAGGTTTTCTACAATGGCACCTGGGGAAATGTGTGCTTCAATGGAATGGACAGAGAAACAGCTGCTCTCATATGTCAGGAGCTGAACTGTGGGAAGAGCAGTCATGTGGAGCAAAAAGAGCGAAGACTTAAATCTGCTCCTAACTGGCTGGATCATTTCAACTGTCGACCCCATGACTCCTCTCTGTGGCACTGTCCATCGAGCTCCTGGGGTCAGAATCAATGTGACACTCAGGATGTGGCCTTTCTCAACTGCTCTGGTAAATCTCTCAATTACACTCAGTGTTACTCCCTTCCAAAATAATAGAATACACCTCTCATCTGCACATACAGCATTACTCCCATCAGCAGCAATAGAATGGACCTGTCTACTGTAGATAGGTTATTACTCTCATTTAGAACTATAGAATAAATGTCTACTGCAGACACAGTATAACACCCATTGTGAACAGTAGAATACACTGTTCTACTGCAGACACAGCATCACTCGCATTGAGAACAAGAGAATAAACCTTTCTACTGTACATTGGAACAATACAATAAATTTGTCTACAGTCTAGATGCAGTATGTCTCTCTTTAGAAACTGTAATACACCTCTCGAATGCAAATACAGTATAACTTTCATTGGGAAGTAAGAATTAGATTTATCGGAGAGGAATTAGAATAAGAATCTTTCAATTTTGTGTTACGCCGGCAATGTTTATGAGACTTTCATGTATGCTTTTGTTTTCGAAATGAATCATTAATTTTTACAAATATATTTCCTCAACATCAAAGCGGAAGAGGATAAAGGCGCACGGCGGAGCAAACTGTCATGTTCCTCAGAGGAAAATCGGAGACCTTGCAGAAGTACGTTTATTTGGGATAAATCTCACAACTATGCCACTTGCAATTGGTTGTCAACATGCTATAAAGAAAACAAGCAATTAGATATCAACATGTGAACATGTGGAGGTATAAGCATGTCAACATGCAATCAGTTCTTAACAGGTTAACATGCAATTCAGAATCTGCAATCACAAATGATTAAGTGATAGTCATATTGTTTATTTTATTAAAATACTATGTCATTCAGGAGAGCAAGTATTTCAATTCTCAGAGTAAAAAGCTGGAACCCTCCAAAAACGGAAATGTAGCTCCAGGTGTTTGCTCTTCTGCTGGACAAGAAGGCAATGCTGTGGCAAGCGGTCTACACCTAAAATCAAACAAAATAGAAACAGCCATTCCAAGTGTCACTGCATGAGTGTGTGTAGCTAGCCCTCCAGCTCGACAAATTCTCCCAGGACTTTTCTAATTTGTTACGGATCTCAGGATATAACATGAAAGTAAACAAATTTGAATGGGTAAAATGGCTTATTGTATATTACCAGTAATAAATAAATCAATGAATTCATTTAAAAAAGAATAATTAATTTATTTAGGTGAAAAATTATGTTGGAAAATAAATACATAAAATAAATTTCTTTAATATTTAATGACATCAGCTGTAATGTTCGTGTTGTTGTGTACTTTTTCAAATATTAAACTTAACGTGATCTTTCACACTGTTAGGGGGATGTGTCCAAGAAATATTCAAGCATAATGGGATTGGCCATAATGTTAACAGTGTTTGTGTAACGGTTTGTGCTGTGTGCACAGAGCAGATGCATGGAGGACAGGAAGTAGAGGACTGGACTCAGGTGCAAGGATGGACTTGGTTGTATTTTTTTATGCCAACTACAGTGCAGAAGGCACAGACATTGTAATGCAAAACAATAAGAAACAGAGGTTCCTAAAAATAAGCACTTTGAATAATACAGAGTCTGGGCTATGGCAGCAGTAACATTGTATTACAAATAGGAAAACAAAAAGGAAACAAGGTTCCTTAAAAATAACGTGCTTGTAAAAATACAAACAGCACGAGTTTCTAGGTTTTAGTATAAATTTGCGAGTATGGAGAAAAGAGCCCATATAAGACCACAATGCTGAACAGGCGTGGGTATGCGAGACTTCACACTGAGAGTGAAGCTTGGTCTTATATACACACTGCTAACACCCAGTGGCAATGAGAAATAGGTGCAAGTGATAATAGAATAATGAATGAAGTGCAGTCCGGGATTTAGTACGCCGGTGAGCTGGACGGCTGGAGGCGTGGCCTTACAGTCTGTAGCTCATGTTAAGCATGGCGTGGCCTTGCAGTCTGTAGTGCATGTTAAGCATGGCGTGGCCTTACAGTCTGTAGTGCATGTTAAGCATAATGAGATCAGCCATAAGGTTTGCAAAGATAAAATGTGTCCATATGATATGCTCTGGGCAAGGAGCTTAATATTAGCGATGATATTTCTGTTCCAGATGTTAAATGTAATGACCTCGGAAATGATGTTAATAGAGATTTGTCTGTAGGAGCCATTAAATGTGAATACTTTGACCATGATGCTATTTTTGCTGTGTCTGTAGGAGATGGTTAATGTCATAAGATCAGCCATATTGTCAGAAGGGATGAGTCTGTCCGAGATGTTAAGTGTAATAATAATAACCATTATGTTTAAGCAGTTGTGTCTGCAGGTGATGACAAATGTAATGGGAACTTTCTTAATGTTAGCGTAGATGGATGGGTATGAAACATTAAGTGTTATGAGGTGAGCCTGAATGTTAGCAATAATATGTCTGTTGGAAATGTTCAGTGTCATGTTATGGCCCCAATTTGTTATGGCGTCAATTTGTTATGACGTCACGGACAGCAAGGGATGACAGACAAAATTCTTAAACTTCAACAGATTTAATTAAACAAACAGAACTAATCTACTCTCTACCCTACTGACCAAGATTGAAATAATAATTAAAAAAAATAGTTACAGTCCCTTGGTAATTGAGATGGGCTGCATGTTGCGATGTCCTGGGACAGGAAAATGCTCCAACACCGGCTAAAATCCACAAAAAGCTTCACAGGTCTTGAAAAGAGTGACAGGTCTGGTCAAATGTATCCTTCCACAATTTCTCCTTGCAATTTCTCCAACTACTCTCTCTCGATTTTTCTCCTTATATACTCTTTTCCAGCCCCCTCTGAGGCATGCCCAGGACATGCCCAAACCTAGCTTTAGATTGCTTAACAAAAAAAAGTCAATACTGCCATCTAGTGGCTTTTTACCACATTACAGTCATGAGATTACCCACTATGTTAGCAAAGTTGTGTCTGGAGGATATAGTAAATTTAATGATGTTGCTCAGTTCATCTGTTCCTCCTGCTCTAGATCACTGGCCCCTCCGGTTGGTGGGAGGGGAAGGTGAGTGTTCAGGGAGGCTGGAAATTTTTCTCAATGGCTCCTGGAATACGGTGTGTGGAGACTCCTGGGGCATGGAGGAGGCCCAGGTGGTCTGCAGACAGGTGGGCTGCGGCTCAGCAGTGGCAGCTCTTAGTAATGCTTCTGCGGGGACTGGGAGCAGCAACTCCTGGCTGACTGAGGTGAAATGCAGGGGCAGTGAGCTGCACTTGTGGGACTGCCAGTATTCTGAGCCTCAGCATAACAGCTGTCCACAGCGGAACCCGGCCGGGGTCACCTGTACAGGTGAGGCTACCTTCCGCTTCTCTACTACACCTGGTTCAACAACATAATTGTTTGGTTTTTGCCTTCTACACTTTACTGAGCTTTTCAATACACAATTCAGTACACAATACTGCACCAGTCAAAAGCTTGGACCAATCCAAAAATAAGCAGAAATAGAAAAAGAGACAAAACAAACAAAAATAAAAAAGATTTATTTTTCAAAAACAATCTAAATTTTAAAATCATCAGAATAAATTTTTGCAGTCATTATTGCTGAGCACAGTCTTTAATTTATTTTTCTCCCTGAGGGCAGTCTTATAGTTCTGAGAATTGACATTAGCGTTCTTGCTGCTATGCGGCACTTGTGGTTTGCTTCTGCCTGATGTAACAGTCTATTAAATCCCTTTTTTATTTTAATTCACATTTTTATTGAGATTATTTATTGGGAATGTATTTATTGGGATTATTATTTTTCCTTGTCTGATTTTTTTTTTAATAAACCCTATACTTTGCAGGAGTTCCCTGTGAAGTGATTATTTTCCTTTTTTAACTTCAGACTACATACACCTTGCCTTGTGCTTTTTGAGGTTGCTTCAGTGGTTTAACCATTTAAATTTCACCAGAGTACTAATCATCGACTGTTTAAAAAGATGGACTAAGCAACCCTGACGTCACCCATTGGTTCCAGCATACCATTTAGGAAGCCTCAATTCTGGCAATTTGAATCGCGCCATTTTGTCATTTTGAAACCGGATGTGATTCCTATTGGATGAGAGTGTGCATTGAATATCTAGGGAGGAACGATGTGTGGATCTACAGGTGGATCTGAGCGTATCAGACGAGGACCAGAGGATAGCCACGCCCCTAAAGCATATTTTGGCTTTATCCTTTATTCTAGTCTATTTGGGACCAGAATTTACAAAAATGAACATCATGATATATCAAAGGAGACTTGAAACTAATGTGCAAAATCATTATTGAAATAAGAAATCAGGTGGGAAAGTAGGGTCATTTTCTCATAGACTTCAATAGGATTGAACTTCTTTCTGCTACGACCGACGTCGCCATCTGCTGGCCATTAAATAGAATAAAAATTGGAGAGATTTCCGCATTGGCCTCAGTTTTCAGAGCGGGGTGCTGCGTTTCTTTGATTCAGCTGCTTTATAGGTTTCTATTCATGATACCCTTCGGAGTTTCAACTCTGATCTACGTTTGGCTCACTTTTTCTGCCTTCTGACAGATAGTTGTGAACCCTCGGTGAGACTTGATTAACCCTTTCCCGAACATCATCCTGAGGGCGGACTGCTAGGCATAATTGCGTTTTTTCACTGTCAGATATTGTCCCAAGTTGTAGAACCAAATATCATTCGAAAGTTTTGGGAATCAGCATTCCAACTACATAAACCATTTTATGATGCTAATACGATCGTGAAAATAGTATTTAGAATTGGGTCAAAACAACCCTCAGCCTGCAGTCAAATGTCAAAATGCAGTCCCATAGGTTCAGTTGTATGGCATTGTTCAAATTTGTCAGAACAAGTTGAAATTGATATTCTTACCTTGTTAGTGGTCCAGAGATTAAACAAAAAAAACTGTCATAGTTCTAAATCCTCAAAACAAGCTTGGACAAATGTCACTAAAGTGACTTTTACATGGAGGTAGTTGCTGCGCATCTTTGTGAATTAAACTGCAACTCATGATGCAGAAATGTACAGTTTTCAGTACCCTTTTAGGAATAAAATAAGGGCACCTGCTGGATATTATGTGATAGGCTGAAACACGAATTGTTCCGTTAGGCTATCAGCCCTCACTCCAATATAACACGAAAATCAAATTATTTTAGTTTACATGGACAGCCAGTGGTCTGAAACGTCCAAAAGACGTATACGCATGGAAACCAAGGGATTTATTTTTACCAGGAGGAATTGTAAATAGTATTTGAACCTGCTGTTCTTTTGGTATCTTGCTGTGGCTGTTTTATTTTCCGAGGCTGATGAGGCTTGGTGACAGTGCCACAGAGGTCAAAGAGAGCTTAAAATCTTTTCCCACTAGCAAAAAAAAAAAAAAAAAAAAACCTTATATTGAGAGCAATCTACCGAATGTCACCTTTCATAGGAGACCATGATAATGTCTGCAGTCGAAGTGGTTCAAGAATAGTAAGCATTTTAGTTTAGGAGGAAAATTGCTCAAAAAAGGACTGGACTTCAAAGGGTTAAAGACCCTGTTTTACACATGCGTGATTACTTTATTAATACATTTTCTCCTAATACAAGTGGAACGACTAATACAGTGCAGATCACATCAAAACGGAATTCTATCGCGATAGGGTCGGGAGAAGGTAACGGTAATTTCAGAGCAACATGAGGGTAGAAACGCGGTAGGCTGTCTAAGAAAGCGCGGCGCAGGGATACAGAGCATTTATAAATATAGTACCCAGTCATGAAACCCTTCCAGGATACACATCACAGGTGGTCCAGCATGTAACTTATTTCATTTTAAGCTTAAAGTTGAGGTTATATTTTTTTGCAGGTCCGCACTAAATGCAAAAAAGGGGAATTCCCACTCGATGTTTTGACATAGGTTATTGGGGTTCCAGTTCTCGTTATCCAGACTCGCTTCAGCTTGGCAGACAAACGAACATTATGAAAGGCAATATTTTGACAAAAACTTTTTGTGTGAGACAGAATAACGATATTTTATTATGTAGAGCGCTGTGGTGTCCACACCCATTTTCACTTTCCTTTGGATAAGTGCGCCTGAATTTATAAGGAATGTTCCAATTTTTTTTGCGAGATAGAAAATAAATAAAGATTTTTTAAAATCTGTTTAATTTCCTCATTTCATGTTTCATACAGACACACTCAGTCACAAAGGCAACGATATAAGACCATCCATATTCTGTTGAGGTTAGCCAGTAACCTTTCAGTTTTAGGTGCATAGTGTCGGTACAGAATGCAACACAAATCAGCCGCTGTCTCTGCTGGACTTTCAGCGATCCTGTTCTCAGCTCACCTCACTCCCTCACACTGGTGTGGCTTAAAATATACTACAGTAAATTTTCTGTTAACTTCTCTTGATTAATCCGTTGTGTTAAAATATCCTGCATCAAGTGATTCTTACTGAACAGTGGGTAGCGTAAGTGTGAGCACTGCTCAAGTGCAAGAGGAAAGGCTGAATGCCTATAGTTGTCACTAGTGGTTAGATCAAATAATATCTCCCCCCGGGCCGGTAAAGATGTGTGGTCATGTGGAGTCGGTCAGTTAAGGAAACCACACGTGGTCAGGCACTATATTTTCTTACCTGGCACTGCCTCACGATCACTGTCGGCAGTTAAAAGGCTTACAGCATTAATCTCGCGAAACAACGAGTTAGTCTGGCGGTAGAGTAGCGAGAGAAAAAGACGGCAAGACAGCGGTAAGTTAAGGAGAGTTCTCGTGATTTTTTCTGTTTTGATGTGAGCTGTATGGTACATTTAAACAGCACTTAGGTTAATTGGAAGATTGACAGAAGAGCAAACATTTCTGACATTTGAACATGAATGTAATTTGGCAAAAGGTAAAAGGTGTCCTATTCTATAATATAATGCATCTTTCTATGCTATTTTATATTCTGTTATACAATGCTGGGGCAGCATGGTGGTGTAAGTGGGTAGCACTATCACCTCACAGCAAGAAGGTTATGCATTTTAATCCATCTGGGGGCCTTTCTGTGTGGAGTTTGCATGATTTCCCTGTGTTGCACTGTGCGATATTGAGTTATTAAGATTATTAAGATACTGTGCTGAGAAGATGTGGCACCATGGAGATCACAGCCCTTAACAGTGGACAGGAGCCTGTATGGTAACAATAGAAGGAATGGGTAATAAATCTGAATGGTGTAGGAGAGATTGTTGACATTGTAATGGCCTTTGTCATGATACATAATGGAAAACATTCCTTTTTTAGGTATTTCCACAGTGACAACTAAAGCCACCCCACCTCCAGGTAAGGCTCATGTAGTTTGCTGAGAACTGATGCCAAGTGTGATCAATGCAGCTGTAAATTTGAAGATCTTATCTAATCTTATCATTGAACAGGCAATCTTGGAGAACTTTCTGGACATTGACAGCATTGGCTTTAATTCATAACATCTCTTTGTTCTGTGTCACAAACTTAACCCTACTCATGGAACTTTTTTTTCTTTATTGGATTAGTTTGCTTAGCAATGTGCCCTGCTTTTACATTCAGGTAAATAACTGGTTGTGTGACTATAGCTGCTTTCAGCGAGCAGAGACACAACTACACAACATGGACAAAATGTGGGTTTGTGAACATCTGCTCATCCAACATCTAATTCTTAAATCATGGGAATGAACGTGAAATTGGTCTCCTCTTTGCTACTGTGTCAATATCCATTTATGAAGGAGGGCTTTTCTTTAGATGTTAAAACATTGCCACAAGAATTTGCTACTGCTTCAGCCAGAAAGGGATCATATGATTCTGGGCAGTGATGTTGGCTGATTAGGCCTGATTCCAAGTTTCATTCTAGTCGATCCCAACAGTTTCAGGACTGTAGGACAGTCAAACTCTTCCAAAGGAGTCATGTATTGGCCTTACTACAGCCTCAAGATTTTCCTTTAATAGAACTTACAGACCTTCCCTTAACCAAGGAGTATAAACAGAAGGAGAAGACACGACAAATGGCTTCAGTGAAGCTCTGGGGTATGGCACATGCACAGTGTAAATGGAGCTGCGATGTTGGAGGGTTCCAGCAGATGGCACTAGTAAAAAAAAAAAAAAAAAAAAAAGGCATGTGTTTCGTTCAGGTGCTCTTAGGGTGCGCTTGGCTTGACAGAACTTTTTGGGCGGGCGGCAGCCGATATTTAAATAGAAACCATTAGCCTCGGCTGTAGTCTTTGAAATATATTCCCACCCAAGGTTGATTGCGGAGGCGTCAGTGAAACGAAACAATCACCCCTGTGCTGCTAGATAGCGCGCCATCTACGGAATGTTTCTGCAAGAGCAGACCAGATTTTACTGCACATGTGCGATACCCCATAGTTTCATTGGAGCCATTTGACATGTCTTCTCCTTCTTTTTATACTCCTTGGCCTTAACCAGGAAGAACAGGGCCAGACCATGGAATTGTTTGCACTTTTGGCCATGAAGTATAAGTATCCACTGTGAGGTGTGAAGCAGCTGTGCCATTTTGTCTACTGCGGCTGAAATGCCTTGTCTTCCTTCATTTTTCAGTCGTGACCCGTAAGCCAGACTACCCAAAAAATGAGCCTCTACCCAGCCTGTCTATCCCCACGGTGGCCTTCATGGTGATGGGGGCGCTGTTGTTCCTGCTACTGGCCATTTTAGGAGCCCTGCTGCTCCAGAACAGAGCTCTGAAGAGAGGTAGGTGGTGGGCCCAGAGTAGCTTCATCTGAAAAGCTTAGCAAGATGAAAACATTGAGGAATGATTGAACATATATTGTGTGCACATTACTTTGAGGGAAAATATATTTTAATTCAGATTTTTACTTTAAAGTTACAACTGACTTGAATTGAAACTGGTGGCTGATCCAGCCATGCTAAAGAACACTGAGACATTGCTGGTGAGACGAGGTAATGGCCTGAAAAACAAAGGCTGGTTTTAGCTTTTCGGGTGGACCTGTGTGACCAAGAATTTAAATTCTCTCAGATGCTTGCAAGCTTCAGTAAATACCAAAAGTACTGCCGCTCATTAAGCTTCTGGAGAAAAAAAAAGAGAAAGTTTTCCGTGCAAGTGCCGAAAAGCCACAGAGTCATATTTCAGAGCCTCGATCAGTTGGCTGTCTACGGTGTGTGACTGTTCCAGTCGTCAGCTTAATCGGTAAACCACACTGTTTTGAATTGGCACGAAAGCATGCTCTGTTAAGACCCTGTACCAGTGTGTATCAATATGCTCTGGTGCATATCATTGCGACTGAAGGGGACTTCGGCCCAACCAATAATAGGTTGTAGTCTTGCCAAACGAAGAGGGCTAGGATTTAGAGCTTGACTCATCAAGAGCTGTAGCACTTGCAAAATGTGTTAGCACTCACAAAACTAAGAACAGGACCAATGATTGGTTTCAGAACTTGTTTTGCTCCAAACATTGGTTGTGTTATTTGTGTGGTGTGTGCTAATATGATTGGTGTGCTTAGAGGAGAGTATGGTCGTTTGATTCAATGAATTAGGGAAATTAAATATATTTTCTCTGTCATTCCTCTGAAGCAACATTTGTCACTGCAATGGCAAATGTGTTGCAGATGGGGGATATAAAACCAGAGTTTGGTCACGTATAGGGCATTGCAAAAAAATTAAGTAAATAAATGAACACTATACTCTTCTGTAAAGGATGTGAAGGACTTTCTGCACTCAAGATATCTTTTGGAAACTCGTTCCACCTTTTGCCTCATCCCCTTAAGTACTGGAGTGATGGCGATCGATTGCTGGGTCAAGCACAAGCAAAGAGAAGAATGTGAAAAACACTCCATTGTAAAGAGCCCAGTGGCTCAAGAATTCTCTGTCTCTGCCCTCACAGCCCTGTCTGAGTGGGAGAGTACCCCCTTGAATGAGGCCATCTACGAGGAACTCGAGTACAAGCTGGCGATAGAGGGTACCTACAGCGCCCCCCGGTGGGGTGAGTGAATATACATTATATCCTGTCAAACAACGAAAGACAAATGGTGGGCTCTGTCTCCATTATATTTTCTGTTTGTGTCATTATTAGTATCGCAGTTAGTGTTTGGTATTCAATTTTTAGATTTTGAGTAGTTTTGGCTTTGGTTTTGACCTTTGATATTACTATTTTTTTTTTTAATTATTATTTTTATTATTATTTGTCATAACCCATGCGTTTGTTTAATTGGTTCTTCCCCTGTCCCAGCAGTCTTGCGGATTGTTCCTGTTAACTGATTGATTATCTCGTTTTTTCCCTTCATGCGATCAGCTGTATTGGTTACTGGTTGTGCCTCAGTTAGAGCTGGATTGTCTGAGGCTAAAGGGTTTCTCTAATGGTTTACTCTAAATTCTTGTCTCTCTTCCAGGGAGCAAAATTATTTGTGTATAAATTACTAGGTACAGCAGGTTCTCCAAGCCTTCTTCCATTTGTCCTCATCCTCCTCATTATAAACATGCCCTTGTGGCTCATCGTCGTTCTTGTAACTGGCTTCTCCTCTGCCCAGTTTGGAACAATTATTTTTAGTGCGATTATCCATTGTATAGATCAGATGTCTAATGTACCATTATTTTTTTGTCTAATTGTGCTCTGCTTCTGTGACATTTTGTGTTTATAGTCATGCACATAAAACATATATTTTTGGAGTCATGTGGCTTAATGGTTGCAATGTTTGACAGGGACTGGAAAGATCTGTAGTTTTTTTTTTTTTTTTTTTTTTTTTTTGGCAGTGTAGCAAAAATAAGATCACTGCTGCTGTTAAACTCCTGCTTATTATAATCATCTGTGAGTCACTTGATTAAAGTCTCACCAAAGTGTCACCAAAGTCTTCATGTCACCCAAGGAAATCCAAAAAACCGCTTGTAAGACTCCCTTAGGTCATGGGCGATGTGGGCAAGTTTGGACACATTCTCTCTCTACTGTTCACAGAAAGTAGCTTGTCTGACGACCTGCCTTCTGGCTACGATGATGTGGCGGATGCTGACGAACTTCCCCTCAAAGGTAAGAGGGGAAGAGGTGACCGGTCGCATTGGAGTGCATTCCAGTTGCTTATTTTTATGTTCTGCTTCTATTTCTCACTTCCCTTTCCTTGGAATAAGTTCTGCCCATCAGGGGGAAGGAGGAAAAGAACCAGAGAATTAAGTGAAGATGGGAAAATTGAATGAATGTGGATCAGGGAAATGGAATGTCCTTGCTGGGATGTCAATCAAACGTCAGGTCTGAGTGATGTCAGTCGCAGCCAAGGAAGATGTTTAGCTGATGGGGAGAACTGGATCCACAGGTTGATCAGTGTTGTGTCACACATTCTGAAAAACTACTTTTCAAGAGGATGTACACATCCCTCCATGCCCCAGTAATCTTTAGAAAATGCCTGACCCTTGTTTTCTCATGGCATATTTGATGGACTAGAATGTCCCGAATGATGGCTGACCTCCATCAATTTCTGGGTATGGTAAGGAATAAGGAGTTACAGAGGTGAAAAATGAGTGAATGAAGTGTTCTCAGGAGTATTTCCTTTCCTTTAAGGCACTGTTCTGTCAGCTGTTCTGACTGGTATGCGACAGGGAACATGATATCACAGTCCGCTCAGGCTGAAGACTGCTACTGTTCTACCCTTTATGTAGAGTCAGGTGATAAAAGAAAAGAGAAAAGAAGACTAGGGCTGGATTTAGATTTGAGGGTCAGATTTAATGACCACAGTTGCATAAAATGGACACTATGTAAAAACGCAAAAACTGTTTTAGTCGCTCAATGTAAGACCTTCAGCAAAATGCATATAATGTGGTATTTTAGATTTGCTGTCCATTTATAGCATGTGTGCATGAAACTGCAGTAACAGGAAAAAGCGAATGGGCTGCTTCTTCAGCTCCTCAGCCATGATAACCTTCAGGGCCCTGAGATTATAGGCTCTTATACACATCTTCCAGTAGGTGGAGCTGTACTCCTGTGTGTATTTGTCTCAGTGTTATTTCTGGGTCTGTTTGCAACTGGTGTGATGTATTGAAGTGAGTATCTCAATTTTGCACATATCAAGATTATAATATCAGGTCATTTAGGCTGTGGAATGTGTTCCCACTGCATTAGTCTGTGTACGCACGGCAAAACCCGAGCCTATGATACGCTGAGGTACAACCCCATTTCCGAAAAAGTTGGGACACTTTGTAAAATGTGAATTAAAAGCAAACACAATGATTTTCAAATCAACTTAACCCTTAATTTAATTGAAAATGGTACAAAGACAACATAACATATGTTAAAATTGAGAAATGTAATTGTCTGAAAAATATCTGCTCATTTTGAATTTGAGACTGGCAACACGTTTCAAAAAATTTGGGACAGGGGCAACAAAGAACTGGAAAAGTTGTCTGATTTAAAAAAAAAAAAAAAATACACCTGGTGGAACATCTCTCAGCTAATTAGGTTAATTGGCAAAAGGTCAGAGCCATGATTGGATATAAAAGATCTTTCAAAAGAAAGATGGCGAGGGCTTCACCACTCCATGAAAGACTACTTGGGCTCATAGTTCCACAAATTAAGAATAATGTTTCTCAACAGACAATTACAAAGAATTTGGGGATTTCATCTTCTATGGTACATAATATCATCAAAAGAATCGGAGAATCTGGAGGATTTTCTATAAGCTAGGGACAAGGCCAAAAAGCAATATTGAATGGCTGTGATCTTCAGGCCCTCCAGTGGCACTGCTTTAAAAACACATCACTCCTTAGTGAAAATGACTGCATGAACTTGGGAACACATCTGAAAACTACTGTCAGTGAATGGGGTTTGTCAGTTCATCCATAAATGATTAAAAGTTAAAACTCTGCCATGTAAAGATTAAATTATATATAAACAAGATACAGAGATGCTGCTGCCTTCTCCAGGCCCAAGCTCATTTAAGATGGACTGAAGTGGGAAAACTGCCATGTGGTCTGGCTTATCAAAATGTGAAATTCTTTTTGGAAATCATGGACTCCATGTACTCCGGGCTAAAGAGGACAATGGCCATCCCACTTGTTATTAGCACACAATTGAAAATCCAGCATCCATGATAGTATGGTGGTGCATTAGTACACATGGCATGAGTAACTTGTGCATCTGTGAAGGGATAATTAATGGTGAATGATATGTACAGGTTTTCATGGAACATTTACTGCCATCCAGATGCCTTCTTTAAGGGAAGGCCATGCTCATTTCTGCCACCAGCAACACCATGCCAAACACCATACTCTGCTCGTATAACAACATCGTGGCTCCACTGTAAAAGAGTCTGGGTGCTAAGGTGGTCTGCCTACAGTCCAGACCTGTCACGCATTGACAATTTTTGGCGCATTATGAAATGAAAAATATGACATATGGCTGCAAAGTATTGAGCAGCTGAAATCGTACATGAAGCAAGAATAGGAAAACATTTTTGCTTTCAAAACTACAGCAGTTGGTTTCCATAGTTCCCAAAGGCTTACAGAGTGTTGACTGAAGACGTGATGCAACACAGTGGCAAACATGCCCCTGTGGTACTGTCATCAAATTAAAAATGTGCACTTATTTCCCAAAATCTATAAAATATCTGTTTCAACATCTGATATATTGTCTTTGCACTAATTTCAAATAAATGTAACATTTAAATGATTTGAAAGTGATTGCATTGTTTTTTTTTTGTTTTGTTTTTTTTTTACGTTACATAACATCCCAACAATTTTGGAAATGGGGTTGTACTTTATTACCATCCAAAAATGTTTGACAATTAGCAGCTCAAATCGCTGAGTTCGGCTTTTAAGCCTTAAGCCTTACGTCATGACAAGTTTGTTTGCATTCAGGGGACCTGCACACAGAGGAAACACCCGAGAACTATGATGATGTCATCACTCCGGATAAGCCTGCAAAGAGCATGGCAGGTGTGTTTTGATTGGTTGTTGGTATGATGCAGCAATTTCACCTTAATATCACTGTTAGTTGTTTGTATTTAGCTGTGAATAGAGATGTGGAAGGTAAGTCATGTCTTGTCCTTTTAAGAAGTATACCACTTGTGCATAACTGAAATGATTCTTTTGCGCAAAACATTTCTTGTGGTTATTTGTTTTGTGGGCAAATCTTGGGCATGGTCAAGCCTTTCAAAGTTGTTCCACCAATAATGAGTGACACCAGTATTATTAAATCCAATAATCATTCTGTGCAGTAAAAGCAGTGTTCCCATTTTAACCAGCACAGTTGCTGCGCCTCTTTATCTGTTTAAGGGGAGCTGGTGGAGGGAGATGCACCAGAGTACTATGATGATGTCATCCAGGAGGGCCCATTTGAGTTTTACTTTATAGATGAATGTGAAATGAAACACAATCCATGAGCGAATTTCCCATCTCTTGCTGATGAGATTTTTGAGAGTCTTGCTGCAATTGTGTAATTTGTGGTTTTGGAATGAAGCATGAAATGTCAGGAAATTCTCTGACTTCTGCTCATGTGGTTTTTGCAGTGACAAATGCTCGGCTGTAAGTTGGGGAAGCTCATTAAAAAATCCCTGAACATAGATGATAAGTTTTGACCTGTTTTCAATCATTTTTCCTCCATAAATAAAGCTTTTGGACTAGTAGAGCAATCACCTAGCATGTAAACACGCAGCCTCCCTCTGCATGCAATATTTGGGTGATTAAAAATAAATGCAAGTGAAAAAAAAGTTCTATTTATGAGGTAGCCTGTGCTTTACAAAACAAGAATCAGGTGACAACTAGTTTACGGTGGACCTTGTCGATCAGCTAAATCAGGGAAATGTGAAAATCTTATGCTACAAGAATTATGCAGCGGAAAGGAAAATATCTCTGTCTTTATTACAACAAAGGCAGAGTTTCAGAAGACTGAGTTCATGATTGATGAAAAAGGGCAGTCACACACTTGTAGCTACAATGCAATAATATTATACCCCCGACGAAATGTCGGGGGTATATAGTTATATACGTCCGTCCGTCATTCCATCATTCCGTCATTCCATCTGAAGACATTATTTGTCCGATCAATATCTCGAATATTATTCATTGGATTGTTTTCAAATTTGGCACACATATTCTCTACCACAGGAAAAGGTGCAGTGCAAAGTGTTGGCCATCTGGGATTATTTTGCACAAAAATATCACCGTTTTCCTGTTTTTGGACTTTGAAATTTTCAAGTGGGACCAATGTCACTTTGTCCGATTGATATCGCAAATAATATACATTGGATTCTTTTCAAATTTGGCACACATATTCTCTACCACAGGGAGAGGTGCAGTGCAAAGTGGTGGCCATCTAGGATGATTTTTTTTACAAAAATATCGCCGGTTTCCTGTTTTTGGGTTAAGAAATTTTCAAGTGGGTTCAATGTCAATTTGTCTGATCGATATCGCAAATATTATTCATTGGATTCTTTTCAAATTTGGCACACATATTCTCTACCACAGGGAGAGGTGCAGTGCAAAGTGGTGGCCATCTAGGATGATTTTTTTACAAAAATATCGCCGGTTTCCTGTTTTCGGGTTTAGAAATTTTCAAGTGGGTTCAATGTCAATTTGTCTGATCGATATCGCAAATATTATTCATTGGATTCTTTTCAAATTTGGCACACATATTCTCTACCACAGAGAGAGGTGCAGTGCAAAGTGGTGGCCATCTAGGATGATTTTTTTACAAAAATATCGCCGGTTTCCTGTTTTTGGGTTTAGAAACTTTCAAGTGGGTTCAATGTCAGTTTGTCTGATTGATATCTCAAATATTATTTAATGGATTCTTTTCAAATTTGCCACACATAGTTTCAAACATATGGAGAGGTGCAGTGCTAAGTGTCATAGATGTGTTGTTATTTTTGTCAAAATTGATTTTCGGAATGTGATAATTTCTATAATCACCAACGGAAAAAGCATGATTGGGGACGTCAGGGGTATTAGTAAGTTCTGCTTACTTTTTCACTTGTTTATTTAATAACAAATGGTTTCAATATAAGTCTTTTGGGAAGTGAATGCCCTGAAGAAAACTTTGGTTGTTTGAAACGGAAGCCATTTTATAAATGAATTATCGCATTGTGACTTCCATTGTGCGACTGCCCGTCTTCACATCTTAACTGCAACCATGCAATAATTGTTCATTTGCAAAGACTAACCGGGAGAATGACCAAACATTTTGTTTTTAGCTGGCGTTATTGTTCTTTGCATCAAAAAGTTATCAGGCATTTTCCTACCCACGTTAGCGATGACATAAAACATCAACAGAGGTGGGCATTCCAGGAGTCAGAAAGTCCTGCCGTGTTTTACTTCCGGCCATGAGCTCCGGCAGCTGATTTCCCTAATTAGCTCAACCTCTGGGCTGAAGGGTTACTGCAATTATTAGATCCAGGCAGTTGCAACAAAATACTGGGAAGGACTTTTACTTTCTTGAGATGGATTGTCCAAATCTGAACATCAGTATGTCTGGCAAAAATTCTGTATTCCTGTTGCCCATAAAACAGCTCATACTACTTATGCTTATTATGCCGGTTTACGCCATTGTTTGGAGGTTGATTTGCTTTGGAAGATGTTTCCCATTTAAAATGATTTCTTTTTAACAGTGAAAACGTTTTGAATAGGTTAAGTGCCAGCTTACAATAAATTACACTGCTGAAAGAATGTTAAAACGGGAGATGGAATTCACAGTAAGTTTTGGATTAATTACAAACCCCAATTCCAATGAGGTTGGGACGTTGTGTAAAACATGAATAAAAACAGAATACAAATTTGCAAATCCTTTTTGACCTATATTCAATTGAGTACACTACAAAGACGACATTTTTTCAAACTGATGAACTTTGTTTTTTTGGAAATATTCACTCATTTTGAATTTTGATGCCTGCCACACGTTCCAAAAAAGCTGGGACAGGGGCATGTTTACCACTGTGTTACATCACCTTTCCTTTAAACAACACTCAATAAGCGTTTGGGAACTGAGCACACTAATTGTTGAAGCTTTGTAGATGGAATTCTTTCCATTCTTGCTTGATGTACGACTTCAGTTGCTCAACAGTGCAAGGTCTCCGTTGTCGTATTTTGTGCTTTATAATACGTCACACATTTTCAATGGGTGACAGGTCTGGACTGCAGGCAGGCCAGTCTATTACGTGCACTTTTTTTTTTTTTACTATGAAGCCACACTGTTGTAACATGAGCAGAATGTGGCTTGGCATTGTCTTGCTGAAATAAGCGGGGACGTCCCTGAAAAAGACGTGGCTTGGATGGCAGCATATGTTGCTCCAAAACCTGTATGTACCTTACACCATTAAAGGCGCCTTCACAGATGTGCAAGTTACCCATGCCATGGGCACTAACACATCCCCATACCAACACAGATGCTGGATTTTGAAATTTGCATTTATAACAATCTGGATGGTCCTTTTCCTCTTTAGCCCGGAGGACACAATGTCCATGATTTCCAACAACAATTTGAAATGTGGACTCGTCAAACCACAGCATACTTTTCCACTTTGCTTCAGTCCATGATGAGCTTGGGCCCAGAGAAGCCGGCAGCGTTTCTGGGTGTTGTTGATATATGGCTTTCACTTTGCTTGGTTGAGTTTAAACTTGCACTTGTAGATGTAGCGACGAAACTGTGTTAACAGACAATGGTTTTCTGAAGTGTTCCTGAGTCCACCTGGTAATATCCTTTACAGAATGATGTCGGTTTTTAATGAAGTGCCGCCTGAAGGACCGATGGTCACGGGCATTCAATGTTGGTTTTTGCCCTTTCCGCTTTCGTGTACTGTAGAGATTTCTCCAGATTCTCTGAATCTTTTGATAATATTATGGACTGTAGACGATGAAACCCCTATATTCCTTGCAATTGCACGTTGAGAAACATTGTTCTTAAACTGCTGGACTATTTGCTCACGCAGTTGTTCACGAAGTGGTCAACCTCGCCCCATCCTTGCTGGTGAACAACTGAGCCGTTCGGGGATGCTCCTTTTATACCTAGTCATGACACACACCTGTTTCCAATTTACCAGTTCACTTTTGGATTGGTGTTTTGAACAGGTGTTTTTTGAGTATTCCTCAACTTCCCAGTCTTTTGTTGCCCCTGTCCCAGCTTTTTTGGAATGTGTTGCGGGCAACAAATTCAAGGTGAGTGAATATTTCCAAAAAAACAATAAAGTTTATCAGTTTGAATATTAAATATCTTGTCTTTGTTGTGTACTCAATTGAATGTAGGTCGGAAAGGAATTTGCAAATCATTGTATTCTGTTTTTATTCACGTCTTACACAATGTCCCAACTTCATTGGAATTGGGGTTTGTAATCATTTGTGTTATTATCATTCTCATCCTGACAATATCATGTGTTTTGCATTTTCATTGTCATTGCAGCCTATTGGTGATCCCTTTGTCATTTCTTTAAGGGGCTATGTCACCACTGGGTGTGCCCAATTCGGTTACAAAAGCTTATTTTTGCATGGCTAAGGGAAAACTATCACTGTCCGCAACTGGAAGTAGGCCATGGGCCAGCATGGTCCCCCGTGCACCCCCTCCCCCCCACAAAACCCTATAAATTTGGTATCATTGGAAAGCTTAGGATGTTGTGGGACCTCTTGTGATTACGTGAGGGCAGAGTGGACAAGTATGGGATACACGAGACCAGACACAGGAGGTTGCACTCAATGCCTTTTATTCGGCAATCTTTTACACTACTAAGCCGTTAGGGCTCTGCGGGGTCTGGGGTGGGGGCGTGGAGGGTCGCGGGGCGGGTTGGTGGCGCTTGCCACGCCACGAGGGCCAGGCCGGTCCTCCGCTGGGGGTGGCCTCACTCCCCCCGGTTTCACCAGTGGGCCCACAGCGCTGTGGAGGGAGGGAGAGGCACAGGGGTTAGTGGTCCCCACCACGGGGAGGATGAGATGGGGCCAAGCGGACCGCTGTCTGGCCCACGGCGGTGTTCCCGAGCTAATCCCTCTAGAGAGGTGCCTGGGTTCCCAGTCCCTTGGATGAATCAACCTCTGGCTTGATCACCTACTTGCGCACCAGGCCCTTGGCTGAATGGAGAGACACAAGTTAGTTTGCAGCAGAGCATTCACAGCTGACGTGCACTCTGGGTGAGCTGCAGGTACTCTGCCCTGTGCTCAGGCCCCGGCCCTCTTTTAACCAGCCCTGGTGACGAGCTGCAACAAGCAGCTGGTGTGCCCACTTTACCAATTTCCTCAGGGGTTCGGTGCTGTCCTTGGTGCTGCAGCCAACTTGCGGCACCTGTCCAGGGTGCTGAACCTCTGAGGAGAACAGTTGGAAAATACTCCCCATTTAAAACTTGGCCCTTTTCCCGGTATTGCCACCCCGTGCCCCGTGCTTCTGCCCACGTGGGACCCCCCCCAGAGGGAGGGGTGCCACAATGTCTAGATTACAAATAGAACTGGTAACAGTAAAAATATATTGGGACTCACTATGACATATCAAAACTTTCATTGACCTACCCTATCAAAAACAAAATGCGTGATTGCGAATCTGTAATTTTGATGCATAATATGCTTATTCTCTACATCGTCACATTTGAGGAAAATGTGATAGTTAAGACACCAAATGAAAGTCGTGTTTACATAGAATCGATTGCTTTTAAATCATTTGCATATCTTAATTATGTAAAATGATATATTTGATTAAAATGTAACCCCCTGCATAACATAAAAGAGTGACTATTATTAATGTGAATGCTGAAAGCTTTCAGCATTCACACTATTTTTTATGTCGGCCATCTTACTTCTTCTGCTGTTCTACGCTATTAAACCAGTCCTACATACTTTGTGCTATTTCAATAATTCATACATCAAAACGTGCAGCTTTTTCTGGACATTATTGCTATTACTTTTCTCTTTCATACTATTTGTACTTTTTAAAATATTTCACTTTTTTTTTGTCCCATAGAAATGCATTGAAACAGTCTTAAAACTCTTCAAACTCTTGTGCTACTTCGCACCTTTATAACTTCAGCATACTTTCTTCTCGAGACTTCATTCGACTTCCAACATTACCTAAGTTAGCTGAGTAATGTGGTTAGCATTGTTAGCATGGTTAGCACATTTAGCATAACTGCTAACAACATTAATTAAATTAGCTAAGTAACGTGGTTAGCATTGTTCGCATTGTTAGCATAGTTAGCTAATGTTGTTAGCAGTTATGCTAAGTTAGCTGAGTAACGTGGTTAGCATTGTTAGCATAGTTAGCATAACCGCAAACAACATTCATTAAGTTAGTTCGGTAACGTGGTTAGCATTGTTAGCGTAACTGCCAACAACATTAGCTAAGTCAGCTGAGTAACGTGGTTAGCATGGCTAGCATTGTTAGCATAGTTAGCATAACCGCTAACAACATTAAGTAAGTTAGGTAGGTAACATGGTTAGCATAGTTAGCATTGCTAGCATAGTTAGCATAACTGCTTACAACATTAGCTGTTAGCTGAGTAACGTGGGTAGCATGGTTAGCATAGTTAGCATAACTGCTAACAACATTAGCTAAGTTAGCTGAGTAACATGGTTAGCAATGGTTAGCATTGTTCTTTCATTCTTTCATTGTTCAGCTTTCAGTTTTTTATGAACATTCAAGTATTCTACATAATTCAAATATTATTTTCATGGCAGCTATTCAGTGTGGCGTCAGCAAACATTCAAAAATTCAAATCATTCAAACTTTATTGTGTATTCAAGACAGCATCTCAGTGTGGCTTCAGCTTTCGGCATTCAATCGCAATTTCTCCAGAAATTGCTTCTCTAGTTATGACTGTTATAAGGATT
Organism: Gymnothorax javanicus; assembly: GCA_029692085.1. Taxonomy (NCBI): domain Eukaryota; kingdom Metazoa; phylum Chordata; class Actinopteri; order Anguilliformes; family Muraenidae; genus Gymnothorax; species Gymnothorax javanicus. Next base: position 66,605,737 of record CM056200.1, read on the forward strand.
AGACATTTGGGGCCCTATCTTACGCCAGCGTCCCTAAACCCGTTATTTGGGGATTTCGCATTGCGAATGAGGCATTCCCCCGCGAAAGTTGCTATCTTGCACACCTGCCTATATCCCTAAAACACCAGCGCTACCCGTTACATTATGCATAGGCTTGGTTTGGGTGTTACGCCAGTTAAACCAATCAGTGTGCCAGGTGCCACTGCCTTTCGGAGCAGGCTGCGTTATCCCAAATCCTCAAACCGAAATCCGTGATGGAGAGAAGAAGGTCGCCACGTTTCTCCGTTGACGAAGTTAAATTGCCCATGCATGAGGTCAAATCCAGTCAGGGGAGGATCTGTTTTTGCTCAGTTAATCATGAATTGTAGTATTATTATTATTATTGCTATTATTATTTGACATTGACATATTGTTTAATGTTTGGTATGTAGTTAAAAAAAAAAAAAAAAAAAGCCTACCCCTTTTGTGATGGAAACTTAAAAAAAAAAAGAAAAAAATGCATTTCGCCATGCACTTCCAACTCCCTCTCCCATCTGAAATGAAGCATGGAACAAAATCCCATTTAAGAAAAATAAAATTAGGTATATGCACTGGCACTCAGCGACGTAACTTTTTTTTTTTTTTTTTTCCCCAGAGAGCGGCATTTCAGAACTCTTCAGCGAATGAAGGCAATTCTGGTGACAAGTACCTGGTTTAAATCCGTTTACATTTTCCAATCGGACAGCTGTCTATTTTTTTAAAAAGCAAGTTATGCGTGACCGTGCTGCAAAAACAGGTGTACATACTTGTCGCCGAAATTACCTTCATTTGCAAGAGAGTTCTGAAATGCCGCTTCTCTGGAAAAAAAAATTTCCGTTGCTGAGTGCTAGTGCATAAACTCTTGTGAAAGCTCAAATGGGCAGTGGGTGGTTTTAGGACCCGATTATCGCTTTTTCTAACGTTTGTGGTCAAGATAGCAATTGTAGGGAAGCGCATAAACACGCGGTAGGCACACCTCCAGGCACAAATAAAGCCCTTCTGCATAATGTATAGCGGGTAGTGTGGCGCAATTCCTATCGTTTAGGGATAGTGGAAGCTGCTAAATCGTAATTCACGGGTTGCGGGTAGTGGCAGCTTAAGGCAGTGTGAAAGATAGAGCCCTGTTGCCACTACCGCTACTCGTGAAATTTATCAGCTATCTTGACCATACATTAGGTATTTGCGCCTGGAGGTGTGCCCGTGAGCGTGTTTATGCGCTTTCCTACAATTGCTATCTTGACCACACAGGTTAGGAAAGTCTATAGCTCAAACCACCCGCTACCCATTTGGCAATTGAAGACACGGCTTCCCTCTCCCTATGCGATCTAACAGCGACAAATGGGCTACATTCAGTTCAGAAAAATAATTATTATAATTAGGTCTATGCACTGGCACTCAGCGACGTAACTTTTTTTCCAGCAAGAGCGGCATTTCAGAACTCTTCAGCGAATGAAGGTAATTCTGGTGACAAGTAAGTGGTTTCGTCCGTTTACATTTTCCAATCGGACAGCTGTCTATTTTTTTTTACAGCAAGTTGCGTGACCATGCCGCAAAAACAGGTGTGCGTAGCCTACTTGTCACCAAAATTACCTTCATTAGCAAAAGAGTTCTGAAATGCCGCTCTCGCTGGGGAAAAACAAAAAAAATACCGTTGCTGAGTGCCAGTGCATAGACCTGTTTATAATTAAATAATTTTTATGTCCTGAATGTAGCCCATTATTTTGTCGCTGTTAGATCGCAGGGGGGAGAGAAGCCGTGTCTTCAATTGCCACTTGATTATTCTTGAATTGGAAAACGTGTTAATAAGGGAAAACCATCTAGAATTAGCCAGGACTAATTGTAGTCAATAAAGGGATGGATATTTTCTCCCAAATTTTCAGGTCTAGCGCCGGCCCTGAGTATTATTTCCCACAGAACGAGAATACGCGGACAAAACTGCGCCTCTCCCATCAGGCAGTGACGGAATTATGTCACCTGGTTGCAGATGATGTAGACACCGCTGCCAGCTGTCCGTATGCCTTGCCCGTTGCTGTTAGGGTTACTGTGGCACTATTTTTCTATGCTAGTGGGTCATTCCAACACCCACTCAGCTCAATTGGAGGCACATTTTCTTCTTCTTCTTTTTTTTTTTGCAGTTTCCATCACAAAAAGGGTAGGCTTGATGTTTTTTTTATTACATACCAAACATTAAACAATATGTCAATGTCAAATAATAATAATAATAATAATAATAATAAAAATAAAATAATACAATTCATGATTAACTTAACTAAAACAGATCCTCCCCTGTCTGGATTTGACCTCATGCACGAGCAATTTAACTTTATCTTCGGAGAAACGTGGCGACCTTCCTCTCTCCATCACGGGTGTCGGTTTGAGGATTTGGGATAGCGCAGCCTGCTCCTAAAGACAATGGCACCTGGCACACTGATTGGTTTAACTGGCGTAATGCCCAAACCACGCCTTTGCATAATATAATGGGTAGCGCTGGTGTTTTAGGGATATAGGCAGGTGTGCAAGATAGCAACTTTTGCGGAGGAACGCCTCTTTCGCAATGCTAAATCCCTAAATAACGGGTTTAGGGAGTCTGGCGTAAGATAGGGCCCTTGGTACTTCAAATATCTCCATACATATCTCCAGCAAAGTATATCACATTGGAAAGCATGGCTTTTCAGCTTTCTTTTTGTGTAAAACGTATTAATGTCGGACGAAAATTAACAAAGATATCAGATGTTTATGAAGGATACCATAACATTCATAAGCAGCTCCAGACACTGTTTGCGTCTAACACCAAGGTCATGTTTTTATTTCACATTTCTCAAAAGCAATACATTCTTCATGTTGTCTGTCAACTGGTTGAAAGGGACATTTTATATGACCACTAAATCATGAAACTTTCAGACTTGAGGGAAACACGTGTCAATCTTGGCACAGACCAAGTGTGCAAATCCTGATTATCAGAGTCACAAACTCAAATAGAAGCTTGAACACCATGTACCATTCCATGGGAAGTTGTCATTCAATACATTTGCAGAATGACAACTTCCCAAAGGGAAAAAGGGAAACTAATGCAAATTTTTCATCTTGTTTCATAAAAGCCAAGATAAAACCGATTCCACCCATCTGGATGGGCAAACATAGTCATTCCTTGGAAAACCAAAAAAAGACCTTGACCTTTTTCTGCTCCATGATCCGCCAGAATAGACACTGGATAGAAGGGCCTATGTGCACAGAACTGAAAAAGTGAGTTTTTCATTTTATGTCAGCTTTAAGTTCCTGCAATTGGCCCAGTCGGTCAAGGTTTCTAGTGAACCATTTGTAGCATTCCCAATGGAAGTGGGTTTATTCAAATTCATCAGGGAATCTAGTCACTTGTCCTTCATTTTGATGTCATTAATTTGGGTAAAAAAGTTTTGATCTTCTTCAACTGCATCAACTTTATTTCTGTTCTTTAAATAAGAGAAACTTTGTATGTCTGTTTATTGCAGGCGACCTGTGACATGACAATGCAGAAAATTTTGATGAGCTGTTATCTCTGGACTGGATTTTGATGCTGGTTGGTCCATGGTTTCTGTAAGATAATTTTCAATCTGGAACAAACATATACAGCAGGCATTCAGTTTAAAGGGTAATCTAAAAATGTATTTAATTCACCTCCAAATTTTAAATCCATAGAATACAACATGGTAATATCCTTCTCCTGCAAGTGAAACTTAAATAGCATCTCAACCTTAACACAAAGGGAATGATGGCATCTTGCTTGACGATGATGTATCAATATTGGTTTATAACTAAAGGAACATTCCATGTCAATTCATTGTTTGCGCTGGTGTGTTGAACAATATAACTGAAAATAAAAAAAATATTAATGATGAAATGGCTGAGCGAATTGGTCTTTACCCATTGCAAGGCATATCAAACATTCCATTCATGAATATTCTTGCAGAAAATATGCATAACAAAACTGCAGTCCTGTTGATACTTAGAACAACAAAAAACTCATTTGATCACCATTTTTTTACAGCCAAATTCAGTTAAAGTACCATGCAGATGAAATAACTAGTGAGATCTTGGATATATCGGGCTCTAAATGAGTGACAGGATGTCGGGCTCTATCTTTCTTGCCTTACCTTCATTAGCAAAAGAGTTCTGAAATGCGCCTTTGGGGAAAAACCAAAATCCTAAAACGATATCTGAGTGCCAGTGCATAGACCTGTTTATAATTAAATAATTTTTTTATGTCTGAATGTGTGCCCATTATTTTGTTTCCCTACAATTGCTATTAGACCACACCGGTTAGGGAAAGCGATAGCCGGGTCCTTCCAATTGCCACTTGATTATTCTTCACAATTGCGAAAATTCAGTGTTTTTTTTTTTTCAGTTCAAAAAATATCTAATTATAATTAGGTCTATGACTAATTGTAGTCAATTTTTTTTCCAGGGATGGATATTTTCTCCCCCAAATTTTCAGGTCTTTGCGCCGACAAGTATTACACCTTTTTTTTGAACGAGTCATGCAACTTGAAAAAAAATAGACAGCTGTCCGATTGGGCAGTGACGGAAAACCACGTGTCAGCAGAATGCAGATGATGAAGACACCGGAATGCCAGCTGTCCGTAAAAAAAAGTTCCCGTGCCAGTTATATACTTACTGTGGCACTATTTTTCTATGCTAATGGGTCATTCCAACTATCCTTCATTTCAGATGGGAGAATTGGAGGCACATTTTCTTCTTCTTTTTTTTTTTTTTTTTTTTTTCCATCACAAAAAGGGTAGGCTTGATGTTTTTTTTTTTTTTACCAAACATTAAACAATATGTCAATGTCAAATAATAATAATAATAATAATAATAATAAAAAATAAAATAATACAATTCATGATTAACTTAACAAAACAGATCCTCCCTGTCTGGATTTGACCTCATGCACGAGCAATTTAACTTTATCTTCGGAGAAACGTGGGTGACCTTCCTCTCTCCATCATGGATTTCGGTTTGAGGATTTGGGATAGCGCAGCCTGCTCCTAAAAGACAATGGCACCTGGCACACTGATTGGTTTAACTGACGTAACGCCCAAACCACGCCTTTGCATAATATAATGGGTAGCGCTGGTGTTTTAGGGATATAGGCAGGTGTGCAAGATAGCAACTTTCACGGGGAACGCCTCTTCGCAATGCTAAATCCCCAAATAACGGGTTTAGGGACTCTGGCGTAAAATAGGGCCCATCATGTCCTGTGTTTATATCTCCAAACATATATCCAGCAAAGTTTTTGTCACATTGAATACATGGCTTTTCCATGCTTTCTTTTGAGATAACTTTGCTGGAGATATGTATGGAGATATTTAACAAAAATATCAGATGTTTATAATAGGATAATAATAGTCATTTTTATGTTATGCAGGGGTCCATTTTAATCAAATATTTCATTCTACATTCAACAAGATATGCATATGGTTTTAAAAGCAATCTATTCTCAAAAACAATACATTCTTTTAGTGTTGTCTGTCAACTTTCTTCAAATGTGACATTTTATAATGACCACTAAATCATCAAAATTACAGACTTGAATTGTGCATTTTGTTTTTTGATTGGCACAATGAAAGTGTTGATAAAGTCCTGATTATTTTACTGTTGCCAGTTATAAATCTAAATCCTAAGCTTGAACAATGATGCCAAATTTATGGGTTGTGTTGTGTGTTCAATGTGTTTGCAGAATGACAACCATTGGCCCTCAAGGGAAAAAGGGAAACTAATGCAAACTAATCCAAGCATAAAAGAAAAGATAAAACGCATTAACACATCTGGATGGGCAAACAAATGCTCGCCACTTGGCAAAACTTAAAAAAAGACCAGCCTCTATGTGAGCCATGAGCAAGCCACTCCAGACACTGAAATGTAGGGCCTATGTGCACAAGAACTGAAAAAGTGAGTTTTTCATTGTATGTCCCCTTTAAGCTGAGCAGTTGCCACAAGGTTTCTATGAGTTTGACTATTATTGGGTGATTTATTACTTTGTACAGGTAAATACATTTCAGATTTTGATGTCATTAATTTGGGTAAAAAGTTTCTGCTTCCAGTCGCACTGCCTGTTTCTATGACTGTTCAGATAAGAGACCCCTCCTTATGTGGTTTATTGCAGGCGATCATGTGACTGACACAGAAAATTATGATGATGCTGTTACTCTGGACTGGATTCAGATGGGTGAGTTTCTATAAGATAATCCTGCTCTATGAAACATATACCGATCAGAGTTTAGAGGGTAATCTAAAATGTATCAGTTCACCCTATTTTAGTCCATAGATGGGCTATGGAAAGCATCTTCAGTAGTGGCTTCCTCGGCAAATTTGAAAATATGTTTGCTTTCCTTCTGTCCTGCTAACTTTTGAAAATAAACAGTTAAATGTAGCACACAGAAACATACGAAAATAAATTTAAATTACAGTGTTTCTGTCAATAGAGCACTACAAGTTTGGAGCTGGTATTCAGTAAAAATGGGCCTTTTCCTGACTCTGTGTCTGTTTGTCTTCTCACTTGTCCCCGTAGGAGGAAAAGGTCTGACCACTGAAAACCCTCCAACTTTTAGTGGGAGGGACTATGATGATGTTGGGGAGGGGCTCCCTGAAAGAGGAGGAGAATATTGAGATTGACAGGTCCTTTGATGGAAGTTTCCACAAATAAGGTTACAAAGCAGAGCACACCAGGACCCATTTACCCTGTTTAACAGAGGCTATCAAAATATTCTTCTTGTGACGTCACATTGCAGTGATCACCAGTCCAAATCTAGCCCTGTTTTTTTTTTTTTTATATATCCAAGATAATTAACAAGTTAAATGAACAATTAGTGCTTCTTATTGGCCACTCAGTCTTTACACCTGACCTCCAGGTAAAGGGTGGGTGGAAAACCAGCAATATTCAGCCCTCGAGGACTGTGAGTTCATGATCCCTGCTATATAACTGTGGTCACTAAGATATTTCCTGATCTGCCATCCTGCATGTTTTTTCTCCAATTGGCATTGGTAAATAAGCAATTCAGCCGAACTTAATTACAGTAGGTCTCTTAGCTCGTTCATTTATCATTACATTGGAAGTGCTGGTATTTGCATTAAAGTAATTCTGCAACATTTGCTGGATGATGATGTCATGACAGTGCGGACTATACCCAGTAATTGCAGCCCACTTAAGTATGAAACGAATGGAATATATTTTTTTTTTCAGGGAGCAAAAATGAAAACAGTAAGCTTCAGCCTGTGTGACAATGTACTGAACAATTTGTGGGCATTTCCTGCTAACCAGTTTAATTTTGTTGCTGCTCTATTCATTCTGTGGGTAAGAGCCATCCATTTTGGCTCTCAGATTGATGCATTGAAGTGTGATTAGCCCGACAGCACTCATGCAGCTTCCCAAGGATCATATTTTGTTCTATGCAACCAATGAGTTTTTTTGTCCTTCCTTCTGAGCAGAGTATGAAAAAGTTAATGTCTTCATTTACAATTTTAAAACTATTTTAGAGCTGCTCATTTCATACTACTTTTCATAACTACTGATTATACAGTGTATTGCTTTCATGACAACTCAAACTATTTCAATATAACATTTTCCTTTGTACATTTAAAAATCTTGCTAATCATAAAATAGTTAATTTTGTCTTTTTTGCTGTCTTTTTTCATCTTTTTTATAAGAAATTAGAAAAATTTGGATTAATTTGGATTCCTCATCTTATTTTCTGGTCACATTTTATTTCAAAAAAAAAAAAAAACCTTTTATTGTTTTGCAAAAATGTTCAAACTATTTTCATCCTTAAACAATGCCAATATTTAAAAAAAAAAATTATTTTTGAATAAAGCTGAAAAACTTTGTTTTTGATTGAACATTGTTCATTTATATATATACAAGACTTAAGCGTGAAGACAGCTCGAGTGAGTAGTCAACAGCGCGTTAGTGAGAAATGGCGACGGTTATAACTAAGCCAAGATTTGGCAACAGCCATACAGATGTCTGTTTCCATAGGTGTACGGGCAGCGATATTTTTTTTCGTACCATTAATGCGTCGCTATTCTGGAATTCTGATCCCCCTACTTCACTTTCGTCCCATAATCGCGTCAATTTGCGTCTTGATTACGCCGACAAAAAAAGGCTACAGTTTGCATACTGTCTTACTTGCTAGCGAGCTGGTTGGCTATCTAGCTAGGAAACTAAAGTGATTTCGAACTGTATTATGTTATAGCTAGCGTGCCAATGTATTTGGCTATATAGCCAACTGGCTACTGAGCTAAAAAGGCTACAGTTCACTTTCAATGACCGAAGTATTCTCAGCAATAATTACGCTGACAAAATAAGGCTACATATAATGTGAGTGTAGCCGATGCAAGCATTTTGCCAGCAAATGCGGTGAATTTAGCCGGGGTGTTCATAGTTAATCACATAATGTGCTTGGATTTGTAGTGAAAGATCACCTTGGCTTTTGAGTTCGCTCCAGACTGACTGAAGCCAGCACTGCAAACTTGGGGTCCGGCTGTGTGAAACAAAGTGAGGCTGAATGGAGCCTGTGTGAAGCGAAAGAGAAATGATAAGGCCAGCGTTCATCTGACAGTAACGTAATGACGTACGATGAGTGAGGTACGCTGTGCACTACGCACTGCTGACAGAGGGAGACAGACACATTACTCAAATAGTAGTAGTGATATTTTGTGATTTAATGTACTGATTACTTAAATGTTTTCAGTGGTAGACACCATTTTACACTGACGGCATATTAAATGAGATTCAAAATGGCGGCGTGTCCTATATAATTCAAGTGGAGTTAGCTGGGGAAAGGCGAATTTTCGTAAACATGGGAATCGGGACATTTAAAAAATGATGACGGCATCGCGTCATTTCTCGTGTGCGCCTTTTATTGATCGGATTTCCAAGTGCCTAATATAATGACTCTGACTATGTGGCAAACTTACTCTGATGAAGGTCTCATGACCGAAACGTCAGCCTAAGCCATGCCAAACAAATTTTGGTTGTCCTGCAGAGCAAGCAGTGCTGCGCCTTTCATTCCCTATACTAGATACAAGAGTAACCGCAAAGTGCTGGCAATCAATGTAGAAAACCCAAACACCCAATAACCTTCACATTGAGATCAAACCAGGCAAAGTAGAGGAATAGGACTGCAAGTTTAAAGCAGGGTAAGTACAGTAGTTTTCATACTTTTGTTGCCATCACTGAGCTAGAAATAACACTGGATCCAATATACTTTATAACATCATCTGGCCATGAGTCAGACAATCCGCTAGCTAGATTTTGTTATAAATCATATTACGCAATGCAGCTAACTCTTAAACTAGCTACATTAGACATAATTGAGTTATTAATCTAACGTTCGTTATATCGCCGTTTTCCTCCAAACCAATTTCTATGACAAGCTAACTTTACTCATTTCGGCTAAGCGACTGGCATTCTGAATCCGATTGTAGCTAGTTTGCTGGCTAGCTACCTTGCCAACTTTTTTCACATTGAAGTTTCTGAGCAGATTACATCATGCCATTACAAAAGCCTTCACCATCAGGCTGAATGTTTTATGTTATCTAATGTTGTGAATGCCTGTGCTGGGTGAATCATGTTCTCAGCAAAATAGATACTGGTTTGTGGCCACATCTGGTATTGCGTGCTGAAGTCCACTGGGAAAAACAAGACTATGTGAATGAATACATCAATGATGCTGTTGGTGTAATTCTGTCTTCCCAGCAAAACATATGCATAGATTGTTGGTAACTAACTAGTGAAGGACAAATGGTAAAAAAAAAAAAAAAATCATTTGCTTACCTTCAGGCAAACAGCCTTGTGTTTGTTGATCTTATTCACATTGAGTTGCGTGGGAGGCCTTCCATGCGCCTTAATCCATCGCAAACACTTTTCCGACTGCGTATTTGGCCTTGGAAAAAGGATTAGTTGAGCTCCCTGTTGTCTTTCGTCAGTATTACACGTTCCCCAAGCTCATCAAAGAACCATTTTCGATAAAGTCAGACACCACGCCAGTTACACACAGCTAATGGCTGCATTGATGTGTGGGATAATATGGCGGTTTTGTCGGGAAAGGCAGGATCTTAGTAAGATAAATCAATCTGATCGGTAGGTATTCTACACTTGATTGACAGGTCGGAAAGACGTATACACTGCATGTACTGTATTATTGTTCTTTTCCTCCCTCCCTCTGTGACACTAGGCCTAGATCCCACCCAACCTCTGTTTTTTTTTTTTTTTTTAATTCAATGAAATTCCACTGTTTATAAAAAGTTAGAACTGTCTTTACCTCTAAGGCGGAGAACCATGGATGATAATCCCCACTGCTCAGTGTGAACCCTGCACATATTGCAGGCTCACTGGACAGGGGCATTGAAGTTTTACCCAAAATGTTTCTCTCTTTGCAGATGCAAATACACTCTAATTAAAAATGTGTTGCACATGGTGAATGGACAGAGGACAGTCAAAAGTAATTTTCTTCAGAATTTGCTCCTTTGGTGTTCATGACAGCTGTCCTAAGTTTCTATGCATTCTTGGATTGTTTTGCCTCCAGTTTTGCTGTAGTAAGGGCAATCCATACCTCATGGATTTAGCTTAGGAACCATTGCAAAAAATTGCACTTTGCCTTAAAAAAGTGTTGAGTTGCTTTCTCAGTTTGCAACTGAGGTTATTCTCATCTGTACTATGATGCACCTTCCTATGAAACTTGAAGGGTCATTCCATGTGAAATCATCCAGGGGGTGCCAGGTCACCTCCTCAAAATTCTTTGAAAAAATTAAAACGGGTAACTATCCACACAAAATGAAAAAATGCCAAATATTAGGCCAGTATCTCAAATAGATTTCAAGTTATATCCCTTTGAAATTTGAATAATATTTATAGTTTTTTGGCGAACCCATTTTCAGCCAACTTTGGCAACTTATTGCTCCAAATTGATTGCTTATACAAGGCTGAAATTGGGCATACTAACCATATGTATCCCCTAGAATCGAAAAATGGCCTGAGCTTCTGTGTATCTTGATCCACTTTTGCATGGTAAAACCTCAAAATCAGCCGAAAACACAAAATGCCCAAAAACGAGACCACATTTTATGACCTGTAACTCAGGAACTAAGTAAGATAAAAGACTAGAAATCATTTTTTTTTATGATTTTATGATATACCTCTCTGTAAAAATGCAGTAATCCAAGTAATATCATTTGTAGAAGTTTTTTAATGAAATAATTTCTAAGTAATTATATTCCAGTTTTGCCCCAAAATGCCCTTTTTGGGGCAAAAAAAAATGACCATGTCACCAGTTATTCATCTCTGAAATTTTTACTTGCAATCTTATAAATGTGAACAATGTCTGACAAAAAAAATTAGATTGATGTTCTGCTTACTTTTTTTGTTATGAATTTTTAAATTGTTCAAAATTTTCATTACCGAAACAGGTATAGGCCTGCTGCTTTTTTGTGGTGAATGTTTCTGGGATCTGCACAGTACCTTTGATTCTTCTCATAGCAAGTTGAAAACACATTTTCTCATGATGATAAAACACAGAATCAATCTGCAGAACACCAGACCGCCACTGCATTAAGGCAGTATCCTCACTTGAGAAAGTATCTAGTCCCAATAGTCCAGTTTTTCTTGTAAATTTCCTTGAATGACATGCATCATCTAAATGGATTCCAATACTGCACCAAGGTAAATTACTCCCCTCCATTTCAGTGCTCATGATGATCTAATAATCCCAAAGTGGGACTGTCTCCTTTTATAGTGAACTATTATTGCACAATTCAGTAATACAAGTTTGGGCTCATTTTGGATTACTTCAGAAGCCTGTGATCAGTCAAGTCATGGCATGTTTGAGGCACTGATGTCATCCCCAAACAGTCATCCCCAACAAAAACAATGAAACCAATGAAATTGAGGAATAAATCTGTGGAATCTAGCAAACACCTTAATATTCTGAGAAGACCTCTGTCATGTATTGTACTTTTAGATGGTGTATCATGTTCAAAAAAATTTTTAATCAATGTTTTGTTTTATATTTAGTAGATAACAGCACTTGCAGCAGGCCTATACCCGTTTAGTCAACAAAATATACATTTTCAGAACATATTTTAAAAATTCATAACAAAAAAGTAAACTGAACATCATTCAGATTTTTTTGTCAGACACTGTTCACATTGATAAGATTGCACAGTAAAAATTTCATAGAGATGAATAACTGGTGACATGGTCATTTTTTGCCCCAAAAATGGGCATTTTGGGGCCAAACCGGAAAAATTTACTTAGAAATTATTTCATTAAAAAACTTCTACAAATGATATTACTTGGATTACTGCATTTTTACAAAGAGATATATCATAAAATCCTAAAAAAAATGAATTCTAGCCTTTTATCTTACTTAGTTCCTGAGTTACAGGTCATAAAATGTGGTCTTGTTTTTCGGCGTTTCGTGTTTTCGGCTGATTTTGAGGCTTTACCGTACAAAAGTAGATCAAAATACACAGAAGCTAAGGCCATTTTCAGATTCTAGGGGATGAATATGGTTAGTATACCCAATTTCAGACTTGTATAAGCAATCAATTTGGAGCAATAAGTTGCCAAAGTTGGCTGAAAATGGGTTCGCCAAAAAACTTAAAATATTCAAATTTCAAAGGGCTATAACTTGAAATCTATCTGAGATACTGGCCTAATATATTTACATTTTTTATTTTGTGTGAATATTTATTCGTAAATTTTTTCAAAAATTTTTGAGAAGGTGACCTGGAAAATTTCTCAAAATCTGGATGATTTGACATGGAATGACCCTGAAGCATTTGCTGGAATGCGAGCGAATACTATTGCCCTACAGAATTCATGATTCATCCTGCTGCTTTTGTCAGTAGGATGTTATTCCCCACTTAAACAGGGTGTTTTTGGCTTTTTTTTGTTTGTTTTTTGCCAGAAGTTAGACTTTCCCATGATTTACATCTTGTTGTGATCCCTCTGTATTTACTCTAGTGAAATCTTCTCTTTTTGACACTGATACAGCTGCTCCTTGAGACTGGTTTCAGGTCGGCGAAGTGTTGAGAAGAGGGTATTCTCGATCAGCAAAAAAAAAATTGTTCTGTCGTCCCCCAGAGTTGTTATCCTAAAATAACAAAAACTTCATGTCCAAATATTTATGGACCTGATTGTAAGTACACTGATAAAGCTCCTGTATGTTTTTCAGAGTGTTTAATTTAAGTAAATTTCCACATTTCCCTCTGTGTATCTGACAGCTGCTTCACTACACAACCCTGCACATCAGCAAACGCATAAACACAACCGATGAGGGCAAAAAAGAGAGCTGTGGTCATGGGTTTGAATCCGGCGTGGGGCTTTTCTATGTGGAGCTTGCATGTTCTTCCTGTGTTCATGTGGGTTTCCTCCCACAGTCCAAAGACATGCACATCAGGCTAACTGGAGACACTAAATTTCCTGTCGGTATGAGGATGAGAATGAATGGTGTGCGCGTCCTGTGATGGATTGGCGAGCTGTCCAGGGGGGGTCATTGCCTTTCATCCATAGTCAGCTGGGATAAGCTCCAGCTCCCCCTGCGACTCAACTGAGGAAGAAGCAGGTGTAGACGATGGATTTATTTATTTACTTTTTTGAGAATTACATTTTGAAGAAATTTGTAGATGGTGCCTTGAATCTCAGGACACAAGAAACAAGAATTTGCTCTTTTGTGGAAATGTGAGTAAAACGTCCAAATTTTGTAGCATTATTATTTATAAAAATAAAGAATGTAAATGGTTGTCTATTATGCCAGCATTACTGATTCGTAATTTGTTTGATTATTTGAAGTTTTGTTGTGCTGGAATCCAAATATCCCAGCACAAAACAGATTTCACTGCATGAAAGAAAACTGAGGGCACTTGTCTGGAACTTAAATGTGTTTCTAGCCACACACATTCTTTTTTTTTTTGTTTTTGTTTGAAGGATCCTCTTCATCAATGCTGTTTTGCTCTTCTCAAGCAAAATTGATTAGCATATTCAGGTAGGCCCTATTTGTCCTCTGAACAAGCAAATTTTGTTACAACCCCTGTGTCTCAGAAATTGTCTCCGCTCCCTTTTTCAGCAACGTGTGTGGCTATTAGACTTATTGTTTTCCTCTGTTGGTTTTGTCTTGCATGCCTCCCCTTCCAGGTGTAATCATTTGTTCCTTCTATTGGCTTGGTGTTTAAAAGGGGATTTTCTTTCAGTGGTCATTGCTGGATTGTCAGGGACTGTACTGCCAAGCAACCAGTCATTTGGTCATCTAGATATTGTTTAAAGAGTTTGTATTCCAAGTATCACGGATGTAAATGTGTTTGTCTTCGTAGTTTAGCAAATGTTAATAAAACTTGAAATTATAACTACAGCTTGTAGTCTAGCTGTTAGAAATAAGTTCCCGGGTCTAGAAATAAGCTTCCACATCTTATTCTCAGAGACCAGGATTGGGAGTTCATTCCTGATAACCCAGTTGACCAGTTCTCTTCTTCTGTCCAGTTTATTATGAACACCTCCCAAACCCTCAACAGGGTTCAGGTATCCCTGCAAAAAATATGCTATAGGAATCCTATAGGACAGTTCAATAGAATTCTATAGAACTTTAGTACCTCGAGTCCTATAGAAAAAAAGTTCTATAGAAAATTTCCATGCTGAAACCCTTCCATGGAAAATTTCATAGAACAACTCTTGTTGAACTTTTTCATTTCTTTTTCCATCTTCAAATCCCACCCGAATCTGGAAGGCAACAAACAAAGCTGCATGTTATATTCTCCCTTCATGGTTCCTTCCCAATTTGCAGCCCTCTAGCGCAATGGCCAATTTTGTGGCTCTTTGTCCGGGCGATATCGTATTCCTGTTCCTTCTGCTCCTTTTACCCAGCTGGTGCTTTAACCGAGTCAACTATCTGGCAACTGGGAAACTTGTATTGTACTTGATCCTGATCAAGATGGCTCAACAGATGGCCTGTAGTCAGGTTTTGTTTGTTGTCTTCTAATTATTGGAGTTTTTTGCCCTCTCAGGGTCTTCCGTGGGAATTCAAAAGGAACTGAGTGCCTTCACTGAAAAGGAATGCCATGTTAGTAATCCTGTTAGTGACCATGATACATGTATAAAGATGGTGGGAATAAGTCTTTGCACCTCAAATTGTATTCAAATTATTCTAAATCTGCATATAATCTGCAATCACATGCATGTAAATGGAAAGGAATAATTTTATTGAATTTTTTAAAATTAAGTCCCTTGTTCAAAAGCTCAAACTTTCAACATAATTCTGTCTTCGTGTCACTTTTGAAACATATTTTCCATTATAGCATGAATAAAGTTGTAATCTTACATTTATATTTTTGAATTGCTGCCGAGGCAAATGGAAAGTGTCTCTTCATATACCTGAACAATAATACTGCTAAATTGTCCATTCAGTCAGTCAATCAATCGTCTGATCAGAGAATGAATTGGTATGAGCCATCTTTTTATGTGCCTGGTACCCCATGTGCTTAAAGCACACCTTAAAGTTAAAAGGACAAGATTTCCTTGCTACTTCAGTATAGTGGATATCAGTGCATATTGCAAACATTTTCATACCATTAGTCCCCACCATCTGCATGTTCTAGAACCGGGTTTTTATAAGGTTTCATTGACCCTTCTCCCCAGAGCATTGCAAGGAGTTAAATAGATTTTTATTTCTAAAGATGTCTTTCCCATTAATAAATTGTTCTATTAGAAGGTCCTTGTGACCATCAAAGTCCTATAGAAACATTTTTTTCAACTTGGGTGTTTTTTATTGGAAGGTGAGGTGATGCTCCTTTCCCCAATAAACTAAAACACAGTTTCTGCTGTTCCTTTAGAACCAGGAAAATTTTCAACTAGGGGTTAGAACATATTATTCTACTAAAATGCTTCCCATCCTTCCATGTGATTGGCTAGCCAATTCCATAGAATTCCATAGAAGTCCTATAGAACATTTTTTGCCGGGATGGGACAGCGATCCTGTTCATCTACTTCCCTCTTCTAGCAAGCTCAAGCAAGGGTGAATCACCTGGCAGCTGCACAGGGAAGCCACTGGCCCAGAGAATGCTGAGCTCCTACCCTGGCGATTGTATATCAGAGCTGCACTGTTCCCTGGTCCTTTTAGCTACAGCCTCATCCATACCGTATTCCCTGGATAAATACTCCTGATTGGATTATACCCATGTCTGCATTTGGTTCTCTGTCTGGATCATAACAAATTTAAATTTAGAAAATTTAGTCCCTTGTCCTCGAGAAAATAAGACCAACTTTCATGTCTCACCTCTGAAACATATTTTGATGTATTTTCCCAATTGAACAGCAGCTTGTATCTTTCACAAAAATGGTTTTGTTATCTTGCTGCTGGTTGTAACAATCAGCGTAAAGGACAAGTTCTGGCTTTAGCTGAACAATAATGTTCTGTCGTCCATTGAGGCAAAACATTAAAGCCATTTACTTCAAGAAATGTTTACTACAGGAGCCATCTTCAATATCTGCCATCTTTCATAGATTCAACATCGAACCGGAAACATTCTGAGGAGATTCAGGAACATGTCTTCATGACAGCAACATTCTGACCCCTGTCTGCATGTTGTCTCAGCCATTTTATTCCTTTTTCATTCTTGCTTGGTGGAAGAACGAATTTCTAGATATTTTAATAGGATTGGTTGACATAAATAAATGAATGTTTTTTTCTTGTCAATTATTTGTGGGTTTTGATATGAAACCATTTTAGTTTCTCTCTTGGCTTTTTTTTTTTATTGGAAGTGAGTGATGCTCCTTTGAAAATAAACTAAAAACAGTCTGCTGATCTTTTGGACCCAGGACTGTTGAGGTTAGTTTCAGTAATAGTCTGACCCTTAACATGTATTTTCAATGTATGTATTTTAACACGTATCTTTCAGTTAACTCAGGAATCGTACCCAAAATCTGGCAAACTGCATGTGCTTCTCTGCTGAGAGTGCTGCTCTACACAAGTCACTTTATAACTGTGTGGTGAAAACCTGCCTCCTGCTGGTACAGCCTACGGTTATACAGTTATATGTATTCAAAACAGCACTAAGTTTTCGGGTGAGTGACGACTCGGGGCATATATCCCGAAATGTGTGTTAATGTTGCAACTCAGAAGCCCCAGCCGCATAGTGTATTTTGGGATCAGGAAAGAGGAATTTCAGGTTAAAATGAATTGATATTTCAGTATGTGAATCACAAAATGTATGGCTAAACTTGATGGGTAAAATTACTATTAATATGCAAATTTCCACTGGAGCCCATGTTAAAGAACTTCCTTTTCCACCCCAAAGATGAAAGGAAAACACCAATGAAACAAATGAGGACATAATCACAACAGGGAACAGTGACATCGGTAACTCTACTTTCTTCATGTTCGCATGCCAAGCAAACCAATAAACCCATACAGCAAGACACTTCGCTGGCACCTCAGTTAAAACCATGAAATCAATAAATAGAAATTGATGAAGTAATGGTTCTCCACTACCTGTGATAATGCCATAAGCGCATGAATCACTGTCTCTTAGCCAAATGGTGCTCTCATGCATGAATTATGATAAACTCAGTCAGGATTTTTTTTACTAATATGCAGCAGTGCCCAAAATTGCAGGCATATATAGAGAAAAAACACTTTTAAACAGCTGTACACTGTAGTGACCTCCATGTATGAAAGGGTTAAAGACATCATTTCTGCAACCATATCCAAGTCTCAATTGTCCACATGTAACTACATTTCAACTGTTTTATTTGTTTCATGAAATATTATTCACAAACTTACAGTGAGTTTTGCCCAAGATTGTATTATAAAATACAATTGGGAAATTTTCATGACTTCAATAAGTTCAGATGAACAAACTCAGAGATACTTTCATTAGTTTTATTCAAAAGTAACAGGCGACTACAGAGTTGCTGGATGGAGCCCTCAGAGGAAATACTGAGGAACTGACTCCCCTCTGCAGAGATAAAGTTGGGTCCTTAAACAGAATGTAAAGAAAAAACTGCTGTTCATTCCTTGACTAAAGGCCTTGACTTTACTCCAAAACTGCTCCTGTGGTTTACCCCTGCCCTCTCTCTGTCTTGGTCTTCCTACTTGCTACTGTTCTTTCAATCAGTTCTCTCAGGGCTTTCTTGCAGAGGAGAAATGTGTTCTCATCGGACTTTCTCTCCTTAAATGAAAAATTTCAGTTTAAGTCTATCTAAGGACTATCTTGACCTGAGGAGCTGTGAAAGCAACACATTTTACATGATATGGAGGATCTCAGAAGTACTTCCACTCCTCTGAAATCACACAGCATCCAAACACCTGCAGGAAGCTACACTGGTTACCATGTCTCGTCTGCATTTTAGTGCCAGGCTTCTTGCTCAGCTCGAGAGATAAACAGAGCTGCAGGTATAAGAGCCGCTCACGTGGTTTCTTAGCTTTGATCAAGTGCTCGCGAAGTGAAGATTATAAGCCACAGTGTCCGCTATTTTTATATTTTTTTTTTTTTTTTTTCTCAAGGGTGTAATCAGATAAGTATGACATACCCGTGCATTTTATCACTGCACTGCAACTTTCTTCCTGTATGTGGCAGGAAAATTGTGGGGAGTGCAGACGCATGTGAACATGTGTTTGTGATCAATAAATGTAGCAGGTGTTTTCTTCTTGAGTTATGTGCAAGTGCATGTGTTAGTGTTTTTAATCTCTTCAATATTGTGCTGGCAATTTCATGACTGGGATCTTGAGCTTTAATTAAAATTAACTGCACTTTCATAGCATTGTATCTGATTACTATATTGCATTATTTTTGCTCCCTGATACAAAGGTTTGATAGGATTTAATTGCTGCACTGTTGCAATCTGTAGGTCTCCAGTGCACAAGCATAGTCTGACTCATGCAGGCTGGATGTCAGAGTTCACACTGCGGACTCCGCAACATGTGCAATCAGAGCCTTATCTGACCAATGATACCTATGATACCAGAGAAAACTAGTTGTGTGTATCACAATTCAAAAACAATTTCTTTGGTACATTGCTGGGGATAGCCAGTATTTGCATCCAGCCTACAGAGCCCCCTGGGGGCAAAATTTTCAGAATTTTGATGTTGACTACCATCTACACTGAAAATACTACGATTGAGATTTTACTAATGCCGTAATGTACCCCAAAGGGACTATGTACCCAGAGATTTCAAATCTCTATCTTGCGGGGTAAACAGAATAGTGCCATCTAAACATAGGCAAAATATGCTATGAAATGGTCCGTTTTGAATTTTTTTTTCCAAATTTGGCTCCATCTAGCTTGAAAAGTGTAGATACTACCAAAGAAGTGTTTGGTATTCCTGAAAAAAGAGTTCCAAAAGCACAAGAAACAGCATTTACCACCACAGTACATATCTGGATTTTTGAGAAAATATACCGCAAACATGCATCAAAAATCAATTTTGACCATCTTTCTGGCCGTCCATTGCACAGACCCAGCAAGATCCCAAGGTAATATTCACTGAAAATGATCGTCTTGTTGTGAGTTAACACATAATAAAGAATTCTACATTGGTACATGTCAGGGATATTATTTTTTTCCATTCCCATTTCCAATTTTTATTGTTATTTCTCAAATAATTCTGGCTCAATACTATAGTTACCCAGCTTGGCCACTAGGTGGTACTGATGTCCGACCAAACTTGACGTGTCACAGGTCATGATAAAAGTATAACATATTTGTTACTGTGTACCCTCAAGTCATGATAGTTCATGTAAAATGTGGTGTCAACAGCTTTTGGACGACAAAACTGAGCCACTTTAGTGGCTTCCAGGTGGCACGACCAGCAGGTGAAGTTAGATAAGGACCCAAAAATTCAGCTTTTTCGGTAAGACATCCTTATCTACCAATATGCCAACTTTCATTCAATTCCAGGGGGGTCAACTGTGCACCGAACGTCGATCTCTCATGGAATGGCTCTTACTAAACAGTTAACCACCTTTCTAGGTAATTTCATTATCGAAGTTGCTTAACACAATTCTGCAGTATCATTAGATAGCCTTTAACATTTCAGCATATCCAACATTTAATTTGTAAGTGCGATGAATGTTCTGGCCATCATAGTTAGCCTACAACTTAGTGACCTAAAGAGCTAATTAAAGACAGCCCTTCATAGGCTACTCACTGACTGAGTTTTTATTTGATGCACTGAACTGAAAACAGCTGCTTTTTGGGAGTGGGCATGGACGAATTGAACAGAAATCATAAGTTCATATAGGTCAAAATTGGCTGCAAATCAGAAAATGTAAGTGAATTGTGAAGTCTTAACATCATTTGATCAGACCTCAAGTGTAATTGTTTACTTCCAGCCCAGAGTCAGAATTGGTGGAGCAATGATCCCTGACCGTAGCACTGCAGGGGCAATCGCCCCAATGCTCCCTTCGTAGTCAATGCCAGTGACGGCATGTACCATAGACTGAGAAACTCTGGTCTGTATCACTTGTTCTTCAGGATATTCAGATAAACTACAACCCATCTCTTGCGTATTACTACCAAATCCTGCGACACAACGTGGTATTTTGAAAAAAAATCATAAAGGCAGACTGAAAGAACATCAGAACTCCAGACATTTCAATGTGTTTTGTTTGCTTCGCCTGGAAAAATTTATGCCGCTTACGCATGGGCGGCATTGGGGTAGTGCTTGCTGGTGCAGAGATTTCAATAGCACCACCAAGAAAATAACTATTTTTTCATTTAAATTCTCACTATACTTTCTCTGAATATTTTTGAATTAATTATTTTTGAAGGTCAGATCCACTCGACACCTCTTTTGTTGTCAGTACAGTGTGAGATGCTTATAGATCTTTATACCACAGTCTGGGTGAATAATTTTTTCTGATTGGCTAGCAGGTATGCATTAAAACTGTGGAACTGCACAGATAGTTTGGCTACAGTAGTTTCACCGTTCTAAATTCATCAGCTGGCCAACCTGTAAACATAGCAACATTAGAGCACTGGCATTTGGCTGGGTATAACAGAAACCTACTCATTTATCTCTAGTAAATTTGGTGGCATCAGATAAGTTGCATCCTGGGGGGTGGTTTACAATAGGTACTTCAGTGATAATGAGCGTAAATATTAAAGTAGCAAAATAATCACGCTTTATTCATTAAACAATAGTAATCATGTACGGTCAAAAAGGAAGCTAACATGTCCAGTTCATGTGTCAGCAACTGTTGACAGTTCTCTTACTTCAGGCTATGGCAACAGACTGATTTCAGCTAGCTGGCTCTACAAAATAAGTTCATTATAATTGCGAGTAGCAAGTTAGCTAGACAATTGCGCATAATGTTGTGTTATGCATAATCTCCATTTCAGCTGGAATCCGTTACCAAATCATTAGCTAGTAAAAGGATGTTAGCGTGCACCAAAAAAAAATCTTTCTCCATGAAGGTAAGTTGAATTAAGTTAGCTTGTTCCATTTAGCTTGGCCTATAGTACTGGCTATGAGAAGGCGGCGCCTGTTTAATGATTACCAGCATGTTTTTTAAGTGCGAAACTTTCATCAAAAATTTCTGAATGCTTTGATTTGATATTGCTGGCAAATGACTATGGTATAAGCAAAATAATCAACTCGTAGGTGTGCATCACACGGTTTTAAGGCACTTTGCGGAGGCAACCACCCTCCGCGACACATTGGGTGGTTATTCGCCTCCGCGTCGGGCTTTAAAACCGTGTGATGCACACCTACGAGTTGATTATCCCTTACATATAGAACACTAGATTGCTGACAGGGTACGCTCAAGTGAATCATCTGTTCCAGCAGTATATACACCTGGAGGTAAAATTTGCACGTAGACTCCCATTTATTTTTGCCTACTTTAAAATTACATTTTCAGAAACACTTGCATGTGAGTCGGTGTTATTTTGGTATTGCTGTGAAAGCAGAGCAACATTTTGTCATCCTTAACCTATCGAGACCAGGGGGGAGGCTTTTTATGCCTGCGCCAATTTTCACGTCGTATAATTTCTGAACAGCTTGAGCTAGGACCACCAAACTTGGTGACTTTTCTTAAAACTTGTCTGGGAACAATTTTATACCAATAAGTCAAGTCTACCATCTTCGCCGTTTCCATGGCAGCGGTTTTCTAACAGGTATGTCTGACAAAAAATCACCGATTTTGGTTTCATCAATATGTAGTTTGTAGATTTTCTTTTTAACATATACTTTTTCCATTATATTTACAATATCTTATGTAATTTAAAGTCAGCTTTGTTAAATAGAATTAATTATGCTAATTTGATGACGTTATTGAATTTATTTTATTTTCCTATGATGAAGGCTTCTACTTCCAACAAATAGATGTTTCCATTATTAAGGTGGTCTTTAAACCTCTATATTATTCAATATACTAAACAGAAAGGATTGGGATAAGAACAGCCTTACCCAACCTGTAATCCTTAAATGAAAGTTTAAAACACCCTTTCTTACCCTGAACAATTTCTTGAATAAACACCATTCAGAAAGCAAGATTTGCTGTAAATGTAGTTACAACTCAATACAACAAGTCAATTATTATTGCGTTACATCAAGGGTTCCAAAGCGATGCAGCCATTACGGCCGTATGTATTTTCCGTTCAAGGTTCTGCAATCTGCTGTTGTCAGAGTTCCATTTCGGAGAAAACCCGAACACGGGAGAATGGACACCTATAGCAAACTCACACAGTTTTATCCGCCAGAAATAAACCCATCCACCTGCTTGTGTTGAATCAACAATTTCCAAATCATCCAAAATATAAAACATCCTTGTTTAGCCAAATAGATTTTTTTTGGATGCCATTTTAAGGTGGTCTTTAACCCAGGAAGATGGCTATATTGGGCTGCAAATATACTTATTTAAAGAAAAAAAAGTTTTTCCTTGAAAAACAAGAACAAGTTTTGGGTTGCTTTATCCACGAAACTAGCTAAATCCTTGAAATTCAAAGTCCATTTCTAAGAAAAAACATTCTGAGAAATGAAAAAACATTTATAGTGAAAAAAAAAAAATTTGTGTATTTTATGGCCTCTGCTGAGCTGGTGCATTAAATGGGATAAATTAAGATAAACTGTATTCTGGGTAATAAAAATCATAATGACATCATAATAGGTCATAATAATACCAAAATAATTCTAATGATTTAGTTTTACGTGTACATCATCCCCTGCAAATTTGGTGGTCATTTAAAATGACAAGGCTTATATCGTTACGGACTGTCCTTCCTTTCATTTGGGGGCATAAAATTTGACTTCAGTGGAAACCACATTCACTTATTTTACCAGAAAAGTTAACGAGTTTGGTGTGTGTTCTGGTAGGTCATATTAATGACCCCTTTGGAATACAGCTGCTTGGAAGTTTTAGCTGTTATAAGAAATGTCGATGAATGTTTGTATACATTATCAAATTACTTTTTTAAGACATCCTTTAAAACGGTTTCAATATGCCCGTTGACTTTCATTCCATTCCAGTTGGTCAAGCTTTTTTTTCAAACGTTCTTATCTCTCATGGAATGGCTCTTTCCACTAAACAGTTAACCACCTTTCTAAAGTAATTTTTTTGATTGATCGAAACTTATTTTTATACAATTCTCCAGTATCATTAGATAGCCTTTAACATTTCAGCATATCCAATATTTAATTTGTAAGGGATCAGATGAATGTTCTGGCCGTCATAGTTAGCCTTCAACTTAGTGACCTAAGAGCTAATTAAAGACTAGAAAAACCGAAA
Source organism: Gymnothorax javanicus (assembly GCA_029692085.1). NCBI lineage: Eukaryota > Metazoa > Chordata > Actinopteri > Anguilliformes > Muraenidae > Gymnothorax > Gymnothorax javanicus. Next base: position 66,629,506 of record CM056200.1, read on the forward strand.
CTTCAACTGACTGAGTTTTTATTTGATGCACTGAACTGAAAAGAGCTGCTTTTTTGGGACTGGGCATGGATCATTTAACAGCTTGAACAGAAATCATAAGTTCATACATTCAAAATTTGGCTGTGTAATCAGAAAATGTACAGTGAATTAAGCATCTTAACATCATTGATCAGACTTCAAGTGTCTTGTTTCCTTCCAGCCCTGGAGTCCCAGAATTGGTGGTGGTAATGATGCCCTGCCAGTTCTATTATATGATTAGCACTGCAGGGCAATCGCCCCAATGCTCCCTTCGTAGTCAATGCCAGTGACGGTATGTACCATAGAAGAAACTCTGGTCTGTATCACTTGTTCTTCAGGATATTCAGATAAACTACAACCCATCTCTCATGTATTACTACCAAATCCTGCTACACAACGTGGTATTTTGAAAAAAAAAATCATAAAGGCAGACTGAAAGAACATCAGAACTCCAGACGTTTCATTGTGTTTTGTTTGCTTGGCAGTAAAAATGGAAAAATTTATTTAAAGCCTATTTTGCTGATCCTTCTTTTAATACATATTAGTAATGTTATTGGGGTCAGTGCTTGCTGGTGCAAAATTTAAATCGAAAAATAGCCAAAAAAAACCTAACGTCAGGTTGTATTTTCACATTGAAAATTATAGCTAATACTTTTTCTGAATATTTTTGAATTGATTATTTTTGAAGGTCAGATCCACTCAGACACCTCTTTTGTTGTAAAAGCTACGGTGTTTACTTTTGAGACGCTTATAGATCTTTTTACCACAGTCTGGGTGAATACTCTTTTTGTCTGATTGGCTAACAGCCACGCATTAAAACTGTGGAACTGCACAGATAGTTTGGCTACAGTAGTTTCACTGTTCTAAATTCATCAGCTGGCCAACCTGTAAACATAGCAACAGTAGAGCACTGGCATTTGGCTGGGTATAACAGAAACCTACTCATTTATCTCTAGTAAATTTGGTGGCATCAGATAAGTTGCATCCTGGGGGTGGTTTACAATAGGTACTTCAGTGAACGTGATAATGACCGTAAATATTAAAGTGATTGTCTGTAGCACAGCGGCTAGCAAAGTAATCACGCTTTATTCATTAAACGATAGTAATCATGTACGGTTAAAAAGGAAGCTAACATGTCCAGTTCATGTGTCAGCAACTGTTGACAGTTCTCTTACTTCAAATGCTATGGCAACAGACTGATTTCAGCTTGTGCTGGCTCTACGGAAATAAGTTCATTGTAATTGTGAGTAGCAAGTTAGCTAGACAATTCTGAGCGCATAATGTTGTGTTATGCATAATCTCCATTTCAGCTGGAATCCATTACCAAATCATTAGCTAGTAAAAGGATGTTAGCGTGCACAAAAAAAAAACCTTTTATGTTCCTCCATGAAGGTAAGTTGAATTCCAAGTTAGCTTGTTCCATTTAGCTTAGCCTATAGTATGTGGCTATGAGAAGGCAAATTTTTTCGCGACGCCTGTTTAATGATTACCAGCTTGTTTTTTAAGTCTGCGAAACTTTCATCAAAAATTTCTGAATGCTTTGATTTGATATTGCTGGCAAATGACTATGGTATAAGCAAAATAATCAACTCGTAGGTGTGCATCAAACGGTTTTAAGGCACTTTGCGGAGGCAACCACCCTCCGCGACACATTGGGTGGTTATTCGCCATCCGGGGTCAGCCTGATACATCCCCAATTAAAACCGTGTGAAAAGCACACCTACGATGGTTGATTATTTCCCTTACATATTGAACACTAGATTGCTGACAGGGTACGCTCAAGTAAAGCATCTGTTCCAGCAGCATATACACCCGGAGATAAAATTTGCACGTAGACTCCCATTTATTTTTTTCCAACTTTAAAATTACATTTTCAGAAACACTTGCATGTGAGTCGGTGTTATTTTGGTATTGCTGTGAAAGCAGAGCAACATTTTGTCATCCTTAACCCTATCGAGACTCAGGGGGGCTTTTTTATGGTCTTTTTAATTTTTCACGTGTCTATAATTTCTGAACAGCTTGAGCTAGGACCACCAAACTTGCGGTGACTTTTCTTAAAACTTGTCCAAACAATTTTATAGCAATAAGTCAAGTCTACCATCTTCGGAATTTGCCCGTTTCCAAGCGGTTTTTCTAACAGGTATGTCTGACAAAAAATCACCGATTTTGGTTTCATCAATGTAGTTTGTAGATTTTCTTTTTAACATATACTTTTTTCCATTATATTTACAATATCTTATGTAATTTAAAGTCAGCTTTGTTAAATAGAATTAATTATAATTTATGACATCATTTTTGAATTTTACACCTTTTTTGTTGTAAGTGATGAAAGCTTCTACTTTTTTTTTTTCCAACATTCAATTTATCTATTTTATTCCTCCTAGGGTGATGGAAATTCTCCGCTATCCCAGATGACTTCCAACAGGAACCCACCCTAACAGCATCAGATGTTTTTTTTTCACACACAGCATTTGCTCTCATTAAACTCATACCTATGGGCAATTTCCAGTGTCTCCAATTAAATCAACATGCATGTCTTTGGACAAAAAAATAAGTTCATTGTAATTGCCGATAAGAACCCCTCAATTTCGCAAACACGGGGTAGAACATGCAAACTCCACACAGAAAGGCCCTAGGCCAGAATCGAACCCACGAACTTTAATGCTGTTTATAAGTTTACAGTTTAACCACTAAAATTACATTTTCAGAAACACTTGCATGTGAGCCACCTGAACTTCCAACAAATAGATTTTTTTTTTCCATTATTAAGGTGGTCTTTAGGCTCTATATTGAAAATCAATATACTAAAGAGAAAGAAGTTGACGATAAGAACAAAGCAAGTTTTGCTTATTCTGGGTAATCCTTGAAATGAAAGTTTATGATTCATTTCTTTCCAAAAAAATTATATAAGAACTTCTAAGAAAAAACATTCTGAGTAAATGAAAAACTATTTTTTTCTGGAACATAAATAGAATTTTGTGTATTTTATGGCCTCACGGAGCTGGTGCATTATGGGATAAATTAAGCAAAGTATTCTGGGTAATAAAAATCATAATGACATCATAATAGGTCATAATAATACCAAAATAATTATGCTTGATTTAGTTTTACGTGTACATCACATCATCCCCTGCAAATTTGGTGGTCATATCCAAAAACCGTTCTGACTGGGGGGGGGGGCAAAAATTTGAAGATCAAAAATGTGAAACCACATTCACGTGCGACCAGAAAAGTTAACGAGTTAACGTGACTGAGGCTATTAATGACCCCTTTGGAATACAGCTGCTTGGAAGTTTTAGCAGTTATAAGAAACGTCGATGAATGTTTGTATACATTATCAAATTACTTTCTGGTTTCTTCACTTCATTGTACCCTGGTTCAGCATAAATGACGTCAACCGAATTGTTTATATTGAATCATATGGCTAATGCCAACGATGTTAAATGGAGGCACTAGTCAAGTCTAGCAACTCCTTTAACTAGTTTCACCTTTCAAAATGCTACTTGTCAAAACGATCACTGCACAGCACTGATCGAGGGGATGGTGAAAAGTTCTTTCTCCTGACTTATAACAGATGAGCCTTTCTCTCCTCCTTGTGTTTTAGAACTCAGTATAAACAGACAAAGCAACTTATACACTGTCATAAATATTTTGCAGGTAAGAAGTATTGACATTGAATGTCAATTACAAGTAGCAAACTTGGTGGCCACTATGTTAAATTTATTAACTGCTATGTCAACGTAATTTCTGCGCTGGTAAGGTTGCCAAGGTAGCTAGCTGGTGACTGTTAACAATCGCTAGGGTTTGGTTTTAGTCAGCGGTCTATTCAAGTCCATGGGATGGCAAATTGGCTAGCAAGCATGCAGACACGATTTTCTCAATTAAATTAATAAATTTGCATTTCTAGGATAACTTGCTCATGAAATGTTTTATTACAGCCCTTCGAATGAATATTGCTGCAAAACGCAGCCAGACATCTTGGCATTTTAACAACAGTCTTAACTTATTTGAAATTGGCTTCATAGGGAACCATTCATTTTAATGAAGAAGTTGGTTGTATCAATATGCTTCACTTTGGGTGATGTAAATATGACATCATCAGCAATCTAGTGCTCTAAATGGTTATATCTATGCTATTAAGCCTATTGGTTTTGCTTAAGGACTTCCAAAGGGTGATTCTTGGTTTTTGTTTCAATTATTGTTTCGTTTATTGCATATGATTTGTCCTACAACTCCGACAAAGCCTCGCATCTGCTGTGTTCCTTATTGTCTTTAATATAGGCTATCTTGTGGTGTTGTCTGTCACAATAATCTGAGAAGTAGAAGACACTGTTTTTCAGTTGAAAAGCACGCATTTAATGCTGGTTGCTGGATTGGTGTTTGATTGATGATGTGCACTCTGGCTCGGAAGCTCTGATAGTTTAATGTTTATGCTCTTGTGTAGCCCGCGGTGTCTCCCATGTTGCTGAGGCAGTTTATTTGTTTATGAAATACAAAAATCTCTAGTTTTCTGAATCAATAGACGCATTGGTGAAAACATATCTGAAACTTACTCTTGAATCCCACGCGTCTGGCTTTTGCGCAAATAAAGGCTACCATACGATACATTCATCAGCCCCGTCACTGAATGATTCAGCGCCACTATAGCACCAGCAAGAAAAAATCCCTGGCGCTGCCACTGCGCTCACGTCATTTCCGCCTTCCCCTCGCTGGCAAAAAGGCTTTCAGATCATGGATGGCAAAAAAAAAAAAAAAATCTTTATTCGCAAACATTTGGTTTATTTCACATGGAATGGCTTATCTAATGAAATTTTGGGGATATTTTCAGCATTTTCAGAAATAGCTATGATGTGGTATCATGAGCGCTTTAGTAAAAAACAGTGACTGGGCTTGAAAGGCCTTTGTCAGGGAGGTTACGAAGAACCCAATGCCACTCAGACAGAGCTTCAGGAATCCCTCTTGGGATTGGGGGACCTGTCTGAAGCACAGCCATTTCAGAAGCACCCCATTAATCAGGCCTTTATTGTGAAGTAGCTAGAATGAAGGCATATGTCAGTCCAGCTGAGCTGGCATATTTTGTGTAGCTTTTTTTTTTTTGCAGCTTCAACACATATCAGTAAGTTTTTTCATTTATTATTGAAAAAATAAATCAAAAATCAATCCTTTTCCAGAGATAAATAGGATAAATCTTGCTGTGCTTAAGGCGACAGTTTCATGTTTGGTATCAAGGCTTCGTTGCATAGGGTCTCATACAGCACTGCCAAACCCAGCACCGAAAACTTTATTCTTCTCAGAAATAAGACACATTCTCCTCAATGTTGTGTTGGGAGGGCGTGGTCTTCTGCTGCTGGGCGGAGACCTGACCGCCTGCTGTGATGCAGAATTGGAAATATATGAGCAAAATGTTAACAATGCGCGTTGATTTGTTACTTTGTCCGATTGAAGAGTCCCTGAAATACTCTTATGAGGCAGCAGTGAGCGTGATTGGTCGGGGGAGGGAGGGAAAGAGTTTGCGTCTGAGAGAGGGGTGCAGTCTATATACAAGGGCTCAGTGTCACTCAGAGCTCAGAGCTGCAGGTGTTCACATCCACTCAGCACTGAGGAAGGGTCCGTATGTTTGAGCTTATGAAGATGGAGAGATGTCTATTTTTCTTCTCTCTCTCCTCCCTGCTCCGGCTCTCCACAGCTGGTGAGTTACACCTTCATCCTTGTCCCCAGCTTCTCGACAGCCAATCTGGGATTGTGGGTTAGAGGGTCAGCATGTCGAAATTAAGGGTTATAAACAACTTCTAAACACCTGTGATTACTAAAGCAACATGATCTCCGACAGCTTCTTAACACCTGTGATTAATGTAGCAACATGGTTACAGACAGCTTCTGAACACCTGTGATTACTACAATGGTTACAGGGTTAACACAGATTGCCTCTGTGAAGGGTTGAGGTTACAGTGACAGGGCAAAATGCAAACTGTACATGCCAGTGATTACTGTCATAACAGGGTTCTGCGTAGCCTCTAAATGCCAGAAGTAACTGTTTTTACAGGGTTGCAGGTAACCTCTGAACACCAGAATAACGGGGTTACAGGCAACCACTAAATGTCAGATTACTGCAGTAACAAGGATCCAGACTGCGTCAATGAAAAAGGTGAAATGTTACATTTACTGAAATTCTGTAGGTCGACTGGTTGAGCACAACTGAGGAAGACAATTCCAATTAATTAGATTAATTAACTCAGCTAAATATCTTGGATCAGAAGTTACTTAAAACAGTTGTGTGCAACCATTTGACATAACATTTCAAGGCCAACCTAACTTCTCACATTTTTCAGTGTTCAGTGTTAACACTACAGAACCAGTGGAGTAACTTGGATTTAGGCAGTCTCTAAACATCAGAGAATTACTGTTGTATTCAGGTTCCAGACAGCCTCTAAACACCAAAGATTACTTAAGAATTAGGACTATTCACCATTCATCAAGTTTTCATTGCACAGATTTTATTTAGTATTTCAGCAAATAACAGTTGAATTATAGTACATCGAGGATAAAGCCATGTATTTTAGTTAATTGGTATTTCTTTCAGGTGAGGCTTTTAACAATCATTCGCATGTCTATACAAGTTGGCACTTGATTTAAAAAAGTTTGTGTGATCGCCAGATGGTCCTAAAATGCAGGCTGTTATTTTACAGTAGGGTGCAGAATTAATAAAGAGAAAAAATACTGCCAATAGTTAACAATACCAGTAATAAAACATGTACAGTTCAAATAAGTAGGAAAGCTGCGTATATCTCTCCGTACAATTATGCTCAATTTTTCTTTTCATGGCAAACATAAGTATCAATATTATCCACTCCCCTGTTTCATTACTTTGTGCATAACACAACACAACTGAGCTAAGTAACTTCATATTAATTTGATTTATTAAACTGATCAAAAATCTGAGAATATATTGCTTAAAACAGTTGCGTCAAACAAACTGCTTCATTTTTTAAATAAAGATGAGTTTTTTTATTTAGTTAACAATTTTTAATAAGGTTAGAGCTCATATTTTTAGGGATTTCTGACCAACCCTCCATGTAGAGTTTCTAAAGATTTTATTCTGATATCCCTGGGTTTCAAAGATGTTCCACCTGGGTAGGTAGTAACTTTCACTAACTTTCTCTCAACCTGTTGAACTGCTCCATTGTACTTTGCCTGATTAACAATGAAGCAATTTAAGTCATAAATAAGCCAGACCAACAAGTGGTCTATAGTTACTGAGAAGTGAAAATATTTAATTAGCATAAAATCCACATACAATTTAATTGAATTGTTTTAAAGAATACAATGACATTTTTTTTTACAAACTGAACTGTAGCTTGACAAGAATTTGAGTAATAATTGAAATAATTATTTTCAGGAATTATACTTAAAATGAGTATTTTTATGCCTCTGATGAGCTTGTACAAAATTGTACCCTGATCAGACTTCCATCTGGGGTCATTGTTTCTGGCGAAGGTCAGTGATTGTATTCGACAATGGCTGTGGACCAAAGCATGGAAAGTCCCAAGATGTACCCTATGGCAATGTACTCCGACTAAACCTTAACCCTAACCTCAGGTATACAGAACAGAAGTAACTGGCTTTGCTAGCACAGCGCCTGAGTAAAAAACCAAAATAACCAACTTAGCATTTTGGTCACTCTGATTTTTTTAATATACTGTTTTCAGTATTAAGTCAAATGTGGATAAAATCTGACCAAACCAGCACTGAATGGAACATGTGAAGGATTTTTGTGATACAGCTTTACAAGGTGTCGCCCTACAAAATGTGAGCTCAAGTTTCAGGAGAATTTTAAGTTCAGAATGAAATAAAGAATAACACTATCTAAATCTAAATTAGTGAGTCATTCCACTGATTAGAATTAGCTATTGAGTGAATCAGAAGTTTGATGGCTAATCAAATAATGTAAGCGGGACCAGTTCTGAATTGCCTGCTCTCACTCATTTACAACAGCACAATGATGAACTGTACTCTCCAGTCCTGACCACAGGTTTATTTATTTATTTATTTATTTATTCATGAGATTTAAGTTCAGAGGCTTGGATGGCAATTGCAGCACATGGATGCTTGTTTAAATTTGCCTTTCATTTGTGCGTTTGTATGTTTGTGGTCATTGTCCTACAGGAAAATTCACCTGGACTACATTCAAGTTTTAGCCTCCAATGAAAGATGACCAATACAGACTTTCTGCCAAAAATTATCACTCCTAGTACTTTGTGGTTTTTAATATGCTGCTGAGTAGTCCCCTGGACCACTGCAAAAGGCACAGTATTACTCAAGAAGTTAGCGTGGCTGTCCTCTTTTTTGCTGCCAGACACGGCGTAACACTTCAGTAGAATGGCTCACAGTTCCAGCTTGATTGTCCCCTGGTTCAAAACTATTCTATCGTAAAAAAGTGAGCCTTTTCAAAGCATTGATGCTAATTATGCATATTTTGAACCTCTTGCATACTGATGACATTTCCCCTCTTTATATTTCCACTGCACAGTCTCCTGACAAATGAACTATACTATTCAAAAAAAGTAGGGGATATTTTATTTTGAGATCAAAATTTTCACATATACAAAGGGATACGAAACCATGTTGTATAGTTCCTTACTGAGGAAGCATTTCCAAAGAAATTCATCACCCAAACACATCAATGACACTCTCACGATCTGCACGGGATGCTATTGATGATCAAGGGGGTTGTGCCACAAATTTGCATGACTCTGAATTGGAAGGTTAGAGCCACTGTAAAGGAAGATTTTGAAGAGAAAGCATCAGATTATCAGTGGTTGAAGTCGTTAATTAAACAGAGACCATCGCCGTCTAACACAGGAGGAGAGGTTCGTGCCCTTGGCATGCTACAGGTTGGCACAAGACAGGTCGTTGTGGCAAGGGCAATGAATGTTTCCCAGTCTGTCATCAGCAGATTATGGTCCAGACATCGTGCTACAGGGTCTGTTCAGGATAGACCACGATCCGGTCGACCAAGGGCAACAACTCAGGCTCAGGACAGATTCATCCGCACTATTGTCTTGAGAAATCGTATGGTAACAGCAAATCAGATAAGGTCTCAACTTCAAAGGGATACTGGCTTGGTAGTGAGTGGCCAGACCATCAGGAATCGTCTGCACAGATTTCACTTACACGCCCGACGTCCTCATGTCATTCCCTGTTTGAGGATCGTCACATTAGGGCCAGACTCCAATGGTCTCGTCATCATCAACGCTGGGATAATCGCCGATGGAACAACGTAATGTTCTCAGATGAGTCGAGGTTCACTGTGGACTTCCTTGACAGACGCAGGAGGGTTTGGCGCCCGGCGTAACGAACGTTTCCATGACGTTAACGTCATTAGACATGATCCGTATGGGGGTGGATCTGTAATGGTGTGGGGAGGCATCACTGCTGCCGGCAGAACAGACTTGCATGTTGTTGCTGGGCGTGTCACAGGGCAGTACTACCGGGACAACATCTTGGCACCCCATGTTGTGCCGTTTGCACGCCGTTATGGCCGCCGTTTCATTTTCCAAGATGACAATGCCAGATGTCATAGGGCCAGGATCATTACAGATTACCTCCAGCAGCAGAATATCACCACATTACCATGGCCAGCACTCAGTCCGGACCTTTCCCCCATCGAGCATGTCTGGGACATGCTTGGACAGCGGCTACGCCAACGTCAACAACCTCCTGCCAATGTCCAAGAACTTGCTGCAGCATTGCAACAGGAATGGAATAACGTTCCCCAAAATGACCTGGGACGTCTCGTTAGGAGTATGCCACGCCAAATTCGAGCTTGTCTAGCCAACCGAGGGGGTTTTACCCGCTACTGACTCTGTCTCACAATGGTGGTAAATTTGCTGTGTGACCCTGTGTTTGTGTCGACCCTTATTCTGGAGAATCTGTCCTTTACTGACTGTACACAGGGTTTCGAATAAATTGACAAATGTTTCCTTAATGTTTTTATGTCATTTGTTTCCTTCCTGACCTCATGATTTGCATTTCATGGTACTTGTAAATCCAATATCCCCTACTTTTTTTGAATAGTATATAATGCAAAAGATTACTGTCGTGAGCTACAGTCTGATTCTACTGGATGTTGCCCATACAATTGCCAGCAAGATGCCACTTTTACTTTGATTGAATTAATTCAAAATAATTTGTGGTAGTGCTCATAATTTTGACATCAGAATAAGAATATTACTTAATTAAAAACAGGAACATGTGCAATGGCTGTCGCACAGCAAAGGCAGAAAAAGCAGAATGCTAAAACGAACAGGAAACAACGTTCCAAATATAATAACAATGGAGCGTTGAACATATACAATAGTAACAGTGCTATCAGTAAAGGGTATCTAAAGATACGCGAATACACGGTTATAATGTCTTCACAAGAGTAGCACTAGACAACAGGCCTACGAGACTTCGCACCAAAAGAGTGCGGAGTTCACGCTTATGTACACTGACTCATGGCACGATGACAATTCATGCTGACTGGATCTTTTAAAAATCCAGAGCTGATACTGTTCTGTCGAAAACTGCGGAACTTTCAAATTGCGTGTTTGACCTGGTCAAATTTTTTGCATTTCCAACTCAAAACGCTTTGTAGGAATCATGACGCTTTTATTTTCGCTGGGTGGGCGGAATCCAGAGTAGGCCCATGCCGGGGAATAGCTTACAAGTGATTGACTGCCCGGCTGGATTGTGGTGAGACGGATTGCAGCCTTGCGTTATTCTGTGCCGTTGTATAATCACTTTCCTAGTTTGGATCAAATCGCCAGGAGCCATGCACCCATATGGGGGACATGGGTCCAACATTGGCCTCCGGTCGTGTCAAAAGTGTAAAAAGCCAGAAGAGAATTGAGAGAAGCTGGAGCTGTCTCATGGAGACGATTTACTTTGTGAAAAATGTTTAGAGGATCACTATATGCCTGAAAGTAATCACGCCAATTTGTATGATGAGGACAACCTTGAAAGCGGCCAACCTCAACCGCAGTTGGCCGGCAGAAAATCAGGTAACGTTAATCAAAATGATTGTTCAGAAAAAAAGCATTGTAAACAGTGAGTTGTGTTTTTTAAAGGAGCAATATGTAAGAAATGTATGTTGATTAATCATGAAATGGCCCTGATATATCACCAGACATTAAGGAATGATGTTAATTTCAAATACTTATATCACTGACAACAGTAGTCCAGCCAGAATATTCTCATTACAAAAGCGAAGTTGCAGCCCACAACTAATGTTGATGTTGTCATTTTGTGTTTTTGGCCTGTTGCGCCGCCTCCACCTATCTCCCAATCACGAAGTCAGTAGCATTTCGGCATCCAGGTTGCCAGTTACCACTGAGCTGCAGCTACCAGCGTTTCAGAGCACAAATGTCTGACATTACTAAACCTAAAAGGCCTCGTTATGATTCCGAAATACATTGTGACAAAGTCAGAAACAAAACAAGGATCTGTATAGGACATGCCTTTGAAAGATGGAGACGGCTGAAAGCAGAGAAGCATTTGAAGACCGACGCCGAAGTTGCTAATTTTCTCCTGTGCAGGTAAGATTCAGCTAAGTTTGGCTAACTTAATTCTATTTAATGTAGGCACGGACATTTCAAATATTCTCTACAGTCGAATAACGTTATGTATGTTCGTTCATGGGACGTTAGTGCGTATGCAGGCGGGTCATCGAATTGACTTGGTAACAAATTGTTTGAGAAATAAAAACCGTGGCTCTTCATTGCTAACATTAGCAATGCATTATTATGCCCATGATCCACTTACGCTTTTAAGGTCTCCAATTGTCCCAATTCTCCCCTTCCGACCAGTTACGAGCAATTACGAGTGGAAATTTCTGTTTCGCGCAAGACATAGGTGGATCATGACTTCCGACCTGTTCTGACCCTTCCGCGTGAATAAGACAGGTTCTGACTGGATCGGATCACGCGAATCCCTCTTCCGACAAAATCAAAACAGTTTGATTTTGTCGGAAGGTATGAATCGTCGGAAGGACGCGGGAGTATCGGTTTGTCAAGTGCAAACTAGGTGGCGAATATTTCCTCTGAAATTAGCCAATTAGAAACCGTTTACAAAAACAGCCGACTTCTTTATTGTTGACGTTGGCAAAAATCAATCGGAAATGCTCATGTTAGTGGATCATGGGATAAAATTTTTCCCCAATCACTCTGACTTTCTACGATTGTTTGCACGAGTTTCGGATGGTTCCCGGTGCTTCCAAAAGCTTCCGACTGGCCACGATTGCTTGCGTGCGGAAGCCTCAAAAGCATAAGTGGATCACAGGCATTAGTTTGTTTCTCTGGCTTTATGCTGAGACGCTGTGGAAACCGTTCCAACATTAGCACAGCCATTATGGCAATATGAAATGTAATTGAGACAGTACATCAGTCAAATGAGTCCTCATTCATTCTTTACGCATATTATAGTATGGACTTTAGTGGGCTATCCGCACAGAAGAGTGACGAGCAAGTTGACTAATATGACCATTGCTGAAGTTAGTTGGTCATTAGTCTCGATCTTTTCTGTACTGAACTGAACACAATCCTGTCAGAGCAAATCATTGGTGATATTTAAACGTAGCCATGGTAGCTCCGTGTAGTAGATGTTCTTGCTGGATCCAGCAACCTAGCTGGCAACCTCTCGTCTGGGGGAGAGGAGGAGGGGGTACTGCGCTCTGCACTATTTTGAATGTGATTGCACTACCAGTTTTGGCCACAAACTTACATATTGCTCCTTTAATGAACAAAATGGACATCATTGTACATGATACGCTAGTTAAAAATCTCTGCCAACTTTTATCACTCCACGGAAATTGCGGAAGCAAAGAAAATTTTATTTTCACTTGATATGGTTCAGCAAATGTCTGGTAGGATGATAAAGCGACAGGGCAGCAATAAGGATAAGGCCAATGTGGAGGACATTCTGGTGGCACTGCACAAGTGTAACGATGACCTTCTCCCAACTTTTTATGCCTGCGATTTATTGAGGATCCCTCCGGTTGATGTGATTTGTATTGATTTGCCTTCTGTGCTACGGGTGTTTTGTGTCATGCGCAAAGAATTTGTCTCAATTAGGCGTGAGTCTCTCCTCTTGGTGGCATTCACGTTCCTGTGCCGTAGTCAGCAATAGATACAGTTAGCAACAAAGGGAACGCCCACAAAAGTAGAGCTGAGGGGGAAAACAAACCGGTCTCTGCCATTAGCCATAATGCCGACGAGTTGCTGTGTGCCCTTTTGCTCCGCAAATAAACAAAAAAATCACCAATTAAAGTTTTACACTTTACCAAATAATAAAATGGAACCACAAAGGAGGACAAAATGGCTTCAAGCTCTCACAAGAGAGGACGAGTTTGGCAGATTATGGCGGACCCCACAACAGAATGTGTATGTCTGCAGGCCACTGAGTCGGATCATTCGCCCAGTCTTTTGAAACGTATGGACAACAATCCAACCCCAGTATATTTAATTTTTTAATATATCGATCCTTGTCAGCAGGCAATAGTGACTCAAAGTATGTCATGACAACTTCTTAGCGTTAGCAAGACAAGTTTAAATTCCGCGTTTTTACAGTACAGCGGACGGGAGGAAGGATTGTTTTCCCCCTTGGCTAAAACCAGATGTGACGTTTGTAGGCGTTCCCGTTGTTGCCGACTGTATCTATTATTCAATCACCGCGCACTGAAGAAATTCACTCGTGGAATTAAAGTCGATCATGAATAACATGCATTGTTTCCAATCCCTGAGTAAAGAGAAGCACGGGAAGTCCGGAGTCATAATCGCTTTCCATGTTACTTGTGGTGAGGTGCACCTTTACGCAAGTGAAACGGAAACTTCAATACACAAGGATTTTAATTCCGCGTGAGAATCTCATTAAGCATTCAATGAATAATTGAGCAATGGCTAAGCCCCGCTCCCTCCACTGACGTGGACAAGCAATCAACATTTTAGAACAGGCGCTAATGGCTGGTATCACAGTCAGAGATATTTTTCAGGATGCTATCGATGATTTTTGGTGATAGAAGGCTCAAATATCATCAAGAAGTCAGCAAATAGGGTTACACTATGCATTGAAGGGATACATTAATGAATTTAGAGTGGAGAAGGTCAACAAAAATTTTAAATTAGAAGCTAAAATTTTCAGGTCTCAGTGCAAACGCGATCAACCACATCTTGTTTCCGTCACCCTCTCACACAACAAGACAGAGGATCAGCATTGTTGGTGCACCGCAGGGTAATAAATTTAATTTACGTATTATTATTGCTAGCCACCGAATTTAAGAAATCTCACCTGAAATGACTGAACTCTTAAGTAAACAAGGTAACATGGTGAACAATGCAGCCAGGAGCTCACGTTAAGCCAAAATCCGTCAGCACTGAAGTTTGGCATAGAGTTTACTAACTTTAGCTAACGTTAACTAACTTAGCAATGTAATAGATAACTTTACATTAATCTCCTGCGAAGTGACAAGATGTCGCCTTAAACACGATGTTGACTTAGCTTCAAACAAATGTAGACATCCTTGTTGACCTTTGTTAGCTACATTAAGCTGATAGTGGGGTCTTCCACAAAGCTTTAAGCTGCTTTCACACCGGACATGAAACAAATCTTTCACACAACAGATTACATTCCAAGTCTATGCAAACGCACATATTCGTGTCTTTGCATTGACTTTGAATGTAATCTGTTGTGAGAAAAATTCGTTTCGCAGCTTTATCCAGAGGAGACACTTCTCTCGGTTATGATGTGGCTTTGAAGGGTATAAAAAACATTTCAGTCCGGATTCCGTTCACACCACAGCACAGAAACAACCCTCCTCAAAGTGTCCAATGATCTCCTCCTCGCCGCTGACTCTGGTTCCATTTCCATCCTCCTGCTCCTCGACCTCTCTGCCGCATTTGACACCACATATCACACCATCCTCCTCCACCGTCTACAGTCTATAGGCATCTCTGGCACAGCACTCCTCTGGTTCATCTCCTACCTCTCCGACTGTCATCACTTTGTTTCTGTCAACAATTCCAAATCCCACACTTCCCCAGTCAGCCATGGAGTTCCCCAAGGTTCGGTGCTCGGCCCCCTCCTGTTCACAATCTACTCGCTCCCCCTCGGTCAAATCATTTGCCACCCTGGACTCCATTTTCACTGGTACGCCGACGATACACAACTGTACATCTCCACCAAATCCATCACCCCCGTCATCCTCTCCACCATAACCAACTGCCTCTCTGACATCAAAACCTGGATGGACAAAAATTTTCTAAAACTAAACAGCAATAAAACAGAACTCCTCATCACCGGACCCAAATCTCTCCTTCCCTCTATACAGAACTTTTCCCTCCTCATCGACGGTCACAATGTCACCCCCTCCCCCTCCGTTCGCAACCTTAGCATCATAATGCACTCCACCCTCTCATACCAATCGCATATCAACCACATCACTAAAACATCCTTTTTCCACCTCCGCAACATTGCACGCCTCCATCCCTCCCTCTCCCAGACCACAGCTGAGATACTCATTCAGGCCTTCATCACCTCCAGACTCGACTACTGTAATAGCCTCCTCTTTGGACTTCCCTCCATTTATCTTCAAAAACTGCAATATGTCGAGAACTCCGCTGCCCGCCTCCTCACCCACACCCGCTCCAGAGA
Source organism: Gymnothorax javanicus (assembly GCA_029692085.1). Taxonomy (NCBI): domain Eukaryota; kingdom Metazoa; phylum Chordata; class Actinopteri; order Anguilliformes; family Muraenidae; genus Gymnothorax; species Gymnothorax javanicus. The sequence continues at coordinate 66,645,208 of CM056200.1, forward strand.
ACACATCACCCCCATCCTCCAACAGCTCCACTGGCTCCCTATCCAACACCGCATCCAGTACAAACTCCTCCTCCTCACCTACAAGTTCCTCCATAACCTGGCCCCTCCCTACCTCTCTGACCTCCTGCAACGTCACTGTCCCACCCGCCCCCTCCGCTCTGCTGACTCCACCCTCCTCACACCCATCACCCGCACAAAGCACCGGACCTTGGGAGACCGAGCCTTCGCCGCCGCTGCCCCCACCCTCTGGAACTCACTCCCACAACCCATCAGGAACTCAGACTCACTACAAAACTTCAAATCCCTCCTCAAAACCCACCTGTTCAAACTGGCTTTTCTTTAATTCTGTTGTATAATTAATATAATTAATGTAATATTCTGTTGTCTTCATTCGTGTTATTGTTGTCTGTTTTTGTTTTTGTTGTCATTGTTTAGTCCTTTATTTTGTAAAGTGTCTTTGAGTGTCCAAGAAAGCGCTACATAAATCGAATGTTTTATTATTATTATTATAATAAAATGAAGGGTATAAAATACACCTCATCGACCAGCCTCTTGGGATACCTCGTATCAGAATTAAATTTACCCAAAGCACAGCGTTTGACCATTTTTTTAAACTTAGAAACATTTTAAAACCCCATAAAAGCGAACGATTCAGTGTTTCCATAATGGAAGTTCAGGCTCAGAATGTCGGAGTATATGGGGAGAGAATACGCACTGTGATTGGCTCATCACATTTGAGGGCGGGCTTAGCCATAGGTCAATTGCGGACTACGGTGAATAAGCCTAAAAAATGCATGAGACCTACGCCGAATGCATGAGACTTGGCATCTCTGCAATGCGGGAAGAAATTCACAGGCTAAAATGCGGCAAGCAAAACCACCAGTGAATGATGACTTTTTGTCAAACTTACAACAGCCATTAGTGGCAGCCTTGCTTCCAGAGAACCCTGAATTTTCGACCGGGGGTTCCGTTGAATCTTGCGGGTCGAAAGGACCGGCGTCATGTGTCATTCTGTATATATTTTCAAATGGCTACGCCATTGCGAAGAAAGCTGAGTTTGGACTTCCTCTACTACATCACAAGTCTTGCTCTCATCAAGAATTTGCAAATCAATTTCAGGATATGGAACAGACCATAAAGGAATGACCAGCCAGCAAACTGGAGGGCACACATTTAATTTACTAACTTGAAATTCCTCTGCCACGGACTTCAGTTGCTCAGCAAAATTAGTTTTAATACTTTTACCCTGACTAGAAAATTCCCAATGCGAACTCAACAGACACTTGGCCGGAAATATTTCATTTTGACCTTTTACCTTCATTAAATATTTTAGCCCTAATCTAATCCTTCTAAGTTGTAGAGGCATCTCACCCATTTCTATTAAAAGCGCTGCCACTGGTGTCGTTCGAAAAGCTCCACTACACACTCTTAGAGCCTTAGATTGAATGATGTCCAGCTTCTTAAGAACTGTAGGGGCAGCTGAGCCATATGCCAAGCAACCATAGTCAATGACCGATCTTATCATACCTCTATAAATCATCAGCAGAGTCTCTTTGTCAGCTCCCCAATCCAATCCCACCACACATCTAAGAACATTAATTACTTTTTCACATTTTGAACTGATTTTCTCTATATGCTTTTTCCAGGTCATTCTCTCATCCATCCATCCACATTCCAAGAAACTTAAATTGATTAACTTTTTCAAGGTCGTTTCCATATATTTTTTAACCGTTGGCTTGGCAATTTCCTTTTATATCCAAACACCATAAATTTTGTTTTATCAACTGAAATTTTAAAACCCCATTCATTAGCCCACTCTGTCACCTTTTCCATAGCTTTTTGCACTTGAGAAAACACATAAGGAAGGTTCCTTCCCCTTTTCCAGATAGCGCCGTCATCCGCAATAAAGAAACACCAAATTCCTTTCCCACCCTACTAAACATTCCATTTATTAGCACATTAAACAGGACAGAACTGATAATACTGCCTCGTGGGGTTCCATTCTCAACATCTAACACCTCAGATAGTTCCAACCCTTACTTGTATTGTTCCATCACACAAAAATTTTTAATCCAAGAAAGCATTCTCCCATGAATTCCAGCTATAGAGCGCTATTAATAGCCCCTCCTTCCACAACATATCATAAGCCTTTTCAATATCCAGGAAAACAGCTACTATAGCTTCTTTAATTGCAAGAGCTTTTTTAATATCAGTGTCTAAATTTAAAATAGCATCCATTGTTGACCTTCCCTGCCTAAATCCACTTTGATATGGAACAAAGAACTCATTTGACTCCAATTTCTGGACCAATCTGTCTGTTATCATCCGCTCCATTATTTTACACAATACAGAGGTCAAAGCAATAGGTCTATACGAACCAGGGTTACTAGGCTCTTTCCCAGGTTTTACTATTAGAATAATAATAGCATGCTTCCATTCTCGGGGAAGACATCCATTTTCCCAAACACTATTAAACAAAGCCAACACCTCATCCAAAAGCATATCCCCTGCCTGTTGAAATAGCTGATAAGTCAGTTCATCTCTGCTTGGGGAGGACTCTTTACCCTTCTTTACTGCCCTTTTTAATTCCTCCAGAGTAAAAAATAAATGGATAGGATCTGAGTTATCATTATTAATTTGCAGTTTAACTTGTTGCTTTTCCAAAATCTCCAGTCTCATTTTCCTATTTCCTTCACTTACATTATTTGAACTATGCACTTTCCGAAACTGATTCGCTAGTAAATTAGCTTTTCCTTTATTGTTTACAGCCTCAACATCATTACAGTTGAGAACAGGAATTGAAGCTTGCTGGTATGCTCCTGTCATTTTATGTACCAAATTCCATACTTTTTTGATAGGCATCTCTGGTACTAACTGTTCACAGAAATTTCTCCAACTTTGTTTTTTAGCTTCTTTTATTACTCGCCTAGCTTTAGCTCTCATTCTTTTATAATCAATAACAAAACTCTCCATAGGATGCTTTCTTGATTTCCTGTAAGCTCTGTTCCTAGCTTGAACTGCAAGTTTACAATCTTCATTCCACCATGGCACCATTGTTACTCTTTGCGGGATCTTTTTCTTAGGTATGTTCTTGACAGCAGCTAACCGTACTACTTTAACAAGAGAACTATTCCACTCATCTACCCCTTTCTCACTTTCAATATCAGATAAGTTACGGTCTATACTTTCTCTAAACTTCAACCAAATTGCCCTTTTGTAATTAAGCCTCACTGGAAGGATTGTTGATTCTTCAATTAGGTTTCTACCAAACTTACTAATTATTGGAACATGATCACTGCCCATTGAATTCCGACTCATTATCTCCCACCAACTAATTGCTGCTAGATCACTTGATGCAATAGTAAGATCTATGAAGGATTCCGCTGCTCTGCCTAAATTATACCAAGTAGGACGGCCATCGTTTAAAACAACTAAATTATTCTTATCTAAAAACTCCTCTAAAACTTTTCCATTTCTATCACTTTTCCTGCTTCCCCACAATTCATTGTGTGCATTCAAGTCCCCCACCCAAATAACTGGTAAACTGATTACATCCATAATTTCTTGAAAATGTATTTCCTCTAATCTGATACAGGGATTATATATGTTCACAATTGCAATTTTCCCTCGTTTAGTCCATATTTCTACTATTACAGATTCTTACTTAGAGTTGTTTACAATTCTTTTAAACTGGATCCCACTTCTAATAAAAATTGCACAACCCCCTCCTGATAAATTCTCTCTATCCCTCCTTTCAGATCTATATCCTGGTAATAAAAAATCTAGCCTTAGTTTTAACCACGTTTCTTCAATACAAATAATATCAGGTTTATTATCAAGACTGCTTAAAAAATGTTTCAACTCTTGGCCATTCGCAACAAGGCTCCTCGCATTCCATTGCATAATTGAAAACATTACGCAAATAAGACTAATTATCATCATCATGCTCATCTTCACTTAACATTTCAGCTACTTCAGACCCAAACTCAGATGGCTCTTATCCACCTCTTGACTTCGTCCTCCTTGTTGCCTTTCAGCTGCACTATCCTGGGAATAAGTACACTTCCACACCTCTTCAGGATTAATATCCCTAAAGCCCAATATCCTCTCAGCCGCAGCAGTTATTTCTCTTACAACATCTGACTTTTTGTTTGCACCCAGTTTTACTTTCCACATTGCTTCCACCATGAATGCTAGCAGAGCTTTTTTATTGACCACAACAGAATCATCAGAAGAGCAAGCCCTAACAGGACTACTGCATGTCATCCCAGCTCGATCTTACCCTGCCTCTCTCATGCCATCCACCCGTTTCACTGCCTCTGCATATGATATTTTATTATCTCTTTTAACCTTCTCCACATTCATCACTCTTATTGAATTTGGGCATCCTCTAAAGGGAGCAGGGTGTTTTCCTCCACAATTGCAGCATTTAACTGGTTCACTACAATCCTTCCCATCATGGTCTTTGCTACACCTTCTGCATCTTCTGATTCCTTGGCACACAGCAGCCACATGGCCAACCTTCTGGCACTTAAAACATCTCAACAGAGGTCTTTCATATTCTCTCACAGAGTAACTCGTGTATCCTAATGTCACTTTCCTTGGTAGTTTACCATCTCTGAAGGTAATAAGGACTGGAGTATATCCTTTATTTCCTCCATTGCCCATTTGCTGAACTTCAAGTATGTCCCCCCCTTTCAGATTAGCTAGCAGCTCGCGCTCAGACACTTCAATAGACACATTATAAATTACTCCTGTGACCCCTGTATTACTGCGTGGTTTAAACACTTCAACATCTTTACCGAGTATACTTTTGATTCTAAGAGCACTGGCTTGCTGAGCAGCAGTCTTACAGAAGATAGACATCATTCTCACTTTTCAAAATTAAGACATTTAATACCTCACCCAACGGTTTTAGTTCTTTCGCCAACTTAAGGGGATTGAGAGAGGAGAACCCTGATCCACTTTTTACTCTTATAAGAACCTTAAAAGATTCATCTCTGTTTTGTTCTTGTCGCATTACTTTAGTTTGTACATCGTTCTCCATCTCACCCTCCTGAGATATTTCCTCCCATTCTTTCCGCTTCTCTCTCTTACCCTTAACGATCTTCCACCCAACCCCTTCCACCTCATTACCCAAAGGCATGGGCTTGCTCTAAAAGACTCCAAGATATTGAACTATTGCGATCCAATTTATTTATTTATTTTAAATTAAAAAAATTCCACGCTAGTATTCGTTTGCTCTAACACCAAACATACCCCCTCGTCTTCTTCAGAAATTGTGTCATTTGTTCAGGGGGCATTTAAGCTTAAAGCAAAATGTGAGAAACTACAAACTAAGCATGACTCTTATGCATCATTTAAAGTTGAGGCAGTGTGTTCTGATCATTCTATATTGTATGATGCTGATAACTGGCCAATGGGTGTTGTTGTGCGAAAGTTTTATGCTAAACGTAGCCAATAGTGTGCGTAGCTTGTGGTTTTACTAATGGATTTTAAAATAATTTCTTATAATTGCAACAGCTTTAAAAGCATTTCTTCACTGTTGGGCAATATTTTTACTTGCTGTGATATCATATGTTTTCAAGAACTACTACTTTGCGATCAAGAGTGTCACTTGTTAAATTCCTTCCATGATGACTTTCATGGCTTTGCCGTATCACCGGTGGATAGTACTAAAGGTCTGTTGGTTGGTTGTCCATTTGGAGGTGTAGGCATTATGTGGAGGAAGACCTTCGATATACAACTACATATATCTCAATTGGAGCTTGAACATGATTGGTTATGTGGAATTGCAATTAACAATGGTAACTCTATTTCATATTTACTCAATGTATACCTTCCCTTTGAATCATATGAAAATCTAGATGAATATAATGATTGCTTTGGTAAATTAGTTGCAGTCATACAGAATATTAGTAGCACTTGCATAACTATAGTGGGGGACTTTAATGCAGATTTATCAAAACACTCTTTATTTGGTGAATGTTTTATGAGATATTGTGATGACAATGGTCTTCATGTTGCTGACAAATTGTGTATGTCTGTGGACACTTTTACATATACAACCCCAATTCCGAAATAGTTGGGACGAAGTGTAAATTGTGAATAAAATCAAAATGCAATGACTTTCAGATCACATGAGCCAATATGTTATTTACAATAGAACATAGATAACATTTTAAATGTTGAAACTGAGACATTTTACATTTTAATCCATAAAATTAGTTTATTTCAAATTTTCTGGCTGCAACAGGTCTCAAAAAAGTTGGGACACAGGCAAAAAAAGGCTGAAAAAGCTATTAATATATAAGAAAATCAGCTGAAAGAACATTGAGCAAGTATTTAGGTTAACTGGCATCAGGTGTGTAACATGATTGGCTATAAAAGGGATGTCCTAGAGAGGCTGAGTCACTCAGAAGTAAAGATGGCTGGAGGCTCTCCAACCTGTGAAGGCTTTGGTAAAAAAAATTGTGGAATAACGTAAAAACAATGTTCCTCAACATCAAATTGCAAAGGCTTTGAAGATCTCATCATCGACAGTGCATATTATCATCAAAAGATTCAGAGAAACTGGAAAAATCTCTGTGTTTAAGGGACAAGGCCAAAGACTTTTACTGGATGCCCATGATCTTCGTGCCCTCAGACGCCACTGCGTCACTCACCGGCATGATTCTGTCATTGACATTACTAAATGGGCCCAGGAATACTTCAAGAAACCACCACAGTCTGCTGTGCCATCCACAGATACCACCTAAAACTCTATCATGCAAAAAGGAAGCCATTGTTGAGCATGATCCAGAAGCCCCGCCGTGTTCTGTGGGCCAAGGCTCATTTAAAATAGACTGTAGCAAAGTGGCAAAGTGTCCTGTGGTCAGACGAGTCCAAATTTGACATTCTGGTTGGAATTCATGGGCATTGTGTCCTCCGGGCTAAAGAGGAGAAAGACCACCCCTCCTATTATCAGCGTTCAGTTCAAAAGCCAGCGTCTCTGATGGTATGGGGATGCATTAGTGCATATGGTGTGGGACACTTGCATGTTTTAAAAAGCACCATGTATGCTGAAAGGTATATAAAGGTTTTAGAGCAACATATGCTCCCCTCCAGACGACATCTATTTCAGGGAGGGCCTTGTGTATTTCAGCAGGACAATGCAAAACCACATACTGCAGCTATTACAACAGCATGGCTTTGTAGTAGAAGAGTCCGTGTGCTGAACTGGCCTGCCTGCAGTCCTGACCTTTCACCGATTGAGGACATTTGGCGCATAATTAAACCAAAAGTCCGTCAAAGGAGACCCAAAACTCTCCAGCAGCTGGAAGCCTGTATTAACCAAGCGTGGGATCAAATTCCCATGGCTAAACTCAAGAAACTTGTCTTCTCAATGCCCAGACGCCTCCACTCTGTGTCAAAAAGAAGAGGGGAAGCTACACCACAGTAAACAGGCCCCTGTCCCAACTTTTTTGAGACCTGTAGCAGCCATCAAATTTGAAATGAGCTCATTTTGTGGATAAAATTGTAAAATTTCTCAGTTTCAACATTTGCTATGTTATCTCTGTTCTATTGTGAATAAAATACTGGCTGGTGTGATTTGAAAGTCATTGCCTTTTGATTTTATTCACAATTTATACTTTGTCCCAACTATTTCAGAATTGGGGTTGTACAACATACTAGTACAGCTTGGAATAACTCTTTGTGGCTTGATCATGTTGTCTGTACTGCGGATGCCCTAAAGTGTATTTTAAATATGAGAGTACTGTATGATTGCATTTTATCTGATCACCACCCCATAGTCTTTTCATATAATTCGAAGTGTGCACCTGTGGTGGTTCCCTCGTGTAACAATGTCATTCACCCTAAAATAAACTGGGATTGTCTTTCCATTAATGATATTGAAGACTATAGATGTGATACAAATGTTATGTTTAACAAAGTTATAATTCCTGATGGAGTTAAATGTAGAAATCCAAACTGTAATATTACGCCACATCAAACGGATATAAACAGTTTTTATTGCAAGATAATTAAGATTTTGTTAAACTCCAGCCAAATGTTGATTAAAAAGAGGCCTCAGACTTATTCTCAAAATTATGTCCCTGGATGGAAAGAGCATGTAGATGGCTTACATAAGGCTGTGAGAGCTGCATATACTTCATGGAGGGAAATGGGCAAACCTAGACAAGGAGTAGTGTGTGACACAATGAAGCAGTCTAGAAATCAGTTTAAATATGCATTAAGAAAATGTAAAGCAAATAAAAATAGAATTATAGTCGATCAGCTTGCTGAAAAACTGTGTAGTAAAAATGACAAAGATTTTTGGAAACATATTAAAAATCTTAGTAATAGGAAAATTAACTTACCTAATATAGACTGTGAGGCCAGGGGCGATGAAATTCTTCATATGTGGAAACAGCATTATGAATCTGTATTTAACTGTGTCCATGATAGTAATGTGACCTATGTCTATGAGAACCTGAAGAGCAGATACTTACCTTTTGATAGGAGTATGGTGGTTCCTGCAAACGAAGTTTGTGAAGCTATAAGCAGTCTTCCTAATGGCAAAGCATGTGGAAGAGATGGTACATCATCTGAACATATTAAGCATGCTGGTCACCAGCTGCTTATTGTAGGTTCTTTGTTTGTCTCTTCTGTTTTTATACATGTTTATTTACCTCAAAGCCTTATGGATTCTATTATTATCCTCATCATAAAGGATAAAAACAAAAGTATTTCAGATAAAAATAACTATTGCCCTATATGTCTCTCTAATGTATGCTCAAAGTTAATTGAAGTCATTTTGCTTAATAGACTTGAAATATATTTAACTACTTGGGATAACCAGTTTGGTTTTAAAAGAAAACATGGTCCAGACGTGTGTATTAGTCCTTAAGGAATTGATTCGGTATTACCTAAAACATGGTTCCGTAATTTGTGTCGCTGTTCTGGATGCCTCTAAAGCATTTGATAGGGTCAATCATAAAAAATTTATACATATATTGTCGGTACTGGGATTGCCTCTCTTTGTGGTAAAACTCATTGCATATTGGTATCGTCATCAATTATATTTTGTTAAGTGGGGTAAAACCATCTCCTAATAGGCGGTGATTGAGGGCGCTGGAGCGAGGCGTTACAACATGTGAATATAGTAAAGTGATAAAATTATATTCTTTTCTGATGTGATCGTAGCATAAAAAATTATCAACTCTGATTTTATGCAATTTATGATGCTTTTTTCTTGAATTTAAACAAGGATGCCAATAATTCCACTGAAGACTGTTTGATACTTTTATGTTATAGAGATTTGCTCCTGGAGACAGGTATTTTTTGCTCATGCAGCCTATTTGTGTTTTAGTGAAAAATAATTAAAAAAATCAATAAAAAATAAAACTTGCTGTTTGGTCATTTTCATTTTAGTGTAAGCTTGTGCCTAACATTCATAAGTCTGGCTCAGAAATACAGCCTGTTGTAGGAATACTGTAATTTTTATGATGATGCTGATGATGATGATTATTATTATTGTTATTAATAATAATAATAGGGCGGCATGGCGGGGCAGTGGATAGCACTGTCACCTCAAGAAGGTCATGGTTTTGAATCCGGCTTGGGGCCTTTCTGTGTGGAGTTTGCATGTTCTCCCCGTGTTCGTGTGGGTTTGCTCCGGGTACTCCGGTTTCCTCCCACAGTCCAAAGACATGCATATCAGGCTAACTGGAGACACTAAATTACCCATAGGTATGAGTGTGAGAGCAAATGGTGTGTGAATGATGTGTGTGCCCTGTGATGGATTGGCGGGCTGTCCAGGGTGGGTTCCTGCCTTCGCCTAGGGTCAGTGGGCTCCAGCTACCCCCCCGAGCCTAGTGAGGAATAAGCGGGAATAGAGAATGGATGGATGGATAGATTATTATTTTGAATAATAATAATAAAAATAATGATAATAATAATAATATTTTGGCCTAAAACAGCCCCAATGAGAGAAACGCGCTGCAAAAATAGAAATGATGCAAAGTGAAAAACACTCAAACCACAAAAGCAAATGCAAGAGAAAAACCCTGCATTTAAACATCAACACAACAAAAGTGCTCAACAGAAAATAATAGAAATAGAAATAGAGTATAATTGAATAAATTTATCCATTATTTCACTGTCTCACTTCACTTGGCTTGAGATGAACCGCAAGCATTTATATTATACCAAATATATTTTTTAGCAAGCTAGGCTCGTGAACTAGCTAGCTAAGCAAGCGAACTAACATTAGCTCACTAGAAAGTCTTTTGCCAACTTACCTTGTCATATCTGATGCATGTAAATGACGAAGTTATAACTATTCAGTGCTACCCATTGATTTCTGTGCATCACATAAGGCCGTGATTGTAAGTGAACCCTTTGGGCATGCTCCAAAGGTCGCAAAGCTGCGCGAGCCCTTTGTGCATGCTCACAAAGTCACAGCCCCGTGCAAACCCTTTGCTGTGGTGTAAAAACCATAAAACAAAATACTCCAGCCATTCTCGGTCTGGTCAAAGTAGAACCTGTCCTAGGCGGCGCTTGGAGTAATACTGTAGTGTTAATGTCTAAATGCTGCATTTTTCTCTTGCATTTGCTTTTGTGGTTTGAGTGTTTTAGACTTTGCATCGTTTCTGTTTTTGCAGCGCCTTTCTTGGATTGGGAATAATATAACATGAGTGGCGAGAACAGGCTGTTCAGCCCAACTAGGCTCGCCAGTTTCTTATTAATATAGTGAATCTATTACTTCAAATACTCAATGACTCAATGGTATCCAGCGCTAAATCAAGAGTGTTCTTGAAAATTCCCAAGGTTTCTGCCTCAACAATATGGTCAGGCAAGATATTCCACACTGAGATTACTCTCTGGGTGAAAAAATATTTCCTGATGTCAGTGCTAAATTTACCCTTGGCCAACTTCCATTTGTGACCCCAAGTTCTAGTAACAAAACTTGGCCAAAGTAATCCTATATAATTCAATTTGTTAATCCCCTTAACATATTTAAAGATCTCAATCAGATCGCCCCAAAGTCTCCTTTTCCTAAGACTAAAGAGATTAAGGATCTTCAGCCTCTTCTCATAGCTTTCATCTTTTGTACTTGGAATCAACTTAGTAGCTCTTCTCTGAACTTTTTCTAGAGCCTCTATATATTTCTTAAAGTATGGTTCCCAGAACAGTACACAATACTCTAGAAGTGGTCTGACGAATGTGTTGTGCGAGAGAAGTGTGACCTCCTTGGATTTATACTCAATACTTTTGGCTATATATCCCAGCATCCTGTTGGCCTTTTTAACTGCTAGGCCATACATGGATTAAGAGATGTCGGGCCCCTGGGCACGGACATGTGAAAGACACCCCCCCGGCCGCCTGTGCATGGAAGGTTGTGTTCAAGTAATGGCAAACAAGTTAAAAATTACCAAAACGTCCTCCAAATCTAATGTGAATATCACCAAATTTACTGCCACACAAGAAAACTTTGCACTATTTATACATTAAAGGGGACCTATTATGCTGATCCTTCTTTTAATACATATTAGTAATGTTATAATGTTGGTTGTCCATGCGCAACCTTTGAAAAGTTTCAAAACATAAGATACAGGGGTTTTGTCGTAATCCAAGAACGTGATTTCGTGAGTGTGATTTCCTCTCTGAACAGCTCCTCCCGAGAGATTCACGAGATCTGGGCAAAACCTGACGTCAGGTTGTGCCGTCCAATTAGTACAGACCTAGCCAGAGCCAACCACTGCGCTGGACCTGCCCACACCGGAAACTATTCTAGCAGGCACTAACAACGGCAGATCATACTATGCCTTAGTAGCGTCGACACTTTTGGAAATACAAAAGAAGAACTGCAGATCATTTGAGGAGCAATTTTGTTAGTATCTCTCCCAAAGCTACTTGTCCGTTTACTTTTGGACGCAAAGAAAAAGATATTTCTCTTCAAAAAGATGATGCCACCAGAAATCAGTGGGTAGCTTTTTTTGTTTGCTGGCAGCAAACAGCCACGGCCAAAGGGAACGTTAGCTGTTTGTGCTCAGCATTTCACCAAAGACAGCTTTGTCAATAAAGGATAATTCGACATAGGATAAGCGTTTCAGCTGCTTCTCAAACCTGAAGCAGCTGCATCGATCAAGTGCTCGGAGCCACAAGCTGTAAGTAACCATATAGCAGCAAATAATGTAAGTGAAGCTAACGTGTTACGGGTGGCTAGCAGGACTGCTAGCGATAGTTAGCACTAACAACTGGCCTCAAACGCAGGCTTTGTAAAATATCTGAAGATAAAGCCTGTATCGCTCGCGACTGTCCGTGACTCACAGACACAGAAGCTGTAAGTTGCTTTTACTGCATAAGCCAACCTGACGTGATAGCCAGTTGATTGTGGCTGTAGCACAGCGGCTAACTTAGCCAAGTTACCGTTGCTAATGTTTGTGTCCTAAATATGCAAGAGTGATATCAGGGGAAATTCTACAGAAGGTGTGTGAACATAAACCTCATTTGAGCCCCTAAGAGCCATACTGGGCCAACCCATGTTGGGGAACTTTTGAGAAAATGGGACTCAAAGTTGCCAGCTTCCTGCGTCATTTAGAGTATCTGGGAACTAGAAACACTGCTTCTGTTAAAAACTCAAGATATGTACAGTTACGTAGTGCACTTCTTATGCAGGTTTTGGATGCCCTTCTGTTTCATTTAAAGTGAAACCTACCTCCTTCTGAAGAGGAACCATCATCTTCTGATTCATTTGGGTCAAACTCTGGGTCTCCATTATCTTCCACTTCACCATCATCATCAATCATAGCAAGCAATTCCTCATCAGTGCGATACCTAGCCGCCATGTTTACATTGAATTATGGAAAAGTTGTGGGATGGTCCACTATGGCTAAGGCAGCGCATTGCATATTTACAGTGGCAGAGAGGACGTTTGCTTATATGAGCAATCCATGTGGGTAGATTGGGTTGGCTCATTTAGGAAATGTAGATCTCAGTTTTCTGCACATGCTGACTACCTCAACTCAATTTCGCCAAAAGTGCGGGATGGCCCGGTATGGTTCTTAGGGGCTCATTTGAAGCTAACTTTTAATACTTGTTTGTAATTTGGATGCTTGGTACAACTGTTCACAGTAACAGAACTTGCTGTCTGTAAAACCTGTATTGCAAGCGTTTGTCTCTGTGGTTATGACCGCTTAGTTACCAGCTACTGCATGTTAGTTTGCGTGCCGTGCTTATTAAAAATGCTCCTGGTTAACTTATATGCAGTAATTCTGATCGGTATGCTTGTGTCACTTCGGTAAGCATCAATGTGGCAGTTTCATCATAACGTTGCCCGATAGTAGCCACTACAGTTAGTGATTGCTTCACTTATCCATGGCCGGGATCAGCCGGATACTTCACAAAAGTGTGAGCAAGCTCTCTGGTGCTACCATGAAAGCAATGCGAAATGCAGAAGCTCTACTGGTTTACAAATGATTTTTCTGCACTTCCTTGACATAATTTCATCCCCCTTTAGAAATTGTTGTGGCTAATAAAAAGCCGAAAAAGGCGGAGATTAAATAGGTAATTCTTTCCTGTAGAAGCGATCGATTCACTAGCTCCACATAAGCAACTTGTCCGCACTAACGGAACTTACGGTCTGCAAAACCTGTATTATGTTCATAACATAACCGAGCTCTCTCTAGTTGTCGCGTACTATCCATAAAGCTGCTTTCACATCAGACACGAAACAAATTTTTTGCGCGACAGATTACATTCAAAGTCATGACCGCTTATCAGCTACTGCATGTTAGTTTGCGTGCTCTGCAAATTAAAAATGCTTCTGGTTAACTTATATGCAGCAATTATGATTGGTATGCTTGTGTTACTTCGGTAAGCATCAATGTGACAGTTTCATCATAACGTTGCCTGATTGTAGCCACTACAGTTGAAGCTAACCGGAGAGGTGCTGTATGTGTCTGCCGAGTTGGGCTGCAGTTAGACCAGACGTAGATTTTGCAGAGCTTGGGGTGCGTTTTTGGGTGCTTATGAAACGATCGCTTTACTTATCCATGACCGGGGTCAGCCTGATACATCTCCAATGTCTGGGCAAGCTCTTTGATATTACCGGTGAAAGCAATAGGGCAGCGCACAGGCTATAACGTGTTCGGTATAACAAACGATTTCTTTGCATTGTCATCGATTGAATATTAAATTCTTTCCTGTAAAAGTGATCGATTCGCTAGCTCCACATAAGCAACGGTTCACGCAGACGGAACTTACGGTCTGTAAAACCTGTATTAAGTTCATGACATAACCGGAGCTCTATCTAGCTCTCGCATGCTATCCATAATGCGCCCATTTTCCGCGAGGAAAAGCTGGTCATTCCGAAGCAATAAGTAAACCATTACCACGGGCAATTTCCGAAAAGGCCGTTTAACTTGGAGCTTTCACCCCTCCGTCATATACCAGCGCGGAAGCTGTTCGTTTCTCCACGCTAACAACACACCACAGCGATGCACACGAACCAGCAGGTCCTAATACACACCGAAGCAGTCCATAAGCTGTTGGTCCACTTTTAGCTGCTCCTCACTGTCCATATTTCCCTCTAAACTCAGACCCACCGGATTTCTACGGTCTCCGGTCTACACTTGGGCATGTCGACCCGCTCTACAAATGTGTCTATATGGGGTGGATTCTAACTTTCCCTGCATCCTAGCTATAAAGTAAAAAAAACCGCGGTACTCACCACTGTCGCTGTAGCAAACTGTAGCCGATAGCAAATTTGAGCTTGAGCTGCCAGATTTTCGCACTGCGTCCTCCACTTTTGCCGCTGCGTTTGTTAGAACAAGTTCATTTCATTAGATCTATATTCAAGTATCAGGCTAGATTGCGGAATTTTCCCGCCGCTTCCTTATCAGATTGCAGATGTGTCTCGCGTTTCACTCTGGCGAGCCAGACCCGGAAAACTGCGTTCCTCAGCCTCGTCCCGCCCAATTCCACCCTCCACAGAGCTGGCCAGTCAGAAGAAAGTGGGCACACGGGGAGTGGGGGCCATAGCGGAAGAGCCACCCCAATGAGGCGTTTCAGGCAGAGACTACAATGGACTACAAATGGGGTTTTTTGAGGATGGCAGTATGAGCTAAATAAGGACCCTGTTTGGGCTTTGAACGATCAGGAGTACTTTAGGGGAGTCCAAGATCAAAATATAACCTTGTAAATGTAGCATCCTAGGTCCCCTTTAAAAATCAGGCATTTATCTGCTGTCCATAATATTTACTTTAATTTTTTTCTCCAGTTTTATGCATCACTTACACTGTCACACGTAACGTTCACAAATGAAAATGTCACTTACAGTATTGATCGATTTTGCCACTTTCGCGTCAACATTTCACGCCGTAAAAAATGAACAAATTAAACCGCTATCAATTACAAATGAGATAAAGTTGAGCCATTTCGATTATAAACAAAAACAAAGCCTTAAAACACTTTACAGCAAGCTATGGAGTCACATAGGCCTCTACCTAGCAAACACAAAAAGACTGTATCTTTATGAGTTAAAATTAACCATGAAATCATCTTACCTTAATCAACTTAACCAAGGCATTTTCTCCTGGCTTTGCGTCCTGCGAAATCATCCACAATATCAGTCAGTTCACTCTGAATAGCCATGAGAGAAAATGATTCGAAAAGTTTTTGTGTCATCTTCGTCCTCCGCTCATTTTTAATTCTGGTGAGCAGAGAGAATGACCGCTCACCTTTGCAATTACTGACGGGCAGAGTAAGAGACAGCCTTATCTAAAAAAGATGCTTCCTTGGTTTCTTTTTCTTTTAGCTGCTCCTGTCATGGTTTGGTGGCTTTGAGAGCTTTTTTTGCTGCTCTCGTCCAGGACGACATCGTTTTGCTCTCAATCGAATTCTTGGACCAGCTGACATTAATTGGGGGCGTCGCCCGGATTCTATTTAAGCCCTAGTTCCGCCTCAGTTCCCTTGCTAGAGTGTCAGTGCCATGTCTCGCACTTTAGCCGGTAAGGTCTCTAGTAAGAGAGCTCTTAGGGTTTGGCTGCATATTTGAGGAAGAGTTCTAGTTAGAAAGGGAATCTTTCTGTGTGTTCCTCTTTCTGTTCGTCCTGTCGAGCTCGCTTTTCTTCCTTGCCTCGGACTACATCTTGGTCCGTATGAAGCGCGATTCTCGCTCTCCTGTTTTGTTTGTTTGTCTCTCTCCCTTCTGCGTGTCCTCCTTTATTTCTGGCCACTGCGTTTGGCGTCTTAAACTCACCACCCATCACAGTACACTCTAGCCAACAAGGAGACATCAGCGGTGGCCGAAATTAAAAGGGTTGTTGCCTGCCAGCAGTTTCGCAAAAGGGCTTTCAGGCTTGGGTAATCAGCAGTCGGAGCTAGTTGAGAGACTCCGCCTTCAAGAGAACTCGCTTCAGAATCAGGAGAGCATTCTCTAAAGCTTGACCGAGAGTGTAAGGTCTCTGTCTACACAAGTTTCACAAAAAGTTGCAGAAGCACCATCCATACATCTTCCCCGAGAACCGAAGTTACAATTGCTCCAAAGATATGGTGGTGAGGCCGGAAAATGTAAGGATTTCATCGCCCAATGTGAAATATTTTTTAAGGCTCAGCCGTCACGATTCGTTAATGAGGATTCTCGGGTAGCATTTATTTTATCCCTGTTGGCTGGCACAGCACTCACTTGGGTCGGCCCACAAATCAGATCTATTTCACCGATCTTAAAATCTGTGGAGGCTCTTGTGAGGGAGATGGTGTCTGTATTTGATCAAGATATTAGTGGTCAGGACGCAGCTACGCATTTGATGCACCTTAAACAGGGCAAAGAAAGTGCAGCTGAGTTCTCTATCGCATTTCGCTCTCTGGCTACAGAGACAGGCTGGCCGGAGGCCCCTCTTATGACTGTATTCAGTCATGCTCTTACTGAGGAGATAAAGGACGCGTTGGCTACATTAGAACCCTGTTCGACTTTTGACTCTTTAGTTCGTACTGCTGTGCGAATTGACAACCACATACCCAAAAGCAACAGGGAGAAGCTAAACAGATTGCCGCTTGCTGATAATGGGGCTAAAGTTGCTAGTGGCGAGTGTGCGGCTCCTATTCCACCCACTGAAAATTCTACTCCGGTTGAGCCCATGCAAGTTGATGGTTCGTTTGACAGTCGGACTAATAAACCTATTCGCAGAAGAATAATCTGCTTTAATTGTAGTAAACCGGGTCATATCCGTCCACGTTGTCCGAAGCTTCAGGGAAACGGAAAACCCCTCTAGCGATTCAGGGGGCGCTAGAGGGGCAGACCCAATTTCCCTTCCGAACACTAATCCCTGTTGAACTGACTGTGGGGAGCAAGAGAGTTACCATTGAAGCGTTCGTGGATTCAGGCGCAGTGAATTGTTTCATGGATATTAAGTGGGCTAGGAAGCACTCCGTTCCCACCGTTACGCTTTCACAGTCACGCTCGGTCAGAACTTTGGACAGTCGCCTGCTCGGAACGGGAGTTATAACCGAAGTTTCTGCACCGCTAAATATGTTCATTTCCTTTGGTGGCCACTCTGAGGAGGTCCGGTTTTTTATTATCAGTTCCCCGACTTTTCCCATTGTTTTAGGGCATTCATGGTTATGGGAACATAAACCTTGCATCAGTTGGGGGGAACAGAACAATCCTATCATCCGCTGGGGCACCAATTGCAACTCTCATTGTAGAGATAATGAAACTTGTTTTTCCAGACATCAACTTATGGGGGAGGCTGATGCCTGGAGCGAGAGTGAGGAGGTTATCTCACCGTACCCTCCTAAACTAGAAAAAGGGGCAGAGGAGGGGTTGGAATGGGATCCTCAATTTGATTGGCGACAGCCAGAGGACGATTACCTTTTGGAGGATTTTAGTGATTCTGAATCAGTCACGGAGACATTAGATTCGGAGCAGGGTGAGGAATTTGGGGCCACCCTAAACTATAGCTTGCCTTCTAATGTTCCTAAGGACTATGCTGATCTCGCCGAAGTGTTTAGTAAGCAACGAGCATCGACGTTACCTCCCCATTGTCCGTACGACTGCGAGATCAATCTCTACCCTGGTACAACTCCGCCTAGGGGTTCGCTATACTCGCTGTCAGGACCTGAGCATAAGGCCATGCGAGAATATATTCAGGAAACTCTCGCTAATGGTTATATTCGGCCGTCCACGTCTCCTGCCGGAGCAGGATTTTTTTTGTGGGAAAGAAGGATGGCGGTCTGAGACCCTGTATTGATTATAGGGGTTTGAATAAGATCACCATTAAAAACCGATACCCCCTTCCATTAATGAATTCCGCGTTTTAACGTCTGCAGGAGGCGTCATTTTTTACGAAGCTAGATCTTCGTAATGCTTATTATTTGGTTCGCATTCGGGAGGGGGATGAATGGAAGACTGCATTTAACACTCTTACCGTTCGGATTGGTTAACGCCCCCTCGGTGTTTCAGGCACTCATTAATGACGTCCTCCGAGAGATGTTGGAGAAATTCGTCTTCATTTATCTTGACGACATTTTGATTTTTTCTTCAACACTCTCTGAGCATAAACAACACGTCAGACGTGTGCTTGAGGCCCTCCTAAATGCCAAGCTTTTTGTTAAAGCCGAGAAATGTGTTTTTCACGCCCAAACTGTCTTGTTCTTGGGCTTTATTGTTTCCAAGGGGTTGGTCCGCATGGACCCGGACAAGGTGGCTGCGGTCAGGAATTGGCCTGCGCCTCAGAGTGTTAAGGAGGTTCAACGCTTCCTGGGCTTTGCTAATTTTTATAGGAGGTTTATCCGTAATTTTAGCACGGTTGCTGCCCCCATTATTGCGCTCACCAAGAAGAATACCTCCTCAGTGTTTTTTTGGTCTCCAGCAGCTGATGCTGCCTTTCAGGAATTAAAGAAACGTTTTAGCTCACAGCCTATTCTGGTTTTGCCCGATTCCTCCCTCCCATTTGTTGTGAAGGTAGATGCTTCGGAGGTGGGCGTGGGTGCTATTTTGTCCCAGCGCCCTCGTTGGGATAATAAGCTTCACCCATGAGCATATTTCTCCCGGTCTTTGTCCGCCGCGGAACGCAATTCCAGCATTGCTGACCGGTAGTTATTGGCGGTCAAGCTGGCGCTCGAGGAGTGGCGCCACTGGTTGGAGGGAGCTGAACACCCTTTTGTGGTGTGGACCGACCAGAAAAACCTCCAGTATATTCAGCAAACCAAGCGACGTAATTCCTGGCAGGCGCGGTGGTCATTATTCTTTAACCGCTTTGATTTTACACTGACCTATCGCCCGGGCTCTAAAAACATTTAGCCTGATGCCCTGTCACGGATTTACGACCGCTCTGACCGCGATCCTACCCCGGAGCCAGTTATTCCGGTTACTCAGGTTGTTGCACCCATTCAGTGGGAGATTGATGCAGTTGTTCAGGAGGCTTTAAAGACTGACTCTGGTCCTGGGGGGGAGCCTCCTGGCTGTTTGTTTGTTCCGCCTACAGTTAGGCCACAGTTCCTCCAGTGGGGACATTCTTCCCACTTGGCTGGGCACCTGGGGGCCCATCGGACTAAGCAGTTCCTGGCCCAACGTTTTTGGTGGCCTAGTATGATGAGAGACATTTGGGAATTTGTGGCGGCTTGTGGCACATGCTCCAGGAATGAGACTTCCCACCTGCCTCCCTCTGGTCTTTGCCCGTTCCCAGGCGCCCTTGGACGCATATTGCGTTAGACTTCATTGCGGGGCTGCCTGTATCTGACGGCAACACGGTCATCTTGGTCGTGGTTGACCGTTTTTCTAAGGCGGCTCATTTTGTCGTGCTACCCAAGCTACCTTCGGCGCAGGAGACGGCCCTTCTTGTGGTTAACCATGTGTTCTGGTTGCATGGGGTTCCACAGGATGTGGTCTCTGACTGAGGCCCTCAGTTTACGGCCAGATTCTGGCGGGCATTTTGTAAGCAGTTGGGGGCCACTGTGAGTCTTTCCTCTGGGTTTCACCCAGAGACCAACGGGCAGACGGAACGTACTAATCAGTCGTTAGAAAACACTCTTCGATGTTTGGTGGCTGATAATCCCTCCTCATGGAGTCGATTTTTAGCTTGGGCCGAGTGTTCCCATAACTCACTGAGTATTTCCTCCACAGGTCTTTCCCCGTTTGAGGCCCAGGTGGGTTACCAACCCCCACTGTTTCCTGAGACTGAGAATGATTCCGAGGTTCCCTTGGTCAACCATTTCATTCGTCGCTGTCGGTCAGTTTGGACCAGGGTCCGTTCTTCTCTGTTGCGCTCGGGGCTCAAACAAAAATCCATCGCTGATAGAAGGCGTCGTTTGGCCCCATCTTATCGGGTCGGGCAGAGAGTTTGGCTGTCTACCCGGGACCTCCCCTTGAAGGTAGAATCCCGAAAACTGGCGCCTTGCTATATTTGCCCGTTCGTTTTGGCACCTGCCGACACACCCACGCCGCCACCACGAATGGTTGAGGGGGGCGGTTTACCGTCGCCCGCACTCTGGCCGGAGGCGTGTTGGTCGTGGGGCCCAGTTTCTTGTCGACTGGGAGGGATATGGCCCCAAGGAGCGCTGCTGGGTCCCTTCTCGGGATATTCTGGATCCCACACTCATTTCTGAGTTTCGTGCACGGGGTTCCCTAGGGACTTCTGGAGCTGTCCCTTATAGGGGGGTCCTGTCATGGTTTGGTGGCTTTGAGAGCTTTCTTTGCTGCTCTCGTCCGGGACAACATCGTTTTGCTCTCAATCGAATTCTTGGGCCAGCTGGCATTAATTGGGGGCGTCGCCTGGATTCTATTTAAGCCCTAGTTCCGCCTCAATTCCCTTGCTAGAGTGTCAGTGCTATGTCTCGCACTTTAGCCGGTAAGGTCTCTAGTAAGAGAGCTCTTAGGGTTTAGCTGCATATTTGAGGAAGAGTTCTAGTTCGTAAGGGAATCTTTCTGTGTGTTCCTCTTTCTGTTCGTCCTGTCGAGCTCGCTTTGCTTCCTTGCCTCGGACTACATCTTGGTCCGTTGGAAGAGAGATTCTTGCTCTCCTGTTTTGTTTGTTCGTCTCTCTCCCTTCTGCGCGTCCTCCTTTATTTCTGGCCTCTGCGTTTGGCGTCTCAAACTCACCACCCATCACAGCTCCGCTTAATGTCCACCGGTGCTCCATTTTGAATTTGCGTACGTTTCGCGCTTGTTAAAGAATTTCACATTTTAACAGATAGCCTTATCATCACCCCACTTTCTCCAGTTAAAACTTTAATAGCATCCTCTATTAACAAGTTTCTTCATTCATTAATCTAATGGGAATGTGGGCCCCAATAAAGTAATCCTATGCAAAATATATTTTTTATATTCTTGTAAGAAATCTCACTTGTCCCAATTAAGGCTTCACACTGAAACATACTTAAACCCTTATACCCTGCCTTTTTCCCTTAAAAGGATTTGACCGAAGAAAACACATTTTTTTCCTAATTAAGGACAATGACACACACATATTCTGTATCTGCTGCCCTCAGCGCTTCACTGAAGCTGCATTGCACTTATAAAGAGAAAAATATTCAAACCCAAGGTGCCATGTATTTATGGTCACAGCATTACTTCAAATGGAAATATCTATATCGAGTACATATTTTATACACATTTCGCCGTTATTCAAATGGAAATATTTGGGATTGTCAGAAACCTTGGCAGCTCCACTTGAATTTAAAATGGGCCTGAAGTTTCACGAGTTTGAATATTCATACATGTCAGCTGACGTCATAGACGCACGTGACCGCTCTCAAACTCTAGGCGCCGCCATTTTGGGTACTGACTTACAACAGGCCGTCTATCTGTAGCCCCATGGGCTGTGATAAGAAGTCTCACAAAAAGAGTGGATTAGCATTTTTTTCATGATACGGCTCTTTTGAATGCTGCATTTTGATTAATGAATTACATTCTGATTCTACATTTTACGGTCTTTCATTTCTGTATAACAGACTGTTGCTAAGTGAAACAGGCCGTTGCTAGGGACGCCGCTCTGATCGGAGGAGACAGGAGAAGAACTATGCAGGATATTTACCTTATGTCTCATTTTTACCTTCATTAAACAGCTTCGGACTAATTGTGATGTTAGATAAATGACTTGTAACTTGTTACAGGGAGAGTGGAGACTCCTTCCACGTTGTGGGTGGAAACCAAAACTGCGATCAGAGCCTCGGACCTGGTGTCACAGCTCTCGTCTACGAGGCATGCATGTCCGTGTTAATTCTTTTCCTCAAAGTTTCAAACACGTTTACGTCAGTAGCGCAGCCAGAACTTAAAATTGCGTGGGCAATAAATATCTCTTTAAAACAATTAGTTCTCCCTCGATCGCAATCATTTTTTTCTAATTAACTATGCCTTCAATACGATAACACTCCGCAATATCAGGTGTTGCTTGTTCACCTCGTTCAGGCAAAACGACAATCATTCATTTGGATGCGCAATTTTGTGCATTTCAAATCTCTGTATTTGGTTCAGTTTGAAGAATACAATCGATCATGAAGCACAGGTTAGATCGCCTGATGAGCCGAAAAGGTAGCGTGGAAGTTCCAGAACAGTTTACCTCTCGAAAAGTATTCTTAAAACTAAGCACAACTTTTGAGTAACTTATTTTGCCGAACTGAATTATTCCTATTGATTAGTCGCCCTTAGATCGCACCACGAAAGAAGCTGTGTCTCTTTTTGCCAGTTGATTATTCATATAAATGGAAATTGCTTTAACAAAGGAAAATGGCTGAGAACAAGTTAGGTATAATAATTGTAATAAATCGATGTTGTGTGGCCGCTCAATTTTCAGGTGTGGCTACGCCACTGATAAGAAAAGCACAAAATTGCGCATCCAAATGAATGATTGTCTTTTGCCTGAACGAGGTGAATAGGCAGCACCTGATAGTGCGGAGTGTTTTCGGATTGAATGTATAGTTAATTAGAAAAAAATGACTGCGATCGAGTCAGAAAGAATAAATGTTTTAAAGAGATGTTTAGTGCCCACCCAATTTTAAGTTCTGGCTACGCCACTGGTTTACGTACACTAAAGAACGAAAGACCGAGAAACAGAGAGATAACTTACAGCGAAAAGCTCGTTCGAGGTGATATTTCATTGTCAACTCACAAACGTCGGATGGACTGATCAGGTATTTTACGAATACGATATTTTACTTTCCAAATGTATTTTCCAAATTAACTTACTATATTAAAGTGTAGCTACGGATGTCCGACTGATGTCATTATTATCATTAAGAGTAAGTATTTCATTATTCCATCATAACAATCCCATCGTCAAAACTCAAAATCATATCTGCACCCCTGAATTTCCCATTTCCTCATTATCATCATCATTTGATAATTATTCCATCAACTTCAATCGTTACTGAATACCGAATCGCCGTATTCATCATCACTATTACTATCAACCGGGACTATCAATCACAACAACAATAAATATATCATGTATTTTGTATCAATATCATCAAAATTCATCATCATAACTATTAAAAAGAGAAAGAAACCATGACGCCGATGAGATCGAAAGGCAGCTAGCGAGCGCGAGCTGACTAGACCAAGGAGGTAGGTATTAATACATTCTTGATTAAAATCTCCAAATTGACACTGATTGATTCTCAATCTGTTTCCCATTCAAGTAAGTTGATAAGCTAATTGTTGGCGCACGACAGTCGTGAGCTACAGGAATAAATAATGCAGCCTACTAAGCGAATGTCTAGGTGATGCCATTAATGATTACCCATCATTTTATCGTGTGCACAATCAATGTACTGATTTTCAGGAAACGGGTATTGCAATTTTCTTCCCGGGACCCGAACCTTTCGGGCGGGACCCGGGTACCCGGTTTTTAGTCACAGGCCAACACACAACCGAGGAGGGTGAGCAAAACAGCGGAGAAGTGACAGGACTTGCAGATTCGCGAAATGATGCAATTTATAAATCTATAAAAGTCGTATTTTGATCAACATTACGTTTGAAATTAATAATTTCACTCATAAGCCATGTAATAAGCGGGATAATGTAGAGTTAGTCTGTTGTTATGGAGAAATAAAGACTGAGACATCCTTCATCGTAGCCCATACAGTCTATGGTCGTAGCTGTGCCTCGGTCCCTGGTAGGTACTCAAGATGGCACTCACAACAAAAATGTCACGTGAGTGAAATCCATGAATAGCCACTGCATTTGATGGACTCCACTTGGGGGCCTCTTGGGCTCAAAAGGTTAAAGGAGCCTATAATCAAGTGATACACCACAAGAGTAATAAATAAAACAACAAATTAATGAATCAATTAATCAGGAAATCTCTCTCTCTCTCTCTCTCTCTCTCTCTCTCTCTCTCTCTCTCTCTCTCACACACACACACACACACACACACACACGTTGGGTTTTCATGTTTTGTGGGGACATTCCATAGACTTGCATTCGTTCCCTAACCCGTTTCCCTGACCTTAACCCCTCAATAGTACATAACTAACCCTAACCCTAACTCTCACCTTAACCTAACCCTGACCATATCCCAACCCTAAACTTAACCCCTAACCCTAAAATAGCTCAATTTCCTCATGGGGACCTGAAAAAGTAACCTGACTCCGCCAGCCTTCGTACTTCCGCTTAATTTCATTTCGCCTCCCTACTCCGTCTGGACTCTCGGAGCTCTGCCTCGTTTCCCGCGGCAGAAAAGACGCTGGACCAACCAACGAACAGAGGGTGTGGCCGAGAGCCATGATGTAGCTGCTGTGCTGAGTTTGAAATTGTAGTCTCCGAAATCAACAATGGCCCAAACACAGATACATGGGAGGCCGTTCACTCTGTTGTGGAGAAAATATCGGGTATCAGTGACTTATAGCCACAACAAGATGAATGTTTTATTAGTTTTTAGAATGGAATTTATGTTGTAGCGCTACTTCCTACAGGTTTCGAGAAAAGTTGTCGTATCTACTTAATATCCATCATGAAACATGAAATAGGCACCCTGTTCATCTCTGTGAGAGACAGCCGAACCACCTCAGCTAGCTTGTAGCTTCTAGTGTCACATTGCCCGCGAATTTCAAACTATTTAAGTTTGCAGCAAACTTTTTAAAAGCCATGTTTTTGTTCATGTCACAAGACCTATTCGCTGTCTCAGTGTTATGTTGTCATTATCCATGATTCTACCATTCATTCCAGCGAATTCTGCATTTTGATTGGTTAACACCAGGTATCTATTCAGTGGTAGACTACCTCGCACTGGGTCAAGACCTCGTCATGATTACGCCAACAAAATAAGGCTACAGTTCGCGTACAGTCTTACTAGCTAGCGAGCTACTTGGCTACCTAGCTAGCAATAGTATAGCTAGCGCGCTAATGTATTTAGCTACGTAGCCAACTGGCTAGCGAGCTAAAAAGGCTGCAGTTTGCTTTCAATGTGTACACTGTCATACTCATTAGCGAGCTAGTTGGCTTCTCAGCTAGCAAGCCAAAGTGATATCGAACTGTGTGTCATAGCTAGAAAGCCAATATTTATGTAGGGGTGTTGACAAGAGTCATGGAAGAATGGAGATAAACCTACTGTTTTTTTCCAGCACTCGGTATTAATCGTAGGCAAGATACCTGGAAATTTACATTTGAAACAAATGAAATTTCCAGGTATCCATCCTACGATAAATACCTAGTGTTCGAAAAAAACTGTAGGTTTATCTCCTACATGAAATGACTGTCTGAGACAGCCAAACGCTTAGAGCCAAACTATGTTACTATAAAGTTACAGTAGGTAGCCAGCTGGATATGATGTCAGCGCAAGTATGGTTAATGGTTCAGTTTTCATGTCAACGCAGATTTCGTCCTGATGTAAATAATGCATTAATCTCGCCGATTCTGCCGTTGGTTTCGGGTCTGTAAGGGACCAAGCAATCAGGCAAAGGACAAAGGTGTGGAAAAAGATCTTGTTCCTTTAATTAAGCTTGAAAAAGAATAAATCAATAACAAAATATTCAACTTAATTTGGTAGAAAATAAGCAAAACCACTAAAAGAGGTCAACTCAGCAAAAAGAACTAAAGCTACAACTTAACAAACATAATCAAACAGACCTAACCTGAGTGACACATGCTAGGGGTTTAAATAGACAAAGGACTAGTCCAACATAAATACAAGGGGGAAACTAAGGTGACTACAAACTAAAAATCCAACAATTCAGAAAAAACACCCTCAAATTATCAAAACAGACTATCTACAGAAAAAACTAAATTGTCTTTACTAACTGAAAAGAACAGACAAAAGTTTGATGCTGAATTAAAAGTCCGAGCTTCTCCTTCCTTCCCCCTAGATGGTCTCTGCCACTTCCTGTGGGTAGGGCTTAAAAGGCCATCTTAGAGTAGCCTGACTCCGCCAGCCTTCGTACTTCCGCTTAATTTAATTTCGCTTCAGTACTCAGTCTGATCTTTGGAGCTCTGCACCGTTTACCATCCGCAGAAAATAAGCCGGACCAACCAACGAACAGGAGGCGTGACCGAGAGCCATGACGTAGGCACTGCGCCGAGTTTGAAATTGTAGTCTCCGAAATCAACAATGGCTATGGACATAGATACATTGGAGGCCATTCACTCTGTCGTGGAGAAAATCCCGGCTATCAGCGACTTATAGCCACAACAAGATGAATGTCTGGTTAGTTTTTTTAATGGAAATGATGTTATAGCGCTACTCCCTACAGATTGTCATATCTACTTAATAGCCATCATGAAATAGGCACCCTGTTCATCTCTGTGAGAGACAGCCGGACCACCTCAGCTAGCTTGTAGCTTCTAGTGTTACATTGCCCGCGAATTTCACACTATTTAAGTTAGCAGCGAACTTTTTAAAAGCCGTGTTTTTGTTCATGTCACAAGACCAATTCGCTGTCTCAGTGTTATGTTGTCATTATCCATGAATGAAATGGCTGTCTGAGACAGCCAAACACTTAGAGCCAAACTGTGTTGCTATAAAGTTAGATAGCGAGCTCGGTATGATGTTAGCGCAAGTATGGTTAACGGTTCAGTTTTCGTGTCAACGCAGATTTCGTCCTAATGTAAATAGTGCCTTATTCTCGCCGATTCTGCCGTTGGTTTCGGGTCAACAGTTTGTTTCTTGTAAGGAGAACAGAAAGAGCACCTTTGGTTCTTTTAAGTGAATGAGAGAAGGCTAAAATGAGGTAGATGGGCATATGTATGGGTACAGTATTAACTTTAATGTACTGATCTGTTTGTTTTCGCTGCATTCCTGGTATGAAGGACTGTATTTACAGCGGAAGTACTAGGCGGCTGAGCCGGCGCATAACATACGTCATCACCAAACGTTAGTGATTAGTTTACGGGTACACGAATGATTTTAAACTTCAGACAAGCACCCACCCACCAGGAAGTAAACACTTGTCAATGACGACTGTCCAGACTCTGTGTACAAAGCAAAGCGAAGTAGCACAGTCTGGTTTTACCAGGCTACTGAAAAAGTCCGCATAAGGAAGAAGAAATCTGGTATTTCATTACTTACGGGGACTTTTTGTCCCCACAAGGGCAGGTAAACAAGGACCACGCACACGCGCACTCACACGCACCCACACACACACAAACACACATATGCAGGCCCATGTTATATGATTGAGGGGCCTTTATGGGTCTTTATGAACCATGACTTTCCAGAAATGCGACATAAACAGCTCATTTGTGTGTGTGTGTGTGGCGGGGAGTTCATGTCTATGACCATGTGAGAGGCCCCTTGGACAGAACTTGATCGCACTTGATTTCCACTTGGTCTTTGGATTTCTCCCCACAAAGTTGAAGAGCCTATATTACATGGAGTACCTCAAGTCCTGTGGATAAACCAAGGCGATAAACACGCACTTAAAATGCAATCGAACCCCAGTCGCCTGCATGCTGAGTTACTGCGTTACTACTCTCTCAAGGGCGTATTGAAATTTCATCGCGAACTATTGTATATAGTCTTACAATCACGCAAATCAACTCTTCAATTCAAATCATTAGAGACATCAACAATAGAATGTTTATTCAAGGATAGCCAGACGCTACAGCTACGGTAAGCTTCATTTTTTTTCTGGATGTAGTGCGTTCAATCAAAATTTTGCAGCATTGACTAAACAAGGTTTAGATAAAGCATATAGGTAGGCCTAATAGTTTTTATTCATAAGGGAACAGAACACTTTGTCTCCCCTCTCTGTTTTACCAAAGTGTCAGAGAAGGGCCATTTGGTCGGCATTTGGCTTCGTCCGTGATTGCTGAATCGGTAAGAGCTGCCGTTATGTCTGCTAACCACCAGATGTCACTGTTTTGTGTTCGATGCTTTGATGCTCTGAACCATTTACGATACAATCAGGAAGAACCTTCCAAAACCTCGTGGGGCTTCATTCGCCCAACCCTATCTGTAACGTCTGAGTTCAAACGCAAAATCTGAACATCATCACATTTGCAAATTTAGGAGCAGTCATGCCGTTCAAACATAAAAGCAGTAGTCAGAAAAGAAGGAACTGGAGGAGAGGGTAGCAAAGCTACCAACACTAAGTTCATTTGGCTTCAAGCAGTTGCCGCACCACGGACGACCCTTAAGCAGCAATGCAGCCAACAGGTAACAGATCAAGATAAGCTAAAGTTTGACCTAAATAATGATAACGCCCACGGCTATTGTATTAATTTCAAGACAATACGAGGATTTTGCTCAGCGCAAAGTTTGACGGATGCCATTCAAATAGGTGAGTAGGCCTACAAGTGACTTTTCTTTTAGTCCAGAGTCGATTGTTGTATATTTGAGATCTATGGCAGAAATAAAGCAGTTAGTGTGCAGTTAATTGGTCATTTTATGGGATTTATGCATACGCTATTTTGTTGGGCAATTTAGGGGACGTTGTGGCATTGTTTTAAATACATTTAAATATCGTTAAATATTGCAGCTTTCGTCTGTCTCATTGCGTGCTTTTTCAAGTCACTTGTGTCCTGTCTTTAAGTCACCTTTATGTCAGATATTGCACTCGTGAGGTAATTGCACAGAAATGCAAGTTTTCAGACGTTTTAACTGACCCAGTTATCGCTGTACAGGAATTCTTTCCAAGGTAATTGCCAATTTCGTTTTCTTCCCATAAATTTGACATTAAACATTGCCTCTATGAAATATTACCGGCGGTATTAACTCCTAGCAGTGGTATTCGTACAATGTTTTTCGCAGTAACCCTGTTACTGACCGCGCTGCCACACACTTGTATTTATGCATGTGCAGGTGACATGGTTTTGTTGTGGTGCGCACCAGAAAATGGGGCTCCCCGAAAGCCAATCCATGGGTTCACGGCCGCTTTGTCAGAGTGCCCATGCCTAAAGATCAACGCCATTGTCTCACTCTTTGCAGTAATGTAACGTTTCTTTTTTTATTTTTATGTTTTTTGCTCATGTATACGCTTGTGGTCGTTGTCTTGGCAGGGTAAGCTTCAATATTTACATATCTTAACCAAATCTGAATTTTCAGAATCGCAGTTATTAACTTAATTTAAGTGGTTTCAGAAATATGTTGTTTTCTTTACCTCATGCAGGCCAATAATTTGACCCTTCTGAAACAGTACAACAACACCATTTCCATGGCCACAGGATATGATCTGACATTGTTGCTTAAAAATGAGAAGCTACTGACTGCATCAGTTAGGGTTAAATAACTTGTTACCAGCTGAAACATATTAATCACTGCAGTAATTATCCAATGGAAGGCTCTTACTTTTTGTTTAGTTAAATCCAAGAGGTGACTTTTTTGGCCGGGCAGTGTACGAACTCAAGACATGAAATAATTTGCTTCATTTAAACTGTTAGCATTTTTTATTTATTAAAATTTCTTTTTGATTTGTATAAAGTGTTTTAATCACGTTTGTACCTGTGCAATTAATGATATTCCAGTCTTTTTCAGTCGGGCTTGTTAAATCTTCTAAAGGGCTAGTGACTTTTTTCTCTCACAAGCTCGACCGGCTAGTGGCAAAAAATGGGAAGATCCAGCTTTGCCAACAAATCAAATTAATGAAACTCACGTAGTAATTCTCACTTTTACCTGGCCGAAGGCTCGGAATAAATGAAAATGACTACTTTTGTCCTCGCCAAAGGCTTGGAATAAATGAAAATGACTATTCTCGTTTAACAGACGTCTGGCAACCATACCCTATATGCTTTTGCTGCCAAAGCACTGGCAACTTTTTTTTTCTCCCTCTGAACAATTTGATTGACAAAGTGGCTTCACTGTATTTTATCTGAAACATAAGTTTGCTTGGCTCAATAAGTGATGATTTGTGTTGGTTGGGATAGAATATGATGCAGACCTATCCGTTATTTTACAGTTGACTGCAATGACAATCTGAGGGGCCCCTTGTAATGCCTCGCCCCCTCTGGGGTGAGAGCCTAGCTCCGCCCCTGCTCCTTTATTTTCGAAAAGGATGCTTCAGTGCACCCTATCCTAAAGGTGATAAATTACCCAGTAAGCACAGCGACGTATTGGCGATGTAATGAGTGTGTAGGGAAGATGTCGTATTTACGTCGTTTGCTCATTGGCCCTACGTCGCCGAGACATCAGCATTTGGTAAAATGCGTTTTAGCAAATTCCGATGTCTCGGCGACGTAGGGCCAATGAGCAAATGGCGTAAATCGACATCTTCCCTTATTGGGTAAAGAAGCATTGTGGCACCTTTCCTTTACATTTAAAGAATTCGAACACCCTTATCATGACTGCCATTTAAATACTTACGGATCTTTTCTAGGAGTTAGGAACTATCCTAAGCAAAAAAGACTATTTGGACGCAGCCATCATCTCCACGCTCAGTTCCTCTTTATGTTGCTTTAAAGTACGATTGGTTAATAGCTCATTATTGTATCTCGCATATTGTTCACTCACTGTGTTTTTTTACATTTTTGGTGGATGTGCTGTCGGCCTAAAGCCTATATTTACATGCACAATGTCACCCTCGCGTCTGCTCGTTAAAAGAAAAGCATATCGTCAGCCTGCTGATAAAACCTCGTATCTCCAAATTGATAGGAAACAAAAACTTGTTTGTCCACTATTCTTACATGCAGAATTAAACATTTTTTATTTATATTTTAAATTATATTAATAATATTTTATTATTTCATTTTTTTTAATTTTATATTTATTTTTTATTTCCCTGTGAAGTTTATCATTTTGAAGATACAAGGTTTTATCAGCAGGCTGACGATATTCATTTCGTTATTTGAACGAGAACACGTAAAACGCAGTTTACATTTCTTTTTGTTATAGCTTTGTGGATGTAAAAAGTGTTTCTCAATTTAGTTTTACTTTATCCAGCTGCTTTTCCTCCTCGTCAATTACAATTCACTTTAATGACGCCATGAAACGTAACAATAGTGAGACGCAGCTCCCGTTGTGAGTGAGGGATGCAGTTTGCTGTTTAAGTTCACAAAACAAATTGTACAAAAATAAGGTACAATAATAAGGACAATGACAAAAAAGCAGAGCTAAACTGTTAGAATTCATTCATGTCCATGTTCTTGCTGGTCACAATGATTATTTTCGTTTATGGTTAATTCATTTACATTGGTGAGAGGGCCTAACATTATTCATTTAGTTGTGATTTTATGCCTATCTGATGTAGGCCGTAATTTTGTATTGGAGTAACCTACAAATTCACTGTTACCGTCTATTGATTTAATAAACTTATCTGGCTGATCATTGCATTAATGGTTGTCTGGACTGTGTCACTGGAATGGTGACAGTGCCCTCTAACGGTTGTGTAACGGTCAAAATCCACAAACTCTGAAGACACGTGTACAAGCAATTACACGGCATGTGTACACGTTTAGAATTTTTTGTACACGTTCCCACCCCTAATCTAGACTGAACCAACCACCACACATCGAACCCGCAATTTACACTAGCAGTAGAGTGATCACTAGTCCCAAGTGGCTCCAGTACCTCTACTTTGCAAATTCTATCAGGGTCATTACAGAGCACTAAATCTAAAATTGCCTTCTCTCTTGTAGGTTTATTAATATACTGCACTAAAAAATGGTCATTTATAACACATAGAAATTCTTCCTCCCCTTTACCCTGTTCTTTCACCGTTTCCCAATTGATACCAGGATAATTGAAGTCTCCCATAATAATAGTCCTTCCTCCTCTGCAAGCTTGCCTAATCCTCTAAAAGATCATTTCATTTACAATACTGTCCAAAGCTATCAATCGATAGCATACTCCTATGTTTAAACCTGTCTCATGTTTGCCAATGAGCCTGACCCAGATATCTTCACGGGGCAAGAAATGTTCGATTTCAGGAATTTCCTGCTCATTAATGTATTCGTTCACAAAGAGTGCTACACCCTCTCCTCTCCTATCAGATCTATCCTTTCTTAAGAGCTCATAACCTTCTGCAACCCCAATTCTGAAATAGTTGGGACAAAGTGTAAATTATGAATAAAATCAAAACGCAATGACTTTCAAATGTTATGTATGAGTACTTTATGTAAAGCACTGTATATCATTTGTAAATGGAGATTTGTTACATACTATTTGTGCTGCCTTACTGGTCAGCTATTTGTTTATTTTGTTCATCATTTGGCACCCTCTGGTGGTATGTCTGTAGCAAAACATGATCTGATGCAATACCACTTGTTTGTGATGAAATAGACTAGTGCTTTCTAGAGGTTTCTGGCATCTTGTTGCCTGGAGGGGGCCAGATCATCCAGGGCTCCTGTAGATCTTTCCAGAATGTTCCTAGTCAATATAAATGCTGTGATTTTGCTCAGTTAGAGTTTTTTCTTTGTATCAGAGTTAATTAGTGGCATTAGAGTGTTATTATAAGATTGCACAGTGGATTATTTGTAGAAATTTTTGGACCTAATCAGTGAAGAATAAATTTGTTTAAGTTGTCATTGCTGGTTTTCTTTGTTGTGACTCTCTAGTCATAATACAAATCCCACCAGCCAGTATTTTATTCACAATAGAACAGAGATAAAATAGCAAATGTCATTTCAAATTTGATGGCTGCTACAGGTCTCAAAAAAGTTGGGACGGTGGCCTGTTTACCATGATGCAGCATCCCATCTTCTTTTTAACACAGAGTGGAGGCGTCTGGGCATTGAGGAGACAAGTTGCTTGAGTTTAGCCATTGGAATTTGATCCCACTCTTGTTTTATACAGGCTTCCAGCTGCTGGAGAGTTTTGGGTCTCCTTTGACGGACTTTTCGTTTAATTCTGCGCCAAATGTTCTCAATCGATGAAAGATCAGGACTGCAGGCAGGCCAGCTCAGCACATAAACTCTTCTACTACGAAGCCATGCTGTTGTAATAGCTGCAGTATGTGGTTTTGCATTGTCCTGCTGGAATACACAAGGCCTTCCCTGGAATAGATGTCGTCTGGAGGGGAGCATATGTTGCTCTCAAACCTTTATATACCTTTCAGCATTCATGGTGCTTTTTAAAACATGCAAGTGTCCCATACCATATGCACTAATGCATCCCCATACTATCAGAGATGCTGGCTTTTGAACTGAATGCTGATAACAGGAGGGGTGGTCTTTCTTATCTTTAGCCTGAAGGACACGACGCCCATGATTTCCAACAAGAATGTAAAATTTAAACTCGTCTGACCACAGGACACTTTGCTACAGTCCATTTTAAATGAGCCTTGGCCCACAGAACACGGCAGCGCGTCTGGATCATGCTCAACAATGGCTTCCTTTTTGCACGAGAGAGTTTTAGGTGGGATCTGTGGATGGCACGGCACACTTTGTTTACTGACAGTGGTTTCTTGAAGTATTCCTGGGCCCATTTAGTAATGTCAATGACAGAATCATGCCAGTGAGTGATGCAGTGGCGTCTGAGCGCCTGAAGATCACGGGCATCCAGTAAAGGTCTTCGGCCTTGTCCCTTACGCACAGATTTTTCCAGTTTTTATTTATTTATTTATTTGTTTTTTCATTTCGGCATGATTGTACAGTCATTCCATGACAATTTCAACACAACATGTATCATGACCGAAAGGGTCGCGGGAGAAGCGAAATCGCTTGTTTAAGTCCCGCCCCCAACTCCCAGAAAAACAGTTTGATTATGGGTAAGATATCATAAAGATTTATAAATCACAACAGAGCTGAGTGTCTATTTACACTACGATTTAAACGTCACAACATAAAATCATAGAGATTTATGACAGTCATGAAGAGTTTTAATCACAGTATAGCTGAGTGTCTATTAACAACCCCTATTGTTTATGCCCGCTATGGTTCTGTTTAATTTATCCAATGCCATTTTGTTGGATAAGTTCATAGTTATTCAAACATGCACATTTCAGAAGATACTTAAAGTCTTTCAAATTGTCTGCCCTTCTGACCTTGTGTTCAAGTATGTTCCATGCACTGACTCCAGCCACCGATAAGGAGTGCTCACTCCGAGTCGATCTGACCCTTCTAGTTTGCAACAACATTCTGCCTCTTAGGTCATGAAGGCATTCACGTTGGAGAAATAGGCATTGTATATTTCTTGGCAATTCTTTGTGGTATCCTAAATATACAATTTGCAAGGAGTTGAATTTTATTATATCCTGCAATTTAAGAAACTTTGCCTTAATAAACAAATCGTTTGTATGAGTTCCATAGGGAACGTTATGAATAATTCTAAGGGCCTTTTTTTGGAGTTTAAATAATGATTCTATTGTATTATTATAAGTGTGTCCCCATACTTCAGCGCAGTAGTGTAAGTGGGGTGCTATGAGTGCTGAATAGATTATTTTAAGAGACTTGTATTTTAATAATTTTTGCATTTTCCAAAGAATAGACACGCTTTTAGCCAACTTTCTTTGAACCAAGTTTACATGTGGTTTCCAGCTTAAGAGATTATCTAACATAACTCCCATGACTTTATATTCGTTTACCCTTTCAATGCTGGTACCATTTACCTTTAAGTCTATGTCGTCCTTTGCATACATGGTGTCAATATACTCCTCTATTATAGAGCTATTATTTGGATTTATCAAGTCAATATTAAAGTCCCCACACATAAAAACATTTTTCTGGTTCATATTGACAAGTAATTCACCCATACATTTACTAAAAACATCAATTTGCGAATCCGATTGCTCTGTACACACAACAAATAACCGTATTTTTTACCTTTCAACCTAGGAATCTTAATTGTAAGGCATTCCATTACATTTTCCACAACAATTGATTTGCATTCTAGTACCTGGAAGTTTATGGCCTCATCAATAAATAGTCCAACACCCCCACCAGCTTTATTCAGTCTGCTCTTACACACGAAGTTGTAACCCTCCATGTAGAAGTCCTTGCCCTTTTCTTCTTTAATCCAAGTTTCCGATAGTGCGATGATGTTGAACGGATTAGCAAATGACAGAAGGTATTCCTTTATTTGGTCAAAGTTTGCATATAGACTCCTACTATTGACTTGTTGTTGAAAAGCCAGTTTCCTGATCTGCAGTTTGGTTTATCAGATAACTGCTCATAGAGATTTGTCAGGGATTTTAACCTGCCTCAGTGGTCAAAATTCTCCAAATCCCGCATCATCTTGATCAGCACCGGTCTGGTAGTTTCCGGTGACCCATTTGGTTTGATGAAAATTCTGCAGTTAGCCGTCCAAGTGCTGTGTATCTTCCCCGCTTTCTTTAGTTGACGAGCTTTCCATGCGATGGTTGCATTGTGCCTGGTGAGGTTTTCATTTATGAAAACATTGGATCCTTTGAGATTTTTCCCTTGCTTCAACAGAGATTTTGTGCTTGTTGCTTGTAAGTCGTAGTAACACAGCTCTTGCTGCATTCCGGTCTCCGCTTCCACTCCTTTTCGGTAGCAGATAACATGAATCCACATTGCTGGGGTCCAGAGAAATACTTTTGGTCTGAAGGAATTCCATCACCTGCATTTCCACAGATTTATTCTCCTCCTCGCCTCCATCGTAGTCCTTCGCTGCTGCCCTGGCATAACTCCTGGGTTTGATTTTGAGCCCTGTCAGGATTACATCATTACGTTTCTCTTGTTGCTCCAGCTCCTCCAGTTTGCTTGATAAAGATTGAATCTGTCGTCTTTCTTGGCAATCTCCTTTTTTTGAGATCACCGTTTTCCTTCAAAAAGCTGGTCCAGCTTCTCCCTCATTTCATTTCTCAATTCTTCGAGGGTCTCCACAATTGTTGCAAGATCCGGCTGGCTTGGTTTGTCGCTTGGTTTGTCGCTTTTTCCCGTTCTAACCATTTTCTTAATTCAGAAAAAAAAAAGGCTCTATTACAGAGTTTGTGAGAAAGTTTATCACTCAGCTTTTCTCCTGACTCTGTTGTTTTCCTGTATTGCCTGTATTGCGTACAGTCGCTGTTCGGAGTTGTTGCTCCTTCAGTGACCATGACATGAATCATGTCGTGAAGGAGTGTTTCTCTGAATCTTTTGATGATGTTATGCACTGTCGATTATGGAAGCCCATAGTGGACAATATTCAAATGAAAATGTAATCCCACTATTGCATTATAATTTTCCACTTATGAATGAGTTATTTGAGACAATATTAAATTGAAAATGCATTAATCCAATTATCACTTTCATTTTCACATACACATATGGGAAATCTATGACTATATTCAAATGATAATGAAATGCTGATTGACATTTAATTTTCAACGTCATGCTCTGCAATACAGTGGACAATATTCAAATGCAATAAGCAAAACAGCACCCCCAGCCTATTGCATTTACATTTACATGTCATCACGCTCTTTTAGGGTCAACATGATAATGAAAATGCTGTTTTCTAATCACTTGGAAATAATAATGATATAATAATGATGACGACATTTGACATTTCATTTTCAAAGACTTATCCTGCAATACATGGGACAATATTCAAACGCAGTAAGGGAAACAGCGCCTCCCAGTCCATTGCATTTTCAAATACATGTCACCACGCTCTTTTTGGGACACAATGAAAATTAAAATGCAATCTGTCAGCGTCTCATCAAGGCGGGTCTTCCGCTAGGACGTCACTCATTAGGGGCGCGAGCGGAAACCATGTTCCTCATTTGCATACCAACCAATCAGCTTCTGCGTAGCGCTTGTACGCACGGAGGCTTAAATGTCATGATGGCTAAGCTGCTATGTATTGTGTGCCATCGCGCTTTAGGCTATGTTGCGCTTTGGATATAGCCATCTCGGCAGCTAGTATGCTAGCTGACGTTAACTAAGGAAAATATGTGTAAATGATCATCACATTAAAGCGATATGATTTGATTTTTGCCCCAACTCTATTAACTGAGCTAGCTGTAATATGCATGAACTTATCCGAGGCTTCGCGGCAGTGTTGTGCAACTGCAACCCAAGTGTGCTTGCAGATTTCAGAGACGTTAGCTAGCTTGCTAGTGAGTCTACAAGCAATCGCTGAGGTACAGCTAGCTAGCTATGATGCCTACTGGAGAAGCTCTTATAGCCCTGATTTGTCACTTTAAACGCCATCTCGCACACACGACTTCTTTCACTATTGATTAGCAGCTTCTTTTCCCTAAAGAACGCACTGACAGTTCAGCCTGAGACATGTTATCTCATAGTTAGTTAAAGCAGCATTATCCTTCCATGCGTGCTATAGCGTATTACATTACTCCAGATAAAACGCTATCCGTCTTCCGACCCTGCTGACGCTAGTTAGGGGAAATGTTTGTCATCATTTTTATACTAAATCGCTGTGATTCGGTTTTTGCCCTAGATTCACAAGCTAGCTAGCCGACAGCGATTGCTCTTGTGCTTGCAGATTGTTTTTGAGCTAGCCAGGTAATGAGCTATCCATTTAAATCTCCCAGAAATCTGATAGTACTCTTGGTGATAGTACAAAAGTGCTGCCAAACATATCAAAGAAGTTCATATTTCAGCAGGTTAAGTTAGCAAGTGAGGAACATTGTTTTCAGCCAGTCATCAAAACTTCTCCCATTGCTACGTGGCTTGGGAATCGCGATTAAACTAGAAACAGCGGCAGCCTGACTGCTGGCCGTTTATCGGACCGTTCTGCATGATGCATACATTGTGCATGTTTCAGGAGTGGCGAACTTGCAACTCGGCAAGCACAAGAGCAATCGTCAGCTAGCAAAAACCGAATCACAGCGATTAAGTATAAAAATGATGACAAACATTTCCCCTAACTAGCTTCAGCAGGGTCGGAAGACGGATAGCGTTTTATCTGGAGTAATGTAATACGCTATAGCACGCATGGAAGGATAATGCTGCTTTAACTAGCTATGAAATAACATGTCTCAGGCTGAACTGTCAGTTTGTTCTTTAGGTAAAAGAAGGTGCTAATCAATGATGAAAGAGGTCGTGTGTGCGAGATGGCGTTTAAAGTGACAAATCAGGGCTGTAAGAGCTTCTCCAGTAGGCATCATAGCTAACAAGGGGCACCTAAGCGATTGCTTTTAGACTCACTAGCAAGCTAGCTAACGTCTCTGAAATCTGCAAGCACACTTGGGTTGCAGTTGCACAACACTGCCGCGAAGCCTCGGATAAGTTCATGCATATTACAGCTAGCTCAGTTAATAGAGTTGGGGCAAAAATCAAATCATATCGTTTTAATGTGATGATCATTTACAAATATTTTCCTTAGTTAACGTTAGCTAGCATACTAGCTGCCAAGATGGCTACGTCCAAAGCGCAACATAGCCTAATGCGCGATGGCATACAATACATAGCAGCTTAGCCATCATGACATTATCAGGAAGCCTCCGTGCGTACAAGCGCTACCCAGAAGCTGATTGGTTGGTATGCAAATAAGGAACATGGTTTCCGCTCGCGCCCCTAATGAGTGACATCCTAGCGGAAGACCCGCCTTGATGAGACGCTGACAGATTGCATTTTAATTTTCATTGTGTCCCAAAAAGAGCGTGGTGACATGTATTTGAAAATGCAATGGACTGGGAGGCGCTGTTTCCCTTACTGCGTTTGAATATTGTCCCATGTATTGCAGGATAAGTCTTTGAAAATGAAATGTCAAATGTTGTCATCATTATTATATCATTATTATTTCCAAGTGATTAGAAAACAGCATTTTCATTATCATGTTGACCCTAAAAGAGCGTGATGACATGTAAATGTAAATGCAATAGGCTGGGGGTGCTGTTTTGCTTATTGCATTTGAATATTGTCCACTGTATTGCAGAGCATGACTTTGAAAATTAAATGTCAATCAGCTTTTCATTATCATTTGAATATAGTCATAGATTTCCCAGATGTGTATGTGAAAATGAAAGTGATAATTGGATTAATGCATTTTCAATTTAATATTGTCTCAAATAACTCATTCATAAGTGGAAAATTATAATGCAATAGTGGGATTACATTTTCATTTGAATATTGTCCACTATAGGCTTCCATAGTCGATGATGAGACCTTCAAAGCCTTTGCAATTTGATGTTGAGGAACATTGTTTTTAAAGTATTCCACAATTTTTTTACACAAGCCTTCACAGGTTGGAGAGCCTCTGGCCATCTTTACTTCTGAGAGACTCAGCCTCTCTCAGACATCCCTTTTATAGCCAAGCATGTTACACACCTGATGCCAGTTAACTTTATTACTTGCTAAATGTACTTTCAGCGGATTCTCTGATATATTAATTGCTTTTTCAGCCCTTTTTGCCTGTGTCCCAACTTTTTTGAGACCTGTTGCAGCCAGAAAATTTGAAATAAGCTCATTTTGCGGATAAAAATGTAAAATGTCTCAGTTTCAACATTTGAAATGTTATCTATGATCTATTGTAAATAACATATTGGCTCATGTGATCTGAAAGTCATTGCATTTAGATTTTATTCACAATTTACACTTTGTCCCAACTATTTCAGAATTGGGGTTGTATATTATTTTCGGCTCCATCCTCTTCACAAAGCTGTGTCTCTGTAATCCCAACTATGTCATAGCCCTCACTAATCATAATAGCCTCTAGTTCTGGAAATTAATTTTTTATGCTTCTAGCATTTAAATAAAAACATTCCAGGCTATTACTACTGCACTTATCCTTCAGTTTCCCAACTGCCTGCTGCTCCAAGCCCCTCACTACGCTTTCTTGCTTTAAAAAGATATCATCAATAGTGTATGTAGAACTGTCTGCTTCCATCAGGGCATTGTACATTTCCCTATTTATAACACTCTCTAACCTCCCTGCCCCCCAAGTCCCTAGTTTAAACAACCCAATGCAAAGGTACCCCCCCAGTTCAGGTGTAGCCCGTCCGGCTTGTATAGTTCACCCCTGTCCCAGAAGAATTTCCAGTGCCCCATAAACCTGTACCCTTCTTTCCTACACCAGGTTCGTAGCCACGCAGTAAACCTCCAGATAAAATTCTGCTTCCCTCTGCTTGCACGTGGTACCGGTAGAATCCTGGAGAACGCTACCATGGAGGATCTGCCCCTAAGCTTTTCAGCTAATTGCACAAATTTGTCTTGCAGAACCTCAAACCTATACTTACCTTTGTCATTTGTTCCAACATGGCCCATGACCTCTGGATCCCTCCCTGCTCTGGCCAGGAGCTTGTCCGCATGCTTCAGGAGGTCTCGTACCTGGGCACCAGGCAGGCAACACACCATACGAAACTCCTTGTTGTGCAAACAGACTATGCTGTCTAATCATCTAATAATTGGGTCCCCCACTATCACTAACTCTCTTTCTGAGGTGAAGAGGCCAACAGGGTGCCCTGAGGCTCATCAGTTTCCCTACTCTCAGGGTCAGGGGCCAAGCCGAGTTCCTGCATGAGCCGGAATCAGTTGGACACCTCAACTTCTGGAGAAGCTGTCGCTGTATGGCGTGCATGCCCTTTCCTGTGCTGACGTCCTACACTCACCCAACTTTCTCTCCCTGCCTGCTCTAGGGTCTTCCCGCTTTCCTGCTGTGGCATACGCACCATTTTGTCTAAACGACATACTACTCAGTTCGTCTAGGAACTCTACTGATTGTGAACTATGTTCTGCCACCAACTGGCCATGAAGATCAAGGATCTTGCTCTCCAGATGCTCAATTAGCTGGCACCAGTGGCAGACAAACCCACCCTGGAAGTCTCTTTCCAGAAGTGTGATCATTCTGCAACCGTCACATAGTTTTGGCCAAATTTTGGAACCCCTACTTATTGACCTAGCTCACTTTAGGGGGGCCAAGCACTCCAGCAAGCATTACTCCTTACTATTTACAACCGAACTGAATCAGCGCAACTTTTTCCCTGATAACTGAATACTAAATCCCAGATCCCAAGTTAAAGGTGCAAACAATTAGAGTAGCGGGCTACAGGGATGCAAATTGGGAAGGGTCTGCCGGGTTAGGGTATTGTAAAATTACAAAGTTCTCAGGCGCCTCCTGTTGGCCAGACGGGCGCTCGTTAGGAAGACTCTAAGCTCTTTCATGTTCGGGTATCCTCCGCCCTCATTCTCAGCTTGCGAAGTTTCAACCAGTGAGTGTATAAGAAGCAGTGGCGACAGGCGCGTGCTTCGGAGGAGAGTCGCGAGCTGTCTCACTCTCCTGAGTTAGCAATAGGGGGCCGCATATGCGAAAGGCCTTGTACATAGTTCCCCAACTGGACATTCCAGATTTGGGTGGGATTTGAGATGCCAAATTTATCTTTCAAAAAAAAAGGTGCAAACAATTAACTATCAAGCTAGCTAGTCACAAACAGGCACTACGAATAAAAAGACACCGAAAAAGAGTAAAACCCCAATAAACTTTAATTCAAACGGGCTGAATAAACAACTCACCTGATATGAGAGCGAACTAAACACGGAATCTCTCAACAGGTTGTTGCTTAACACTCAGACACACAATTAAAGTTTATGAAGCTGATGAAGGCACAGCGACTAGAAGAAAATACTAAAGTAGCGTTATTAGCAATATGATTATGCGTAAGAGCCCTTCGGTAAAAAGGAAATACCAAAGTAGAGTAAAACCCCGGTTCAAATGTACAAAGGTAAAACCTAGTAACCAACATTTTCATTGTTTTGAGTAAATCCAGATTAAAGGATCAGGATCTGGGCTAAGAAAACGTTGATTTGTATTAAACTGCAAGTATGATTTTTATGAAGGGTCATTAACATCGTGTTTAATCATTGATATATTTAGTTTTTCTCATTGACCTTAAGTGACCTTAGTTGACCTTTTGTTAGATACTAGGTTTTACCATTGTTTTTCGTTAGTTTTTTGCAGTTGCTAGGTTTTCAAAAAAACAAATCCAATTCAAAGCTTAGTCTTAAATGCATTATATTGCAATAATAATTCATGAACTAAAGAAATAAACAATTATGACTACCACGGCGCGGGTTCGATCCCCGGTCGTACCAACTGGCAGTGGTCCGCAGCTTTTTCAGAGCAACGCACGATTGGCTAAGGTGCTGTCGGAATGCAAATTGGGAAGGGACTGCCGGGAAGGGAAATTAAAAATGGTTGCCTTGTTCGTTGCTTAAGCACCTCCTGTTGGCCAGCCGGGCGCTCATCAGTGAGATTCTAAACTTGCTCATGTTCGGGTATCCTCCAACTTCCTTCTGAACTTGTGACAGATTCGACCAATGAGTGTAAAGATGCAGGGGCTGACAGGCACATGCTTCGGAGGAGAGCCGCAAACTGTCTCTCTCTCCTGACCTGGCAACAGGGGGCCGCATACGAGCAAGCCTTGTACATAGTTCTTGGATTAGGCATTCCAGATTCGGGTGGGATTGGAGATGTCAAATTTTTAAGAAAAAAAAAAAAAAAAAAACGGTTCTAATTCCTTCTTAACTTTACTGGCATAACACGCCAAGTGTTCATGTTCTGACTTATTTTCATATTTACAAATTTGACTCAAGTAGATCGCCATAAACATCTTTTTGCAAACTTTTTGCCTGGTTCCATCAGATTTTGGTAGGGAAAATGATAGGCTCAAATTTCTTTTAGAGTTTTCAGATCCTGTAGTTCAGCGACTAATAGCGTTCAATTTGATATGACTATCCAACCACTGCCTGCGTTCACTAAAATTCAAACTCCAATATGTTGTCAAAATTTCCGATCTATAGTCTTCGTCAAAATGCTCACTACAGTTACTTTTACAACTTGGTGGGCATGATGGCAATAATTTGTATTTCTCCAGGTTTCGTGCACATTTTGCTCATTAGTATGTGGACGTTTTCTAGGTGCACTTTTATCACTTTTATCCGGTACATCGTGATTCATATCCTCCATTTTTTTTATCAGTCTCGGCATTGTAAAGTGGATCGTCTGTTTGAGATGTTCCCTCAATTTTTAACAATTATCCGATGATAAACATATACAAAACCCAAAACCAGTGAAGTTGGCACGTTATGTAAATCGTAGATAAAAACAGAATACAATGATTTGCAAATCCTTTTCAACTTATATTCAATTGAATACACTGCAAAGACAAGATGTTTAATGTTCAAACTGAGAAACTTTATTTTTTTTTTTTGCAAATAATCATTAACTTAGAATTTAAAGGCAGCAACACATTGCAAAAAAAAAGTTGGCACAGGGCCTTTTTACCACTGTGTTACATCACCTTTCCTTTTAACGACACTTAGTAAACGTTTGGGAACTGAGGAGACCAATTTTTGAAGCTTTTCAGGTGGAACTCTTTCCCATTCTTGCTTGATGTACAGCTTAAGTTGTTCAACAGTCCGGGGTCTTCGTTGTCGTATTTTACGCTTCATAATGCGCCACACATTTTCAATGGGAGACAGGTCTGGACTACAGGCAGGCCAGTCTAGTACCCGCACTCTTTTACTACGGAGCCATGCTGTTGTAACACGTGCAGAATGTGGCTTGGCATTGTCTTGCTGAAATAAGCAGGGCGTCCATGAAAAAAGACGTTGCTTGGATGGCAACATATGTTGCTCCAAAACCTGTATGTACCTTTCAGCATTAATGGTGCCTTCACATATGTGTAAGTTGCCCATGCCTTGGGC
Source organism: Gymnothorax javanicus (assembly GCA_029692085.1). Lineage (NCBI taxonomy): Eukaryota > Metazoa > Chordata > Actinopteri > Anguilliformes > Muraenidae > Gymnothorax > Gymnothorax javanicus. The sequence goes on from CM056200.1 coordinate 66,689,105, forward strand.
ACTAATACACCCCATACCATCACAGATGCTGGCTTTTGAACTTTGCGCCTATAACAGTCCGGATGGTTCTTTTCCTCTTTGGTCCGGAGGACACGACGTCCACAGTTTCCAAAAACAATTTGAAATGTGGACTCGTCAGACCACAGAACACTTTTCCACTTTGCATCAGTCCATCTTAGATGAGCTTGGGCCCAGCGAAGCCGGCATTTCTGGGTGCTGTTGATAAATGGCTTTCGCTTTGCATTGTAGAGTTTTAACTTGCACTTGCAGATGTAGCGACGAACTGTAGTTACTGACAGTGGTTTTCTGAAGTGTTCCTGAGCCCATGTGGTGATGTCCTTTACACACTGATGTCGGTTTTTGATGCAGTACCGCCTGAGGGATCGAAGGTCACGGGCATTCAATGTTGGTTTTCGGCCTTGTAAACTACGTGCAGTGATTTCTCCAGATTCTCTGAACCTTTTGACGATATTACGGACCCGTAGATGATGAAATCCCTAAATTTCTTGCAATAGCTCGTTGAGGAATGTTGTTTTTAAACTGTTCGACAATCAGCTCACGCATTTGTTCACTAAGTGGTGACCCTCGCCCCATCCTTGTTTGTGAATGACTGAGCATTTCAGGGAAGCTGCTTTTATACCCAATCATGGCACCCACCTGTTCCCAATTAGCCCGTTCACCTGTGGGATGTTCCAAATAAGTGTTTGATGAGCATTCCTCAACTCTCTCAGTCTTTTTTGCCACTTGTGCCAGCTTTTTTGAAACATGTTGCAGGCATCAAATTCCAAATGAGCTAATATTTGCAAAAAATTACAAAGTTTACCTGTTTGAACATTAAGTAACTTGTCTTTGCAGTGTATTCAATTGAATATAGGTTGAAAAGGATTTGCAAATCATTGTATTCTGTTTTTATTTACGATTTACACAACGTGCCAACTTCACTGGTTTTGGGTTTTGTAGTTCAACTTTAAATTCAATGCTGTAATTCTTTTATTTTACCAGATAACAGCAAGATTAAGTTATTTTACAGGGTTTCCGCGGGTCATTAAAAAGCATGAAAAGTAATTAAATAGATTTTGTGAAAATTCAGGCATTAAATGGCATGAAAAAGCATGAACTTAAATGTTCGAGGCATTAAAAATTATGTAAACTTGACAGTAAAAAAAAAACTTTTTTTACACGATTTATTTTGATTTTATAAACATCTAAATCTAATTTTGATCGGACGTGTGAGTGTGGGCGCGGAGGTGACGTCAGGGAGAGGCGACGTTGTTTGAGAGTGCGCGGTGGGGGAAAAAAAGAAGAGAAAAGGGAAGAAATAAACGGAGTGTGTTGCGCCCTCACTCACAGAAGTAGTTTGTTGGTTGACTGTTTCTTACGGCCGGTGCACGAAGTCACAAAAATGAAATGACGGAAGATGGGGAAATGCAAATTTCAACAGAAGTGGTTGGAGGACGAGCTCTTCAGAGCGTGGTTAAAGGCAGTCGAAGGTAAACCCGGCGAAGCATTCTGCAGCGTGTGCAAAAAAAACTTTAAACTTTGCACTATGGGCGTCAATGCTCTAAAATCACATATGCAGTCGGAGTCTCACAAGACGGCAATAAAAAGGAGGCAGCAGTTAACGGTTTCAGATTTTTTTGCGTGAGCAACGCAACTTCTGCTCTCAACAACACGCCTGCAGCTACTGTTGCTACTGCTGCTACCGCCACTCCTGCCGACAGCGGAGCCGCTACTGTGAATGCCCCCAGCAGAGCCGGGACAGCAGGAAGGACCAGCGACCTGAGAGTGGCATTTGGATCGAATGCGACTATGGAAGCGGAGGTGCTCTGGTGTCTCAATACTGCCGTGAAGCACCAGTCATTTGCATCAAATGATGGTGTGTCTGAGTTATTTCAAAAAACGTTTCCCAACTCTGAAATAGCCAGATCCTTCACTTGTGGGAAAGACAAGACGAGCTACATTATAAAATTTGGACTTGCCCCACACTTTAAAGAAAAACTGATACACGATGTTAACAAGGCAGGGCCTTTTGTGTTAATGTTCGATGAAAGCCTGAACCAATCAACAAAAAGTAAACAACTTGATGTCCACGTGCGGTTTTGGGAAGGAGGACGTGTCCACTCCCGTTACCTCGGATCACAGTTCATGGGACACTCAAAGTCACAGGATCTGCTGCACCATTTCAAAGTAAGTATAGTCAAGCTTTATCAAATGAAAATTCTAACTGTAGTTACAGAGCATCTTTCATCCACATATATCCAACACAAAGTGGTTTATAAATGGTTGAAAACATGCAATGACAAAAAGAGTGATTTAAAACAACCCACTTACCTTGTGTTATTACACACACACACACACACACACAGTGAGACCAGTGCAGGCACAGACGGAGTAATTTCTCAGTAAATCCTATCACTTGGAGATGATTCTTTAAATAGCTGCTGTTTTTTTGTTTGTCTGTATTTTCAATTATTTACCAACTTCTTTCAACATGTCTGCATGGTGTCAAATCATTTGAATAAAATATTTATTCTTTTCATAGGAATGTGTGCGCCGATTAGACCTTAAGAATCTTCTTTCCATTGGCATGGATGGACCAAATGTAAACTTGAAGTTTCTGAATGACTTCCAGCAAGAACATGCTGAACTACATGGAGGATGGCAGCTAATTTCTGTTGGGAGCTGTGGGCTACACACTTTACACAACTCACTCAAGGCTGGCTTCTCCACATGGGATGTCGACAAACTGTTGAGAGCAATGCACTTTGTTTTTCATAATGTCCCTGCAAGAAGAGAGGACTACATTAAACTCACCAGTTCGTCTCTGTTTCCACTCCCATTCTGTGGACACAGATGGGTGGAAAATCTGCCTGTTGCAGAGAGAGCCATTGAGGTATGGCCAAAGCTCAAAGAGTATGTAGCAGCAGTCAAAAGAAAAGAACTCCCAAACCCTGGAACCTCATCATTTGATACCATCGAAGCAGCAAGCAAAGATCCCCTGATCTTAGCCAAACTTCATTTTTTCATGGCAATCTCCAGAACTTTCTGCCCATTCCTGACTAAGTATCAAACTGATGAGCCTGTCCTGCCATTCTTGTGCAAAGACTTGACCGAACTGATGAAGGTAATAGTCTTAATTATTCTTTCATTTACATGGTTATTTTTAACTGTGTCCACCACATTTTTCAAAACTGATTAAGAGAATGTTGAATAATTAGACAAATCTGTTTATCATTTTACAGAGTCTGGCGAGACGTTTCATCAAAAGGGAGTTACTCCAGGACATTACTCCCTTTAAACTGACAAAACTTGATCCTGATGACCAGAAGAACCGTGTCAGTGCATGCCGTGCTGACATTGGCTTGGGGGCTGAGTCTGTCCTTAAGGTGCTTATTTTAATGTGTTGTTTAATTTATTTTTGTCTTTTGTTGCCATGTAGAGAGCTGCAAATTTGATTTTCTCAGTTGAATGTTGGCAACAATATTAACAGTAACAATAAGGATTTTATTCATTACACAAAAATTTTTAACTAACTATTTATTCCCCATATTGCAAATGCTGTATGCTGCCCCCCTTTGATAGGCTCTGCAGAGCACGCCAAGTAACAGTGTAGGAGAACTCTCAGCCCTGGAGTTCAGAAGGGACTGCATAACAGTCCTCTCCACAATCATGAAGAAAATCCAAGAAAAGAGCCCTTTGAAATATTCTTCTGTTAGGGAGATTGCATTCTTGGACCCCTCCAACATGACAAGAGACCCAGAATGGTGCAAGGGAAAGATGAAGTCACTCGTGCAAAGATTCCTGCAGGACAGGCAGCTGACAGGCGGTGTCTTAGCTGGTAGGAATGTTAAGGATAGCTCCAAGATCAAGGTTTAGCAATGTTTTGTGTTTGTGTGCATAAATTGTACTCTCACTACACTTGATCTTAATATAGGAACAATAGTTTAAATTAAACTGCAGTAAAAACACATATCAATATTATTTTCCAAATTGTTTAGGCTATCTGATCAATCTCAGTTCTGATCAAAACTACTACATGGGTAAATCTCATAATTAACAATTTTTGTAAAAGTAAGGCTTGTTTCAAAAAAAGCAGCTTACACAGTTCTAGTTATAGCCAAATAAGGAGGAAATACTGACCCTCTGAGTAAAAGGATGTAATGTTGTCTGAAATGAAGAGCTAGTAGATTTTATTTTCACGTTCTTTTTTTTTTACAAGCAAACATAAGTATGCTGTGAGGTGAACAAGATTTTTTTAATATTGTGATTTAATTAATTATTTTTGTTTATCCATCGCAGGTGATGCTCTTGTGCAACAGTTTGACAGCTTTCTTTCTGAGCATGGCAAAAGTCAGGAGTTTCACTCCTTCAAACCCATGGATCAGCGGCTTGATGTTTTCCTTCATGAAACTTTCAACCAGGATTATCCTGAGCTGCGGAGTTTTTTTCAACGCCTGCTGCTCGTATCACATGGGCAATCTACAGTGGAGAGAGGTTTCTCTGTCAACAGGGAGGTGGAGACCTGCAACACAACTGAAAAAAATGTTGAGGCCCAGAGACTAGTCTGTGACCACGTTAGAGCTTGTGGGGGTGTTCTCAAAGTGTCCCTCACAGAAGAACTACTGGCTTCTGTAGCCTCGGCCAGAACAAAATACAGGATGTACCTCGATGAAGAAAGGAGGGAGCGAGAGGGTGCAATGCGTGGACTTAAAAGAAAAGCACTGGAGGACGAGCTGGAAGCACTGAAAAAGAAAAAGGCTGTGTTGACCGAGGTGTGCGCCAGTCTTCAGAAGGATGCGGATGACCTTGCTGAGAAAGCCGAAAGCAAAGCAGGGTCACTCATGGCTCAAATGATCACCAAGTCAAATACTCTAAGGAGGAGACACAAGGACAAATGCCTCGAACTGAAAAGCATTGAGACAGAGTTGGAGCAAAAAGGAGAGGAACTAAGGCATATGCACTAAGTCTCCCCTTGGGTGGATTTTCCTCACCTGGATTGTATGTGTGTTTGTGTGTGAAGAGGAGGAGGAGGGTTTTGACATTTAGAAATAATGAAGAGATGTGTAGTTTTTTTCATCATTATACTCTCATTTTTCATTCCTGTGATCTGGATGAGTTTGTGTGAGAGTGTGGGTGTTTATGCTTCTGAATTTGCCAACTGCCATTTATGCAGTATGCTCATTACTTTGAATTATCGGTGCATGTTGTTTTGCGATCTGCAGGGCAGCGACACGAGCTGCTCTGTGAAAAGTTTGTTAAATGACCAAATTTCCTTTGGTTTCTTATTTTGTGAAGCACTTTGTTGCGTTTAAGTTACATTTGGATTTTCAAATATTAAAAATATGCATTGTTTAACACTTACAATTTGTGTGTGTGAAAGTATCTGCAGTTGGACACGGGCATGAAATTAGTTTAAAGTGGCATGAAAAGTGGCATGAAAAAGCATTAAATGGGATTTCCTGATACCTGCAGAAACCCTGTTTTACACTTTAAAGACATTATTTTGACATGCATCGTTTTGATCATGGAGGCTGCCATTTTGGTGTCACGTGGGGGAAACTGGCAGTTCCTATTGGCCCATGTAGATACTGGGTTTTTTCTTGGTAAATGCATGAATACGTTGTAGCTACTAAGTTTTACTCTTGTAAATTTGCAGAATTTACAACAGTGCATAGTGAAATATATGGCACATTACCTAGTAACTACACTGCAAATATAAACTCAACTTTGGAAAAAATGCAGTTACTAGGTTTAACCTTTGTTCATTAGGGTTAACGTTAATATTTAATTCCAGCGGGCTGGGTGGACCATTTATACGCGATATTTGCATACTTTTGTCAGAAGTTGCAGAGCAACAACGACATGGAAAGAGCGTGATTTGGTGGTGTTTGTTTTATTAAGTTTTAGGGAGTTTAAAAGGTTGAAGCATGTGATGAATGAAGTGGCTGCATGCATTCACTTTCATTTTGTAATATGACTATGGGCTGCGAACCATACAACGGGATGTGAATGAAAATTTTAGTGTTGTAACCACTGGGGTTTATGTTAAAAATAAATTTTCATGACTGTAGGCAGAAAAATGGAAAATAAGCACTTCAAAAAGCAAGAAGAGTTCATTTTAATAGCCCAACAGAAACCACTATCACTATGAATGAAACTCGGATCAAGCAAAAAATCCAGACACATATCAGTTCTAACATCAACTCTGTTGACTGCCTTTACCCAGTCTCGTCTTAGCTGATTGTCAGCTAGGAAGCATAACATTGGGAATGGTGGATGGCAATCACATGCACCTTGACCGAAAAGGCCAACATGTTTTAGGCAGATCTTCCGTTTCCTCTTACAAAGATAGTATGTGCCATTTGCACAGCCCTTGGCAGCACACCATGTAGTCGGCATCTAATTAATGCTGGTATCTCACTGAGCGATGAATGCTTACAAATGTAGCGAATTTTGAGTTTCGTCAGAGCTCGTAAAAGGGTGCAAAGCAGTTTGCTAAAAGTTTTTAGGATCGCAAACAGTTTTTCTTGTCGCAAAGAAATTTTGAGCATGTTCAAAATTTCTTTAAGTATTTATTTTCTCACAAACAGTTGCAGACGTTTGTAAAAGAGTTGGAAGCGTTTGCAAACGTTTGTAACACGTGTGCTAAAGTTATTTTTGGTTCGTGAAGTAGTGACCACTATACAACAGAGTGTAGAATATATATTCGTATGCTGACGAATGTAGACGAATATTGGGTTTCGTGAGGATACCATCAAGGTTGCGTCAAGATTGCAAAAGAGTTTGCGAACGGTCTTTAGGGTCGCATGGAGTTAATTTTCATAGTCTAGAAAGCCATTTCCTATTCTTTCGCAAACAGTTACGCGAATGTTGCTAACTGACGCTAAACGTTGCTCAATGTCGCTAATGACACCTAGGTCTATCCTGATTTTCGCCAACTTTAGTCTGAAAAGTTGGCGAATCCGGCGAATTCTTAGGAATGTAGCGAATTTTGGATTCGCCAACTTTTCTGACTAAAGCTTTACTGCTATGAATTTGTATATGTACTGCCAGCATGGACAGTTTAAAATAAAAGCAAAGAAAAGCTAAAACTTTTTTGCTTTTCGAAGTGGTTGTTTTCCATTTTTTCTGCCTACAGTCGTGAAAATTTCTTTTTAACATAAGACCCACTGTTTACATACGCTAAAATTTTCATTCCCATCTCGCTGTATGGTTTGCAGCCCATAGTCATATTACAAAATGAAAGTGAATGTATGCAGCCACTTTATACATCTCGTACTTCAACCTTTTAAACTCCCTAAAACTTTATAAAACAAACACCACCAAATTGTGTACTTTCCATGTCGTTGTTGCTCTGCAACTTCTGACTAAAGGGTGCAAATATCACATATAAATGGTAGGGATGAACGTTGTGTAGGTGGTTATGAATGTAAATCTGTATGAGATACGGTGGAGTTTATACCCCCAGCCGAAAATGCTTGACGTCACGCGCAATGGATAATGGGTATTGCAAGCTAGCTCCGATGCCATCTATTGGAGGTGTTTTGGGCTGTTGCAGCGCCTTTGCCCCAACTGGCCACCACTAATAAAACTACTTAAATGAAAATTAATGTAGTAAAGAGAAGCGAAAAGCGCTATGTGTGAAAAGCCAGACAAGCTATTGAGAGTGAGGACAGTGTTTTTTTGTCTCCATGCACTTAAAGCCAGAGGTTCCCAAACTCATTCCTGGGGACCCACTGTGTTTGCAGGTTTTTGTTCCAACCACAATTACAATTGCAAACTTAACAAGATGTTAATTTTTTCTGATGGCCTTCTGTCATCCGCACAACTGTGGTGTAGCCCGGCTCTGTGAACAAGCTTTCAAAGCAGTACATGCTGACTTTGCCAGATTTTAGGGCTGTCACTATGTTAAGGACAAAGGAAACAAACTCTTTGGTCAACGACTAAGACAAACTGTGAAGGAGTACAATGCCTCGCATCTATGAATGTTTCATTGAATGCCATAAGTGAATCAGACATTTTGGAAATCAGTTAGTTATTGGACAGGAATCTGGTGTCAGTTTTAGTTCATGGCAATCTTAGAGTGAAAACTTTGAAAAAAGGTAATTTGTTGCCATGGCAACCATTATGTTGGCAATACTTTAGCAAATAAGACACAAATAGCTTTTTATCGGCATGAAAGAGCAGTGTAGTGCCAAAGAGGAATCCTCCAGGAAATTCTTTGACCATCAGTTCGTGATATGCCAAAATGGCAAATTTTTTAAAATTTAAATGTTCTCAAATATTTCCCAGTTGATTTTCTCTCTTTCTTCACAGTGTTAATTCTGGTGGTTAGGACTACAACACTGCACAGGTCTTTCTTTCTGACTTAGGTTAAAACCCAGAGTGAGCAGGCTCAAATCTAAAAGGTTAAATGCCTGTTGCGAGCTTTATTTGGTCAAGGTGATTCTCATTTTCACTTAAAGACGCCACAGGGCTCCAGGACTCAGGAGAGGGCGGCACACTATGACCGATCTCAGTGTCAGACATTTTTGTTTGGTGGACGCAGGACAGCTAGGTCCAAATCTAGCCTGCGCTAGCTTGGTAACCCGGTAACCCTTATAAAAATTTACCATGCTGTACCATGCTAATACCACGGTAAAATCATGGTATACATGGTATATCTATGGTAATTCTGAATTGTCCCATGGTACACTGTATTGGTACCATGGTTTTTCATAGTGGTACCATGGTACTTCGTTATGGTACCACGGTAATCCTTGCCGTAACCATGGTACACCCTTCCTTTACCACGGTACTCCCTGCCGTTACCATGGTACACTCTCTTGGTACCATGGCACTTCCTGCCGTTACCATGGTACGCTCTGCCGTTACCATGGTACATCCAGCAGGTACCGCGGTATCTCCAGTCAGTACCACAGTCCCTCCTGTTGGTACCGCGGTACCCCGGCCAGTATGATACTACCTCCGTATCCCGATACACCCTCGGGTACCAAGATACCCCCTACTGGTACCACGGTTCCTCTATGGTACCATGGTACTCCCTTTTGCTACTATGGTAGTGGGTACTCCCTTCGGAGCTCAGTTTCATAAAACTTGGACTCAAATTTTCCTGTGTAAACGGCATCACCTTAAGCGACTTTAATATGTACCAAGTCATGTACAGAGAAAAAATTTGTGGCATGATTGATTGATTGTTTAACAGCATACTGCAGAATTTTTCACTTACTATATATATAATGGTAACCATGTGTTTTATGGGTGGAGGAAACTGGGAAATCCCAAAGAAAACCATGTACCTTTGGCAGGTACAGGTGAACTCTTCTACATATATGTCATAATACATAGAATTAGGCAAGTGGTCGTCAATGAACTTCATTTATCAACACAACACGGCAGAGCATGCACTGTCAACCTTTTTTACCACCTAGGATCCAAGAACATTGCAGGGAAATTTTGAAACCTCCCTCTGAGAATTTTATTGTGGTTGTCTGGTGCTCCATCTGCTACTAAACCATGGTACCGCCATTATGTTAATAGCGTACATACATGGGATTTGTACCATGCTGTACCATGGGATTTGTACCTTGCTGTACCATGGGATTTCTACCATGCTGCACCATGGGATTTGTACCTTACTGTACCATCTGGTTTGTACCATGGGATTTATGCCACAGGACTTTTACCACGGTACTTCCACTAAACTGTACCATGGGACTTGTACCATGTTGTACCGTGTGATTTGCATCATGACACCGTGGGATTTGTACCGTGTTTTACAATGTATCTTCCCAGCCGGCACACGACTGACCTTCAACGTAGAAATATGGTTGAAATTATGTCAGTTCAAAGGTGAAACGCTATTGAAACAACATTTAACTCTGATGGTTGTAAAAATGTTAACAAAATGATCTCAAATCAACGCTGAAATTTGAACAAGATTTGTTTCAACGTTGAAACAACATTGAAACAACGTTGGGTACGGATACCACACGCAACCTCCAGCAAAATCGAAAAAAGTCACAACTTTTTCGGCTTACCTTAATGTTTAGATACCAAGTGAAATATACGGGTGTGGAAAAACGTCGAGAGCACATCCAGTTAAGAGAATTTACACTTTAATTTCTAGAGCATCTATGCATGCGGCAAGCTTATAAAGGTGGCAGCCACGACACTGTTGACCTAACCTTAACCCAACTCATAAGGAATGCTATCCCTATCCCTGTGCCTAACCCTAACCTTAACCCAACTCAGCCACCAATAATGGTTTGTTCTGCTCAAATTATTCTACCCAGGGTCAATGGATCAGCCAACTCACCAGCATGAAACACATCAAAATGGATATTCACATGACGTCTCCTCATTGACAACAATAAATAAAAGAAAGAAAAATAAATGAATATATTATTTGTTTTTATATATATATATATATATATATAAATTATACCTTTGATTGTCTTTCACCCTTCATCAATGAATGGAAAATGATGCGCTGAGCTGGCGACAAACTCACTTGGTGTAGTGGTTAAGATCACAGTGTATGGTGTGTTTGAAATTGCTTTGTCCACAGGTTCCCAGCTTCGAATCCTGCTGCAGCCACTAATGTAATGTCTAACTTAACAAGTAAACCTTTGTACACAGCCTCATCGATGGAGAAAAAAAAGAACATAAAAAAAGAAGGTCAGAAGAAGTTGGAGAGATCGTACACAGAGTGAATGTCACGAGGGAAGAGCACAGTGGTGGAAACTGGAATTACCGCAAAAATTTTTTTTCCTCGCTCCGGATCTACCCCTTCCTATTAAAATTTTTCCCCCATCATTCTGTACCCCCTTCTCACTCATAAAAACCCCCAAAAGTATTTGTGCCCCCTTTTAAAATTGTTCTGGCCAAAAAAAAAAACCCAAAAAAAGTGGAGGTTGTGTATGCTTCTCATGCCCAACGTTGAAAAAACATTGCGAAAACAACGCTGATTCATCTTTCAAAATCAAAATATAATTCAACGGTGATTCAACAGTGAAAAAACGTTAAAATGCCAGCTGGGCATGGTATATTTGCCATACCGTACCATGGGACATTTACCATGGTACTAACCACGGTACGAAGTGTGTACCGTGGCCCAGAATACCGTTGTACATTTTCCATGGTATTAATACCATGGTACAGCATGGTACATTTTTATAAGGGAAGCTAACCATGTAGCTAACGTCAGCCATGTAGGGGAGAGCTGGTACGAAAGTAACATTTTTCACATGGACGTCATTTTAAAAGATAACGTTACAGACCGAAAAAAATTTTCGGAGTGATTAACTACTTTCATGTGTGCTCTGTCAATATCAGGTGCTAAATCATCCCAGTATATATTGACTTCGGCATAGTTTGACGTTGAATGGAAGTTGCGCATTGCTACTTTCGACCCCTCCAGTCGGGATGAAAGTAGCACACAGGCCGGACAAAAGTAACGTGATGAAATTAACTGGAATCTTTTAAATTACTGTCGTTAAAACAGAAACAAAAACAATCAGACGTTTGTTTTAAACATTTTAATTTGCTTCAAATGTTTCAAAAGTAAACGTGAACATGTTTAATGTTATAAAAATTATGAAATTACTTTACTCATTATCACAGTTGTGACAGATATGAGCTGCACCCTCAGTGCATGCGTCATGTGACCACAGCAGACAAAAGATGCACCGCACCCACACTTCTCCAGGCAAAGATGAGGCAAATGTTTCCCCACAAACAAGACATTCCTCATCATTGCCCTGAGAAACTGTGGTTGCAGCGTGTCCACTAAACAATGTTTTCTTTGGGCGTTTTGAAGAGGACTGTTTCTTCTGGCCCCTCTGCCGACTCTCCTCCTCCACAGCAGCTTTTACTGGGGTGTCGGTTAGTATTGCTGTTGACCTGCAACATTCAATGAGATGATAGTCAGAATCAGCTTGTTTTTATACAAGCAAGAAAATCAAGACAAGTTAAAAACGACACTCTGCTCACCTCTTTCTGCCTCTTCTTTTATTTTCTTTCCTCGAGCCAGCCTTTGGATATGGGCGAACCTTTTCTGGGCTGAACCTCTGTATTGGCGTGCCACTAGATCTTCCTGGAACCACAAGCATACCTGGATAGATAATATTTCAAAAAAAATGCTTGGCAAGGCTCAACATGTACATTTAAAGACACACACAGACACAAACTCTCACCATCTAGAGGAATGGCAGACTCATGGGGATGCAGCTCAAATGGGCTCTGGCTAGGTTGTTGGTGTCTTAAGGGAGCGGGCGCTGGTGATGGAGCGGACATTGGTGATGAAGAGGGCGCTGGTGATGAAGCGGACATTGTTGATGAAGAGGGCGCTGGTGATGGAGCTGGCGCTGGTGATGGAGCTGGTGATGGCGCTGGTGATGAAGAGGGCGCTGGTGATGGAGCAGGTGCTAGTGATGGAGCTGGCACTGGTGATGAAGAGGGCGCTGGTGATGGAGCTGGCACTGGCACTGGGGATGGAGCTGGTGCTGGTGCAGAACGGTTGGTCACAAAAGCTGGAACAAAGTCTGTCTCACTGAAAATATCTGGATTCAAGGGCCAGATACCGGTACACTCGAACCCAGATGAAATGCTGCTTGGTGTCGCAGCTTGAGGCAGAGCTTTAGCCACAAGACTTGGGATGGTGTAGATAGTCAGAGTTCTTCCAGGGTTCATTCGTATCCAATTGTCTGCTGCACTGTTAATCTAGTGCTTCAGAGGACCAAAAACGCTTCGGTCTAGCGGCTGAAGACGGTGGGAGCAGTAGGGTGCCAAGAAATCTGTCTCCTGCATCCACCCCGATCCATTGGCAGAACCAGTGCAGCCAAGGGGGCCATCCCGGATGAAGTGGTCCTGGAACTTCTTCCTTGGGAAGATAAAGTAAGGGGGAACAAAGTTGCCTTGTGCGTTGGCAGCAAAGGCAACAGTCACCAATGTCCCTCTTTCCCCAGAGGTCACAGCACCGACCTGGCGCTGCCCCTTGGTGGCTATGATTTTGTCTGGCACTTGAACCGTTGTGGTACCTGAAATAATAAATGAAATGAATTATTGCTGTTGCAAATCACTGTTGCTTTTTAATTTATCTAAATATAAATTTTTACCTGTTTCATCCATGTTCCAGATGTCCTTTGCTTCAAAATTATAGCGGTTGAGGACAGTCTGTAGGTTTTTAAAAAAACGCTGTCACGTTGGTCTTGTTGAAGCTGGTGGAACGGGACATGCTGGTGGCTTGAGGTCGACGGATGGACAGGGTTTGTTGCGCTCGATGAAGGAGGTGAGCCGATCCTTCCCTGCCATCTGGTTTTTCTCCCATGAACATGGAGTTTTGAGGCCAATATTTTCGGCCAGCTCATATGCAAACTTTCGCACCTAAAACAGCATGAAAAAAGAGGTTAATTCCCAGATAGCAAGCACCTCCGCTCCGGATCTGCCCCGGCTCTGTGCGGACTCCAGCTGATCCAGCTCAGAGCCGGGGCAGATCCGGAGCAGAGGTGCTTGCTGTCTTAGGCAAATGGCGGTAGTGGTGTAGCTCTGTCTGCAGTGTTACTCCAACCTCTTTAGGACTCAGGCCAAAATATATATCAGCTGCTCTCTTTATATATGCCTGCAGTCTCTTCTCCTGTTCTTCTGTGAAGACTTTGTTGTGAGCCGTGTACCCTGGGGCTCTGGTCTGCTGCCCTCCTGCCTCTGCCCTCCTCTTGCATTACCTGAACAGGGTGACATGACAAACGCCATGCACCTCTGCTGCCCTCCTTATACTCTCGCCTCTTCGGACATCAAAAAAGGCCCTTGTGTAAACCTGCTGGTCAACCTTTCCTCTCTGGGTAGTTCTGACCCTAACTCTTGGCATTTTCTATCGGTAAAATATAACACACACATTTTTTAATGAGCTTTAAAACACAAAATGCGGCCGGATTAGCAGAGAGGGACGAAAGTAACTGTTGGTACTTCCGTCCCGCACCTCTGCTGCCCTCCTTATACTCTCGCCTCTTTGGACATCAAAAAAGGCCCTTTCGTAAACCTGCTGGTCAACCTTTCCTCTCTGGTTTGTTCTGACCCTAACTCTTGGCATTTTCTGTCTGTAAAATATAACACACACATTTTTAATGAGCTTTAAAACAGAAAATTCAGCTGCATTTGCAGAGAGGGACGAACGTAACCGTTGCTACTTCCGCCCCGACAGTGACTCCTGACATTTGAACCAGGATTGCTTCTAAAGTGGAAAAAGTCTGAGATTTCAAACTTCAGGATATGTTACAAAACTAAATGACCTATCATTTCATCATAAATATGACACATGGAGCGATAAAGACAATCTTTAAATCAAAAAAGTTCACCATTTGTCTGAATTTACTTACCACTGTGGAAAACGGTCTTCCCGGTCTCGTTTCGCGGGGAAGCGACAAAACCTCAAGATTTTTCCCGGGTCTGGAAAGTGTCGCGAGCTGCACGTGCTGACCTAATTTGACGCATCAAAGCGCGGATGGCTGTGAGTAAATCGCCGTATTACTTTCGTCCACGTTACTTTCGCACCGGCTCTCCCCTTACTAACTAGCTGTTTAACCTATGAATATCGCAAAATGGTCAGGCAAATAATTTTAAAAACCACCACGTGTGATAGAGTACATGGCATATGGTTTGTCATGTTGATTACTAAAGTTATTTCTAAGATTGTAGACTATTGTAATCGCTAAATGCTCAATACATTTCAGTACAGCACCCCCACTTCCATTCTATCTATGACGTAGTGATTTCACTCGGGCTTTTCCTACATGGTGCGACAGGACTTCGGGGATTACCCTCTTTTTGCCCCACCAGCTCTTAAAATATGAATTTTAAGTGTATACTTGCATTGAGTATTCTGTTAAAAACTATTGTATAATTTGTTTGGGGAAAAGCACAGCTCGTAATGTTGCTCCCACTTTAACGACCTTCTATTCTTTCCCGTCTGTGGCTCCGCAACATTTCATCGCTGACCATTACTGTGTTTGAGGGTTTTTCCCATATTGATAAATGAATGGAAATGCGGCTAATGTCGTGTCGTATTTATACCCTCATGAAACAGGAAGTCATGCATGACACCTGAAGGGTTTTGTACTGAAACAGGTGAACTTCAACGTGTAAAGCATAAATGGAAGTTTTCGTATGTTAGAATTTAATCGTAGGATTTTCTATGGATGGCAATAGTTGTGGCACACATATTTTGGAGAAAAAAACTTTGATGTCAAAATTTTATTTCTTTCAATGATTTAGAAAGAACAGGAGGATAAAAAGCCGAGGCATTTTATTCATTGCCTGTTTTGCACATATTCAGTAAGGGTGCCTATAATTTCTGAGGGCACTGTACACGCCCAAAGAATGCTCCTAGAACTCAAATAATTTCAGCATATCCCACGTCTTAACAGGAAAACTCTACATTGGACTAGAGATTAGTTCTGAATATCAAAAAGGAATATGTGGTTCTCATTACTTTATCAAATTTTCAATGTTGTCATATTCTGAAGGAAAATTTGTGTGCATATAATCGCACTCATCGTTCAAAATGATATTGCCCTTTTTGTTATGCAAGATACACAGAAATGCACAAAAGGAAAAGACAGATGACGATTGTAATGTGGGGAAAAAAAAGGCCACTAGATGGCAGTATTGACATTTTTTTTGTTAGGCCCAGTCTGGAGCTAGGTTTTGGGGCATGTCCTGGGCATGCCTCAGAGGGGAATGTCCCAGAGAATTGGAGAAAAGTCTGGAAGGTGGGAGGGGGCTGGAAAAGAGTATATAAGGAGAAAAATTGAGAGAGTGAAAGGTAGTAGGAGAAATTGCAAGGTGGAATAGTGGAAGGATACATTTGACCAGACCTGTCACTCTTTTCAAGACCTGTGAAGCTTTTTGTGGATTTTTGCCTGTGTTGGAGCATTTCCCTGTCCCAGGATACCGCAACATAGCAGCCCCATCTCAATTACCAAGGGACTGTAAATATCTCATTTTTTTAATTTCAATCTTGGTCAGTAGAGTAGGTTGTAGATTAGTTCAAAGTGTTTGTTTAATTAAATCTGTTAAAGTTTTAAAATTTTGTTTGTAATCCCTTGCTGTCCGCTACGCCATAACAAATTGGGGCCATAACAAATTGACGCCAGAACAGATTGGGGCCATAACACGATTGATTCCCTTTTCAAGTCAAGTGCTCATGTAAGTGGATCTAAAGCTATATGCATGGGTCTTTGCTTTGGAAGCTGGCATTTAATCTGCCCACTGGCACTGATTTTGACTGAGTGATGGGTATGATCAATTTGCACAGTGTAGATCAGTTTTTCTCTTTGGTATCATTGATTAAATAAACAGAATGAAAGTTGTATTCTTTATATTTTTGGAAAAAAAAAAAACATTTTTAACCCATTTAGGTCTGAGGCCTATTCAAAAAACGCCTATGAAAACCTATGGGCGATTTTGAAAAGAACCCCTAAAACCTGAGGTTTTCTGGAAACAGCACCCAGGTGTCAACGTGTAGTAAAAAGCTGATATCTCAGCCTCTGTAGCAGATAGAAACAAAATTCAAAAAGTCTTTAAGAGCTTACACCTGTGGCTTTCATAAGAACTATGTTTTTTTATTTGTGCAAATCTTCATCACAATATTTAAAACACTGAACAAACTATAACAAACTATAAAATATAATAAAACCAATAAAATAAATAACAAATCTCTATCTACATAACATGCACAGCTCAAATGGAATAAAGAGGCCTAATAAATAAAAGTATAAGCTCTGCACTAGAGAATAACAAACATTTTTTCTTTCTCTGGAACAGGTGGCAGCAGTGGTGGAGCTACAGGGGGGCGAAGACACGTCCCTTTTAGTCCTGGCTAGATCTCAATCATTTTCCTTTATTGATGTCTTTTCCAATTATTGTAATTGGCAACTGAAGACACGGTTTCTCTCCACATGCGATCTAACAGCGATTAAATCGCGGGTTAAATTCAGCACAGTGGCGGAACAGAGAATTGGGTTGCACAAAACAGCCGTTTAAAACAATTATAAATCCTGACCTCTTCTCAGTCATCTTCATGATTAACAAAAGGTTCACTCCGAGAGCGCTCCGCACTTAACAGGTGCTGCTTGTTTTTTTTTTTTAAATCAACCCACAAAATACCGAGAGTGAAAGTCCGCGTTTCATTGGAACACGGACCAGTTCAATCACGCGAAGCATTGGCCAATTAATAAGTAAATTATTTTTCTGCACTGAATTTAGCCCATGATTTCATCGCTGTTAGATCGCATACGGTGAGAAAATGTGTCTTCAGTTGCCAATTACGGTAATTGGAAAAGATGTCAATAAAGGAAAATGATTGAGATCTAGCCAGGACTAAAAGGGACGTGTCTTTGCCCCCCCTGTAGCTCCGCTACTGGGTGGTAGGCATGATAAAGTGTCCGTTCAAATAAAATAAAAATAAACATAAAAATATAAAAAATAAAGTGTCTTGAGGTGTTACTATGGCATCTGCCCTAGTATAAAGTGCCAGTAAAAGAACAGCTATGAGCCCGGAAATGGTCGGAAAAGTAATGAAAACAACAAAATAACATATCCGCTTTCCCGGCCTGAAAGGTAGAAATGCGTAACAGCGTCCCCGGTTTTAAAGGTTAAAATGCGCAAATGCTGTCCCGGTTTAAATGGGTTAACAGACACTAAGAAGTCTGAAGTTATTTCGTAATACGATGCTATGTCAGTGCTGATGAATATACTATCTTGGAGGAGAGGGAAGTGATGCTGCTGTGTTGATTTTGAACCCAATATTATTTCCATAATGTGGTGAAGAGAATTTAGGAATCCATTTTACTATGCGCAGATATAGACGCTGGTGTCCGTAAAGTCCAAAATTTAATTCCTAAACAATTCTGTAATTGAATGTACACAATATTTGTGGAAATATAGCCTGCAAGCAGGCTCTCTTGTTTGCGATGGGAGGCACGAGTTGAGAGGCGGCGAGAAGATTGGGGAGAGGGAGGAAAAAGAGAGCCTGCACGAAAGCCAGGGGTTTTTGAATTCCGTCCCTAACAAGCTGTCAACGTGGTTAGACTAATTAGGTCCATGCACTGGCACTCAGCAACGGTAATTCTTTTTTCCAGCGAGAGCGGCATTTCAGAACTCTTTTGCAAATGAAGGTAATTTCGGCGACAAGTATGTACACCTGTTTTTGCAGCACGGTCACGCAACTTGCTGTAAAAAATGGACAGCTGTCCGACTGGAAAATGTAAACGGACGAAACCACGTACTAGTCACCAAAATCATCTTCATTCGCTGAAGAGTTCTGAAATGCCGTCGCCGAGTGCCAGTGCATAGACCTAATTATAATTAAATTATTTTTCTGTACTGAATATAGCCCATTATTTTGTCACTTTTAGATGGCATGGGGGAGAGAAGCCGTGTCTTCAATTGCCACTTGATTATTCTTGAATTTGAAAATGTGTTAATAAAGAAAAACCATCTATAATTAGCCAGGACTAATTGTTGTCAATAAAGGGATGAATAATTGGATGAATAATTGCCCCCGAATTTTCAGGTCTAGCGTTGGCCCTGCAAGTGTTCAACTGTCAAATTTGAATTTGACAACTGTCAAATTTGACCAATCAGAATGCTGCATTCGTGGACGAATGCTGGGAATTCAAAAACCCCTGGCTTTCGTGCAGGCTCTCTTTTCCCTCCCTCTCCCCAATCCTCTCGCCGCCTCTCAACTCACGCCTCCCATCGCAAACAAGAGAGCCTGGTCGCAGGCTATATATACACATACATCAGGGCTTTCCAAATCCAGCGCTCAAATCCAAATACAGTCCTGGTTTTCCTTCCTTCCAGGCGATTAAGTGAATAATTAATGCTGCTGATTGGCCAGATTGTCATCTCACCTGACTCTCAGGTAAAGGGAGGGTCGAAAACCAGCAGTTCTCAGCCCTCGAGGACCTTGATTTGAGGAGCCCTGCCATACCTTCATCTTCAATCAAGACATAAATTAAAAATTCAACAACAAAAAAAAAAAAATCATGAGAAAATAAATATAAGCCCCTGCTGCCCGATGCAGTTCATGACCACGGGCTGGAACTGAATCCGGGTTTCCACAAGGAGGACTGATTTGGTGTGCCACCCAAAGATCTTCTCTGGCCCCATCTGGCCACCCTTATGAAAATTTTCTGGGGGTGCCACTACATGAAGAAAGTTCAAAGACTATAGAAGTTCATAAAGAGCATTTAATTGATGACGTAGTGTGTGCTACTTTGCAAGACATCCCACAGCAATCAGAATTTAACATGAGATATAAGCTCAGCCAGTTTTTGAAAATTAATCTTACAGACATATTCCAACCTAACAGCACAAAAGTTATTTTTTAAACTGATTTTTTGAAGTTCAGTTGAAGAGCCCAGTAGTTAGGTCACAATTTCCCAGACCATGAGGTAAGGATGGGAAAAGGTATTTTATTGTCACCCAAGTAGATTTTCTCAGAATGGACATTTTGTGACTTTAAGTACTTTCAGCAGTGGGGGTTTCAATGAGCAGATTTTATGGATTGATTATATTCAGACCCTTTTTTCTCAATATGGACATTTTGTAACTTAAGAACTTTATTATGCCTCGGTGCGCATGCACGAGATATACGGTAGTTCTTTTGTGTGTCATTCAGTCAGTCATTCTGTCTGTTACCAGGATAGCTGCTACGCCGGTCAAAATCAAGTCCTAGAATATGGCTCTATGGGTTAAATGCCATGATCTCTTGGATTTAAATTTGCCAGATTTTTAAGATAGAGTTTTGTTTTCGAGTTATAGCACTATTTGATTACCACGATGGCTGCTGCGAGCGATTAAGACTTCAACGAAGAAAAAGCTCTTCACAGTGGATCGCTTTATCACTTGTGAGTTCAATTTATATCACAGCAATGGCTACTGCTGATGGCAAAACTTGACAAACGGAGCACAATGCCGACAGTGATTCATGTAGACGCACATTGCGCACTGTGTTAAATACAGCACTGCGTGGATTTTCGAACTTACTGCTGTATGAACTTTATAAAACATCACAAATGATTTCTTCCCCCACACAGTAACAGTGTGCAAATGAACAATGCTTTCAGTTATTGCTGGGCTTCACTAAGCCTAACAACCGCAGTCTTGCTAAGCGGTCCTATGAAGCTGCCTATCAACTAGTTATGTCAACCGGGGCTTTCCCGACCTAGATATCTGCGTGCTCACATAACAGAGATGACGTTTGTAGCAAATGATCAATCGTCTACTGGCAGCAGAGCAGCATATTTTACAAATGAAGAGCAAGTTATCATATTAGAAAAATATGAGGAATACAGGATCATACAGATCAAAGACAATGCTCGACACAATAGGACACCCACCACCAGTTGGACGGGGGTGTGAATTACATTCTGTCAAAATGACGGACGGCCTTTAGAATGTTCCGTCATTGTTAAAAAAAATCCGTCAATAACGGAAAATAGTTGGATAACGCGACCTCTGTCCTACATAGTAGGAAAGGTGCTTTCCTCCAAAAATCTTGTTGTTCCCACAGAGTCTGAATTGCACTAATTATTGGTCAGTGTTAAATAGACCCTGAATAGTGTGAAAGGTGTTTCCCTCCATAACTGTACATTAATGTTCATCAGACTGCCACTGGTGGGTAAATACTTGAGTATGTCAAGCATAGATGCACAGCTAGGGCACTCTGACATGTCCGCACCCAATTTTATAGCTTCATTCATAGACATACTTGTCACTGCTGTAAGCACCGAGGCATCAGCACCCTCAGTGCTTTCATGAAACTGGATCTTCAACTGTATATGTCTTGTAATGACTTGAAAATCACAACAAAGAAAACCAGCAATGACAACTTAAACAAATTTATTCTTCACTGAATAAAAAAAAAAAACCTCTACAAATAATCCACTGTTCAATCCTCTAATAACACTCTAATGCCACTATGTAACTCTGTTGCCAAAACAAAAACTCTGCTCCCCCTGACCAAAATCACAGCATTTATATAGACTAGCAACATTCTGTAAAGATCTACAGGATTCCTGGATGATCCCGCCCCCTCCAGGCAAGAAGATGCCAGAAGCTTCTAGGAAGCACGAGTCTATTACAAAGAAGTGATATTACATCAGATCATGTTTTGCTCCAGACACACCACCAGAGGGTGCTGAAGAACAAAATAAATAACTGACCAGCAAGGCAGCAAAAACAGAATGTAATAAATCTCCATTTACAAATGATATACAGTGCTTTACATAAAATACTCATACGTAACAGTCTAAGCAGATTTGAAATGTTACCTGACACTGTTATATGCACATAATATTACTCATGCTGAAGACAACTTAAATCATACCAAAATCAGTAGCCTATAATAAACATTTGTGCGCGTCCGGGAGCCGAGTTTTCTTATTTAGATTTGACAATAAAATGTAAAGATGTTGTGTTTTTGGTCAGTTATGGCACTCGACTGAAGATTTTCTGTTTAAGAGGCGTATTCTCTATTCCGTTTTGTTGGGGATCACTGGTGTTCACTGAAGATGGCTCATCTGTGGAAATTATTCTCATTTTCACAGTCATTAAGAAATTACTTTAGCCTGTTAAGATCTTTTTAACACATTCCTGTTTCTCCTGTATTTATGCCTATGCAAGTTTGCTGTTATTAAAACATCGGGGTAACAGATGATCCCAAAAGGACAAACTGATCTGAGGTTACTGTCATTCTCACTTTTTTAGTCTTTAATCAGTCTGCACCTTTTCTTCAGCAAACTTCATATTCCTGTATGCAGGAACATCACGTCCATAAGACGAGAATATTGTCACATTAGTATCATGGGCAAATTCAGTTTGTTGGCAAGCCTCACTGTCACAGCTCATGTCACTTATGCAGTGTGTTATAAGTGAATTGAAGTCTATAAATAGGGATTTGGATAAGATCTCTCTCTCTCTCTCTCTCGCTCTCACTCCCTCCCTCACCTTCTTCCTCTCTCTCTACCATGCCCACGCTCCCCCTCCACTCTCTCTCACTCTGCCCCCCCCCCCCAATCTCTTGCATAACAGATGTGAGGTTGGCGAATGGCTATAACCGCTGTGCTGGGAGAGTGGAGGTGTACCGTAACGGACAGTGGGGAACAGTGTGTTATTATGGCTGGGATGCAGTAGACGCAGGAGTGGTGTGCAGACAGTTAGGCTGTGAAGATGTTGCAGTATACAGCACTATTGAATTTGGACCCGGATCTGGAAAGAGATGGATGGCTCATGTGAACTGCAAGGGATCAGAATCCACCCTGAATGACTGTGAATCACCAGAATGGGGGATAGATTATTGCGATAAATGGGGGGATGTTGGAGTCGTCTGCACAGGTTAGTCTCTGTGTTACTCATCTCAGTGTTCTCAATGTTCTTACACTGACACTGGACATTCAGTTCACCAGAGGACATATAAAGTTGCATAGATAGTATTGCATTTTAAAATGTGTGTATTTCTCAGTTTGCTGAAATAATTCAGAATTAACTCAGTCACTGCAGAATACCTTATTTCTTCTGTATCTACTTCAGGTCTGTGATTTCAGAAGTCTCTTGTTGAAATTTTCTTATCATCAGATAACACTTGACTAGATTGTGATTGGCTCATCACATACGCCCATTTTCATGTGATTAGCTCATGTCACATGATAGCAGACATGCACTTGTCTCATTGGTCACTGCTGTTCTCATACATCAGTCTCGGTTATCGTCTCTGAAATCAGGTGTCAGTTCTTACTAATGCTTCCCTTTCTGTTCTCCTTTTAGCTGAAGCCCCTCAAAATCTCAGGCTGGTAAACGGGGCTGACCTGTGCTCTGGGAGAGTAGAAGTGCGTAATGGGAGCTCTTACATCCCAGTATGTGATGCTGCCTTTGACCAGCAGGACGCACAGGTCATGTGCAGGGAACTGGGCTGTGGAGTCCCTAAAGAGTGGGGGGCAGCTGTGTTTGGACGGGGTGAGGGCCAGATGTGGACAGAAGAGATTCAGTGTAGAGGCACCGAGTCTCAGATTCACTCCTGTCCCACAGCACCCTCTCAGAGTCAGTCCTGCTCTCACAGAAACGATGTGGGACTGAAGTGCTCTGGTAAGAGTCTTCTCTGCACTGTGAGAGTTTCAGTGATGTTGGGTAAATATATGACATCTTTCCAGAACAGGTTGCATGAATTCTGTATTTCTCAGGATCATTATTCATAATACTGTGAGGCAGTATGCATCTGTCCCTGTAACACTTGAATACTGCAGTGCAATTTTGTGAGGAAAACTGAACCTCAACGGTGCAGTGATGATAGAAAGCTTGGAATTTGTTCACCCTGAGATGGTGAAAGCTCAGATTATACACTGAAGAAGAAGCACAGAGCTACTGGTGCCCTTCTTTGAGCTGCAGAAATTCACTTCACTTGATTTCTGAGCAGCAGCTATTCTGCTGTCTCTTCTCACATTCAGGCTAAAGTTTAATCTGTGGAGTTTGCACAAAGAATGTGTGCACAAGGAATTGCAGCTTGTAGCTTTACAGTCTAAACACAGTCTTAAGGCATTCCGTTATATCTGTGTCAGCCGCCTCCTTAAGTTTGCTGTGTTATCTCATTGTCGGTCAGACAATTACCTAGCTGCCCTGTGTTTAGCGTACACAGAGTCCAGGCTGGCTGACGGCCCAGACCGCTGCACCGGGCGAGTGGAGCTGCAGTACCTGGAGAAGTGGGGGAAAGTGTGTGATGCATGCTGGGATAGCCGGGCCTCCAATGTCCTGTGTCGGCAGTTGAAGTGTGGGACTGCAGTGGGAGTGCTAGGACAAGCCTGGTTTGGAAAGGGGAGAGGAGAAACCAGGGGTGACGTGTTTGACTGCCATGGGAACGAGACAAGCATCTCAAAGTGTGCCATTTCATCATGGAACAGAGCTGTGTTCTCAGACACAGAGGTTGCTGGAGTCATCTGCTCTGGTAAGGAGTCCACTTCCATCTAGTATATTCATGTATACTGCATATACTATAAAGACAAATTACCAATTGTTTAATCATTCAATTCAGGATGGATATAGAGAGAGAGAGAGAGAGAGATAGAGAGAGACAGTACACGAAAGTACATCAACCAACCCCTCATTAAGTCAGGCTGTGACACAGCTTCAGTCTGTCTTCACCCAGCTTCAGGACTCACGGCATGACTTACAACTTGTC
Source organism: Gymnothorax javanicus (assembly GCA_029692085.1). NCBI lineage: Eukaryota > Metazoa > Chordata > Actinopteri > Anguilliformes > Muraenidae > Gymnothorax > Gymnothorax javanicus. The sequence continues at coordinate 66,713,337 of CM056200.1, forward strand.
CTGAAAGCCGAACAAAAACTAAATGTACGATGTTTTCCAGAACGCAGTCCTAGTCGCAATCCATTCTCAGTATTCAGTCAGAGGGTGGGGATGTCATTGAAAGAGTATCAACCTATAAGTACTTAGATGTTTGGATATTGTGAGGCTTGGAAAGAAACTATAAGTTTGACTAAGTTTCTGCTATCGTAACAAGGCTTGTTTTCACTTTGAAGCCCGAAAAACAATTGTTCAAGCCACTTCCCTAAATGTTTTAGATTACGATGACATATGCAGGGGCGGAGTGGCCATCGGGAATACGGGGAGTTTTCCCGGTAGGCCGCTGGGTCAGTGCGCAGGTCCGGTCCGCAAAAAAAAAAAAAAAAACTGCAGTTGCGTTGATGGCCCACTGGTGGCCAGTAGCCCACATTTAGGCGAACAACAGAGCAAGAATGTCTTCCTGACAAATGAGAGGCCCTTAAAATATACGAACACTGTTGCTATAATTAATAGATGTGAGTGTTACATAGAAATCGCGAGAACTATCCGAGATTTAATGAACTACAACAAATTCAAGTGGTTTATGCTTTATATACCACTTCTTATGGTTGTACTTCACTGTTCCGGTTGTCTTGCGTCATGGTCATTTCATTGTATTTCTTTATATATTTACTTTATGATATAGGAATGAACAAAAAACTTCATTCCTGCGAATAAAAAACAATGCATGGGCTTAAACTATGAACAATTTATTCAATGTTGTTGCTTTCGTCCTAAAAGTTCAAGAAGGCAGGCTTGCTGGGAAACTTGACCAATGGCCTTGCTTGTCCCCTGCTGCGGTAACAGTCTAAAAACGCGTTTGAACGACTACGAGATTCGACGAAAAGGTCAGAAAGCAATGGTGATGTGGAAAAGCTTAGAGAATAAAGTAAACAGACATTGGAGACCCAGGCTTTCAAATACAAAAAAAATTGACCAGCTGTTCAGCCATGATGATCCTCGTGGATAGTTTTCTTTTGGAGGGGGATACGGAAGCGGTAAGACTGATGTTAAATTAATAGGCTATCGCAAGTATGTGTTCGGTTAAAATTTGCTTGAGCTTACAAAAGGACTCCTCTGATGGACCAGTGGTTAATAACCTACTATTTGATGCATATTGATTCATTGTTCTACGGTGCCAACTAAATTTTTTTCTGGAATACAGGAAGACTTTCAAATTTTCCATTCCAAAACCCTGTCTGGACGTTCAGAATTACCTGTCATTAAGCTTGCAATCAGCGAGTACTGCAGCTCTGAATCTAGTGAGCTATTCTATGCCCTTTACAGTCTGTACGTCAGATATGTAACGTTATTTAAAAAAAAAGGTTATGTATGAATCAATCCAAATTCAGTCAGGACAACTTTGTCAACATAAAGAGTTTATTTAGAATTGGCATTAATACATTTGGGCGGTATGGTTCTGTTCTGGAGCTCCCTGCCCTTCCATGTGCACACGTGGAATGCCCCAAGGCAGGGAGAGCAGCAAATTCAACCCCCCCAGAATAGAGCAGGCATGGATAAAAACAAGGTGGAGATGGGGAGGGTGTGGGTTGCAAAAGTGCTGGCAGAAAATGGCAAAGGAGTAGAAGGCAGCAGGCAGCTTTAAATAAAGCGCTGTACTTGATCTCATCCAATCGGGAAGCCTGGGTAATTAGCTGACCTGCACAATCAGCTGTGGCAATCAGCTGAGCCAGAGGCACTTACGTCAACCAATGAGCGAGCTAGGCAAGACAGCTTGGGCCGTGCAATCAACTGAGGCAGTCAGCTGGGCCCCGAGCAGGGCGAGAGGCGCTTGCCTCAACCAGTGCCAGTTGTGCTGAACAGCTTGGGCCGAGGAGTCAGCTGCGCCAGATGGGCCACTGGCAAGGGGATTTAAGTTTAAGGCGTGACTCTGTTGCCTGCCTGAACTAACGCAATGCTCAATTAGTGCAATCATCTTATTGAAAAATTCTAAATGGCCCCAAAGTCACATTTCTTTTTCACATTCATTCACATAATAATACTATTTCTGTAAAAATACATTAGTTTATATGTTGACAATGTTATGTTTTGAATGTAGGACTGCGTCATTGTATTAAATTTCTTTCAGGACATCTGTAGGATAAATAGGATCTTTAATATAAATAGTATATTAGTTTGTTTTTGGACATTACCCACCCAACCCCTGCCTACAGAATAGTAAATTCACTCACATGTACATAAGTTCAACTTAATCGTGACTCGGATTATGTGTATTTTGGTGTTTCATGAGACAACACTGTCTACCTTCACAACACTTGGAGTGTTTTGCAAGCATTAAAGCCTCATCTTTTATAAACATTTTGAAAAAAAAAGACCAATTCAGTATTGTACTAACTTTTTAGAAGTTTTTGAGGGTGATATCTTTTACTAAACCTGGTCTAGGGACTTGGGGGGGAGGGGGGACTTGGTGATCTGTTCACATATGCTAAAATCACAAATGCATATAGCCACTGGATTTGTATGTTAGATATACACAACAATTATTTTGTTGTAGGCTAATTGGTGTTATATAAACTCAAAAACTAATAATATCAGTGTTTTATGGGATATATGGTCCGATATGATGTTAAAATGCATACTTTTTTTTCAAACAACCTGAAATTTTTTCGGCCGGTCACTACCTCTCCATCCCTGCCCCCTGGAAAGTGGGCCGGTCAGGTATAAATTCCCGGGCCAATTTTTTGCCCCAGTCCGCCCCTGACTCCACTTCATAACAAACTCACAGTATCGCACACATCACTGCACTCTTCACAATCTTCTTTCCGGGCCTTCTTTAAACTTAAGACAGTTTCACTGGTTTATTTTCGCATGCAAAACCATATTGGGCAAATTACCTCATAACCTCAGTAGCCTTTTGTCCCCACTCAGTAATAGTTACCAGCTTCGCTCCACTTCAAAGCTGCTTTACCAGGTACCTGGGATTTTCTTCTGAGCTTTCCCTTACTTTGCTCCCTGGTCATGGAGCAACATTCAAGACACTTTACAATTTAACAGTTTACTCTCATTGGGTGTGTTTAAGTTTAGATTGAGACGCTGTGTAAATGGGGTGTGCAGTTCTTATGCGGAGGTTTTGTTTTTATTTTTAATTTATTTTTTCCCTATTTATACTTGTCTTATTTCATTTTGTAATTCCCGTTGTCTACACATTGTAATTTATGTGAAACGGTGTGCTGTCTTGGCCAGGCTCCCTTGATAAAGAGATTTTGAATCCCAGGGGTTTTTCCTGGTTAAATAAAGTTAAGACAAATGATAGATAAAGGCGGCATACTATACAGATGACAACACACATGAGAGTATTGTCTGTAATCTTGAGCAAAAATATGTTGGTAATGGAGAGGAGTGCAGTTTATCACCTTGTACAGACATACTATGGTCACAGCACATAGGAGTGCAGTCAGTAATCTGCTGCAAAATGTTGGTTACACACATACAGCCTGTAGTCTTGGGCAGCTGAATGTTCCTAACGTGCAAGGGTGTAGGCAATAGTCTTATGCAAATTTGTGTCAGAAACACACCACACCAGGTTTTAACTTGCAGAAAGTTGAGAAAAATTGCCCGGTGAAACTAATGCTTGGAAGTTGTTCTATATGGCCCACTAGTACCAACCATGAAGACAGTTTAAAATTTCCAAAGCAAATTTTTGAGAAATGTGCGTTTTTAGAAAATCATGAATTCTAAGATTTATTTCTTTTATTTTTGGAATGTTACTAACAATTTTCCCCAAGCATTGCCCATTTATCAATTCAAAACCCCCTCCATTTTGTTTGTATGATCAAATAATTACGTAGGAACCCAATAGTTGACACCTATAACAGTTCATTGCAGGACAGTGACCTGTTTGGGATAAATGGTTTCAAGTAAAGTTCTAACTGCATTCCACAAATTCCACCCACACTTATTTCATCTGAAAAGGCCTATTTGCATAATAAGCATTAGGTAATAATAAGGACATGGAATTAATAGATTGCACCAGGATGTAATGCTGTTACATAATAAAGGTGTACAAAATTTGGTGTCAACCACTTCAAGTGCCCAGTTGCTTGAAAGATGTTGCACGTTGAATCCTGAGAGAAAGTTTGCCTGGTTTGTTTCCAAAAAGGAAATTTCAAGATCATCGAAAATTTGTTGATAAAATTCATGAACACATTTTGACTGATTGCGATATCGATGATATTCGTTTGCCATGTGGATTATGTTCAACATGCAAAAGGACTCTGAATGCCTTGTCTGAGGAGAACCTTTAACGATGTTGTTAATGCATGCTTTGGGAAGCGTTTGGGAAAAAATTGGCAGGAGAAGATAGCCTTGTTCGAGGATGCCTACTACAAAACAGGATGCTCAATTACCACAAAAGTACACTTGGTCAAACACCATCTTGCATCATTTTGCCTTGAACACAATTGTGGGCTAGGGCGATATCCTGAGCAAACATTCGAGGCGGTTCATGCCTCATTTGCGAATGACTGGAAACGCCGTATTGTCAAAGACAGCAAACATCCAGACTATGGACAAAGATTGAAACAGGCAATTAGAGTTTAATGCAGCTAATGCTTAAAAAGTTTCAGGTGCAATTCTAATTGGTGATACTCTCCTAATAGTCTTGGACTAACCAAAGTTAATTTTGGCAAAAGGTCTTTTTTAAAAATAACGGTCTTTAAAAAAACGTTAATTTTCAAAAAAGTAGTTTTTTTGGAAAAAATTTTTTTGGTAACTCATAGACAAGTGGGAAAGGATCTCTATAAAAGCTTTCATCCAGATGGTCATGAAATGTCCCATCAATATCATGAAATTGTAGATTTGTAAATTTAAAGATGTCAATTTGTGAAATTGAATAAAAAGTTGATTTTTTCAAAAATTTGCTTTGGAATTTTTAAACAGTTTTCATGGTTGGTACTAGTGGGCCATATAGAACAACTTCCAAGCATTAGTTTCTCTGGGCAATTTTTCTCAACTTTCTTCAAGTTAAAACCTGGTGTGACACAGGAGTGCTGTCTCTTATCCTGCGGTACACTTGGGTCCTCAGGTTCGGTTCATGCGAGTCTGAACAGGACAGTACGGCTGGCTGGAGAGAGCGAGTGTATGGGCCAGGTGGAGGTGTATTACCAGGGCAACTGGAGCCGAGTGGTGGGAACCTGGAGCTCCAGCGAGGCCTCGGTAGCCTGCAGGCAGCTGGGCTGTGGCTCTGTGGTGCAGGTGAAGAGGTCCTCTCCCCCCGGGGTGGGGGGCAGTGATGTGTGTGTGTCTGGGATTCAGTGCAGCGGGGAAGAGCCTCACCTGGGGAACTGCAGTGCTCCTCGCAGACTCACCTGTGGCTCTGAAGAGCAGGTGACCATCGTCTGCTCCAGTGAGTAACATTACAGGTCACTGATGTACTCTAATGTCCACAGGGCCCAGCTGATGGTTTCACTTCAGGTGATATTGTACACTCAATGTAAAGGCATTTTCATCTGAACTATTGGCTTGGAGAGAAAGCATTTACTGCAGAGGAAGAGTTGATTACACTAATTCTGACACATTGCCATTGCTTGCATGCTTTTTCTGAATCTCTCTTTCCCTTCTCTCTCTTGCATTCTTTTCTTCTTAGGAGTTCTTTACATGTTTGTTTTCGAGCAATGTCCCAATAAATTGTGGTTATTCGTCTCCCTTTATACTCTCTCTACTCTCTCTGTTCTCCCTCTCTTCCTCTGTCTCTCCCTCCTCCCTTCTTCCCCTCTCATCCACCTCTGTGGCTTACTCCCTCCCTCTCTCTCTCTGCCATGCCTATTCCCCCTCCTCCTCTCTCTCTCTCTCTCTCTCTCTCTCTCTCTCTCTCTCAGACTCAGACAGCAGGTCCCTGAGGCTGGTGGGTGGAGGTGGGGACTGTGCGGGACGGTTGGAGGTGTTCCACAGGGGGTCCTGGGGCACAGTTTGTGATGACTCCTGGGACCTGGCCGATGCTCAGGTGGTGTGCAGGCAGCTCCAGTGTGGGACGGCCCTCAGTGCTCCTGTCCCCTCATTCTTTGGGCCTGGAAAAGGACATGTCTGGCTGGAAGAGGTGGGCTGCATAGGGAACGAGACGTCCCTGTGGGACTGTCCCATAGCCGGATGGGGCCGCAGTTATTGTGGACACAAGGAGGACGTGGGAGTGGTGTGTTCAGGTCTGGAGCTCAATCATTTTAACTTTTACACTGACACTCAAAGGTTGGGAATACCAAAGACACAGTTAATTTGGAAATTCACCAGTTTCAGAAAAATAATGGTGTGAGCAATGGGATCCATCCCAGGAAAGCATAGACTTACAGTTGCAATCAAAATTATTCAACCCCCATTGCAAATTGGGTTTACTGGAAAAATTTACAAACTTTCAGCTGTTTGTGATAAACAGATTAAACAAGAACATTCTAAATAGCTCAACACAACTAATATTACAAATGGTTTCTCCAAATTTAACAGAAAATGCCGTTTTTAATTACTACTGCAGTCTCAAAGTCATTCAACCCCCCGAAAAGAATCTGTCATAAGGGCATATTTGCAAATCAGGTGTTGTCTTAAGCACACCTAATGCAGCTAATCAAGAGCTTAATTAGTTGCATCAGGTTTGCTTGAGATAGAACACATCAAATACTTGCACTCGCTAGGGGTTTGTTGACAATGACATTTGATTGCATATTAGAAATATGGCTGTCAAAAGAATTGTCCAGAAAGCTAATAGAGGAGATCATTGCCTGGTACAAACAAGGAAAAGGATACAAAAAGGTAGCACAGGCACTGAATTTTCGTAGAGATTCAGTTAGAAGCATAGTTTGCAAGTTCAGAGTTAAAGGAAGAGTGGCTACAGTGCCAGGAAGTGGCAGAAAGAGGATGCTATCAATGGCTGTCACCAGATTCCTGAGGAGACGGGTGGTGAAAAACCCTCGACTGACTGCAGGAGACCCGCAGAAAGACTTGGAGGCAGGAGGCACTGAGTTTTCAGTTTGCACAGTAGGGCGCATAGTAAACGTTGAATGTCTCCAAGACATACACCAAGACTGATCCAAAAGCACAAGCTCCAATATGCTCAAAACCATATAAATAAGCCACAGAAGTTTGGGGATATTGTTCTGTGGAGTGATGAAACAAAACTGGAATATTTTGGGCTTATGTATCAGTGGTATGTCTGCCGGAGGAATAAAGAAGCATATGCTGAAAAGTACACCCTGCTTACAGTGAAGAATTGTGGGGGCTTTTTGATGCTATGCGGCTGCCTTGCTTCCTGTGGCACTGGAAATCTGCGAAGTGTGGAGAGATGGATTTAGTCAAGTACCAGGATATCCAAGGAGAAAATGTCATACCGTCTGTAGGGAAGCTGACGCTTGGGCATCATTGTGACCTTCCAAAAGGACAATGATCCTAAGTATACCTCAACATCCACCAAGGCTTGGTTTCAGAAGAAGTCAGGGAAGATTCTAGAGTGCCCATCACAGTCACCTCACTTGAACCCCATAAAAAATCTCTGGTAGGCTTTGAAGAAGGCAGTTTCAGCACGCAAACCCTAGAATATTAGCGGCAAAAGGGTGCTCTACTAAGTGTCAAAGATGCTTGTCTTGAAGGGGTTGAATCATAAGCGGAGCTACCGCGGGGGCCAGGGGGACGGCCGCCCCAGGGCCCACGGCCAGTGGGGGCCCCCGCTGCAGCCTTGCTGAACTACATTCTCGTTACCAGCAAACAGAAAATACAACGACGACAGTCATGAAGCCTGTTGGTACCACATGTACTCCTCTGACTAAATACTTCATGAGCTTTGTCGGTAATCTAGTCACTATCATTGGTTTTTTTTTTTTTTTTTGAAAAATTATTCATAACTATTACATGAAGTTTTCATGCTTAATATACCCACGTTTTAAAGACTATTACTGAAATCAACTATTTTCTTATTTTATTTGATATTTTTCTTTCATACTGATATGCAAATTGTCATGATGATTGCAGGGTAATGTGTTGCCCAATGTCAAGTCTGTATTTGATTTGATCATGTGACCACGTTAATGTCTGTAACGTCTGAGTTCAAGCGCAAAATCTGAACATCATCAAATTTGCAAACTTAGGAGCAGTCATTCCATTCAAACATAAAAGCAGTAGTCAAAAAAGAAAAGAAAGAACTGGAGGAGAGGGTAGCAAAGCTACCAGCACTAAGTTCATTTGGCTTCAAGCAGTTGCCGCACCACGGACGACCCTTAAGCAGCAATGCAGCCAACAGGTAACAGATCAAGATAAGTTAAAGTTTGACCTAAATAATGATAACGTCCACGGCTATTGTATTAATTTCAAGACAAGACGAGGATTTTGCTCAGCGCAAAGTTTGACGAGTGCCACTCAAATAGGTGAGTAGGCCTACAAGTGACTTTTCTTTTAGTCCAGAGTCGATTGTTGTATATTTGAGATCTATGGCAGAAATAAAGCAGTTAGTGTGCAGTTAATTGGTCATTTTATGGGATTTATGCAGACGCTGTTTTGTTGGGCAATTTAGGGGACATTGTGGCATTGTTTCAAATATATTTAAATATCATTAAATATTGCAGCTTTCGTCTGTCTCATTGCATGCTTTTTCAAGTCACTTGTGTCCTGTCTTTACATCACCTTTATGTCAGATATTGCACTCGTGAGGTAATTGCACAGAAATGCAAGTTTTCGGACGTTTTAACTGACCCAATTATCGCTGTACAGGAATTCTTTCCAAGGTAATTGCCAATTTTGTTTTCTTCCCATAAATTTGACATTCGCTTGTGCCTCTATGAAATATTACCGGCGGTATTAACTGCTAACAGTGGTATTCGTACAATGTTTTTCGCAGTAACCCAAATATTACTGGCGGTATTAACTCCTAGCAGTGGTATTCGTACAATGTTTTTCGCAGTAACCCTGTTACTGACTGCGCTGCCACACACTTGTATTTATGCATGTGCAGGTGACATGGTTTTGTTGTGGTGCGCACCAGAAAATGGGGTTCCCCGAAAGTCAATCCATGGGTTCACGGCCGCTTTGTCGGAGTGCCTGTGCCTAAAGATCAACGTCATTATCTCACTCTTTGCAGTAATGTAACGTTTTTTTTTTTTTGCTCATGTATACGCTTGTGGTTGTTGTCTTGGCAGGGTAGTAAGCTTCGATATTTACATATCTTAACCAAATCTGAATTTTCAGCTCTTAATCGCCGTTCTTAACGTAATTTAAGTAGTTTCAGAAATCTCTGTTGTTTTCTTTACCTCATGCAGGCCTATAATTTGACCCTTATAAAATAGTACAACAACACCATTTCCATAGCCACAGGACATGATCTGACATTGTTGCTTAAAAATGAGAAGCTACTAACTGCATCAGTTAGGGTTAAATAACTTGTTACCAGCTGAAACATATTAATCACTGCAGTAATTATCCAATGGAAGGCTCTTGCCTTTTTGTTTAGTTAAATCCAAGAGGTGACTTTTTTGGCCGGGCAGTGTACGAACTCAAGACATGAAATAATTTGCTTCATTTAAACTGTTAGCGTTTTTTATTTATTAAAATTTCTTTTTGATTTGTATAAAGTGTTTTAATCACATTTGTACCTGTGCAATTAATGATATTCCAGTCTTTTTCAGTCGGGCTTGTTAAATCTTCTGAGGGCTAGTGACTTTTTTCTCTCACAAGCTCGACCGGCTAGTGGCAAAAAAATGGGAGGTTCCAGCTTTGCCGACAAATCAAATTAACGAAACTCACGTAGTAATTCTCACTTTTACCTGGCCGAAGGCTCGGAATAAATGAAAATGACTACTTTTGTCCTCGCCAAAGGCTTGGAATAAATGAAAATGACTATTCTCGTTTAACAGATGTCTGGCAATCATACCCTATATGCTTTTGCTGCCAAAGCACCGGCTACTTTTTTTTTCTCCCTCTGAACAATTTGATTGACAAAGTGGCTTCACTGTATTTTATCTGAAACATAAGTTTGCTTGGCTCAATAAGTGACGATTTGTGTTGGTTAGGATAGAATATGATGCAGACCTGTCCGTTATTTCACAGTTGACTGCAGTGACAATCTGAGGGGCCCCTTGTAATGCTTCGCCCCCTCTGGGGTGAGAGCCTAGCTCCGCCCCTGGGTTGAACAATTTTGAGCCTGCAGTAGACATTAAAAGTAGCATTTTGTGTCGAATTTGGAGAAGCCACTGGTAATATTTGTTGCGTTGGGCCATTTAAACTGTTCTTTTTTGATTTGTTCATTGCAAACAGCTGAAAGTGTGTAAATTTTGCCAGTAAACCTAATTGGCAACGGGGGTTGAATAATTTTTATTGCAACTGTATGATAAATACAGCTTTAATACACAACTTATAACTGCATTTAATATCCCCTGTCAGTTCTACCCAGTTAGTTTTCAAGGCTATGTTTACCAGATTATTTGTCACTGAGAGATTTGTAACATTGTCATTGCAGAATTCAAGGAGATGAGACTGACTGAAGGCTGTTCGGGTAATTTGGAGGTTTTCTACAATGGCACCTGGGGAAATGTGTGCTTCAATGGAATGGACAGCGAAACAACCTCTCTCATATGTCAGGAGCTGAACTGCGGGAAGAGCAGTTATGCGGATAAAAAAGAGCCAAGACTCAAATCTGCTCCTAATTGGCTGGATGATTTCATATGCCGATCCCATGACTCCACTCTGTGGCACTGTCCATCGAGCTCCTGGGATCAGAAAGAATGTGACACTCAGGATGTGGCCTTTCTCAACTGCTTCGGTAAATCTCTCATCTACACACAATGTTACCCCCATCAAAACTAACAAAATACACTTCTCAACTGCACATACTCAGCAATGGGAGCAATAGAATGGACCTGTCTACTGTAGATAGGTTATTACTCTCATTTAAAAACAGTAGAATAAATGTCCACTGTAGTCACAGTATTACACCCCTCGTGAACAGTAGAATACACCTTTCCACTGCAGACACAGCATCACTTGCTTTGGGAACAATAGAATAAACCTTTCTACTGTACATCACAACAATACAATAAACTTGTCTACAGTATAGATGCAGTATGTCTCTCTTTGGAAACTGTAATACATCTCTATAAGGCAGATACAGTATAACTTTCATTGGGAAGTAAGAATTAGATTTATTGGAAAGGAATAAGAAACTTACATCTTTCAATTTTGTGTTATGCCTTGAATGCAATGTTTCTGAGACTTACATGTTTGCTTCTTGTTTTCAATATGAATAATTAATTTCTACAAATATATTTCCTTCACATCAAAGCGGAAGAGGACAAAGGCGTGCAACGGAGCAAACTGTCATGTTCCCCAGAGGAAAATCGGAGACCTTGCACAAGTACGTTTATTTGGGATAAGTCCCGCAAGTTTGCCAACATGCTATAAAGAAAGCAAACAATTAAATATCAACATGTGGAGGTATAAACACATCAACATGCAATCAGTTATTAACAGGTTAACATGCGATTCAGAATCCACAGTCACAAATGATTAAGTGATTGTCACATAGTTGATTTATTAAAATGCTATGTCAGTCAGGAGAGCTGGTATTTCAATTCTCAGAGTAAAAAGCTGGAACCCTCCCAAATCTGATACGTAGCTCCAAGTGTTTGCTCTTCTGCTAGACTGAAAGACAATACTGTGGCAAGCGGTCTACACCTAAAATCAAAATAAATAAAAATAGCCATTCTCAGTGACACTGTATGAATGTATGTAGGAAGCTCCCCAGTAGGATGAATTCTCCCTGGACTTTTCTTCTTTGTTACGGATCTCAGGATATAACATAAAAGTAAATAACTTTTAATGGATAAAATGGCTTATTGTACGTTGCTAAATAAATAATACATTTAAAAAAAAAATAATAAAAATTTTCTTTGGTGAAAAATTATGTGGAAAATAAATACATAAAATAAATTTCTTTAATATTAGTTATAATGTTTACAGGTGTGTCTGTAGCGCATGTTAAGCATAATGAGATCAGCCATAAGGTTAGCAAAGATGAAATGTGTCCATATGAAATGCTCTGGGCAGGGAGCTTAATATTAGCGATGATATTTCTGTTGCAGATATTAAATGTAATGACCTCTGACATGATGTCAATAGAAATTTGTCTGTAGGAGCCATTAAGTGTAAAGACTTTGTTCATTATGTTATTTTTGCTGTGTCTGTAGGAGATGGTTAATGTCATGAGATCAGCCATAATGTCAGAAGGAATGTGTCTGTCGTAGATGTCAAGTGTAATAAGATTAACCATTATGTTCAAGCAGTTGTGCCTGTAGGTGGTGGTAAATGTAATGAGAACATTCATGATGTTAGCAGAGATGCATGAGTATGAAACTTTAAGTGCTATGAGATAAGCCTGAATGTTAGCAATGTATGCTGGAAAGGTTCAGTGTCGTGAGATTAGCCAGTATGTAGGCAAAGTTGTGTCTGGAGGATATAGTAAATTTAATGATGTTGCTCAGTTCATCTGTTCCTCCTGCTCTAGATCACTGGCCCCTCCGGTTGGTAGGAGGGGAAGGTGAGTGTTCAGGGAGGCTGGAAGTTTTTCTCAGTGGCTCCTGGAATATGGTGTGTGGAGACTCCTGGGGCATGGAGGAGGCCCAGGTGGTCTGCAGACAGGTGGGCTGTGGATCAGCAGTGGCAGCTCTTAATGATACTACCGCAGGGACTGGGAGCAGCAACTCCTGGTTGACTGAGGTGAAATGCAGGGGCAGTGAGCTGCACTTGTGGGACTGCCAGTATTCTGAGCCTCAGCATAACAGCTGTCCACAGCGGAACCCGGCCGGGGTCACCTGTACAGGTGAAGTTACAGATCCTCTTTGCTACCATACTTGCTTCAATTCCATAATTATTTGAGATTCACATTCTACATTTTACTGAGCTGTACAATAGACAATTTAATGCACAGTACTGCACCAGTAAAAAGTCCCATCAAACCCTTTGTCAAGCACACAGAAATTACAAAAAGAAACAAAAAAAACCCATTTATTTTACAAAAAATTCAAACCTTAAAATCATCAAAATAGGGGCAATTCCATGGTAACACACAGGACATTTGCAGACATTTACTGGGTTCCATAGAGTGAATGAAATGATACTGGATATTGATTTGGCTCTTCTGAGATACCTATTTAGTCACCTTTTATACTCACACCCATTATTGTTTTCCAGTTGGTAAAAATTCTGAGAAAGGGTTCAAAATGTGTGGTAACACACATGACACCAATTTGGACACAACTTCTCACCACATCCAGTTTTATTAAACTCTGAAGTGTGTTGGCCTTTTTTAATTTTGATGATATCGAGCCATACATGGGTGAATGACCTAGGAAATGTGACACTCAATGAAATAAAAAATGAAATGATTTTCAAAATTTTGGCAGTTTATTGTGGTAACACACGTGACATGTGAGGTAACACACGTGACATTCTCTGAAATTCAAACAAGTACAGAAAGAATTATCAATGCCATCAACTACAGAGAACATTTTTCTTTCGGAGAAGAGGATTTGGCCTTAGAATACTTAAATCAAGAGAACATTTTTTCTAAGATTCAGACACATCATAATGATAAGAGTGAAACCACAACTTCAGGGACCATGTATTACTCCGCATCAGCAACATGTTCAAAATGAACTCCACGGTTATCAACTTTGCCAGTCAACTTTCTTATAACCTGCCAATCCTCTACCCAGCTTCTGTCTCCCTGTAGGGGATAGGTAAAGACCTTACCACTGTGCCTTTTCTTCCTTAGACATACAACCTCAGCTTAATTTCTTTCCCTATCTAAAGCCACCAGCTGAGCCACAAATCTTTTTTTGGCCTTTCTTGTCAGGAACCTGACCAAAAGAAAATCTCCTACAGACAAAGAGTGCTGGGGTACAGTTGGGTTTATGCAGAAATGATGGAGCAACCAACCATAGGCACGTAGGAATGGGATAATAATTGCTCGAGGACAGGATAACGCTCTCTGTACCACCAACATAGGCAAGAGCATTGACTATAGACATGATTCATCTGCTTTTGCTTCCATGTACATCACGTACATGCATTATTTGCATTTAACTCTCCTATTCTGATCAGGGTCAATTTGACCCGACTCAATGTTCAGTGTCTCTACAAACACGGTAAGCATACTTTTTTTTGGCTATATTTTTTTCCTAACTTTACAGGTAATGCATAAATTGAACTGAAAAAAGATAATTTTATGTTCTGTACACATATTGTGAGCATCAGTGGTGTTTGGGTCATTTTGACCTCAGGATCAAGTATTGCATAAAACTGTAATTTTGATCTCATTTTTGTTGTGATGCCTAAGACTGGGGGCATGTTCAAAGTAATTTCTCATTCATTTTGCATTTGGTCTCATTCATTTTGCCATTATCATGTAAAATCGATGCTTGATGTGTAAGGGGAGGATGGGGGAGTCATGTTTTATTTGCTTGGCTGTCAAAATGGTCAGTAGAAAGGGATAAATAAGCTGACAGGAGATTGGGTCACACTTTCAGTTACAAACAACTTATGCAGTGATACATTGCGGGGATCAAACTGACCACAAACCAAAAATGGTTTATTAATCTGAGCATAACAGCAGGATTAAATTATTTTTATTTTTCAAACAACGGTTTGTTGTTCACGTGAAATATAATTTTCTTAGGATTCTATTAACATTAATTAAACTAAATAATCAAATGCTACTTACCAATGGCTCTGGAGATAAATGTGGATTTGTAATTGAATTTCCAAGTTCAATTGATGAAATCTTCATTTCAAAAGAAACTTCCAGAAAAGGAAATGACATCATGAAAAAAAAAGACTGCTGATGCTGCCATCTATAGGAAATTGGCAAAACTAAAAAGCTCTTTGTAAAACCAATGTAGCTTTGACATTGGTCTGCCATCACTTGGCCTTTAGTGTTCTCTGCAGGTCGTGTCGCGTGTGTTACCATGTCACGTGCGTTACCTTTTTTCTCAGTGAAGGGGTTAATATTTCCACTTGTTACCCTTTTAACATGATAAGACATGGAACCCTTTAAGAGAGTATAGATTAGCTCAGAGATTAATTAAATATTTGTTATAAAAACAAAACTTCTTAACATAAAAGTAACACACGTGATATCTTCGGTATGGGCCAGAAGAAGGGCTTTAATGACCACAAAAATGTTAAACAACTTACAGCTTCATTCTATATTTTAAAAGTATGACCCTTAATGAAGGCTAAAATGCAGAGTTCTTTTCCCAACACTATCTGGCTCAGTGTTTTAGGCATGAAGTTCAGTGGCAAAAAAGCAATTTTTTGTCTATTTCAACTCCATGACACTAAAAGGGTTAATATGGTGATGGGGTAAGATATTTCAAAAGAAACGGCACTTTCACAATCTTTAGACTATGCACTTTTCCGTTTATACACCAATATAAATCATGAAAAACATTTTCAATTTTGACCCCGGGGGTGATATTTTCATGGAATTGCCCAAACAAATTTTTGCCGTCATTATTGCTGAGCATAGTCTGATATTTCTTTTTCTCTCTGAGGTCAGTCTTGTAGTTCTGAGAATTCACATTAGCATTCTTGCTTCTGTGCGGCTGTAAGACCATGCCTCCAGCCATCCAGTTCACTGGTCTACTAAGACCTGGACTGCACTTCTTGCATTATTCAATTATGACCTGCACCTGTTTCCTTTCTACTGTGCGGTAGCAGTGTGCTATTTAAGACCGAGATTCACACTCTTTAGAGATTCTCGTCTCTATATACCTGTTTTGTAATCCTAGTCTGATATAGACTTATTCTTTGTGTTTCGCGTGTATTAAAGTCCAATTCTAACTTAGTGTTGTTTATTGTTTTTATCCAGCACTTTATATTGAGGAACCTCGCTTCCTGTGGGTTTTCTATTTGTAATACATTGTTACCAGAGGCGAACGGGGGCAAAAAAGTGGCCTGGGAATTCGTACCTGACCGGCCCACTCTCCAGGCAGCAGGGATGGGGAGTAGTGGCTGGCCGAAAAAATTTCATGTTATTTGACAAAAAAGTATGCATTTTAACATCATACTGGACTATATTTCCCATAAAACACTGATATTATTAGTTCTTGAGTTTATATAACACCAGTTAGCCAACAAAAAAAATAATTGTTGTGTTTATCTAACATACAAACCCAGTGGCAATATGCATGTGTGATCTCAGCAGATGTTAACAGATCACCTAGTCCACCCCCCATGTACATGAATAAACAGTCATGAAATAAACTTAATATAATGATGCTGTCCTATATTAAAAGCATGCCATTGTCAACATATTACTAATGTCTTTTACAGAACTATTATTATTTTTACATGAATGGATGTGAAACAGAATTGTGACTTTGGGGGCATTGAATTTTTCAACAAGACCACTGCATTACTTGGATTGATTCATACATAGCCTTTTTAAAAATAAAGTTAGGCCTACATATTTTACTAACAGACTGTAATGGGCGTAGAATAGCTCACTAGCTTCAGAACTGCAGAAACTTGGTTGCAAGTTTAATGGCAGGTGATTCTGAACGACAGCGTTTTGGAATTGAAAATTTGGAAAGTCTTCCTATATTCTAGGACAAATTTTATTTGGCACCGTAAAACAACGAATCAATATGCATCAAATAGTAGGCTAATAACTTGTCCATTGGGGTCGTTACGTAAGCTCAAGCAAATTTTAACCAAACTCATATTTGCGATAGCCTATTAATTTAACGTCAGTCTTACCGCTTCCGTTCTATAAAATGAAACAGTTTGACTGTTTTAACCCTTGTTTTCTGTTCAGGTCAAATTGACCCATTTCAAGTTTTTATGAAAAGAAAAATGATCCAAGGATAATTTTTTTTAACCTAAAATTTTTTTTGTCTTTGGCTCATTTTCTTTGAAGAACATATAAAAGAAAAAAAATTAATTGAGTATACATGCTACAATGCCCCTACACTTTTTATGTCCTTTATATGATGTTCGGGTCAGATTGACCCGGATACACACAGAGACACAGACGCAGAGAGAGAGCACACACACACACACACACTCACTCCTACTCACTCCTTTGCTCTCTCTCTCTAACACACACACACGCACTCACTCCTTCTCTCTCTCTCTTACACACACACACACACACACACACACACTCATTCCTTCTCTCTCTCTCTCTCTCTCTCTCTCTCTCACACCCCTCATACACACACACACTTACACGCACACACTCACTCCTTCTCTCTCTCTCTCTGGCTCTCTCTCTCACCCCACACACACACACACACACACGCACTGCTTCTCTCTCTTTCTCTCTCATACTCACACACACATACACACACTCACTCCTTCTCTCTCTCTCTCACATGCGCACACACACACACACACACACACACACACACACGGGCTCCAAAAATCTAGCAGGTCTTGATGCCCAGTCACCAAACCTGATGACCATCGACAATATGTGAAAGCTTCTTTTTATGTCAGCAGTTGAGCGGGGAGGCTCACTCATTGGGGATAAGAGATAGTCAAGTATGACCTCTGGCTTACACTCATCCCAGTCACTGATCCTTCCATCCCTTTGTACACATAGGTAGAGAGAGAGAGATGTACACACACAAACCTGTAAATTGTGACAATTCCAACACCGTGAGGCTATCTGCACCTATTTTCCTGCATTCTTTACCTTCTGTAGTGAGGGAACCTACACTATGTTACAACATTTAAAATTTTCTCACACTGTACCCCTCATGCCTGCACATTGGGGGAGGGGCATAAAAGATAAATAATACATAATAATTTATACAGGGAAGCCAGAGGGAGGAGCCCCTGAAAAAAACCAGGGGACATGGGTGGGGCTGGATATGACGCAGGGCCTCAGTGGCAACAACCTCACCTTTGATAATTTCTGTACCTCCCACAGCCTGGGACAGGAACTTCTCAAAAGAACGGTGACAATGATTGGAACAAATAGAAAAAACAAGACGGAGCTCCCACCTCAGCTTCTAACAGTAAAGGACAGGCCAGTCCATTCCTCAAACTTTCTGTTTATGGCCAACACTGCCCTGGTATCCTACATACCCAAAAAGGGCAAAAATGTGGTGCTCATTAGCACTCTACATAGGGATGGAAGGATCAGTGACCAGGAGGACCGTAAGCCAGAGGTCATACTTGATTATAACGCCACAAAAGGAGGGGTAGACAACTGTTGGCCTGGTACAGCTGTCAAAGAAGAACTTCACGGTGGCCACTCGTGATCTTTTACAATATTCTGAATGTGTCAGCCTATAATGTGCTTGTAATCTGAATGGCAATCACCCCTGAATGGAACCAAAGGAAGCTTCAAAGAAGATGGGTTTTTCTAGAGGAGCTATGTAAGGCACGGGTGACACCGCACATACAGAGGAGACAAAATCAGTTCAAATAAGAAATAATAATAAAAATAAATTGAAACAATGTTTCATTTCATTTGCTCATAGATACGCATTATTTATGCCACCTTCAGTTATGCCAGTGTTTATTATAGTGGATTGTTTAGATAAATAATAAATTCACCATCACAAAAACGCCTGATACGTCCATTGTTAAATGTGATAAATCAGCAATAAATAGCAAATATTCATTATATATGTTATCTATGTTATTTGGAATTGAGATAAAGACAATACATGTTAAGTATTTTTATGAACATTTTTTTTTTCTGTATTGCTTTTAAAATCCCAAAAATTTTCCCGGGTCAAATTGACCCAAACAGTACATGAGGATCGTAAAAGTGAACCTAGCACAAGGGTTAAGTGTAATAAGATTAACCATTATGTTCAAGTAGTTGTGTCTGTAGGTGGTGGTAAATGTAATGAGAACATTCATAATGTTAGCAGAGATGGATGGGTATGAAACGTGAAGTGTTATGAGATGAGCCTGAATGCTAACAATCATGCGTTTTTTGAGGATATTCAGTGTCATGAGATTAGCCACTATGTTTGCAAAGTTGTGTCTGGAGTGTATAGTAAATTTAATGATGTTGCTCAGTTCTCCTGTACCTCCTGCTCTAGATCACTGGCCCCTCCGGTTGATGGGAGAGGAAGGTGGGTGTTCAGGGAGGCTGGAAGTTTTTCTCAATGGCTCCTGGAATATGGTGTGTGGAGACTCCTGGGGCATGGAGGAGGCCCAGGTGGTCTGCAGACAGGTGGGCTGTGGATCAGCAGTGGCAGCTCTTAATGATACTACCGCAGGGACTGGGAGAAACTCCTCCTGGCTGACTGAAGTGAAATGCAGGGGCCGTGAGCTGCACTTGTGGGACTGCCAGTATTCTGAGCCTCAGCATAACAGCTGTTCACAGCAGAACCCAGCTGGGGTCACCTGTACAGGTGAAGTTACAGATCCTCTTTGCTACCAGACTTGCTTCACTTCCATAATTATCTGAGATTCACATTCTACATTTTACTGAGCTGTACAATAGACAATTTAATGCACAGTACTGCACCAGTAAAAAGTCCCATCAAACCCTTTGTCAAGCACACAGAAATTACAAAAAGAAACAAAAAAAAAAACATTTATTTTACAAAAAATTGAAATCTTAAAATCATCGAAATAGATTTTTGTAATCATTATTGCTGAGCATAGTCTTATATTTCTTTTTCTCTCTGAGGTCAGTCTTATAGTTCTGAGAATTCACATGAGTGTTCTTGCTGTTGTGCAGCTGTAAGACCACGCCTCCAGCCATCCAGTTCACTGGTCTACTCAGACCTGGACTGCACTTCCCGCATTATTCAATTATCACCTGCACCTGTTTCTCATTTCCACTGTGCTGTAGCAGTGTGCTATTTAAGATCCAGATGCAGACTCTATAGAGATTCTCGTCTCTAGATACCTGTGTGTAATCCTAGTCTGATACAGGACTAGTTCTTGTTTACTAACATTGACGTCATATTCAGACGTGCATTAGCGTGGTTGGCAAGAACAAGTGTCAATCAATACAACAAAACGGGGAAGTGTGGCATCCTGCAGTTGTGGAACCAATTCGGCGGTCTCTGAATATGTACTAAACCTTGACAGTACTGCGAAGACAAGATATTTCTCTAAGCTTAAGTTCAACAAAGGTTTGTGTAGGCTTCCAGATCCTAACGAGCTGAAAGGTTGGAGGAATGACCCCTCTTTGGGTCTGGGTCGGCTGGATCATCACTTAGTATTCCTTGATCGAACATCAATTCTACATTTGTTGATCATCGTTGAGCAGTTAAAGTAATTCACAGTAGTACATTTACTGGAGCGATTTTAAAAGGGGGCGCCAATATATTTTGGTGGGTTATATTCGTGATAAGGGGGTTGAGAATTTATCATTAATATTTAATATCGTGAATGCATATACTGCGCATTCCCTAGCCAGCTGGTGTATCATCAGTAACAAGACTGCTGCCGTTACAGCTGCAGTAGACATCAAACTCTAAATTTTCTTGACTGGATGTACGCTAGTCATTTTTACACGCTCGAATGTTTCTCTGGGTACCCAAAAGTCAAGATAAGCCGAAAGTACTGATCTCAGTCCATACTGATGACGGTTGAAAACGGAATTCTTTTCAATACTAATATCAGAACTGTCACTTACTCGCTACTGGAAAGCATAAGGAGCTGATCGAATTACCCAACACAAAAAGAAAGATCATTCCCTTGCTATGACCGAATAATAAAATGCAAAAACTTAGCGAAATGTCATGTTAGAAATGATGGAAAACAACTTGCCATTTACCCGACAGAAAGTGAATAGTACAAACACGCGAGTGGGTCGACGGCGCCCAGTTCTTTCGTCGAATTGAATTGATCCAAGCGGATTTTTTAGGTTCTTGTTCAGGAATGCGAAGGAAACGTATTCCTGAGCCCTAAACAAATCGATTTGTGCCGTTAATTATGCTGCAACTAACTGGTATTATTACAGAAAGTGGAAGACAACTGTACTTCGCCTATTAAATCATTTGTAATGTTGAGGCTTTTTGCCAACCACGCTAGTCAACAAACCCACGTGATCAGGTTCGCGACATCACTAGAACTACTGCTATTGACTTGTTCTCCGCATTTCGCATGTATTAAACTCTAATTCTAACTTAGTGCTGTTTGTTTTTATCCAGCACTTTATATTGACGAACCTCGCTTCCTGTGTGTTTGCTATTTGTAATACATTGTTACTGCAGTCCATCTTCAGTGGCTGTATTACTAGTAGGGTTTATTTAGGAACCTCGATTCCTGTTTGTTTTGTATTGCTTCGTAATAAACAACCAAGTCCATCCTTCCACCTGAGTCCAGTCCTCAACTTCCTGTCCTCTGTGCACCTGAACTGTGTGCAGAGCACAACCCTTACAGTGGCACTGATGGTTTGCTTCTCCTTGAAATTTCAGTCCATGAAGTCCCAAATTAGATTCATTTTACTTCACATCTTGAATGACGGAACAAATTTGTTGGCCTAATTGTTTTTCTTAATATTGATTTAAAAAAAAAAAATAATCTAAATATTCTGCTGAAGTGTCCAGTAACATGATTATTCTCCTTTTTCAACTTCAGACTTCTTACACTTTACTTTGTACCATTTGAGGTTACTAGTACAGAGGCTCTACAATTTAAATTTCACCAGAGTACTAATACACGAGTAAAGTGTGTCAAAACTTTTGACCATAGCCATAGGTACTCTGAAGAAGTTGAAGCTCTACCTCCTGTTTCTACTGACTATTTCAATTGCACCAGGCAATGAAGATCAGACAAGTATTTGAATCCCAAACAATGACCCGTATTTTCGCCAGCTTCCATTCCCGTAAATAAAGAAGTCTTTTCTGCATAGATCGGAATTTTACCCTTTTATTCCTTACATGAAGGTTGATCACCAAATTCACTGATGGTGTCACTTTCTGAATGTTTGTTAATTAGCGTTACCCCACAGTCTACCTGTTTGTGTTGTTTTCAATTTGTTTTTTTTTTTTTTTTTTTTAATTGATTTCAATGATCAAATTATTCTCTCGAGGCTTACTTCTTGCTTCTTTTCCGCTCTCTTGCACGCTTGACCCATGTTGTTAGTTGTTGTCTCGTGTGTATTTAAGTTCCTGGTTTTCGTCTCTCCTTCCTTAAACTGTTGACCTTGATTGTTCAGAGTCACACTGCCGTGTGTCATGGTTTAGGCGTGCGTTTGTTTGTTGGACCTTTCTTTGTTCTATCGTCCGGGACGATATCGGATTTCTTTTCCATTGAATTCCTGGCCCAGCTGGCTGATTGAGCTGGGGCAGAGTTTTCCGGACTATATATATATATGGCCTGGGGTTCGCCACGCCTATCGCTAGAGTGTCTACTTGTTTCTAGCACTTCGGCTGAAGATATCTCTAGTCAGTTTTCCTAGTGACTTGTTATCTTCCATTTATTTTTAGGAATTGCTTCTTTTAGATGTTATTTCTCTTCTCTCTTTGTTTATTCTCTCTCGCATTGCTTCCATGTTGCGGACTTTTATTCGTCCTTGGAAGCGCAAGCTTTTACCAGAGGTGTGTGCCTCCTTTTGTGTTTGTCTCGTATCTGGGCTGCTCTTTGTTCTTTCTCTCACTGGTCGCTGCACCTGGCGTCCTATCAACGCCCATTACAGCACACTCTAGCCATCATGGAGTCGTCAGCCGCGGCTACGTTAGAGAAAGTTTTGGCTGATCAGCAAGCCACACTTTCGGGCCATGGCAAGGGCTTGTCTACCGTGAACAGTCGACAGGCTGAGTTGGCGGAGCAAGTCCGCCATCAGGACGAGGCTTTACAAAAACAGGAGAGCGTCCTGTTAAGTCTCACTGAGAGTATTCAAGCTTTATCCACTCAAATTGCACAGAATGTTGCACAAGCACAATCTCTACACTCTCCCCGTGAGCCTAAACTCCAGCTACCCCCAAGATATGGAGGCGAGGCAGGGAAATGTAAAGGCTTCATCGCTCAGTGTGAAATATTTTTCAAAGTTCAGCCTTAGCGTTTTGTAAATGAAGAGTCTCGGGTTTCATTTATTTTATCTCTGTTGACTGACACAGCCCTTACTTGGGTCGGGCCACTTATTCGATCTAATTCACCGGTCGTGAGTTAAGTGGAGACTCTAGTTAGGGAGATGGTGTCAATTTTTGATCAAGATGTGTGTGGGCAAGACGCGGCTACACGTCTAATGCATCTTAGGCAGGGTTCCGAGAGCGTTGCTGAGTTTTCTTTAGTCTGTCGCTCTCTAGCTACAGAAACGGGCTGGCCAGAGGCTCCTCTAATGACTGTTTTTATTCATGCCTTGGTAGAAGAGGTTAAGGATGCTCTGGCTACATTAGAACCCTGTACTTCTCTCAATTCGTTGGTTCGTACTGCTGTGCGAATTGATAATCAAATTCGTGAACGCAACAGAGAAAAACGTACTGCTTTAGCTCTCGCTGACAACGGGGCTAATCTTCCTCGTAGTATGCATATAGCTCCTATTCTGCCCACTGAAATTTCCACTCCTGGGGAACCTATGCAGGTCGATGGCTCATATGTGAGCTGGGCTCGTAAGCCCGTTCGTAAACCAATTATCTGCTATAACTGCCACAAACCGGGACATATTCGCCCACACGGCCCTGAACTTAAGGGAAACGGGAAGTCCCTCTAGCTGTATGGGGGGCGCTAGAGGGACAGACCCAAATTCCCTTCTGAACTTTGATTCCCGTAGAATTAACTGTGGGTAGACAAATAATTCCTGTGGAGGTTTTTTTGGACTCGGGGGCCGTTGATTGTTTTATGGATGCAGAGTGGGCTGAGAGGCATTCTATTCCTATACGCCCTCTGCTACACTCATGCACTGTTTAATCTTTGGACGGTCGCCCACTAGGTTCTGGAATTATAACTGAGGTCTCTGAAGCACAAACCATGTTCGTTCCCTTTGGTGGCCATTCTGAGGAGGTCCGATTTTTTATTATTTGTTCCCCTGTTTTTCCTGTTGTTTTAGGACATTCGTGGCTACGGAAACATAAGCCTCACATCCGTTGGGGTAGTCAGACTAGCACTATTGTCCAGTGGGGCGCTAATTGTAGGTCTCACTGCAGGGAGAGTTTGACATGTAGTCCCGGGCATCAACCTAGGGGGGAGGCTGATGTCGCGAGTGATTCTGAGGAGTTTGTCTCATACAGCCCTCCAAGTCGGGAAGAGGAGGCGGAGGAAGGGTTGGAGTGGGATCCTCAATTTGACTGGCGGCAGCCAGAGGATGATTGTGATTTGGAGGATCTCTCTGACTGTGATTCGGACATGGAGATGGTGGAACCCGAGCAGGTGGAGAGTTTGGGGGCCGCTTTGAATTTTTATCTGCCTCCTAACGTTCCTAGTGATTATGCTGATCTCGCGGAGGTTTTTAGCAAACAACGAGCCTCGACTTTACCTCCTCATCGCCCGTACAATTGCAAGATCAATCTCCACCTTGGTACTACTCCTCCTAGGGGTTCACTATACTCACTGTCAGGGCCTGAGCGTAAGGCCATTTTAAGAATATAATCAGGAGGCTCTTGCTAATGGTTATATTCGGCCATCCACTTCTCCTGCCGGAGCGGGGGGTTTTTTTCGTGGGAAAAAAAGATGGCGGTCGGAGACCCTGTATTGATTATATGGGTTTGAATAAGATCACCATTAAAAACCAATACCCCCTTCCGTTGATGAATTCCATGTTTGAACGTCTGCAGGAGGTGTCATTTTTTACCAAGCTTGATCCCCGGAATGCTTATAACTTAGTTCGCATTCAGGAGGGGGACGAATGGAAAACGGCATTTAATGCGCATGACGGGCACTGGGAATATTTGTCATGCCGTTCGGTTTGGTTAACGCCCCCTCGGTGTTTCAGGCACTCGTTAATGACGTTCTCCGAGAGATGTTGGAGAAATTCGTCTTCGTTTATCTTGACGACATTCTGATTTTTTCTTCAACTCTCTCAGAGCATAAACAACACGTCAGACAAGTGCTTGAGGCCCTTCTTAAAGCCAAGCTTTTTGTCAAGGCTGAGAAATGTGTTTTTCATGCCAAGACTGTCTCGTTTCTTGGTTTCATTGTGTCGGAGGGGTCGGTTCGCATGGACCCTGACAAAGTGGCGGCGGTCAGGAATTGGCCTGCCCCTCAAAACTTTAAGGAGGTGCAACGGTTTTTGGGGTTTGCTAATTTTTATAGGAGGTTTATCCATAATTTTAGCGCAGTAGCTGCCCCCATTATTGCGCTCACCAAGAAGAATGCCTCCTCGCCGTTTGATTGGTCCCCAGCAGCTGAGGCTGCTTTTCAGGAGTCAAAGAAACATTTTAGCTCAGAGCCTATTCTCGTTTTGCCCGATCTCTCCCTCCTGTTCGTTGTGGAGGTAGATGCCTCTGAAGTCGGGGTGGGTGCCATTTTGTCCCAGCGCCTCCTTCGGGACAATAACTTGCACCCGTGCGCCTACTTCTCCCAGTCATTGTCGGCGGCTGAACGGAATTACAGTATTGGTGACTGAGAGTTGCTAGCCGTTAAGCTGGCGTTAGAGGAATGGCGCCATTGGTTGGAGGGGGCTGAGCATCCGTTTGTAGTTTGGACGGATCATAAAAATCTCATACAGTCAACAGACTAAGCGACATAATTCCTGGCAGGCGCGGTGGTCGTTGTTTTTTAATCGCTTTAACTTTACGTTAACTTATCGCCCGGGGTCTAAAAACACCAAGCCTGACGCTTTGTCGGATTCATTTACCGCTCTGGTCACGACCCCATTTCGAGCCTGTTATCCCGACTGATCAGATTGGGGCTCCCATTCAGTGGGACATTGAGTCTGATGTGTGGGGGGCCTTAGGTCCGATCCCGGTCCTGGTGGGGAGCCACCTAGATGTTTGTTTGTTCCACCTTCTGTACGCGCCCAGGTTCTCCAGTGGGGGCACTCTTCCCGTCTGGCGGGTCACCTGGGGGTTCATCGGACGAAACAGTTCTTGGCCTGATGTTTTTGGTGGCCCAGCATGATTGAGGACATTTGGGAGTTCGTAGCAGCGTGCGGCATCTGCGCTAGGAATAAGACTTCTCACCTCCCTCCCTCTGGTTTGTTGCGGCTGTTACCCGTCCCTAAACACCCGTGGAGCCATATTGCTCTTGATTTTATTACGGGTCTGCCTAATTCTGAAGGCAACACTGTCATCTTGGTCGTGGTTGACTGTTTTTCTAAGGCCGCCCATTTTATCGCTCTGCCGAAGTTGCCTTCGGCGCGGGAGACGGCCCTTCTTGTTGTGGACCATGTTTTCCGCCTGCATGGCCTCCCGCAAGATGTGGTTTCTGAGAGGGGCCCTCAATTCATGGCTAAGTTCTGGTGGGCCTTTTGCAGTCTGTTGGGGGCCACTGTGAGCCTTTCTTCTGGATTTCATCCAGAGACTAATGGACAGACAGAGCGGACTAACCAGTCTCTGGAGAATACGCTTCGATGTTTGGCGGCTGATAATCCATCGTCATGGAGTCGTTTTTTAGCTTGGCCTGAATATTCCCATAATTCTCCGGACAACTCCTCCACAGGCCTCTCACCATTTCAGGCTCAGTTGGGCTGTCAACCCCCCTTTTTCCTGAGACTGAAAAGGATTCTGAAGTCCCCTCTGTCAATTATTTTATTCGACGCTGACGCTCTGTCTGGGCCAGGGTCCGGTCCACTTTGTTGCGATCTAGGCAGAGACAGATGACCGCTACCGATAGAGGGCGCCGGTTGGCCAAAGAGTTTGGCTTTCTACTCGGGACCTTCCCTTAAAGGTGGAGTCACGAAAGTTGGCTCCTCGCTTCATTGGCCCTTTTAAAATATTGCGGAGGATCAACCCTGTTACTGTCCGGTTAAAACTCCCCAAGTCCTTGCGTATCCACCCCTCCTTTCATGTCTCAAGGCTAAAACCGGTTAGCACTAGCATCCTGGCTTCGGTTGACAAGCCACTGCCGCCGCCACGGATAATTGAGGGGGGGCCGGTTTATACTGTGCGTCGTATTTTGGCCGAGAAGTGTGTAGGTCGCGGAGCCCAAATTTTAGTGGACTGGGAAGGATATGGGCCTGAGGAGCGGTGCTGGGTCCCTTCTCGGGATATCCTCGATCCCAGCCTCATCTCTGAGTTCCGTGCATGGGGTTCTCGGGGAACTTCTGGTGCCGTTCCGAGGGGGGGGTCCTGTCATGGTTTAGGTGTGCGTTTGTTTGTTGGACCTTTCTTTGTTCTATCGTCCGGAACGATATTGGATTTCCATTCCATCGAATTCCTGGCCCAGCTGGCTGATTGAGCTGGGGCGGGGTTTTCCGGACGATATATATAATATATATATACATATATGGCCGGGGGTTCGCCACGCCTATCGCTAGAGTGTCTGTTTGTTTCTAGCACTTCGGCCGAAGATATCTCTAGTCAGTTTTCCCAGTGATTTATCTTTCATTTATTGTTAGGAATTGCTTCTTTTATAAGTTTTTTCTCTTCTCTCTTTGTTTATTCTCTCTCGCATTGCTTCTGTGTTGCAGACTTTTATTCGTCCTAGGAAGCGCAAGCTTTTACCGGAGATGTGTGCTTCCTTTTGTGTTTGTCTCTTATCTGGGCTGCTCTTTGTTCTTTCTCGCACTGGTCGCTGCACCTGGCGTCCTATCACCGCCCATTACAGCCGTGTACCGTCAGTTTTTATTGTGAATCCCGTTTCCAGTTCTCTGCTTCCTCCCATCTCTTAATAGTTATTTCTCAAGTGTTTCTTTGTCTTCATTCTGTTATTTCCAAGCCTTGTGTCCTCCACTTTCCTCGACTTGACACCCTGACTTCTGACCCCAGACCGTCCCTCACCTCGCTCTGCCTGCCCCTTTGATTTGGCTGCTTTATAGGTTTTTATTCTACGTACCCCTTGGAATTTCAACTCAGATCTGCGTTTGGGTCTCTTGTTCTGCCTTCTAACAACCTTCTAACAACAAAAATAAATTGTGAACCCAAAGTGTGGCTTAATTAACTACCCTGCAATACAGTTGCATGATTACTTTATTAACCCCTTAAGCCCTACGCCCCGGTACCCAGGGCCGGTTGTTATGCATAATAAATACAACATGTTTCCAAATCGCAACACTGTCTTGCGGCATCTCCACATTTTGCGAAGAAACACGGCCAAAAGCTCATGTAGACCATTTTTACCTAAACCGAACACCATTCAAGCACCAAGCAAGTAAATAAGCATGTAGTAAAACAAAACATAGGATAAAATCATATCAGCGCTGAATCGCCAGAATTTCTCCTGAATTTGTGCTATGCATAAAAACGATACCTCAAATGAAAGAGGAAAGTCCACAGCATCCAACGATATGAGCCCTGTCATTTTAAACGGACACCACACTCAAAGAACAGCAGGCATACACTTTACAGTCTACAGAGATGAGCAAAAAAAATTCTTACCTTTGATATTTTGTAATAAAAACTGCTTGAGGGTAAATCTGTGCTTGCTATTGTTAGCCCAATGTGTTCGTGTTATTACGAAACTAGATCTGCCAGTATCCTAGCATGTTCTTTCCCAGGTCGTTGCTTCAAAGATCTCAGCTCCTTAGCATTCTGCTGGCTTGCAATGTATTTTCCTCTCTGCGATCGGCTTGTGATGCAGTCAGTAAGACTATACCGGTAGCCATTTGATTCTATGGGGCCATTCTTTGAGAAGTGAACCAAAATGTCACACACATGACCAGATGTCATCAAATAAAGAAATACTTTGAAAATTAATGAAAGGTATCAAATTTATTCCTTGCTATTCTCCATACCCCAAAACTATGAAAATTCTAGATTTTTCAACTTCACAGAGTTTTTGAAGTCAAATAGAGTTATGAAAAACCTGTTTCCGTGTGAAGTCACACATGTGACCAGTCGTATTTGACCTCTGACCTTAAGTAGTTAAAGTTAATGTAACAAATAACATTTTTACTTGATAGACTTGGATAAGTAGTACTCTTATACAAGGTCCACAATCATGAACCTCTAATGCTTTTGTAATTGGAGGAGATTTTTTCTACTATTTGTTACATTTTTGGTCACACACGTGACTGAGAATGGCCCTATGGGTCCTGTTGTTTCCAACGAACTCTAAACCACCTTAATCGCAGAAACCTAGCCTGAGCTACAGCCTTGCGTTCCCAGGGCGTCAAACTGAGTCCATGGGCCATTTGCATGTTCTTGAATACCGCAACAATATAAACGCATAACTAGTTTGTTTGAGGTATTGTCCGAATAATTATCTGCTAAATATTCAACATTCATTTTCAAAGTCGTTTTCTGACAGAATTTTTGCGCTATTCCGCACAAATACTGAGACTACAACAGTACAGTACGTATTTTCTTTACCCATTCCTTAAATGGGCGCAGTTTGGCGTAGTCTAATGGTTAGAGTGCTGCGCTGCATGTGGGACTCTGAAAGTTCGATTCCTAGTCTAGGCACATTTTATTGGGAAATAATCGCAGTTTCCTTCTACAAATAATCGCTGGGGTTTTTGTTTTTCTTACTTTCCTTTAACATTTTTTCACATTGCCTTTGTATTTATATGTAACCCTTTCACCACCGGCTCGCCAAATATGACACACTTTATGTAATAAAACACTGAAGTAGGTACCCCTTTAAACTAAACAAAACTGTGTAGTGGTGAAAGAGACATCTCATTGTAAATTAACTTGTCTAGGGTTAAGTATGACTCTCACTCTCCTGAAAAATATTATTTAGAGGCTACCGGGAAAGCTAGGTAAATTACCCTGATGTAAGGTAAGCAAAACATGGCACCTTATCAACCTTAAAGCATGCAGCAATGAACAACTCAACACAGTATCTCAGTTTTGCATGTGTATTAGCAGAACTTAAAATGCTTCACATGAAATCCAGAAACATTGGGAGAAAAGAAAGCACCAGAGGAAAAAAATAAACCACCCAGGTACTTAAGGAGGAAAAAAAAGATTATAGTCTGTCTAACCTGAGTGCACTCTTTGTTTGTTTTAGCAAGCTTGCAGTTAGTTTCGTTGGCGCGCTTTAATGGTGGAGCTCATTGGGAATAAGACAGCTTTACCTCCTTTTCGTTGAATGGAAACGAGTTCTACCATGCAGAAATCCCTCATGTATTCCTCAGTCTCAACAGCACAGCAGCGATGGACAGCAAGGTAAATGCCCACACCCATCAGGCGGAAAAATGCCGTCGTTTCCACCCAGCCTCGGCTTCTGTGACACCCGCTGAAGCTCCTCGCGCCCGCAGTCTCCACTGTCGTCAGCACAGGGGAGGTATCGGTAGCCCTTGTCTTCTCTTCTGATGGCAGCGGCTACGCTAACACCGCAAGCTTCCTTTTCAACTGAGAAAACTCACACTCCGTCAGCAGTAAACAGTCACTAACGCACGCTAATCACAGCGTGGTAACCGGCGGCAGTTCACAGTCCAGCAGGAGGATAAAACGGGATAACTAAAGCAAAGTTTGTAATAACTCTCCCGCGAGTCTGCAGCTCCGCTACTCCACGTTCTTCTCTCCCTGCTTCCTGTTTTCTCCGTCCCCCGGTCACACGAACTATCACTTCCAGGTCATAACTCACTTACGTAAACGTAACATAGCAGAAGTATTTTTAAACCTTCTTTCAGAATATTTAACACATGAAATGTACATATTTTATCAGTAAACTATCAATGCTTTTCAAACAAATAATTATCTATGCCTTCTTAGGTTCTGTTAGTTTAACATCATTTAAATATGACAACTGAAAATACAATCAGGCATTCTTATGCTTTAATCAAGAAGGAAAGAAGCATAACAATAATACTGATATTTATCAGGTTATTACATATGATTTTATTTATTTGTTTTGTTTTTTAATAAATCTGCTCCAGTGGAGTCAAACTTCATTTTCATTGTATGTATTATCTTTGAATGGGAAATTGTATAGGCAAAAAAACTGGCAGAAATAATAATACTTTTTTTTTTTTCATTCTAAAAATAAAAAAAATTTCGTATTTGGATGGAATGTATGCCTGTAGTGACATAAAGTGAAATTAAATGAGTTTTACAATTTGGTATCTGAGAAATCTGAAATGGAACACAAGGTACCGAAATTGCCAAATTGGAGAAGCCACCTAGACATTCCTCTCTCATTTTGCTCTGATTTACCTGATCAGAATAAACTTTGGCACAGAGAATAATGAGATTCTGTGCTGTAATTTTTTTAGAGGTTTCAGACTGCAACTCAACAAATTTACAAGGGATGGAAGTAAAACTTTGTTAGGTGCAAAATGAGATCTTTCATTTATACTGTTTCATCTCCATTTACTCTGACTCAGTGACATATATTGTGATTTTTACACCAGGGCAGAAATCCCAAATGGTTTTACCTTTATTATGATACCAAGATTATTCAAATGGACCAAGCAGTCGCAGAGATATACTCATTTCATTTTGGGCTTGCCATTTTCAAAAAAGAGGCTCAGGGCTTAAGGGGTTAATAAATTTTCTCATTATACAAGTGAAACTAATAACACATTTGAATAGCACTTAAGTATACCAGAAGACTGACAGAAGTGTATCCGTTTCTGACTGTTGAACATGGGTGCATGAATTGAATTTAGCATGTTGTAAAAGGTGTCCTAAACTATGATACAGTGCTTCACACTATACTGGGGCAGCACAATGGCACTTGTGGGTAGCAATACTGCCTCAAAGCAAGAATGCCATGGGTTAAAATCCATCCGGGAGCCTTTTTGTGTGGAGTTTGCATGTTCTCCCTGTGTTCGCACAGGTTTCCTTTAGGTACTCCGGTTTCCTCCCACAGGCCAAATACACACGTTAGGATAATTAGACACCCTAAATTGCCCTTAGGTATGAGTGTGTGACTGAATGGTGCATGAATGGCGTGTGCACCTTGCGATGGATTGGCGAGCTGTCCAGGATGGATCTCTGCCTTTTGTTCATAAACAGCTGGGAAAGGCTCCAGTGCTCTTGCGACCCTTGCGAGGAAGTGGTGTAGATAATAGATTATACAATGCTATGATTGTCTATGCTGTGTTGCACTGTGCAATATCAAGTTATTAGCCATTGTGCTGAAAGGATGCGGCCCCATGGGTGTCACAGCCGATTACATGGGGACAGAGGCCTGTTTGGGAACGACAGAATGAACGGGTAATAAATCTGTCCATTTTTATTTTACAGGCTATTCGTCTGACACCATGGCAGGTAGGGACTTCCTGTGGATGGTGAAGGATGATGGTGTAGTGTTGTCTGAAACTGTGCCTTGTTGATCACATTGACATTGGAATGGCCTTTGTCATGCTACATATGGAAAACTTTCTTTTTTTCAGGTATTCCCAGTGTGACAACCATATCCACCCAACAACTAGGTAAGGCTCGCTTAGTTTGCTGAGAACTGATGCCAAGTTTGATGTTTGCAGTTGTAAATTTAAAGATCTTATCTCATCTCATCTCATCTTATTTTATTTCATCTTACCTAACCTCATCTATTAAATCAGGCAATCTTTGGGAACTTTCAGGACATTGACAGCATTGGCTTTTGTTCTTAACATCTCTGAGCCACAAACTTTATTCTACTTTGCCTCTTGATACTTTTTGATGATTGGATTTGGTATTTTGCGGAATGGCTTAGTTTGCTTAACAATATACTTCGCTTTCACTGTCAGGTAACTTACTAGTTGTTTGAATACAGCTGCTTTCAGCTGGTGGAGACACAAATACACATCATTAACGAATGTATGTGGACATCTGCTCATCCTACATTTCATTCCTAAACCATGGGAATAATTGTGAAATTGGTCTCCACTTCTCTATGATGCTAGCATCCATTTGTCTGAGAAGACTTTTCTTTAGATGTTAAAACACAACTGCAAGCATTTACAACTGCTCCTGCCAGAAATGAATCACATGATTTTGTGCAGCGATGTTGGCTGGTCTCATTCCAAGTTTGCTTACAACAGTTTCAGGACCGTAGGCCAGTCAAATTCTTCCAAACGAATCATGTATTGGCCTTGCTACGGCCTCAGGATTTTCCTTTAAAGGGGACCTAATATGCTATTTTTCCAAGTTTATATTTTGGTCGTTGACTCCCCTAGAGTACTCCTGATCGTGCAAAGTAAAAAAAAGGGTACTTATTTCGCTCATACTGCCATCCTCAAAAAACCCCATTTGTAGTGCATAGTAGTCTCTGCCTGAAGCGCCTCATTGGGGTGGCTCTTCCGCTATGGCCCCCACTCCCCGTGCGCCCACTTTCTTCTGACTGGCCAGCTCTGTGGAGGGCGGATCTAGGCGGGACAAGGCAGAACGCAGTTTTCCTGGTCCGGCTCCAGAGTGAAACTGACGCGTCTCCCGAAGGATTCGACGGACATATTCTGTAATCTAACGCAGTACATGTGTATAGATCTAATGAAATTAACTTGTTCTAATAAACGCAACGGCGAAAGTGGAGGATGCAGTGCGAATGTCTGGCAGCTCAAGCACGAATTTGCTATCGGCAACAGTGGTGAGTACAGCGGTTTTTCTACTCTGTAGGTAGGATGCAGGGAAAGCTAGAATCCACCCCATATAGACACATTTGTTGAACGGGTCGACATGCCCAAGTGTAGACCGGAGACCGTAGAAATCCGGTGGGTCTGAGTTTAGAGGGAAACATGGAGAGTGAGGAGCAGCTAAAAGTGGACTAACAGCTTATGGACTGCTTCGGTGTGTATTAGGACCTGCTGGTTCGTGTGCATAGCTGTGGTGTGTTGTTAGCGTGGAGAAACGAACAGCTTCTGCGCTGCTATATGACAGAGGGGCGAAAGCTCCAGGCTAAACGGCCTTTTCGGAAATTGCCCGTGGTAATGGTTTACTTATTGCTTCGGAATGACCAGCTTTTCCTCGCGGAAAATGGGCGCATTATTGATAGCGCGCGAGAGCTAGCTAGAGCTCCGGTTATGTCTTGAACATAATACAGGTTTTACAGACCATAAGTTCCGTCTGCGTGAACTGTTGCTTATGTGGTGCTAGCGAATCGATCACTTTTACGGGAAAGAATTTAATATTCAATTGATGGCAATGCAGAGAAATCGTTCGTTATACCAGGCACGTTATAGCCTGTGTGCTTCCCTATTGCTTTCACCGGTAGCATCAGAGAGCTTGCCCAGACATTGGAGATGTATCAGGCTGACCCCGGTCATGGATAAGTAAAGCGATCGTTTCATAAGCACCCAAAAACGCACCCCAAGCTCTGCAAAACCTACGTCTGGTCTAACTGCAGCCCAACTCGGCAGACACATGCAGCACCTCTCCGATGAGCTTCAACAGTAGTGGCTACAATCAGGCAACGTTATGATGAAACTCTCACATTGATGCTTACCGAAGTAATACAAGAATACCGATCAAAATTGCTGCATGTAAGTTAACCAGGAGCAGTTTTAATTAGCAGAGCAGGCGAACTAACATGCAGTAGCTGATAAGCGGTCATGACTTTGAATGTAATCTGTCGCGCGAAAAATTTGCTTCGCATCCGGTGTGAAAGCTGCTTAACGCGCCCGTAACGCCTGTATTCGCGTCTTTGCATTGACTTTGAATGTAGCTAATCTGTTGCGCGAAAAATTAGTTTCGTGTTCGATGTGAAAGCAGCTTTATGGATAGTACGTGACAGCTAGAGAGAGCTCAGTTATGTTATGAATATATGTTACGACCGCGGTCGTAAGGTATTTTGTTATTGTATATTGTACCTTGTAGATGCCCCAAACTGGCTGTGCCTGCAGTGTGTGTCCTGAGTTGTCTTCTACCTAATTAGGTGTGCCATTACCTGCCGCTGATTAAGCTGCTCAAGTTCTCGTGGGGGGTGGTGATAGGTTCTTGCGGTGGAGCTGGCCTTCTATTTAAAGCAACCGAAGTGACGTCACCGGAGCAGCAGGGGGAACCCCGTCACTCTCAGATCGCAACCGGCCACGTCAGTTCACTTGCGAAAACTGATATGCGTCATTTTGTATATTGGTAAAAGTAAGGGTGAGCCTTTGGAGTTTCTTTGTATAGTTTGTGCCTCTAACCGGGAGAATTATTAATTGTATCTAATCCTCAGCTAGGCTACTGTCTCTCCCGTAGACCTTTTTGTCTTGTCAGATTAAAGTGTCTCACCCTGGGGTAAACAACCCCTCTTGTTTCTGTGAACTTGTCAATCCTGCCTTTGTTAAATAAATTACCTTGCTGACGGAATTTCGAAACTTAGGCTTCGTTGCTGCTTGGGATCTGAGTGTTGCGGTATGTATTTCATGTTGTGTCCTGGCCACCCCTAGACGGGGCATAACAATATAATACAGGTTTTGCAGACCGTAAGTTCCATTAGCGCGGACAAGTTGCTTATGTGGAGCTAGCGAATCGATCACTTCTACAGGAAAGAATTACCTATTTAATCTCTGCCTTTTCCGGCTTTTTATTAGCCACAACAGTTTCTAAAGGGGGATTAAATTATGTTAAGGTAGTGCAGAGAAATCATTTGTAAACCGGTAGAGCTTCTGCGTTTCGCATTGCTTTCACGGTAGCACCAGAGAGCTTGCTCAGGCATTTGTGAAGTATCCTGCTGGTCCCGGTCATGGATAAGTGAAGCGATCACTAACTGTAGTGGCTACAATCGGGCAACGTTATGATGAAACTGCCACATTGATGCTTACTGAAGTAACACAAGCATACCGATCAGAATTACTGCATATAAGTTAACTAGGAGCATTTTTAATTGGCACGGCACGCAAACTAACATGCAGTAGCTGGTAACCGAGCGGTCATAACCACAGAGACAAACCCTTGCAAGACAGGTTTTACAGACAGCAAGTTCTGTTACTGTGAACAGTTGTACCAAGCATCCAAATTACAAACAAGTATTAAAAGTTAGCTTCAAATGAGGTTTATGTTCACACACCTTCTGTAGAATTTCCCCTGATATCACTCTTGCATATTTAGGACATGAACATTAGCAACAGTAACTTGGCTACGTTAGCCGTTGTGCAACAGTCACAATCAACTGGCTATCACGTCAGGTTGGCTTATGCAGTAAAAGCAACTTACAGCTTCTGTGTCTGTGAGTCACGGACAGTCGCGACCGATACAGGCTTTATCTTCAGATATTTTACAAAGCCTGCGTTTGAGGCTAGTTGCTAGTGCTAACTATCGCTAGCGGTCCTGCTAGCCACCCGCAACACGTTAGCTTCACTTACATTATTTGCTGTTATATCGTTACTTACAGCTTGTGGCTCTGAGCGCTTGATCAATGGAACTGCTTCAGGTTCTAGAAGCAGCTGAAACCCTTATCCTGTGTCGAGTTGTCCTTTATTAACAAAGCTGTCTTTGGTGAGATGCTGAGCACAATCAGCTAACGTTCCCTTTGGCTGTGGCTGTTTGCTGCCAGCAAACAAAAAAAGCTACCCACTGATTTCTGGTGGCATCGTCTTTTGGAAGAAAAATAGTTGTTTTTCTTCGCGTCCAAAAGTAAACGGACAAGCAGTTTTGGGAGAGATACTGACAAAATTGCACCTCAAATGATCTGCGGTTCTTCTTTTGTATTTCCAAAAGTGTAGATGCTACTAAGGTATAGTATGATCTGCCGTTGTTAGTGCCTGCTAGAATAGTTTCCGGTGTGGGCAGGTCCAGCCCAGTGGTTGGCTCTGGCTAGGTCTGTACTAATTGGACGGCACAACCTGACGTCAGGTTTTGCCCAGATCTCGTGAAGATCTCGGGAGGAGCTGTTCAGAGAGGAAATCACGCTGACGAAATCACGTTCTTGGATTACGGCAAAACCCCTGTATCTTATGTTTAGAAACTTTTCAGAGGTTGAGCATGGACAACAAACATTTTAACATTACTAATATGTATTAAAAGAAGGATCAGCATAATAGGTCCCCTTTAACTGAGCTTATAGGCCTTGCCTTGTCCGAGAAGAATGGGGCCAGGCCATGGAATTGTGAGCACTTTTAGCCATGTAGTTTAAGCAGCCACTGTGAAGAGAGAATCAGCTGTGTGCCATATTGTCTACTGCAGCCGGAATCCCTTGTCTTCCTTCATTTTTCAGTTGCGACCAGACGGCCAGCCGACCAGCCAGTCAGCCTGCCTATCCCCACAGTGGCCTTCATGGTGATGGGGGCGCTGTTGTTCCTGCTGCTGGCCATTTTAGGAGCTGTGGTGCTCCAGAACAGAGCTCTGAAGAGAGGTAGGTGGTGGGCCTGAAATAGCTTTGTCTGAAAAGCTAAGCAAGATGAAGACACTGGGGAAAGATATAAGATATATTGTGTGCACATTTCCTGGAGGGGAAATATATTTTAAATCGTTAAATTTTTTTTTGCTTTAAAATTATTTGAATTGAAACTGGTGGCTGATCCCACTATGTTCAAGAATACCTTGACATTGCTGGTGAGACAAGGTAAAGACCTGAAAGGCGAAGCCTGGTTTTGGCCTTTTGAATGGACTTGAGAGAGACCAAGAATTTAAATTCCCTCAGATGCTTGCAAGCTCCAGTGAATGACAGAGATACTACAGCTCATTAAGCTCCTGGAGCAAAAAAAAAAACACTGGACTTTCTGTGGTCAAGATACCTTTGGAAACTTGTTGCACCTTTTGCCTCATCCCCTCAAGGACTGGAGTGATGGCGATCGATTGCCGGGTCAAGCACAAGCAAAGAGAAGAAGAATGTGAAAAATAATCCATTGTAAAGAGCCCAGTGGCTCAAGAATTCTCTGTCTCTGCCCTCACAGCCCTGTCTGAGTGGGAGAGTCCCCCCTTGAATGAGGCCATCTATGAGGAGCTCGAGTACAAGCTGGCAACAGAGGGTACTTACAGCGCCCCTCGGTGGGGTGAGTGAATATGCATATATCTTGCCAAAAAACGAAAGACAAATAGTGGGCGCCATCTCCATTATATTTTCTGTTTGTGTTATCATAAGTATTTCAAATAGTGTTTGGTATTCAATGTATAGATTTTGAGTAGTTTTGGCATTGATTTGGACCATTGATATGATTATTGATTTTATTACTATTTGTCACAACCCGTGTGTCTGTTAAATTGGTTCTTCCCCTGTTCCAGCTGTCTTGCGGGTTGTTCCTGTTAACTGATCGATTATCTCATTATGCCCTTCGTGTGATCAGCTGTATTGGTCACTGGTTGTGCCTCAGTTAATGCTGGATTGTCTGAGGCTAAGGGGTTACTCTAATGGTTTACTTTAAACTCTTGTCTTCCTCCCTGGTGTCTCTTCCAGGGAGCAAAATTATTTGTGCAGAAATTATTAGGTCCAGCAGGTTCTCCAAGCCTTCTTCCATTTGTCCTTATCCTTCTCATTATAAACATGTCCTTGTGGCTCATCATCTTTCGTGAAACTGGCTTCCCCTCTGCCCAGTTTGTAACAATTATTACAAACCCCAATTCCAATGAAGTTGGGAAGTTGTGTAAAACATGAATAAAAACAGAATTCAATGATGTGCAAATCTCATAAACCCATATTTTATTCACAGTGGAACATAGATAACATATGAGATGTTGAAAGTGAGATATTTTACCATTTCATGAAAAATATTACCTCATTTTGAATTTGATGGCAGCAACACATCTCAAAAAAGCTGGGACAGTGCTGTGTTTACCATTGTGTAACATCCCCTCTTCTTTTAACAACAGTCTGTAAACATCTGGGAAATGAGGAGACAAGTTGCTAGAGTTTTGGGA
Source organism: Gymnothorax javanicus (assembly GCA_029692085.1). Classification (NCBI taxonomy): domain Eukaryota; kingdom Metazoa; phylum Chordata; class Actinopteri; order Anguilliformes; family Muraenidae; genus Gymnothorax; species Gymnothorax javanicus. Next base: position 66,752,006 of record CM056200.1, read on the forward strand.
GAGGAATGTTGTCCCACTGTTGTCAGATGTATGATTCCAGCTGCTCAACAGTCCTGGGTCTTCTTTGTCAGATTTTCCATTTTATGATGCGCCAAATATTTTCTGTTGGTGAAAAGCCTGGACTGCAGGATGGCCATTTCAGCATCCAGACTCTTCTATTGTGAAGCCATGCTGTTGTGATGGGTGCAATATGTGGTTTAGCATTGTCTTGTAAAATATGCAAGACCTTCCCTAAGAGAGATGGTGTCTGGATGAGAAAATATGTTGTTGTAAAACCTCTAAACTTTTCAGCATTGATGATGCCCATCCAGACCTATAAGCTGCCCAAGCCATAGGCACTAATGTGACCCCATACCATCAGAGATGCAGGCTTTTGAACTGTGCACTGATAACAAGCTGGATGGTCCCTCTCCTCTTTAGTCCGCACGACACGGCGTCCATGGTTTCCAAAAAGAATTTGAAAGTTTTGATTCATCCGATCACAGAACAGCGCTCTATATTGCCTCAGTCCGTTGTAAATGAGCTTTGGCCCAGGGAAGACGGCGGCATTTCTGGATCGTGTTGACATATGGGTTCTTCTTTGCATGATACAGCTTTAGCTTGTATTTGTGAACAGCACGGTGGACTGTCCTCACAGACAATGATTTCTAGAAGTGTTCCTCAGCCCATGCAGTGAATTCCAGTGCAGAATCATGCCTGTTTTTAATGCAGCGCTGCCTCAGGGCCCGAAGATCACAAGCTTCCAATATTGACCTTCGGATTTTCCCTTGTGCAGAGAGATTCCTCAAGATTTTCTGAATCTTTTGATGATAATATGTACTGTAGATGGTGGGACATTCAAAGTCTTCGCAATTCTACATTGAGGAACATATTTCTGAAATTGTTCCACAATCTTTAGGCGCAGTTTTTCACAGATTGGTGAATGTTTGCCCATATTTACTTCAGAGAGACTCTGCCTTTCTAAAATGCTCTTTTTATTCCCAGTCATGTTACTGACCTGTTGCCAATTAACCTATTTAGTTGCAAAATGCTTCTCCAGCTGTTTTTCATTAGTACCACTTACTTTTCCAGCCTTTTCTTTCCCTTGTCCCAATTTTTTGAGACGTGTTGCTGCCATCAAATTCAAAATGAGCTAATAGTTTTCATGGAATGGTAAAATGTCTCACTTTTAACATCTGATATGTTGTCTATACTCTATTGTGAATAAAATGTGGGTTTATGAGATTTGCAAATCATTAGTGTGAATGCTGTCAGGCAGCATTCACACTATTGTTTTTCATGTCGGCCATTTTCTTTATACTCCATTTTGGGGATGCTCTTGTGCTACTTTGAACCTCTATAACTTCAGCATACTTTCTCCTAGAGACTTCATTTGACTTCTCACATTAACTAAGTTAGCTGAGTAACGTGGTTAGCATGGTTAGCTTTGTTAGCATAACGGCTAACAACATTAGCTACATGAACTGAGTAACATGGTTAGCATGGTTAGCTTTCTTAGCATAGTTAGCATACTTGCTAACAACATTAGCTAAGTTAGCTGAGTAACGTGGTTAGCATGGTCACGTGGTTAGCATGGTTTGCTTTGTTAGCATTGTTAGCATACCGGCTAACAACATTAGCTAAGTTAATTGAGTAACGTGGTTAGCATGGTCACGTGATTAGCTTGGTTTGCTTTGTTAGCATAACGGCTAACAACATCAGCTAAGGTAGCTGAGTAACGTGGTTAGCATGGTCACATGGTTAGCATAGTTAGCATAAAGGCTAACAACATTAGCTTCGTCAGCTGAGTCACGTGGTTAGCACGGTCACGTGGTTAGCAAGGTCAGCATTGTTAGCATAACGGCTAACAACATTAGCTAAGTTAGCTGAGTACCGTGGTTAGCATGGTCACATGGTTAGCATGGTTTGCTTTGTAAGCATTGTTAGCATACCGGTTAACAACATTAGCTAAGTTAGTTGAGTAATGTGGTTAGCATGGTCATGTGGTTAGCATGGTTAGCATAACTGCTAACAACATTAGCTAAGGTAGCTGAATAACATGGTCACATGGTTAGCATGGTTAGCATAACTGCTAACAACATTAGCTAAGTTAGCTGAGTAACGTGGTTAACATGGTTAGCATTCTTTCATTCTTTCTTTGTTCAGCTTTCAGTTTTTTAATAAACATTCAAGTATTCTACATAATTCAAATATTATGTTTTCATGGCAGCTATTCAGTGTGGCGTCAGCAAACATTCAAATCGAACTTTGTTTTCAAGACAGCATCGCAGTGTGGCTTCAGCTTTCAGCATTCACACTTGCAATTTCTTCAGAAATTGCAATTCCCTAGTCGTATTCTGTTTTTATTCACCTTTTTTTTTCATAATGTCTCAACTTCAATGGAATTGGGGTTTGTATTAGTATGATTATCCATTGTCTAAATGTGCACTGCTTCTGTAACATTTTGTGTTGACAGTCATGCATATAAAATATTATACATTTTTGGAGTCATGCGGCTTCATGGTTGCAATGTTTGACAGGGACTGGAAAGATCTGTGGTTTTATTTGCCAGTGTAGCCAAAATAAGATCACTGCTGCTGTTAAACTCGTGTTTATTACAAGCACCTGTGAGTCACTTGATTTAACTTCCACCAAAGTGTCACCTAAATCATCATGTCACCCAAGGAAATCTAAAACACCGCATGTAAGACTCCCTTAGACCATGGGTGATGTGGGCAAGTCTAGACACATCCTCTCTCTACTGTTCACAGGAGGTAGCTTGTCTGACGACCTGCCTTCTGGCTACGATGATGTGGCGGACGCTGACGAACTTCCCCTCAAAGGTAAGAGGGGAAGAGGTGACCGGTCGCATTGGAGTGCATTCCAGTTGCTTATTTTTATGTTCTGCCTCTATTTCCTACTTCCCTTTCCTTGGAAAAAGTTCTGCCCATCAGGGGGAAGAGAGGAAAAGAACCAGAGAATTAAGTGAAGATGGGAAAATTGAATGAATGTGGATCAGGGAAATGGAATGTCCTTGTTGGGATGTCAATGAAACATCAGGTCTGAGTGATGTCAGTCACAGCCAAGGAAGATACTTAGCTGATGGGGAGAACTGAATCCACAGTTTGATCAGTGTTGCGTCGCACATTCTGAAAAACTACTTCCCTAGAGGATGAACACATCCCTCCGTGCCTCAGGAATCTTTAGAAAAATGTTTCCTCATGGCATATTTGATGGACTAGAATGTCTTGAATGATGGCTGACCTCCATCAATTTCTCAATATGGTAAGGAGATACGGAGGTGGAAAATGAGTGATTGGAATGAGGGTTCTCAGGAGTATTTCCTTTCCTTTAAGGCACTGTTCTGTCAGCTGTTCTGACTGGTATGCGACATGGAACATGATATCACAGTCCGCTCAGGCTGAAGACTGCTACTGTTCTACCCTTTATGTAGAGTCAGGCGATAAAAGAAAAGAGAAAAAAAGACTAGGGCTGGATTTAGATTTGAGGGTCAGATTTAATGACCCCAGTTGCATAAAATGGACACGATGTAAAAACGCAAACACTGTTTCAGTCCCTCTATGTAAGACCTTCAGAAAAATGCATATAATGTGGTATTTTAGATTTGCTGTCCATTTATAGCATGTGTGCATGAAACTGCAGTCACAGGAAAAAGCGAATGGGCTGCTTTTTCAGCTCCTCAGCCATGATAACCTTCATTGCTCTTATGTTATCGGCTCTTAGTCACATCTTCCAGTAGGTGGGGCTGTACTCCTGTGTGTATTTGTCTCGTGTTATTTCTGGGTCTGTTTGCAACTGGTGTGATGTATTGAAGTGAGAATCTCAATTTTGCGCATATCAAGATTAAAATATCGGGTCATTTAGGCTGTGGAATATGTTCCCACTGCATTAGTCTGTGTACGCACGGCAAAACTCGAGCCTATGATGAACTGAGGTACCACCCCATTTACGAAAAAGTTGGGGCACTGTGTAAAATGTGAATTAAAAGCAAACACAATGATTTGTAAATCATTTTAACCCTAAATTTAATTGAAAATAGTACAAAGACAGCATATGTTAAAATTGAGAAATGCAATTGTCTGAAAAATATCTGCTCATTTTGTATTTGATTCTGGCAACACGTTTAAAAAAAAATTTGGGACAGGGGCAACAAAGGACTGGAGAAGTTGTCTAATTTAAATAAATATATAATACACCTGGTGGAACATCTCTCAGCGAATTAGTTTAATTGGCAAAAGGTCAGCAGAGCCATGATTGGATATAAAAGATCTTTCAAAAGAAAGATGGTGAGGGCTTCACCACTCCATGAAAGACTACTTGGGCTCATAGTTCCACAAATTAAGAATAATATTGATCAACGGACAATTAAAAAGAATTTGAGGATTTCCTCTTCAATGGTACATAATATCATCAACAGAATCCGAGAATCTGGAGAATTCTCTATGTACTAGAGACAAGGCCAAAAAGCAATACTGTGACTGTGATCTTCAAGCCTTCCAGTGGCACTGCTTTAAAAACAGACATCATTCTTTAGTGAAAATGACTGCATGAACTCGGGAACACGCCTGAAAACTATGGAAGCCCATAGTGGACAATATTCAAATGAAAATGTAATCCCACTATTGCATTATAATTTTCCACTTATGAATGAGTTATTTGAGACAATATTAAATTGAAAATGCATTAATCCAATTATCACTTTCATTTTCACATACACATATGGGAAATCTATGACTATATTCAAATGATAATGAAAAGCTGTTTGACATTTAATTTTCAAAGTCATGCTCTGCAATACAGTGGACAATATTCAAATGCAATAAGCAAAACAGCACCCCCAGCCTATTGCATTTACATTTACATGTCATCACGCTCTTTTAGGGTCAACATGATAATGAAAATGCTGTTTTCTAATCACTTGGAAATAATAATGATATAATAATGATGACGACATTTGACATTTCATTTTCAAAGACTTATCCTGCAATACATGGGACAATATTCAAACGCAGTAAGGGAAACAGCGCCTCCCAGTCCATTGCATTTTCAAATACATGTCATCACGCTCTTTTTGGGACACAATGAAAATTAAAATGCAATCTGTCAGCGTCTCATCAAGGCGGGTCTTCCGCTAGGACGTCACTCATTAGGGGCGCCAGCGGAAACCATGTTCCTTATTTGCATACCAACCAATCAGCTTCTGGGTAGCGCTTGTACGCGCTGCAGGGTGAAGTTGCCTTCAGCCGTCGACTTTCAGGCTGCTCAGCCTGTCAGGCTGCGTAAACACCGCCCCCAAGTACAGCCAATCAGATCGCGAGCTGGAGTACAACCAATCCGCTCACGAGGCAGCCAATTCAATTCAAATTCCTCTCCTCAAAGCGGACCAGGCTTAAGAACATCAATATTGTTACAAACGAATGCATTTAATCATCTTTTCTCATTAAAGAAACTGATTTGTGAGGTAACGTTAGATATTTCAGCTATTTTGATAATGTTAACCAATGCAAACAAGTGCTTTTTTTTTTTTTTTTTTTTTTTTCAGTTAACTTATTGACCTAACCTTAGCTAAACAGGTCATACTTGTTAACTTAAACACTTCTACAATATAACTTCAAGTATAACTCTGTTTGAAACATAAAATTGGCCTACTTGTGAGATTTTTTTTTTTTTTTCAATAAGCTGTTTAGTTGAGCTTAAAAACTTCAACTGCAAGTTGCTGTAACGTTAGCTGCCTTCAAGGCTGATTGTAGAGACTAGTGCCTTGCAGGCTGGTTAGAAGGCTAATGTTGATTTGATATTGTATAATCTTTTAATAGTATTCAGTCAGATGCCTTCAAAGCTGATTGTAGAGATTAGTGCCTTCAAGGCTGATTGTAGAGACTAGTGCCTTGCAGGCTGGTTAGAAGGCTAATGTTGATTTGATATTATATAATCTTCAATAGTATTGCCTCAGATGCCTTCGAGGCTGATTGTAGAGCACTAGTGCCTTCCAGGCTGACCGTGGAGACTAGTGCCTTGCAGGCTGGTTAGAAGGCTAATGTTGATTTCATATTGTATAATCTTTAATTGAATTCAGTCAGATGCCTTCAAGGCTGACTGTAGACACTAGTGCACTTCAGTCATGACGAACATTTGCTTTTTTTCTGACATGTAGGCCTACAATGATACTGGATTTGATTGAGTGATTTCAATAGCCGACGTAAAGCCAAACAAGAAATTAAAAAAAAAAAAAAAAAATGCTACGGCATCAGCAAAATGGTGTGGCTAACGACATGAAAGGGGGGGGGGGAGCATTTGCACTGTCACTGGTCAACAATTGGTTGTCTGTCCGATAATGGAAAACAGGCCCTGTTGCTCACCGACCCGCTTGCAGCAGCCGCGGTGACAACTGTACCTCAAGGGCGCGATATCCGTCGCAGCATGCACGGGACAGATCCTGAGCAACCCAAACTCGTTGTGAGATAAGGGTCTTATGCTGCGTTCATACCACTATGTTGAATATGGTGAAATTACCAGTTGCGAAAAAGACACGCATGGAGAGCGTTCATTTGCTGCCAGTCTGTCACGGGCGATAATAAAGGTATCAAAATAATAACTTCCCAACGACAGAAACATTGAGATGGAAATACAACAAACTCTGGGACAAAGGTTAATATTAAGTTGCTCCTTTTTAATATTTGATAAAACAAACATGAAACTAAACGTACTTTTCTGTTTAGCTCACAATGTGTTGGTCTGGCCTCATATTGCTCACGAAAGTGGTGAAGATTGATCCGCTGAATTAATCACCAGTTCACTGCTTCATAGGTTGTACGGTGATTTGAATGCAAGTCACCGCCATAGGTCACCGCTTGTGTTCTGAGAAACACCATTTTACAAGCTAGTTTGAATGCAGCATAAGACATTCGAGCGGAGCGGAAGTACCATTCCACGTTAAGTTAGAAACGCCTGATCAGAAAATCATTTACTGGTGCGTTTTGAATGGAGCTAATACAAACATACATGATAGGGGGACAGACAAATATGCGGACAGACGGATGGACAGAGAGATAAATGGAACCAAATATAGTTGGGTAATCAATCGCAAGACAGGCTACTTCGGAACGATGTTTCTCGGGCTCAGAAGAAGCTAACTGTGGCGGAGCAGAGAGCTTTTATAATTTCAGTTAGGGGTGGGACAAATGACGAGTTTTTTTTTTTTTTTTTCCATTGGTTTGGCTTATTACGTAATAACCCACTTAGAAAACCACGTCCAGTTGAACCGCAGTAAGAGGATAGGTGCTAAAAATTAAATGACAAAATCTCGGATTTGAATTGGACATAATTTCTAATATTTTAGTATGTTTACAATTATGCACATACAACCCCCAAATAACGTAGTTCAAAGGTTTTTGTGAAATTGGGTTTTCAGAGGCTTTAAAGTACAACCAGGGCCGACGCTAGACCTGAAAATTTGGGGGAAAATATCCATCCCTGTATTGACTGCAATTTAGTCCTGGCTAATTCTAGATGGTTTTCCTTTAACACGTTTTCCAATTCAAGAATAATCAAGTGGCAATTGAAGACACGGCTTCTCTCCCCCTTGCGATCTAACAGCGACAAAATAATGCGCTACATTCAGTACAGAAAAATAATTTAATTATAAATAGGTCTATGCACTGACACTCAGCAACGGTAATTTTTTTTTTTTTTTTTTTTTTCCAGCGAGAGCGGCATTTCAGAACTCTTTTGCGAATGAAGGTAATTTCGGCGACAAGTTCGCACACCTGTTTTTGCTGCACGGTCACGCAACTTGCTGTAAAAAAATAGATAGCTGTCCGATTGGAAAATGTAAACGGACGAAACCACGTACTTGTCACCAGAATTACCTTCATTCGCTGAAGAGTTCTAAAATGCCGCTCTCGCTGGAAAGTCGCTGAGTGCCAGTGCATAGACCTAATTATAATTATTTTTCTGAACTGAATGTAGCCCATTTGTAGCTGTTACATCGCATAGGGGGAGAGAAGCCGTGTCTTCAATTGCCACTTGATTATTCTTAAATTGGAAAACGTGTTAAAGGAAAACCATTAAGAACAAGCCAGGACCAATTGCTGCCAAAAAAGGGATGGATTTTTGCCTAGGCAACGTCTAGGCGAGCGCCGGCCCTGAGTACAACCAAGCGACTATGCAACACCTCAAATCACGTAGAACTATAGGCTGTCAACATCAATTCCAAATTCAATGCCAGTACTGTGGCTATACTGCTTATTTACGTGCGCACACATGTTCCAGTCTGTACACAAATGAGCGAGAGCAGATAAACAGCTGATTGCGAAAGACCAGATGTTGGTCTGCGCAAGAGAAAAAAAAAAAAAATTTTCAATTCGCGATTCCGTTCACACACACTGCATGGGCAAATAATCGCGCTGATTCCCGAAAAATTGCGAGAACTACTGCAAATTCGATCGCAATCAGGATCGCGCTAATTAGTGAGATTTTTGTGTCCACAAACAGAAAAAAATCGAAAATTGAATTGCACTCGGAAAACAAATTTTGAAATCTCACTTTTTCCCATAGGTGTGAACGCCCCTATTGAATCAAAATCAGAAGGTTTAAGTGACGTCGCTCAACACAGCCTGTATATTCAGGGCAGCCCCAGTACAAGTGTCAGAATGGTCAGAGCTGGGCTGTCTTTTAAATGCATTTTGAAGCGATTCATTTGCCACGATGCGTCTGTCAGTGCTGTGTAGTTTGTTAGAGTGTAGACTACGGCACCGACCCAGGAACAAACACTGTATAGTTTGTACTTTAAAAAAGTTCAAAGTTTATGATTGAAATGTGGTGTACAGCAACTATATTACATTTCTAACATAAACACACTCCCCCCCCTATTGGCCTTACAAGAGCTTGATGAATTTAACTTATCCAGGTTGCAAGTTTGATACTGTTGAAGTTTAACTGAACCTTTGTCTCATGGTCACACCTAATACATGCCACTTTTTTTTTTTTTTTTTTTTTGGACTGAGCTGATGAGTATTATGTGAGATTATGTAACATTTTTTTTATTCCACACAGCTGGTATTAATATGGGCGGATGTAGGCCGATAGCTTGCGTGAGCAGCGACCTGTAGCAGCCATCAAATTTGAAATTATCTAATTTTGCGGATAAAATTTCTTAGTTTCAACATTTGCTATGTTATCTCTGTTCTACTGTGAATGAAATACTGACTGGTGTGATTTGAAAGTCATTGCGTTTTTGATTTTATTCACAATTTACACTTTATCCCAAAGATTTTGGAATTGGGTTGTACATTTAAATGTTCAGCCAAGCATCTAATAAAAGTTTATTCAAGATCTGTTGTGGTTTGTCTTTTTTTTCTCCTTTTCATCTATTTTTTAGAGGTAAACATTCCTGTCAAAGTAAAGAATTATTTATCCTCCCATTATCACTGAAAAATTTTGCGTCACAGGTCAAGGGAATTGTATTGGTATGAAATATGAGTAATCATAGTAAATACATGTCATGGAAAGGTGTAAATTTACCGTGAACTGCTCATGAACTCATTGCAAATGCGAATCACGGCCATGCGTAATATTACAGTCAAATGCATAGAAAATAGAGGTAAATGCAAATCAAGGCCAGGCGTTATTTTGCTATTAATTGCATGTAAATTGGCAGACAATGCAAATCACAGCCATGCATAAATTTACAGCGGAATGCACTTGAGTATACGGTCAATGCAAATCACGACCATGCGTAAATTTACAGCTAAATGCATGTGAAATCACAGTAAGTGCAAGTCACGGGCACATAACTTTGTTAATTGCATGTAAATTTGCAATAAATAAAGGTCACAGCCAAGCACAATTTCTCAGTGAAATGCACATAAAATTACGGTAAATGCAAGTCACAGAGGGGCGTATTTTTGCTGTGAATTGCACGTAAACTTGTGGTAAATGCAAATCACAGCCTAGCGTAATTTCACAGTGAAATGCACATTAAATGGAGCGTCAGTGTTGCTTCAGGCTGCAGGGTGAAGTTGCCTTCAGACGTCGACTTCCAGGCTGCTCAGCCTGTCAGGCTGCGTAAACACCGCCCCCAAGTACAGCCAATCAGATCGCGAGTTAGAGTACAACCAATCCGCTCACGAGGCAGCCAATTCAATTCGGAAGCCTTTAGTCGGGAAGTCGGCTTAAGAACAGCAATATTGTTAATAACGAATGCGTTCAATCTTCTTTTCTCATTAAAGAAACTGATTAGTGAGGTAACGTTAGATATTTCAGCTATTTTGATTATGTTAACTAATGCAAACAAGTGCTATTTTTTTTGTCTTACAGTTAACTCATAGACCTAACCTTAGCTAAACAAGTAATACTCGTTAACTTAAACACTTCTACAAGATAACTTCAGGTGTAACTCTGTTTGAGACATAAAAGTGGCCTACTTGTGAGATATTTTGTTCAATAAGCTGTCTAGTTGAGCTTCTGAAAAACTTCAACTGCAAGTTGCTATAATGTTAGCTGCCTTCAAGGCTGATTGTAGAGACTAGTGCCTTGCAGGCTGGTTAGAAGGCTAATGTTGATTTGATATTGTATAATATTCAGTAGAATTGCCTCAGATGCCTTCAAGGCTGATTGTAGAGACTAGTGCCTTGCAGGCTGGTTAGAAGGCTAATGTTGATTTGATATTGTATAATCTTCAATAGTATTGCCTCAGATGCCTTCAAGGCTGATTGTAGAGACTAGTGCCTTGCAGGCTGGTTAGAAGGCTAATGTTGAATTGATATTGCATAATCTTTAATAGCATTCAGTCAGATGCCTTCAAGGCTGATTGTAGAGACTAGTGCCTTACAGGCTGGTTAGAAGGCTTATGTTGATTTCATATTGTATAATCTTTGATAGTATTCAGTCCGATGCCTTCAAGGCTGATTGTAGAGACTAGTGCCTTCTAGGCTGACCGTAGAAACTAGTGCCTTGCAGGCTGGTTAGTTGATTTCATATTGTATAATCTTTAATACTATTGTCTCGGATGCCTTCAAGGCTGATTGTAGAGCACTAGTGCCTTCCGGGCTGGTTAGAAGGCTAATGTTGACTTCAAATTGTATAATCTTTAATAGTATTTCCTCGGATGCCTTCAAGGCTGATTGTAGAGCACTAGTGCCTTGAAGGCTGGTTAGAAGGCTAATGTTGATTTCATATCGTATAATCTTCAATAGTATTGCCTCAGATGCCTTCCAGGCTGACCGTAGAGACTAGTGCCTTGCAGGCTGGTTGGTAGGCTGATGATTTCATATATATAATATACAGTCGTATGCAAAAGTTTGGGCACCTCAGATCAAAATTTCTGTTACTGTGAATAGCTAAGCAAGTAAAAAATGACTGCTCTCCAAAAGGCATAAAGTTAAAGAGGACACATTTCCTTTATATTTTAAGCAAGATTACTTTTTAATTTCCATCCTTTTTACTGTTTAAAAATGGCAAAACAAAAGGAAAAAACGGTCCAAAGCAAAAGTTTGGGCACCCTGCATGGTCAGTACTCCCTTTGGCAAGTATCACAGCTTGTAAACACTTTTTGGTGCCAGCTAAGAGTTTTTGAATTTTGGTTTGGGGGATTTTGCCCATTATTCTTTTTCAAAGGCTTTTAGTTCTAAGAGATTCTTTGGCTGACTTGCATGGACTGCTCTTTTGAGGTCCATTCACACAGATTTTCAATGCTGTTGAGGTAGGATACCTTGAGGGCTGCGGTGAAACCTTCAACTCGCACCTCTTGAGGTAGTCAGTTGTGGATTTTGAGGTGTGTTTAGGATCATTATCCTGTTGTGGAAGCCATCCTCTTTCATCTTCAGCTTTTTTGACAGATGGTGAGATGTTTGCTTCCAGAATTTTCTGAAATTTAATTGAATCCATTCTTCCTTCGACCAATGACATGTTTCCTGTGCCACTGGCTGCAACACAAGCCCAAAGCAGGATTGATCCAACCATGTGCTTGACAGAGAGGTGTTCTTTTTATGAAATTCTGCATCCTTTTTTCTCCAAACATACCTCTGCTCATTGCAGCCAAAGACATCTAGGACTTGTTTCCTAAATGCATCAGTCTTGTTCAGATGTTCCTTAGCAACCTTCTGATGCTGAATTTCATGGTGAGGATGCAGGAAAGGTTTCCTTCTCATGACTATTCCATGAAGGTCATATGTGAGCAAGAGTCGCTGAACCGTAGGGCAGTGCACCATGACGCCATGGTGTGCTCAATCTTGCCAAAGGTCTTTTGTTGTCAAACGGGTGTTGTGATTTACCTTTCTAGTAATCCAATGAGCAGTTTTCTTGGTCTTCCAGACCTCAAGCTGACCTCCACGGATTCTGTTGACTGCCATTTCTTAATTATATTATGAACTGAGGAAATCGCAACCTAAAAACATTTGCTATCTTCTTATAGCCTTCTCCTGCTTTGTGGGCATTAATTATTTTCATTTTCAGAGAGCTAGACAGCTGCATAGAGGACCCTATGGCTTCTGATTGTTGGGCCAAGGATAGAGAAGTCTGGGTATTTTTAAACTTCTAAATTTGCATCACCTGGCCTTTCCTAACGATGATTGTGAACAAGCCATAGCCCTGAAATATCTGAGACTATAGTCAAAGCTACCTGAGAGCTCAAATGGGGTGCCCATACTTTTGCACGGTGCTCATTTCCTTTTTTTTTTTTTTTTTTGCTCTAGAATTGTACAAAACAAAAGTAATACACCAGTACTGCTTAAAATGTCCAAAAAAAAAAAGTGTTGTATCTTTTAAATTTATGCCATTCAAAAATCAGTTCATCTTCTACTTGCTTAACTATTCACAGTAACAGAAATTTTGATCAGGGGTGGCAAACTTTTGCATACAACTGTATATATATATATATAGTGTGTGTGTGTGTGTGTGTGTGTGTTTACAATTCTGATGCCTTCATATGACAGTAGAGTCTCCCTCAGCATTACTGAGGGGGCCTCTACTGAGTCAGAGCCTTCCAAGGCTAATTTAAAATCTTCTATTTTTCAGCCCATAGATTTACTACAGTTCGAAATCAACGTTACCTCAGAAAATGACAGAGGTGTTGTTGCATATTGACATCGTCTTTTTACTTTTTACACTCTTTTTTAGGAGTTCAAACGATGTTTCAAGCGCCATGTCGGGAGCCCTATCTCCTGCCCCGCTAAAAAGCACCCGCCCCAGCACCCACCCGGGCCTTGATGTTCCTGCAGCAGCATCCGCCCTAACACCCACCCCGGGCCCTGATGCCTTGAAGGTATCTGACTGAATGCTATCAAAAATTATACAATATGAAATCAACTTTAGCCTTCTAACCAGCCTGCAAGGCACTAGTCTCTACAATCAGCCTGGAAGGCACTAGTGCTCTACAATCAGCCTTGAAGGCATCTGACTGAATACTATTAAAGATTATACAATATCAAATCAACATTAGCCTTCTAACCAGCCTGCAAGGCACCAGTCTCTACAATCAGCCTGCAAGGCACTAGTCCCTACAATCAGCCTTGAAGGCACTAGTCTCTACAATCAGTCTTGAAGGCACTAGTCTCTACAATCAGCCTTGAAGGCACTAGTCTCTACAATCAGCCTTGAAGGCAGCTAACGTTACAGCAACTTGCAGTTGAAGTTTTAAGAAGCTCAGCTAAACAGCTTATTGTACAAAATATCTCATGTTTCAAACAGAGTTATACTTGAAGTTATATTGTAGAAGTGTTTCAGTTAACAAGTATGACCTGTTTAGCTAAGGTTCAGTGTATAAGTTAACTGTAAGACAAAAAAAAAGCACTTGTTTGCATTGGTTAACATAATCAAAATAGCTGAAATATCTAACATAACCTCACTAATCAGTTTCTTTTAATGAGAAAAGAAGATTGAACGCATTCGTTTTTAACAATATTGTTGTTCTTAAGCCCACTTCCCGTAAAGGCTTCCGAATTGAATTGGCTGCCTAAGCGGATTGGTTGTACTCTAGCTCTTAATCTGATTGGCTGTACTTCAGGGGCCAGGCTGAGCAGCCTGAAGTCGGCGCCTGAAGGCAACTTCACCCCTGCAGCCTTTGTGTACCCGGAGGCTTACTGATAATGTCATGATGGCTAGGCTTTGTATTGTGTGCCATCGCAGCATTAGGCTATGTTGCGCTTTGGATGTAGCCATCTTGGCAGCTAGTATGCTAGCTAACGTTAACTAAGGAAAATATTTGTAAATGATCATCACATTAAAACGATATGATTTGATTTTTTGCCCCAAGTCTATTAACTGAGCTAGCTGTAATATGCATGAACTAATCCGAGGCTTGGCAGTGTGTTGTGCACCTGCAACCCAAGTGTGCTTGCAGATTCCAGAGACGTTAGCTAGCTTGCTAGTGAGTCTAAAAAGCAATCGCTAGGTACAGCTAGCTAGCTATGATGCCTACTGGAGAAGCTCTTACAGCCCTGATTTGTCACTTTAAACGCCCATCTCGCACACTCGACCTCTTTTCACCATTGATTAGCAGCTTCTTTTACCTAAAGAACAAACTGACAGTTCAGCCTGAGACATGTTATTTCATAGCTAGTTAAAGCAGCATTATCCTTCCATGCGTGCTATATCGTATTACTTTACTCCAGATAAAACGCTATTCGCTCTTCCCACCCTGCTGACGCTAGTTAGGGAAATGTTTGTCATCATTTTTATACTTAATCGCTGTGATTCGGTTTTTGCTAGCTGACGATTGCTCTTGTGCTTGCCGAAATATTTTCACCACTCCTGAAACATGCACAATGTTTGCATCATGCAGAACGGTCCGATAAACGGCCAGCAGTCAGGCTGCGCGTTCCTAGTTTAATCGCGATTCCCAAGCCACGAGCAATGGGAGAAGTTTTGATGACTGGCTGAGAACAATGTTCCTCACTTGCTAACTTAACCTGCTGAAATATGAACTTCTTTGATATGTTTGGCAGCGCTTTTGTACGTCCCAAGAGTACTATCAGATTTCTGGGAGATTTAAATGGATAGCTCATTACCTGGCTAGCTCAAGAACAATCTGCAAGCACAAGAGCAATCGCTGTCGGCTAGCTAGCTTGTGAAGCTAGGGCAAAAACCGAATCACAGCGATTAAGTATAAAAATGATGACAAACATTTCCCCTAACTAGCGTCAGCAGGGTGGAGTATCTGGAGTAAAGTAATACGCTATAGCACACATGGAAGGATAATGCTGCTTTAACTAGCTATGAAATAACATGTCTCAGGCTGAACTGTCAGTTTGTTCTTTAGGTAAAAGAAGCTGCTAATCAATGGTGAAAGAGGTCGAGTGTGCGAGATGGCGTTTAAAGTGACAAATCAGGGCTGTAAGAGCTTCTCCAGTAGGCATCATAGCTAGCTAGCTGTACCTAAGCGATTGCTTTTAGACTCACTAACAAGCTAGCTAACGTCTCTGGAATCTGCAAGCATACTTGGGTTGCAGGTGCACAACACTGCCGCGAAGCCTCGGATTAGTTCATGCATATTACAGCTAGCTCAGTTAATAGAGTTGGGGCAAAAATCAAATCATATCGCTTTAATGTGATGATCATTTACAAATATTTTCCTTAGTTCATGTTAGCTAGCATACTAGCTGCCAAGATGGCTACATCCAAAGCGCAACATAGCCTAATGCGCGATGGCACACAATACATAGCAGCCTAGCCATCATGACATTATTAAGCCTCCGTGGCGCGCAAGCGCCACCCAGAAGCTGATTGGTTGGTATGCAAATAAGGAACATGGTTTCGCTGGCGCCCCTAATGAGTGACGCCCTAGCGAAGACCCGCCTTTGATGAGACGCTGACAGATTGCATTTTAATTTTCATTGTGTCCCAAAAAGAGCGTGGTGACATGTATTTGAAAATGCAATGGACTGGGAGGCGCTGTTTCCCTTACTGCGTTTGAATATTGTCCCATGTATTGCAGGATAAGTCTTTGAAAATGAAATGTCAAATGTCGTCATCATTATGATATCATTATTATTTCCAAGTGATTAGAAAACAACATTTTCATTGTCATGTTGACCCTAAAAGAGCGTGATGACATGTAAATGTAAATGCAATAGGCTGGGGGTGCTGTTTTGCTTATTGCATTTGAATATTGTCCACTGTATTGCAGAGCATGACTTTGAAAATGAAATGTCAAACAGCTTTTCATTATCATTTGAATATAGTCATAAATTTCCCATATGTGTATGTGAAAATGAAAGTGATAATTGGATTAATGCATTTTCAATTTAATATTGTCTCAAATAACTCATTCATAAGTGAAAAATTATAATGCAATAGTGGGATTACATTTTCATTTGAATATTGTCCACTATGGGCTTCCATAGAAAACTATTGTCAGTGAATAGGGTTTGTCAGTTCATCCATAAATGATTAAAAGTTAAAACTCTGCCATGTAAAGATTAAATCATATATAGACAAGATAGAGATGCCGCTGCCTTCTCCAGGCCCAAGCTCATTTAAGATGGACTGAGGCAAAGTGGGAAACTGTCATGTGGTCTGACTAATCAAAATGTGAAATTCTTTTAGGAAATCATGGACTCCATGTTCTCCGGGCTAAAGAGGACATTGGCCATCCCACTTGTTATCAGCACAATTCAAAATCCAGCGCCCATGATAGTATGGTGGTGCATTAGTACACATGGCATGGGTAACTTGTGCATCTGTGAAAGCACTATTAATGGTGAATGATATGTACAGGTTTTGGTGCAACATTTACTGCCATCCAGATGCCTTTTTTAAGGGAAGGCCTTGCTCATTTCAGCCACCAGCAACACCATGCCAAATACCATACTCTGCTCGTATAACAACATCATGGCTCTGTTGTAAAAGAGTCTGGGTGCTAAGGTGGTCTGCCTACAATCCAGACCTGTCACACATTGACAATATTTGGCGCATTAAAAAATGAAAAATATGACATATGGCTGCAAAGTATTGAGCAGCTGAAATCGTACATGAAGCAAGAATAGGAAAACAGTTTTGCTTTTACAACTACAGCAGTTGGTTTCCTTAGTTCCCAAAGGCTTACAGAGTGTTGACTGAAGAAGATCTGATGCAACACAGTGGTAAACATGCCCCTGTATTGCTGGCATCAAATTCAAAATGTGCACATATTTCCCAAAAGCTATGAAATATCTCAGTTTCAACATCTGATATATTGTCTTTGCACTATTTCAAATAAATATAACGTTTAAATGATTTGAAAGTCATTGCATTGTTTTTTTTTTTTTTTTTCTACATAGCATCCCAACTTTTTTGGAAATGGGGTTGTACTTTTATGCCATCCAAAAAATTTTTAATAATTAGCAGCTCAAATCGCTGAGTTCGGATTTTAAGCCTTCAGCCTTACGTCATCACAAGTCTGTTTGCATTCAGGGGACCTGCACACAGAGGAAACACCAGAGAACTATGATGATGTCATCACTCCGGATAAGCGTGCAAAGAGCATGGCAGGTGTGTTTTGATTGGTTGTTGGTATGATGCAGCAATTTCTCCTCAATATCACTGTTAGTTGTTTGTATTTAGCTGTGAATAGAGATGTGGAAGGTAAGTCATGTCTTGTCCTTTTAAGAAGTATACCTCTTGTGCATAACTGAAATGATTCCTTTGCACAAAACAATTCTTGTGGTTATTTGTTTTGTGGGCAAATCTGGGCATGGTCGAGCCTTTCAAAGTTGTTCCACCTAAAATGAGTGACACCAGTATTATTAAATCCAATAATCATTCTGTGCAGTAAAAGCAGTGTTCCCATTTTAACCAGCACTGTTGCTGTGCCTCTTTGTCTGTTTAAGGGGAGCTGGTGGAGGGAGATGCACCAGAGTACTATGATGATGTCATCCAGGAGGGCCCAGGTGAGTTTTACTGTATAGATGAATGTGAAATGAAACACAATCCATGAGCGAATTTCCCATCTCTTGCTTATGAAATTTTTGTGAGTCTTGCTGCAGTTGTGTAATTTGTGGTTTTGGAATGAAGCATGAAATGTCAGGAAATTCACTGACTTCTGCTCATGTGGTTTTTGCAATGACAAATGCTCGGCTGAAGTTGGGGAAGCTCATAAAAAAATCCCTGAACATAGACGTTTTGACCTGTTGTTAATCATTTTTCCTCCATAAAAAAGCTTTCTGATTATTATAGCATTCATTTGGCATGTAAACACACAGCCTCTCTATGCATGCAATATTAGGGCGATTAAAAATTAATGCAAGTGAAAAAAAAAGTGTTATTTATGAGGTAGCCTGTGCTTTACAAAACAATAACCAGGTGACAACTAGTTTAAGGTGGACCTTGTCAGTCAGCTAAATAAGGGAAATGTGAAAATCTTATGCTACAAGAATTATGCAGCGGACAGGAAAATATTTTTGTCTTATTAGGACAAAGGCATAGCCTCAGAAGACTTAGTTCAAAAATTGATGAAAAAGGGCAGTCACACACTTGTATCTACAATGCAATAATCATGAATTTATTTAATTACAAATGGTTTCAATGTAAGTCTTCTGGCTAGTGAATCATCCCTCACTGCCCTGAAGACAACTTTGGTTGAACCGGAAGTCATTTTATAAATGAATTATCGCATTGTGGCTTCCATTGTGCGACTGCCCGTCTTCACATCTTAACTGCAACCATGCAATAATTGTTCATTTGCAAAGACTAATCGGGAGAATGACCAAACATTTTGTTTTTAGCTGGCATTATTGCTCTTTACAACAAAAAGTTATCAGGCATTTTACTACCCACGTTAGCGATGACATAAAACATCAACAGAGGTGGGCATTCTAGGGTTCAGATAGTCCTGCCGTGTTTTACTTCCGGCCATGAGCTCCGGCAGCTGATTTCTCTAATTAGCTCAACCTCTGGGCTGAAAGGTTACTGCAATATTAGATCCAGGCAGTTGCAACAAAATACTGGGAAGGACTTTTACTTTCTGGAGCTGGATTGCCCAAATCTGACCATCAACATGTCTGGCAAAGATTTTATATTCCTGTGGCACATAAAACAGTGCATATTATTTATGCTTATAATGCCGGTTTACACCATTTTTTGGAGGTTGATTTGCTTTGGAAGATGTTTCCCATTTAAAATCATTTCTTTTTAACACTGAAAACATTTTAAATGGGTTAAGTGCCAGCTTTAAATAAATTACACTGCTGAAAGAATGTTACAACAGGAGATGGAATTCATAGTAAGTTTTGAATTAATTACAAGCCCCAATTTTAATGAGGTTGGGACGTTGTGTAAAACGTGAATAAAAACAATACAAATTTGCCAATTCTTTCCGACCTATATTCAACTGAGTACACGACAAAGATGATATATTTAATTTTCAAACTGATAAACTTTCTTGTTTTTTTGGAAATATTCACTCGTTTTGAATTTGATGCCAGCAACACGTTCCAAAAAAGCTGGGACAGGGGCATGTTTACCACTGTGTTACATCACCTTTCCTTTAAACAACACTCAATAAGCGTTTGGGAACTGAGCACACTAATTGTTGAAGCTTTGCAGGTGGAATTTTCCAGTCTTGCTTGATGTACGACTTCAGTTGCTCAACAGTCCAAGGTCTCCGTTGTCATATTTTGTGCTTTATAATGCTAAAAACAGCAAAAATGCTCGCACTCCAAAAAGTAAATATCAAAAACCGAGAAGTCAATGCAAAAGAATTCATTGGAACAAAAAAAAATTAGTCCAGGTGATCGTGCTAAAACAAACGTTTCGGTGCTCAAACCATCCGCAGTGCTAATGACCAAGTGGCAGGACAAAACCTTTTAAATAGACATCATTTTGTGGTTTTCATTCAGACATTTTCATATTATGAGGTTCCCCCATCCCCAAGCAATTGGAGAGAGACAGATTCTTCAGACAATTAGGCTTTGAGGCATATTGATAAATATAAAACCGAGTTCTTTTTGCGCAAGAAGAACTGACATCTTGCCTATCACACCCAGTTTTCATACCCTCATCACAGGAAATATCTTCCAAATATGGTCTTTCCACCTTCTTATTCTCACACTACAAGGACAGGCAAACCAAAACACTGCCAACTTCCCTTGGGAACTTCAACCAAAAGATAAGAATGCACATCACTAGAAAGGACTGGAAAATTTTACAGTTGAGAGAGGAAAAATACAGTCAGATGAATAGGATACAAGTAGATACATAAATGATTCAATTGATTATGTTTTCAGTAACAACTTATGATTTTACTGAACAAATATTAAAGCTACAGGAATCAAATCATCTGATTATGTTTCAAATCAACTAAACAGAAGCCTGCTTATGTGAGGATAAGCTCAGGAACCAGACGCGAGAACCAAGCAATGCAGTAGATGAGTTTAATAAGCGAGGGGGGAAACCCCCGCAGGGCAGAAGGCAAAGGTACAAAGTCCACAATCCAAAAATCACAATCCAGCAGGGCAGAATCAGAGTCGAAAACCAGGGCAGCAATCACAGTACTCGTGGTCGGGCAAAAACAGGTTCGGTACACAGGCACAGGTTTGTCAGAGAAGTAAAAGCCAAAATCCAGTGGGCGTAATCCAAACCGTGAACAGGGCAGCAAACACAAAACTCGTAGTCGGGCAAAAAGGGTTCGTAAACAGATGCAGACAATAGTACCAAAACGCAGAGCCAAAAATCGAAGGTCGGACGGTCCAGTCAGAAGAGAAACACTATGAGTACAAGGCGAAAACAATAGCAGCACAGGTAAACAAGGGAAACGTTCTGACGGGGAACTGCAGTGAGAAGACAGCTTAAATACACTTCAAGGGAAGTCACATGCTATGATTAGGGACAGGTGAATTGGATCAGACTAATTACGAAGGAGCAAACACAAGGGGGAGCCTAATCACATGAAATTGGCAAAAGCCAAAACGTGGACAGGGATCACGAGACAGCCTATTAACAAACACACAGCTCCGGTTAGGGATTTCTAACGTGCACAGATAATGAGAGGCAGAATAGAGTAGAGCAGGTGCGGAGGATCCGCTGAAATGCAGCAAAGATTGAGAAGGCAAGAGGCGGAGACTAGAACAGGGCGAGTGCTGAGAGCTTGTTAATCAATTAGTAAGTGCAGCTATACAATCCCTGGTGCTCATTAGTAAGTTAGTATTATATACAATGTTAGTTCTGGTTAGTAACTTTAACAAAATAACAAACTGTTAGTACTTGTTAGTAAAATAGAAAAGCAAAGCGAAAAGAAGCAAACGAGACTAGAAGGAATGGTTGGAAACCCAGAAACCATGAAATCACCTAAACATGTGACACGCAGTACTTGGGGAGAAGCTGTAGCTTAACAAAAGACCAGACAGGGGAGACAAAGTGCAATGCAGGGCATGGGCAAAGACATGGACCGGACTGTAACAGAAAAGTGGATCTGGCAGGGCAAAAACAAAAACATGGCAATGAACTAAAACTAGGCAGAACATGGCAAAAAACAGAACAGACATGGCAGAAACAGAACAGGCATGGCGGAATCATAACAGCTTACTAGTCAAAGCTACAGAAGCCTGCTGCTTATGTGTGTGAGCTGCTTATGCATGTGTGAATTGAATTGCTTGTATGTGTGTCTATGTGTGAACTTCTTGTATGTATGTGTGTGTGTGTGTGTGTGTGTGTGTGTGTGTGTGTGTGTGTGTGTGTGTGCGTGCGTGCATGCATGTGTACGTGTGCTGCCTGTGTACAGCCGTGGCCAAAAGTTTTGAGAATGACACAAGTATTGGTTTTCACACAGTTTGCTGCTTCAGTGTTTTTAGATCTTTTTGTCAGATGTTACTATGGTATCCTGAAGTATAATCACAAGCATTTCATAAGTGTCAAAGGCCCTTATTGATAATTACATGAAGTTTATGCAAAGAGTCAATATTTGCAGTGTTGACCCTTCTTTTTCAAGACCTCTGCAATTCGCCCTGGCATGCTGTCAATTAACTTTTGGGCCACATCCTGACTGATGGCAGCCCATTCTTGCATAATCAATGCTTGGAGTTTGTCAGAATTTGTGGGTTTTTGTTTGTCCACCCGCCTCTTGAGGATTGGCCACAAGTTCTCAATGGGATTAAGGTCTGGGGAGTTTCCTGGCCATGGACCCAAAATTTCGATGTTTTGTTCCCTGAGCCACTTAGTTATCACTTTTGCCTTATGGCAAGGTGCTCCATCATGCTGGAAAAGACATTGTTCTTCACCAAACTGTTCTTGGATGGTTGAGAGAAGTTGCTCTCGGAGGATGTTTTGGTACCATTCTTTATTCACGGCTGTGTTCTTAGGCAAAATTGAGAGTGAGCCCACTCCCTTGGCTGAGAAGCAACCCCACACATGAATGGTCTCAGGATCCTTTACTGTTGGCATGACACAGGACTGATGGTAGCGTTCACCTTTTCTTCTCCGGACAAGCTTTTTTCCGGATGCCCCAAACAAACGGAAAGGGGATTCATCAGAGAAAATGACTTTACCCCAGTCCTCAGCAGTCCAATCCCCTGTACCTTTTGCAGAATCAGTCTGTCCCTGATGTTTTTCCTGGAGAGAAGTGGCTTCTTTGCTGCCCTTCTTGACACCAGGCCATCCTCCAAAAGTCTTCGCCTCACTGTGCGTGCAGATGCACTCACACCTGCCTGCTGCCATTCCTGAGCAAGCTCTGCACTGGTGGTGCCCCGATCCCGCAGTTCAATCAACTTTAGGAGACGGTCCTGGCGCTTGCTGGACTCTCTTGGGCGCCCTGAAGCCTTTTTCACAACAATTGAACCTCTCTCCTTGAAGTTCTTGATGATCCGATAAATGGTTGATTTAGGTGCAATCTTAGTAGCAGCAATATCCTTGCCTGTGAAGCCCTTTTTGCGCAAAGCAATGATGACTGCACGTGTTTCCTTGCAGGTAACCATGGTTAACAGAGGAAGAACAACGATTTCAAGCACCACCCTCCTTTTAAAGCTTCCAGTCTGTTATTCTAACTCAATCAGCATGACGGAGTGATCTCCAGCCTTGTCCTCGTCAACACTCACCTGTGTTAACGAGACAATCACTGACATGATGTCAGCTGGTGCTTTTGTGGCAGGGCTGAAATGCAGTGGAAATGGGTTTTTTTGGGATTAAGTTCATTTTCATGGCAAAGAGGGACTTTGCAATTAACTGCAATTCATCTGATCACTCTTCATAACATTCTGGACTATATGCAAATTGCCATCATAAAAACTGAGGCAGCAGACTTTATGAAAATTAATATTTGTGTCATTCTCAAAACTTTTGGCCATGGCTGTATGTGTGTGTGCATGTGTCTGTGTGCACTGCTCGTGTGTGTGAACTGCTTGTATCTGTGTGTGTTTTATGTGTATGTGTCTGTGTGTGTATGTGCATGTGTGCGTGTGCCTGTGCGTGTGTGTGTGTTTGTGTGTGTGTGTTTGCACTGCTCATCCCCTCCCTACGCGTATGTGAACTACTTGTATGTGTGTGTGTTATGTTATGTGTGTGTGTGTTACTGCTGCTTACATAATATGGTTATTGATTATGATTACTGATTATGGTTGTTCAACATGGCAATTGATCTACTGATGAATGTGATGAGAAATATTGAAATATAATCCTCAACAATCACATGACTGAAAGAAAAACAATTATTTAATAATTTAAGTGAGTATCTCAGGATACAATTAACTCGTCAGTTATTCAATTAAGGGAATATCATCGTAGATGACCACAACAATTGAACAGTAGTTATGATAATAAAATATGTATAATCAAGTGAAAGAACAGAACAACAGAAAATAATAAAACTGGAATGTCATGTTAGGTTCATTGATTTAGGATATAAGGACATGCTGGTGCGCGCTTAAAGAAAACGTATCAAATCCAAGGAATCAAGCCAGCTGGGTGAAGTGTGGATAGGTAATAGATCTAATATGCTTCACATTGAAGTAGTAATTTGTCTGTGTGCTTTTGTCTACGACTTGGAAAAACATGGTCAATGCCAAACCAGTTGAGATCCGATACCTTATGATTTAATTCCAAAAAATGACGTGCCACCGGAGATTTCAAATCCTCTCTGTGAACCGCACTACGATGTTCATTGATACGTACTCTGAGTTGCCGCTGAGTGCAGCCTACATATTGTAGTCCACAAACACTGAACAAAATGTACACACAGTTACTGGAACTACAAATAATAAATTTAGTAATGGTATAGCTCTTATTGGTTCCGAAACTAGTAAATGTATGGGTTTTCCTGATATCCTTGCATGATGTGCAATTTCTGCAAGGATAAAAACCGGTGGCATCGTCTAGCCTTTCTTTGGGAATTTTAGAAGGATCATAGCAGCAGGGCTGTATGAATTGTTGAATTGAGAATGACCCCTAAATTCCAATTCAATTCTTGAATTTGAATTTGAATTTGAACTGAGGTTGCAAACAGGAAGCAGAATTGCAATTCAAACTCGAATTGCAGGAAGTAGAATTGAAATTCCATGAAATTCAAAGAAATTCATGATGCAAAATTATGGTGTATTTAACGATGAAGCTTTAGAGTATATAGGCCTATTTACAACATGAATTTCATACAAATATTATTGTAAGGACTTTATACACACAATTCTTTATTATAGTAAATAGTAAAGTGTAGTAATAGTTTTTATTAACATTAAAAGCCTACTCAGATAAAACATCACTAAAATTGTAAAAACTCTCAAATTGTTTGATATGATGATAGAACAGCACTTCATTTCCCAGAATACCTTGCTTTGTCCAAGTCTTTAAAATGGCTGTCCAAACATTTTGGACATTTTGTTTGGAGCACACCAGTGAAATAAACTGATAACAACCATAAATAATTGTAGGCCAGAGCTGGTTTATACTTTGACTTTTGTAATTACAGCAATATGCAAAATAATAACACAGGTAAAAGGACATCTGTCCTCGTTCATTTTGGTGAACCAATTCCCACAACAAATGAAAATCACAGCGCAGTCTGCAATTACTGCAGTACTCCAGTCCGCGGTTCCATAAAAGCTACCTCAAATTTCAAACGGCACCTCCAGGTAAGTTTACAGATTTGTAATCTGTAATGTAATTTGAGCTTTTATTTTGATGACCATGGCATGTATTTGCATTGGGAACTGTGAATCAATCAGTAATACATTACATTTTACTCACCACTTGAAACATGTAGACTAAAGTATTATTTCCTACCTGACTCTCTTTGAAATACAATGTCTATCTAATCACTATGTCTCATTTGTTTTTGCAAGTCCAAATCATGAATCTTGGCATATCATGTGAAAGCAAAGTAGCCTTATTGGCAGGAGTCTGGGCACAGCATTGTAGAGAGCCAGAAAATCCAATAATTTTTGCAGTACAAATGTAACTGTAGTATAACATAAAAACTTGCTGGCACTTTTATTATGAAGAGTCTTTAGGAGAATATTGATTGGCTTTTCTGCTTACAGAAGAAACACCCTGAAATGTTGATGGAGTCTGCCTCCAGCAGTGGCACGAGCCAACCAAATCAAGATGAAGACGGTCATCCTTCAACTTTAACTTCAAAGTGGTCACCAACCAATACACATCAAGTGGCTCTGACAGATAGTATTGTAACATTCATTTCAAATGGTCTCCTTCCTCTCTCTACTGTTGAAAATAAGGATTTCATTAATGTCTTGGAACTGGCCCAACCCTCATTCACAATGCCCACCCGAAGAGCTCTCAGAGATACCCTCACTCCACAACGCTCTGATACAGTGAAAGCATATCTAGCAAATCTGATGGCAGAAACTGGCCATATATGTCTGACTATCGATTTATGGTCAAATCGATCAATGAGATCCTTTTTTGGGATGACTAGCCATTTCCTAGTGGAGTTCAAATTGCAGAGCATAATGCTGAGTTGTCAGCGTTTTAAAGGGAGACATACAGCTAAAAATATTTGCCAGGTCTGTGACGATGTTCTGGACAAGTACAATATTCAGAACAAGGTTTCATTCATTGTAACTGACAATGCATCCAACATGATAAAGGCTTTTACTCTGTTTCCACCAGTTCATGTTAACAGTGAGAGTGAGGATGAAGAGGATGACACCTGTGATCTTGATGTGGTGAATGTGGCAGAGGAGATTATGTATTTTCCACCAGAGAGAATATCTTGCTTCGTGCATAGTCTCCAACTGGTAGTGCGTGATGCCTTAGATGATGCTGGCTCAATAAAAAGCCTCCTGGGCAAGGTGCAGAAACTTGTCGCTTTTTGCCACAAATCTACCCATGCTACAGAGGCCCTGGAGGGAATGCACAAACTTCAACCTGCTAATGTCACTCGCTGGAATAGCCAGTTGAAGATGCTGAGGTCAGTCCTTAAAGTTCCTAATGATGTCCTTGCTGAGCTCCACTGCCCAATTCAGCTATCTGCATATGAACTGAAAATCATTCAGGAACTTTGTGAGGTGTTAGAACCCTTTTGAAGAAGTCACAGACCGTTGTCAGGCAGAGAAAGCTGTCACATCAAGCTATGTTATTCCTTGTGTCAGAGGACTGAGGCATGCAATCAAAAATGCAAAGATGCCTGGGAACAAGAAGTTTGTGTCCACCTTACAAACCTCACTCGAGAGACGACTAGGAAAATTTGAGGACATGGAATGCTTTCAGATGGCTGCAACGCTTGACCCAAGATTTAAATTAGACTGGTGTAATGGCGAAGAACAGGTCATTATCAAAAATCTCCTTGCTGCAAAAGTTAAGTCTATCTGTCCAAAAGTCAGTGCCACCTCCGACATTAGTACTCAACCAAGGAAACGGCCCAGACTCTTTTCCTACATGGAGTCTCAAACAGCTGCTCTCCCAATTGACACAGCCTCACATGAGCTCCCAGTTTACTTGAGCACACCATGTTTGCCTGAGGATGCCAATCCTTTATTGTTCTGGAAAGAAAATCAAAACAGTTTCCCAAACCTAGCTGTACTTGCATGTAAATATCTGCCCATACCTGCTTCCTCTGCACCTGTTGAGAGGATATTTAGTGTTGCAGGCAAGATATTCAGACCAGAACGATGCTGCCTCAATGACAAAACGTTTGAGGAACTGTTGACCATTAGATGCAACAACTTTACCCTGTAAAGTACTTAAATAAATGATTACTGCATTTACAAAAACATTGTTTCATTTTATTACTTTGAAATGAAGATATATTGCTAAGCTTTCCAACATTAAGGAAATGTATGCTCAATGTTAGTGTCTGTACTTCCATTTGGAAGAAAAAATGTATGTTAAAAGTCTCATTCTCACTGATATGTTATGAGAATGAATTTCTCTGAATTGCATTGAATTTCAATTCCACTTCCTGTAATTCAAATTCAAATTCAATTCAACATCCTGTGGGTGGAGTCAATTCAAATTCAAATTCAAATTCATCCATTGAATTGAATTGAATTCTGAAATTCTGAATTTTGCACAGCCCTGGTCAGCGCGCACCAAGATGTCCTTCAAGTTACGGGACCTGGAGTGGGTAAAAAGAGGGAGATCACGGAATAGGTTAGCACAAACAGGGTCAGTGTTAAGAACATGCCAGTGACTCTTTATGATAGTTTTGATTTTATGACTCAAGGGGGTATATGTTATACAACACATGATAGAGGAGTTGGACCTTTTATTCGGCTTCCTGTTGTGAGAAGGCGTATCATGGGTGGTAGACATAACTCTATCAAGAGCGTCACTCAAACATCGGCTAGAGTAGCCTCGATCTAAAAAATTTGAGTACATTTTTAAAATTTCCGTATTAAAATCTTTTTCCTTCATACAAATGTGTCTAACACGCAGAAATTGACTATACTGGAGTCCTCTCTTAAGGAACACTGGATGGTAACCAGATGCATGTAAAAGACTGTTTTTATCAGTCAGTTTCACATATGAAGAAGTATATAGTGATTTACCATTAAAGGTTACCACCGTATCCAAAAAAATAGATTTTTTGTGAATTATATTCCAAATTAAACTTAAAGGGATAGTTCGGATTTTTTGACATGAAGTTGTATGACATCCTCATTAGCAGTGTCGTGCATAAACAGCGACTTTCCCCCCTTCTGCGTCCCGTGTGCGAAGTTCTGGCCCGGTTTTGGTGTTGTCGGAAGTAGTTCCGGCTAGTTTGCTGGGGTCACGAAAATAGAAAGTTTTGATTCCAAAAACAATATGCGTTCAAAAGAGTAATACATTTGCATCACAAAAACCAACCCCTGAAAAAAGTCAGACCTCACTATCACTCGGCGCTATTTTATCTTCCTTTGTATCACTGCGCGCTGCCGCCTATTGACATCCGCACACCCTTCCATCAGCAGTTCCACGGTGTTTACACGCTCGAATAGTTAAAGTAAACATTTACGACTATGAATGATGATGATGAAGACATTCCTTTTACCGCAGAGCCAAAGGGATACCTTTATGAACCGGAATATACTGATGCCGAACTTCGTCAGATGGAGTTAGAACGGGCAGAGAGGGAGAGCAGGGACAGCGAAGCGGCTCAAGCCGAAGTTGGACACGCAGCTCTAGCTGCGAGAGACCGGGCGAACGACAATTGGTGGTGCACTTGTTCTAAGTGTCAACTAATACCGACGGAGGTGGAGAGCTACTGCTGCCACGAATGGGAAGTCGTCATGCCACCGCTACAAGATCTCTCAATTGATGAGGAGGCCAGCGTACCAGCTTCTCTCTGCATCACTAATCATCAAGACTTTCCTGCAATCTTAAATGCTGGTGTCTTGCAGACCTTTTTCCACATTCCAAAAATCAACTGGAAGAAGCGACCCAGGCCAGCTGGACCTGATGGTCAACTGTCCTCAGAGTAAGTGTTGACTATCTCTTATAATAGGTGCTTCGAAATTTTCTTCTGAAGTTGCCCTGAGGTGAGCTTCTGACACCAGATAAACAATGAAATAATTGCCGGGCATTGTTAATTCATGCGTGGGCACATTGTTCGCAAACTAAACGTGATTTCTCCCAAGATTTGTGCTGATTGACGGATGTCCACAATACAAATGTACATGTCCATCTTGGGGTGCATTCAAATGTTACGCAAAGTTTTCGCATGTTGAATGATACATTTGCTCGTGACGCTACGAGATCAAATTGGTGGAGAAAAAAAATTCCAAGTACCTACCTCAGTGCAACTTCAGAAAAAAAATTTTCAAGTACCTACTTATAAGTTGTGCTGGTTTTTTGGTAGCCGAATTTTACTACCTGGTACGTTTTGATGACCAGCACCCCCGCCAGATTGCCTCCTTGTCTGTGGGAAACACTGAATTGTATAGCTATGTCTTTTTAGGGCATACTGTATTCTTTAGTAGAATGAGTGTAGATAACACAGCACCAAATAGGCTACATATCATCAAGCATCCAAAAACAGTCATCACATTTATTAATTTCTTGCAATTAATATACACGATTGGTGATGTTATATGACTCATAGATGTGTCATTGTTTTCAGGTTCATGTACAGTATGCACTGGCTTATCATGTTGTGTTGTTTGCCATTTCAGACAGCACAGGGTGGTTGCCTATCGCATCGAGATAGAATGGGCCCTAAAAGGAGAGAAGCTCGGTCCAGGCAACAGGAGAGTTCTTCCCTCATGTGTGGTTGACCTAATAATAAAAACATATCCATCACCAAATGGACAATACACAGCGTTCAAGGAGTCTGAGGAAGCACATAATTTGTTTTAGATGTAAACACAAAAGTTTTCGAAGACATTTTGGACATTGTGTTACATTGACCATGTTTTATTGAAAATATTTTTTTAAACAATATCTTGTATAGAAAACACAAACAGAAATGCACCACATACATAGGTTTTATTTGTTTCAGTCCTGTTTGTTACTAATATAATAAAACTAAGTTTGCTAAGACACCAGTTCTGATGGTATTATTACTTATAAAATAATATAATAAACAGCAGCAGTCATGCTTATACATACATGTGGAGAACTCCTTCATGCCCAGAAAAAAAAAAATCTTTTACACTTTTCTTGGATTTGCACCACAAAATAAATCGGGCAAGAGATTAAAACATCTTGCGAAAAACAAGGGAAGAGAAAATAAATAAAAGTAAAAAGTAAAAGTTGTAGAAAGTAACTAAATAGTATACCTGAGACACCTGAATATGTTTGGTAAACATAGGACACCAAAACTGACTTTCTCAGTCTCAGACACCAGGTTTATCGGCTGCATCTTATGTTGTAAAACGTGATGCATGTTCTGCCACCAAGTCGTCTTCTTTTTTGGCTTTGGAGTGGGAGCACGTTGGCCGGTAAGTTGACTGGAGGATGGATGTGGAACTGCTGATCTCCAAGCCTGACATTCTTATCAAGCCGCCGTTGAATGACCTGCTACACCATTTCTTTCCTAAAGTCCTGAGTTGTTGGCTCATACAGCTTCCTTACAATCCACTGGGGCCTGTGAAAAAAGGGGTCACCGCGCATCTTACCGCAAAAGTCGGCTGAATCAGGTGCTCAACAGCTCAAGGACAACAAATATAAGAAGGGACAAAGGAGACTGGAGCACACTGATAAATTAACAGCCTTTATAGTGCAAACAGACTAACTTTTCGACACTACTGTGTCTTCATCAGAGTCAAACAGGACAAAGACAAAGGCAAACAACTTATAGAGAACCTTAAACAAATGTACAAATCTCATTGGTCCAACTACATTTCAAATCTATTGGATAATGGCTCCAGGAATGGGAGTTGCCAAAGTCCATGTCCAAGGGCCACACCCCCAACTTTGTGTCAAAAAGGGGCAAGCATAGATCATTCCCAAAGTTAACAATGACTAGTAAAAACAATGAATATACACGGATGAGAGGAAACATCATAGAAAAACAACAATCAAGGGCAAACACCAAGTCTGAACAAGAAGGTTTATATAAGAACAGGAGTAAAGGAACAAAAAAACACTGACCTCACAAGATCACATGAAAATATTTAAAGGAAGCATGATAAATTCAATTCTTCATTTATACCAGAAGGCTCCACTGTATTCAGTGTGTAAATCCAATGTGCTTCTCTGCGGAGCAGTGTGTTAATAATGTCACCACTTCTAGGAGATGGTGAAATTTTTTCTATTCCCCAGAACTTGAGTGACGCTGCAGAGCCATGTTTAGCCTGTGCATAATGTCGGGCAATGGCATAATCCATATTTTGAGTACGTATAGCAGTCTTGTGTTCAGATATGCGAATCTTTAGAGCTCTTTTAGTTTGTCCAACATACACCAGACCACAAGGACATTTAAGAATATACACAACATGCGAAGTGCTGCAATTGATGAAGGAATTAATATAATACTTTTTGCCAGTATGTGGATGAGTGAAGTACTTTGTGTCTGACGAGTTTGAACATTGAGCACAGTGACCACACCGGAAGAAACCTGCAGGTCAACTAGACAGCCAAGAAACTGAGCAGGGAGGTTTTCTAGTATCAGAATGTACTAGTCTGTCTTTAAGATTACGGCAACGTTTAAAAGTGATAAGCGGAGGCACAGAACTAATACTGTTTAGGGTAGGGTCACTTTTGAGAACATTCCAGTGTTTAAGGATAACACTTTTAACCCTTCCTGCCAGAGGAGAGAACTCAGTAGAAAAAGTGATCCGTGAGGAAGTGGTAGCATCTCTAGATTTCTTGACTAATAGGGATTCCCGCTCTGTATGAAGGGCCCTTAGATAAGCGGAAGAAATATATGAACTAGAGTAGCCTCTGTGCTGAAAACGCTCTTTCATTTCTTACATTGAAAATCTGTGGTTGTACTACAGTTTCTACGTAATCTCAAAAATTGACCAATAGGAATATTGCGAATGAGCTGCCTGGGATGATTGCTGTCTGCTTTTAAAAGTGTGTTTCTGCTCAAGGGTTTCCGATAAATTGTGGTCTTAATGGTATTATTGTGTCCCTTGTAGAGTGTCAGGTCAAGAAAGTGGACAAAGGTATCATGCTGTTCCATAGTAAAAGAAAGGTATTTTGTAGAGGCATTAATATATTTCAAAAAATCAGATAGCTCATCACCATCTCCTCTCCATACGACCAGAATGTCATCAATATATCTCTTCCACAAAGCAATTTTAGAAAAATAGGAATTTTGAAGTGGATTAAAGACAAATTTTTCTTCCCATAGACCCATCACAAGACAAGCATACGATGGAGCGAAAGCACTGCCCACAGCTGTGCCACGTGACTGCAAATAGTAGGAATCCAAATATTTGAAAAAGTTCATGGTGAGAATAATTTCAGAAAGTGTGAGTAGAAATTCATTCGGTGGCATAATCTCATCTGGTCGTTTGTTGAGGAAGTGGGTGAGAGCATCAAGACCTATATCATGAGGTATGCATGTATACAGGCTCTGTACATCAAAAGTTGCCAGGATGTCACCTTGTTCATATTTGAACTCTTCGATAATGTTTAATAAATCAACAGTGTCACCAAGGAAAGAAGGAAGACCAAAGACAAACTTTTTTCGCAAAGAAGTCAACAAATTGTGACAGAGGTTCAGTCAGACTACCAATACTTGCCACAATATGGCGAAGAGGAGGATTAGTTGCAGATTTATGCATTTTAGGCATAAATCCACTGGGGCCTATTGCACAAAAGTCGGATCCTGAGATCCTGGATCAACGCCAGAGCGAGGATTGCCATATCCCAAACAGCGCGTTGCTGGCTTAATTGATTGCACAAAGCCAACAGCGGGTGGAGGAGGATAGGCTAAATGAAGCCCGGTGCCGCTGATCCTGCTGAGTGCGCGCACACGGCTACCCCAAATAGACCCCGAGATTGATCACAGAAACGCTGATCATCACCATGGACACTAAGTAGCTGCAGCAGACGCATGCGCCAGCAACACTCAAAGACCACGGTCTGACAGAGGGACGATGGGATCTCTGAAATGCCTCTGTATGCTATTTCTTTAGTTTCTGTCTGTATGGTGTGAGATGTTTGAGAGGAGTATTAAAGTGAGCTAAACTCAAGTGAAAGTAAACTCGGGAGGTGTTTCAACGCCGTCAAAAAGGAGTAGCTGATGCACTTCCATGTCAGACAGATTTAAAATCGAGCAAGGCTTAGAAATGTTGAGTTTGTGTGTGCAATGCGCACGTTGTCTATCAAGGTGAAATTGATATCGATGAAGTATTCAATACACAGGTATGTCCCATTCATGCCTCACAATTTTGCTACGAGCCCTTTTTTGTCCTGTACAAACTGAATTGATAGTCCGATCTAGAAGACGTTTTCAGATTAGTTGAGTTTACTTTCTGCTTTTAATCACCTCTGATGGAGGCAAACTCAAATTAAAAAGTAAAATGTTAACGTCAGAAAATTACGTCGAGGAGCCTCCTGAAAATGTTTGATTCCAGTATCGTGAAGCGAGCGACATTGCACTCTTGTCCAGCACTAAGGCAACGACTCTACCTTACCTGTTGCAGTCTGAATAAAGACGGAGAAAAATAGCAGCAGTGCTGTAGGTTGGGGGTTACCGCAGCGATTTAAGACCGCGCTGAAACACGGTAACCTACTTCATACAGCACTGTTCATTTTCTACTCTGATGGAAGTCTCAACTTAAGGGAATAAGGACAAATCTGATCATAACGAATTCTAAATATGGTTAAAATGTGACATGGAAGGGGGACTGATTGAACTGTGATGGTCACTGTCACATGGATACTTGAATATAATGATCAAATATTGGCTATTTTACTGACATCAATGGTCACAAGTTTCTAAGATAATTAATCTGGGCCTACCATAATTGAGATAACAATGTGTAGTGGACAATTCAGAACGACTGTTAAGGACATTGATTTTCAATTTGAGTGACTGCTGAATGAGGTGAGGTGAAATTGGCTGGAGGCAGGAGCTTAGCTAGTTCGTAAGCTTGCTCCGGAGCTGGCTAGCTCCACAGACTTTGTTTCCATAGTAACTAGTGCCATGGTTTAGCTCACACGCTCTGTGCAACCGAAATGGGGCTTGAGATCAGGCTAATCCCGTGCCGATCCTGGGCTAATCCCTTATCCCGCCTTCGTGCAATAGGCCCCTGGTTTGATTGCTTGGAGTAAACCACAATGTATTTTTCTTTTCCTGGGAATGAGGAGAGTGAGGGGACATGAGAATGATCATGAACATGCTACATGTGCATTACTTTGGTATGAAAATTAATAAGCTGTGATATATTCCAGTCATTTTCCATAAAGCATGAACAACTTCTTCTTTTTTCATGTTATTTTGACTGACTTCCAAATGACACTGTGGCCTCCCATGCCAGTTATTTTAGAAACTCCAATACAGCTAACATATTCTGAGAAACCCCGAAATCTTACAACTGACAGTAATTACTCAGTATTTGCTACATTGGTGATCCTTACCATCACAACCACACTTCCACATAGTTGCTGACAATAATAATAACAGTCGTCATATAATGTTATGTTATGTAGAAGCTTCACTGGCAATATGACCTTGAGTGATTTGGTGATCATAACGTTACTAGCTGATTCTTGATAGTCAGTTTGAGCATAATACCGTTAGCTTCTAAACAAGTAATAGGCGCAATCTAATTAGTTAAGTTAGTAGATAGTTGTTCTTACCTGGGGTGCTGGTACAGCAGTGCTCTTCAAAACATGTTTCTTCCTCTATCCGGGACGTGTAGGAAGATAATCGTCCTCGCTGAAGTGTGCACTACGCACATAAAGCTGTTTAATCCTTTCCACTTTAGTTCCGATGCTGAAGCCTATGGCAAGAGGCCAAAGTTGCCTAATGGCAATGTCCGTGACAGGAAAGCGGTGGGTAAATGCATACGGCGAATCAGACAGGTTTTTGTTGCTACAGCCCGGAAAATCACAAATTTGCACCATTTTTATATATTTTCCTGTCTAACAATATATTTCTCTCTCATGTTAGCTCTCTCAGGTCGCAGCGGTCGCCATCCAAGTGTGTAAACACCGTGAAATGGGTGCATTCAATAGGCAAGACGTTAGCTGACGTTGGCTAACAAGATAATAGAGAGTATATTGGGCTAGCAATAACATTAGCTAACATTAGGGGCTGTTGAACGCAAGGCAGGTGATGGAAGGGTGCGCAGATGTCAACAGGCGGCAGCGCGCAGTGATACGAAGGAAGATAAAATAGCGCCGAGTGATAGTGAGGTCTGACTTTTTTCAGGGGTTGGTTTTTGTGATGCAAATGTATTACTCTTTTGAACGCATATTGTTTTTGGAATCAAAACTTTCTATTTTCGTGGCCCCAGCAAACTAGCCGGAAATACTTCCAACGACACCAAAACAGGGCCAGAACTCCGCTCACGGGACGCAGTAGGGGGGAAAGTCACTGTTTATGCACGACACTGCTCATGAGGATGTCATACAACTTCATGTCAAAAAATCCGAACTATCCCTTTAAGTTTAATTTGGAATATAATTCACAAAAAATCTATTTTTTGAATAAAGTGGTAACCTTTAATGGTAAATCACTATATACTTCTTTATATGTGAAACTGACTGATAAAAACAGTCTTTTACATGCATCTGGTTACCATCCAGTGTCCCTTAAGAGAGGACTCCAGTATAGTCAATTTTTGCGTGTTAGATGCATTTGTATGAAGGAAAAAGATTTTAATATGGAACTTCAAAAAATGTGCTCAAATTTTTTAGATCAAGGCTACTCTAGCCGATGTTTGAGTGACGCTCTTGATAGAGTTACGTCTACCACCCATGATGCGCCTTCTCACAACAGGAAGCCGAATAAAAGGTCCGACTCCTCTATCATGTGTTGTATAACATATACCCCCTTGAATCATAAAATCAAAACTATCATAAAGAGTCACTGGCATGTTCTTAACACTGACCCTGTTTGTGCTAACCTATTCCGTGATCTCCCTCTTTTTACCCACTCCAAGTCCCGTAACTTGAAGGACATTCTGGTGCGCGCTGACTGCTATGATCCTTCTAAAATTCCCAAAGAAAGGCTAGACGATGCCACCGGTTTTTATCCTTACAGAAATTGCACATCATGCAAGGATATCAGGAAAACCCATACATTTACTGGTTTCGTAACCAATAAGAGCTATACCATTACTAAATTTATTACTTGAAGTTCCAGTAACTGTGTGTACATTTTGTTCTGTGTTTGTGGACTACAATATGTAGGCTGCACTCGGCGGCAACTCAGAGTACGTATCAATGAACATCGTAGTGTGGTTAACAGAAAGGATTTGAAATCTCTGGTGGCACGTCATTTTTTGGAATTCAATCATAAGGTATCGAATCTCAACTGGTTTGGCATTGACCGTGCTTTTCCAAGTCGTAGACAAAAGCGCACAGACAAATTACTACTTCAATGTGAAGCACGTTGGATCTATTACCTATCCACACTTCACCCAGCTGGCTTAAATGATTCCTTTGATTTGACATGTTTTCTTTAAGCGCGCACCAGCATGTCCTTATATCCTAAATCAATGAACCTAACATGAAATCCCAGTTTTATTATTTTCTGGGGTTCTGTTCCTTCACTTGATTATACATATTTTATTATCATAACTACTGTTCAATTGTTGTGGTCATCTATGATGTTATTCCTTTAATTGAATAATTGACGAGTTATTTGTATCCTGAGATACTCACTTAAATTATTAAATAATTGTTTCTCTTTCAGTCATGTGATGTCTATTTAAAAGGTTTTGTCCTGCCACTTGGTCATTAGCACTGAGGATGGTTTGAGCACCGAAACGTTTGTTTTAGCACTATCACCTGCACTAATATTTTTTTGTCCTAATAAATTCTTTTGCATCGACTTCTCGGTTTTGGATATTTACTTTTTGGAGTGCGAGTATTTTTGCTGTTTTTATCAATTTTTTTCACTTACGCACCCATTCAGCCCAGATATAATTAAGGCGCAGATTTCCTTTAATGACGTGGAACTTGTGCTTTATAATGTGCCACACATTTTCAATGGGAAACAGGTCTGGACTGCAGGCAGGCCAGTCTATTACCCGCAATCTTTTACTTTGAAGCCATGCTGTTGTAACATGCAGAATGTGGCTTGGCATTGTCTTGCATGAAATAAGCAGGGACATCTCTGAAAAAGATGTCACTTGGATGCAGAGGTCGCGTTAACTGAATATTTTCCGTCATTGACGGATTTTTTTTAACAATGACGGAACATTTTGAAGGCCGTCCGTCATTTTGACAGAATGTGTGGTGGGTGTCATATTGTCTCGAGCATTGTCTTTGGTCTGCATGACAGAGATGCCAAGTCTCACGCATTCAGCGTAGGTCTAACACATTTTTTAGGCTTATTCACCGTAGTCTGCAATTATTCAATGAACGCTTATTAATGAGATTCTCACGCAGAATTAAAATCCTTGTGCATTGAAGTTTCAGTTTCACTTGCGTGAAGGTGGACCTCACCGTGGAAAGCGGTTATGACTCCGGACTTCTCGTGCTTCTCTTTACTCAGGGATTGAAAACAATGCATGTGTTTCATGATAGTTTAAATTGTTTAAATTAAATAAGACCATTTGAAACGTCTTTATGCCATTCCATTGCTTTCAATCCCTCAGTAAAGACAAGCGTGAGAATTCCCCAGTCATAATTAATTTCCATGTCACTAGTGGGGAGATCCACTGTAATGCACGTGAAACTGATTAACTTAATGCAAAATTACTTGAATTCCGCGAGTGAATTTCTTCAGTTCGCGTTGATTGAATAATTTCTGACTACGGTATGAACTTTATAAAACATAACAAATGATTTCAACCCCCACACTGTAACAGTGCGCAAATGAACAATGCTTTCAGTTATTCCTGGGCTTCACTAAGCCTAACAACCGCAGTCTTGCTAAGCGGTCCTACGAAGCTGCTTATCAACTTGTTATGTCAACCAGGGCTTTCCCGACCTAGATATCTGCTTGTTCACATAACAGAGATGGCATTTGTAGCATATGACCAATCGTCTACCGGCAGCAGAGCAGTATATTTTACAAATGAAGAGCAAATGCTCATATTACAAAAATATGAGGAATACAGGATCATATCAGAGATGCCAAGTCTCATGCATTCGGCTTGAGTCTCTCGCCTCTTAGTGGCATTCACGTACCTGTGCAGCAGTAAGGTCGAATATCCACGCAGTGCTGTATTTAACACAGTGCACAATGTGTATCTACATGAATCACTGTCAGCATCAGCTAATGTGTAATCTATACATTATTCTGTTTATTTTATTTAAAAAATGAACAATTATCATTTTAGAAAATAAAATTACAATGACGGATAATAATGGATTATGACGGAATTTTAATGCCCCTGTTCGTCACAATGACGGACAATCAGAAAGTGTAACGCGACCTCTGCTTGGATGGCAGCATATGTTGCTGCAAAATCTGTATGTACCTTTCAGCATTAATGGTGCCTTCACAGGTGTGCAAGTTACCCATGCCATGGGCACATACACATCCCCATACCATCACAGATGCTGGCTTTTGAACTTTGCGCCGATAACAATCTGGATGGTCCTTTTCCTCTTTAGCCCGGAGGACACAACGTCCATGATTTCCAGAAACAATTTGAAATGTGGACTCGTCAAACCACAGCACACTTTTTCACTTTGCGTCAGTCCATCTCAGATGAGCTCAGGCACAGAGAAGCCGGCGGCGTTTCTAGGTGTTGTTGATCTATGGCATGGTAGAGTTTTAACGTGCACTTGTAGATGTAGCAACAAAGTGTGTTAACTGACAATGGTTTTCCGAAGTGTTCATGAGTCCACGTGGTAATATCCTTTACAGAATGATGTTGGTTTTTAATGAAGTGCCGTCTGAGGGACCGATGGTCACGGGCATTCAATGTTGGTTTTTGGTCTTACCGCTTTCGTGTAGAGATTTAACATAACATAACATTACATGAATGGCGAGAACAGGCCGTTCAGCCCAACTAGGCTCGCCAGTTTCTTTATACTGTTGTGAATATATCACTTCAGATACTCAATGACTCAACGGTATCTAGCTTTAAGTCAAGCCTGCTCTTGAAGACTCCCAAGGTCTCTGCCTCAACAATATGGTCAGGCAAGCTATTCCACATCGAAATTACTCTTTGGGTGAAGAAATATTTCCGAATATCAGTGCTAAATTTACCTTTGGTCAACTTCCATTTGTGACCCCGAGTTCTACTAACAACACTTGGTCGAAGGAATCAAACTATTCAAACTATTTAAATATCACATTTTCCTTTGAAGATTTAAAAATCTTGCTAATCATAAAATAGTTTATTTAGTCCTTTTTTGCTCTCTTTTTTAAGTTTTTATAAGAAATGTGAAAATTTGGATTCCACATCTTTTTTTTTCTGGTAACATTTTATTTTAAATAAAGCTTGTATTGTTTTGCAAAAATGTAAGAAAAAATTGGTTTTATTTTCATTGTTAAACAATGCCAATATTTAAAAAAGTACAAAAATGTATTTTTGGAATAAGGCTCAAAAACTTTTTTTTTTTGATTTAACATTGTTCATTTGTATTTTTTTTGTCACTTAATATACTTATTAGTTAAATATTTTCAGCGGTAGATACCGTTTAATATTTATTACAATGAAATTTGGCTATAGTAACAGATCAATGCTTTCCGACTCGCTCCGACCAACTCCACCCCCCTTAGTCACTGTTGCTATGCCCCACATGCAGTGCAGCTCAGTTCCACGTTGACAACAGCACAGCAGAAGTTTGGGCACCTCTCTCTCTAGCGCGTATACCAGAAAATATTGCGGTTTGTTTCTTACCAAATGCGTCCAACTTGTCCGGCAAAGTTGTCCAGGGAGTTAAGTTGTCCCACTTAACTATTTCACGGAAGGATATATCCATGACATCAAAATTATAAACGAAACAGGTGGACATACAAGAGTAACCGCAAAGTGCTGGTGATTGATGTAAAAAAGCCAAACGCCCAATAAACTGCACATTGAGATCAAACCAAGCAAAGTACTGCAATGAACTGCACGTTTAAAGCCGGGTAAGTAGTTTTCATACTTTTGTTGCCATCACTGAGCTAAAAATGACACTTGCTGTAATATGCTTTCTAACATCAGTTGGCATTGTAAACACCGTGCATCTAAGCCAAGTAGGGTCCCAGATGAGGCGGAAGGTCTCAGCGTGTTTGCCTAAACTGCAAGGGAAAATAAAGACTTACCAGTCTCAATTATACAAATGGGGTCTGGCTACAGCATCGGCGCTAGGCCGCTGCCTCAGGTTAAACGTGATGACGTCCTTCACGTTCTGCTTTTAAGTGGCCTGAAACGTGTCCAGCGGATGCTGTAGTCATAATGTCATAGTGGTAACGATTCATCTGACTCCATGTCAAATTTAGGATTTAAAATTTAGTTATAACCCCTTATGGTTACGATTAAATTATGCGTTCGCATAAAATTGATCTGACTCTTATGAATTAATTAATTTAGAGCCCCGTTGTTCATCGGACTCGTAACTGGTCTATACCTTACTCCGCCGGACCAGAAACATCTGTACAGCCCAATTCGGTGGATTAACTTAGAGGCTGGCGGTCTTATTAAGCACGATAATTTGACATAGAAAATAGCTATGACTAGGGATTATCGGGGCCCGAAGCGAGTACCTCCAAAATTCAACGGACACGTTCAGTGATTTTGTGGTTTTTAAGATTCCGCTCAGGGACTGAGATGGTAACGAAATTCGCCCCAGCCACTCAGTATACTGGAATCACCTCGGAGCCAATCGAAATAACACCAATCACAGCATGGAAAATCCACCTTTTAACGCAGAAACCAAGAGTGTTGTTCAGGCACGCGATTACAGTCTATGTTACTCAATTAGGAGACAGGACTCTGGGCTGGAAGGATATAAATTAGTTAGTCAGAAACACACAACAAAATGCAATTACCAGTTTATTTCGCCAGGCAAGCACAAGCTTAAATCACAAGAACCAATCACATTTTTACAGAAAATGTAAAAAAAGAAGTCAAATCGTACCTGGCGCAGATCACAACTACACATATACACAAAGTGTACAATGCGGGAAGAATGAATACAAGCTTCCCCGACTTCTTTGTTTCCCCCTCTTTTATGCCCAAAATCCAGACTGCGTTCTATGGCGGGGTCATAGGTCATTCGGGTTATTCAAACCAGGTAGGCTTCTCCTCTCCGGAGGGACCTTGGGAGGAGACATTACCACAAGGAAAACTGAAGTACAGTATATTTCTTTCCAAAGTTATTGAATGAGATTATGGCACAATCTTAATTCCTTCGAAATATGCCCCATGCGATTCCGGAAATTTAGTGGAGTAAAATGATACCAAACACGACCTGCTTGCATTAGAGTTGGTCATGAGACATCCAGTACAATACAAGGATAATCCGTATTAGTGCTATTAATCAGCTCTTATCATACAGTATAACAGAAATACATATTATTTTTGTAACCTTGTGAGTGAAATGAGTGTTGTAAATCAGAAAATGAAAAGTCTTTGGAAATTCCTACATAGAAGGCAATGCAATTTATTTTTAATGGTGCATTTGGTGCATAATGGACATCAAAGTCCATTTGATGGCACTGTGACACTGTCCGGCATGGGCAGCTCAGGCCAAAAGTTTGTGGTAAGCTGGTTTTTAGGTGGTTTGCAAGACGTCCAACGCCGATGATTACCCCAGGGATTGTCCATCAATTCCGAGCCTGCTGACCACTCCAGCAGTGGCGGTTCTAGAACCGCGAATTGGGGGGGAGCAGACACGTCCCTTTATGACAATTAGTCCTGGCTAGTTCTGAATCAGTTTCCTTTACTGACGCGTTTTCCAATTATCGTAATTGGCAACTGAAGACACGGTTTCTCTCCATATGCGATGGAGCAGTAATTAAATCATGGGCTAAATTCAGTACAGTGGTGGAACCAGAACTGAGAATTGTGACAAAACGTCCGTTTAAAACAGTTATTAATCCTGAACTGTTCTCCGTCATTTTCATGATTAACAAAAGGTTCACTCCGAGAGCACTCCACAGTTAACAGGTGCTGCTTATTCTCCCCGATTACGTAAGAAAACAATCATTCATCTGGATGCGTATTTGCTGTATTTAAATCAATGTTATTCAAATTTTTATACATGTCAACTCTCACGCAAATAGCTTGAGCAGCACGCTGCCTATTTAACTGCCGAGTGCCACTTTTTTTTTTTTTTTTTATCAACCCGCGCAATACCGAGAGTGAAAGGCGATATTTCATTGGAACGCGGACCTGATCAATCAACGCGAAGCACTGGCCTATTAAAAGGTAAATTATTTTTCTGTACTGAATTTCGCCCATGATTTCATCACTGTTCGATCGCATATGGAGAGAAACAGTGTCTTCAATTGCCAACTACGATAATTGGAAAACGCGTCAGTAAAGGAAAATGATTGAGAACTAGCCAGGACTAATTGTCATAAAGAAACGGGTCTGCGCCCCCCCAATTCCCAGTTTTAGAACCGCCACTGCACTCCAGCTGTGGCAAATTAAGTTGGCGCCAGAAAGACCCTAGTTGAGTTTGTTCCCATAACCCAGGAATGTCTCTGTTGGGTACCGGGGCCCTTAAGACAATGAAGGGTCTGATTGCCAGAGTTTGCATACGTGACCAAGTGCATATAGTCCTCTCTGCCTTTCCTTTCAGCATGAGTCAGACAATCCGCTAGCTGGACTTTGTAATAAATCATATTACGCAATGCAGCTAACCCTTAAACTAGCTACATTAAACATAATTGAGTTATTAATCTCACGTTCGTTATTTCAGCGTTTTCCTCCAAACTAATTTCGATGACAAGTTAACTTTAATCATTTCAGCTAAGCGACTGACGTTCTGAATCCAATTGTAGCTAGTTTGCTGGCTAGCTACCTAGCCATCTTTTCTTGCATTAAAGTTTATAAGCAGATTACATCATGCCATTGCAAAATCCTTCACCATTTGGCTAGATGTTTTATGTTATCCAATGTTGTGAATGTCTGTGCTGGGTGCATCATGTTCTCAGCAGAATAGGTACTGGTTTATAGCCACATCTGGTATTGTGTGCAGAAGTCCACAGGGGAAAAACAATACTATGTTAACGTATACATCAATGATGCCGTTGGTGTAATTCTGTCTTCTCAGCAAAACATGTGCATAGATTGTTGTTAACTAACTAGTGAAGGCGAAATGGCAAACAAAATTCATTTGCTTACCTTCAGGCAAACTGCCTTGTGTTTGTTGATCTAATTCCATTTATACTGATGCACAGTGAAAAAACAAAACACATATTTAATAACCAAGAAGAAGAAACAACCAAGGTTTTTCGATTCAATTTTAATACGAATAGAAAAAAGAATTAAATTTTCCGTAACACTGTAAAGTTTCATCATATTATCTCATCAAATGTTTCCGATATGCCATTG
Organism: Gymnothorax javanicus; assembly: GCA_029692085.1. Taxonomy (NCBI): domain Eukaryota; kingdom Metazoa; phylum Chordata; class Actinopteri; order Anguilliformes; family Muraenidae; genus Gymnothorax; species Gymnothorax javanicus. The sequence continues at coordinate 66,795,412 of CM056200.1, forward strand.
TGAATGAACAAACTCTCCACAAACTGTCAGTAGCGAGTGTATCCTCCCTGTGCTTGCACACATGTGCGTAAACGGCGAGGCATTGATACACACTAACGTTGCACAGTTGCTTGGGGTATGTTCCTCCACTCCTCCTGTAGTGCTGCTGTCAACTCGGCGACAAAGCGTGGTTGACATTGACGCCGGTGCACACGACGGCCCAGTTCATCCCTCGTGTTCAATGGGGTTAAGATCGGCTTAAATGGATGGCCAGGGGAGAACATCGATCCCTGCTCGTTGGAGAAAGTCTCTGGTGAGGCGTGGAGTATGGGGACAGGCGTTGTCGTGTTGGAACATGAATGGTAATCGTTGTTGTCCATGGTTGCTCAATAGTGGTTGGAGAACTGGTCTTAAAATCTCATCCACATATTGCTGTGCCATTAGACCTCCATGAATCACAACAATTTCACCCCGAAATCTCACATTAACGGCAGCCCAGTTCACGACACAACCCCCACCAAACCAATTTCTCTCCAGAACACACCTGTCTTGATGACGTTCATAGGGAGGTTGTGAACGCTTCCTGTCTGTTGGTAGCAATATGCTAGTCTGTTGATGGTGGATGAACTGACCCTGAACAGTCCGGCAACCTCTCTTTGAGATGTTCCCACAAGCAGCATCCCCAAAGCTCCCTCTGCTGTTCTATAAGCCGTGGCATCCTGACATTGATGCTGATGGGGATGAACCACTGTGCCTTTTATGCGTCCAATGTCCAATGTTCCAGCTTTTAACCTTCATACCACTATATTTCTTCTGTGATAATTTTGATGGCTTCAAAAAAATCAGCTCAAATTTTATAAATTAGGCGTTGCGTTTTCACTGTGTTTCAATATAGTTGCAGCAGACCTTCCACATGCCTTAATCCATCACAAACACTTTTCCAACTGCGTTTTTGGCCTTGGAAGAAGGATTAATTGAGCTCCCGGTTGCTGGGCAAGGTATCTTTCCCCAGTATTACACGTTCCCCAAGCGCATCAAAGAACTATTTTCGATAAAGTCAGACACCATGCCAATTACACACAGCTAATGACTTCATTGATTGTGGGACAATATGGCGGTGCTGTCGGGATAGGCAGGACCTGAGTAAGATAGGATTATCTGGTTGGAAGTTATTGTACACTTGATTGACTCAAAAGTAATTTTCTTCAGAATTTGCTCCTTTGGTGATAATGGCAGCTGTCCTCAGTTTCTACGCATTTTGGATCGTTTTGCCTTCAGTGTTGCGGAAGAAAGGGCAATCCATACCTCATGGATTTAGCTAAGGAAACTTAACCATTGCAAAACTTGCACTCTGCTTTAAAAAATTCTTGAGTTGCTTTCTCAGTTTGCAACTGAGGCTATTGTCATCTGTACTATGATGCACCTTCCTATGAAATTTGAAGCCTTTGCTGGAATGCAAGTGAATAATATTGTCCTACAGAATGCATAATTCATCCTACTGCTTTTGTTAGTAGGATGTTGTTCCCCATTTAAACAGGGTGTTTTTTTTTTCTGCCAGAAGTTAGACTTTCCCATGATTTACATCTTGTTGTGATTCCTCTGTATTTACTCTGGTGAAATCTTCTCTTTTTGACCCTGATACAGCCTGCTCCTTGAGACTGTTTTTCGGTTGGCAGAGTGTTGAGAAGGGGGTATTCTTTACCACCAAAAAAATTTTTTCTGTCATCCGCCATAGTTGTTATCCTAAAATAACAACAACCTCATGTCCAAATATTTATGCACTTGATTGTAAGTACACTGATGAAGCTCCTGTATGTTTTTCAGAGTGTTTAAGGTAAGTAAATTTCCACATTTCCCTCTGTGTATCTGACAGCTGCTTCATTACACAACCCTGCTCATCAGCAAATGCATTAAAGCAACCGATGAGGGCAAAAAAGAAAAGAGCTATGGTCATGGGTTTGAATCCGGCGGGGGGCCTTTCTATGTGGAGCTTGCATGTTCTTCCTGTGTTTGTGTGGCTTTCCTCCCACATCAGGCTAACTGGAGACACTAAATTGCCTGCAGGTATGATGGTGAGAATGAATGGTGTGGGCGTCCTGCGATGGATTGGCGAGCTGTCCAGGGGGGGTCCTTGCCTTTCGCCCATAGTCAGCTGGGATAGGCTTCAACTCCCCCTGCGACTCTAGTGAGGAAGAAGCAGGTGTAGACGATGGATGGATTTATGTATTTATTTATTTATTACCCCGCCCCACCCGAAGGGGGAGGGCAAGGGGTATTGTTTTTGGTTCGGTTTGTTTGTTTCTTTGTTTGTGCGTTTGTTCGTTTCTTTGTTTGTTAACTAATGGCCAGATTCACCCCAAATTCGGTTTAGGGATTGCCACCTACCCAGAATAGATGCCTATTGAATTTGGGAAAAGTTGGTCAATGTGTGAGGGGCGGGGTTTGTTGTGCCTGGCACCACTTGTTTATTTCCTTTTTTGAGAATTATATTTTGGTGAAATTTGTAGATGGTGCCTTGAATCTCAGGGCACAAGAATCAAGAATTCGCTCTTTCATGGAAATTTGAGTAAAATGTCCAAATTTTGAAGGTTTATTATTTATAAAAATAAAGAATGTAAATGGTTGTCTATTAAGCCAGCATTACGGATTCATAATTTGTTTGATCATTTGAAGTTTTGTTGTGCCGGAATCCAAATATCCCAGCACAATACGGATTTCACTGCATGAAAGAAAACAGAGGGCACTTGTCTGGAACTTAAATGTGTCGCTGGCCACACACATTCTTCTTCTTTTTTTTTTTTTTGGAAGGACCCTCAATGCTGTTCTGCTGTTCTCAAGCAGAATTTATTAGCATATTCAGGTAGGCCGTATTTGTCCTCTGAACAAGCTAATTTTGTTCCAACCCCTGTGTCTCAGAAATTGTCTCCACTCCCTTGTTCAGCAACGTGTGTGGCTATTAGAGTTATTGTTTTCCTCTGTTGATTTTGTCTTGCGTGTCTCCCCGTTCCAGGTGTAATCATTTGTTCCCTCTATTGGCTTATTGTTTATAAGGGGATTTTGTTTCAGTAGTCATTGCTGGATTGTCAGGGATTGTACTGCCAAGCAACCAGTCATTTAGTCATCTAGATATTGTGTAAAAAGTTTGTCTTTGAAGTATCACATAAGTAAATGAGTTTGTCTTCATAGATTAGCTAATGTTAATAAAACTTGAAATCCTAACTACAGCTTGTAGACTAGTTGTTAGAAAAAAGTTCCCGGGTCTAGAAATAAGTTTCCATGTCTTATTCTCAGGGTCCAGGATTTGGAGTTCATTCTTGATAATCCGGTTGACTAGTTCTCTTCCTCTGTCCAGTTTATTATGAACACCTCCCAAACCCTTAACAGGGTTCAGGTTTGGGACAGCAATCCTGTGAAACTACTTCCCTCTTCTTGCAAGCTCAAGTGAGGGTGAATCACCTGGCAGCTGCACAGGGAAGCCACTGGCCTGGAGTATGCTAAGCCCCTACCCTGGCGATTGTTTATCAGAGCTGCACTGTTCCCTGGTCCTTTTGGCTACAGCCTCATCCATTCCGTATTCCGTGGATAAATACTCCTGACTGGATTATACCCATGTCTGCACTTGGTTCTCTGTCTGGATCATAACAAATTTAAATTTAGAAAATTCAGCCACTTATCCTCAAGAAAATAAGACAAACTTACACGTTTCACCTCTGAAACATATTGTGATGTTGTTCCATGAACAGCAGCTTGTGTCTTAGGGAAATGGTTTAGTTATCACTGAGGCGAAGGACAAGTGTCTGGCTTTAGCTAGACAATAATGTTCTGTTGTCCATTGAGGCAAAAGATTAAAGCCACCTACTTAAAGAAATGTTTTCTACAGGAGCCATCTTTTCCCCTGGATCTGCCTGGATGGAGGATTCTTCATGACATGGGTTCAGCATCGCACTGGAAACATTCTGAGGAGATTCGGGAACATTTCGTCATGGCAGCAACATTCTGACCCCACCATCTGCATGTTGTCTCAGCGTTTTTATTCCTTTTTCATTCTTGTCTCCCCACCCCACTCCCCGAATTTCATAGATATTGCTCATAGGATGGGTCGACATAAACAAATCGTAATTTGTCAGTTATTTGTGGACCGCAATGATATGTAACATTTTAGTCTCTCCCTTAGCTTTTTAAGACCGGCGGGGGATTATGTCTTGGCAAGGTCCGTCCGTCTGCACGTCCCGGGGAGGGTGCTTATGTTCTGACATCAAGGTCAAGGTCAAGGTCATTTATTAATTGTCCAAGAAGGGTGATTTGGTGGGCAGCAAAATGTTAAACCGGATATAACAGGCATCAGTAAAACATAGTCATTCTGAACAAATAGACATACCAACAGCACAAAACAATATATTGTACGAGTCTACAGGAGACAGTTAAATACAGTTCAGCGGGTGGCATTAGAACGATCGAAAAGCTGCGTTTCATGCTGTGGCAGCTCAGTCTCAGAAATTTAAGAAGAAAAACATGATAAATAAAAGAGAATAAGTATAGATAAAATCATTAGGATGAAGTAAATACCTAAGATAAGAGCAGCACTGTACAGTACTTCTCTAAAACTCTACTTCACCTCATGAGAAATCACACACCGGTTGAGTAGGTAATAGTAAATAAAACTAAAAGGTGGCACAGGATATAACAAGTTACCTCCTCCTCCCTCAGCAGTTAGGGAGCTTGTCAATATTCTGAACACTGAATGCGTTCATTTTTGAATTTTTGGATGCGTTCGAGGCTGCAAACCTGGTCACTGCGTTCGATAATGAACACCCTTCTGTTCATTTTCTGATGCGCTCATTTCCCGATGCCTGGCCAAGGCCTGATGCGTTCATCTAAAACTGAACGCCATTCATACAAAACTTAACTCCGTCCATTATAAAATGTTCGCAATTCAAGAATTTTTGTTTGTAGTCAACTGTTTTGAGTTTCTTATTGCACATTTTGTCGATGTATGTGACAGTTTATGCGGTTAACGCCATCTCCCCGTTTTCCGTCATTTACTATAGATAGATTTTATAGATAGAAATAATCAGTGTTACAGCTGGAGTCTTCGCTCTGTTTTATGCATCAGTTATATAAAATATTGTCGTCACTCATTTCTTTTTCTGAAATGTAGGCCTACATTTGACTGGTGATGTGGTACCAGAATTTTGAAAACGCAAAAGATGCATGTATGTTACCCTTTGCCCGCTGTCGTCTTCTTGTGTTTTTCTGTATGCCTATCTGATTTTTTCCACATCGGCTAAAGTTACATAATGTAATAAAAAATATCACCCAATGATAAAGATTTATAGCAAGATTTAGAGAGTGTCGAGAACAATAAATTTGCCATTATGACTGAAAATGATCAGCAATAGGTGAGACCGGGTCTAGTTGTTACACTTTTTCTTTTAACGGCTGTAGAATTGACATTATCTGGTTTTTGTTACCAATATGCACTGTACATATAGAAAGTTTATTAGACTACATGACTGATCTGCAGCAACCCCTACATTCTGCGCATGCGTGATGCTGGTGAGGAAAAAATAGACCCCCGTCACCTGTAACAAACTACCCCATATATGGGGTAGTTTGTTACAGGAGGGGTAGTTTGCTACAGCTTGTGGGGCATTTTGTTGCACTAAGAATTTGCTTATTAAGTGAGACGTGTTTCCCACTTAAGTGGGCAAGTTAAGGGGGAAGCCTTACTACTATTATCCCACAAAGCTACTGTAAGGATCCTCTTTAGTCATTCTCTAATGGCATTGCCACGTTTCGTTATTCGTTTGTAATTTTGAGGCATTTTTCTGAAATAAAAAAGGTAGAAGGTCATTCAGTGAGGTAATATGATCCCAGGTCTTCCCGGCACTGCTGACTTCTTTTGTTTTATAAGAAACTATCTTATCTTTTGTCTAGACTATGCTGATTTCTGCGATTTGGCGCTAACGTGTGTTACGTGAGCTTTTAGATTATGGGCGCGGATATTCTTTTGTGAACGACAACTGAATATGGATGACGGTTTATATAAACGCTTGTACAGGCCTATTTTAAATTCTAAGTTCCTTAAAGTGAAAAAGTTCTCATTGTCATTGTTAGGCTAGTTTTATTTTCCATAAACTGGGTATAATCCGCCTGCTGAAGATCATTTGCCAATTTAGGTGATGCTTCAGGAATGGGATTATATGCGAGCTACTCCTGTTCTCTGAACAAAAACATATTTCGATTATTTAAACAAAAACACATTAAACTTAGTTGACTGAACAAATTAAGTATTAATCGTGCACATCATCCAAAAGTCTTGTCACCGGTACTCCAGCGTGTCGCATGAAGTCAGGTCTCACTCCGTGATCTCGTACTCCTGAATCAGCTAATCCCCATGGCATCACAAGACTAGGCTACTTAGTAGTTTATCTTGCAATCAAGCTTATCAATCAATGGAACAAAATCTGAATATCATTGCAGAACTCATCGTGTATGTAGTGGGCTGTAACTTCGAACTTCGAAAGGTCCACGGCGGCGTCGAGGCGACGGCATGCCCTTTGCATGGAGTCGATGTAGAACCATAAATCCAGCTTAAAGTGTGGCTTTTTTTTTTTTTTTTTTTTGCTTGTGCGTTCACAGGTTTAAAAAGAAAGGATTAATATCGCAGATAATTTTGCAATTTGATATGAGCGGGACTAAGTTATCCTAGTTCTTATACTCACAGGATAGTAGAATTAAAATTGGGCTGTCACGCAGATGATTTGATACAATGCGTAAACTATCATTTTAATGTATTTAGTTTAATTTATTTACAATCTTTTGCATACAAATTGCCTAGCGGTCACATCATGATTTGGAATTCTAAAATGCTTTTTTATATAAGAAGGAAAAAGTGCCATACAGACACCATACGGAAGCGATGTTCATTTCAGTAAAGTATTCGCACAGCAACATTTGAATGCTTTGGCTGACAGACCGTACCCCGGTACCATCGAATCACAATTTATCTCCGGTCCTGAGTGTGAAATGTGTTAAAGCATCTTATCGAACTCGATGAAAAGTGTAAGCTTATAGCGGAAGATTGACGATCGGTAAAGATATAGGTCTAATCTTGAAACTGGAGATTTGGTTGGATTTTTAAGTCGACGTGAAAACTGTCGTTTAATAGGCATGTACCTTTCAATATACTTCTAAATTCTGCAGGATGGGAGACAGGGAATTTTTTTCTCGTAAGAGGGAAATATTTACGCATGTTGGTGTAAATTTTGCGAAGTGGAGAGCAGATTCATTTTGTAACGCGAGAGAGGGTAGCTGCGTTAATTTTTGGATGCCGTCTGGTCAATAATGAACGCATGCTTGTTCATTTTTGAATGCAAAATGAACGCATGCTCATTCATTTTTGAGCACGAACGGAGACTTGTTCATTTTTGAATGCCAGTTCAAATTTGAATGCGTTCAGTATATTGACAAGCTCCCTTAGGGCCTGGATAGAAGCAAGCACGAAGGAAAATTTATATCGGTTTTTGGTGGCTAAGGGAGCAGATAGGCGAAGGCCAGAGGGAAGTAGCTTATATTCTGAATGCAGAGGGTGGGACTCATCTGTGCGGATGGACTTAGCCTTTTTCCAGCACTTGTTTTTTATAAATGTCATCTAAGCTGTTGAAGTTTGCTCCAACTATTTTTGAGGCCACTTTGACAATCCTCCTGGGGGAGTTCTTGTCTTTATTTCAGAGGTTTCCGTACCAGCAAGTGATGGAAAAGGTGATTACAGACTCAATAAAAGCAGAGTGAAACATTTTCATAAGTCTTATCGACCTGAAATTTGGCAAGCTTCCTAAGACAGAAGAGCCGCTGCTGTCCTTTTTTGCATAGTAGTACACAATTTTGATCAAATTTCAATTTGTTATTGAATGTGGTACCAAGGTATTTATAGTGGGAGACCAGGGCCCGTATTCACAAAGCATCTTAGCGCTAAAAGTGGTCCTAACTGCCAGATTTAGGAGAAGCTCCTACGAAAAATGGGCGTGTCAGTCGCAAATTTAGGACTCCTAATTATTTTTACTAAGTGTTATTCACAAAGCATTTTCAGCCTAAAAGTAGCTCCTAAGTCTGGGAGAGCTTAAAAGTAGTCAAGAGGACTCCTAACTCGCTAAAACCTATTTGCAAAGAATCGGAAAATGACTGCTGCTGTTGAAAGATGGAATGACTTGGAAATTCTGAATGATGCGCAGCAGTTGAAAAGATATCAGATCGACTGTGGAGGGATTTTATTTCTTGTTGACTTGGTGAGCGAGAGAATTACATCTCCGACCATGAGAAACAACCCAATAAGCCCCGAAATAAAATGTTTGACAACACTTCGTCACTTGGCCACCGGAAAACTGCAACTTTTCAACGCGGACAATTTAGGGATTTCACAATCATCTGTCAGTTGCTCAATTCAACAAACAATGCACTCTGTGAACCCCATATCATCCGACAGTTTATCCGGTTTCCAATGGACTTTTGCCAGCAACACAGAATCAAACTTGAATTCTCAGGTATGCCCGGTATCATCGGTGCAATTGACGGGACCCATATTTGAATTATTTCTCCGACCCAAGGTGAAGAGGTATTTGTAAACAGAAAAAAGTTCATTCCATCAACACCCAGATAGTTTTTGATGCCGAATACAATATTTTGGACATTGTTTCGAAATGGCCAGGATCCACGCACGACTCTCACATTTTAATGGAAAGCGGCTGATGCCAATTATTTGACAGGCAATATGTGCCTGCGGGATGCCACTTGCTAGGGGACAGTGGCTACCCCTGCAAACCTTGGCTCTTGACCCCTTACCTGAATCCACAACTGGGACCACAACAAAATTATAACAGGTAGGTCATTGTTGCTATACCCTACATTGGCATAGCACATGTGAAGATGGCATAATACTGTAAATTACAAACATACTGAATAGGGCTGCACGATAAACGGAATCGCGGTTGTCGCAAGCGCAATAAAAGTAACTGCCACTATGAGGCAGACAGACGTGCTTGCTTATTACCTTTTCTATGACACTTACCTAATGCGGTCATTTGAAATGCTTCCGGGAAGAAAACTGTGATTTGAAGTCCGCTAATTACCAGCGAAGTTGGACAGCTTCCTTCACTTTGGCATAATTAGCTTACCTTAAATCAACTCCCGTGTACTTTGCCTAACTTGCGATCAAGCCGTTTATTCAGCCAACTGACTGATCAAAACCAAAATGTGGCCTATAATGATTAAGAGGAGATAATGAGAAGCAGACGGACCTAACCAGGCTGCTGTGTTAGATTGAAAGAATGTCAATAATCTGAATAGACAGCAGACCTCTGAATTCCACCTCTCGTAGAATTTTTACATATCATTATACAGATTTCTTAAAAATAAACCATTTTAAGATGGCCTTGGTTTTTCAGCGTTTCAAAATATACATGAAGGGGAAAATTTTGTAAAGCATATCGAACGTGAAAGTGAAAAATTATTTTCGCATTGCACGCAATAGACAAATGCAGCGAAGACTTGGCAAACACATTCAGGCAAACGCAAATTTAGAGCATTTTTTATTTGATAATTGAACAAGATTTCAAATAAAGTAATTAATGGCTGTTTATTTTGGTTGCTTTTGAGCGTCTAAATAGCCTAAATTGAAGGTGGAAAACATTTTGTTTAAGCGTGTCGAACGTGACTTGTAGAAATTGTAATTGCATTAGCACGCAGCGCGACCAAACGTAAAACGAGAAATTGTCCCGCAAACACATTCAGGTAAATTACGTGCTGAACAAAGCAAAATTAAGGTCTGCAAAATAATCATCCTCTACCCGACAATTGCTCTCACCCCCTTCCCACTTGCTTTGCTCAATTTGCAATCAAACAGTTGATTCACTCAATTAACGATTTAAATTGGTAGGCAGTCTGATTTATTTGAATTTGTTGTGTTTAGTTCATTTTGAAATTTAAATGACCATGACACATGACAGATTTGCCTGAATTTGTTTGCTAGATTATTTCTAGTTTTACATTCGACTGCGCTGCGTGAAATGCATTAACAATTTACATGTGACGTTCGATACGCTTTAACAAAATGTTTTCTACCTTCACTGTTGGCTATTAGACGCTCAAAAGTCACCAAAATCAAGAGCTATGAATTATTTTATTTTAAATTAATCTTGTTCAATTATCATATAAAAAATGCAAGAAATTTGCGGCACCGATTCGCCTGAACTTGTTTGCCAAGTCTGCGCTGTATTTGACTATTGCGTGCAATGCGAAAATAATTTCTCTCTTTCACGCTCGAGATGCTTCACAAAATGTTATCCACTTTGTGTATGTTTTGAAATGCTTAAAAACCAAGGCCATCTTGAAATGGTTTATTCTTAAGAAATCTTTTTAATAATATGTAAAAATTCAACGAGAGGTGGAATTTAGAGGTCTGCTATTTATTCAGATTATTAACATTCTTTCAATCTAACACGGCAGCCTGGTTAGGTCTGTCTGCTTCTCATTATCTCTTCTTAATCATTATTGGCCATATTTTGGTTTTGATCAGTCAGTTGGCTGAATAAATGGCTTGATTGCAAGTTAGGCAAAGTACAGGGGAATTGATTTAAGGTAAGATAATTATGCCAAGGTGAAGGAGGCGGTAGAACCTCGCTGGTAATTAGCGGACTTCAAATCACAGTTTTCTTCCCGGAAGCATTTCAAGTGACCGCATTAGGTAAGTGTCATAGAAAAGGTAATAAGCAAGCACGTCTGTCTGCCTCATAGTGGCAGTTACTTTTATTGCGCTTGCGATAACCGCGATTCCGTTTATCGTGCAGCCCTAATACTGAACAACAAAAGAAGCGAAAGTTAAAGACAGACCAGAAAATAAGTAGACGCGCAATTATTATAGGCCTAGAAACTCAAATTTATTACCGGCATGTGAACATTTACATTCATTTCACCAAACTTTTCTTTGTTTTCCCACACGGAAAGAACCTATATAAACATGTAGGTTTTAATATAGGGCCAGATATAGGTTTTGCATATATGCGACATACATAAAATTGGCCGTTTTCATATATTATAGGTACATATATGTACCTATAATATATGAAAATATATGAAAAAATAATATATGAATATATATAAATGATATATATAAAAATATATGAAAATGGCCAATTTTATGTGTGTCACATATATGCGAAACTTATATGTTGCCCTATATTAAAACTTGCGTGTCTGTTTTTAATTTGGCATCTCCAATCCCACCCTAAATTGGGATTTTCTATGAGGACACTATATATAAGTACTTAGCCTTTTTTTCATATGCAGCTCCATGCCATTAAGTCAGGTGCGTGTACACAGTCTACAATAGGCCTTTGAAATCCATGCCCATTAGTCACTGCTGCTTATGCAATCAGCAAGTGACACTTTGTAAGTTCAGAGTGAGAGCGGTGGATACTCAACGAAGGACGACGTAAGAATCTTCTTAATGAGGGCCCGTCTGCCCAACAGGAGACGCCTAGGGGAACTCTAATCTACATAACCCTTCCCAGCAGGCCCTTCCTAATTTGCATCCCTGTAGTGCACTGGCCAATTGCGCACTACTTCTGAAAAGAGCTGCCGACCACTGCTGGTTGATACGAGGAGGGGATTAAAACCTATATGTTTATATAGGTTCTTTCCGTGTGGGAATTTAAGAATCCTTGTTATTTCATCCCTGTAGGTAAAAGTCTGGGACCTTTAATAGCTATACAAGCATCTCAGATGAAAGACAAGTGTCTGTTCATTAAAACTGTGAACAGAAATGTAGACTTTGTCTTCAAATTCATTAACCACAGTGAAATGCTCAAATAGATGTGGGGATGAAATGACTTTTGAAAGGCATGTTTACTTGAATGTATGTTCTTCTATGTACTTTTATTTTGTTATTTTTGTTTTATTTTGCTACATTTAGACTAAGGACGTCTGAGCCATATTCGTCTAGAAACTGCATTACAGACAAGATAGAAAACATTGCATTTGGTGCATGTAACAGTGTAGTGTATTACCTTTCAGTGGATGTGTATGAGCTGTAATGATGTGAATCCAATTTTATCTAATGTGGTGAATCTGGCAGTGACTTAAAGGGGTAATAAGCTGAATCGTTTCACCGCTAGGTTTGCTGTTGTGCGCTGCCTGTAGACCAAAACAAAGTGTGTCATGAGCCACACCTCCCTCTACCTCTGCTATTCGGCAGAATGAAGGGCCAGTTTAAGTTTCCGCAACATTATTACTCAGTACATCGAACCTGAAATGCTCACGAAACTGCAGATTTGTGCTAATTGCAAATGTTAGCTGGCTGCCAGGCTACTCACCTAACACAACCGTAACGCCTGGCCCATTGCTGGGACCGAGCCGCTAACAACTCAAGCTCCGGACATTAACCCATGCTACAATTGTAACATTAAATTTAATTGAATCGACATAGCGACATGTGCCTAACGTTACTGTAACACTAATTAAAGCAGACATTTGACTTTATGTTGTTACTTACCTGTCCAGGAGAAGAAGAGCTAGCGCTGAGTCAAATTGTTGCCCCTTCAGCTCTCGCAGCGCTCTCCACCTTGGAAATACAAGGCCAATATTAATCCGGGTTCTGTCCCTTTCTTTATCCGACAATTTCTTCGCCAACGACCGTTGTTTCTTTAGAAGTAATTTCGGATCCTGCTCGTCTTCAGGTGAACGTTTCGTTCCGCTCTCTGCCATTTCGCTTTAAAAAAAAAACGCGCTGCCACTTCTCACTGGCTGTATGAATGCATTCTCGGGAAGGAGGAGGCAGCAATTCTGCTCACTGGCTGTATGAATGCATTCTGGGGAAAGAGGAGGCGGCGATTCAGCTCACTGGCTGTATGAATGCATTCTTGGGAAGGAGCAGGCGACGATTCACTTGAACGTACATGAACGCGCGGCCGGACCGGGCATGTAAACAAGGGGCTTGAGATCAACACAGAAAGCGGGTGTGTGACGTCCTGCTATACTCCAGATGAAATTACACCTCTCGTTCTTCACATAGCGATTTTTAATTCCTTCAATTTACAAATGATGCATTTTCACTTATTGCCCCTTTAAACTTGAAAAAAATGCTTAATTGATGAAATAAACATAATCAAACCATTTTGTATTTATACATTTTCTTCTCTTCCACAATACGCAACTCAATCTTCATAGAATGGAAATAAGTATGGTCAAGAAAGAATTGATGACCTTGTTATTGTTAATGTTTCAGGAAAAAAAATTTAACAAATAGTATTAAATATTTGTGTTGATATCATAGCTTTTTGTCTCCTCTCACTTGCCATAGTTAATAATGACTGGTTTACACATAACATGCTGTTGTCACATGTCAACATGTATTTAGGATCAAATGTGATGCCAATTTCACGTGCTCACATGCGATTAATAAGTTATTGCGTGAAATTCTTGTTATTTCTGTAAGGGACTTTGGACCAATATGCAGATATTACCTTGAGAATAAAAATATGAGCTAGGCATCATGTATGACAGTCGCAAAAGTGAGATATGAGCTATACAATAGGTATGACAAACAGAACCCGCCACTGGGTATATGAACTATATAGGAGACATGTACCTTGTATGTACATAGGGCCTATATATGAATGTAAAGAAGCGATACAGGAGACCTATATGCCCTGTATATGCACATATATGTACCTGAATTTAGCCTATATGCGGCCTAAATGCGGCATATATGCAGCATATATGCCGCATATAGGTTGCATATATGCGCATATATGTTCATATAGATTCTTTCCATGTGGGTTGCAGTCACTTTGACTGAGTAACCGTAAGAGTACATTAACTAACTAGCAAACTTGCGTTTCTTTTGTTGCTCGGTATATTTAGACTGCTGTTGTCTTTTTCATGGTGCATGTTAGAGCACACAAGACGACACGCGGTGTGGTGGAGCGCGGTATTGGGCAGCTGAAGCACTGGTTTCATGTGCTGCGTGCGTCTCAGCCCAGAGAGAGCCGCAAAGTAATTACAACATATGCCATCCTTCACAATTTATGCCAACAAAGAAACATACCTCAACCGGATGATGATGGTTCTGCCAACAGCGGTGATGATGAGGATAATGTCGAGGAGGATGACAATATTTGCAACATTGCTGAACAAAGTGGACTGACAGTTAAGGGCAAGCAAACTTGAACGGCCCAACATTTAAATGATCACAGCATATTCCCATTGGGTAATAAGTTGCCAGTTATTGGGGCAAATGACGCGTTTCATTATTGCCTCGTTTTATGCTTTTGGCGTTTTTAAAACTATCTCTTTCCTATGTATGTTTATTTGCCTCGTGCATGATGTGTGGGTACTGCGCATAGTGCATTTTCAGGAGTGCTGAACATGTTATTATTTTATGGGACAGACCAGCCGCTCTGACTATTTCCTCATTTTTTTTTTTTCCATGGGTTGTATGTGGGATATTTTTTTCAATGGGCCGCCCTGTCACCAAACAACCAATCACCGTGCTCATTGTCCTAAGGCTCGTGCATGAGAATTGATGTCATCGATAGCAACGGAGATCTACTCCCACCTATCTCAGAGCTACTCCTAATTTAGGAGTTACCAGTTTTCTTAACTAAAAGTTGCTCTCAGTGGCTTTGTGAATAACTTTTAAGGTTTTACTCCTACATAAAATATTTTAGCGTGACTTAGGAGTACTCCTAGTGGTAAGATAAGATGCTTTGTGAATACAGGCCCAGGTCGACTGACTGACCGTGAACTACACTGCATAAAGGAGCTGGGGAGGTTCTTCTAAAATCAACATAGATCTCTTTTGTTTTAGCGACGTTGATTTTAAGAAAGGCTTTGTCGCACCAAGATAGAAAATCTTTAAGAACTTGACCATGCTCAACGTCATCATCTCTGAGCAGGCTGACGATTACCGAGTCATCCGCGCACTGATGAATCTATCAGCGTGGTGGCTGACACAGTCGTTTGTGTATAAGATATACAAAAAAGCAGATAAAACATAGCCCTGGGGTGAGCTGGTGGAAGATGTTAAAAAGCTAGATAGTGTTTCATTACTCTTACTTGTTGAAGTCTATTTGTAAGAAAATCAAGAATCCAACTAACAATATATGCATTCAAACGAAAGAAATTGGTTAGCTTTTCGGCAAGGGCATGAGGCTGGATCGTACTGAAAGCTGATGAGAAATCAATGAAAAGCAGCCTGGCTTGACTCTTACTCCCCTCTAACAGTGCTTAAGAAGGTTGAGCAAGGTGATAGTGGCATCTTGAACACCTCCTTTAGTTCTGTATGCAAATTGAAGAGGGTCTAACAGACCCTCAGTTTTAACCAGGAGCTCAGCTTTGACCAGTATCTCAAATTGCTTCATGAATAGTGAAGTTAAGGCAATGGGCCGAAGGTCATTTAGTGACTTTGGATTGGTTGTATTGGCAACAGGCACTATTGTAGACTGTTAATGAAGAGAACGAAAGACCAGCACTTAAGTGTCCTTTTTATATTTATTGTGCCAAGCCAGCAGGCCCAAAAATACGACGTTTCAGCACAAAGCTTTCATCAGGTTGCGAATGTAGGCGGATATTCCATCATATTTTATAGGCGTAATCCGGATATCCTGTGCCGGAAATCACAATTACATGTATAATTAAACTCATTAAACAAAAAGAAAGAAAAAGAAAAATAAATCCTATATAATTGTAAATGCTTTCACAATTGTAATGTCACAGACATAGTGTCAATATATAATTAGATGAAAGTGAGATACATCCAGATCTCTTTTATGACAATCACCGGAACTGCCCTTTGCATAGTACATTTTCTTTAGAAACCAAATATGGTGTATTGATCTATAATCCACCTACCAAAAAACAAGATGCGCAGCTATACCAGTGAAGAGATTAATTAATTAATACCTAAAGTTCAAGCCCACACAATCATCAATATGTATCACTGATCCAGTTGTATACCGAACACAATAAACATGTTAAAGGAAACAACTTAATAATTCTTCATTTAGACCCCATGGATATTCGGTCTGTAAAGAATGAATCCAAAACGCCTCCCTCTGGAGTAAAACCCTATCCCTGTTGCCCCCCCTCCTCAGTGGAAGAACTACCTCAATACCTTGAAACCTTAATGTACATACATCATGCCCCAACAGATTGAAATGTCTTGCTACTGATGATTTCTCATCCTTATTTCTGATGTTACTCTTATGTTCACCAATACGAATCTTAAGTTCTCTTTTAGTTTTACCAACATAATAATACCCACAAGGACATTTCACATGGTATACAACATATTTTGTTTTGCATGTGATTGTACTCTTAATCTCAATCGGCTTACCAGAATGTGGATGATGAAAAAAATTACCTTTTATCATGGCATTGCAATGTAAACATTTAGAACAAGGGAAATTGCCCTTTGGTATTTCACTTAAAAAATGTTGAGGACGTCCATAACAATCTGCTCTCACTAGTATATCTCTCAAATTCGAAGCTCTTTTGTACGCAAACATTGGTAGTTCTTTAAATACATGTCCAACCTGAGGGTCGCTAGATAATATATGCCAATATTTCTGAACACAATTCTTAATCTCAGTAGATACAGGGGAAAAGGTGGTAACAAAAACCAAACGATTTTTTTTCTTTTTAGAAGTTTTGGTAATCAGCAAATCATTCCTAGATATCTGCCTTACTTTGTTAAGATTGGCCTCCAAAATATTATGATCATAACCTTTAGCTCTAAACCGAGCACATAATTCTGCAGCCTGTTCTTCAAAAGCTCTATCAGTATTGCAAATTCTTCTAACTCTTCAAAGTTGACTAAAAGGCAACCTTTTTTTCAAACCCACTGGGTGATAGCTAGAAAAATCAAGGAAACTATTTCCATCTGTTTTTTTCCTATATACCTTAGTTTCCAAAGAATTTGCCTTATTTACATATACATCTAGAAATGTTACTGCATCCAAACTACTATCTAAAAAGAATTTTATTGAGGGTAATCTAGAATTCACAAAGATTTTGAACTCCTCTAACTGTTCACTCGACCCTGTAAAAATAAAAAACACATCGTCGATGAATCGATACCAACACTTCAAGTAAGACCCAAACGGGTTATTGTTATAAATGAAATCTATTTCAAATTTGCCCATGAATAAATTTGCGTAGTTGGGCGAACAGGGGCTGCCCATACTCACGCCTAGACACTGTAAATAATAAGACTCCTCAAACTTAAAATAATTGTGATTAAGAATGAATTCAGCAACATTTATTAAAATGTCAATGGAGGGTGCCTGTTCCCGTCGTCTGTCCAAAAAATGTCTCACGGCTAAAATCCCTTCTACATGAGGCACCTGCGTATATAGACTAGTTACATCCATGGTGCACAATATGTCACTCTCTTGGATACTGCCAATATCGTTCAACTTATTTAAAAAATCAGTGGTATCTTTCAGATACGAAGGAAGTTCTAGTACCATGTCTTTAATAAGTCCAAATATTGGGACATATGTTCAGTGAGGGACTGTATGCCACTTACTATTGGACGACCCGGAACAGGCTCCTCGCATGACTTATGTATCTTAGGTAAGGTGTAGAACAAAGGGCGAACAGGATGCTCCTGAAACATAAAGTCAAACTCATTTTGTGAAATCAATGCACCATTCAAAGCACTTTTCAAAAATAGCGATAATTCTTCAACAAACTTCAGCGGAGGATCACCTTGTAAGGGAACGTAATAGGCTGAATTGCTCAATTGTCTCAATATTTCTGTTCTATATGCTTCCTTGCTTTGGATAACAGTTTTGCCCCCCTTATCAGCGCTCCTAATCACAATATTAATATTGTTTGACAAAGACTTCAGTGCTGCTCTCTCAGCCAAAGTAATATTCGAAAACAATTCCTTCTGAGTATGGGTTTGTACCTTACTCGCCACTTCCTGTTCAATAAGCCGACAGAATGTGGCCACGGACGAATTTAGCACCGGAGGAATAAAGGTGCTCTTAGCTTTTAAAGTTTTCACAGTTCCAACAGGTGCAGGCGATGTAGAACCACCACCCGCACCTTGAAAACAAGTTGTTACATTAATGTCTTTTTCAAAAAAAGCTTTCAACTTCACCGATCTCAAAAACTTAAAAGTCTCAAGTCTGGTTTTAAGTGAATCAGTGTTGGCGGAAGGTACAAATGATAAACCTCTAGAGAGAATGGACATTTCGACCTCTGTCAAGGGTCTGTCAGAAAGATTAACTATTTCTGCCTCGGTTTTCTCCTCTCCCGGCTGTTGATGACTCGTGCCTTGCGTCTTCTCCCCCCTCTCCTTGTTGGTCTCTTGTGGCCCTTCTCGTGTAGTAGCCGCCGACCGGTTTCTCCAAAAAATGACTACGTGCACCCAAAGTCTCGTTGCTAGATTCACTCTCCGTGAATAGCTCACTCGGCATACCGCCAACATCACGTCTCCGTCCACGGTATCGAGGTTTCACTCCCTCCGAGCCCAACCATGGATAGACTCGTTCATTCTTGTAATCAAGTGTATCACGTCAATACTTATTCATTTTTATTTCAGTTATTTATTTCTCGTAATTAAGTTTAAGTGCAGTTGTTTTCTCTTCAATTTCTAGTCTTTGTTGTTCTTCTAATTTTTCTTCCATCTCGTTCCGTAACTCAGTCAATTCAGCCCGAGTCGTTAACAGTTCACAATTCACATGTTGTATAACAAGAAGCATCAAGTCAAGGGAACAACGATTAAAAACTTCACACCATTTGGTCTTTCCTTCTCTTCATTGACTGTATTTGGGACCCTGCGCCAGGAGAGGTTTCGTTTTTGCGGAGTGTGCACACTGTTTGGATTTTTCGACTATTGTAGACTGTTTCCACAAGGATGGCACCCTCTGTTGGGAAAGAGATAAATTAAAAATGGGGCCAAGCTGGTCAGCACAAGTTTTTAGCAGGTGGCCGCTAATATTGTCAAGTCCAGGACTTTTCCTGGTTTTACACCTTTTAAAACCCCTGATCACATCTTCTACTTCAAAGAAGGGAGCGTGGGGAGGGGCCGACAGGGGGCTGTTTTTAATCTCAGCATGGTTGTTGCTAAAATCATGAACGTCAAATCTAGTGTAGAAGTCTTTAAGGCACTGAGCCAGCTCCGCATCTGATTTACAGCCGTTAAGCTGAACTTTCTTTCTGTCACATTCTTTTATCCCAGTGATCATTTTCATGCTGGCCCAGGCAAAGCAAGGATTATTTATTTTCAGCTGAGGCTCAATTTTATCTTTATATTTTCTTTTACAGGCCCAGATCTCGTGCTTAATTTCTTTCTGAATCTTATTTAGGTCAGGTCTGTTTCCTTCCCTGAAAGCTTTCTTTTTCTTATACAAAAGCTCTTTAAGTGACTTGGAGACCCATGGTTTGTTGTTGGGAAAGGATTTTACAGTTTTCACTGGGATAATACAGTCTTCACAATATGAGACCCAACTACTCACAACAATAGTTAGTTCATCCACGTCAACAGAAGATTCTTTAAACATCTCCCAGTGTGTGGCCTCAAGAAAGTCCTGCAAAGTGAGGCAAACATTTTCATTCCAGTCTTTTACACAAAAATTTTTCACTTTTCCTCGCTTCAGTGCAGTCCGGTAAACAGGGATGAGCTGTATACAATTGTGATCAGATGTGCCCAGAGGCGGGAGGGGGATGGATTTGAATGCACCTTTGATATTGCCATAACATAGGTCCAAGGTTTTGTTAAATCTGGTGGGGCATGTGATGTACTGATGGAAGTCTCTCAAGGTGTTTTTCAGGGTGCAGTGATTCATGTCACCAAGAATGATGTTAGGTGCGTCCGGGGAAATTGATTGTAGCCTTTGTGTGACTTGATGTATGAGCTCACAAGCATTGTTCTCGTTTGGCCTAAGATGTATGAACACAAGTATTACAAATATCTGGGGAAATTCCTAAGGCAGATACGGAGGGCGCAGTGAGACAGAGAGCAACTCTATGTCAGCAGTACAAAATTTCTCTCGGATGATGACATTTTTGCACCAGCGTTCATTAATGTGCATACATACACCCCCACCAGTTACCTTGCCTGTTGCCACGGCATCTCTATCCAGTCAGATGGGCGCACCAAATCCATCTATGACTAGGTCCCTGTCTGAGTCTCTGTCTGACAGCCAGGTCTCAGTGAAGGCAAGGATACAAGCATATCTGAAGTCGTGGTTATAGCGAGCTTGCGCTTGAAGTTCATTAGTTTTATTCCGCAAGGACTAAGCGTTCAAAAGAGTTATTAAGATAACATAACATGAATGGCGAGAACAGGCCGTTCAGCCCAACTAGGCTAGCCAGTTTCTTTATACTATTGTGAATATATCATTTCAATTACTCAATGACTCAATGGTATCTAGCTTTAAGTCAAGCCTGCTCTTGAAAACTCTCAAGGTCTCTGCCTCAACAATATGGTCAGGCAAGCTATTCCACATCGAAATTACTCTTTGGGTGAAGAAATATTTCCGAATATCAGTGCTAAATTTACCTTTGGTCAACTTCCATTTGTGACTCTGAGTTCTACTAACAACACTTGGTCGAAGGAATCCTACATAATTCACTTTGTTAATCCCTTTAACATATTTAA
Organism: Gymnothorax javanicus; assembly: GCA_029692085.1. Taxonomy (NCBI): domain Eukaryota; kingdom Metazoa; phylum Chordata; class Actinopteri; order Anguilliformes; family Muraenidae; genus Gymnothorax; species Gymnothorax javanicus. The sequence continues at coordinate 66,816,059 of CM056200.1, forward strand.
AAACCTCAATCAGATCACTCCTAAGTCTCCTTTCCCTAAGACTAAAGAGATTAAGGATCTTCAGCCTCTTCTCATAGCTTTCATCTTTCATACCTGGAATTAGCTTAGTGGCTCTTCTCTGAACTTTTTCTAGAGCCTCTATATATTTTTTAAAGTATGGTCCCCAGGACTGTACACAATACTCCAGATGTGGTCTGACGAATGTGTTGTAAAAAGAAGCATCACCTCTTTGGATTTGTACTCAATACTTTTGGCAATGTATCCCAGCATCCAATTGGCTTTTTTTAACTGCTACGGCACAATGGCCAGAGCCTGTGAGGGTTTGGTCAACAATCACTCCCAGATCTTTTTCGTGTGGAGCACATTCCAGTTTTAAACCTCCCATGAAGTAATCCTGTGTAATGTTTTTATTACCTACATGTACAACTTTACATTTCGCTACATTAAATTTCATTTGCCACATTTCTGCCCAATTCTGGATTCTATCCAAATCATCCTGAATCACTTTAGTGGACTCTAAACTATTTGCCAAACCTCCCAACCTCCTAATGGTAGCAGGATGCGGGAGAGCGGCTGATTTCTCAGCCTCAGACGAACACCTCCTCTTCTTCCTCGTTTCCTCGTCTTTCGGGAGCCACCTCCGGGAAAACCTCGAGGCCTGGTCCCCTGGACCCGGAATTCATTCAGGTTTGGTGGTTCGAGGTTGGCTGGAGGGTTGTGTGTATTCCACTGAAGGAGCAGCTCTTTACTGTACTGGACTCTGGTGGGGCAATCGGTAAGTAGGAGCACATGTCCGGTATTCCAGGCTAGGAACGTAAGCCAAGTTAGGATAATAGCGAAAAGATCCATAGTGTTCCTCGAGAGAGAAGTCCTTCGGGTAGTAGCACTCCAACAACTCCTAGGAAGTTAGGCTGCCAGGCTATCTCGGAGAGCGGAGTTCAAACCAATCCAACAATCTATGTTACTGCATGTCTAACAAGTTTGAAACGTATAGGCAAATGAAGCATGAGCGCTAAAAACTCGAACACATTTAACTGTTTCCCGAGATACTTAGGAAAAGCACTGTAAAATGACGAAAAATAAGACAAACATACACCTCCGTTCACAGCTGCTGCTGGTCAACTCCTCTCACACTTTTTGAGGGATTTTCATGAAACTTTCCAAAATTATAAACACTTATTGGTTATGCGCATATCGCATTTTTGTCGCGCCGAACTATTTAACCGAGTTACTGCCCTTGACGTTAAATGGTGACTTATTGTATATTCTTGGGAGGGTGTTTATGTTCTGAAATAAATTCCTCCCACATTTTTTGAGGGATTTTCATGAAACTTCACAAAAATTATAACCACATATTGATTATGTGCATATCGCATTTTTAGGGCCCAAGCACTGAATGACGTGAGGACCCTATAGTAATTGGAGTGATTATTATTATTATTACCATTATTATTATTTCTGCAAATTAATCGCATTTCTGAGGGTCTAAACATGTTCAGAAACTCATTTAAATTGGCACACACATCAAGCCTAACTTTTTTTTTTAAGTTTTTTAAATGGGCGTGGCAAACTGGCTCCGTAGTGCCCCATACAAAATTTCAACGAAGCAGCCCTTGCATTATGTTTTACATAGATGAATGAAATTTGGTGGGCATGTCCACCATGCCAGCATTTAAAACACTTCTTCTGGTGGTATGACCTAAACCCAATGTGAAGTCAGCCATTTTGATTTTACTGAGCGGTTTTTGTGCGATTTTTTCCATTTCCATGCATCATATTTTAACAAACTCCTCCTTGAGATCCTCCAAGTGACTTCCAATTCGGTGTGGGTCATCTCAAGACCTTTATAATGCTAAATTATGAAGCTTTTGAGTTTTGTTGATTGGACTTGACATGGCAGGCTAGTGAATTTGCATGTTTCGCCATGAAACAGGAAGTTGTTATAACTCAAGCATACTCCATCCGATCTGCCTAAAACTTCATGTGCTTGATAATACTTCCATTCTGAAGACATCCATTTGCCAATAATGAGTTTCATACATAGGGCCACCTACTGGCCACAGGAAATACCATGTTTTCTTCTTTGGCATACTTCTCCATGTGTGTTTTCCAGATCCACTTTAAATGTGGTCAGGAAAGCCTTCAGACCTTGATGATACTCTATTGTGAAGATTGTCAGTTTTCATCAAACATCGTTGCCGTGGCAGGGCATGATTCGCCATAAAACAGGAAGTGGCCTTTTCAAATGCAAGGGAAGCTTAAAAACTCACAAAATTTGGCGCACACATAAAGCCTAACACACCTTTTTCTATGTTACAGGCGTTGCACATGGGCATGGCTGAGAGTGTTGCTCTACACAAGTCACTATGTACCTGTGTGGATGCCAACATGCCTCTTGCTGGAATTCCAGGTTAAAATGAATTTATATTCAAGTATGCGAATCACAAAATGTATGGCAGAACTTGGTGGGAAAAATTACTATTAATATGCAGATTTTCCACAGGATCCCATGTTAAAGAACTTCCTTTTCCACCCCAAAGATGAAGGAAAGCATCAGTGAATCAAATGGGGACATCGGTAACTCTACTTTCTTCATTTTCGCATGCCAAGCAAACCAATAAACCCATGCAGCGAGGTGCTTCGCTGGCACCTCAGTTAAACCCATGAAATCAATAAATAGAAATTCATAAAGTAATGGCTCTCCACTACCTGTGAAATCACGCCATAAGCGCATTAATCACTGTCTCTCAGCCAAATGGAGCTTAAAGACATCATTTCTGCAACCATTTCCAAGTCTCAATTGTCCACATGTAACTACATTTCAGCTCTGTTTTATGTTTAATGAAATATTATTTTCAAACTTACAGTGAGTGTGTTGCCGAAGATTGTATCATTCAGTAAGATTTACATGTCCAATAAGTTCAGATGAACAAACCCAGAGATACTTTCATTAGTTTTATTCGTCAAAGTAACAGGTGATTACAGAGTTGCTGGATGGAAATACTGTGGTACTGACTCCCTTCTGCAGAGATAAAGTTGGGTCCTTAAACAGAATAAAAGGAAAAAACTGCCGTTCATTCCTTGACTAAAGGCCTTGACTTTTCTCCAAAACTGCTCCTATGGTTTACCCCTGCTCTCTCTCTCTCTCTCTCTCTCTCTCTCTCGGTCTTCCTACTTGCTACTGTTCTTTCAATCAGTTCTCTCAGGGTTTTCTTGCAGAAGAGAAATGTGTTCTCATAAGACCTTCTCTCTTTAAATGAAAAATCTCAGTTAAAGTCTATCAAGGACTATCTTGACCTGAGGAGCTGTGAAAGCAACACATTTTACATGATACGGAGGATCTCAGAGGTACTTCCACTCCTCTGAAATCACACAGCATCCAAACACCTGCAGGAAGCTACACTGGTTACCATGTCTCATCTGCATTTTAATGCCAGGCTTCTCGCTCAGCTCGAGAGATAAATGGAGCTGCAGGTATAAGAGCCGCTCATGTGGTTTCTTAGCTTTGATCAAGTGCTCGTGAAGTGAAGATTATAAGCCACAGTGTCCGCTATTTTTATATTTATTTTTTTTTCTCAAGGGTGCAATCAGATAAGTGCAACATACCGGTGCATTTTATCACTATGTCGAAACTTTCTTCCTGTATGAGGCAGGGAAATCGCAGGGAGTGCAGACGCATGTGAATATGTGTTTGTGATCAATAAATGTAGCAGGTATTTCCCTCTCGAGTTATTGGCAAGTACATATTTTACTGTTAGTGTTTGTAATCTCTTAAATATTGTGCAGGCAATTTCATGTCTGGGGTCTTTAGGTCTAACAGCACTTTCATAGCATTGTATTAAATCATTATATCGCATTATTTTTTGGTCCCTGACATAAAGGTTTGATAGGATTTAACTGCTGTACTGGTACAATCTGCAAGTCTCCAGTGCACGAGCATAGCCTGACTCATGCAGGCCGGACATCAGGGTTAAAACTGTGGATTCCACACCATTAGACCCTTGTCTGACCATAGATACCTATGGTACTACATCAGACTCAAAAGTTAATTTACTCCAAAAAAAAAGGAAAAATCAATGTAGCTGCAAAAAAAAAAAATAAAGAAAACTTTAAGTGCTCATGACACAGCAAATAAAGAATAAAAAAAAGAATTTGCAGTAGTAATGTAATGGAAGGTTTGTCTCATAGCAGTTCCAGCCACAAAGAAGTAGTCACAAACTGCAAGAGATTCTAAGTTGTTACTCTAGCGCCACTGCATGAGATTTGTCTCGCCGCGCCATTTTGACTGCAATGTCATCGGCAAAATTCTTGTGAACCCATCTAACGCATTTCAATGCCAGGATATGGCTGGGCAGAGTGAGATATTTTCAGATATGCCAGACTTTTCTTCAGTCATTGATGCTTTTTATTTCGAATTAAAGATCTACAAACCCCAATTCCAATGAAGTTGAGAGGTTGTGTAAAATGTGAATAAAAACAGAATACAATGATTTGCAAATCCTTTTTGACCTTTTTTCAATTGAGCACACGACAAAAGCAAGATATTTAATGTTCAAACTGATCAAACTTGCTAAGAGCTAAGAGCTAATAACTAGAGACAGGCCTTCACAAGCAACTCACTGAGTTAGTTTTCATTTGATGCACTTAACTGAAAATAGCTACTTTTTGGGTGAGGGCATGGACGCATTGAGCAGAAATCATGAGTTCATATGGGTCAAGTTTGGCTCCAAATCATAAAATATACAGTGAGTCAAGAGGTCTTAACATGACTTGATCAGTCCTCTAGAGCGAATATTTGATTCCAGCCCAGGGTCAGAATTGGTGGAGCAATGACCCCCAACCGCAGCACTGCAGGGGTAATCGCCCCAATGCTGCCTTAGTATTCGGTGCCAGAGGCAGCATGTACCATAGACCTAGAAACTCTGGTCCATCTCACTTGTTCTTCGGGATATTTAGATAAACTAAAACTCATCTCTTGCGTATTACTACAAAATCCTGCTTCACAACTTTGCGGCATTTTGAAAAAAAAATCATAAAGACAGACTGAAAGAACAACAGAACTCCAGATGTTTCAATGTGTTTTGCTTGCTTCGCCTGGGAAAATGTCTGTCGCTCACGTCATATCTGCCTTCCTCCTCGCTGGCAACAAAGCATTCACATCACGAGCGGCAAAAACAAAAAAAAAAATCTTTATTTGCAAACATTTGGTTTATTTCACATGGAATGGCTTATCTAATGAAATTTGTTGATATTTTCAGCATTTTCAGTAATAGCTATGATGTGGTGTCATGAGCGCTTTAGTGACTGGGCTTGAAAGGGAAGTTATGAAGAACCCAATTGCCTCTCAGACAGAGCTTCAGGAATCCCTCTGGGGATTGGGGGACCCGTCTGAAGCACAGCCATTTCAGAAGCAGCCCATTAATCAGGCCTTTATTGTGAAGTAGCTTGACGGAAGGCATATGTCAGTCCAGCTGAGCTGGCATATTTTCTGTAGCTTTTTTTTTGCAGCTTCAACACATATCAGTATCAGTTTTTTCTTTTATTGTTGAAAAAAAATAAATCAAAAATCAATCCTTTTCCAGAAATAAATTGAATAAATCTTGCTGTGCTTAAGGCGACAGTTTCATGTTTGGTATCAAGGCTTCGTTGAGTAGGGTCTCATACAGCACTGCCAAACCCAGCAGCGAAAACTTTATCCTTCTCAGAAATAAGACACATTCTTCTGTATTTGTCAATGTCGTGTGGGGAGGGTGTGGTCTTCTGCTGCTGGGCGGAGACCTGACCGCCTGCTGTGATGCAGAATTGGAAATATATGGGCAAAATGTTAACAACGCGCGCTGATTTGTTACTTTGTCCGATTGAAGAGTCCCTGAAATACTCTTATAAGGCAGCAGTGAGCGTGATTGGTCGGGGGGGGGAAGGGAAAGAGTTTGTCTCTCAGAGAGGGGTGCAGTCTATGTACAAGGGCTCAGTGTCACTCAGAGCTCAGAGCTGCAGGTGTTCACATCCACTCAGTGCTGAGGAAAAGTCTGTATGTTTGAGTTGATGAAGATGGAGAGATGTCTGTTCTTCTTCTCTCTCTCCTCCCTGCTCCTGCTCTCCACTGCTGGTAAGTTACACCTTCATCCTTGTCCCCAGCTTCTCGACAGCCAATCAGGGATTGTGGGTTAGAGGGTCAGCGTGTCAAAATGGAGGGTTATAAACAACTTCTAAACACCTGTGATTACTATTGCAACGTGGTCTCTGACAGCTTCTGAACACCTGTGATTAATGTAGCAACATGGTTACAGACAGCTTCTGAACACCATATTACTTCAATAAAAGGGTTACAGGTTGCATCTATGAAGCTGAGATTACAGTGACAGGGCAAAATGCAAACTGTACATGCCAGAGATTACTGTCATAACAGGGTTCTGCGTAGCCTCTAAATGCCAGAAGTAACTGTTGTTACAGGGTTGCAGGTAACCTCTGAACACCAGAGTAACAGGCTTACAGCCAACCACGAAATATCAGATTACTGCAGTAAACTATGGAGGGTATTTTTGGTCATAATCCAAATGAAAATTAAAATTAAAATAATCAGGCCAAAATTAAATGTTAAAAATAAAAAGCAAATTGAAAAACCTAATTAAACATGTAAAATGATAATGTGAAATTACAAAACAAAAATGAAACAAGTAAAATTTCAAATGCAAATACGTAAATGAATAAAACGACAACGAAACGTTAAATTTAAAATGCTAATATGTAAATAGAAATGGTCAAATGGAAAACTTAAATTGTAAAGATGAAATTTAAAATGAAAATTTAAATAGCAATAGGGAAACATCAAATGTAAAACTCAAAATGGGAAATGGAAAGGCTTAAATGGAAATGCTTAAATCAAAAGCTTCAATGGAAAAGATAAAATTATCATTTATTTTTTTATTTATGTTTGCATTTTTCTGTTACCATTTTACATTTGGCATTTTGCATTTGCCATTTTCCATTTTGATTTTCCATTTTCCATTTGGCTTCTCCATTTGCATTTTGCATTTGCCATTTTCCATTTTCATTTTCCATTTTCCATTTGGCTTCTCCATTTGGATTTCTCATTTGGCGTTTCCATTTTCCATTTGCCTTTTCCATTTTCCATTTGGCTTTTCAACCTGTATGCAAATAAGGAGGTGTGGCCCAGAGGTCGGGGGGACGGTCTGAACCAGCCGAGTGCAGTGGCATCTTATGGACAGCAGGGGGCTCCTGACTGCTGAGCCAACCTACAGTCTATGATACAAACTGGCAAAGCAGTATATGTGTCTATGCGGTCCGTGTACCTTTCGGCCATTTGTTTTTCGTTTTGATTAAGGTAATGAAAAAACGGAGAACGAGCTGATTTCCGTTTTTTGTTTTGATGTGGGCAAACCAAAAACGAAAAACGACCCGTCTCCCGATTTTCATTTGGAAATTGGAAATCGAAAAACGGAAAACGAGCCGTTATCTGATTTTCTATTAAATGATTACTAAACAAAAGTCGGGAAACGAAATACAGCCAATATCTTTTAATAGAGCTTGCTCTGACCTGAGCCGGAAGCAAAAATTTTTTCCCCAGTCTGCTAGTAATGGAGGAATGGGTGAAGCTAGATCCGGAGTAGTTCAAGTACGCTGTGCGAGAGTTGACTGAAATCTCGCCGGAAGTGCGACAAGACTAGTCCAGCAGCTGACCTGAAGCGGAATGGACCGTACGTGATGATCTTCCAAAAGGTAAGACGTTTAAAGAATTAGACTGAATATTGTCAGCACATCTGAATTAAATAACACGTACAGTAAAGCGTTTTACTGGATTATTCCCTGCACGATTCTTCAGATATTTAATGTTTACGTTCCCTGCACGATTCTAGAGATATTTAATGTTTACGGACAACAAATTGGGCTACGATACTAGCTAGGTACAGTAAGCGACAGTTACTACCGCTAACCATGAGCATCAGTATACTTAAACTCCGTCATGTCAGTGCCATTTCATCCAAAGACGCGAAATTAGAGGGGAAAAATGCTTCTTAAACGTGATTTTTTTTTTTTTTTTTTGCGGAGTGGGGGGGGGGTGAAATGTTGGAGAAGTAATGTAAATATAGCATCAGACTCGTTATAGCAGTGGATGTGGTGAAGTGAGATTTTCTTTGAGAACAAGGTAGCTAACGTTAGCTGGTGTAAGAAAGTTAACCTTACAGAATAATAAAGAAGAGCCATCGTTTGCTGTGATACATCGCTATTAATATTGATTGTGGGAGCTTTTTTCTTTTTTTAACTTCTATTCAGTTAACTTAGACATGATCTCTTTGAGTGTTTTAGGATTTGTGATTCTGTTGACATTACCTGTCAATATTATGTTGCTGCTCAGCTAATTTTAGATTGATGATTAAGGGAGAGGGAGGCTGGAGGACCAAACAGAAAATTGAAAACAACGTATTGGCCAAATAGCCATCTGTGCTTAATTGTCCAAAATGTTTGGCCTAAGTGGGGAATCTTATTGAATACTAAAAATATTGAGCTGTTCTGTATTTCTTGTCTGAAATACTGCAAAGAACATGATCCAACTTTATGCGAATTCCTGTCACATCTGTAACTGATGCCGTTTGCCATACTTAAACATCAGCAGCAAAAGCTGTTGATCACAGCTACTTGAGTTCCATAACCTAAGTAGGGAAACAAAGACCACACCTCATCTCTCAGCACAATTTCCCATCCAAGCCTATAAAGATGTGTCTAACCCTTTCTCTCTCCCCCCCCCCCTTTCAGCTGAAGAGCTGCAGGCGATTCAATAAAAGCCTCCCTGCAATGAGGCAGGACACTCACCCTACACCCTGAGTCTTAACTCCCTAAGCTGTGCAAGCCTTTCCCTGTTCTTTACTTTTAATAAACTGGACAATAAGCTTCCAAATCGTGTGGTCTTTGGTTGTGAAAAAGTGCAAGTGCAGTGTTTGAATGTGATCACCTCACATTTTTATTGTTGTAATTTTTAATGTTTGTTCGATTTCTCCTGCTGAATTGAGCCAACAATTTATTTTTTCTCTTCTTTACGTCACTGGAGAAACCGTACATTTGTACTCAACCTCCTATCGATTGGAGCATCCCCACGCAGCACAGCAAACCATGGTCGAGATTATATACAAGAACAACATGGAGGAGAGGGCTCAGACAAACTGCTTCACGTGCTATTCACGTTTCTGAGTTTATTGAAGATTTCTTTTTCATGAAGTATTTTCAGTACATACAGTGCCGTGAAAAAGTATTTTCCCCCTTCCTGATTTCTTACTTTTTTGCACATTTTTCACACTTAAATGTTTCAGATCATCAAACAAATTTTAATATAAAACAAATAATCCAAGTAAATACAAAATGCAGTTTTGAAATTATGATTTCATTTATTAAGGGGAAAAGGCTATCCAAACCTACCTGGCCCTATGTGAAAAAATAAGTGCCCCCCTTGTTAAATCATGAATTTACTGTGATTCACCACATTTTTTGAGTCCAATTACACTAGCCACACCCAGGCCTGATTACTGCCAGAACTGTTGAATCAAGAAATCACTTAAAATAGAACCTGTTTGACAAAGTGAAGTTGGCTAAAAGATCTCAAAAAGCATTATGTCATGCTGGGAACTAAAGAAATTCAAGAACAGATGAGAAACAAAGAAATTGACATCTATCAGGCTGGAAAGGGTGGCAAAGCCATTTATAAGGCTTTGGGACTCCGGCGAATCACGGTAAAAGCCATTATCCACAAATGGAGAAAACTTGGAACAGTGGTGAACCTTCCCAGGAGTGGCCGGCCTATCAGAATTACCAAAAGCGCATCGACGACTCTTCCAGGAGGTCACAAAAGAACCCAGAACAACATCTAAAGAACTGCAGGTCTCACTTGCCTCATTTAAAGTCAGTATTCATGATTCAACAATAAGAAAGAGACTGGGCAAAAATGGCATCCATGGGAGGGTTCCAAGGCAAAAACTACTGTTGACCAAAAAGAACACAAGGGCTCGTCTCACATTTGCCAAAATACATCTTGATGATCCCCAAGACTTTTGGGAAAATATTCTGTGGACTGACGAGACAAAAGGTGTGCATCCCGTTACATCAAGCGTAAACTAAAATATCATTTCATAAGAAGAACATCATACCAAAAGTCAAACATGGTGGTGGTAGTGTGATGGTTTGGGGCTGCTTTGCTGCTTCAGGACCTGGATGACTTGTTGTAATTGATGTAACTATGAATTCTGCTCTCTACCAGAAAATCCTGAAGGAGAATGTCCAACCATCAGTTGGTGACCTCAAGCTCAAGCGCACTTGGGTTAAGCAGCAGGACAATGATCCGAAACACACTAGCAAGTCCACCTCTGAATGGCTTAAAAAAAACAAATTGAAGGTTTTGGAGCGGTCTAAGCAAAGTCCGGACTTAAATCCGATTGTGATGCTGTGGCATGACCTTAAACAGGCCGTTCATGCTCAAAAACCCTCCAAAGTGGCTGAATTAAAAATTCTGCAAAGAAGAGTGGGCCACAATTCCTCCACAGCGATGTGAAAGACTCATTGCCAGTTATCGCAAACACTTGCTTGCAGTTGTTGTCACAGAGGGTGGCACAACCAGTTATTAGGTTTAGGGGACAATTACTTTTTCACACCAGGCCAGGTAGGTTTGGATTGCTTTTTCCCCTGAATAAATTAAATCATCATTTAAAAACTGCATTTTGTAATTACACGGGTTGTCTTTGTCTAATATTAAAATTTATTTGCTGATCTGAAACATTTGTGTGACAAATATGCAAGAAAATAAGAAATCAGGAAGGGGGCAAATACTTTTTCACGGCACTGTAAGTGCAAAATAAAAAGATATACATAAAATGTATGTGTATAACGAGATAAATTAATGTTTTAATGTGTCTTGTTATGTCTGGATGTATAGTGTTTAATGAGCCTTTCCTAAAAATATTACTGTACATGCAAGCCTAGATAAATTTATACCTTCTGCATGCAAAAAGTTAATGAAAATGTTGTTTTGAACTAATCACTAAACACCAATACATAAGTGCAGATGTACATTAAAATGATGAACAGATAAATTGTAATTATTTCCAGTGGATTTTCTAAGATGTCACACTGAACATTATGCTGCTTTTAATAATTCAGGGACAAACTGTGCTGTCAGTTAATACTCATTGATAGTCATCCGTCAGTCCTCCGTCCTTTCTGAAAGTCATGAAGTTTACATAAGTCGTTATTGAATTGATAAAGTAGATCCTCCATTTTCATGGGATTATTAAAACCCCAAACAAATAAAGAAATGGTAGAAAATTAAACTGAAACGTTCCTTCCCCTCCCTCTGCATAATAAACATTAGGATGGGATTAAACGAGCATTGTAGTCAAAAGCAAAAACAAACCAAGAATTCAAAGCAATCGCCAACAGGAACACGCTCTTTAAAATGACTAAAACTCGTTTTAGTCATTTTAATTATTTTAATAACTCGAGGGCACTAAAACCATGACGCTATTTATTGACTAGTAATTACCAAGGATTGCGGAAACGAGATTTTACGAGATTTCAGTAGCACAGCGTACTTGAACTACTCCGGATCTAGCTTCACCCATGGAGGGATCACTATTGAGCAATCAGAGAGTAGTGACGTCAATATAAACAAGCGCACGTGGAAGCAGCGTTGATGTCAACAAGCATTATGTTGCTAGCTAGCATCGTGCTGCTACATAACATGATGTGCGAAATCCGTAGCTCGCTGATTTCCGTTTTTATTGTGCGGTATCGTCACTTGTAATCATATATTCTGGCCAGCAATGGCCAGATGTCGAAACAGCGATACGTGATTTGGCAGTGGATGTGTGCTTCTGACGAACACGGGTCCATTGTTCGACTCACATTACTTGAATTTTTAGCTGGTTAGCTAGGTAGCTACTCTCCTGCGCGCTGGCGAACATTACGAACAACAGCTGTATAAAGCTTCCAGTTTATTTAACTTTACTAGATTGCCATCGGTAACCAGAAGCTACCAGTCAAGTAGTTTTACATGGTTTGTAACGGTTTTAGTGACTTTGTGTTATATCGGAATCGATCGCAATAACAGACCGTTTTTCAGTTTTCTGCACAAAAAGTGCAACGAACAATTCGGCTGTTCAAGAGGCGGGTAGCTATCGCGATCAAGTCGGTTAGGGCAAACTGGATGTTCGAAACTTCAGTTCAATAACAACCAAAACAGAGCAATGGATTTCGCAGGTCTTGCAATTGTAGCAGCGCGATGCCAACAGTAGGATGTGTCTTTCTACTCTTCTGCCAGCTCCCTACTATGTTGCGATACATCCACTAAATCGCAGTGTGGTACATGGACTGGAGGCCGTCATGCTGTTACGGTCACTATGAACTCTATCGCGATAGCTACCCATTTCACCAACAGCCGAATTGTTCCCCACGCTTTTTGAGCAGAAAACTGAGAAACTGAATAAACTATACCGTGGTTGTTCTTCGTGTTCGCCAGCTTGCAGGAGAGCAGCTAGCTAACCAGCCAATAAACTTAACGTGAGTCAAACAATAAAACCGTGGTCGTGAAAAGCACACACACCCATTGCATGAGACATATCAGAGCTACACTACAAAGAGAAAGGTGCATTATGTTGCTTGTATCGTGCGGCACCATAAAAAGACATGCGAAATCCATAAGTCAATGACTTCCGTTTTTATCGTAACATACTGTAATGTCACTAAACAGTGATATGTCTCGGAAAATGCGTCTGCAGACTTTTCCCAAACACGGTTTTATTGTTTGACTCTCCTTCCATTGATTAGCTACTCTCTTGCAAGCTGGCGAAAATGAAGAACAACCACTGTATAAAAATCGCTTCCGTTTTATTTTATTTCTCAGTTTTCTGCACAAAAAAAAATGCGGGGAACAATTCGGCTGTTTAAGAAACGCGTAGCTATCGCTATCAAGTTCATAGTAACCGTAACAGCTGTATGACGGCCTCCAGTCGGTGTGCCACACTTCGATTTAGTGGGTGAATCGCAGGCAGCATGTGAGTAAGCTGGGAGAGGAGTAGAAAGACATATCCCACTGTTAGCTAACATCACGCTCCTACAATATGACCTGCGAAATCCATTGCTCTGTTTTGGTTGCTATTGAACTGAAGTTTCGAGCATCCAGTTTGCCCAAACCGACTTGATCGCGATAGCTATACCCATTTCTCGAACGGCCGAATTGTTCCTTGCACTTTTTGTGCAGAAAACTAAAACACAGTCTGTTATTACGATCAACTCCGATATAACACAAAGTCAATAAAACCGTTACGAACCATGTAAATACTTGACTGGTAGTTTCTGGTTACCGATGGCAATCTAGTCAAGTTAAATAAACAGGAAGCAAGTTTTATACAGCTGTTGTTCGTAATGTTCGCCAGCGCGCAGGAGAGTAGCTACCTAGCTAACCAGCTAAAATTAACATAACGTGAGTCAAACAATGGACCCGTGTTCGTCAGAAGCACACACATATCACATATACATCTGGCCATTGCTGGCGAGAACATATGAATACAAGTGACAATACCGTGCAATAAAAACGGAACATTCTTTTATGTAGCAGCACGATGCTAGCTAGCAACATAACGCTTGTTGACATCAACGCTGCTTCCACGTGTACTTGTTTATATTGACGTCACTACTCTCTGATTGCTCAATAGTGATTCCTCCATTACTAGCAGACTGGGGAAAAATTTCGCTTCCGGCTCAGGTCAGAGCAAGCTCTATTAAAAGAATATTGGCTGTATTTCATTTCCCGACTTTTGTTTTGTAATCATTGGAAAATGAAAATGGAAAATGGCAAATGCAAAATGATAACGGAAAAATGCAAACATAAATAATAAATTAAATGATAATTTTATCTTTTCCATTTAAGCGTTTGATTTAAGCATTTCCATTTAAGCCGTTCCATTTCCCATTTTGAGTTTTACATTTGATGTTTCCCTATTGCTATTTAAATTTTCATTTTCAATTTCATCTTTACAATTTAAGTTTTCCGTTTGACCATTTCTATTTACATATTAGCATTTTAAATTTAAAGTTTCATTGTCGTTTTATCCATTGATGTATTTGCATTTGAAATTTTACTTGTTTCATTTTCGTTTTGTAGTTTCACATTATCATTTTACATGTTTCATAAGGTTTTTCAATTTGCTTTTTATTTTTAACATTTAATTTTGGCCTGATTATTTTAATTTTAATTTTCATTTGGATTATGACCAAAAATACCCTCCATAGTAAACAATGATACAGCCTGTGTCAATGAAAAGGTGAAATCTTACATTTACTGAAATAACGCATATCAACTGGATGCGCAAAACTGCGAAAGGAAATTCCTATTAATTTCATTAATTAACTTGGCAAAAAATCTCAGAATTTGATCAGAATTTTCTTATGTGCAACTATTTGACATAACATTTCTAAGCAAATCTAACTTCTCACATTTTTCAGCGCTCAGTGTAAACATCACAGAACTAGTGTAGTAACATGGATTCAGGCAACCTCTACACATCAGAGAATTACTATTGTTTAGGGTTCCAGACAGCCTCTAAATACCAAAGATTACTTTAGAATTATCACTGTTCATCATTGATCAAGTTTTCATTGCACAGATTTTATTTCGTATTTTTGCAAATCACAGTTGAATTATAATACATCGAGAATAAAGCCATGTATTTTAGTTAATAGGTATTTCTTTCAGGTGAGACTTCAAAAAATCATCTGTATGTCTAAGTAAATTAGCACATGATTTAAAAAAGTTAATGTGATTGCCAAATGATCCTTAAATGCAGGCTGCTGTTTTACAGTAGGGCATAGAATTATTAACTAAGATAAAGTTAAAAAAATGCAGAAAAGCTGCCAATAGTAAACAATACCAATCATAAACCATGTTCAGTTCAAATAAGTGGGAAAGCTGTGTTTTTCTTTCCATAAAATTAAGATCAACTTTCTTTATTAAGTCGTGAATTTTTCTTTTAATGGCAAACGTAGGTGTTGATGTTATCAGCTCCCCTGTTTCAGTACTTTGTGCAAACACATGAGAAATGTGAACAGTTTCAAACAACTGAGTTAAGCAACTTCATATTAATTTGATTCGTAAAACTGACCAAAAATCTAACAATTTTTTCTCGAAGGTACATAAAACAGTTGCGTCAAACAACTTCATTTTTTGCGTAGACGTGAGTCTTCTTCTTTTTCTACAATTTTTGAAAAGGTTAGAGCTCATATTTTGAGGTATTTCTCCATTTCGAGTTTTTACAGATTTTACTCTGATATCTCTAGGTTTCAAAGATGTGCCATCAGGGAAGTAACTTCAACTAACTTGGCAGGATTACTCTCAACCTGTGTGAACTGTTCCCTTGTACTTTGCCTGATTGATTAAACAATTAAACAATTTAAGTAATAAATAACCCAGACAAACAAGTAGTCCATAGTTATTGAGAAGTGAAAATATTTTCTTAGCACAAAATCTAGATGCAATTTAAATGAATTGTTTTTAAAAGTACAATGACTTATTTTGTACAAATTGAACTGTTGTTGAAAAAGAATTTGAGTTACAATTGAAAAAAAAATTTTCTGGAATTATATTTTATGTGTATTTTTATGCCTCCGAAAAGCTCATAGAAAATTGCACCTTGATCAGACCTCCATCTGAGGGTCATTATTTCCTGTGAACTTCATGGATTGTATTTGACAATGGCCGTGGACCAAACCATGGAAAGTCCCGAAATGTACTCTGTGGTCGTGTACTCTGACTTAAGCCTAACCCTAACCTCAGGCATACAGAGTAGAAGTAACCGGCTTTGCCTGCACAGTGACTAGGTTAAAATAAATTAAAAAAAAAAAAAAAATGACCAACTTAGAATTTTGGTCACTCCAATTTTCTTATGTTTTCAGTCTTTTGTCAAGCGTGGATAAAAGCTGACTGAACCAGCAGTGAAATAAGTGAATGGAACATGTAAAGGATTTTTTCAAGGTGTCGCCCAGTTTTCAGCACAAGCTTCTGCAGAATTTTAAGTTCAGAATGCAGTAAAGAATAACACGGTCTAAATAAAAATTTGCAAGTCATTCCACTGATTAGTATTAATTATTTAGTAAATCAGTAGTTTGATTGCTGATCAAACAATGTATGGGGGACCAGTTCTGAATTGCCTGCTGTCACTTACCTACAATGGGAAAATGATGGACTGTCCTCTCCAGTCCAGACCACAGGTTTTTAATGAGATTTAAGTACAGGGCTTGCATGGCAATTGCAGCACATTGATGCCTGTTTAAATTTTCCTCTCATTCGTGGTTATGTATGTTTGTGGTCATTGTCCTCCAGGAAAATTCACCTAGACTGCATTCAAGCTTTAGCCTCCTATCAATGATGACCAGTACTGACCTTCTACTAAAAAATACCGCTCCTAGTACTACTTGGTGGTATTCAATATGCTGCTGAGTAGTCCCCTGGACCACTGCAAATGTACAACATAACTGTAGAAGTTTTTGTTGCTGTCCTCTTTATTGCAGACAGACATAATGTAAAACTTCAGTAGCAGGGCTCTCAGTTTCAGCATGATTGTGCTCTGACTGAAAACTATACCATCATGAAATTCCTTTTTAAAGCATTGATTGTAATTATGTATATTTTGAACCTCTGGTGCACTGCTGACATTTACCCTCTTTATATTTCCACTGCACAGTCTCCTGACGAATGAGCTATAATGCAAAAGATTTCTGCCGTGATCAAGAGTCTGATTCTGCTGGATGGTGCCTGTGCCATTCAGCCCTACAATGGCAAAAGGCAGGAACTCCAATACATGACAATTGGAATTACTGCCTTTTGACATTGTAGGGCTGCATTGCCAGCATGACACCAGTTTTACTTTAATTGAATTCATTCATAATTGCTGGCAGTAGTGCTAATAATTTTGACACCACAATAAGGCATTACTTAATCAAAAAAAGGAACATGTGAATACAAGTATTGAGATAAAATTATATTCTTTTCTGATGTGAACTTTGCATAAAAATGATCAACTCAGATTTTTGTGCACTTTATGTTGCTTTTTTCTTGAATTTAAAAAGGGTGCCCATAATTCCGCTTAAGTCTGTTTCAAACTATTATGTTATAGTGATTTGCTCTTGGAGACAGAAATTTTTTGCTCAAGCAGCCTATTTGTGCTTTAGTGAATATAATAAACAAATAAATAAAACTTGCTGTTTTGTCATTTTCATTTTAATGTTAGCTTGTGCCTAACCTTCATCAGTCTGACTCAAAAATTCCGCCTGCTGTTGGAATGCTGTGATTTATTATTATTATTATTAATATTTTTACCAGTAGGCTGCTCTTTATTAGCATAATTTTTAAAAAGGCTTCAATGCAATGCAAATGTGAAATACTGTGATACTTTTTTTTTCCGGCAATACATTAATTATATCTTCAATTATTAAACTCTCTACCATTAATTAAATTATTACAATGAAAATGAACTTAGTAAAGAGAAGCTAAAAACGCTATGCGTGAAAGGCCAGACAAGCGGAAACAAGAGCAAATATTTCAGCGTTCTCTTCAGTGTTCACCATGTACAACCCCAATTCCAACATAGTTGGGACGCAGTGTAAATTGTGAATAAAATCGAAATGCAATGACTTTCAGATCACATGAGCCAATATGTTACTTACAGTAGAACATAGATAGCATTTCAAATGTTGAAACTGAGACATTTTACATTTTTATCCACAAAATGTGCTTATTTCAAATTTTCTGGCTGCAACAGGTCTCAAAAAAGTTGACACAGGCAAAAAAAGGGCTGAAAAAGCAATTAAAATATAAGAGAATCAGCTGAAAGAACATTTAGCAAGTAATTAAGTTCACTGGCATCAGGTGTGTAACATGATTGGCTATGAAAGGAATGTCTTAGAGAGGCTGAGTCTCTCAGAAGTAAAGATGGCCAGAGGCTCTCCAACCTGTGAAGGCGTGCATAAAAAAATTGTGGAATACTTTAAAAACAATGTTCCTCAACATCAAATTGCAAAGGCTTTGAAGGTCTCATCAACGACAGTGCATAACATCATCAAAAGATTCAGAGAAACTGGAAAAACCTCTGTGCTTAAGGGACAAGGCCGAAGACCTTTACTGGATACCCGTGATCTTCGGGCCCTCCGACGCCACTGCATCACTCACCGGCATGATTCTTTCATTGACATTACTAAATGGGCCCAGGAATACTTCAAGAAACCACTGTGTGTAAATACAGTCCGCTGTGCCATCCACAGATGCCACCTAAAACTCTATCATGCAAAAAGGAAGCCATTGTTGAGCACAATCCAGAAGCGCCGCTGCTGTGTTCTGTGGGCCAAGGCTCATTTAAAATAGACTATAGCAAAGTGGCAAAGTGTCCTGTGGTCAGACGAGTCCAAATTTGACATTCTTGTTGAAAATCATGGGCGTCGTGTCCTCCGGGCTAAAGAGGAGAAAGACCACCCCTCCTGTTATCAGCGTTCAGTTCAAAAGCCAGCATCTCTGATGGTATGGGGATGCATTAGTGCATATGGTGTGGGACACTGTTTTAAAAAGCACCATGAATGCTGAAAGGTATATAAAGGTATTAGAGCAACATATGCTCCCCTCCAGACGACATCTATTCCAGGGAAGGCCTTGTGTATTTCAGCAGGACAATGCAAAACATATAATGCAGCTATTAGAATAGCATGGCATCGTAGTAGAAGAGTCCGTGGGCTGAACTGGTCTGCCTGCAGTCCTGATCTTTTACCGATTGAGAACATTTGGCGCATAATTAAACGAAAAGTCTGTCAAAGGAGACCCAAAACTCTTCAGTAGCTGGAAGCCTGTATTAAACAATAGTGGGATCAAATTCCAATGGTTAAACTCAAGGAACTTGTCTCCTCAATGCCCAGACGCCTCCACTCTGTGTTAAAAAGAAGAGGGGATGCTACACCATGGTAACCAGGCCCCTGTCCCAACTTTTTTGAGACCTATAGCAGCCATCAGATTTGAAATGAGCTCATTTTGTGGATAAAATTGTAAAATTTCTCAGTTTCAACATTTGCAGTTATCTCTGTTCTATTGTGAATAAAATACTGGCTGGTGTGATTTAAAAGTCATTGCGTTTTGATTTTATTCACAATTTATACTTTGTCCCAACTATTTCGGAATTAGGGTTGCACTGAAACTTTTGCTTTTGCTCCTGCATGTCTAGCTTTTAACCCACTGCACTTTGCATTTCTTTTCACGAGTCAGATTTAAACATAAATTACATGTATATTTGCTCGACCTTGAAGCTTGACCCTTTATTGAGAGTGAGGACAGCGCTCCTCCTTATTAAGACATATTTAGTTTTTTTTTTTTTTTTGGCTCCATACACTTTAGGCCAGAGGTTTCCCAAACTTGGTCCTGGGGAGCCACTGTGTTTGCAGGTTTTTCTTCCAACCACAGATACAATCGCAAAATTGACCTGAAGTTTTTTCTTTCTTTTTTCTCTAATTTCTCTTAATTAGTTGCTTTTCAGGCAGAACAGACATTTCACCACCTTAAACTATGTTAACAGAAATGGTTATAAGGTCCACGATTAAAAGCCAACATTCAAACTGTGCTTTTTTTTTTTTTGTTGCAATATTCCAAGTAAGCAAGCCAAGCCAAGGTGCCAATTTGTTTACACTGATCAAATTCAGGACTGTGGCTAATCAGTGAGCTGCTCATCAGGTTTCTGGGAGCAAGTTTTTACGTTGTAATATTTTCAGATGTTTTTCCTCAAACCAAAAACAAATATAACACCAAACAGGTTTGACTTATTATAATTGGATTTGACTTTTGAATTCTTAATTACCTACTAAATGGTTGTTTTAGAAATCAAGAGTCCACCATGTCAACATTTAGAAGCCAACCGATTCTTCAATTAAAAGAATCACAATTTTTCTCTCTTTATAAGCAAAAAAAAGTCATTTGCAATATGGTAGGTTACAATCTCAATAGCCTATGGAGCTACTCATGGCATGCATAGCTGACATGATGTAGCTTAAAAGTGTAATCTCTACAGTCATGAGTAGCACGATTAAAGAATTTAGACGCTGGGATTGCAATTGTAGTTGGAACAAAAACCAGCAGACATCATGGGTCCCCAGGACCGAGTATTGCTTCAGGCAATACTAGTTTGACAAAATGCAGCAATATTCTCCTCTCTACAATGAACATTAGAAAATTAAAATTGTTTGGGCCTATGTGATCGCCTCTTTGCTCACCTGAACTGTAAAAGCAGGGCTGAAACAGCTATGATCAAGCAGTGACTTCCAGACCTGGGCCTCATTTCCCAATAACAATCGATCGTAGAGCTCCAAGAAGGTTTGCGACGGGCGATTTTACAAAAGTTCTTTGTTCTTTAAGTGCATTTCCTGAAGCAAATCTTACGCAGCAGCGCATGCACGGTTGTTAAGTATGTTGGATCAATTGACCAATAGTATTTTTTTTACCGTACAAATCAAATAATCCAAGGAGTAAAATTCCTCTAAAATAAATAATCAAAATTTGATATATTTTGCATTTTTTCATGTTCCTGGAATGTAAAACATAAGTTGCCATGCACTGGACAAAACAATTTGTGGACTGTGTAAACAGATGTTATCTTTGTAATGCTGGGATCAGACTACATGATTTAGGCTCGATTTTAGCTGGATCTGGAAGTCGCAGGCGTCCGGTGAGATCGGAAAGGATGACTAGTCATCGTGGGCAAAGATTGATCGTTTTATGCCGTGTAGTATGCCATAGTGGATGACAACTGTCGAAGCATCTGCGATGCCTCACGACAACCCGACAGAAAGTCTGGCATGTTTAATACTTTTTTCATCTCCTACAACGGGTTACATTGCTTCTGTGATGTTGACCAATAGGAATATAGCTGACAGCACTCAGCAGGAAGTAATCAAGCTGCAGCATGCACATTTGTAAACATAGCCTAAAGAAAGCAGAATGATGCTGTTATAGCAACGGTGCAGTGAAACGGAGGAAAGGTTTGTGGTCATGTGGCAACTACACCTGTGCTGTTTTGATATATCCTCAAGGGACCACATCATGACTGAGGGAATAAAACTGATTTCAGGAGAGAAATAGCCGAGACAATTCAGGAAACCGGTGAGTACTGCCAGTAGCATTAAGCTGGCAACTGAACAAGGGTGTAGGTTTAATGTGATAATTGATAGGGACACATATGCGAGCGCCATGCGCGCTTGAAAATTTTCGTAAATCTGAGTACAGATACTGCCTTTTCTGTGTATGGAGATTATCTAAATGAGTGTTTCTTTGTTTTTTTTTTTTTATGATGCTAAGCAAACTGCCTCCATAATCTTAATAGATAGATGCCACATACATAAACTTCCGTTTCTATTTTGTTGCCATCCAAATACTTTTGATTTGATTTTTGAATACAAGTTTACAACTGTTACTAATGTTATGAACATTTATTATGAAGGTTAGCAATATCAAACAATTGAAATACTCTTACCAATTCATAAGTTTCTTAATTACATAATGGTATGTTTCATTATTAGAGAATGTTAAAATCATTATATGCAATTTATGTCTATTAAGCATCTCTCTGTGCGGTAACGCGACTGCAGCCGAGACAAACACTTCAAAATGGACCACTGGCTATCTGTGAATTGGACGAGCCACAAACCAAGCGTTTTATCGGACTGGATCATGTTAGATTTACGATTTATGATAACTTTTTTCTTTCATTTTCCCCACTGAGGCAAAGTTGGTTGGGACATTTTGACTTTCAAATGTTATATTTGCTGAACATCATGAAACTAACTTTAATGCTTTCCCTATAATTCAATACTATAATTCATAATTAGGACCTCACTTGAAGCTCTGATACACCTGTATCCTCAACAGCTCGCTGACGTGGTTCCTGCATACAAAATAATACATTAATAATAGTACCATCGCGGGATTTCTAGACTGAAATTCTCCTCATAATTTAATATATCCTACCGTGTTATGTCTACTACAGCTAGCAACCTGACTACTAGCCAACATGTGACAGAAACCAGGTTTTGTTTGCTAGTAGAAACTATCGAACATGATTAACTAACATTGGTTGACATCATTTTCCAATAAAAAGTAACTTTAGGTAGCAAGCAAGTTTTCACTGTTGTTGCTGTTTCTGACTAGTTGGTTTGATCACTTACGCCCTGGATGGTGAAAAAAAGCTTCTTATGTCGCCTCTTTTTTTGGTGGCCTCGGTTTTCTTCCTCTGTCAGCTGAGTGGCTAGCTGCCGTTAGCTCGCTAGCTAACAAACTGACGCAATATAATGGTTAGCTATGGAAAGGTACTGCAAGCACGCTTGGTTAGTGCTAAACTGCACCGATTCAAGTTCCCAACATTACACTTGGCATTCAGTTTGGCTGAATATTAATAGCATTACATGGAATAAAATTTTTTTTTTTCTCACGCTCTCAGATAATGAAATTTCCATAAAAGCCATACATACCTAAGGTAATATCAAATATATGTCATGAGTTGGGCCATGGGAAAAGTCCTATAGTTGCGTGATGAAGAAAAATCTGGAACAAATGGCAAATTATGGTTCTCTTCAACGGGCAAGCCGCTGCAAACACCATGTAATCAAAGCCGGCGATGCAGTTGCTCATCTCAAGCCTCACTTTGGACAAAAATGAATATTCACGACCTGAATAGAGTGGTCAATTTAAACTTGGCTTTCAGCCGTCAGGTAGCCCCACCCTTTCAACCAATCAAATGCTAGAATGCATAAATAGGTTGTCCTGGAGACGTTGCCTTGACAACTGGGTCTAATGTAGCTTATCTGGAAAGATGATAAAAACGAGTTTGCTGAAATATTGGTTGGGACAATCTGGCTTCCCAAAATATTGGTTGGGACATGTCCCTACCGTACATACGCAAACCTCCGCCCTTGCAACTCAGTGATAACGTTTAGGTTCGTGCCCGCAATATTCCGGTGTAATGTCCCAGTTGGTTTTCAAACTAATTGGTTCCCTTGCGTGTGCACGCACTGCATTCGCCTGAACAGCTGCAGTTGTGGTGGCCGCTGTCCGCAGATTCGGCAAACATTCACAAACATATTACCGCCGATTTTTCAAGTTGCAGCTCTTATCCTTTCCAGCAAATATGATTGCATCAGTGAGAAATAATTTCACAGGTACCTTTGAAGAAATAAATTCAAGAAAATATAATATTTAAAAGATTGCGCCAAGCTGGATTTGATCCACCATCAGCAAAATATAGTGTAAACTAATGCACTTGCTCTCATCTCGGAGCCATCGGTAGACGCATTTGAGCAATGACAGTCTAGTATTAATTAATCATGTCAGCATCCTGGTAACATTTTGTTTTAAGTTGGTCTAGAACAACTAGTTTCCTTTAGAAAACACTTGAACATATTTATCAACCTCATGTTCTCGAGGTTGCGGCCACAACATTGCGCCTCTACACATAAAACAAATACTTTTACACACGATCTAACACCGTCTAGTAGCAGCACGTGAACACAGCAGTGTTTGTATAACTGAGAACTACATTACTATGATACCTTAAAAAAAAGAAATGTAAAATTTAATGTTGACAACACAACGCCAAGCTGGATTCGATCTCCCTCGAGCAAAATACAAAACGCATAACAGTGTTTCCCCTAGGTTTTTTGCTTGGGGGGGGGGGGCTGGATTTGATCAGACTGTGGGTGGGGTCTTTGCCGGACCCTCTCCCCATGGATGGGACCCTATTACCTGTGAGTACAGAGCATTTGGACCTGAACAAACTATTAAGACTAATATTTTTGTATTCACGTTTTCAGGGTTTTCTGTGGCAATAGAAAAAATGGAGTCCTGGGGATGCAAAGGAGTTTAAAAATCTGAGTACTTTATGATATGACTCATTGAGTGAGTTCCATTTGCTATAGCTATTATGATCCATTTATATGTGTAAATTCCTTAATAATTTTTGATTTGCCATATACAAGATTTCTTTCTTTGCATTTCATTTTTTTTTCTAGCGGGCTGGCGAACTTGCTTGGTTGTGGGCTTTGTGAATGTACTTGGCACCATCAGATGTAGAAGCATGACCTCAACCCACCTTGTATTGCTTGCACATGAAACCCAAACCTATACTTTACCTATATCTGAGTGCTCTTTGTAGTCTTTGCACCATTAACTTGTGTGATTGTGGTGTTTATAATATCATGTAGAAAAAGTAGAAATTGACACATTTACTCCATTCTAATAATCCATATAATTAAAAGCAATGCATTTGTCCAGTCTCAAGTCTGAAGTTAAAGTGGTGGAGGGGTCACAGGTAAGTACTTGGAGAGCATATTATATACATTATGCACACACCATGATGCTTCCAGTCTTATAATGCACCACCAAAAGAAAGATCATATAGGTCCTGAGGGGGTAGGTGACAGATAATTTGTGTATGGGTGGGCATTAAATAAGCTTCAGAGTAAAAAACAAATAAATCTTCAAAATTAAAAAAATAAAAAATAAAAAAGCTGTTGCAGGTCTAGTTCTGAAAATTTGATGCAGTGTTAAATTGTTTTTGGGCTAGATCCATTGATATTTTAATTTGTATGAACAAAAGTCATATATTTTTGTCCCCTTTTATTTCCCGCCAAACACCCCCCCTTGGGAGGTCAGCTGTATTTTTCAAAAACAGTCGTCGTAGAGACAATCTGGAGGGAAGGGTATGAGGAAAAGGTTTTATCAGAAGGGGGTTGATCCAAATCAAACAACATTTCATTAAACAAAACCTTGCGACAAACTAACTGCTAGATGATTTGGAAGGGGGGAAAAATACATCAAGACATCAAACAACAGTGAAATAAAAACAAAGAGAGAGAGAAACAACATGGCCTCAAGAAAAGAAACAACAACAAAAAGGTGGTCAAGACAGAGTAAGAAGGAATGTTAACCATGACAACTGAGAAAATTAACAGTATTCACAATAATTATTAAAGCCAAGGGGAAAAGGAAGACAGAGAGGAAATAGAAAAGAAAAAAACAAAATGTGAGAAGTAGACTTAATAAAAAAATAAATAAAGGAAATTGTGGAGTATTAGGTTAAGTAAGTGTGGGGAGGATGAGAATAATTCTTTATGGCCAGTGAGAACAGTTGTATCCATATGATTTTTTTTTTTTTTTTTTTTTTTGTAGTGTGCGTAGGCATTAGTTGACCGGTAGTGAGATAATAACATGAAAGTATTAAATTTTTTAATGAAATTGTTGCATTTGTTTTTTTTTTTGTACAGCTGAGTAGTGTTCAATTGACAATTGTTTCCCTAATAGGACTAACCATTGAGATATTTTCAGCTGTTTTTTATTTTTCCAATTTAGCAATATTGTTTTCTTGGCGATAGATAGGGCTACTAGTAGAGGTGTAGCGATTTGTGTGGGAATTGTGTTAATTTCGCCTTATATGTAGATGGATGGGGTTAATGGGATGCTGCATTTAAATAGTGCAGACAGTTTGGTGATTACCTCTTCCCAAAAGTGCTGCACAGGTTGGCAGGGCCAAACAGCATGGAAGTAGTGATCTGCAGTGTTGAGTGTGCATTGAGTGCATATATCGGTTTCTGAAAGTCCCATTTTGTACAATGTTTGTTGTGAATATGTGCTCTGTGAATTACCTTTAACTGGATTAGTGTAATATTAGTATTTTGTGACATGTTGATGTTCCTGCAGATTTCATACCAGAGGTTAGTGTTAGTTTTGATGTTGAGATCTTCTTCCCATTTATGTATTGGAATGCACAGTGTGTTGTCAGAACCAAGGGAGGATGTGAGTTTATACAGTTTAGCCAAAGGCTTGTTTGATTTTGCAATTTTGCTTAAGGCTGGCACACATTGCAGGATTCTTCAAACTTTCACAGATTTAGAGACCACACACTTGATGATAACAAAACACAGATCATACAAGATGTCTTTCTTCTGATCTTATAGTGTGTGGTGTGCACTACGGAGCACACCACACACAACATGATTTCTAGTCGCAAATATTAAACATGTTCATTATTTACAATCTCTCCTCCCGAGGCCTTCCAAGTGGATCGGACCGGACAAAATCGCTCTTAACACACCCCACACCACAGGAAAATCAGACACAATGTTGTTTGCAAACATCAGACAATCGGGCCTTTGCTGGTTTTGATCAGAAGGGGGAGATCGGGACAAAAATCAGCCCGATTATCCTGTAGTGTGTACCAGGCATAAGATCATTCAATAGTGGTGATTCTTTGAGGTCAATGTTGGTGATATCAACTTTTTCCTTCATTGACTGTTTTAATTGGATATATTGGAAGTACAGATTTTTATTAATGTTGTATTTTTCAGTTAACTGCGGGAGAGAAAGCAGGGTTTTATTTTCAAAAATATGGTGCATATGTGAGATCCCTTTTTCGTTCCATTTATTGCCAATCATAGGTGATTTGTTTATAGTGAAATCGGGGTTGTGCCAAATTGGTGTGTGCGCGCTGGGAAAAGTCATATTTTAAAAAATCACATTTCTCAAAAAGGACATTTTTACTTGGAGTCATATTTACACAAACAGTGGATGGGTGGAGTTTTTAGTTATTATTAGCTCCCGCCGCTCGCGGTGCGGGAGCTATGTATTAGGCTGCGTGCGTGCGTGCGTGCGTCGTCCGTGCGTCCGTCAACACATTTCACTTTATCTCATAAACGATTTCAGTTAAAGGCTCCAAATATTTACTGGACATGCATCTCATAAAGGCCTACAAATGACATGCCTAAAGGTGACTTTGGCCTATTATTTCAAGGTCACTGGCTGAAAAATATCACCAAAAACATCAACATTTTGCTGTATCTCATCAACCATTTCAGTTACAGGCTCCTAATTTTTACTGGACATGCATCTCATAAAGGCCTACAAATGACATGCCTAAAGGTGACCTTGGCCTTTTTTTTCAAGGTCACTGGCCTAAAAATATCACCAAAAACTTCGACATTTTGCTGTATCTCATCAACTACGGTACTTCAGTTACAGGCTCCTAATTTTTATTGGACATGCATCTCATTAAGGCCTAAAAATGACGTGCCTAAAGGTGACCATGGCCTATTTTTTCAAGGTCACTGGCCTAAAAATATCACCAAAAACATCAACATTTTGCTTTATCTCATCAACTATTTCAGTTACAGGCTCCTAATTCTTACTGGACATGCATCTCATAAACGCCTACAAATGACGTGCCTAAAGGTGACCTTCGCCTATTTTTCCAAGGTCACTGGCCTAAAAGTATCACCAAAAATTTCGACATTTTGCTTTGTCTAATCAACTATTTCAGTTACAGGCTCCTAATTTTTATTGGACATGCATTTCATAAAGTCTTACAAATGACGTGCCTAAAGGTGACCTTGGCCCATTTTTTCAAGGTCACTGTCCTAAAAATATCACCAAAAACTTAGACAATTAGCTTGATCTTATCAACATTTTCAGTTACAGGCTCCTAATTAGCTCCTGCCGCCCGAGTGGCACGGGAGCTATGGTATCGGGCTCCATCCGTGCGTGCATCCGTCCATGCGTGCGTCCGTCAACAAAAACTTTGGCATTTTGTTTATCATAATGGCGGGAGCTTCTGGGGCCGCCAGTGCCATATATTCTTACCTTCCAATTCAATTTAACTGTGCAGCAGACGTCGTCGTCCTGGTCACCTCGTGGTTTGGGATTGGTATAAAAGCGTGCATCAAAAACAGACCACAAAAAATATTTTTTCTGCTTTGTACCATCTTATATTGTGGCCAAAATAATTGAAGACCACAAAGGAAAAAATTTTGCATTTTTGTATATTTTATATATTATAGTTTATTATAATATTTATAATAATATATAAAAATTTGATACATTAATACAATATTTTATATATTTTATATTTTTTGCATATTCTTTCGCTGAATTGTTTCTAAGATTGTTTGGAATTTTTAATTAATCATTTCTCCATAACATGAAAATGTGACTCATTTTTCCATTGTGGTCTTCAGTTGTGTGCATGCAATCATAGTGTGTTAAATACGCCTAGATTATTAATATGTACACATTGAGAAAGAGGAAAATCAGATATGAAGTACGATATTTGCTCACGTGCATTCATACACTTGTATCATTTGCAAATAAAACTTACTTCCACTCATTTAATGGATAGTAAGACTCATAACCATAGCGAATATCAAGGCGATGACTATCGCCTGGAGAGAGACCTAACAGCAGACCTGAGCAGTGCGTGGCAAACATTCCCTCCCTGTTTAGCGGGGAGTGGGCAAAAGCCACACGCTGCTCCTCTCCCTTTTTTAGAAGAATAACACAGCAGTTTTCATGATGCAAATTACTCATGAAGTGAGATAAACCACTTGATCTTGATTAATGTGGAAAAACTTAATTACTGATATTGGTATTTTATATGCTAAACTAACATACTCAGTCCACACTGATTTTGTTGAGAAAAAAACCAACCCAACCTATTCTCTAAACAGTCTTTCAATAGATTCTAGATCGCTCCCAGGAAACCAATCTGCTCGAAAGCCTGTCCTCCCCTGATGGTGAGTGGTAGAGTCAGTTTCTGCATATCCTCTCCTATTTGTTTAGTTTATAATTCACCATGCGTTCTGGAATAGTTACCGCAATCCTTTGCCTTCTTTTTTGTATACTTCACTTGGAGCGGTCGATCCACCCCTGCCTTAGGTTATCCTCCTTTGGAGATCTCACCCGTCTTTGGAGTGAATCACAACTCATTTTGAAATGCTCATTGGTTGGCTGGACCAGTGGGCATGTCATTTAATAAAAATTCTCAGCTATTGCGGTTTTTTACATATATATACAGTGCTATGGAAAAGTATTTGCCCCCTTCCTGATTTCTTATTTTTTGCATGTGTACGTGTGCTGCGTGTGTATGTGTGAACTGCTAGTATGTGTGTGTGTGTGTGTTTCATGTGTATGTGTCTGTGTGTGTATGTGCATGTGTACGTGTGTGTGTGTGTGTGTGTGCGTTTGCACTGCTCATCCCCTCCTTACGCGTATGTGAACTACTTGTATGTGTGTGTGTGTTATGTTGTGTGTGTGTGTGTGTGTGTTACTGCTGCTTACATAATATGGTTATTGATTATGATTATTGATTTTGGTTATTCAACATGGCAATTGATCTACTGATGAATATGAGGAGAAATATTGAAATATAATCCTCCACACCGCAAATGGAGAAAACTTGGAACTGTGGTGAACCTTCCCAGGCCGGCTTACCAAAATTACTCCAAGAGCGCATTGACGATTCATGTAGGAGGTCACAAAAGAACCCAGAAAAACATTTAAAGAAGTGCAGGCCTCACTTGCCTCAGTTAAAGTCAGTGTTCATGATTCAACAATAAGAGAGAGACTGGGCAAAAATGGCATCCATGGGAGAGTTCCAAGGTGAAAACCACTGCTGACGAAAAAGAACACAAAGGCTTGTCTCATATTTGCCAAAAAACATCTTTTGGGAAAATATTCTGCAGACTGACGAGAAATAAGTTGAACTTTTTGGAAGGTGTGCGTCCCGTTACAACTGATGACATAGACACAGTCATCACAACAAACACTTGGAATAGAATGATCCTTGCAGACGTTGTTGCCACATATAGTGCAGAATTGCCGGTTCTTGCGATCAGCCTCCCTTGGGCAGAGGTAGCATGGTTTCTATGGAGCAGGAGACCTTGCAGCTGCATTCCGGCAAATGTCGAACATGCCTAGATCAACAAAGGCAGATTTTAGGCCCTTTTGCAACGCCCTGGGGTTGCGGCAGGTCATTTACGAGGGCTTCACCCAGCCCTTGCAGGAAGAGACATCGACAGCTGCAATCTTTGTGAATTTTCCAGTTAGGGTAGTTGCAGAGCCAAACTACATATACTGCTATTTCAGCAGCATCTATGATGTTATAGAAGAGAACCACTAGCAATCTTTTGCTGTTAATGTTGGTGAATATATTGTTTGAATAAAGTGTGGCTGAAAATAGCTGCAAATTAAAATGAGTAAAGTACCACATAATAAATAAACTAGCACAGATTAGATGATCTGGCTGGGGTCTGCATGGACCCCAGACAAAAATCTGTTATACAGATCCAATAAATGAGCACAGCGCAATAATCTTTGGTGTGCGGAAGAACAACTTGTTGGGTGACAACTACCTAAAATAGCAGAGAGAAATAATCACTCACGTATAAAATATTACAAAATAGATTGTGCTGGGGTCCACGTGGACCCCAAGTGTACTGATTAGGGTTAAGCTAAACATGGGAGCTGTGGCTGCAGATCAGGAAAAAGCTTTTCATCGTATGCATCATGGCTTTTTGTTTAAAAATTAAGACTTGCTTGGTTTTGGACCAAATTTCCAGGCCTACATCAAACTGATTTACAGAAATATTACCAGCATGGTCAATATCAATAGCACACTAAGCCCTCCTTTTGCTGTGTAGAGAGGTATTTGACAAGGTTACCCTTTGTCACGGCTGTTATATGCTCTGGCTATCGAACCTTTGCTCTGCTTTTTAAAGCCCAGTTCAGATCAAAGATTTGCAACGAGACTGGTTGAAACTTGCAACTACTTGCGATGTGCTGGTTTGCCACGTTCTGAAGCCTGCCAGTTCACACCGAGGCGACAAGAGACGGTATATCATTTCCATAGCAGTGACACTCTGTGCTTCAATTCTAACTGCCAACTTTTCAGGCTTTTTTCTTCCAGTTGGTACATTTGTTGCCATACATTTGTTGAAAATATGGATAAGAGTGATGATGAGTTAGGCCCAACAGTTGCATTTCTGCTATTAAGAAAACAGCGAGGACACACAACTAAGAAAGGGGCGAGAATTTGGAGCCGTCCATGAGTGCTTCAATGAAATGTATGATGTAACAGTTTTTTTAAATGATCGAAAAGATGTGGACACCTTCTGTGACTGTTTATAGGTATTTCAGAGAGCCTCCAATGCAAAGGTAAACTGGGGGTGATGTGATGCCTTACTGACCGGGCAGTGGGCGAGAGTCGGCCCTCCAGTCCTGCCCCGACCCCTAAAGTAGGGTGGAGAAGGTCTTAAGGTGTTGGGTGTATTCCTGAGAAACCAAGAGTACAAATTTAAAAATTGAGAGGGCTTGCTGGATATAGTTAAGGCAAAGCTGTCTCGGTGGAGGTGATTGTTGCCACAGCTGTCTAATAGGGGGAGAACACTTGTGATTAACAATCTGGTGGCCTCCATGCTATGGCACAGGTTAGTTTGGTTGAATCTTCCTGCAGGACTGCTGAGAGTAATCCTGTCGGTGCTGCTGTAATTTTTGTGGGATTGAAACTATTGGTTGCGATCAGCCAATCAGTATCAGCCAGTGGCAGAGGGAAGGCAGAGACTAGTTGATCTGAGCAGCTGGGTAGCTACTTTTAGCTCGCAGGGCAGCTCAAAGGCTGTTATATGCCAAAGACCTGAGTTGGAGGCCAAGGGCCTTCCTGCTCCTGAGACAGGTGGGGGTCTGGACTGCACCTGGCAGCTGTTTGGGATGAACTAAGCAAGCTAAGCACGGATGTGCTGCCTCAGTTTTATCAAAGTGTGCTGAATGCCTGGGGGCTGCTGAAGGTGGAGCAGTGAGAAGAAACCACAACACAGGATTCGCTTCTCCAGGAGTGCCTTTTCTTCAAGCCGCTTTGTCCAAATGCTGCCCCGCAGGCTGGTAACTCACTCCAAGTCTTCACCCAGTGGGGAGTCACTAAACCAAAGGACCTTTCACCCCTGGAGAGTGGTCGATGGGTGTCGGCGATGAAGCTTGCTGAAGCCCTGGCGGTTCAGTCAGTTTGAATGTGTGAACAGTTTCTGTGTCATGTCATGTCTCCGTCTGAATATGTGGGAGCTGATTGAAGAAGCTCTAGCTAGGGGGTGCAGGACAGTTCTGAGCACAGAATTCCCTTCTTTTGGGTGGGACCATGGACTAGATTTAAAGATGGACAACCGAACAGCTCCTGAAAAGTACAGCCAAAACGTCTCGATCACCATCCAGTGGCTGGCTGCAGTACAAGTTATAAACCCGCCTCCTCCATGTTAGTGGATGAGACACAGGCCACACAAAAAAAAAAAATCAAATTATTTTTTTCTGAGGATGGTCTCTGCCTTTTTAAGAAGTTCATACCATGCTGATGAATAAGCAAGTGTTACTTTTTTTGATAAGCTTGCAGTTAATCATTTATTTGATACTATAGAAAACGGGCATGGCAAATTGACAGCAGCTGTGCGTCACGGAGTCTCGTTGGCCCCCGTCCGCTGCAGACTTCTTTTTTTAGAATAATATCTTTACATAGCTGAAGTAGAAAAAAGTACAAAGGAGATTTACGCTCACTGAAAATTTTCCGATGGCTGGCTAACCGCGATTGCGTGTTTCAAGCCCTACAGATTGATTTAAAAAAAAAAAAAAAGAACAAAATGAGTTGTTCTGGAGTAAACTGTACTAGTCCATCTGACCGATCTAAAGGATCTCTTTTTTTGGTTAGCCAAATTTATATTTCGTTAGCTAACGGTGAAAGGTTAGCCAAGTTAAGGTAGATTACTGCTATAAAAATACCATAACCATTTCCACATTTTTCATGCGCCATTTCTCAAAAACCGCTAGTCTGATTTTAATGAAGTTTGGAACATAAATAGTTTACAGCATGATGGTTGTCCTGAACCTAAAAAATATGGCCCTTCTGGTACTCTTTTAATTTCAGGGGGTGCTGAATATATTATGAGGAAAAGAATTTTCAAGTCAAGGGCCAAAATTTCAAAAAACCTTTGCGTTTTGTTAAAGTGTCCAATTTTAAGAGGTTTGGCCCATAGATGCTGGATCAGGCAACCTGTGTGCAAAATAAGAAATTGATATGTCTATTAGTTACTGAGGTATGGTGTTTTGAAATTGTCATGATATGCCCCTTTGTGGCGGCCATCTTGACCACCTAATTTGCATAATTTATGCAAATCACCTCCATCCCTGCTAATTTGAATGTTTGCTTCTCATATCAATAAAGCAATTTGATGTAAGTGATGAAATAAAGATTTTCATTCTTAATAGCAGTATTTTACCTTAAGTTATCATCCAGCTAGCTAGCTAACTTAGCTAACATTAAGACGGCAATCATTGTAAAGTTAATGTTTATTGTGGGGAAAAATGGTGATAGGTAGCCAGTTATATCTATCCGAGTCATATCTCGCTTCCACTTTATTACACATAACTTAATTTATGGACTTACGTATTTGTTTTGATATCTTTGTATGTGTGCATTACTTGGGTTGTTACCAACATCTAGTGAAAATTTCATGTCAATAGCCCCATTAGAAAAATATTTGCTGAGAAAAATATTGACGTGTTCAATACGTATTTTCCACACTGAATATTGAGCCCACCTGTGAAAAATGGAGGCGGGTGGCATCGCAAACTTTGCCAACACAGAATGCTTCCCTGGTCCACTGAGTTATAATGGTTATGTTCACTTGCATTAATGAAATTATGTTCCTCATATTTTTTAAAAATACAACATCATTGTTAAGATGTGCGACTTTTAAATGCACCTAGCTAACTACGTGGTTAGAAGGGCTTTTCATTTTAATTCAAAATTCAAACTACCATTCCAACTTGAAGAAAAGTCACATGTTCAACCTATTACTCGGCTAGTAGCTTGCACAAATGAAATGACACTTTCCTGGTGGAATGTGATTTCGAAAATTCAACGAAAGTCGGTGATTAAATGCATGCCATTCGCAAAATGGTTAAGTTACAGTTGAGAACACTGACTGCTACTATGGTCGAGAAATTGCAAATACCTGTAACCTGCATTAGCAAATGTGGTTAGCTACCCAGCTAGCTTGTTAAGCAAGATTCACTGACAAGACATCATTGCTGGCGAGTTACGTAATCCTAACTAACTGCGAAACAGATGGCAGTGGAGGTCTATTTACCCACTGCATTACCTTATTTAACGAGCCTACGAATTGCAACGCTGCCACTGTCGTGTAAAATCCGGTGCCCCACGTGACTACCATCACATAATGTGTGTCAAATGACGTGTCTTGCGAGATCTTCATATTGCTCACTGTTGAAATAGCATAGAATTAATTGAAATGTGGCTGCGTGCATGTGGTATACTGGTGCCTTTTTAGTAAGCCAGCTAGCTCAGTACACTGGTGTGCAAGCTAATCATTAAAGAGTTCATTATCACCTTAGCTAGCTAGCTAGCGATTTTTACAGGAGAAGCGAACTGTAACCTTATTAGAAAGCTAACTTGCTAGCTCACTACACTGATGTGCTAGATAATCATTAAACAATTTTTATCACTTTAGCTAGCTGCCTACCAATTATCACAGTGGAAGTGAACTGTAACCTTATGAGCAAGCTAGCTAGCTAACTCGCTATACTGGTGTGCTAGCCATTCATTTCACAGTTTGTTATCAATTTAGCTGGCTAGCGAGCCGTTATTACAATAAAAGTGAACTGTTGCCTTATTAGCAAGCTAGCGAGCTAGTTACTTCAGTACAAGCGAATTATAGAATAACATCCGTCTGTACTAATCATTCTGTTTAAATGTTATGATTTGGCTTATTTATTTCCAAGAATACTTTGCGACTACACAAATCACGTAGATGACTCAAATGACGCTATTTGACGCAAATTGACGCAAAATATGCGACAAAAGTCATGTGGGGGCACCAGATTTTATAGGGGACCAGATTTTACACAACACTGGCAGTTGTCCGTTCACTTACATAGACTGTATGATCTCTATGTATTAGGTATTACAAGCACTTACGCTAATAGCGTAGCAGCCAGGCCGGGTCAAAAGTTCAGGGGGGGTGTTCTGGTGGGTGTATGGGCGGGATCTCAATACCGCGGCTCGACCCCCGATCACTACTGCGTAGACTCTAACTCCAAATGTGCTTACTCTGTGATGGTGAAAGCTCAGATTACACGCTCATGAAGAGGAAGCCCAGAGCTATTTGCAGCCCTCCATAAGCAGCTGAAATTCACAAAACATGATTTCATAGCAGCAGCTACAGCTGCCTGCTCTCATATTGAGGGTAAAGTTTAATCTGTCGAGTTTGCAGGATCTCCCAGGACAAGGAATTGCAGGATGTAGCTCTATAGGCTAAAGACAGTCAAAAGGCATGTTGTCTGGGTTTGTACGTGTGTGTATACAGTATCTGGCAAGAAAATTATGGGGATTACAGATGCTCATGTGCACGTGTTTGTATTGTAATCAATAAGTGTTGCCAGTGTTGCTCAGTTTGATGAACTCATACAGACTTAAAGTCACCACAGAATATTGTATTTCTTACTCACCTTCTCTTGCGATTGGGTCATCACACACCACAGACAGCTTCC
Source organism: Gymnothorax javanicus (assembly GCA_029692085.1). NCBI lineage: Eukaryota > Metazoa > Chordata > Actinopteri > Anguilliformes > Muraenidae > Gymnothorax > Gymnothorax javanicus. The sequence continues at coordinate 66,851,508 of CM056200.1, forward strand.
GTGTACTTGTCTCATTCATCACCACTTTCGTTCATCGGTCTCCGTTATCATCTCTGGAATAAGGTGTCAGTTCTCACAAATGATTGTCTTTTTTTTCCTCCTCTGTGTAGGTCCAAGCACTCCAACTGTCAGGCTGGTGGATGGGCCTGACCAGTGCTCTGGGAGAGTAGAAATGCGTTATGGGAACTCCTACAGCACAGTATGTGATGCTGATTTTGACCTCCCGGAAGCAGAGTTAGCGTGCATGGCACTGGACTGTGGAGCTCCTGAAAAATGGGGGGCAGCTCTGTTTGGCCAGGGTGAGGGCCAGCTGATGCCCTCTCTGAATCAGTTCTGCTCTCACAAAAATGATGTGGGATTGGTGTGTTCTGGTAAGAGTCTTCTCTGCATTGTGATAGTTTCAGAGATTTTGGGCGTACATATGACACATTTATGTCTCGCAAGATCATAATTTACTATTCTGAGAGATGGTAAGCATCAGTTCGTAACGCAGTTGAGTATTGTGATGCAAAATTGTGATGCAAATTGAATCTCAGTGGTGCAGTGAAAACAATAGATATCTTGCAATCTGTTTACCCAATGAATGTGAAAGCCCAGATTATGTATCAGAGAGAAACACTCATGAAGAGGAAGCAAAGAGCTATTAACAGCCTTCTTTGAGCAGCAGAAATTCACATAACATGATTTCTGAGCAGCGGATAATGCTGTTTCCTCTCATATTCAGGCTAAAGTTTAATCTGTGGAGCTTCCAGGATCTCTCAGTGTGTACAAAGAATTGCTGCATGTAGCACTCCAGTGTCAACAAATAAGAAAGGCATGTTGGCATGCATCTTGTGTCTGTGTGTGTGTGTGTGTGTGTGTGTGTGTGTGTGCGTGCGTGTGTGTGTGTGTGTGTGTGTGTGTGTGTGTATGTGTATGTTTTTTTTTTTTTTTTTACCAGAGGGCTGCTTTTTAATTTTTTGAGGGCTTCATCTCAGTCCGAATGTGGAATACTGTTATACATTTCATTTTCCCTTTTTGGTGTGAAGACAATTGTATGTTTAATTATTAAACTCTGCACTACTACTGAAATTATAACAATAAAACTAGAGAAGCAATTTCTGAAGAAATTGCGAGTGTGAATGCCGAAAGCTGAAGCCACACTGCGATGCTGTCTTGAATACAATAAAGTTTGAATGATTTGAATGTTAGCTGACACCACACTGAATAGCTGCCATGAAAATATAATATTTTAATTATGTAGAATACTTGAATGTTTCTCAAAAAAAGTGAAAGAAAGAAAGCTGAACAAAGAAAGAATGAAAGAACAATGCTGACCATGCCATCCACGTTATTCAGCTAACTTAGCTAATGTTAGAAGTCGAATGAAGTCTCTAGGAGAAAGAATGCTGAAGTTGTAGAGGTTCAAAGTAGCACAAGAGTTTGAAGACTGTTTCAATGCACTTCTATGGGACAAAAAAAGTGAAATATTTTAAAAAGTATAAATAGTATGAAAGCCAGGGCGAGAAATGAACTTTTCTTTTCAGTCGTTAGCAGGGCAACCTAGAGTTTTTTAGGGTGGCAAAAACCATTTTAGGTAGTCAAGACATAGGCTGTAAAAAAAAAAAAAAAAAAAAGCTTGTATGATTGAGCACTCACAATGTATTTCGGTTATTTTGTAAAGTTTATACTGCCTGGAATTGGATAAGAGCAGTTTGCACATGAGGCATGTCTGAGGAGTTTAATTAATGCCACTCCCTGGAAATCAGGGGTAGGATCGAACGTATCAATATTACAAACCGTGTTCAAGTTCAGCTTGCCAGTGAATATTCATTGACTGATCTGGGTGTGCCATCTAGTGACTAAATAATGTACCTGCGTGCATAAATAGAGCAGCTCCATGTCCGCTGTCATGAACATCTGCGTACACGGGTTATGGATCGGATCGGAACGTATGTAAAAAAAAGAAAGAAAAAAAAAAAAAGAAAAGCAAAAGAAAAAAGGCCATTCACAAGTACGAACTCGCGCCATGAAAACCACAATAAAACATACAATATGAGACAGAGTTGTGAATGATTGAAAATATTTCAAGTGTTCATTTGATGAAATTAAACTAAATGCATGTCGGCGTTTGCTGATGCGCCACTAAAAGAGCTTCAGTCGATGAGAGCTGCTATCGCAAGCGGAGGCAGCCGGTGGACACAGAGCTCAACGTTGTCTGCGCGAATATTCCTCGGAGGTTTAGATTATCTTAATTGTACCGCTGGCAAACAGATACTGTTGACTTACAGAGCCTGTATTCTAATCAGTGAAGACATAACGTTTGCGAATGAATGTAGTGGTAGACAAATACTAGTTATTATGCCTCGGTGTGCGCATGCGCACAGCGAGCATACGGTACTCAGTCTGTGTATTTGTTTGTCTGTCTGTTACCATCATAACTGCGACAGCGTGTGCATCCAAGCTAAAGTAACAATGCCAACGAAAGTGACAAACACTGTTCTCTTGATTTTAAATGTGCCAGAATTTTGATTTTTTGTAGCACTTCATGTTTCAGTATACACGTTTTGTGTACATAATGTTAAGCCACACCCACATGATTTTGGCACAAGGACCGCACTCTATTGACTGTTTATGTATTCAAGCTTGCTTTTATGTTACTGTACAACTATTGTACATCAGTAGTGGCTAAGCAATACACACCGAGGCATCAGCACCTCTGGTGCTTTCATTTTGCAAAGCAGTACTTCCATTTAAGGTAGACTGCAAACAATGCCGCATCGCATTCATGAACATATTTTTCTCTTTTTAACGTTGCATTTGTAGCGAACTTGTCGTTGCGTTTGATTGTTTGACACAGAAAGCAACGTTTTAAAAAAGTGGTGCATTAGCTGAGACCTGCAAATAGAAATAAGCAGCGTGGAGAGTGAGCTGCAATAATTTCCCTAACCGCAAAATAGCTGGCTCGATTCACCTCGTTCTTATGAAGACACCTCTGTTCTAACGAAAGCATCTGCATGGAAACTCAGCTCAGCTCACTTAGATTTAAAATGAGAAAATCACGACACGGAGGGCAATGGCAGGAGCGGTGTCCTATTACCAGTGTGAGCCAGGCATGTACAGACAAGTGCACGCACAGTTAATCGCTGAGTCACTCAGCCTTGTTCGCGCACTCCTCAAACTCTTGCTTCTCACGCAAAAACCGTTTATCCTGTCAGCAATGTAAGCACATCATTCAAGGCACGAGACTTTGCTGAGTGCGCGGATGTCTTTTTTATTTCTCTGAATGATATATTTTTGGAATAACAGCGATCTAAAAACTCTGGCCGTTTGCTGTTCTCCCGAAATTTTTTGGGTGATTTTTGAATGGAAGAGATAGCGAAGTTGGACGTGCCTCCTGTCCTTTGACTGTTCCCTGAGCCAAAACTATATACTTCACTGCTACAAAAATGATACTGCTGTAACAAGAACAAATTTTCCAACATTTTTGTGAAATTTCATGAAGAGGGATTCAAATTTATGGAAGTTAGAGCGATAGAGAAAGAACTTTTTCATTCTGTCTGCTCTCAGCTCCCACTCTGACTGTGACAGAAGAGTTTGAGGACTGTTTCAATGCATTTCTCTGGGACAAAAAAATTTAGAAAAAGTTTAATATTTTAAAAAGTATAAATAGTATGAAAGAGAAAAATAATAGCAATGATGTCCAGAAAAAGCTGAACGTTTTGATATTTGAATTGTTGAAATAGCACAAAATATGTAGGAGTAGTTTAATAGCGTGGAACGGCGGAAGAAGTAAAAATAATAATAATAATAATAAGTATAAAGAAAATGGCCGACATGAAAAACAATAGTGTGAATGCTTTCAGCATTCACGCTAATTAATATAGTAAAGTGAGACGAAAACTGCGGTAAGTGAAAAGCTACATCAGCAGGAACAAGAGCAAATATTTCAGCGCATGGCTTCTCCAGTGCTTACTATTAACTGAAATATTTTTTTTTGCTCCTGCATGTCTAGCTTTTAACCCACGGCATTTTGTATTTTTTTAACTGATCAATACATTAAAAATACATTTGATAAAACTTAAACTCTGACCCTTTATTGAGTGTGAGGACAGCATTACTCCTCATCAAGATTTTTTTTCTTTTTCTTTTTGGCTCCATGCAACTTAGGCTGTATCACTATGCAGTGATATTCTTCTCTCAACAATGAAAATTAGAGAATAAAAACTTATTCGTGTCGCAGTGGCTGTACCCTTGTTAACCCAAGCTTGAAAAGCAGGGCTGAAACAGCAATTGGCCAGAGTTAGACATAATGGGCTCTAATTTCTTGGCGCAGCGCAGGGTGGCGCAGCATGGCATAGCGTGACGCAGCCCACGCAGTGGTAATTTCGTCCGGTGCAGCCCACACAGTGGAGATTTCGTGCGGTGCAACACCGTGCGCAGCCACTTTGGCAATTTGGTAGACGGACGTGCGCCGAGATGGGTGTGGCGGCGTAGTAGGGGGAGGTGTCACATATTCATCATGACGCAGTGACAATTTCGTAGCAAAAGTCTACGCTGAAGTTGCGCAGAAAGCTCGCCAGCTCCAACCTGGTGTACTTTCTGTGCAGTGGTAATTTGGCTGACCGGCGCACAGTGCGCACACGTCACCAAGACCTCACAGGCAGGTTTCCAGAATGTCAGGCACACTTCAATGCAATAAATAATTACAGCCACCACTATTTAATGTAACTATCTGAATCAGGACATAAATTATAGTATCTATATCGATTGTCCTGATGTCAGATCAAAGGCGGTTGGCACGCGTAATGGAAACTCGACCTGGCTTAATCAACGCAGCTGAATCTGTGATGCAAACTAACGACTTCACATCTTTCTCAGCCAACCACAAACTGCCTCGGCATCAGGCAGTGCGTGTATATATATTATATACATATGCTTGCGTTCTATGCTCAGTGAAGCCGCTTGCACACTGGACGCGAAACAAATTTTTCGCACGACTGATTACATTCAAAGGCCACGTTTCCCAGATTCATTTAAGAAGATCCTAGCGCTAAGAGCTTCTTTAGATCCTTCTTAAGGCTCCAGTAAAAAGCAAACGTGTTTCCCAGATTCCTTCTTAGCCTAAGATGATCTCTTGTTAAGAAGGATTTGAAAGAAGGGTCTGGAGCACTCTTAACACCCTTCTTAGCGACAAAACACTGCAGATACAGCCCCGTCAGGCAAATCAATGCGACACTAAGCGAGGAGATGAATGAATGAATGAATGAATGAATATGTTTATTTCGATCACAGCAGCACAACATATTAAACATAATTAAAGAATTAAAGAAAATAAATATGGCTGGTCGAAAAGGGGTTTCGGCTGAAGCAGAAGCTTATGGCTGCCGAACCCTTGTAATCAATTTCATTTCTGATTCATTCCGAGAATCTTTATAACAATGAGCCAACAAAACACAGATAAAATATTACTTATACTGTTTACACATACATACGTGCATAAGTGTGTACCTGAGTGCACATATATACATATAGTACATGCCAACTGTTACACCCTACAAAAAGCATACCTACCGACATACATACAAACTCTTTTTTTCCCTTTTTTTTTTGTTCCACAACCAGAATCTAAAACATTCGCTAAACAAAAGGCCAAAGAACTCAGTTTTTTCAAAGAATAAATTATAATGCATCTGTAGTTTTTTATGATTTTGATCATTTGCTGTTATCAGCATTTTCAATTTTGTATTTATCAAATATCTTATTTTTAAACATTGTTTTTAAATGGGCAACATTTTTGCTCTCTTTGATATCATTGGGTAAGCTATTCTAGAGCTTCACTCCACAAACAGATATGCACATATTTTTCAGTGTGGTACGAGCAAACGGTTGTTTTAACTTCCCTCTCCCTCTTAAGTTATACCCTCCCTCTCTTTCACCGAACATTTTTTGTATATTTCTTGGAAGTAGGTTGTGCTTTGCTTTATACAAAATTTGCGCAGTTTTACAATCCACAAGATCTGAAAATTTCAATGCTCTTGATTTGAGAAACAACTCATTTGTATGCTCGTAGAACCCCACATTATGCACTATTCTTAATGCACGCTTCTGCCTGATGCATATTGTTATGCCTCGGTGTGCGCATGCGCACAGCGAGCATACGGTACTCAGTCTGTGTATTTGTTTGTCTGTCTGTTACCATCATAACTGCGACAGCGTGTGAATCCAAGCTAAAGTAACAATGCCAACGAGTGACAAACACTGTTCTCTTGATTTTAAATGTGCCAGAATTTTGATTTTTTGTAGCACTTCATGTTTCAGTATACACGTTTTGTGTACATAATGTTAAGCCACACCCACATGATTTTGGCACAAGGACCGCACTCTATTGACTGTTTATGTATTCAAGCTTGCTTTTATGTTACTGTACAACTATTGTACATCAGTAGTGGCTAAGCAATACACACCGAGGCATCAGCACCTCTGGTGCTTTCATTTGTAGGGTACTTTCATAAGTATTTCCCCAAACTTCGGCATAATAAGTCAGATATGGAAGTACAAGTGTACAATACAACATGAATAATGATTTATAAGTGAGCATGTGTCTTGTCTTACATAAAATTCCAATCGTGCGCGACAGTTTGGATCTAACATGTTTAACGTGAGGCTTCCAGCTCAAGCTGTGATCAATGATAACTCCTAAAAATGTGTTCTTATATACTCTTTCCAGCTTGACACCATCAATTATTAAATCAATTGGCATGTCCAGATGTTTATCCTTTTTTCCAAAAATCATATATTTAGTTTTTTTAATATTTAGAGATAATTTGTTTGCATCAAACCAAAACTTGAGCTTTTCCAACTCACTAGTAACAACTTCCAAAAGCTGCTGAAGATTCTTCGCAGCACAGAAAACATTAGTGTCATCCGCAAAAACAACACAATTCAAAAAATTTGAGACCTTGCAAATATCATTAATATACAGAATTAATAATTTTGGTCCTAGTATTGACCCTTGTGGTACACCACATGTGATATTTGAAAGAGTAGACCTAGTGATGCCCATCTGAACAAACTGATGTCTATGTTCGATATAGCTCTTTAGCCAATTCTGTCCTACTCCTCTTATCCCATATCTCTCCAATTTCTGCAGTAAAATATCATGGTCAATGGTATCGAATGCTTTCTTAAGATCTATGAATATCCCCACTGCATACTTCTTTTCATCTATAGCACTTGTTAACTCTTCCACCAGTTCCATCAAGGCCATTGCTGTTGATCTGCTTGTTCTGAAGCCATACTGACTTTCCATGAGCAACCAGTGCTTTTCGATGAAGCTATCCAAACGAACAACAAAAAGTTTCTCTAGTATCTTAGCGAACTGGGGAAGCAATGATACCGGTCTATAGTTGAAGTAGGCCTGTTTCGAGCCAGTGGCCCATCAGCCCGGTGCTTAACCCCAGTTTCTGTGGCATGAAGCGACTAGGAGTATTACTATTCCCCCTGGACGGGATGCCAGTCCATCGCAGGTACTCCCCCCAGCTCTTAGTCAGGTTTCCCTGACTATTTGCTGGTACCAATTTATACACCTGGGTGGAGTGAGGCGTGGAGTGTGGGAGTGAAGTGTTTTGCCCAAGAACACACCGCGAAGGCCGTGGCCAGGGCTTGAACTCAGGACCTTGCAATCTCAAGTCAAGCCTACTTGACCACTGCGCTACCGCGTCTTGTCTCTCGTCTGCGTACGGTTCGTCCTTATTCCCCCCCCCCCTTCTTTCATGCACCTCTACTACCCATTAAGCATTTAAAATGAGGGAAAACTTACATCTCTCCTCTATGGTTCCGTGTGTTGAAATATTTTACCGTATTTCCCTAATTTTTCCCTAATATTTCCGGTCTTCTACTTGACCACTTGTTGTAAGCTCTATATATAAACCAACTTGAGCTGCATGTCTCAAATCAAGTTGAATAAGGTTTAACCACGATTTCACACATGTAATGCAATGATTTTATTTTACGGTTTCATTCTTATTTTTCTAAGTTCTTATCTGTGTTGGTCTTCATTTGCGTCTGTTTGTTTTCAGACATTCTGCTGCATGCGCAGTGGAATTACGCACGTTCATTTTTAACATTATACGCCACTTTCTACATCAAAACTTCATTTGCGTGCACGCGAGTATGTGGAACCCTCGGTTACTCTGACATTGATTGATCAATGGAGGTGTTGCACTGGGGTGAGCACTCGTTCACAGAGCTCAAAAGGACCTCATTAAAATGCAAACCACGTGATTTCAATGAACTGGTATATTCACTAAACTTCGTCCAAAACATCAAAGTTCAAGGTTTTCAAGTTGGGTCCTGGCGCCCCACTGTGTATGCTGGTTTCTGTTCCAACCATAATTGCAATCTTAGGACTTTAAAAAGCTGTTGATTTGTCTTAATTAGGCGCATTTACGTTTACAGCAGTTCTTTATCCTCTTCATCCACATTTGACAAATCTATACATGCTATGAAGAATAAAAATTCCATATCCAAGTTGAGATACATTAAAAACCAGTACAAATAACTGTTGAGGGAAACAATTTAACCATTCATTTAATCAATGTAAACAATTAGTTAATCAACAAACAATTGGTTCTCATCGGTGAAGCCGTTGACTCATGGTTGCAAACACTAATTATTTACTGGCAAACAATAGAGTCGCACCAGTTTTGTGTCATGTTTATTCAGTTCAGGCAAATTATTTTGCGAGAACTCAAAACACCACTATGAGCAACCTAATTTGGAGCTTACTGATTTCATCTGTCTAATTTGATCTGTTTAATAATGTTTTCGCCTGAAAATCCTCTCATTATAGAAAATAAGCACAATATGTTCAAGGGTTTTTATTCTTCATGGCACAATGGATATGTCCATCAAAATGCGGGTTAAGATGGTAAATAACTGCTCTTAACATGGAATGCAGCTAATTAAGACAAATAAACAGATAGTTAAAATCTTACGATTGCAGTTGTGGTTGGAACAAAAACCAGCATACTCAGTGGGGCGCCAGGACGGAGTTTGAGAGCCACTGTCATACACCAAACGGACACCAGACGGCTCAAGAAATGGTTGGAATTTAAAATACAGTTGCAATTTAACAAAGGCAAGTGTCCGACAAGAAAGGGAATTTAGAATTGTAGGTTCAATTTTCGATGTATAATAAACGCATGCAGCTATGTTTTGAAATTTATTATGCATTACTCTTTGTGTTGGTACAGGTGGATCCAGAAATTTTTGAAAGGGGGTCCCAAAGCTAAAAAGCTATGTTACATTACCGACCAGAACTAAGCTTCGCAAATGTTTACTTATGTTTACTTGTATGGGAACAGAATTATTTGGGGGAAGGGGACTTTGCAAGATTGTTAAGGGGTCGTGGCCAAGATATACAGGCAATACCCCAGGGATACCACGATTTTGGAAAGAGCAAGTGCCCCACACCTCAGCGAAATAATCAACTTTTAGTAAACGTCAGCAAACATTGGGCATTCACAAAAAAATCTGTACTGTCCCCCCTTTTGAGACGTCTGGAATTCCAAGGTGGATGGTATTAGGGCAGCCTGGAATTCCAGGGTGGGTACTCTAGCAGGGAGAAAATCCAGGGTGGATAAACCAATTTACCCACACCAAGAATTTTGCATAATGCATAACTTTTATCCTTGTAAATATTCCCCCCCCCCACCAGAAAAACAAGAGAAGAAAAATAGCTGCCTCCAAATTTACCAACCCAAAGCTTTATAACTTGAAAATCCGCAAAGTTTTTTTTAAATAATAATAAAAGGTTTAATATGGCTCTTCACTTGTTATACACTCTAATACTAGAGAATCCTTAGGATGTGTAGAAACTGCTTTTAAATGTTAACAGCTTGGAAAAGTGTCCCATGGGGTTCATTTTGCCACATTTTTGTTATTTAATGAGATTCTTTTGTTATTGAATGAGAATCTCCAAGGCATTTTTATAGACTGTAGGGCTGTCAAGAAAACCATTTCAGTGTTTCCACCTATACATTTATGATCTTATGAATAGACTTATTACATTTGTACAATCTAAATCGCTGTTTTAAAATTAATGCGTCCCGCACTGATGAATATTTCTAAATCCCAGTCAGACTTGGTATTATATTAGAAAAATATACAAAATGTTCATCAGAAGAACAAGAGGGAACAGGTCTCAAACAGTGATTTAGTTAGTCCATATGTGATACAGTTAGTCTATTCATAAGATCATACATGTATAGGTGAAAACACTAAAATGCCTTTCTGGACAGCACTACAGTCTATAAAATTCCCTTTGAGAATCTCATTGAATAACAAAAATGTGGCAAAATGAACCATAGCTTTTTAGCTTTGGGGCCCCCTTTCAAAAATTTCTGGATCCACCTGTACCAACACAAAGAGTAATGCATAATAAATTTCAAAACATAGCTGCATGCATTTATTATACATCGAAAATTGAACCTACAATTCTAAATTCCCTTTCTTGTCGGACACTTGCCTTTGTTAAATTGCAACTGTATTTTTAAATTCCAACCATTTCTTGAGCCGTCTGGTGTTTGTTTGGTGTATGCAAACAAGTTATTTCTAGCATGTCCCTTGGAGTTCACATGGCTGTAAAGGCCAAAAAAAGATGCTGTCGACTTGAACATCTTTAGTGCATTTCATCTCGGTAAAATAGCCACCAACGATGCCTCCATCAATGAGTGGGATAAAAGAAGGCAAGCTGCAGTCGTTAGTGATTTCTGATGTGCTCCGATTCTGCAGAAGTTTAGCGAGAAGTAGCCTTCTGAGGTATGTGAACGAGCGATTTCAGGGCAGGTAAACAATCATCATATCACTCAAAAGGACCACGAACGATTCCAGGTGCGGAAATCAAATTTAAAACCGAAGTTCTCATTAAAAAATCCACTGCAAGTTTGATTTATGTGGTAGGCATCCACAAAGATACGATTTGACAACTTGAAAACCTTGAACTTTGATGTTTTGGACGAAGTTTAGTGAATATACCAGTTCATTGAAATCACGTGGTTTGCATTTTAATGAGGTCCTTTTGAGCTCTGTGAACGAGGGCTCACCTTGCACTGGATGCAGAAACCGTAGTGTAAGTCACGTGATCCCCGAAGTAACCCAGGAAGATAGCTTTGATTGAATGGGAATGCATCGATTAATTATTATTTATTTATACAAAAAAAAATATTTCCTTGCTCTGAAAGGTCGCATGTATAACCGGATATTGAACCTCAGGTCCAAGTGCTCCACCATATCCACGACACTAGCTCAACAGACTATGGGTGCGTTCGAGCGCGTCTGCAAGTAAGCCGGCTGCGGGAGATTCCCGAAAAATTACGCGAGAATCTTGCCAAAGTTGCGCGATAAGTCCTCCAAACCCTGCGATAGCTGCAAGATCCTGCAGCTATCGCAGGGTTTGGAGGGCTTCTCACGCAACTTCAGCGAGATTCTCGCGTAATTTTTCGGGAATCTCGCGCAGCCGGCTTACTTGCAGACGCACTCGAATGCACCCTCTATGTTCACTGGTCGATGTACCACTTGTATAGCTGTGCTGTGTTTGAACTTGAGCATATTGGCGCAAGGATTCTCAGTCATAAACCGGCAGCGCTCCAGACTGCGACCAAGATTTACGTTTTGCGACTTACATTCTCACATCGGTCGACCAACACTTCATGCACTCTGTGCCTATTCTGGGCAGCGATTCACTCCCTAATTATCAGCTGCCGGCCGCAAATTTTTTTCTGCAGGTCGGTTGGTACCATTACGTACATCAGCCAATCACAGATCGGCTGGTGCCATCAGCCAATCACAGCTCGGCTGTACTCATGCATCGATGAGAATGGCAAAGCATTCGATCTTGTCACTGTCAGCTGAGTTGTGCACGCGGCAAAATTGTAAAACCTTGTCTGACAATAACGATGCAAATGCTCCACAATACGCGAAATTACAAGTACACTATCTGGTCTGCTGCAGAAGTCCAGTAGTCTACGTATTAGGCTTTGGCTTCGGTGACTAATACTGCAGATCGGAGTGCAAATTTCATGATATCAGAGAGTGTTTTATTACCGGTTTTTTTTATTTCGCTATTTAGATTTTGCGCATTTCTAAGGGTAATGGAAACGCACCTGGAGAGTGAGAACGATGTCCGACGTTTTTAGCCCGAAAACACAGTCTGCTTCGTGACCATAGACTGTTCGTGACACAGTTTTGAGTCTTGTTGATACCAGCTATGGGTGCTTGCGTCCAAGGCAAATGGTTTTATTTAGCGTTTCACTATCAATCGCTAACCTTCTATCCTGATGGATTAGGTTGGATGCGCACTTCCACTCTGATTTGAAGTTCCGCATGTACATGATTATTAATGCAGTATGTATGAAATCGGTGACTGGTTGGTCCGAGTGCAAGATTATTTATTTTCATTAGAGTACGATAAAGATGAGAAAAGCTGCGGTTCTTATCGATTTATTGTCCGTTTTCTTTGGAGTTCCGATAATTGGCCAGCTGTCAGAGGAATAGTATTTTGCCGATTGCAACAAATGTTCAAAACTGATTCAAAAACTAACTGGTGATGCCTGTCCAATGTACTCCAGTGACGACCGTAGGCTTATCAGCGCAATGCCTCAAATATGAGTCTGTGTCACGAACAGTGTAGGCCTACGGGCACGAAGCAGACTGTTTTTTTGGGTTAATAACGTCGGACATCGTCCTCACTCTCTGTGTGCGTTTCCGTTACCCTTCGAAATGTGCAAAATCTACATAGCGAAATAAAAAAAACTGGTAAATAGTAATTATTATTATTATAATAAGCCGTCCTACTGCATTGTTACCGGTGAAAGAATTTCTTGAAACTTTGTGCTAACGAACTTGGCATACTGCACCTACTTTTTACCAAATATTTAGGGTGGATCACTTTGGGAACTACGTATATTAATTTTAATGTTAAACTTTCAATTTGCGATGAAAAAATGTAGCCAAATTATGCTTTTTACAGCTTCAATTCCCCCTGGTTCTCATATTTTCAAAGCAATTAAGCCATGTTTGGTGTCAAATTGTTCCTTGGGATGGCAGCAACAATAACAGTTATAAATTTTAGAACTAGCACTGTGATAATTGGGAGTTATTCATTGATTTATCCCCATATGTTGGTTTTAGGGGGGTGCTCATCTAAATTTGGCGATAATTTTTCTATGTTGATGAAAAGTTGTCCCTTGGAGAAATGGAGACTTATACGTACATTTAGACTTGTATGATAACTCTCCAAAATGGTAACTGCATTTATACATTTTTCAAACATTCTTGTGAACATCAATATCTACTTTTCAGTTCACAAAGTGCTTTCTGATAATGTTTATTAAATAAATGCAGCAACAACTGATAGTCTGTTCAGGTATCTTTATTTGGGCTTGTAAATATTCAGAAAAGTATCATGGTACTTTGCTTGACCACAGTTTTGGCCTGCGCGCCCAACTTTTTCAGGTTGGGAGCAAAAAGGTCCAAAAGTTAGTCTGGAGGGTTGACCGGCTTTGAAAACAACAGTTTAACATTTAGCGGTTAATTATCGCGAAAATACAAAAAACAAACCATTTTAAGCGATTATACTGCTGAGGTCTTCTGGTGCATAGCATAATGGCGCAGATAGACTGGCTAAAACAATAGCAAGCGCAGATTTACCCACAAACAGCTTTTATGACAAAATATCAAAGGTAAGAATTTTTTTTTTTGCTGATCTCTGTAGCATTTAAAGTGTATGCCTGCTGTTCTTTGAGTGTGGTGACAATTTAAAATGACAAGGCTATATCGTTGGAATTTGTGGACTGTCCTTTTTCATTTGAGGTATCGTTTGTATACATAGCACAAATTCAGCAGAAATGCTTGCGATAGAGCACTTATCTTATTTTATTTAATGTTTTGCTAGATGCTTATTTACTTGCTTGGTACTTGAATTGTGTTCGGTTTAGGTAAAAACGGTCATCACCAACTTTTCGCCGAGTTTCTTCGCTTTAAGAGGATATGCCGCATGACGAGGAGCTTTTAGGAAACATGCTGTAGCCTATTTATTTTGCAAATTCATTGCCCTCGTTACGGGGACGTTCAGGCTTAAGGTTAATATTTGTATTGTATATATATTTTCCACTAATTTCCTTAAATCTTCACTTTAAAACCAGTTTTCATTGCAACAAAACCGTTGACTTACTTGTGAACTTCTGGTACGTGAAGCAGCTTTTCTCGAAGTGCTCTGAGCAAAGAACTGAATGTTTTGTTGGCTTGTAAGGCTTTCCACGGTCAATTCTTCTTAATTTAACAAGCCACTCTTTCAAAAGGACTTCATTATTTTGTGGAAATTGATGGAAACTTATTTTGCCGTATTTTCCATCCGACTGAATGGCATTAGTATTAGTGCAAGCAACAGCAGCACAAGATTTCCCCATTTCCACTAGGGTGAAGCTAGATCTGGAGTAGTTCAAGTACGCTGTGCCAGAGTTGACTGCAATCTCGCCGGAAGTGCGACAAGACTAGTCCAGCAGCTGAGCTGAAGCGGAATGGACCGTACGTAATGATCTTCCAAAAGGTAAGACGTTTAAAGAATTAGACTGAATATTGTCAGCACATCTGAATTAAATAACACGTACAGTAAAGCGTTTTACTGGATTATTCCCTGCATGATTCTTGAGATGTTTAATGTTTATGGACAACAAATTGGGTTACGATGCTAGCTAGGTACAGTTAGCGACAGTTACTACCGCTAACCATGAGCAGCAGCATACTTGTAAACTCCGTCATGTCAGTGCCATTTCATCCAAAGAAGCGAAATTAGGGGGGAAAAATGCTTCTTAAACGTGATTTTTTTTTTTTTTTTTTTTTTTTTTTTTTTGCGGAGTGGGGTGGGGGGAGTGAAATGTTGGAGAAGTAACGTAAATATACCATCAGACTCGTGAAGTTACAGCAGTGGATGTGGTGAAGTGAGATTTTCTTTGAGAACAAGGTAGCAAACGTTAGCTGGTGTAATAAAGTTAACGTTACAGAATAATAAAGAGGAGCCATCGTTTGCTGTGATACATCGCTATTAACATTGATTGTGGGAGCTTTTTTAACTTCTATTCAGTAAACTTATACGTGATCTCTTGTTTGAGTGTTTTAGGATTTGTGATTCTGTTGACATTACCTGTCAATATTATGTTGCTGCTCAGCTAATTTTGGATTGATGATTAAGGGAGAGGGAGGCTGGAGGACCAAATAGAAGATTGAAAACAACGTATTGGCTAAATAGCCTTCTATGCTTAATTTTCCAAAATGTTTGGCCTAAGTGGGCATTCTTACTGAATACTAAAAATATTGAGCTGTACTGTATTTCTTGTCTGAAAGACTGCTAAGAACATGATCCAACTTTATGCTAATTCCTGTCACATCTGTAACTGATGCCATTTGCCATACTTAAACATCAGCAGCAAAAGCTGTTGATCACAGCTACTTGAGTTCCATAATCTAAGTAGGGAAACAAAGACCACACCTCATCTCTCAGCACAATTTCCCATCCATGCCTATAAAGATGTGTCTAACCCTTTCTCCCCCCCCCCCCCTTTCAGCTGAAGAGCTGCAGGCGATTCAATAAAAGCCTCCCTGCAATGAGACAGACGACACTCACCCTACACCCTGAGTCTTAACTCCCTAAGCTGTGCAAGCTTTTCCCTGTTCTTTACTTTTAATAAACTGGACAATAAGCTTCCAAATCGTGTGGTCTTTGGTTGTGAAAAAGTGCAAGTGCAGTGTTTGAATGCGATCACCTCACATCTTTATTGTTGTAATTTTTAATGTTTGTTCGATTTCTCCTGCTGATTGAGCCAACAATTTTTTTTTCTCTTCTTCATGTCATTGGAGAAACCGTACATTTGTATTCAACCTCCCAGTGATTGGAGCATCCCCACGCAGCACAGCAAACCATGGCAGAGATTATATACAAGAACAACATGGAGGAGAGGGCTCAGACAAACTGCTTCACGTGCTGTTCATGTTTCTGAGTTTATTCAAGATTAATTTTTCATGAAGTATTTTCAGTACATACAGTGCTGTGAAAAAGTTTTGCCCCCTTCCTGATTTCTTACTTTTTTGCACATTTTTCACACTTAAATGTTTCAGATCATCAGACAAATTTTAATATAAAACAAATAACCCGAGTAAATACAAAATGCAGTTTTGAAATGATGATTTCATTTATTAAGGGGAAAAGGCTATCCAAACCTACCTGGTCCTATGTGAAAAAATAAGTGTCCCCCTTGTTAAATCATGAATTAACTGTGATTAACCACATTTTTTGAGTCCAATTTCACTAGCTACACCCAGGCCTGATTACTGCCCGAACTTTTGAATCAAGAAATCACTTAAATAGAACCTGTTTGACAAAGTGAAGTAGGCTGAAAGATCTCAGAAAGCATTATGTCATGCTGGGAACTAAGGAAATTCAAGAACAGATGAGAAACAAAGAAATTGACATCTATCAGTCTGGAAAGGGTGGCAAAGCCATTTCTAAGGCTTTGGGACTCCGGCGAATCACGGTGAAAGCCATTATCCACAAATGGAGAAAACTTGGAACAGTGGTGAACCTTCCCTGGAGTGGCCGGCCTACCAGAATTACCAAAAGCGCATCGACGACTCATCCAGGAGTCCAACAAAAGAACCCAGAACAACATCTAAAGAACTGCAGGCCTCACTTGCCTCATTTAAAGTCAGTATTCATGATTCAACAATAAGAAAGAGACTGGGCAAAAATGGCATCCATGGGAGGGTTCCAAGGCGAAAACTACTGCTGACCAAAAAGAACACAAGGGCTTGTCTCACATTTGCCAAAGTACATCTTGATGATCCCCAAGACTTTTGGGAAAATATTCTGTGGACTGACGAGACAAAAGTTGAACTGTTTGGAAGGTGTGCATCCCGTTACATCAGGCGTAAAACTAACATATCATTTCATAAGAAGAACATCATACCAAAAGTCAAACGTGGTGGTAGTGTGATGGTTTGGGGCTGCTTTGCTGCTTCAGGACCTGGATGACTTGTCGTAATTGATGTAACTATGAATTCTGCTCTGTACCAGAAAATCCTGAAGGAGAATGTCCAACCATCAGTTGGTGACCTCAAGCTCAAGTGCACTTGGGTTAAGCAGCAGGACAATGATCCGAAAGACACTAGCAAGTCCACCTCTGAATGGCTTTAAAAAAACAAATTGAAGGTTTTGGAGCGGCCTAAGCAAAGTCCGGACTTCAATCCGATTGTGATGCTGTGGCATGACCTTAAACAGGCCCTTCATGCTCAAAAACCCTCCAATGTGGCTGAATTAAAAATTCTGCAAAGAAGAGTGGGCCACAATTCCTCCACGGCGATGTGAAAGACTCATTGCCAGTTATCGCAAACGCTTGCAGTTGTTGTCGCAGAGGGTGGCACAGCCAGTTAATAGGTTTAGTCGACAATTACTTTTTTTCACACCAGGCCAGGTAGGTTTGGATAGCTTTTTCCCCTTAATAAATTCAATCATTTAAAAACTGCATTTTGTATTTACACGGCTTGTCTTTGTCTAATATTAAAATTTATTTGCTGATCTGAAACATTTGTGTGACAAATATGCAAGAAAATAAGAAATCAGGAAGGGGGCAAATACTTTTTCAAGGCACTGTAAGTGCAAAATAAAAAGATATACATAGAATGTATGTGTATAACGAGATAAATTTGTGTTTTAATGTGTCTTGTTATGTCTGGATGTATAGTGTTTAATGAGCCCTTCCTAAAAATATTACTGTACATGCAAGCCTAGATAAATTTATACCTTCTGCATGCAAAGAGTTAATGAAAAACACCAATACATAAGTGCAGATGTATATTAAAATGATGAACAGATAAATTGTAATCATTTCCAATGGATTTTCTAAGATGCTACACTGAAAATTATGCTGCTTTTAATAATGCAGGGACTAATTGTGCTGTCAGTTGATACTCATTGATAGTCACCTGTCAGTCCTCCGTCCTTTCTGAAAGTCATGAAGTTTACATAAGTCGTTATTGAATTGATAAAGTAGATCCTCCATTTTCATGGGATTATTAAAACCCCAAACAAATAAAGAAATGGTAGAAAATTAAACTGAAACGTTCCTTCCCCTCCCTCTGCATAATAAACATTAGGATGGGATTAAACGAGCATTGTAGTCAAAAGCAAAAACAAACCAAGAATTCAAAGCAATCGACTACAGGAACACGCTCTTTAAAATTATTTCAATAACTCGAAGGCACTAAAACCATGACGCTATTTATTGACTAGTAATTACCGAGGCGGAAACGAGATTTTACGAGATTTCAGTCGCACAGCGTACTTGAACTACTCCGGATCTAGCTTGACCCATTTTGACTATGCTGCGATCAACCTTTGTGTACATTTTGCTTCGGAGATCACGTGACCACCTATGTAACTTGCAACGACCTCATTGTCTTCGTTAAGACGAGAAATCAAACGCACCAGTTGAACGCAAAAAAGAGCGCATTTCAATCTTTTTCAATTAAACAATTATTACGCACGTTTTGACGGCTTGCTTAGGATGCGACAACATTTAACGCGGAAAATCCACAGTGGTTTTTTCGTGAAGAGTTGCCTAGTAAGGCATGCGAATTAAACATTTTATAGAATTTATTATTCACTCGCCTAAACATTTCATTATAAGGGAAACTAACATGTTGACCAAGAACAATGATTGAAATGGGGTCACTAATCTCATCCGTTTCAAGGGATGTTTTCCGCCCCCCCCAGTTTTCCGTCCACCGCCCGCCACTGCTCATGATGGCTGTCACTGAAAGACAGCATTCTTGAGGATATTCTTTTAAATCTTTTGAATAAACAGTTCGGATTGTGGCGAGTAAAAAATGCTGCTGTCTATGTATTTCAAATTTGCCTGCAGTGTATATGGTTGTCTATTTTTTCAATTGTCATGTCAAGGCCGTACAGAATCTGTGTCTGTTACTGATTGGCTGTATGTTTATAGCCACGGAGCACATTTCTGCTATTTATTTAGGTGAGCCATTAAGCAATTGCTTTAGGCAGCAGTAAACTCTGACTTCTCACATGAGTTTTCCATTAAGCTGGTTCAAAGCCAGCAAAGGGATTTTTTTTTTCATATTGTAAGGCAACGGCACATACATATTCTATATCTGCTGGCTGCAGCACTTCACTGAAGCGACATCACACTTTCATTGAGGGCAACATTCAAATCCGGGACACCATGTTTTTATGGCCACAGCATTACATTCACACCGTGGCTATTCTTACGTGACCGTAATCCATTGCAGGCAGGCATTGCAGGCATTCTTACGCGACTTCCGTTCGGGCATGCGCAAATTGAAATTGTAGGTATGTGATTGATTGATACAGCATAAAGATTTTCCTTCAGCAGAATTAAGAGGTTGAGCCTTAATGAAAAAGATGCCCAGACCAAGGAGTCACCACGAACATTTGGCAATATACCGTAAAATGGGGTAATAAGAGACACTTTTGAGATATTTTTTTTTGATTCCTCCCAAAGCATCCTGGCCAAGTATGTGTCAAATCTGTTTATTGCTGTCAATCATAAAAGAACGATAGAATCATATCCAACTCACCTTGCAATTTTCAAGTACCTACCAAGGTATCATAAAAATAATGTATCATGACAGTGAGTGTCGAAAAAAAAAAACTTGAATTTGCGTTTGAAAACTTTCCAAGAAAATTGTCCCTTGTTACCCGGCCGTCCCTTATTACCCCATTTTATGGCACTGTACTTCTCTACCATAAGAAAGGAGTGCTGTTGATTGATCCTCATTATTCATTATGTTTGACCATGAACCGTCCAATATGTTGGGTGTGTGGCAAGCAATGAGAAAAGAAATAAAGGTAGCATGTATTCTATTTTACAGAAGAAGCAAAAGTTTTCCATTTTACTGAAACTAATCCCCGCTGGTTACTCGTGGTTCCCTGCACATGCAGTTCCAGTGAGATGGCTTTCAGCTGTGGCAGGAGATGGCAACTGAATCTTTTGTTTTCCAGTCACTGGGTGCTCAAGAAGTGAATTCAGTGCAAAGCGAGGGTTTGCAAATTTGGATGTTAAGTTAAGTCAGGAGAATATTTTGTGGAATTTTTTTTTTTCCCCGTTGGCAGCAATAAGCTGTGGAAAAAAAAAAAAAAAAAGTAAATTTCCCCCTGTTGGCAGCAATAAGCTGCAGGGGAAAAAAAAAAATCTAATTTTTTTTTTTTTCATTGGCAGCAATAAGCCTCCGTACATTTAATAATAAAACTGATCGTGGGTAAATCTGCGCAGGCTATTTTTAGCAGAATATGTTCATGTTATTTTGAAACTTGACCTGTCAGCCTCCGTACATGTTATTTTCCGGTGTTGTACCGGAGCATCTCAGCAAACCGGAACATCAAAAAAAGCCGATGAATCCTACCTAGTCAGAGCCATTGATATTCTCAAGCATTCTGATTGGCTATTCAGTGGGCAACGTGCTGATTGGCAAGTCTACCCACAGGAGTGAAAATAGGGCCATAATTCTTAACTTGAGGTTTGTAAATCTGGTTTGTGCTGGTAAAAAAAAGTGTTGCACGCGAAGGTAGAAAATTTGAGCATATCTGCAACTTCACTGTCACACAGGAAGGTAGGAAATTTTCACACACGCACGAAACTGTTTCACAAGCTCTAAACTTTTTTACACACGGACAAAATTATTTCACAAGCTCAAAACTTTTTTACACACGCACAAAATTATTTCACGAGCACAAAACTTTTTTTACGCACGCACAGAATTATTTCACAAGCTCAAAACTTTTTTACACACGCACAAAATATTTTGACAAGTTCAAAACTTTTTTACACACACACAAAACTATTTTTCAAGCACAAAACTATTTCACATGCACAAATTTTTTTTTTTTACACGCGCATAAAATATTTCTACAAGTTCAAAACTTTTTACCCTACACTACCTGACAAAAGTATTAGGATGCCATTATTTATGTGTGTGATTTTCTTACAGTGCAGTAGGAACTAATGAATGTATCATGTTTGGAAATAGTTGTTTATTCAAATAAAAATACAGACCCCATTGTGGATACACCATACTGAATTATTGTATGTCTCGACCCTCCTTTGATGGAGAATCAAAATCACCCCATGTGCCACACCTGATCATAATGATTGGACCAATAGTAGCCATTGATCTTCCATTATGACAGGGACACAATTCCAAATGTGTAAATTTGAAAATTACCATCTTGCAAGCACAATTTATGATAATATCTCTTACTTATGACAGACCAAAATTGAGTTTTTCGTACAGAGAAAAAATATGCCAATATGTATATCTGCAGCTTCCCCAAATGTTCAATAATGTTCTGTGATCTTTACATATACATTATAGGACACCATTAAATTCCTATAACACTCGCATATATAATATAACACTTGTACATCAAAAGTTGAGTGAGAATGCGGAACGTCCTAATACTTTTGTCAGGTAGTGTGATTTGATTCCATACTGTACAGTTCATCTGGACAATTACAGCCTCCGTTTTCCAACAGTAAGTCTAGTCTAGTCATCTACCCATAGACTAGGAGTACATGAGAAATGTTGTGATATTCAATGTACTGTACATTTTCTTTGATGGCAGTAAGTAAAACCTCCTATAATGTATAATAAAGGTCTTTACATGTGTGTGAAGCCAAAAACTTCACTCTGGAATTCTTTCACGTATACTAAGTCTTCTGCTACAGTAAATCAGAGGCGCGCAAACGAGGGTTAAATAAAAATATTTATTTAAACAAAAACTGTGCAGAGGCCTTAACTTTCGGGTGGCCCAAAGACAACCACTTGGCTGCATTCACTGTGGGGAAACATGATTAAGGAAGTCCATCAGGTGGAAAGGCTGGGGGAAAGCAAAGGGTTTGGAGGAGATTGAAGATGAAGAGAGAGAAATGAAGGTGGAGGGAGAGGACGAGCTGTGACAGCAATGACAAGTATGATAGCTACCCTAGTATAAAAATAAATGAAAAGATCAAACATCACATAAAGCAGAGACATTATTGCATTTATTACGGCCACTACTTGTCGAAAATCCAAATCCAGCATCACCCCTCTGGATTTGGTCTGTCAGACACACGGCAATATTTTTTTAACGAAAAACTTAAATATTTACATATTATTATTCCATATTTTACCAGGATATATTGTGCTCTTTGTACATTCACTGAATGTAACAATGACATAAACTTGAGTCTTAACGAAATTTCCCAGTGAAAAGTATTTTGCGGAAGTGAAGATAGGCATCGATTTCCAGTTATTCCTGTGTTTGTACATGCTCTTAGCCTCTGTGGAGTAAGTCAAAATGGCAGAGTCCATTTCATAGTCCAAAAATGAGGATAAAAATTAAACAATTACTGTCCATTCATTCATAGCTATATATTGAGCCCACCTTAAAAAAGTGCAGGCGGGTAGCATCGCTAACTTTGCAACACAGAATGCTTTCCTGGTCCACCGAGTTATGATGGTTATGTTCAATTGCATCAATGAAATTATGTTTCTCTTATGGCCTGTTCTCGCCATTCATGTTATGTTATGTTATGTTATGTTATCGTTTAAAAATAATTATTGTTGCGATGTGAGACTTTTAAAGACACCTATCTAACTACATGGTTAGAAAGGCTTTTTATTTTAATTCAAAATTCGAACTACCGTTCCAACGAGAAGAAAATTACCTTTGACCTTGTGAGAAGCTGAACAATTCCCCTTCTCACTGTCAAAGACTTTATGAACTTTTCGGGTACTTTACTGCGATCGCGGGAGAGGGAGATAGAAAGGGAGCTCTTCGTTCTCACACGCACACTCGCATACACACATCCCCGCACTTGCACCGTCTTGCTTCCTGATGAATAAATATGGACTCAAAATATGTTGTATAAATAATGGGTTGTGCTTGTGCAACAATTGTTGATCTGTTTGTATGATGTTGGTTGGCGACTGGGATTTTGCCGCGGGTTTGACGTTTACGCGTGTCAGACCGATTGTTTGGTCTGTCGCAGTTTAGTGTAACTTTATTACATCGCGATGTGAGTTTCTTTCTGTTTGATTTGGTAAATTGTAATGTAGTATGGTACCCGCTATCTCAATCCTCCATTTAGTATTTGTATTGTGTATAGTTTGCCCATAAGCGGGTAACAAACATCAGCTCACCCCAACACTTCCTGTTATTCTGTCTGCCTGCAGCTGTCCCATTGTGGAAGCGTTGGGACAGACCTTCTACATCATTCCCACTAGGGGAAGGAGTGAGGCATTTAGAGGGAAAGGGGTGTTTGTTTCCTTCATTTCATACCTATATTGTCTTTCTGTATTCTTCAGTTATTTTGGGGGTTGTATTGTAAATATGTTTGAATAATTCTAAGTATTTGTGTTATGTTGGCTATATATCCTATTCTTTTTTGTTTGGTATTAAGCCATTCTATGCTGTGAGTTTCCCTTTTTTGTTGGTTTTGCCCTGTTTCCCAATTTGGGCCAATTTGGGATAATAGATTACTTAGGTGGGGCAGCTCAGTTTTCTCTGAGACTTTGATAGAGATGGATGCCTCTCAGTCTCTGTGTCTCTCCTGCTGTGAGGTAGAGCTCTTTGATGCCTTACTAATGCTTTTGGCAACATTTTGAAATTAGTTTTTTTTTTCTTAATTATTATTTTTTTTCTTTCTTTATCAGCAGTGTTATTTTTATTACTGATAATTAATTGCAAAAACAAAGCTGGCACAATAAATGTGAATGTTTTTTGAACCGGTAACCACCTCTCCTGCACGTTCCTTCTGTCTCTGTCTCCAAGCCCACATCCCAACTAGTGGGCGGGCCTCTGTGCTATCTCACAGACCTATTACTCAGCTAGTAGCATGCACAAACAAAATGACTCTTTCCCAGTGGAATGTGATTTAGCAACAAAAGTCGATGTTAACATACACGCCATTCGCAAAATGGGGTAAGTTACAGTTAAGAACACTAACTGCAGCTATGGTCGAGAAATTGCAAATATCTTTTACTTGCATCAGCTAATGTAGTTAGCTACCTAGCTAGCTTGTTAAGCAAGATTCACTGACAAGACATCATTGCTGGTGAGTTACATAGTCATCACTAACTGCAAAACAGATGGCAGCAAGGGGTCTATTTACCCCCAGACTGCATTACCTTATTTAACAAGCCTACAAATTGCAACGCTGCCTGTGTCGTGTAAAATCTGGTCCCCCCATAAAACCTGGTCCCCCCACGTGACTACCATCGCATAATGCGTGTCAAATGACGTGTCTTGCGAGATTATCGTATAGACCTTACCGGCACATTCGGGTACTTTGGAAAACGTCAAGGCCGCGCCCCTTATGGGGGATAGAAAATCTCAGATCCCATTGATCATAATGTGATTTGATGTGTGTTTAGCTGTGCAATTTATCAGATTCTTTCACTTAATTTCCTGTTTACATCCATTTCTTGATTTATTGATATGTCTAGCGATTATTTTGCTATCTTTCCCGAACCTGAGCGATCGCGTTATCTTAATAAACTAAGGTTGATCGGTCAACCCTCTTGCCCTTTCAGCGTCCCTCCGCCCGAGTGGATCAACGACCTGACACAGTGGCTGAACATCGCTTATCCCGACATCTACACGTATTTGATTGAGTCACTAGGTAGCATTAAGCTAAGTGTTGTCTGTAACTAACCAAGGTGTTAATAGAAAAATAGTAATTTGAAATAATAAAAGCGTTACTGCACTGTTACTCCAGGCTACTCTTGCTGCCTCTCAATCAAGCTAGCTGTCCATCAATAGTAACTGTCACCAAGAATCGTTCTGGTAAATAAACAGCCGAAAAAAGTGGAGGTTTGATATGGCATTCATTCCGTTTGTTGGTAATTGAAAATATTTTACTGGACACTCGGACTTGTTTGAGGACAAGTTTACTAGTCCACCATAATTTTTACTATCAAATTTTGAACCCTGTTTCAGTTTGGAGTTAAGAATAACCAACAAATACACATAACATTAGACCACAAACCTAACTCACTGGCTGGCGCTATTAACGTTAGCTAGGGAAGCAACCAAATAATAAATAATGACACAAGACATAAATATCGTAGCGAACAAACCTATTAAAGTATAGTACCAAGTCTTGCATATTAAAGATTACTGATGTTACTTTCTAAGTTTAAAAAACGAGTGGCATTACTTGTCATGAAGTGTTTCCCACACGTATAAATGTGGGAACACACTGGATCCCACAGCTTCCCCTCTTCATCTTCTCTTTGGATGGCGTGAGGCCATAGAACTCTCCTTTTTGGATTCTTGCATTTTCCAGGTAGGATGGCGAACCTGAAATCCGGACTGATCTTTTTATTTGATGTGCAACCCTGCACGCAACAACTTTTGGGCATTTTTCTGCTCGATTTTCATGCTTGTTAGTGATTGATTTCAGCACGAGTGTGATTGTTTTCTCCCAAAAAGGGGCGCGGCCTTGGCGCTGAGCGCTTGATGATGTTGAACCGACGGGTCTATAGCTCACTGTTGAAATAATGTAGAATTAATTGAATTGTGGCTGCGTGCATGTGGTAAACTGGAGCCTTATTTGCACATAAACTGTACGGTCTCTATGTATTAGCTATTATAGGCACTTACGTTAATAGCGTAGCAGCCAAGCCAGGTCAAAAGTTCAGGAGGGGTGTTCCGGTGGGTGTATGGGTGGGATTTCGATACCGCGGCTCGACCCCTGATCACTACTGCGCAGACTCTGGCTCCAAATGTGCAAGATGGCAGCGCCTGTATCCTGGATATTTTGGCTCCATTTTTGATCATTGGGAGTAAATGGAGACACGTCGTCCATCTTTATCTACAGTCCATGGGTGGGACCATCTGTGAAACTCAACCATGGACGGTTTTTAAAAGGGGGCTCACCCCAGTCTGTATTGTTTACTGAGGCAGAGAAAAAGCTGCTGTACAGCTGGAGTGTGAGGGTAGTGCACAAAACCTCTCCTCTGACTCTGCCCAGATCCAAGGGGCTGGAAGTTCTTGAGGAGGACAAGGAAATTGCTCCAACAGGAAGGACAATCTGTAAACCTCCACTGCCAAAAAGGTCAGGTAACCTGCAGTGGAGAATTGTCCATAGAATAATTTCCACTGGAAGGCTTCTGCCCAGAGTCACAGAGTGGACTCGAGTGTTGATGGAAAGTGTCTTTTCTGTGGAAGTGAAGAGACTATAGCTCAGAATTTGCTCACTCTGCGATGGTGAAAGCTGAGATTACACACTCATGAAGAGGAAGCACAGAGCTATGTGCAGCCCTCCATAAGCAGCTGAAATTCACAAAACATGATTTCATAGCAGCAGCTACAGCTGTCTGCTCTCACACCGAGGGTAAAGTTTAATCTGTGGAGTTTGCAGGATCTCCCAGGACAAGGAATTGTGGGATGTAGCTCTACAGGCTAAAGACAGTCAAAAGGCATGTTGTCTGGGTTTGTACGTGTGTGTATACAGTATCTGGCAAGAAAATTATGGGGATTACAGATGCTCATGTGCACGTGTTTGTATTGTAATCAATAAATGTTGCCAGTGTTGCTCAGTTTACTGAACTCATATGTCCTAAACAAATTCACTGCAGAATACTGTATTTCTTACTCACCTTCTCTTGCGATTGGCTCATCACACGCCACAGGCAGCCTCAGTGTACTCGTCTCATTCATCACCGCTATTTTCATTCATCAGTCTCCATTATCATCTCTGGAATAAGGTGTCAGTCCTTTGAAATGATCATCTTTTCTTTCTCTCTCTGTGTAGCTCCAACCATTCCAAATGTCAGGCTGGTGGATGGGGCTTACCTGTGCTCTGGGAGAGTCGAAGTGCGTAATGGAAGCTTGTGGGGCACAGTGTGTGATGCTGATTTTGACCAGCTGGACGCAGAGGTTGTGTGCAGGGAACTGGACTGTGGAGATCCTAAAGAGTGGGGGGCAGCTGTGTTTGACCAGGGTGAGGGCCAGATGTGGACAGAAGAGATTCAGTGTAGAGGCAACGAGTCTCAGATTTACTCCTGTCCCAAAGCACCCTCTCAGAATCAGTCCTGCTCTCACAGAAACGATGTGGGACTGAAATGCTCAGGTAAGAGTCTTCTCTGCATTGTGAGAGTTTCAGAGATTTTGGGCATACATATGACACATTTTCAAAACAGACTTATGAATTTATGTATTGTGAGATCATAATTTACTATTCTGAGAGATGGTAAGCATCAGTTCATAACGCAGTTGAGTATTGTGATGCAACTTTGTAATGCAAATTGAATCTCAGTGGTGCAGTGAAAACAGTAGATAGCTTGCAATCGGTTTACCCTGTGAATGTGAAAGCCCAGATTATGTATCAGAGAGAAACGCTCTTGAAGAGGAAGCAAAGCGCTATTAACAGCCTTCTTTGAGCAGCAGAAATTCACATAACATAATTTCTGAGCAGCAGATAATGCTATTTCCTCTCACATTCAGGCAGAAGTTTAAGATGTGGATTTTCCAGGATCTCCTAGTGTGTACAAGGAATTGCTGCATGGGGCACTCCAGTGTTAACAAATACTAAAAGCATGCTGTCTTGAGTGTGTGTGTGTGTGTGTGTGTGTGTGTGTGTGTGTGTGTGCGTGTGCATATGTATGCTTGCATTATTTTTTTTTTTTTACCAGGAGGCTGCTTTTTAATTTTTTGAAGGCTTCATCTCAGTGTGAATGTGAAATACTGTTATACATTTTATTTTCCCTTTTTGGTCAGAAGTTTATTGTATATTTAATTATTAAACTCTGCACCACTACTAAAATTATTACACCAAGAGGCTCCTCAGAGCCTGTACTTGGGCCGCGCATGCGCATGACAATCGCGACCCCGAAAAAGAAGAACGGAGCCGAAACTTTGGCCCATATTCAGAAACGACACTCACACTCACCCTCCACTCACCATATAGTGCGTATGATTGAAATGTAACTGGAGTATGAGAAAGAGATCGACCCACCACTAACTGAGAGAGCGGTCCCACTCCTCGCCAGTTGCTATTCACAAACGCCACTCGAGCATAACTGACAGTAGTGGGCACTGGGTACCACAGGCGGTGCGTCGGCTGCTGCAAAGGGACGCTCCATCCTCACCCTTCAGTGCTGAATGTCCTAAACCAGTCGCAGTTTACTTTTCTTGATTAGAAAGTTTCTTAGACTAATTGGTAAAACGACAATCAAATTTATTTTTGACAGCGTTATTATACATTGCCTCACAAAATTGAGGCGTTTCTTTCGCACATAAATGACGACGTAAAATATCAGCATGTCTTCATAATTTCTGTGGTTGAGTGGCTCGCGAAAGGCGCAGGACAGCCCGCGAGGCTCACTGGCTCACTCTGCGACAAGCTGTGAGACGTGCCAAACATTTCCTTCTACATTCAGCGATTAAGAATGTAGAAAAGAATGGATTCTCGTGACTTACAACTAAATGAGCAGCGCAGACCAATCCACATGGCGCCCCACGAGCCAGCTGAGCGCAGAATTTTCCAACCCATGAGTAAAGAAAAGCGCGAGAAATCCGAATGCGTGAGAGTTGACAGATATGCGTCATTAATGAAAACTGGCCGCACCTGATAATGTTGAAAGTTTCCGGAGTTTCTGCAATGGTAATTTAAATGAATTGAAAACAGGGCAATAATTATCAGTGCTCATTCTAACTTAACAAGTAGAACTGGCGACACATGATAATCCTTAGAATTTTTGGAGTTCAAGTAAATAAAATTTTACTAAATGATTGAAAACAGATCATGTCCAATCATTATTTTTAAGGGATGGTTTTGAGCTTCCCCTATTGCCAGTTCACCAGTAGCCACTGGCGGGTACACAAATGCTAACCTCGAGTTCACCGCAGTGCAGTTCGTAAACACTGAAACCAGAAGGTCAGTTAGCAAGTTACCGGCATCGTTATCATCATTAGAGTTAAAATTTGCGTAGTTGCGATTGCGTCGAGCACGTGGCTGTAAATGATCCAGAGTTTCTAATGTTTGTAATGACCTGAAAGCCATGATAACGAAATACCGGCGCAAGTTAGTGCGGCTCACTGGGGGTGTTCCCTGCACTCAACCTTCACTCAGAAAGAGACGCTATTTTCAGTGTGAGTGAGCTCTCTGAAAGCAAATGATTGTTAGGGCAACCTCCGACTCATTTAGTATAACCTGACACTAACTAACTTTTAGTACTCACTCACACTCAATTAGTGTGAGTTTCGTTTCTGAATACGGGCCTTAGACTTGTGGCCTACCGGCCCGAGTAATAAAATTAATAAAGTGAGACGAAAAGTGCGGTAAGTGAAAAGCTACACCGGCGGGAACAAGAGCAAATATTTGAGCGCATGGCTTCTCCAGGTCTTACTATGAACTGAAATATTTGTTTTTGCTCCTGCATGTCTAGTTTTTAACCCACTGCACTTTGTTTTTTTTTAATTGCTCAATACATTAAAAATACATTTGCTGTAACTTTGGCCCGTATTCAGAAACGACACTCACACTAATTGAGTGTGAGTGAGTACTAAAACTTAGTGTCAGGTTATACTAAATGAGTCAGAGGTTGCCCTAACACTCATTTGCTTTCAGAGACCTCACTCACACTGAAATTAGTGTCTCTTTCTGAGTTAAGGTTGAGTGCAGGGAACACCCCCTTGAGCCGCACTAACTTGCGCCGGTATTTCGTTATCATGGCTTTCAGGTGGTTACAAATATTGGAAACTCTGGATCATTTACAGCCACGTGCTCGACGCAATCGCAGCTACGCAAATTTTAACTATAATGACGATAACGATGCCAGTAACTTGCTAACTGACCTTCTGGTTTCAGTGTTTACGAACTGCACTGTGGTGAACTCGAGGTTAGCATTTGTGTACCCACCAGTGGCTACTGGTGAACTGGCAATACGGTAAGCTCAAAACCATCCCTTAAAAATAATGATTGGACATGACCTGTTTTCAATCATTTAATAAAATTTTATTTACTTGAACTCCAAAAATCCTAAGGATTATCATGTGTCGCCAGTTCTGCTGGTTAAGTTAGAATGAGCACTGATAATTATTGCCCTGTTTTCAATTCATTTAAAGTACCATTGCAGAAACTCCGAAAACACTCAACATTATCAGCTGTGGCCAGTTTTCAATAATGACGCATCTGTCAACTCTCACGCATTCGGATTTCTCGCGCTTTTCTTTACTCATGGGTTGGAAAATTCTGCGCTCAGCTGGCTCGTGGGGCGCCATGTGGATTGGTCTGCGAGGCTCATGTAGCTGTAAGTCACGAGAATCCATTCTTTTCTACATTCTTTATCGCTGAATGTAGAAGGAAATGTTTGGCACGTCTCACAGCTTGTCGCTGAGTGAGCCAGTGAGCCTCGCGGGCTGTCCTGCGCCTTTCGCGAGCCACTCGACCACAGAATTTATGAAGACATGCTGATTTTTTACGTCGTCATTTAAATGCGAAAGAAACGCCTCAATTTTGTGAAGCAATGTAAAACAACGCTATCAAAAATAAAATTGATTGTTGTTCTACCGAATAGTCTGAGAAACTTTCTAATGAAGAAAAGTAAACTGCGTCAGGTTTAGGTCATTCAGCACTGAAGGGTGAGGATTGAGCGTCCCTTTGCAGCAGCCGACGCACCGCCTGTGGTACCCAGTGCCCACTACTGTCAGTTATGCTCGAGTGGCGTTTGTGAATAGCTACTGGCGAGGAGTGGGACCGCTCCCTCGGTAAGGGGTAGGTCGATCTCTTTCTCACACTCCAGTTACATTTCAGTCGTACTCACTATATGGTGAGTGGAGGGTGAGTGTGAGTGTCGTTCCTGAATACGGGCCTTTAACTCTGACCCTTTATTGAGTGTGAGGACAGCATTGCTCCTCATCAAGACCTTTTTTCTTTTTCTTTTCTTTTTTTTTTTTTTGGCTCCATGCAACTTAGGCTGTATCACTATGCAGTGATATTCTTCTCTCAACAATGAAAATTTGAGAATAAAAACGTACTAATGTCTCATTGGTTGCATCCTTGTTAACCTAAGCTTGAAAAGCAGGGCTGAAACAGCAATTATCCAGATTTAAACATAATGTCCTGATCTTTATAAATGCGTCTAAACAGATAATTTTATCCTCAACATTCTGCATACACCAGAGAATGCTGGGCATTCAATTTACAAAAAGAAGTAGTTTGATACATGATTAATGCAGTCGTAGAATCATGCACATTTTAAAATCATTTTAACAGTTAATTTTTTAAATAATTATGGAAAATTTCTAAAAATATATATAAATAAATACATTCACTTTGTTCACGTTTATTGGACAGGACAGTGAGAGAGATGTGTAGTGAAAGTGCAAGAGATGTGACAAAGACCATGAAGGCAGTTCAAAGACTATAGAAGTTCATAAAGAGCATTTTACTGATGTAGTGTGTGATACATTTTAAAACATCCCTCAACAATCAGAATTTATGATGAAACATAAGCTCAGACAGTTGTTCAAAGTTAATCTTATGGACATATTCCAACCTAAAGATACAAAAGTTTTTGTTTAGAACTGAATTTGTGAAGTTCAGTTGAAGAGCCCAGTAGTTTGGTCAGATTTTTCCACACTGTAAGGTCAGGATGGAGAATCAAATTTTATAGTTATCCTTGACAATTTTCTCAAAATGAACATTTTGTGACTTTAAGTACTTTCAGCAGTGGGGTTTTCAATGAGCAGATTTTTTGGATCGATTATGTATTCAGACCCTTTTTCCTCAATATACACATTTTGTAACTTAAGTACTTTATGAAACTGGATATTCAACTGTAAATGTCTATGCAGATTTGAAATTTTACCTGACACTGTTATATGCATATAATATTACTCATGCTGAAGACAACTGAAATCATACCAAAATCAGTAGCCTATAATTAACATTTGTGTATGTCCGGCATCCGAGTTCTCTTATTTTGATTTGACCACAAAACGTAAAGATGTCGTGTTTTTGGTCAGTTATGGCAGTCGACTGTGGATTTTCTGTTTAAGAGGAGTGTTCTCTATTCTGTTTTGTTGGGGATCACTGGTGTTCACAGAAGATGGCTCATCTGTGGAAATTATTCTCATTTTCACCGTCATTAAGAAATTACTTTAGCCTGTTAAGATCTTTTTAACGCATTCCTGTTTCTCCTGTATTTATGTCTATGCAAGTTTGCTGTTATTAAAACATCTGGGAAACTGCTGATCCCAAATGGACAAACTGATCTGAGGTTACTGTCATTCTCACTTTTTTAGTCTTTAATCAGTCTTCACCTTTTCTTCAGCAAACTTCATATTCCTGTATGCAGGAACATCACCTCCATAAGATGAGAAAATTGTCACATTAGTATCATGGGCTAATTCAGTTTGTTGGCCAGCCTCACTGTCACAGCTCATGTCACTTAGGGAGCTTGTCAATATTCTGAACAGTGAACGCGTTCGTTTTTGAACGGACGCCTGTTCATATTTGGAAGCGTTCGAGGCTGCAAACCTGGTCACTGCGTTCGATAATGAACACCCGTCTGTTCATTTTCTGATGCGTTCATTTCCCGATGCCTGCCCAAGGCCTGATGCGTTCGTCTAAAACTGAACGCCATTCATATAAAACTTAACTCCGTTTATTATAAAATGTTCGCAATTCAAGAATTTCTGTTTGTAGTCAACTGTTCTGAGTTTTTTATTGCAGATTTTGTCGATGTATGTGACAGTTTATGCAGATAGCGTCATCTCCCTGTTTTCTGTCATTTACTTTAGATAGATTTTATAGATAGAAATTATAGGTGTTACAGCTGGAGTCTTCTCTCTGTTTTATGCATCAGTTTAATATTTTTTAAAATATTGTCGTCACTCATTTCTTTTTCTGAAATGTAGGCCTACATTTGACTGGCGACGTGGTACCAGAATTTGGAAAACGCGAAACGTACATGTATGTTACCCTTTGCCCACCGTCGTCTTTGTGGTCTCGTGGTTGTGTTTTTCTGTATGCCTATCTGATTTTTTCTACGTCAGCTGAAGTTACATAATGTAATAAAAAATATCACCCAACGATAAAGATTTATAGCAAGATTTTAGGGGTGTTGAGAACAATAAATTTGCCATTATGCCTGAAAATAATCAGCTATAAGGGAGACCGGGTCTAGTTGTTCCACTTTTTCTTTTAACGGCTGTAGAATTGACATTATCAGGTTTTTGTTACCAATATGCACGGTACAGATAGAAAGTTTATTAGACTACATGACTGATCTGCAGCAACCCCTATATTCTGCGCATGCACGATGCTGGTGAGGAAAAATAGACCCCCGTCACCTGTAACAAACTACCCCACATATGGGGTAGTTTGTTACAGGAGGGGTAGTTTTCTACAGGTTGAGGGGAATTTTGTTACACTAAGAATTTGCTTATTAAGTGAGATGTGTTTCCCACTTCAGTAGGCAAGTTAAGGGGGATGCCTTACTACTATTATCCCTCGAAGCTACTGTAAGGATCCTTTTGAGTCATTCTCTAATGGCATTGCCACGTTTCGTTATTCGTTTGTAATTTCGAGGCATCTTTCTGAAATAAAAAAAAGGTAGAAAGTCATTCAGTGAGGTAATATCATCCCAGGTCTTCCCAGCACTGCTGACTCCTTTTGTTTTATAAGAAACGATCTTATCTTTTGTATAGACTATGCTGATTTCTGCGATTTGGCGCTAACGTGTGTTAAGTAAGCTTTTAGATTATGGGCGCGGATATTCTTTTGTGAACGACGACTGAATATGGATGACGGTTTATATAAATGCTTGTACAGGCCTATTTTAAATTCTAAGTTCCTTAAAGTGAAAAAGTTCTCATTGTCATTGTTAGGCTAGTTTTTTTTTTTTTTTTTTTTTCATATACTGGGTATAATCTGCCTGCTAAAGATCATTTGCCAATTTAGGTGATGCTTCAAGAATGGGATAATATGCGACCTACTCCTGTTCTCTGAACAAAAACATATTCCTGTCATCTAAACAAAAACATATTAAACTTAGTCAACTGAACAAATTCAGTATTAATCGTGCACATCATCCAAAAGTCTTGTC
Organism: Gymnothorax javanicus; assembly: GCA_029692085.1. Classification (NCBI taxonomy): domain Eukaryota; kingdom Metazoa; phylum Chordata; class Actinopteri; order Anguilliformes; family Muraenidae; genus Gymnothorax; species Gymnothorax javanicus. The sequence goes on from CM056200.1 coordinate 66,885,681, forward strand.
ACCGGTATTCCAGCGTGTCGCATGAATTCAGGTCTCACTCCGTGATCTCGCATCCTTGAACCAGCAAATCCCCATGGCATCACAAGACTAGGCTACTTAGTAGTTTATCTTGTAATCAAGCTTATTCATTAATTGAACTGATAACACCCTTATAATAAGGGTTATATTCATAAAGGAGGAAGGGGGGGGGGGGTAAATATTTATTAACATTCAGACATGCTGATTTTATAATACTGTGCACATGCAGAGGTTTTACTTTGCTCATCTGCTTGTCTAGATCTGGACCTGTCGTCGGCAGCTCCCACAGAGCGGCGGTTTCATGTGTTGTGACTTCAATCTGAAAGAAATACTTCAAAATAAATTAGAACAATATATAATATGACAAATGGTAGCCTACAAAATCTGTAACAATCAATGGAACAAAATCTGAATATCATTGCAGAACTCATCGTGTATGTAGTGGGCTGTAAAGTGTGGCTTTTTTTTTTTGGCTTGCGCGTTCACAGGTTTAAAAAGAAAGGATTAACATTGCGAATAATTTTGCAATTTGATATGAGCGGGACTAAGTTATCCTAGTTCTTATACTCACAGAATAGTAGAATTAAACTTGGGCTGTCGCGCAGATGATGTGATACAATGCGTAAACTATAATTTTAATGTATTTAATTTATTCACATATGCATACATATTTATTTATTTATTTACATTTATTTACATATGCATTCTGCATACAAATTGCCTAGCTGTCACATGATTTGGAATTCTAAAATGCTTTTTTATATAAGAAGGAAAAAGTGGCACACTGACACCACACGGACGCGATGTTCATTCCAGTAAAGTATTCACACAGCAACATTTGAATGCTTTGGCTGACTGAGCGTACCCCGGTACCATTGAATCACAATTTATCTCTGGTCTTGAGTGTGAAATGTGTTAAAGCATCTTATAACTCGATGAAAAGTGTAAGCGTATAGCGGAAGATTGACTATCGGTAAAGATATAATCTCGAAACTGGAGATTTGGTAGGATTTTTTAGTCTACATGAAAACTGTCGTTTAATAGGCATGTACCTTACAATATACTTCAAAATTCTGCAGGATGGGAGACAGGGAATTTTTTTCTCATAAGAAGGAAATATTTACGCATGTTGGTGTAAATTTTTTTTTTTAATAACTTTCTTTATTGGAAGTATTTTTACCAGTGACAATAGAAAAGTGAATGGTAACATCAAACTTCCGATTTTCCATTTTTCCCTTATCTTCTCAGCCCTCCCCTAAACCTTTGCTACCCACAGCAAAATACACAAAAATACAAAACATAAGCAAAAAAGATAAACAAGATCATAGAAAAATACATTGAAATGAAAATAAACATATTAATTAGGAAAAAAAAAAAAACCCCACAAAAAAGGGGGGAGGAGGGGGAAGTGGCATCTCAGTCATCACCGCCAGGTAGAGATGTCAGAGATTCTATATGTGCCAGGAGAGGTCTCCAAGTCCCTTCAAATGAGTTTAAGGAGCCATTGAGAGAAAATCTAAGCTTTTCAAGTTTAATGGATAGCACCAGCTCTTTCACCCATCTATTGTAAGATGGGGGTGTAGGGTGTTTCCAGTTAAGGAGGATGTCTTCTGGCCAGCAGGGTGGTGAAGGCAAGAACAGTTCGCATAACTTTAGAGGTAATAGGTTGCAAGGGGGCACCAAACAACGCCAAGAGGGGATCAGGGGTGACAGTTGTGTTATATGCTGTGCTAAGAGTTGTGAAAATTTTGGACCAGAATGTAGCAAGCCCAGGGCAGAACCAAAACATATGGGAATGATTAGCTGGAGATTGTTTGCATCTGTTACATATGTCAGTTACATTGGGGTAGATCCGAGATAACCTTGAGTTAGTGTAGTGAATTTTCTGCACAATTTTACACTGTAAGAGGCCGTGCCTCATCACAGATTGAAGAAGAGTGAACCAATTGCAAGATGTGTTGCCAGTAATCATCAGGCAGTGTTATACTCAGCTCTTGCTCCCAAGATTCCTTGGGGCTGGACGCTGGGCTATCAAAAGGAGGCTTAATGAGACTATAAATTCAGGAGATTAGCCCCTTTTGTTCAGGGTCGAGAGCCAGTAGTGAATCTACCAGGGTTTCAGGGGGGCGACTAGGAAATTTGGGGTTCTGACTTTGAATATAGTGCCTTATCTGAAAGAAACGAAACAGGTGGGACTTAGGTAAATTGAATTTCTGTGTTCAGAAAATGACATAAAAGTCCCTTGATTATAAAGGTCCTTAAACTTACTTATCCCTTTGTCCGACCAAGACTGAAAGGTTAAATCGGTACATGAGGGTAAAAATAGGTGGTTATTTACTATAGGGGAGAGGTCAGAAGCTCTATGAAGGCCAAGGCTTTTCCTAATTTGAATCCAAATTCTAATAGAGTTAGTTACCACTGGGTTCAAGGTAAAGTTGGAGGCAGTCAAAAGGAGTTGACAGCACACTAAGGAAGGGAGAGAAAGTTTACAAGATGTGAGTTCCATGTCCACCCACGCAGGGCGCCTGTCATCTGCTGCTCTGCTTAACCAGTATAAAAGTTTATGGGTATTGCAGGACCAGTAATAGTGTAAAAAATTGGGCAAAGCTAAGCCCCCATGATCTTTGGGGAGTTGTAGCACTGATTTCCTGATGCGTGGATTCTTATTGCCCCAGATAAAAGAACTTATTAATTGATCGAGTGATTTGAAAAATGACTTCTTAATAAGGACAGGGATATGGGAAAAAAGATACAAAAACTTCGGTAGAATAACCATTTTAACCAAATTAACCAAACTCGGCCTACTAAAGATAACGGGAGACCAGCCCATCTCTCAAAGTCAAGTTTGCACCTCTCGAAGAGAGGGGAGAAGTTTTTGGGAAAGAGTCGATTAAATGATTTAGTGATAAACACACCCAAATATTTAAATCCATCTGTGGCATATCTAAAAGGGAAAGAAGTCTGGGGTATATTTTTAGCTGATGAATTGATGGGAAGGAGTTCACTTTTGTAGAGATTCAGCTTATAGCCTGAATAGGACCCAAATTTATCCAATATACTTAGAACCACAGGAAGAGAGGTAGCTGGGTTGGACATGTACAAAAGGAGGTCATCAGCATACAATGACAATTTGTGGATTTTCCCTGCGCGGGTAATACCCTCAAACCCACACTCCTGGCGTAGCCAAATAGCTAGGGGTTCAATGGCTATTGCAAATAAGAGGGGGGAGAGGGGACAACCCTGTCTAGTTCCTCGCTGAAGTGGGAATGGGGCGGACTGGAGCCCATTTGTGTGGACTGACGCAACTGGGCTAGCATTAAGCAACTTAATCCAAGATATAAATTCTGGACTAAAACCAAATTTCTGTAAAACAAAAAAAAGATATCTCCACTCCACCCTGTCGAAGGCCTTCTCTGCATCTAGTGAGACAATCACCTCGGGACAGCTTGAGCTGGGGGAATTAATGATATTTAAGAGCCTCCTCGTATTATGAAATGAATGCCTTCCCGGCATGAATCCGGTTTGATCGGATGAAATTATGCCTGATACGACCCGTTGTAGGCGTTGAGCTAAGATCTTCGACAGGATCTTTAGGTCAACATTTAAAAGGGAAATGGGCCTGAAGCTGCCGCAAAGAAGAGGGTCTTTATCACTTTTCAAGATAAGAGAAATAGAGGCCTCCGACAGGGTGGGCGGGAGGCAACCAACAGAGAAGGACTCGTTATACATATTTTGAAGGACTGGGGCAATGGAGGCAGAAAACAGCTTAAAAAACTCAACAGTGAACCCATCAGGGCCTGGGGTTTTACCATTCTGAAGTGACATAATTGCTTCCTGAACCTCCTGTATAGAGATTGGACCACCCAACTCCCTACCCAAATCCTCGTCTACTTTAGGAAAGACAATCCCATTCAGTGGGTTATCCGCATTCCAAACATTCGGAGGGCACTGTGAAGAGTAGAGGTTAGAGTAAAAAGTAAAAAATATCTTATTTATCACTGTGGGATCTGAGGTTACTTCACCAGTGGCAGATTTGATCTTGGGAATCAATCTAGATAGAGTTGCAGCACGAGCCTGATGCGCTAGTAACCTTCCTGCCTTGTCTCCTGTCTCAAAGAAACGTTGTTTAGCCATGAACAACTGTTTTTGTGTTTTACTTGTGGTTAATAGCTCAAATTTAGACTGAAGCAGAATTCGTTCTTTATAAAGAGCTGGGGTAGGGGATAAAGCATACAATTTATCAACTCTAGATATCTCTTTAATAATTGCCTCCGTCTCTGCTCTTTCAGTCTTCTTTAGGTTTGCGACGTATGATATGATTTGCCCGCGCATAAACGCCTTAAAAGTTTCCCATAAGATGCCTCTGGAGGTCTCTGGGGAATCATTGGAGTCAAAAAATAAAGAGATCTGAGCACTAAGAAATTTTTTAAAAGGAGCTTGGGCTAGCAAAGAGGAGTTGAGTCTCCATTGTCTGGAAGGAGGGACCCGGTTAGGAAAATTAATATCAACAGATACAGGGGCATGATCAGAAATTACAATGCTGTGGTATTGGCATGAGTGAACCCCTGATAAAAAGTAATTATCCAAGAGAAAAAAATCTATCCGAGAAAATGAGTGGTGGACATGTGAAAAAAAGGAAAAAGCCTTGTCTAACTGGGATTTAGCTCTCCATGGGTCAAATAAACCTAAACTGAGTTTATATACATCAAGGACTTTCGCTGATTTGTATAATGCCTGCGGATTAGATGAAGACCTGTCCAAGGAGGGGTCTTGGGTTAAATTGAAGTCACCACCGAAGTAGTGGTCGTCCACTTTAGGAAGAGAGGAAAAAAAGTTTGAGACGAATTTATCATCATCCCAAGTAGGTGCATAAACACAGGCCATGACCACAGGCAAGCCACATTATCTACCAGAAACAATTACAAATCGACCATTATGGTCTTCGATGGAGCTTGCCAATTCAAACGGTACACTTTTACGTATGAGAATAGCCGCGCCCCGTGCCCTAACTGGGAATTTAGAGTGAAACACATCCCCTATCCAAGGTCGTTTAATTCGGTTGACCTCAGAAGAGCAGAGGTGAGTTTCTTGTAAAAAGAAAATATCACCCCTGAGCTGATTTAAATGAGTCATGATCTTGTTAAGTTTAACGGGTTGGTTGGCGCTCTTCAAATTCCAGGAGATAAAGCGAAGATTCTTACCCTGAGTCGTCATATCAAAGTGATTTGAGGAGTAATAACCCTCCCAATTCGGGGGTGATTCCTGAGCCAAAGAAAAAGGGGGAAAAAACCAAACAAAACACATACACGAAAAAAGTAGACCTCAAAACAATCCCTCAATGTCCCTCCCACCCCCCAATCCCTTATACGAACCCAAACCCCCCACATCTTCAATCCCAACAGGAAAACATTTTCTACTTCCATAACTCTCTTGTTCAAGAAGTCCCTCGGTTCAACGATATTAGAAAGAATGAAACAAACCACACCATTCCTTCAGTAATGGCATCATAAATAAAGGAAACCATCTTACTTAAAAAAAAAAAAAAAAAAAAAATTACAGCCGCTATATCATTTATGTCAACTTAACCTGTGACCAGTCTTGGCCTAAACGGAAGTGGCAGAGATAACAAGACATATGGCATCAGCCCTGCATAATTAAAGACGAACAAGATCCCCTCCACTGACATAGCAAAACCCGAGTCATTGCACCGCTTACATCCCAATTAACAAACTTTACAGCCAGACATTATGTGGCGCCTAGAGATTGAGGCTAAGATGGAGGGGGCTCGGTTGAAGGAGTTAGAAGGCATTTAGTCGAGCAAATCCTGGTACAAGATAAATATGAATGAACATGAGGTAAATCAGCCAGCCCACAGTCTCGGTAATACTGCCTTATGTGTCTCAACGTATTTTAAACAGAAAAGACGGTAATAACGTGTGGTATGAGCCCTGTGTAGTTAGAGGTAAACAAAGACCCCAAAGTAATAAAACTACAAACTACAAAAAGTCTTATGTACCTCCCCCATCTTGCCTCATAAACCTTACGATCATGACATTATATGGCGCCGGAGAGTAAAAGGTAAAAAAGTGGGTATTAGGCTGGAGAAAGATTAAAGTGCCAAGTTAAGTGGCGTCTGGTACGGAATAAATGTGAGGGACCGTGAAACAGAACATTCAAACCGCAGTCTCGTTGATACAGGCTTTGCATGCGTCTCGTTATAATCTAAACAAAAGAACATAGTATCACTCCTGCACAGTAAGAGGTTTATAAAGTCCCCTCAGTAACAAAGCAAAACACAAAAAGTTTTTGTCCCTCGCTCCCTCCGTGCAATACGAATAAACGGGCTGTGAACATACTCCTACCCGTTTCCTTGGTTTCCATGACGAAGCTGCCTTGCGATAGTGTCCGTGGGTCGCTAATTCCACAGAGCTATATAAAATTGCACGACACTTTAGTCCTTGTCCATCACCTGCTCATTGAAAAAAAAAGCTTGTGCCTCCTCCGGTGTTTCAAAAGTGAGAGTTTCATCTTTAAAAGAAACTTGCAGGCGAGCAGGGAATAAAAGTCTAAACTTGACGCCTTTCTGATAAAGGGCCTGCTTGACTTTGTTAAAGGCGGCTCGCTTCTTCGCAGTGATAGCGCTGACGTCCGGGTATACTCGTAGCGTTGCTCCGTGGTATTTAATTTCATGTTGCCTGGCCCAGTGAAGCACCTTTTCCTTCTCCCGAAAACAATGAAAACATATCACAAAAGGCCTGGGGTTACCTCCCGGTCGGGGCCTAGGGGCTAGGGAGCGATGCGCTCTCTCAAGCTCCGGGGGTTTAGAGAGAACATCAGGGCCTAGGGCTTCCATAAGTAACTGGGATATGAACTCGGTCGGGTCCTGGCCTTTTTCACTGCCCTCCGGGATGTTTATTATCCGAAGGTTGGCTCTGCGGGACCTGTTTTCAAGGTCCTCGAGGCGATCTTGAAGTGACTCATTCCGGGCCTGCAGCAATTTCACTGTTTTTTCGGTGCTTGTAAAGGCGTTCAAGTTTTCCCCAGCTAGGGATTCAGTAGCAGCTAGCCGCCATTAAAGTTATTCACCGTCTCGCTGAGTCGTCCCACCGATGTTTGCAATGGCTTAATGGACTTCTGAATTAATGTGGACATGTCATCCCGGAGCGAGGCTCGTTGCCTGTCCAGTTCAAAAACTAGCTGGCTCATTGATATAATGTCCGGGAATTCGTCGACACGACCGGGTGGGTTGTTAGTGTCGGAGCTACTGGCAGCCATTTTAGCAAGTTTGCTAGCTACAGTAGCAGCACTGCCGCGCGTAACTGGGCAGCTCGGTGCATTGGACGCTTTGGATTTAGAACCGCTCATTTCGCGATCTAGATGCGGCTATAACTGTAATCTGTTGTTAAAAACACGATCTTGAGCCAAATGTGGTGTTTCAAGGGATATATATGAAAGTTCAACCGAGAGACCTCTTTCACCCGACTTTCTCCTACGTCGTCATCCGGAAGTCCTCATGTTGGTGTAAATTTTGCGAAGTGGAGAGCAGATTCATTTTGTAAAGCGAGAGAGGGTAGCTGCTTTAATTTTTGGATGCCGTCCGGTCAAAAATGAATGCATGCTTGTTCATTTTTGAACGTAAAATGAACGCATGCTCGTTCATTTTTGATCACTCTGCCGTTTGTTTTTTAGCTGAACACGAACGGAGACTTGTTCATTATTGAACGCCTGTTCAAATTTGAATACGTTCAGTATATTGACAAGCTCTCTTATGCAGTGTGTTATAAGCAAATTAAAGTCTATAAATAGGGATTTGGATAAGATCTCTCTTTTTCTCTCACTCCCTCCCTCACCTTCCTCCTCTCTCTCTACCATGCCCACACTCCCCCTCCACTCTCTCTCACTCCGCCCCCATCTCTTGCATAATAGATGTGAGGTTGGGGGATGGCAATAACCCCTGCACTGGGAGAGTGGAGGTGTACCGTAACGGACAGTGGGGAACAGTGTGTGATAGTGGCTGGGATGAAGTCGACGCAGGAGTGGTGTGCAGACAGTTAGGCTGTGAAGATGTTGCAGTATACAGAACTTATTCCTTTGGACCCGGATCTGGAAGAATATGGAAGGCTCATGTGAACTGCAGTGGATCAGAATTCACCCTGAATGACTGTGAAGCGGCATTCGGGGAATTGTTTTGCGGTCACCCGAATGATGTTGGAGTGGTCTGCTCAGGTTTGTCTCAGTGCTAATCATCTCAGTGTTCTCAATGTGCTTACACTGACACTGGACATTCAGTTAACCAGAGGACATATAAATTAGCATAGATAGTATTGCATTTTAAAATGTTTGTTTCTCTCAGTTTGCTGAAATAATTCAGAATTAACTCAGTCACTGCAAAATATCTTATTTCTTCTGTATCTACTTCAGGTCTGTAGTTTCAGAAGTCTCTCATTGAAATTTACTAATGATTGGTTAACACTTGACTAGATTTTGATTGGCTCATCACATACGCTCATTTTCATGTGATTAGATCATCTCTCATGACAGCAGACATGCACTTGTCTCATTCGTCACTGCTGTTTTCATACATCTGGTTTCATTAAAATCACTAAAAAGTCATTAGCATGCTCATAGATGTGCCTGATTAGTACAGTAGGCTACATGTGATGAGTTGCGGCCCTGTCAGATTGATTGTGACAAGCTCGTTTTATCTGCTTGAAGTATTTTGAACAATTACATTCAGAATGACTTATTTTGAGTTGGTATTTCCAGAAAAACATATAGGCCTGACATGACACCATTATAAATGACGAGCTAGATGGCTGACTTAGTCCACAATTCTACTGAGGCAGTTTAGTTCACGTATGGCAATCCAGTATGGCAGGCATTGAACTGTACAGTCACTGTCACTGAGATTGTGGGCTACCGCTCTCAAGCCAGTCCCCTCTTGGAGCAGGACAAGTACGGACAGTGCAATTCAAGTGGCCTGAGGTCCCCTAGTGGAACAGGACAGTAACTGCTCTGGAAGGCCACTGGCTTGTAGCTGCAGGACAGTACAGTACCCAAAATGCTTCAGTCCCTCCTGTACAGCTATGTCAACTCCACAATGAGATGTTGTTCATTTCTGATGATTCTCTCCCTGATCTCTCTAATGGCAGCCCATCGGTCAGTCAGGCTCGTGGACGGGGCTGGCCTGTGCTCTGGGAGAGTAGAGGTGGATCATGGGAACTTAATGGGCACAGTGTGTGATGCTGATTTTGACCAGCTGGACGCAGAGGTTGTGTGCAGGGAACTGGACTGTGGAGTCCCTAAAGAGTGGGGAGCAGCTCTGTTTGGCCAGGGTGAGGGCCAGATGTGGACAGAAGAGATTCAGTGTAGAGGCAACGAGTCTCAGATTTACTCCTGTCCCACAGCACCCTCTCAGAATCAGTCCTGCTCACACAGAAACGATGTGGGACTGAAGTGTTCTGGTAAGAGTCTTCTCTGCACTGTGAGAATTTCAGTGATGTCGGATAAACATGTCATATTTTCCAAAGGGATTGTGTGAATTTATATTTCAAAAGATCATCATTCATGATACTGCAAGAACTCATCAGCTCCAGTCACACTTGTATACTATTGATAGTGTGATGCGAATTGAATCTCAAATGTGCAGTGAAAACAACAGATAGCTTGGAATCTATGATTGTAAAAGTCCAAATTATGTACCATAGACATTCACAATGAGGAAATACAGAGGTATTAGCTGCCTTTATTAACCTGCAGAAACTCACATACCATGATTTCTTAGCTGGAGCTATACTGTTGTCACCTCTCACTTTCAGGCTAAAGTTTAATCGAAGGACTTTGCGGGATCTCCCAGTGTGTACAAAGAATTTCAGCTTGTAGTGCTGCACTCTAAATACAGTCTAAAGGCATGCTGTCTTGTGTGTGTGTGTGTGTGTGTGTCTGTATGTGTGTGTAGAGTTTGTTTTGCACCTTTGGTTTTGTTTTCATACTGTTGTGTATTTCAGTGGTTCCAAACATCGGTTTTGGGGACCCCCTGTGTATGCCGGTCTTTGCTCCAACCACTTTCACAATACCAGAATTTTGACAAGGTTTATTTTTTTCTTAATTGCTCCATTTATGTTTATACAGACTATTTACCCTTTCAAACAATATTATTTCACACTTAGCCATGACTGCTGAAGTGTTCTATGTTCTGATAGTCTTTTACTGGAAATTACATTAAAAAGTGGGAGAAATTTTAACCAGTGAAATTAAATAATTGACTGACTTTTGACTGTAGACAGTGAAGATACATGGTCCCTAAAAATGAAGGAAGTTAGTGACAAATTAAGAGACAAAGCAAATGATAACAAGCCAAATCTGCATTGTGTTAAAAGGAGAAGCACAAGTACAGCGAAATAATCAGGACTGTATTCATTCACAATCATCTGTAATTCAGTCAAAAATTGCTAAAAAATTCTGCACCCAATTTGCAAATGTTTTCCATGAAGCACATTTTTTTCCTACATGGCATTCAGCTGTGGCTGTTTCAGATAATGGGGCTAAAAAGAGTAAATAAACCTTTTAAACATGAAAAAAAAATAAGCAGCTGTTTAAAATTGTGATTGCAGTTGCAGTTGGAACAAAAACCAGAATACACCAGGGGGTTCCCAGGACCAAGGTTTGGAACTACTGGTGTATGTGATCAGAGTTCGCCTTCTCCATGAGTGTCCCCAATCTCAACATTGCTAAGATGCTAACCCAGCTGTCCTGTTTTTAGCGTACACAGAGTCCAGGCTGGCTGACGGCCCAGACCACTGCTCCGGTCGAGTGGAGCTGCAGTACCTGGGGGAGTGGGGGAAAGTATGTGATGCGTGCTGGGATAGCCGAACCTCCAATGTCCTGTGTCGGCAGTTGAAGTGTGGGACTGCAGTGGCAGTGCCAGGACAAGCCTGGTTTGGAAAGGGGAGTTTGGAAACCAGGGGTGACGTGTTTGACTGCCATGGGAACGAGACAAGCATCTCAAAGTGTGCCATTTCATCATGGAGTAGAGCTGTGTTCTCAGACACAGAGGTTGTTGGAGTCATCTGTTCTGGTGAGGAGCCCAGTTACATCTAATTTACGCATGTATACTGCATACAGTGTGCAGTAAACACAGTCAATTTACCAATTACACGATCATTCACTGCACTAAAGAGAGAGTGCAAAAGAAAGAGAGAAAAGGAGAGAGAGAGATGGAGACAAAAAGTTAATTAATAATGAAGACAGGGTACCAATACAGAAGACAGCACTCCTTCAAAATGCCACATGCCCTTAAATTCTCAATAGTGTCAATTTACAATGAGAAAATCCCAATTTTATTTTGATTTAAAGATAATCGCTTTCATCAGCTCTGCTCTCACCCATAATGAGAGAGAGACAGAAGTACTAGAACTAACTGTAATTTAGCACAAGGATAAGTCAGTGACATACAGGAGCACCATCTGTAATCTTTTATATAGCCAGAGGACACAGAGATAACATGCAGCACCTCTGCTAGCAGGTTTTGATCCACTAGCACTTATAATCAGCTGCAGAATCCAGACCTGTGTCCAAATCTGTCAGGAAACTTAATCACCTCTTCCCATTCATACAGTGCAATTTCCCACAATATTTTGTGGAAATCCATTTCATAGTTTTTGAGTAATTCTGCTGAAAAACATACTAATAAACACACACACACACACACACACACACACACAAGTGATCACAATACCTCCTCATGGAGGTTAATATAGTTGTAACAGACAGGAGCGCAATTGTAATCTTGTGCCTACATACTATGGTAGAAGCACACAGGAGTGCAGTCAATCTTTTGCGAATGTAGTCATTACACATATACAGCCTGTAATCCTGGGCAACTGTATGTCCATAACACCCAAGGGTGCAGACAATAATCTTGTGCAAATTTATGTAAGAAACACACAGGAGTGCTGTCTCTTATCCTGCAATACACTCGGGTCCACAGATTCGGCTCTCGCGGCTCTGAGTGGGACTATACGGCTGGCTGGAGGGAGCGAGTGTATGGGCCAGGTGGAGGTGTATTACCAGGGCAACTGGAGCAGAGTGGTGGGAACCTGGAGCTCCAGCGAGGCCTCGGTAGCCTGCAGGCAGCTCGGCTGTGGCTCTGTGGTGCAGGTGAAGAGGTCCTCTCCCCCTGGGTCGGGGGGCAGTGATGTGTGTGTGTCGGGGATTCAGTGCAGCGGGGAAGAGCCTCACCTGGGGAACTGCAGTGCTCCTCACAAACTCACCTGTGGCTCCAAAGAGCAGGTGACTGTCGTCTGCTCCAGTAAGTAACGTTACAGGTCACTGATGTACTTGAATGTCCACAGGGCCCAGCTGATGGTTTCACATCAGGTGATACTGTACACTCAATGTAAAGGCATTTTCATCTGAACTCTAGGCATGGAGAGAAAGCATTTACAGCAGAGGAATAGATTACACTAGTTGTAACTCATTGCTATTTCCAGCATGTTCTTTCTCCATCTCGGTCTCTCCTTTCTCCTCGTCTCTCTCTCATTCTTTTCTTCTTCTGAGTTTTGTAAGTTTCTGTTTTTGAGTAATGCCCCGTTAAATTATTATTTTCTCACTCCTCTCTTTTTAGCTCTGCCGTGACGACAGTCACAGTCAGCGGAACTTTTCTAATGCTTAGTCGTCCGGCGTCCGTTTGTCTGTCTGTCAGTCCGTCCGTCCGTCTGTCTGTCCATCCGGCGTCAACTTCTCACTTCAAATCTGAATATCTCAAAAACTGTCTGATAATTTTTCTCCTAATTTGGTGTGAGCCTTCCGTATGATATTCTGATGATCCCCTGCGAAAATGAGAAAATTCTATGTCCTTCGTTTTTAGGTTGCCGGCCGTAGGCCAGGAACCTATTGTCGTCACTTTGCGTCCGGCGTCGGCATCGGTGTCGGTGTTGGCGTCGGCCGTTTAAAGCCATATCTCAAAAACGGTCTGATGAATTTTTTTTTTCATTTGGGGATGTGATCAAATGGGTCATCAAGTTAATCCCCGAGCAAAAATTTTTTTGATTGAATCGTTCGTTTAGACTTGGCGGCCATTTTTATGTTGAAAATGGCCATTTTTGGCACTTAGGTGCAATTTTCTCAAAAACTGTCCAATGAATTTTTTTTTATCGCAGCAATGGAATCAGTATCATGACCTGCTTCAACAGTGTAAACGGCGTTTTGATTGAATCGCTCCTTCATAGCGCCACCATGGCAACGTGTCTGGACTTCATCATTTTTCGGGGTGTTTTGTCACAAAATGTGCCGTAACTTGCTTATTTTTGCATTTATAGTGTAGGTATGAATTGAGCATGTACAGCATATCATGCTTGTCAAGCATTGTAGGTTGGTCGAATTCGACCTTGAGCCGAAAGGTCAAGGTCAAATGGCAAAAATGTGCTATAACTCTCTTAATATAGCATTTAGAGCTTAGGTATGTATGAGGCACCTATAGGGAATCAGGAATGCTGAACATTGTGAGTCAGTCACATTTGACCTTGGGCCTCAAGGTCAAATGGCAAAAATGGCAAAAATATAGCATTTAGAGCTTAACAGTTCCAGGGAATCAGGTATGCATTTAGAGTCTTTGACCTTGGGCCTCAAGGTCAAGGCCAAATGGCAGAAATGTGCTATAACTTGCTTCATATGACATTTAGAGCTTAGATATGTATGAGGCACCAATAGGGAATCATGTATGCCAAACATTCTCGGTTGTTCGAATTTGACCTTGAGCCTCAAGGTCAAGGTCAAATGGACAAAATGTGCTATAACTCTCTTAATATAGCATTTAGAGCTTAGGTATGTATGAGGCACCTATAGGGAATCAGGTATGCTGAACATTGTGAGTCAGTCACATTTGACCTCGGGCCTCTAGGTCAAATGGCAAAAATGTGCTGTAACTCTCTCAATATAGCATTTAGAGCTTAGGTATGTTTGAGGCACTAACAGAGAATCAGGTATGCCGAACATTGTGAGTCAGTCACATTTGACCTTGGGCCTCAAGGTCAAGGTTAAATGGCAAAAATGTTCTATAACTCTCTTAATATAGCATTTAGAGCTTAGGTATGTATGAGGCACTTACAGGGAATCAGGTATGCCGCACATTGTGAGTCAGTCACATTTGACCTTGGGCCTCAAGGTCAAGGCCAAATGGCAAAAATGTGCTATAACTTGCTTCACATGACATTTAGAGCTTAGATATGTATGAGGCACCAATGGGGAATCATGTATGCCAAACATTCTCGGTTGTTCTCTCTCAATATGACATTTGACCTTGAGCCTCAAGGTGAAGGTCAAATGGCAAAATGGCAAAATGTGTTATAACAGTATTTAGAGCTAAGGTATGTGTGAGGCACCTATAGGGAATCATGTAAGCCAAACATTCTCGGCAAGTTGAATATGACATTGGGTGTCAAAATCAAATGGCAAAAATGTGCTATAACTTGCTGAATATGGCAATTAGAGCTCCGGTATGTTTGGGGCACCTATAGGAAACCTTGTATGCTGAACATTCTCAGGCAGTCAGTCAAATTTGATGTTGGGCCTCAAGGTCAAGGTTACATGAAAAAAATGGCCCATATTTGTTTAATATTGTTTTTAGAGCTTAGGTATATATTGGGCACAAATAGCAAATCATGTATGCTGGTTGTTTTCGACATGTTGGATTTGACCTTGGGCAACAAGGTCCAGGTAATGACAAAAACGGCCTAAAAGTCCTTTAATGTTGGCTTTAGATCTTCGGTATGTATTGGATATGAATAACAAATCATGTATGCTGATCAAACACACCATATTGGATTTGACTTTGGTCTTCAAGGTCAAGGTCATGTGACAAAATCAATCTATTTATTTCCTCGCTTAATAATGTTTAATAATTTAGACATTAGTATGTATTAGGCAATATCCCATATATAACTAAAATTTTAACGGGCATTGTAACTGCATGGTCGACCTTTTTTCACGATCAATTTCGGCAATAAAAACCGGTCAAAATCCATTTTTGGATGTTTTTTCCTATTAGCATCATGGAATAGAAAGAATAATACTAATTAGACCCACTCGGTGGCAGTGTTGTGTAAAAAAAAAAAATCATTGTCTGAAAGCAGAGCTAGAACCAGAAGTGAATTGAGAAGGTGGAGCACTTCGGATTTCATGATATAGACTGAAAGATTATATTTTTGCTAAATGGCAGAAAAGTGAAATAAAAATGTTGCTGTTTGTCACTCATGAAAAAGTGTGACCGCTCAGTCGAGTTGCCCGATAGTGGTAACTAAAACCCCTTTCTCACTGAGCTGCGTTGGCCCGCCGAAGTGTGCTGATGAAACAGTTCTCTTCTTTCGCAGAGAAGAATTGATTCGAAGAACCATGAATTGATTCCCAGTGGGACGGGACCATTTGCCATCACTGCCGAAATTCGCAAAAAAATTAAACAGGTTTAATTTTTTCGCGGATGTCCGAGCTAGAGCTTTTTAACGCCAGTATCGTGTAGACAACGTGTTGCTTTCGCAAGAATTTGTTTTGGCTTCCTGTTGAATCCGCGGACTGATGCTAGTTACTTTTCTCCTGTTGGAGCTGTAACTGTCGGCAACCTTGAGGGCCCTTGGCACTCTCGTTGAGAAATTCAGCATTTTGGACTTAGAAAATCAGTGTTTGTGCTCATTTTTTCAGTCTTTCATTAATATCTCAAAAACTGTCTGATAACTTTTTCTCTAATTTGTTGTGAGCCTTTCGTATGATGTTCTGAATATCCCTTGAGAAAATGAGAAAATTCTACGTCCCAGTTTTTGAGAAATCCAGAATTTTTGGACTTAGAAAATCAGTGTTTATGCTCATTTTTTCAGTTTTTCATTAATGTGTAATATGTGTTAATATTGCAATAGTTTTCAAGGATTTCTAAAATTAAGTTATGACATGGACATTTCAGTCATCCTCAGCGGAGCTCTCTAGGCCGACAGGCCTCTTGTCTCTCCATTCCCCCTGTCCTCCTTACCTCTCCACTCTTTCTTCCTTCTTCCCCTCTCATCCACATCTCTGGCTTACTCCTTCCATCTCTCTCCCTCTCCCTCTGTCTGCCATGTCCAAGCCCTCCCTTTTCTCTGCCCCCTCTCTCCCCATTTCTCTTTCTCTCTGTCTCTCTCTCTCCCTCTCAGACTCAGACAGCAGGTCCCTGAGGCTGGTGGGTGGAGGTGGGGACTGTGCGGGACGGTTGGAGGTGTTCCACAGGGGGTCCTGGGGCACAGTTTGTGATGACTCCTGGGACCTGGCCGATGCTCAGGTGGTGTGCAGGCAGCTCCAGTGTGGGACGGCCCTCAGTGCTCCTGTCCCCTCATTCTTTGGGCCCGGAAAAGGACATGTCTGGCTGGAGGAGGTGGGCTGTGTGGGGAACGAGACATCCCTGTGGGACTGTCCCATGGCTGAATGGGATCGTGGTTACTGTGGACACAAGCGGGATGTGGGAGTGGTGTGTTCAGGTATGGAGCTCACGGTTTCCTCCAGGATTTTTTGAAAATGTGGCAGAGGGCTTCAGCATCGGGTCAAAACTCAGCATTATCAGGTGTGGCCAGTTTTCATTAATCAGCACGTAGGCGATGTAATAACTGAAGTCTATGTGCACGGAGGTTTATCAGTTTCACAAGCATGACGGTGGATTTCACATATACACTGAACAAAAATATAGACGCACAAAGTAATTTTTTTCAAATTATTTTTTATCAATCGGAAAATATTTCAACAAAACAATTATTATTTTATTTTTGCCTTAATATTCAAGAAACAGAAACATGATTAACAATTTACTGAACACAATTCATGAGTTATCACAGCCTGAACCCACCAGGAGTCAGCGGGCAGAGTTCACAGCACTCAGTCATGAGTGTGTCCACCATCGGCATCAAGTAAAGCTCACGAGATTGTCAGTTGTGGCCTGTGGAATGTTGTCCCATTCCTCCAGCAGCGCAACTCAGAGCTGAAGCACGTTTTCTGGAACCGGAACACGTCTGACCCACCGATCCAGAACATCCCAAAGGTGTTCAATTGGTGACATATCGGGTGAATATGCTGGCTAATTGACCGATCCCAAGCCTAGCCTCCCATTGTTACTGTTGCTAGGTCGGACAACTAACCAGGAAACTTCAGCCTTGCCGTACAGTCAATGCCTTGCCTGAGTTCAAAACAACAAGCATTGCGGCACCAGTTCCGACTTCCGTTCACTGATGTGTTGCATGCGAGTCAGTGGCATTTTGGCATCGACATTTTGTCTCCATAAATATGTGCTTTTTGGATGATGGAAAGCGGCACACTTACTAATGGGAAGATCGAAATGTGACTCGGTGTCAACGTTAAAGCGCAAGCAGAAAAGTTAAGTTAACGTGACCAATGCTTTTAATGACCCTTTGATAAGATACGTGGTTGGAAGTTTTCCCCGTAATAAGAAACGTTGATGCCAGCGTTATTAAAAAGAAGCGCTAGTGAACTCTGGCTACTCCTTTCCTCAGCTTCATCTTTGTCCCTGTCCCGTTAAAACACTGCTCTCAAAAATGATCTCGGCACAGCACTGATCGAGGGGATGGAGAAAACTTTTTCTCCTGATTTCTAGCTAACAGCCAAGGCTTTCTCCCCACCTTGTCTTTTTGAACTTGTCTTTATAAACAGACAAAGCGACTTGTCCACTGTTTTAAATATTATGCAGGTAAGAAGTATTGTCGTTGAATATAAGTTACGAGTGGCTAGCTAGTTAGCCACCTTGTTAATTTTATTAACTGCTCAGTTAATGCAGTCCCCGCGACGGTAAGGGTACCAAGGTAGCTCGCTAGTGACCGTTATCAATCGCTAGCGTTTGTTGTTAGCCAGCTGTCTATTCAAATCAATGGGACGGCTAATTAGCTAGCCAACATGAAAAGTTTTATTACAGCCCTTCAAATGAATATTGCTGCAAAAGGCATGAGAATACAACTGCGTAGGTTTGTTTGATAAAAGTGCCCTCTGTCAAATTCTTGTGTCGTAAATTGTAATTATCTTGTGAGATTTATCACCAATGAAAAAGACACTAATTTCAAAACTGTTTCAGATCTTTTTTTAGTTAGTTTAGGAATACATAAACCCCTTAAGCCCTACACCCCGGTACCGGGGGCTGGTTGTTACGCACAATAAATACAGTATGTTTCCAAATCGCAACATTGTCATGCGGCATATCCACATTTCGTGAAGAAACTAGGCAAAAAGCTCATGTAGACAATTTTTACCTCAACCGAACACAATTCAAGCACCAAGCTAGTAAATAAGCATGCAGCAAAACATAGGATAAAGTCATATCAGCGCTGAATCGCTAGAATTTCTCCTGAATTTGTGCTATGCATAAAAACGATACCTCAAATGAAAGAGGAAAGTCAACAGAATCCATCGATGTTTGCCCTGTCATTTTAAACCGACACCACACTCAAAGAACAGCAGACATACACTTTATAGTCTACAGAGATGAGCAAAGAAATTTCTTACCTTTGATATTTTGTAATAAAAAAACTGTTTGAGGGTAAATCCACGCTTGCTATTGTTAGCTCAATGTGTCCGTGTTATAACCAGACTATATCTGCGAGTCTCAAAGCATGTTTTTCTTCTCAGCATTGCTTCAAAGATCTTCAGCTTGCTTGCAGTGTATTTTCCTTTCTGTGATCAGCTTGTGATGCTGTCAGTAAAACTTTGCCGGTAGCCATTTGATTCTATTGCTTTTGACGTTTCCTATGAGCTCTAAAGCACCTTTATCGCACAAAGCTAGACTGAGCCAGAGCCTTGCGTTCCCAGTGCGTCAAACCGAGTCCATGGGCTATTCGAATGTACTTAAATAGCGCGACAATATAAACGCTTAACAGGTTTGTTTGTGGTATTTTCGGTAAATTATCCGGTAAATATTCAACCGTCGTGTTCAAAGTCGTTTTCTGACAGAAACGAGTGAATCGTGAGGGCATAACAGTACAAACAAGGTGGGTGACTTGTTTTTTTTTTTTTTTAAAGATTATTTTTTGGGGAATTTTTCCTTTATTTGATAGTTGTATAGTATAGAGAGACAGGAAGGTTGGGGTGAAGAATGGGGGAAGACATGCAGCAAGTGACCTGAGCCGGAGTCGAACCCAGGTCGCTGCAGGAAGGACACAGCCTTTATGGTAGGCGCGCTTAGACCGATGAGCCACCGGGGCGTGTGACTTGTTTTTTTGACTCATTCTTTATATGGGCAAGTCGAAAGCAGGGTTACCGTGAGAGAGTGTAGCCTAGGGGTTAAGGTGAAGGACTTCAGCGCAGGGGATCAAGATTCGAATATCTGGACAGGTGAGTTTTAGTAAGACACAAGTACCATTTTGCTTGTAAATATAATTGCTTGGGTTTTTTATTCTTTTGACTTTTTTCCCCATTTTTTTAACCCTTTTTACTCTGGCCGGTAGGTCACAAGTCTAAGTTTCGGCTCCGGATCTTCTTTTTTTTTTTTTTTTTTTTTTTTTTTTTTTCGGGGTCGCGATTCTCCTGCTCATGTCCGCGCGCGCGGTTTCACGATTGGCCCATACAAAGAACACTACATTGCTGATAGGGTACGCTCAAGTGAAGCAACTGTTCCAGGAGCATGTCCAATTCGCACGTACACTCCCATTCATTTTTGATGGGTGGTTCCGTATGTGATGCTTGACAAAAAATTTAATTGCTCCAACTTTTTTTTACCTTTTTTGGGATGTTAGTGGTGCACTTTGAAAATATTTGAAGAGCAATAGCATGGAGCACAAACTGCACTTTTATTGAACCTCACAAACAGTATATATTTTATTTAAAATACGACATCATCGTCGTCAACATGACGCTGGACAACTTTTGCACAAGTCAACCATCACACAAGTAACCTCCATACAAAAAGATCGTTTGAGAGGAAATTGCACAAAAACAGTCGTACCGGCGATCAAAAAAAGACAATATACTGAGATGGGTTTCCTATCACAGCGTACAAGACAGTTTTCCATGATATATTTGGCGTGACGTGACGATTAACGACTGTTTCACTGTCCAAATCACATAACAGCACCGATTTGGCACACTGTCAAAAAAACTTTTGAATCTCGTGCGAAGAATTGGCATGCTTTCCAACGCCCGCCACGCTAAAAAGATGGGTTGGAAATGGAAGATATATAATCCAGAATACTCCTTGAATATTCTACCAAATAACTGAGTAGCGAACCGAACTTTAATTGTACGTGACGATGGTCATGTATGTGATTTTATTGACGGAAAACCTACCTCCGTGTATGACAGCGGGAAGACGCTATTGATGTAAACAACAAAATTGGTGATGCCCTCATTTCGGGGGGCATCATCAAATGTTAATGAATTTGTTCTCTCTCTAGCGGGCGTTTGGAATAGAGGAGCATCCAAAAATGCCGGTCACGTAATGTGATGATTGACGGAATTCCGGGCGGCTAAAATAAGACGTGTTTTTCTTTGTAACTACGCAAGAAACAAACCATCACACCGCTTATGTTGCGAGGAGATGAATAGTTTTGAGGCTCCAAACAGAAAAATTACTTTCAAGGTGTTTATTTCATGATATTTGTTAAATATATATGGGGTAGCTGATGGACAGAACAGCATCACATACGGAACTCTCCAAAAAAAAACAACATCAATTTTTTTCTGCTCACACCTAAATTTGAATCTTTGTATGGAATAAAATCTTCAAACACTTATTTTTAAGTAGAAAATAAAGTTAATATGAAAGGAATGCCCTTAAGGTGTTAATAAGGCTTCTCTTTCAACATACTCAAGAATGTCACAAAAATAAACAGAAAAATTGCCCCTAAATAGACATATTAAATGAGACAACTTTTCAGTGGTTTATGTGAGGGACATAAAGTTATCTCTGTTATCTCTCTTGGATGTGTACTAAATACCTATCAGCTTAAATTATGCATCTGACCCACCCATTCAGAAAAAAAGAGGGTGGAAGTTGGGGGTATGCAAACCTATCCTTTTGCTTGGACAGACCCTTTTGGAAATGGAATGAAAAACACGCCTTTAACACGGTTGGCATATCGAGTGTCTGTTACGTTACATCGTTTTACCATCGTCAGAATCCCAAAATGCCTGGTTTAAATTTTTTTGTGAGACGGCTGTCTGAGGTGAAAGTTATCCGAGGTCTGGTCTGACCCCTGCTTGCCCCATTGTGACGTAGCCAAAAGTGGGCGGGGCTTGGGATCGGTCAATTGAGAACAGGGACATGCTCCTCATCAAGAAACTCTGAGCAGATCCGGGCACTGTGTGGCCGGGCATTATTGTGCTCGAATGTCATGTGATGGAGTCGCACAAAAGCTACGACTATGGGCCTCAGGATCTCGTCGCGGTACTGCTGCCCGTTCAAGTCACCCTCAAGGAAATGCAGACGGGTACACTGTCCATGGCATATGCCTGCCCATACCATTACACTTGCACCACCATGTGCCACCCGACGCACGGCATTGGCATCAGCATAACACTCGCCCACCATACGCGCTGTCTGCCATCAGCACGGTACAGTTGGAATCCCGATTCATTGCTGAATAACACTGTCCTCCACCATGCAAGTCTCCAGCGAGGGTTACGGTTGGCCCAGTCGAGTCTGTACCGATGACGGACGGCGGTCAGGTCGAGACCTTGGTGCGGTCGGTGGGCTCGGAGGTCTGCCTCCCTCAGGTGGTTTCGGTCAGTCTGAGCTGATATCCGCCTGTTGTGCAGTCCGACGGTCTCGTCAGCTCTCTGGTGGCTGGTCGGAGCCGATGACGCAGGTGCTGGAGCTGCATGTGCCGATCCTGTGCGGGCATAGTCACACGTGGTCGTGGGGCATGTGGACGATTCACAGTGCTACCATTCTCTCTGAATCGACTTCTCTACCGGCTGATGGTGGAATGATGCACATTCAAGTGTGTTGACACCACTGTCACAGATATCTCAGCGTTCAGCATGCCAATGGCACGCTCCCTCATGACTTGGGACATCTGTAGCATTGTGACTTGCGACAAAAGTGCACATTTTGCGGTGGCCTTTTATTGACCCGGGTGCTAGGAGTGCCTGTGTACTGGTCACGCTGACTGACCAACTCAGTGTTATGCTCTATGCAGCTCAGGGGCTATGTTGAATAGCATTGTTCACATGCGCAAAATTTCTCCAATCCTATCCTAACCTTGGTTGATCGGAAATTCCAAATTCAAATTCACCTGGACACTAAATGAAATAATCCGATCATGACGTGCATATACATCACCAAGCGTTTAATCAGAATAAATAATTTGGGCATGCGCGGAGTTGTCTAATTTTCCGGAAATATTAGAAGAAGAAGAAGAAGACAAAAAAGCTGTATTCCTGCCTCTGTTGTAAACAAACGCCACGTTGTCTGCACGTCCTCGTTCGCTCTTTGTAGCACACATGCGCAGTGAAGACAATTTTACCCCAACCACGAAGACAGGATCTGAATGGATGTGTACATAGACGCCGTTCTGAATGATGATTGGCATAAACCACCTCTCTCATTCGGAATTCAGTTTCTTTCCAAATGGACCGAATCAGATCAGAATCTTCCGATTGACATGTTTACATGAAGCATTTTTAATCTGATTGGGCCTTTATTCCGATTATGTGTGTCCATGTAAACATAGCTAATGAGTGAGTAATCTCACAGGCTGTGGTCAATGAGAAGTGGGTCACCAGAATTGAGCAAAAAAAATCATTCAGAACACCAATAAACATCATTTGTGGGCATATTTCACTTTTGGTCAATTTAACTCACCGTTTTTGGTTTGTACGTTTATATTTTTGTTCAGTGCAATATGAAAACCGATTATGTCTCCGGAATTGGAATTAAATAATCATGAAGATCCAATTAGGTAGAGCAGGATGTGCTCACAGCAAATACAGAAGTTAACATCATAGTTTATCATTTTGCAAAGTGAACAAAATATTTTTTCTCTAATCGTTGCACACATTGCATTAAGAAGAAAGCAGCGCGTTTTACTGCCGATGGCCAATTTTTATTCATTGGAAAACGTGTTCATCAAGCAAAATGATTGACAACAGTTCAAAAATTATTAGTGTTCATTTTAACTTAACAAGGAGAACTGGCAACACCTGATTGTCCTTAGGATTTTTGGAGTTTATGTAAAGTCATTTTACATAGGCGTGGCAGCTTTTATTTTGCTGTGGCAGTGCACCATGATCAATTACATATAGCGGAAACCCTGGAGCTCAATGATTTTAACTTTTACACTGACACTCAAAGGTTGGGAATACCCAAGACCCAGTAAATTTGGAAATTCACCAGTTTCAGAAAAATACTGGTGTGAGCAATGGGATCCATCCCAGGAAAGCAGAAACTTATGATAAACATAGATTTAATACACAAGTTATAACTGCATTTCACATCCCCTGTCAGTTATACCAAGTTAGATTTCAAGGTTATTTTTACCTGATTATTTTTCTCTGAGAGATTTGTAATATTGTCATTGCAGAATTCAAGGAGATGAGACTGACTGAAGGCTGTTCGGGTAATTTGGAGGTTCTCTACAATGGCACCTGGGGAAATGTGTGCTTCAGTGGAATGGACAGAGAAACAGCCGCTCTCATATGTCAGGAGCTGAACTGTGGGAAGAGCAGTCATGTGGAGCAAAAAGAGCCAAGACTTAAATCTGCTCTTAACTGGCTGGATAATTTCAACTGTCGACCCCATGACTCCTCTCTGTGGCACTGTCCATCGAGCTCCTGGGGTCAGAATCAATGTGACACTCAGGATGTGGCCTTTCTCAACTGCTCCAGTAAATCTCTTTATTACACTCAGTGTTAATCCCTTCCAAAATAATAGAATACACCTCTCAACTGCACATAGAGCATTACTCCCATTAGGAGCAATAGAATGGACCTGTCTACTGTAGATAGGTTATTACTCTCATTTAGAACAGTAAAATAAATATCTACTGAAGACACAATATAACACCCATTGTGAACAGTAGAATACACTCTTCGACTGCAAAAACAGCATCACTCCAGTGGCGGAGCTAGAACTGGGAATTGGGGGGGCACAGACACGTCCCTTTATGACAACAATTAGTCCTGGCTAGTTCTCAATCATATTCCTTTATTGATGCGTTTTCCAATTATCGTAATTGGCACCTGAAGACACGGTTTCTCTCCATATGTGATCTAACAGCGATGAAATCATGGGCTAAATTCAGTTGGTGGAGCCAGAACTGAGAATTGAGTTGCGCAAAACATCCGTTTAAAACAATTATTAGTCCTGACCTGTTCTCAGTCATCTTCATAATTAACAGTAGGTTCACCCCGAGAGCTCTCCACACTTAAGAGGTTGTGCTTTTTCTCCCCGATTAGGTAAGATGACAATCATTCATCTGGACGCTTATTTGCTGTATTTAAATCAACGTTATTCAAAATTGCATAGCTGTCGACTCTCACACAAATAGCTTGAGCCGCACACTTTTTATTGCCTATTTAACTGCCGAGTGCCACTTTTTTTTCAATCAACCCACGCAATACTGAGAGTGAAAGGCGATATTTCATTGGAACGTGGACCAGTTCAATCAACGCGAAGCATTGGCCTATTAATAAGCAAATTATTTTTCTGTACTGAATTTAGCCCATGATTTCATTGCTTTTAGATCGCATATGGAGAGAAACTGTGTCTGCAGTTGCCAATTACGATAATTGGAAAATGCGTCAATAAAGGAAAATGATTGAGAACTAGCCAGGACTAGAGCCATTGATATTCTCAGAGTTGCGACACTCCCATTGACTCTCGTGTACAAAAAATGGCGGCGCACTTCCGGGTACTGGAACTTCTCATAGTTCCAAAAGAGGATTCTCGCAGCTTCAGACCGATTCACTTCCATTGAGACAACATCGGCGGTAAGTAATAAAATATTAAAGTCTTATGATTCACGAAATGTATATATCATATCAGTGGTCATGTAACATTTATAATCTCCAATGGTGTATGATCGGCACGAGGATATATGTATTTTAAGTCTGAAGAGGTTGTGATGATTTAAGCTCATGTTCGTTTGCTTCATAGTTATCTTGGTCAGCTGTGGGAATTCAGTCATTAACTCTACGGAGTTTCTATTTCTATCTCTCATAAAACCGATATAAATCGCGACGGTAAATGATGGGATGAGGTGCCTGTGACTGGTTTCGGTAAAGTTTTTTTAAATTTTATTTTAAAGTTAGCTTTGACAATTTTGACATGCTCTTACCTAGCCTAGCTTGATCCGGTGTTTTAAGTTCAATCACGAACGGTTGCGGAGTTTCTAACTCAGTTTAGCTCTCAAGAACCATTTCGGATGAAAACCACACGACTTGTTATTCATAAAATTGAATGAAACCACAAGTTAGGACGTTGACGACCTAAGTGTCACCCATCATGTTTTAGCTAGCTATTATGACATGGAGGCGTTGCACTGGATGCAGAAACAGTAGTGTAAGTCACGTGATCCCCGAAGTAACTCAGGAAGATGGCTTTGATGGGATGGGAATGCATCGATTAATTATTATTTATTTAAACAAAAAAATGTATTTCCTTGCTCTGAAATGTCGCATGTATAACCGGATATTGAACCTCAGGTCCAAATGCTCCGCCTTATCCACAACACTAGCTCAACAGACTATATATTCACTGGTCGATTTAGCACTTGTATAGCTGTGCTGCGTTTGAACTTGAACATATTGGCGCAAGGATTCTCAGTCATAAACCAGCTTTGAAAACAACAGTTGAATATTTAGCGGTTAATTATAGCGAAAATACAAAAAACAAACCATTTAAGTGATTATACGGCTGAGGTCTTCCAGTGCATAGCATAATGGCGAGAGGACTCAGATAGACTGGCTAAAACAATAGCAAGCGCAGATTTACCCACAAACAGCTTTCATGACAAAATATCAAAGGCAAGTAAAATTTTTGCTCATCTCTGTAGCATTTAAAGTGTATGCCTTCTGTTCTTTGAGTGTGGTGTCAATTTAAAATGGCAAGGCTTATATTGTTGGAATCTGGACTGTCCTTTTTCATTCGTTTGTATGCATATCACAAATTCAGTAGAAATGCTTGCGATAAAGCACTGATGATTTAATCATATTTTATTTAATGTTTTGCTTGATGCTTATTTACTTGCTTGGTACTTGAATTATGTTCGGTTTTGGTAAAAACGGTCATCACAAACTTTTCGCCGAGTTTCTTCGCTTTAAGAGGATGCTGCATGACGAGGTTGCTATTAGGAAACATGCTGCATTTATTATGTAAATTCATTGCCCCCGTTACAGGGGCGTTCAGACTTAAGGTTAATGTTTGTATTGAATATATATTTTCCACTAATTTCTTTAAATCTTCACTTTAAAACCAGTTTTCATTGCAAAAAAACCGTTGACTTACTTGTGAACTTCTGGTACGTGAAGCAGCTTTTCTTGAAGTGCTCTGAGCAAAGAACTGAATGTTTTGTTGGTTTGTAAGGCTTTCCACAGTCAATTCTTCTTAATTTAACCAGCCAATCTTTCAAAAGGGCTTCATTATTTTGTGGAAATTGATGGAAACTTATTTTGCCGTATTTTCCAGACGACTGAATGGCATTATTATTGGTGCAAGCAACGGCAGCACAAGATTTCCCAATTTTCACTATGCTGAAATCAACCTCTGAGTACATTTTACTTCGGGGATCATGTGACCACCTACGTAACTTGCAACGACCTCATTGCATCTGTCAATTTGCATTTGTCATGCCAGGCGCTGTTAGCTTTCAAGCGATCTTGCTGTAGTCAGCTAGCTGTATTAAATGCCATGTTGTATTTCGCAAAAAGATAGTCTTTTTAAATGGTTTTCTCTTGAAGAGATGTGGTGGCTGTGGTTAGTCTTTATTACTTTTCTGTGCTCATTTTATTGTGCCATGTAGGCTTACCGTTAATACGGGCAGAGGCTGCTGTTGGCGATGGAGGCTATAGGGTTTGTGAGAGGTTCTGAGATGTATAAACTTTGCAAATCATACATTTATTTTTATCCCAAATTAAATGTAAAACTCCTTTTTAAAATAATGCAATGATTTTGTTAACTTTGTAATTGCATGAGTGTCTTACATGTCAATTATGGGAGACTTTGAAAAGGTCTTAAATTTAACTCACTGAAAACCTGCAGGTACCCTGTGCTGCTGGCAGTGGTGGAGGCAGGCGCTGGCGGAGGCGGGCAGAGGCTGCTGTTGGCGATGGAGGCTACAGGATTCGTGGGAAGTTCTGAGATGTATAAAATTTGCAAACCTCTTCCAACATTCCTGGCCCTTGTATTTGTAATGTCCCCAACTCCTTTATTTAATTATTTGTAATTCCACAAATGTTCATGCTTCCCAGTATCGTTTTTGTTCCAAGAGTTTACTTGTCTTTTTTATTCAGTACATTCCTGTTAAATCCACTTAGTTGTTATAGTTCTATTCAGAACCCTGCCCTGTTCTGAAAACACGCGCGCGCACACACGCACGCACACACACACTTAGTAGTTCCACACATCGAGAAGGTTTATTAATTTGACACTGATCATCCCCTCTCCCACATTAGAACCCACCACCACCCTGCCACATTACTATGTACAAAGTTGTATTTCTTTTGTTATTTGTTGTTCAAGGTTCACTCATGGTTCACTCACTCACACTTGCACCCCTCCTTGTTTAATTTGATTATCAACTTCAATTTCTGTGCCGTCCTGTTGTTCACTGTTCAATAAAAATCTTTTTGTTGAAAACCGTTCCTTGCATCAGTCATTGTACTTAATCTCATTCAGTCTCCTGGTCTCACCAGCTGTAGGTTACACGTATTTTGTTCATTTTATCTAAACATTAGAATTGAGAATATCAAGGGCTCTGAAATGAGCATGGTGGTGCACCTTTGCTTTAAGGAAGAACTGGCGTGACATTGAATGATAGTACAAGTCAGCAGAACTTTAACATGGTAAGTTGTGGGTAAATCCAGAAGATAAAGGCGGACCCTGGTAATCCAATAATGTAACTTAATAAAGCTAAAATATGTAAACTTATCCATCCCCATGACAGTGTAAATACAGGGTTAAATTTACTTAGAAATTATAGCGGATCAATGGTATGTATAAGTAAGCCTACTAGCTCACTGATGCTAACATGACTCTTTCCCTCCAAAAGCTATGACATGATCTTAGTAGTAAAAGCACGACCTCTAAACATGTATGTAAATAATGTAATTCATAAAGAGAAATGTGCGGCAATTGCGTAAGGTTGAATTTAATATTTAACGTTCAGTAACGCAATCGCTGCTGTCTTTCCCATAGGAGACAATGACAGCGCGGCGTTTGTTTGGAACTATAGCGCTTCCCCACGAACCACGTGACCATTCAAGCAACGAAGTCAATGGGTGTCGCCACTCTGAGTTATCTACCGCTCTGGCCAGGACTAGTTGTTGTCATAAAGGGACGTGTCTGTGCCCCCCCAATTCCCAGTTCTAGCCCCGCCACTGCTTCACTCGCATTGAGAACAAGAGAATAAACCTTTCTACTGTACATTGGAACAATACAATAAATTTGTCTACAGTATAGATGCAGTATGTCTCTCTTTGGAAACTGTAATACACCTCTTAAATGCAAATACAGTATAACTTTCATTGGGAAGTAAGAATTAGATTTATCGGAGAGGAATAAGAATAAGAATCTTTCACTTTTGTGTTACGCCTGCAATGTTTATGAGACTTCCATGTATGCTTTTTGTTTTCTAAATGAATCATTAATTTTTACAAATATATTTCCTCCACATCAAAGCGGAAGAGGATAAAGACATACAGCGAAGCAAACTGCCATGTTCCTCAGAGGAAAATCGGAGACCTTGCACAAGTATGTTTATTTGGGATAAATCTCACAACTTTGCCACAAGCAATTGGTTCCCAACATGTCAACATGCTATAAAGAAAGCAATCAATTAGATATCAACATGTCAACATGTGGAGGTATAAACATGTCAACATGCAATCAGTTCTTAACAGGTTAACATGCAATTCAGAATCTGCAATCGCAAATGATTAAGTGATAGTCATATTTTTGACTTAGTAAAATACTATGTCATTCAGAAGAGCAAGTATTTTAATTCTCAGAGTAAAAAGCTGGAACCCTCCCAAAACTGAAATGTAGCTCCAAGTGTTTGCTCTTCTGCTGGACAAGAAGGCAATGCTGTGGCAAGTGGTCTACACCTGAAACTAAACTAAATAAAAACAGCCATTCCAAGTGTCATTGCGTAAATGTGAGTAACTAGCTCTCCAGCTCGACAAATTCTCCCAGGGCTCTTCTTGTTTGTTCCGGATCTCAGGATATAACATGAAAGTAAACAAATTTGAATGGGTAAAATGGCTTATTGTACATTACCTGTAATCAATAAATTCATTTAAAAAAGAATAATTAATTTATTTAGGTGAAAAAGTATGTTAGAAAATAAATACATAAAATAAATTTCTTTAATATGTAATGACATCATCCGAAATGTTCGTAGTGTTGTGTACTTTTTAACGTGATCTTTCACACTGTTAGGGGGATGTGTCCAAGAAATATTCAAGCATAATGGGATTAGCCATAATGTTGGCAGATGTGTTTGTGTAACGGTTTGTGCTGCATGCACAGAGCAGATGCATGGAGGACAGGAAGGTGAGGACTGGACTCAGGTGCAAGGATGGACTTGGTTGTATTTTTTATGCCAACTACACTGCAGAAGGCACAGACGTGGTAATGCAAAACAATAAGGAACAGAGGTTCCTAAAAATAAGCACTTTGAATTATGCAGAGTCTGGGCTATGGAAATGGTAACACTGTATTACAAATAGGAAAACAAAAAGGAAACGGGGTTCCAAAAATAATGCTGTGCTGGTAAAAATACAAATAGCACGAGTTCCCAGGTTTTAGTGTAAATTTACGAGTATGGAGAAAAGAGCCTATACAAGACTACTATGCTGTACAGGCGTGGGTATGCGAGACTTCACACTGAGAGTGAAGCTTGGTCTTATATATATATATATATATATATATATACACACTGCTAACACCCAGTGGCAATGAGAAATAGGTGCGAGTGATAATAGAATAATGAATGAAGTGCAGTCCGGGATTTAGTAGACCAGTGAGCTTGACGGCTGGAGGCAAGGCCCTACAGTTTGTAGCGCATGTTAAGCATGGCGTGGCCTTACAGTCTGTAGCACATGTTAAGCATAATGAGATCAGCCATAAGGTTAGCAAAGATGAAATGCTCTGGGCAGGCCTGGACTGGCCATCTGGCGTACCGGGCAATGCCCGGTGGGCCGACGCACATTTTGGGCTGATGCAATCATAGTTTATTTATAAAATTGTAATTACATCGACAATTTTGAACGACCGCGCCGGCCTTTAAAACACAGACAGCGGCCCATTGGTTCATTTTCTACACTGACACAGGGCTGGCCCAATGAAATCTCTGAGCCCTCCCTCCTCAGGGAAAAAAAAAAAAAAAAAAGCGCAATGGCATATGGCCCGTTAGCAGTTAGTGGTTCACATTAAGGTGAGCATACAGCGGGATGAAATGCGAAGTGAAAGTTCACACAGAGTATATATCAAGACACAATAACTCAGTTTCTCTACTACACTTACACAGCTCTCGTAGGTATTTTCCATATTTACAAATCAGGGTGACACATGTTTTATATACCACTTTTTCTTTCTAAACTTCTCTATTCCGGTTATCTTGCATCTTGGCCATTTTTCTGTATCTATTTATATATTTGTTTTATGATTTAGGAATTACCGAAAAAGTGTATTCTTTCAGATAAAAAAAAAACCGATGCAAAGGCTTAAGCCATGTACAGTTTATTTAATATTGTTGTTTTCGTCCAAAAAGTTTAAGAAGGCAGGCTTGCTGGGAAATTAGTTTGACCAATAGCCTTGCTTGTCCCCAGTTGTGTTACCAGTCTAAAAACGCGTTTCAACCATAGAGATATATAATAGAACCAGAGAGAACGAGGAAGTACCTTTGCTTCACCCAGTTAGCATGTTAGCTTCCTGCTTCCGCGTTTCCCAAGGATGCAATTTTGTGGCCAAAGACGCGGCAGCTCCATAGACACTAATTGAAAAGTGTGCATTTTTTTCTTGCAAAATAAAGCGAAAACAAAAAAAAATGTATTCGGTAATCCTTCATTATTTTGCTCTTTGTCAGACGCAACTGTTCATTGTTTTCAAGAGGGCCTGTAACTTAAGAACTGCTACTTAGAGCTTGATGACAGCTCGTGCACGAGTTTAGTTGTGCAGCTGTTGCTCTGACTGCAGCAGTTCAGCCAATAGGCTTGTTCGAGATGAACTGCGCCTCACCTGGAAAGTAGACGCGAGCAGGCGGCTGCAGCGGGGGCAGTGACAACAAGCTGCAATGAAGTTGGACAGTTTCTAGCAGCCTTGAGAGAATATACAGGAAGTCAGAAATACGTACATCCATGTTGAACAAATCTGTAGGCTACATCCCACTTAACAGAAATCTTTGCGCTGCTAAATACTTCAAGAATTAAAACAGTACAGTGTTAATATACAATAGACTAAATGCAGTTCATGATCTGTGACATGAATCCAAATTAAACGTCACCATCAGCCACAAGTTTTCTGTAACCAGACGAAACCTTCAAATCTGACAAAAAAAATTAACTCTCTCCCACTCAACAAAGGAAGAGAGTGTATATAAAACGTCAAATTGTTGAGCCAACCTCTAAACTAATCAGCTGTTTGATCAGGTTAGAGCCAGGCGGTGCAGTCGGTGGAGAGCACCTGCAGCGCCTGGCTCTAAAAACTGCGGCTGCCTCGCTGTCGCAATTTTATCGCCGTCCACTTCTGTAATACGTCAGAGCAAGGCGGGATGAAGTCAGACACAAAACTAACCAGCATGCATTGTGCGCCGATCGCCGGTGGTCGAATCTGCACAGACCTGGCTCATGCCAGGGCCGTTTTTTTGTCCCAGTCCAGCCCTGGCTCTAGGCAAGGAGCTTAATATTAGCGAGGATATTTCTGTTGCAGATGTTAAATGTAATGACGTTGGAAATAACGTTAATAGAGATTTGTCTGTAGGAGCCATTAAATGTAAATACTTTGACCATTATGTTATTTTTGCTGTGTCTGTAGGAGATGGTTAATGTCATAAGATCAACCATATTGCCAGAAGGGATGAGTCTGTCCGAGGTGTTAAGTGTAATGAGATTAACCATTATGTTTAAGCAGTTGTGTCTGCAGGTGATGACAAATGTAATGGGAACTTTCTTAATGTTAGCATAGATGGATGGGTATGAAACATTAAGTGTTATGAGGTGAACCTAAATGTTATCAATAATGTGTCTGTTGAAGATGTTCAGTGTCATGAGATTAGCCACTATGTTAGCAAAGTTGGGTCTGGAGTATATAGTAAATTTAATGATGTTGCTCAGTTCATCTGTTCCTCCTGCTCTAGATCACTGGCCCCTCCGGTTGGTGGGAGGGGAAGGTGGGTGTTCAGGGAGGCTGGAAGTTTTTCTCAATGGCTCCTGGAATTTGGTTTGTGGAGACTCCTGGGGTATGGAGGAGGCCCAGGTGGTCTGCAGACTGGTGGGCTGTGGCTCAGCAGTGGCAGCTCTTAATAATGCTTCTGCGGGGACTGGGAGCAGCAACTCCTGGCTGACTGAGGTGAAATGCAGGGGCAGTGAGCTGCATTTGTGGAACTGCCAGTATTCTGAGCCTCAGCATAACAGCTGTCAACATCGGAACCCAGCCGGGGTCACCTGTACAGGTGAGGCTACCTTCCGCTTCCCTACTACACCTGTTCAACTACATAATTGTTTGGGATTTGCATTCTACACTTTACTGAGCTTTTCAATACGCAATTCAGTACACAATACTGTACCAGTCAAAAGTTTGGACCAATCCAAAAATAAGCAGAAAAAGAGAAAGAAACAAAACAAACAAAAATAAAAAAGATCTGTTCAACCAAAAAAATCTAAATTTTAAAATAATCAGAATACATTTTTGCAGTCATTATTGCTGGGCACAGTCTTATATTTCTTTTTCTCCCTGAGGGCAGTCTTATAGTTCTGAGAATTGACATTAGCATTCGTGCTGCTGTTTGGCACTTGTGGTTTGCTTCTGCCTGATGTATCAGTCTATTAAATCCCAATTCAGTTTGATTTAAATTCATGTTTTTATTGGGATTAATTATTGGGAACGTATTTATTGGGATTATTATTTTTCCTAGCATGGATTTTTTAAATAATCCCAATACTTTGCTGGAGTTCCCTATGAAGTGATTATTTTCCTTTTTTACCTTCAGACTACATACACCTTGCCATGTGCTATTTGAGGTTACTTCAGTGGTTCAACCATTTTAATCTCACCAGAGTACTAAAACATGAGTAAAATGTGTCAAAGCTTTTGACTGTAGCTGTAGGAACAATCAAAGAGGGTAAGTCCTACCTCCCGTTCCCCCTGACTGCCTAAATTGCATCGGGCAACGGAGCACCAAGAAGTATTTGAATCCCAAACAATGACTTCAATACCCAAGTCAGATCGCTCCTAGCTGACGTCAAACAGAAGTTAAAGTAAATCAACACAGCCCTAGTTGAAACACTAATAGTGTTATATTCTGACTGTTTTTTAATTTTGGTTTCCCCGTAGTCTCACTGTCTCTGCTGCTTTTGATTTGTGTTTTTTTTTTTTTTTTTTAATTTGATTGATTTAAATTATTCAGTTATTGTCTTGTGGCTTTGCCCCTGTCTTTGAGCTTCTTTACTGCTCTCTTGCACATTGTTAATTGTTGACTTTGTGTACTGTGAATCCACTTTCCAGTTCCTTGCATCCTCCATTCTCTTTATTGCCATTTCTCTGGTGTTTCTTTGTCCACGTCCAAGTTGTTTTCCAGCCTTGTGTCCTTCACTCCCCTCGGCTTCACACTCTGGCTCCTGACCTTAGACCATCTCTGACCATGCTCTGCCTTTCCCGATGAATTCTGTTTGCCGCAGCCTGACCCCTGACCTCCCCTAACCTCGCTCTGGCTGGTTGTTTGATTTAGCTGCTTTATAGGTTTTTATTCATGATACCCTTCGGAGTTCCAACTCTGATCTACGTTTGGCTCCCGCTTTCTGCCTTCTGACAGATATTTGTGAAACCTCGGTGAGACTTAATAAACCCTTTTGCGAACATCAGCCTGGGAGTGGGCCGGCTGCTAGGCATTATTGTGTTTTTACACTATCAAATATTGTCACAAGTTGTAGAAGTATATATCATTTGAAGGACTCAGCATTCCAACTACATAAACCATTTTATAATGCAAATACGATACCGTAAATAGTATTGCGAATTGTGTCAAAACAACCCTCAGCCTGACTATGCAGTCCCATAGGTTCAATTGAATGGCATTGTTCAAATTTGTCAAAACGAGTTGAAATCGATATTCTTACCTCATTAGCGGTCCAGAGATAAAAACCTGTCATAGGTTTAAATCCGCAAAACAAGCAAGCTTCAACAAATGTCACTAGAGTGACTTTGGCATAGAGGTAGTTGCTGCATGTCTTTGGGAATTCAACTGTAATCAGCTTCTTTACTCATGATGCAGAAATGTGTATTTTACAGTAGCTCTTTAGGAATGAAATAAGGGCACCGGCTGGATATTATGTGATGGCCTAATGGACAGTTAATGTTTCAGCCTATTAGCCCTGACTCCATTATAACAGGAATTCTTTTAATTCTTTTAGTTTACATGGACAGCCAGTGGTCTGAAACATCCAAAAGATGTATACGCATGGAAACCAAGGCATTCATTTTTCCAAGGAGAAATTGTTAATAATATTTGAATCTGCTGTTCTTTCAGTGTCTGGCTGTGGCTGTATTATTTTCCTAAGCTGATGAGGCTTGGTGACATTGCCACAGAGGCCATATGGTAACAATAGAAGGAATGGGTAATAAATCTGAATGGTGTAGGAGAGATTATTGACATTGTAATGGCCTTTGTCATGATATGTAATGGAAAACATTCCTTTCTTAGGTATTTCCACAGTGACAACTAAAGCCACCTCACCACCAGGTAAGGCTCATGCAGTTTGCTGAGAACTGATGCCAAGTTTGATGTATGCAGCTGTAAATTTGAAGATCTTATCTTTGAATCGGCAATCTTGGAGAACTTTCTGGACATTGACAGCATCGGCTTTAATTCATAACATCTCTTTGTTCTGAGTCACAAACTTAACTCTACTCATGGAACTTTTTTCTTTGTTGGATTAGTTTGCTTAGCAATGTGCCCTGCTTTTACATTCAGGTAAATGACTGGTTGTGTAAATATAGCTGCTTTCAGCTCGCAGAGACACAACCACACAACATGGAAAAAATATGGGTTTGTGGATATCCGCTCATCCAACATCTAATTCTTAAACCATGGGCATTAACGTGAAATTGGCCCCCTCTTTGCTACTGTGTCAATATCCATTTATCTAGGAGGGCTTTTCTTTAGATGTTAAAACATTGCCACAAGAATTTGCTTCTGCTTCAGCCAGAAAGGGATCATATGATTTTGGGCAGTGATGTTGGCTGATTAGGCCTGATTCCAAGTTTGCTTTCTAGTTGATCCCAGCAGTTTCAGGACTGTAGGGCAATCAAACTCTTCCAAACGGATCAAGAATTGGCCTTGCTATGCTTCAAGGTTTTCCTTTTATAGAACTTACAGACCTTGCCTTGCTCAGGAAGAACAGGGCCAGACCATGGAATTGTTTGCACTTTCGGCCATGAAGTGTAAGTATCCACTGTGAGGTGGGAAGCAGCTGTTTGCCATTTTGTCTACTGTGGCTGGAATGCCTTGTCTTCCTTCATTTTTCAGTTGTGACCAGTCAGCCAGACTACCAAACAGAAGAGCCACCACCCAGCCTGTCTATCCCCACAGTGGCCTTCATGGTGATGGGGGCGCTGTTGTTCCTGCTACTGGCCATTTTAGGAGCCGTGCTGCTCCAGAACAGAGGTCTGAAGAGAGGTAGGTGGTGGGCCCAGAGTAGCTTCATCTGAAAAGCTTAGCAAGATGAAAACATTGAGGAATGATTGAACATATATTGTGTGCACAGTACTTTGAAGGAAAATATATTTTAATTCAGATTTTTACTTTAAAGTTAATACTGACTTGAATTGAAACTGGTGGCTGATCCAGCCACGCTAAAGAACACTGAGACATTGCTGGTGAGACGAGGTAATGGCCTGAAAAACAAAGGCTGGTTTTAGCTTTTCGGGTGGACCTGTGTGACCAAGAAATTAGATTCTCTCAGGTGCTTGCAAGCTCCAGTAAATACCAAAAGTACTGCTGCTCATTAAGCTTCTGGAGCAAATAAAAGAGAGAGAAAGTTTTCCATACAAGTGCCGAAAAGCTACAGAGTCATATTTCAGAGCCTTGATCAGTTGGCTGTCTAGGCATTTCTTAGTGGAAGCCGTCTCCAGTGCCTACAAGGAATTCCGATGGTGTGTGTGAATGTTCCAGTCGTCAGATTAATCGGTTAACCACACTGTTTTGAATTGCCACAAAAGCATGCTCTGACACCCTGTGCCAGTGTGTATTGATTCAGCCCAACCAATAATAAGTTGTAGTCTTGTCAAACGAAGAGGGTTAGGATTTAGGGCTTGACTCACCAAGAGCTGTAGCACTTGCAAAATGTGTTAGCACCCACAAAACTAAGAACGTGACTTAGCAACATGACTGGTCTCAGAACTTGTTTTGCTCCAAACATTGGTTGTGTTATTTGTGTGGTGTGTGCTAATACGACAGGTGTGTTTAGAGGAGAGTAAGGTCCTTGAATCAACAAATTGGGGAAATTAAAAATATTTGCTCTGTCATGCCTCTGTTTGAAGCAACATTTGTCACTGCAATGGCAAATGTGTTGTAGATGGGGGATATAAAGCCAGAACACCTGCAGGCTTTTGCAAAAAAAATAAATAAATAAATGAACACTACACTGTAAAGGATGTGATGGACTTTCTGTGCTCAAGATATCTTTTGGAAAATTGTTGCACCTTTTGCCTCCTCCCCTCAAGGACTGGAGTGATGGCGATTGATTGCCGGGTCAAGCACAAGCAAAGAGAAGAAGAATGTGAAAAACACTCCATTGTAAAGAGCCCAGTGGCTCAAGAATTCTCTGTCTCTGCCCTCACAGCCCTGTCTGAGTGGGAGAGTTCCCCCTTGAATGAGGCCATCTACGAGGAGCTCGAGTACAAGCTGGCGAGAGAGGGCACCTACAGCGCCCCCCGGTGGAGTGAGTGAATATGCATATTTCCTGTCAAACAATGAAAGACAAATAGTGGGCGCCATCTCCATTATATTTTCCGTTTGTGTTATCGTTAGTATCTCATTTAGTGTTTGGTATTCAATGTATAGATTTTGAGCAGTTTTAGCTTTGGTTTTGACCATTGATTTTATTATTATTATTATTATTTTAAATATTATTTTTATCATTATTTGAGCCCCTAAGAACCATACCGGGCCATCCCGCACTTTTGCCGAAATTGAGTTGTGGTAGTCAGCATGTGCAGAAAACTGAGATCTACATTTCCTAACAGCCCAACCCAATCTGCCCACATGGATTGTTAATACAAGCAAATGTCTTCTCTGCCCCTGTATATATGCACTGCACTGCCTTAGCCATAATACGCCATCCCACAACCTTCCCATAATTCATTGTAAACATGGCAGCTCGGTATCTCACTGATGAGGAGTTGCTTATTGTGATTGATGATGATGGTGAAGTGGAAGATGACAGAGACCCAAAGTTTGTCCCAAATGAATCAGAAGATTATGTTTCCTCCTCAGAAGGAGGTTGGTTTCAATTTAATGCAGCAGAAGGGCATCCAAAACCTGCACAAGAAGTGCATATGCATGATTTTACATATCTTGAGTTTGTACCAAATGCAGTGTTTAAACTAGATGACTCTAGGTGCAGTGTTTACTCTGGCAACTTTGAGTCCCATTTTCTCAAAAGTACCCCAACATGGGTTGGCCCAGTATGGTTCTTAGGGGCTCATTTGTCACAACTCGTGTGTCTGTTTAATTGGTTCTTCCCCTGTTCCAGCTGTCTTGCGGGTTGTTCCTGTTAACTGATTTATAATCTCATTATTCCCTTCATGTGATCAGCTGTATTGGTCACTGGTTGTGCCTCAGTTAGAGCTGGATTGTCTGAGGCTAAAGGGTTACTCTAATGGTTTACTCTAAATTCTTGTCCTACTCCCTGGTGTCTCTTCCAGAGAGCAAAATTGTTTGTGGACAAATTATTAGGTACAGCAGGTTCTCCAAGCCTTCTTCCATTTGTCCTCATCCTCCTCATTATAAACATGTCCTTGTGGCTCATTGTCCTTCATGCAACTGGCTTCCCCTCTGCCCAGTTTGGAACAATTATTATTAGTACGATTATCCATTATATTGATCAGGTGTCTAATGTACCATTATTTTTTGTCTAATTGTGCACTGCTGCTGTAATATTTTGTGTTGACAGTCATGCACATAAAACATTATATATTTTTGGAGTCATGTGGCTTAATGGTTGCAACGTTTGACTCGGATTGGAAAGACCTGTAGTTTTTTTTTGCCAGTGCAGCCAAAATAAGATCACTGCTGCTGTTGTTATGGTTCTGCCTCGTGTGCTTGTTTGTACTTGTGCGTTTTTCCCCGTGGCCCTCTTGATTTGTTTTTCAGCTCCATTCCCGCGGCCTGTCCATTGATTCCCTCTTGCCCTGACTCCTGTGGTGTCGTGTGACAGCCCTCAGCATGCCTGAGTCTCGTTGTCCAATTACATTTCCCCTTTCGGTTTTGGCTTTGGTATTTCATTCATTGCTTCCACCTGCGCTTATTCTGGGTCTTGCAAAACTCTGAGTGAATGCGTTCTCTGATAGGGCCATTACTAACCATACTAACCAGCACTTATTTAAGGGTGTGTGTATATATTGTCACGTAGTACTAACCTAATTAACTCATTAGCAAGTGCGAGTGTTTCTAGCTTTTGTAAATTCCTTCCTAAGCTTTCCCTAATTAACTGCGTTTAAAGCTATGCTTTCCTTTGCTGCTCTCGTGGTGCTTTTTACTCGTCACGTTCAGATTATCTCAATCTAAACTGTCTACCTTGCGTGATTGTCTCGTCATTATTGTTAACCCGGTTCTCGTAACTGTTTTATTAATCTCATGTGTTTGTTTTCACCTGAGATTGCCTTCCGTATCCCCGCCTCCTTCAATGCCTATATCAGTGGGGAAGAAGAAGAGACCGTCAGACAGGACTTCGTTTGCTGTTTGCATCCTGAGTTTCCCCAGCCTCGTGTGCCCTCGTCTTGTCTGCCCTTTGTCTAAGTCTCCCAGTGTTCCCGTCAGTTAGTTCCAGTTTTTGTTTCCTTAGTCTAGCCACTCCTTGAGTGAGTACTTCAGTTTCCCCCTGCCTTGGGCAGTGTACTTTAGTTTCTCCTGTTGTTCAGTGCATGTGCACGGTTTTTGTTTCTGGCCTGTGCGCCTATTTCTGAGTGTTTTGTGTGTGTAATAAACACTTCTGGATTCTGCGCCTGGTGTCCACCTGACCTCATTCCTAACAGCTGTTAAACTTGTGTTTATTATAATCACCTGTGAGTCACTTGATTAAACTTTTACCAAAGTGTCACCGAAATCATCATGTCACCCAATGAAATCTAAAACACCGCATGCAAGACTCCCTTAGATCATGGGTGATGTGGGTGGGTCTGGACACACCCTCTCTCTACTGTTCACAGGAAGTAGCTTGTCTGACGACCTGCCTTCTGGCTACGATGATGTGGCGGATGCTGACAAACTTTCCCTCAAAGGTAAAAGGGAAGTTTTCATTATGAAATGAAAAATATGACATATGGCTGCAAAGTATAGAGCAGCTGAAATCGGACATGAAGCAAGAATGGGAGAACATTTTTGCTTTCAAAACTACAGCAGTTGGTTTCCTTAGTTCCCAAAGGCATACAGAGTGTTGACTGAAGAAGATGTGATGCAACACAGTGGTAAACATGCCCCTGTGTTACTGGCATCAAATTCAAAATGTGCACTTTTTTCCCAAAAACTATAAAACATCTGTTTCAACATCTGATATGTTGTCTTTGCACTATTTTCAAACAAATTTAACATTTAAATGATTTGAAAGTCATTGCATTTTTTTTTAACTTTACATAGCATCCCAACTTTTTTGGAAATGGGGTTGTACTTTATTACTATCCAAAAATTTTTTAACAATTAGTTCAGATTTTAAGCCTTACATCATCACAAGTCTGTTTGCATTCAGGGGACCTGCAAACAGAGGAAACACCAGAGAACTATGATGATGTCATCACTCCGGATAAGCCTCCAAAGAGCATGGCAGGTGTGTTTTAATTGGTTGTTGGTATGATGCAGCAATTTCTCCTCAATATCACTGTTAGTTGTTTGTATTTAGCTGTGAATAGAGATGTGGAATGTAAGTCATGTCTTGTCCTTTTAAGAAGTATACCACTTGTGCATAACTGAAATCATTCCTTTGGACAAAACAATTCTTGGGTTAACTTATATGTTATATGTTTTGAGGGCAAATCTTGGGCATGGTTGAGCCTTTAAAAGTTGTTCCACCAATAATGAGTGACACCAGAATTATTAAATCCA
Organism: Gymnothorax javanicus; assembly: GCA_029692085.1. Lineage (NCBI taxonomy): Eukaryota > Metazoa > Chordata > Actinopteri > Anguilliformes > Muraenidae > Gymnothorax > Gymnothorax javanicus. The sequence goes on from CM056200.1 coordinate 66,926,399, forward strand.
ATAATCATTCTGTGCAGTAAAAGCGGTGTTCCCATTTTAACCAGCACTGTTGCTGCACCTCTTTGTCTGTTTAAGGGGAGCTGGTGGAGGGAGATGCACAAGAGTATTATGATGATGTCATCCAGGAGGGCCCAGGTGAGTTTTACTCTATAGATGAATGTGAAATGAAACACAATCCATGAGCGAAATTCCCATCTCTTGCTTATGAGATTTTTGTCAGTCTTGCTGCAATTGTGTAATTTGTGGTTTTGGAATGAAGCATGAAATGTAAGGAAATTCACTGACTTCTGCTCATGTGGTTTTTGCTGTGACAAATGCTCAGCTGTAAGTTAGGGAAGCTCATAAAATAAAATCCCTGAACATAGACGATACGTTTTGACCTGTTTTCCATCATTTTTGCTCCATACAAAAAGCTTTCTGATTATTTGAGCAATAATTTGGCATGTAAACACACAGCCTTTCCCTGCATGCAATATTAGGGTGATTAAAAATAAACGCAAGTGGAAAAAAAAGTTTTATTTATGAGGTAGCCTGTGCTTTACAAAACAAGAACCAGCTGACAACTAGTTTAAGGTGGAAATGTGAAAATCTTATGCTACAAGAATTATGCAGTGGATAGGAAAATATTTCTGTCTTTATTAGGACAAAGGCATAGCCTCAGAAGACTGAGTTCATAAATTGATGAAAAATAGCGGTCATACACTTGTAGCTACAATGCAATAATAATGAATTTATTTAATTACAAATGGTTTCAATGTAAGTCTTCTGGCCAGTGAATCATCCCTCAATGAAGACAACTTTGGTTGAAACGGAAGTCATTTTATGAATGAATTATCGCATTGTGACTTCCATTGTGCGACTGCCCGTCTTCACTTCTTTACTGCAACCATGCAATAATTGTTCATATGCAAAGACTAACCGGGAGCATGACCAAACATTTTGTTTTTCGCTGGTATTTATTTATTTATTTATTTAGTTTTATTTATTTATACTGGGAGTCCGATTGAGAGCAAGCTCTCTTTTGCAACGGAGCCCAGTAGCAAAAAACAGAAAACACCAAGTACAATGAATAAAAACAATGACTACATTACACATGTACATTCCTGCTTTGTGGCAGCCAATAAAAGACATTTAAAACAATCAATTGAAATAAGACTTTCCAACTATAAAAACTGTTGAATCCTATTCCACTTCTGTGGAGCATAATACATAAAAGCAGTTTTACCCAGTTCAGTACGCACCCTTGGGACATCTAAAACCAAAAAGTCAAGAGTGCGCAGACCGTATTCCCCCTTCCGCACGTTAAGCAAACTGGTCAGATATCCAGGCAGTTTACCCAACAATGCCTTGTATATAAAAAGGCAACAATGTTGCTCCCTTCTCATGGCCAGCGAAGACCAACCAGCGTTAAAATAAAGTGTACAGTGATGTGTTCGGAAGCCATCTCAAGTTATGAACCTTGATGCAGCGTGGTACACTGCGTCAAGTGACTTCAGCAAGGAGGGTGCAGCGTGCATATAAATTACATCACCATAATCTATTCTAGAGAGAACAGTTGCTTGAACAATCTGTCTTCTGCAACTCCTCGGAAAGCAGGCTTTATTCCTGTACAGCATAGCCAATTTTGCCTTCAAATTCTTGACCAGCTCATCAGTATGCTTCTTAAAATTAAGATTGTCATCCACCCAAACGCCAAGGTATTTGTAGTAAGGAACTCTTTCGATTTGGATTCCATTTACTGTCGTGATGCTACCATTATGGAACCTAGCAGCTGGTTTATGAGAGAATAGCATGAATTTAGTTTTTTCAGAGTTTAAAATTAGTTTAAGGTCTAAAAGATCCTTCTGGAAGATTTGGAAATCTGATTGCAAATTTTTAAGAGCCAAATCAGCAGAAGGGGCAGCTGAGTAGATGACTGTATCATCTGCATAGAGGTGGATTTTACTATTGAGAAAATTAGCACCGAACTCATTAATAAAAAGTGCAAACAGCAAGGGCTCCAAAATTGATCCCTGTGGAACCCCCTTGCTAAGATAAATAAAGTTGGATTGATAGCCATCGGCCACAACAGCTTGACACCTACCAGATAGATAATCTTTAAACCAATTCAGAGATTTAATATCAAACCCAATTGCACTTAGCCGGTCTATGAGTTTAAAATGGTCAACTGTGTCAAACGCCTTTGATAGGTCAATAAAAAGGGCAGCGCAGTCTTGCTTATTGTCCAAGGCAGAAATAATATTATTTAATACCCTGGCTGCAGCCAATACAGTACTATGACCTGGTCTGAAGCCTGACTGAAACACATTCAAGATAGCATGGTCTGATAAAAATGCTCTAACTTGATTATTGACGAGTCTCTCAAAAACCTTAGCCAAGCACGGCAGCTTTGAAATTGGTTGATAGTTATTCAGAACATCTGAAGAACCACCTTTATGTAAGGGAAGAACAAAAGCCGTTTTCCACAAGACAGGAATCGAACCGGTCAACAGGGTTAAGTTAAAAATGTGTGTCAGGATAATAGCAATCGAAGGTGAAGCCAGCAATAAGAGGCTTGGGTCCAATTTATCCGCCCCAGTGGATTGCATAGGGTCAATGCTAAAAAGTTCTTCAAGCACTTCCTCTTCAGAAAAAGGACGCAAGGAAAAACAGCCGGAGTTATTCGGTACAGGTACAAAAGGCCTGCTATCACAGGTAGGAGCAGCCGGCAATAACCCTAAATTTTCAAAGAGGTGGCCTGCATTAACAAAATGCTCATTGAAAATATTACAAAGTTCCCCTTTATCTGAAATACTAACAGAATCCTTAGTAATCCTACTTGGTAAAGCCGAGGAGGGGAGCTGAGATGAGGATTTAAAAGTTCTCCAAAATTTCGCAGAATTGCCGCCGGAGTCAGATAAGTTGGAGAGATAATAAGATGACTTGGCTTTCCGAATCGCTGTAAGGGTTCTGTTGGGAAGGTAACGAAAATCTTGCCAGTCAGAACGCAACCTAGAAACACGCGCTTTTTTCCAAGCGAAATCCCGAGCTTTTAACAGCTCCGAGATATCAGGGGAAAACCAGGGATTCGCCCTGTTCTTAACTCTCAACTTTTGAAAGGGGGCATGCTTATCCACCACAGTATTAAAAGACGTGATCAAATGGCTAAACGCTAAATGAGGATCAGGAATAACAGCAGAGTAATGCATGTCACTCAGATACAAGTCATGCAAAAAGGCTTGTTCCGTGAAGTGTTTAAAATTTCTTTTGACTATGACCCTGGATTCTGATTTTGGGTTACTATTATTCCTGACACAAGCTACAGGACAATGGTCACTAAAATACAAAGGAAAACGCCATTAGCTTTAAAAATTATGAGGCCTATTAGTTAAAATAAGATCCAAGAGCGTAGCTCTATTAGGATCCTTAGGGTCAGGCCGTGTAGGACGCGAGATCAGTTGAGTCATATTCAAATTAATGCACACATCTTTCAAGCTATTTGAAGCATCCGAGAGCCAGTCGATATTCAAATCACCAAGTAAAATGATTTCAGAGTTTTCATGCGCAGACAAAAAGTTTGCTAAATTATCGACTGCGTCGGATTGAGCTGATGGTGGACGATAAACCCCAATAACTGTCAGTCGGCTGCAGTTTACACCATTACCTAAACAGACACTCAAAGCTAAAAACTCAAAGCACCTGAACAACGAGACAGAGTTTAAAGCAGAAACGGTAAAACATTCTATCACATAAATGGCCACACCGCCGCCCCTTGAAGGTCGGAGTCTGTCAGACCTAAAGACATTATACCCCTCAAGGGAAATCACATCATCCTTAACCTTGTTGGACAGCCAAGACTCAGTAAACACAAAAATATCCGCCTTCGTCTGAAGAGCCCAAACCTTGATAAAGTCTAGCTTTGAGGGGAGACTACGAACATTCATATGGATAATCCCGAAGCCTTTCTGCTTGATAAAATCATCCTGAGACTCCAAGCACAAGCTATGGGGCTTAGCAGTAATTAAATTATCACAGAAAGGGCTAGATTCTTTAGCCTTGAGCTCACCAATAGCTGCATTATGCGAAGACAGAGACATATTAAAATCATAAGAAACAGGAGTAAAATAACGAGTAAAATAACGACAGCTGTGATTGCAATGATTCCGCATCTGACTCACCGGTAATCACTTATTTTGAGTGATGAGCGATTGTGTGGCTAATTCAATGCATTCAATGCATGTCAAGCATTATTGTTCTTTACAGCAAAAAGTTATCAGGCATTTTCCTATCCATGTTAGTGATGACATAAAACATCGAGAGAGGTGGACATTCCAGGGGTCAGAAAGTCCTGCCGTGTTTTACTTCCGGCCGTGAGCCCTGGCAGCTGATTTCCCTAATTAGCACAACCTCTGGGCTGAAGGGTTACTGGATCCAGGCAGTTGCAACAAAATACTGGGAAGGATTTTACTTTCTGTAGCTGGATTGCCCAAATCTGAACATCAATATGTCTGGCAAAGATTCTATATTCTTGTTGCACATAAAATAGCGCATATAAGTTATGCTTATGAGGCCTGTTTACGCCATTTTTTGGAGGTTGATTTTCTTTGGAAGATGTTATCCAGTTTAAATAATTTCTTTTTAACACTGAAAACATTTTGAATAGGTTAAGTGCCGCTTAAAATAAATTACACTGCTGAAAAAAAATGTTAAAACGGGAGATGGAATTCACAGTAAGTTTTGGATTAATTACAAACCCCAATTCCAATGAGGTTGGAAAGTTGTGTAAAACGTGAATAAAAACAGAGTACAAATTTGCAAATCCTTTTTGACCTATATTCAATTGAGTCCACTACAAAGACGAGATATTTAATATTTTATTTATTTTCAAACTGGTAAACTTTCTTGTTTTTTTGGAAATATTCACTCTTCTTGAATTTGATGCCTGCAACACATTTCAAAAAAGCTGGGACAGGGGCATGTTTACCACTGTTACATCACCTTTCCCTTAAAGGGGACCTATTATGCTGATCCTTCTTTTAATACATTTTTGTAATGTTATAATGTTGGTTGTCCATGCTCAACCTCTGAAAAGTTTCTAAACATAAGATACAGGGGTTTTGCCATAATCCAAGAACGTGATTTCGTGAGCGTGATTTCCTCTCTGAACAGCTCCTCCCGAGATCTTCACGAGATCTGGGCAAAACCTGACGTCAGGTTGTGCCGTCCAATTAGTACAGACCTAGCCAGAGCCAACCACTGGGCTGGACCTGCCCACACCGGAAACTATTCTAGCAGGCACTAACAACGGCAGATCATACTATGCCTTAGTAGCGTCGACACTTTTGGAAATACAAAAGAAGAACCGCAGATCATTTGAGGTGCAATTTTGTTAGTGTCTCTCCCAAAGCTACTTGTCCGTTTACTTTTGGATGCGAAGAAAAACAAATATTTCTCTTCGAAAAGACGATGCCACCAGAAATCAATGGGTAGCTTTTTTTGTTTGCTGGCAGCAAACAGCCACGGCCAAAGGGAACGTTAGCTGTTTGTGCTCAGCATTTCACCAAAGACAGCTTTGTCAATAAAGGATAATTCGACACAGGATAAGCGTTTCAGCTGCTTCTCAAACCTGAAGCAGCTGCATCGATCAAGCGCTCGGAGCCACAAGCTGTAAGTAACCATATAACAGCAAATAATGTAAGTGAAGCTAACGTGTTACGGGTGGCTAGCAGGACCGCTAGCGATAGTTAGCACTAACAACTGGCCTCAAACGCAGGCTTTGTAAAATATCTGAAGATAAAGCCTGTATCGGGTCGCGACTGTCCGTGACTCACAGACACAGAAGCTGTAAGTTGCTTTTACTGCATAAGCCAACCTGACGTGATAGCCAGTTGATTGTGGCTGTAGCACAGCGGCTAACGTAGCCAAGTTACTGTTGCTAATGTTTGTGTCCTAAATATATAAGAGTGATATCAGGGGAAATTCTACAGAAGGTATGTGAACATAAACCTCATTTGAAGCTAACTTTTAATACTTGTTTGTAATTTGGATGCTTGGTACAACTGTTCACAGTAACAGAACTTGCTGTCTGTAAAACCTGTATTGCAAGGGTTTGTCTCTGTGGTTATGACCGCTCGGTTACCAGCAACTGCATGTTAGTTTGCGTGCCGTGCTAATTAAAAATGCTCCTGGTTAACTTACATGCAGTAATTCTGATCGGTATGCTTGTGTTAATTCAGTAAGAATCAATGTGGCAGTTTCATCATAACATTGCTCGATTGTAGCCACTACAGTTAGTGATCGCTTCACTTATCCATGACCGGGATCAGCTGGATACTTCACAAATGTCTGAGCAAGCTCTCTGGTGCTTCTGTGAAAGCAATGCAAAACGCAGAAGCTCTACCGGTTTACAAATGATTTCTCTGCACTACCTTGACATAATTTCATCCCCCTTTAGAAATTGTTGTGGCTAATAAAAAGCCGAAAAAGGCAGAGATTAAATAGGTAATTAGAAGTGATCTTTCCTGTAGAAGTGATCAATTCGCTAGCTCCACATAAGCAACTTGTCCGCACTAACGGAACTTACGGTCTGCAAAACCTGTATTATGTTCATAACATAACCGAGCTCTCTCTAGCTGTCGCGTACTATCCATAAAGCTGCTTTCACATCAGATATCAAACGAATTTTTCGTGCGACAGATTACATTCAAAGTCATGACCGCTTATCAGCTACTGCATGTTAGTTTGCGTGCTCTGCAAATTAAAAATACTTCTGGTTAACTTATATGCAGCAATTATGATCGGTATGCTTGTGTTACTTCGGTAAGCATCAATGTGACAGTTTCATCATAACATTGCCTGATTGTAGCCACTACAGTTGAAGCTAAACGGGGAGGTGCTGTATGTGTCTGCTGAGTTGGGCTGCAGTTAGACCAGACGTAGATTTTGCAGAGCTTGGGGTGCGTTTTTGGGTGCTTATGTAACGATTGCTTTACTTATCCATGACCGGGGTCAGCCTGATACATCTCCAATGTCTGGGCAAGCTCTCTGATGCTACCGGTGAAAGCAATGGGGAAGCGCACAGGCTATAATGTGTCCGGTATAACAAACGATTTCTTTGCATTGCCATTGATTGAATATTAAATTCTTTACTGTAAAAGTGATCGATTCGCTAGCTCCACATAAGCAACGGTTCACGCAGACGGAACTTACGGTCTGTAAAATCTGTATTATGTTCATGACATAACTGGAGCTCTATCTAGCTCTCGCACGCTATCCATAATGTGCCCATTTTCCGCGAGGAAAAGCTGGTCATTCCGAAGCAATAAGTAAACCATTACCACGGGCAATTTCCGAGAAGGTCGTTTAGCTTGGAGCTTTCGCCCCTCCGTCATATGCCAGCGCGGAAGCTGTTCGTTTCTCCACGCTAACAACACACCACAGCGATGCACACGAACCAGCAGGTCCTAATACACACCGAAGCAGTCCATAAGCTGTTGGTCCACTTTTAGCTGCTCTTCACTGTCCATGTTTCCCTCTAAACTCAGACCCACCGGATTTCTACGGTCTCCGGTCTACACTTGGGCATGTCGACCGTTCTACAAATGTGTCTATATGGGGTGGATTCTACCTTTCCCTGCAACCTAGCTATAAAGTAAAAAAACCGCTGTACTCACCACTGTGGCTGTAGCAAACTGTAGCCGATAGCAAATTTGAGCTTGAGCTGCCAGATTTTCGCACTGCGTCCTCCACTTTCGCCGCTGCGTTTGTTAGAACAAGTTCATTTCATAAGATCTATATTCAAGTATCAGGTTAAATTGCGGAATTTTCCCGTCGCTTTCTTATCAGATTGCAGACGTGTCTCGCGTCTCACTCTGGCGAGCCAGACCCGAAAACTGCGTTCTGCAGCCTCGTCCCGCCCAACTCCGCCCTCCACAGAGCTGGCCAGTCAGAAGAGAGTGGGCATACGGGGAGTGGGGTCCATAGCGGAAGAGCCACCCCAATGAGGCGTTTCAGGCAGAGACAACAATGGACTACAAATGGGGTTTTTTGAGGATGGCAGTATGAGCTGAATAAGGACCCTGTTTGGGCTTTGAACGATCAGGAGTACTCTAGGGGAGTCCAAGATCAAAATATAACCTTGGAAATATAGCATCCGAGGTTCCCTTCAAACGACACTCAATAAGCATTTGGGAACTGAGCACACTAATTGTTGAAGCTTTGTAGGTGGAATTCTTTTCCATTCTTGCTTGATGTATGACTTCAGTTGCTCAACAGTGTGAGGTCTTCTTTGTCATATTTTGTGCTCTATAATGCGCCACACATTTTCATTGGGAGACAGGTCTGGACTGCAGGCAGGCCAGTCCATTACGTGCACTTTTTTACTATGAAGCCACACTGTTGTAACACGTGCAGAATGTGGCTTGGCATTGTCTTGCTGAAATAAGCGGGGACGTCCCTGAAAAAGACGTCACTTGGATGGCAGCATGTGTTGCTCCAAAACCTGTATGTATCTTTCAGCATTAAAGGTGCCTTCACAGATGTGCAAGTTACCCATGCCATGGGCACTAACACATCCCCATACCATCACAGATGCTGGCGTTTGAACTTTGCGCTGATAACAATCTGGATGGTCCTTTTCCTCTTTAGCCTGGAGGGCAAAATGTCCATGATTTACAAAAACAATTTGAAATGTGGACTTGTCAAACCACAGCACACTTTTCCACTTTGCGTCAGTCCATGATGAGCTGAGGCCCAGAGAAGCCAGTGGCGTTTCTGGGTGTTGTTGATATATGGCTTTCACTTTGCACGATAGAGTTTTCACTTGCACTTGTAGATGTAGCGACAAACTGTGTTAATTGACGATGGTTTTCGGAAGTGTTCCTGAGTCCACATGGAAATATCCTTTTCAGAATGGTGTCCGTTTTTAATGAAGTGCCGCCAGAGGGACCGATGGTCACGGGCATTCAATGTTGGTTTTTGCCCTTTCCGCTTTTGTGAAGAGATATCTCCGGATTCTCTGAATCCTTTGATGATGATATGGACCGTAGATGATGTAATCCCTATATTCCTTGCAATTCCACGTTGAGAAACATTGTTCTTAAACTGTTGGACTATTTGCTCACGCAGTTGTTCACAAAGTGGTGAACCTCGCCCCATCCTTGCTGGTGAACAACCGAGCCTTTTGGGGATGCTCCTTTTATACCTAATCATGGCACTCACCTGTTTCCAATCAACCTGTTCACCTGTGGAATGTTCGAAACAGGTGTTTTTTGAGCATTCCTCAACTTTCCCAGTCTTATGGTGCACCTGTCCCAGCTTTTTTGGAACGTGTTGCAGGCATAAAATTCCAAATGAGTGAATATTTCCAAAAAAAACAATTAAGTTTATCAGTTTAAATATTAAATATCTTGTCTTTGTTGTGTACTCAATTGCATATAGGTCGGAAAGGATTTGCGAATCATTGTATTCTGTTTTTATTCACGTCTTACACAATATCCCAACTTCATTGGAATTGGGGTCAGGGCTCAGCAAGTACATTGGCTCGATGGCCCCGGACCCGTGGAAGTGCCGATCGGGCCAGTGCACCTCGTCCTGTGCTTGCTTGATCGGGCCATTGCCATATTTCCATGCGTAGTTATTGGTTTTTTAGATTGCCAGTTTGTACATGTCAGCCTTTCAAAGTTTGTTGCATTTTTATGATTGAAAGGAAGTGGGAAATGGCGGAGGAATGTTTTTAAATTTTTAAGACATAGCCGTCTGAAGTCCTGCGAGCGCAGCCGGAAATCGGTTTCTTTAGGGGAACAGAATTGGACACAACACCGGCGGTTCTAATTTCGCTACGAGCAGGATCACAGACAGAGAGAAATGCATTCGATGAATGCAGCAGCTTCAGTGAACGAACGAAACCTTGATTAGGGGAGCTGGAATCTACCAACTGATTCTCGCATCGGAACGAATCAACACCAAGTTGCTAATTAGGAAACGTAAATGGGAACAGGTTTGGAGAAGTGCGCTTCAATGGCAAGTCCATGGTGCAAGAGTTACATCTGTCAGCTGTTCTCTATCACTTCATAATAATTATCAGCAACAGGCTAAATTACTTCATTGTCATTTAGGCTCAGTATAGGGGAGCAGATTTAGCGTTGGCCAATTGAGTCTTAAAAGGTAGTGGAAGCTGCCCAACCTTGCTGACCATTAGTGGAGTTCTAATCTGAGTTATCTTACCGGATGCATTTCAAATGACTGTCATTTATTTCAGACTCGCTTTATGCGTCAAGAAAAAATGGGACGAGATGGTGTACACACCCCATAGCGGCAAGTTGTCTCAGTTCGCTTTACGATCATTGCGATTCCTTATCGTTACACCCCTACTTATCATAGCAAGAAAAAAATTATTTGCACCAAGTCTGACATTTGTCTAAATTTTAGTTATTACGAATAATACAGTTGAATAATAATCTATACCATTTCCATTAAGAACTTGATGGAAATTCAAACGGAGAAGTTCTGCTTCACAGTGCTGTAGCACTGTTTGCTTGGTGGCATCTCAGCCTCAGGTCTAAAAGAATTACAGCAGAAGAAATGCCATTATTTTTGCCTTTACTTTGACGGGCATTTCTCTGAAATCTGGCAATGATAGGCAGCAGGTTTAAGCTTAAGTTGGTGGCCTAGGATGTTGACCAGGCCATGGTAAGTTTATATTGACTGGTATGTTCACAGATATTTTGTCGGATGCCATTTATGAGAAAGAGACAGCGGTAACGGAATTACAAAATGGTAACGGAATTACATTTTCTGATAATCTACTAAATTTATCATACTCAAAACAACAAAGCAATTGAAAATTGGTATCAGAAATGATGTTTGTGTTGCTGACATCGTTGAAAAATTACAAATTTCACAATAAGCCACTGGAATTGTGTGTTTCAATTTCATGCAATGACTTACAGTCTCAAATACTTTGGCTACCAATGTATGGAAATACAGTAAATACCAGGAAATAGCTAAATATCTTTTAGGAGTTGTCAGCTTTGAAAAAATAACCTTTGATCCTTGTCCTGGAGCTAAAAAAAATTACAAAATTCAAATCTAAATTTTGAGAAGGCCGTCAAAGATATTTCAAAACGGTTTTCAGTGTCTGATTTGGTAATCTACATGAAAATCTACGAGTCATCTACATGAAAACCTACATATTTCTAATATAAAACACTTTTTTTAAAATGGCTGTTTTTGCAACTCTCTTGCGGAATTGCCCATATGTCTCCTTTCAGCTGAGTAGTTGCCACTAGGTTTCTATGAGTTTGACTATTATTGTGTGAATTATTACTTTGTAAAGTTAAAAACATTTTGATTTTGATATCATTAATTCGGGTAAAAAATTTCTGCTTCCAGTCTGTTTGATTCGCACTGCCTGTTTCCATGACTATTCAGCTCAGAGACCCCTCCTTATGTGGTTTATTGCAGGCGATCATGTGACTGACACAGAAAATTATGATGATGCTGTTACTCTGGACTGGGTTCAGATGGGTGAGTTTCTATAAGATAATCCTGCTCTATGAAACATATACATATCAGCATTTAGAGTGTGATCTTAAATGTATCAGTCCACCCTATTTTAGTCCATAGATGGCCTATGGAAAGCATCTTCGGTAGTGGGTTCCCTAGCAAATTTGAAAATATGTTTGCTTTCCTTCTGTCCTGCTAACTTTTCTGAAATAAATGTAGCACACAGAAACATACTAAAATAAGTTCAAATTACAGTGTTTCTGTCAATAGAGCACTACAAGTTTGGAACTGGTATTCAGTAAAAATGGGCCTTTTCCCGACTCTGTGTCTGTTTGTCTTCTCACTTGTCCCCGTAGGAGGAAAAGGTCTGACCACTGAAAACCCTCCAACTTTTAGTGGGAGGGACTATGATGATGTTGGGGAGGGGCTCCCTGAAAGAGGAGGAGAATATTGAGATTGACAGGTCCTTTGATGGAAGTTTCCACAAATAAGTTTACAAAGCAGAGCACACCAGGACCCATTTACCCTGTTTAACAGAGGCTATCAAAATATTCTCCTTGTGACGTAACATTGCAGTGATCACCAGTCCAAATCTAGCCCTGTTTTTTTTATATCCAAGATAATTAACAAGTTAACTGAACAATTAGTGCTTCTTATCGGCCACTCTGCCTTTACACCTGACCTCCAGGTAAAGGGTGGGTGGAAAACCAGCAATATTCAGCCCTTGAGGACTGTGAGTTCATGATCCCTGCTATATAACTGTGGTCACTAAAACATTTCCTGATCTGCCATCCAGGATGTTTTTTCTCCAATTGGCTTTGGTAAATAAGCAATTCAGCCGAACTTAATTACAGTAGGTCTCTTAGCTCGATCATTTATCATGACATTGGATGTGCTGGTATTTGCATTAAAGTAATTCTGCCACATTCGCTGGATGATGATGTCATGACAGTGCGGACTATACCCAGTAATTGCAGCCCACTTAAGTATGAAAGGAATGGAATACATTTTTTTCCAGGGAGCAAAAATAAAAACAATAAGCTTCACTGTGTGTGACAATGTACTGAACAATTTGTTTAATTGTTTGTTTATTTGTTTAACCAGTTTAATTTTGTTGCTGCTCTGTTCATTGTGTGGGTAAGAGCCGTCCATTCTGGCTCTCAGATTGATGCATTGAAGTGCTATTAACTCAACCGCACTCATGCAGCTTCTCAAGGGTCCTATTTTGTTCTATGCAACCAATGAGTTTTTTTGTCCTTCACTCTGAGCAGAGTAAGAAAAAGGTAATGTCTGCATCGACAATTTTAAAACTATTTTAGTGCTGCTTGTTTCATACTACTTTTCGCAACTACTGATTACACAGTGTATTGCTTTCATGGCAACTCAAACTATTTCAATATAACATTTTCCTTTGAGGATTTAAAAGTCTTGCTAATCATAAAATAGTTTATTTAGTCTTTTTTTGCTGTCTTTTTTATGTGTTTATAAGAAATGTGAAAATTTGGATTAATTTGGATTCCACATCTTTTTTTTTGGTAACATTTTATTTTTAATAAAGCTTGTATTGTTTTGCAAAAATGTTAAAAATTGGTTTTATTTTCATTCTTAAACAATGCCAATATTTAAAAAAGTACAAAAATGTATTTTTGGAATAAAGCTCAAAAACTTTTTTTTTTTGGTTGAAAATTTTTCATTTATATTTTTTTTTTGTCAGTTAACGTACTTATTACTTTAATATTTTCAGTGGTAGATACTGTTTAATATTTATTACAATGAAATTTGGTTATAGTAACAGATCAATGGAGCTTTCCGACTCACTCTGACCAACTGCGCCCCCCTGAGTCACTGTTGCTTTGCCCCACATGCAGCGCAGCTCAGTTCCACATTGACAACAGCACAGCAGAAGTTTGGACACCTCTCTCCGGCGCGTATCCCAGAAAATATTGAGGTTTGTTTCTTACCAAATGCGTCCAACTTGTCCGGCAAAATTATCCAGAGAGGGCTTAACTATTTCATGGAAGGATATATCCATGACATCAAAATTATTAATGGAACGGGTGGACATACAAGAGTAACTGCAAAGTGCTGGCGATTGATGTAAAAAAGCCAAACGCCCAATAAACTGCACACTGAGACCAAACCAAGCAAAGTACTGCAATGTATTGAACGTTTAAAGCAGGGTAAGTAGTTTTCATAAATTTGTTGCCATCACTGAGCTAAAAATAACACTGGCTTTCTACATCAGTTGGCATGAGTCAGACAATCTGCTAGCTGGACTTTGTAATAAATCATATTAGGCAATGCAGCTAACCCTTAAACTAGCTACATTATACATAATTGAGTTATTAATCTAACATTCGTTATATCAGCGTTTTCCTCCAAACTAATTTCAAAGACAAGTTAACTTTAATCATTTCACCTAAGCGACTGACATTCTGAATCCGATTGCAGCTAGTTTGCTGGCTAGCTACCTAGCCATCTTTTCTCACATTAAAGTGTATAAGCAGATTATATCATGCCATTGCAAAATCCTTCACCATTTGGCTAGATGTTTTATGTTATCTAATGTTGTGAATGCCTGTGCTGGGTGCATCATGTTCTCAGCAGAATAGGTACTGGTTTATAGCAACATCTGGTATTGTGTGCAGAAGTCCACTGGGGAAAAACAATACTATGTTAACGTATACATCAATGATGCCGTGGGTGTAATTCTGTCTTCTCAGCAAAACATATGCATAGATTGTGGGTAACTAACTAGTGAAGGCGAAATGGCAAAAAAAAATTCATTTGCTTACCTTCAGGCAAACAGCCTTGTGTTTGTTGATTTAATTCCATTTATACTGACACACGGTGAAAACACAAAACCCATATTTAATAACCAAGAAGAAGAAACAACCAAGGTTTTTCGATTCAATTTTAATACGAATAGAAAAATAATTTAATTGTCCATAACATTGTGATGCCATTGTGAATGCACAGACCCTCCACAAACTGTCAGTAGCGAGTGTATCCTCCCTGTGCTTGCACACATGTGCATAAATGGCGAGGCATTGATACACACTAACGTTGCACAGTTGCTTGGGGTATGTTCCTCCACTCCTCCTGTAGTGCTGCTGTCAACTCGGCAACAAAGCGTGGTTGACATTGACGCCGGTGCACACGACGACACAGTTCATCCCACGTGTTCAGTGGGGTTAAGATTGGCTTAAATGGATGTCCACATGAAAACATCGATCCCTGCTCGTTGGAGAAAGTCTCTGGTGAGGCGTGGAGTATGGGGACGGGCGTTGTCGTGTTGCAATGTGAACGGCAATCTTCGTTGTCCATTGTTGCTCAATAGTGGTTGGAGAACTGGTCTTAAAATCTCTTCCACATATTGCTGTGCCATTAGACCTCCACGAATCACAACAATTTCACCCCAAAATCTCACATTAATGGCAGCCCAGACCACGACACAAACCCCACCAAACCAATTTCTCTCCGGAACACACCTGTCTTGATGACGTTCATAGGGAGGTTGTGAACGCTTCCTGTCTGTTGGTAGCAATGTGCCAGTCTGTTGATGGTGGATGAACTGACCCTGAACCGGCCGGCAACCTCTCTTTGAGATGTTCCCACAAGCAGCATCCCCAAAGCTCGCTCCCTCTGCTGTTCTGTAAGCTGTAGCATCCTGACATTGATGCTGATGGGGATGAACCGCATTGCCTTTTATGCATCCAATGTCTTGCTTTGCACTCACATGTCATTCAACTGATCCATCACCCTGCTGCTAATGAGATGACAAAGTTGCGTTTTGGAGAAGTGATCTCCTGACAGACACACAAACTGGGTTCAAACCTGGACTTGCAGAGATTCCAGCTTTTAACCTTCATACCACTATATTTCTTCTGAGGTAATTTTGATGGCTTCAAAAAATCAGCTAGAATTTTAAAAATTAGGCGTTGTATTTTCACTGTGTTTCAGTATAGTTGCGGCAGGCCTTCCACATGCCTTAATCCATCACAAACACTTTTCCAACTGTGTTTTTGGCCTTGGAAGAAGGATTAATTGAGCTCCCGGTTGCCGGGCAAGGTATCTTTCCTCAGTATTACACGTTCCCCAAGCGCATCAAAGAACTATTTTCGATAAAGTCAGACACCATGCCAATTACACACAGCTAATGACTGCATTGATTGTGGGCCAAAAGGCGGTGCTGTTGGGACAGGCAGGACCTTAGTAAGATAAGGTTATCTGATTGGAAGTTATTGTACACTTGATTGACAGGTCAGAAAGGTCCATATACTGCATGTACTGTATTACTGTTCTACTCCTCCCTCCTGTGACACTAGGCCTAGATCCCACCCAACCTGTTTTTTTTTAATTCAGTGAAATCTCACTCTTTCTAAAAGTCAGGACTGTCTCTACCTCTAAGGCAGAGTATCATGGGTGTTAATCCCCACTGCTCAGTGTGAACCCAGCACATATTGGAGGCTCACTGGACAGGAGGCATTGAAGTTCAAGTCCTACATGTTTCTCTCTTAACGGATGCAAATACACTCTAATTGAAAATGTGTTGTACATGGTGACTGTGGACAGAGGAAACTCAAAAGTAATTTTCTTCAGAATTTGCTCCTTTGGTGATAATGGCAGCTGTCCTCAGTTTCTACGCATTTTGGATCGTTTTGCCTTCAGTTTTGCCGAAGTAAGGGCAATCCATACCTCATGGATTTAGCTAAGGAAACTTAACCACTGCAAAAATTGCACTCTGCTTTAAAAAATTCTTGAGTTGCTTTCTCAGTATACAACTGAGGTTATTGTCATCTGTACTATGATGCACCTTCCTATGAAATTTGAAGCCTTTGCTGGAATGCGAGTGAATAATATTGTCCTACAGAATGCATAATTCATCCTACTGCTTTTGTTAGTAGGATGTTGTTCCCCATTTAAACAGGGTGTTTTTTTTTCCGCCAGAAGTTAGACTTTCCCATGATTTACATCTTGTTGTGATTCCTCTGTATTTACTCTGGTGAAATCTTCTCTTTTTGACCCTGATACAGCCTGCTCCTTGAGACTGTTTTCCGGTTGGCAGAGTGTTGAGAACGGGGTATTCTTTACCACCAAAAAAATTTTTTCTGTCATCCGCCATAGTTGTTATCCTAAAATAACAAAAACCTCATGTCAAAATATTTATGTACTTGATTGTAAATACACTGATAAAGTTCCTGTATGTTTTTTCAGAGTGTTTAAGGTAAGTAAATTTCCACATTTCCCTCTGTGTATCTGACAGCTGCTTCATTACACAACCCTGCTCATCAGCAAATGCATAAACACAACCGATGAGGGCAAAAAAGAAAGAGCTGTGGTAATGGGTTTGAATCCGGCCGGGGGCCTTTCTATGTGGAGCTTGCATGTTCTTCCTGTGTTTGTTTGGCTTTCCTCCCACAGTTCAAAGACATGCACATCAGGCTAACTGGAGACACTAAATTGCCTGCAGGTATGATGGTGAGAATGAATGGTGTGTGCGTCCTGCGATGGATTGGCGAGCTGTCCAGGGGGGGTCCTTGCCTTTCGCCCATAGTCAGCTGGGATAGGCTTCAACTCCCCCTGCGACTCTAGTGAGGAAGAAGCAGGTATAGACGATGGATGGATTTATGTATTTATTTATTTATTACCCCGCCCCACCCGAAGGGGGAGGGCAAGGGGTATTGTTTTTGATTCGGTTTGTTTGTTTCTTTGTTTGTGCGTTTGTTTGTTTCTTTGTTTGTTAACTAATGATTCGCCCCAAATTCGGTTTAGGGATTGCCACCTACCCAGAATAGATGCCTATTGAATTTGGGAAAAGTTGGTCAAAGTATGTGCGAGGGGCGGGGTTTGTTGTGCCTGGCACCACTTGTTTATTTCCTTTTTTGAGAATTATATTTTGGTGAAATTTGTAGATGGTGCCTTGAATCTCAGGACACAAGAATCAAGAATTCGCTCTTTCATGGAAATTTGAGTAAAACATCCAAATTTTGAAGCTTTATTATTTATAAAAATAAAGAATGTAAATGGTTGTCTATTAAAACAGCATTACGTATTCATAATTTGTTTGATTATTTGAAGTGTTGTTGTGCCGGCATCCAAATATCCCAGCGCAAAACGAAACTCAGTGCATGAAAGAAAACCGAGGGCACTTGTCTGGAACTTAAATGTGTTGCTGGCCACACACATTCTTCTTCTTTTTTTTTTGGTCAGAAGGATCCTCAATGCTGTTCAGCTGTTCTCAAGCAAAATTGATTAGCATATTCAGGTAGGCTGTATGTCCTCTGAAGAAGTGAATTTTGTTCCAACCCCTGTGTCTCAGAAATTGTCTCCACTCCCTTGTTCAGCAACGTGTGTGGCTATTAGAGTTATTGTTTTCCTCTGTTGATTTTTTCTTTCTTGCCTCCCCCTTCCAGGTGTAATCATTTGTTCCCTTTATTGGCTTATTGTTTATAAGGGGATTTTGTTTCAGTGGTCATTGCTGGATTGTCAGGGACTGTACTGCCAAGCAACCAGTCATTTAGTCATCTAGATGTTGTGTAAAAAGCTTGTCTTTGAAATATCACATATGTTAATGAGTTTGTCTTCGTAGATTAGCAAATTTCAATAAAACTTGAAATCATAACTACAGCTTGTAGACTAGTTGTTAGAAATAAGTTCCCGGGTCTAGAAATAAGCTTCCTTGTCTTATTCTCAGGGTCCAGGATTGGGAGTTCATTCCTGATTGTCCGGTTGACTAGTTCTCTTTCTCTGTCCAGTTTATTATGAACACCTCCCAAATCCTCAACAGGGTTCAGGTTTGGGGACAGCAATCCTGTGAACCTACATCCCTCTTCTAGCAAGCTCAAGCAAGGGTGAATCACCTGGCAGCTGCACAGGGAAGCCACTGGCCCGGAGCAGGCTGAGCCCCTACTCTGGCGATTGTACATTAGAGCTGCACTGTTCCCTGGTCGTTTTGGCTACAGCCTCATCCACACTGCATTCCCTGGATAAATACTCCTTATTGGATTATAGCCACATCTGCATTTGGTTCTCTGTCTGGATCGTAACAAATTTAAATTCAGAAAATTTAGTCCTCGAGAAAATAAGACAAACTTACACGTCTCACCTCTGAAACATATTGTGATGTATTTCCATGAACAGCAGCTTGTATCTTAGGGAAATGGTTTAGTTATCAGCGAGGCAAAGGACAAGTGTCTGGCTTTAGCTGGACAATCATGTTCTGTTGTCCATTGAGGCAAAAGATTAAAGCTACTTACTTCAAGAAATGTTTACTACAGGAGCCATCTTTTCCCCTGGATCTGCCTGGATTGAGGATTCTTCATGACATGGGTTCAGCATCGCACTGGAAACATTCTGAGGAGAGTCGGGAACATGTCTTCATGACAGCAACATTCTGACCCCACCATCTGCATGTTGTCTCAGCGTTTTATTCCTTTTTCATTCTTGTCTCCCCACCCCACTCCCCGAATTTCATAGATATTGCTCATAGGATGGGTCGACATAAACAAATCGTAATTTGTCAATTATTTGTGCTCCGCAATGATGTGTAACATTTTAGTCTCTCTCTTAGCTTTTTAAGACCGGCAGGGCATTATGTCTTGGCAATGTCTGTCCGTCTGCACGTCCCGGGAAGGGTGCTTATGTTCTGACATCAAGGTCAAGGTCATTTATTAATTGTCCCAGAAGGGTGATTTGGTGTGCAGCAAAATGTAAAACAGGATATAACACAGGGGCGCCGGATTCACTTAAGAAGTGGGGGGGGCCAAAAAGTGCCGCGTTGGGTGTTCAGCTCATTTACAGTGCCTCCATTCCGTGCACCTTAGCTATGCCCCTATATTGCAACACTTACGGTATAAAAAATAAAAAGACGTTTGGCTCATTCCCGTTAACCCAGACACACATGCCCCAAATCCATCACCTCTTCTTTAAAACTAATGCTTTGGACCTTTCGTTTCAATGTACATCATGAATTAACGCATAGTGAGGTCTGTGGCTGGGTAGGCAGGATCAGCCAGAGCTTAAATCGCATAGAACATGCATGCAAAATACACATATTAAGTAGAACTCATTATTAACTCCACTGCAAAATCATTTAAGCTTTTGACATCGGCGGATTGGAGCGCGCTCACTATTACTTGCACATTGTAATCGTACACGTTTATGCATGTTTTTCCACACAGGTTAGAACGTTTTCGACTTCGTCATTTTATATATCTCAATCTGACAAAGTGAATGAGAAGCACGTTCCTCAAAGTGTTATAGACCTACGTAAAACACACTAAGGGTTACTACACTATTTCATTCTATAATATGAAGTTTCCTATTTCTTTCTTAACATTATCATCTTAAAATTATTATCTTAATAATGGTCATCATCAAGAACAATAAGGCATAATGAGCAAATGAACGACACATTAACACAACTTGATTGGGATGATCTGAAATTTTGCGAACAGCAAGAAATTGTGGGAACAATAATCAGCGAGCGAGTGGACATGGTTAAAACAGTTGATCTGCGCTCACGCTCATGGCCATTACCCAGAAACACTTGCTGTCTCAATGACGAGATCAACAGCAAAATAAAATTATCATTGTTTGTTTTATTAAGCATTTTCCAAAAAGAAATCTAAATTGTTTAATGTTATAACGACTTAAAGTCAATTAAAATTATGAATAATGTACCATGATGACAGCGACTTGCCAGTACCATGACTGAGAAATGAATGCAATTGTAGTGGTATAAATATCTAGTAGCAACGCCGTATGAAGAGATGTCTATTGCAGGGCTGGATTGGTATGAGATTCACAACAAAGGGATAAGTCTATATTAACAACGGTTAGGACCCAACACTCTCGCTCATATGCCTGCTATTGCCCCCCTCGCCACTGAATCGTAGTGCCATTGCACTCCTTGCGACCCCTATTGTTCCGCCATTGGGAAGAGAAGCGCTCTGCCTAAATGATGCCCATTGACGACAGCGTGACAATAGCCTATGCATGCGCAAACCTACTGAACTGTTTATGCTTAAAAAGAAAGTGGGAGAAGGGTAAAGGTCATTTAGCGACTTTGGATTGGTTGTCTTGGCAACAGGCACTATTGTAGACTGTTTCCACAAAGATGGCACCCTCTGCTGGGAAAGGGATAAATTAAAAATGTAATTGAAAATGGGGCCAAGCTGGTCAACACAAGTTTTTAGCAGGTGGCCGCTAATATTGTCAGGTCCAGGACAGTTCCTGATTTTACACCTTTTAAAACCCCTGATCACATCTTCTACTTCAAAGAAGGGAGCAGGGGGAGGGGCCGACAGGAGGTTGTTTTTAATCTCAGCATGGTTGTTGCTAAAATCATGAACGTCAAATCTAGTGCAGAAGTCATTAAGGCACTGACCCAGCTCCGCATCTGATTTATAGTCGTTAAGCTGAACTTTCTTTCTGTCACATTCTTTGATCCCAGGGATCATTTTCATGCTGGCCCAGGCAAAGCCGGGATTATTATTTTTTTTTTTCTAATCCCTCCACCACCCCCCCACCCCCCACCCCCCCCATTTTTGGGGGTCTACTGAATTCATTCAATTACAATAAATTTCTCAAAGACCCCACACCCACCCTTTGACTCCTATCACCGCACCATACACCCACCCTTTGACTCCCATGACAGCACCCTACACCCATATATACAGATGATACAGTGAACGGACGATGACATAAATTAGAGTGTAAATATATTCAAAAATGAGTAAATTGAAATGAGAATTAACAGCATACATGCACCAATACATACATTGATCATAATTATATATATACATATATACTCATGCTTTAGCAAATATACATTCATATAAACCCAGACAAACATATCATATATTAATAGACTCATACGCATTTACTTATGTTATTTTCATTCCCATCCTTCTGCTACTCTCAGCGCCCTCCATCTATCCTTATATACGCTTAACCTACTGTTTTCGTGTGCCATCATACATCCAATTTTACTGTGATGTTTTACGAAGAGTTTGAATCTGTCTGTCCTCAAAGCATCCACAGATTTTGATTTAAAAATGAAAATTTTGCCAAGAAGTATTATGATATTGACTATTTTTCCGGAGTCATTTTTTAGACTGCCCAGAAGTATGGTGGGCAAATCCAGTGTAAAGTTACTTGAATATAAAGCCAGCCACCTCTGAACCCCTGTCCAAAACAGACCTACACAGGGGCAGTACCAAAATAAATGATCCACTGACTCAACCTCTTCGCCACAGAATCTACACAAGTTGGACCCCTCAATTCCCCAAATATGAAGCATCTTTTGAGTGGCCAAAAATTTATATATTAATTTAAACTGAAAGAATCTTATTGACGAATCTATTGTTGTTTTGTAAATTAAATTGAAAACCCGGTTCCATGGAATTGGAAAATCTAGCATATACTCCCAAGAATCTAAAATATTGTGAGGATTGGCTCTCAGTTTTCTTGATTCAAGGTGAAACTTATATATCATTCTATTTATGCTGGTTTTTTCAATCCACTGAAAGTTTTTCATAGATGGTCGACAGACAAGCTCCTTGTTACTTCCTTTAACAATTCTTCTTTTCCATTTTAGCGGTATGGCCGCAACCAATTGATTGAACTTTTGTAAAGGGCAAACCTTGCCATAAATGTCACTTAACTCTTCATAAGACATTAATTTACCGTCATTATTTACAATATCATTTATAAAAATAATGCCAGAATCAAACATATTTTTCCAAAAAATAAATTTCTTACCAATCAAGATTTTAGAATTGAACCATATGATTTGTTGCAAAATTTCCTCTGTATTTTCTGGAGAATAGAATTGGAATTGCAGCCAACTTTGTATGGCTTCCATTAAAAACAGGGAAAGATTAATGGCCAGTTCCTTATTGAATTGTGAGAACTGGGTGTATTTAATCTGTAGAAAGGGAAACAGCCCCTTTTTAAAAATCGGGTGTACATTGTCTAATAGTCTCCTGGAAAACCATCTTGGGTTTTTAAAAAACTTTGGAATCAGGGAGGCTTTGAGTGAGAGATTCAAAGCTCTTAAATTTAACAATTTTAGGTCACCTGATTCATATTCATTGTAAAGGTACACACACTTAACTTTATCTGGTTTATCATTCCATATAAATTTGAAGATTTTTTTCTCATACTGTTTGAAAAATGATTCACTTGGTGAAGGTAATGTAATAAACAAGTATGGAAATTGAGACACAACTAAGGAATTAATCAAGGTGATTTTACCATAAATTGTTAAATACTTCCCTCTCCATGGCTGCAAAATTTTGTCTATTTTATCAAGTTTTTTATTGAAATTAACTTCTGAGAGATTATCCATATTTTCAGGAATATGAATGCCGAGCATTTCAACTGATCCATTCTTCCACTTTATGGGTAAATAACACCGTAAGGTAAATGTAGTGTTTTTCAGAGAGCCGATCCTAAGTATTGTGCATTTGTCATAATTTGGCTTCAAGCCTGACAAGCAGGAAAAACAATCCAGGTCCTGTGTTTGGCTTTGCAAGGATAAGGACTGAGAGTATCATCTGCATACATAGAAACCTTTGTATGCAGCCCCTGGATTTCTAAGCCTTTGATATTTTTATTTGATCTAATCTTTATAGCAAGTATTTCAATTGCCATTATAAACAAATAAGGTGATAAAGGACAACACTGTTTTACTCCCCTTGACGGTGAAATATTACCTGAAATATGACCATGATTTATAAATTTACATGTTAGGTTGTTGTACATAACTTTAACCCATTTTATGAGAGAGTCACCAAAGTTAAAAAATTCAAGGCATTTATAAATGAAATCCAGACGAACCTTATCAAAGGCTTTTTCGAAGTCTGCAACAAAAATTAAACCAGCTTTTTTTGACTTTTCATAGTTCTCTATAATTTGTAGTAGCTGCCTAATATTGTCCCCAATATTTCGACCTTGTAGAAATCCAGACTGGTCATTGTGAACAATATCAGACAAAACATTCTTAATGCGATAGGCAAGACATTTTGCTAGTATTTTGGCATCGCAACACTGAAGTGTAAGAGGTCTCCAGTTTTTTAAATAAACTGGGTCTTTATATTAGCCACTGCTTTCTTGTTTTAATAGCAGTGAAATCAGACCGCTTTGTTGGGTCTCAGACAGTACACCCTTATCATATGAGTAGTTAAAACATCTAAGTAGTGGTTCTTTAATTTGATCATAAAAAGTCTGATACACCTCAATTGGTATGCCATCGAGGCCAGGTGTTTTTCCTGGCTGAAATGACTTAATTGCTTGTCTGAGCTCATCTTCAGATATTAGGCCTTCACAGGACTCTCTTTGCTATCTGAAAGCTTAACATGGTTTTTTGGGAAAAAAGTCTTTGCAGTGGGCATCATTTAGAGGCAGTGGTGGAGTCTGAAATGAAAACAGTTCAGTAAAATATTTTTCTTCTTCTTTCAATATATCTATATTTTATAATATATAAAAGCCGGGATTATTCATTTTCAGCTGAGGCTCAATTTTATCTTTATATTTTCTTTTACAGGCCCAGATCTCATGCTTAATTTCTTTCTGAATCTTATTTAGGTCGGGTCTGTTTCCTTCCGTGGAAGCTTTCTTTTTCCTATACAGAAGCTCTTTAAGTGACTTGGAGACCCATGGTTTGTTGTTGGGAAAGGATTTTACAGTTTTCACTGGGATAATACAGTCTTCGCAATATGAGACCCAACTACTCACAACAATAGTTAGTTCATCTACGTCAACAGAAGATTCTTTAAACATTTCCCAGTCTATGGCCTCAAGACAGTCCTGCAAAGTGAGGCAAGCATTTTCATTCCAGTCTTTTACACAAAAATTTTTTCACTTTTCCTCGCTTCAGTGCAGTCCGATAAACAGGGATGAGCTGTAAACAATTGTGATCAGATGTGCCCAGAGGCGGGAGGGGGATGGATTTGAATGCACCTTTGATATTGCCATAACATAGGTCCAAGGTTTTGTTAAATCTGGTGGGGCGTGTAATGTACTGATGGAAGTCTCTCAAGGTGTTTTTCAGAGTGCAGTGATTCATGTCACCAAGAATGACGTTAGGTGCGTCCAGGGAAATTGATTGTAGCCTTTGTGTGACTTGGTGTATGAGCTCACAAGCATTGTTCTTGTTTGCCCTAGGATGTATGTACACAAGTGTTACAAATATCTGGGGAAATTCCCGAGGCAGATATGGAGGGAGCAGTGAGACAGAGAGCAATTCTATGTCAGTGGTACAAAATTTCTCTCGGGTGATGACATTTTTGCACCAGTGTTCATTAATGTACATACATACACCCCCACCCAGTTACCTTACCTGTTGCCGCGGCATCTCTATCCAGTCGGATGGGCGCTCCAAATCCATCTATGACGAGGTCCCTGTCTGAGTCTCTGTCTGACAGCCAGGTCTCAGTGAAGGCGAGGATACAAGCATCTCTGAAGTCGTGGTTATAGCGAGCTTGCGCTTGAAGTTCATTAGTTATATTGTGCAAGGACTGAGCGTTTGAAAGAATTATTAATGGTAGCGGGATGCGGGAGAGCGGCTGATTTCTCAGCCTCAGACGAACACCTCCTCTTCTTCCTCGTTTCCTGGTCTTTTGGGAGCCATCTGCGGGAAAACCGCAAGGCCTGGTCTCCTGGACCCGGAATTCATTCAGGTTTGGTGGTTTGAGGTCGGCCGGAGGGTTGTGTGTATTCCACTGAAGGAGCAGCTCTTTACTATACTGGACTCTGGTGGTGCGATCGGTAAGTAGGAGCGCATGTCCGGTATTCCAGGCTGGGAACGTAAGCCAAGTTAGGATAATAGCGAAAAGATCCATAGTGTTCCTCGAGAGAGGAGTCCTTTGGGTAGTAGCACTCCAACAACTCCTAGGAAGTTAGGCTGCCAGGCTATCTCGGAGAGCGAAGTTCAAAACAATCCAACAATCTACGTTACTGCACGCCTAACAAGTTTGAAACTTTATAGGCAAATGAAGCATGCGCGCTAAAAACTCAAACACATTTAACTGTCTCCCGAGACACTAAGGAAAAACACTGTAAAATGACGAAAAATTAGACATACACCTCTGTTCACAGCTGCTGCTGGTCAACTCCTCTCACATTTTTTGAGGGATTTTCATGAAACTTTCCAAAATTATAAACACATATTGGTTATGCGCATATCGCATTTTTGTCGCGCCAAACTAATATTTAACCGAGTTACTGCCCTTGACTTTAAATGGTGACTTATTGTATATTCTTTGGAGGGTTTTTATGTTCTGAAATAAATTCCTCCCACATTTTTTGAGGGATTTTCATGAAACTTAACATAAATGATAACCACATGTTGATTATGTGCATATTGCATTTTTAGGGCCCTAGCACTGAATGGTGCGAGGACCCTATTGTAATTGTAGTAATTATTATTATTACTATTATTATTATTTTTATCATCATTATTATTATTTCTGTAAATTAATCGCATTTCTGAGGGTCTAAACAATTGGCACACACATTAAACCTGGCGAAAATGTAACTTTTTTACAGGGTTTTTAAATGGCATGGCAAACTGACTCCGTAGTGCCCCATAGAAAATTTCAACGAAGCAGCCCTTGCATTATGTTTCACATAGATGTATGAAATTTGGTGGGCATGTCCACCATGCCAGCATTTAAAACACTTCTCCTGGTGGTGTGACCTAAACCCAACATGAAGTCAGCTATTTTGATTTTACTGAGCGGTTTTAGTGCGATTTTTCCCATTTCCATGCATTGTATTTTAACAAACTCCTCCTTGAGATTTCATCCAAGTGACTTCCAATTCGGTGTGGGTCATCTCAAGACCTAAATAATGATAAATTGTGAAGCTTTTGAGTTTTTGTTGATTGGACTTGATGTGGCAGACTAGTGAATTTGCATGTTTTGCCATGAAACAGGAGGTTGTTATAACTCAAGCATACTTCATCCGATCTGCCTAAAACTTCATGTGCTTGATAATACTTCCATTCTGAAGACATCCATTTGCCAATAATGAGTTTCATACATAGGGCCACCTACTGGCCACAGGAAATACCATGTTTTCTTCTTTGGCGTACTTCTCCATGTGTGTTTTCCAGATCCACTTTAAATGTGGTCAGGAAAGCCTTCAGACCTTGATAATGCTCTATTGTGAAGATTGTCAGTTTTCATCAAACAACGTTGCCATAGCAGGGCATGATTTGCCATAAAATAGGAAGTGGCATTTTCAAATGCAAGGGAAGCTTAAAAACTCACAAAATTTGGCACACATAAAGCCTAACATACCTTTTTCTATGTTACAGGCGTTGCACATGGGCATGGCAAAATTACTTCATAGCGCCCCCTCGAAAATTTCAACCAAGCTGCCCTCACAGCCCGTTTAACCTACATGTCCTAAATTCGGTGGACTCATGGACTATGACTAGACTTAAAAAAAAAAAAATCACTTGGTGCCGTGACCTAAGCTCAACAGGAAGTCCACCATTTTGAATTGAAATCGCGACTTTTTTTTATTTTTCGCCATTTACAGGTGTTGCACTTTTACTAACTCCTCCTACAGATTTTATTTGATCAATTTCAAATTTGGCTTATGACATCAAAAGACTATGCCGATGTTAAATTACCAAGCTTTTTTGGATTTATCAAACGATGCATCCGTGACATTGCGGCGAATTTTGATCTTATTTCAGAAAACAGGAAGTTGGTTTCAATCACACATACCTCATAAGATTTGCATGAAACTTTTTTTTGCTTAATAACAGTCTCGTCCCAAATGCAAATATATGCTGATTTGAGCTCGGGCATGGCCAGGTGGCTCCATAGTGCCCTCTAGCCACTGCCATGTTAAGATAAAAGTGCTTGAATGTTCATGAAATTTGGTGTGATCATTGGATTCGTCTTCCAGGCTTATGGCAATTTTGTAGACATTTTTTGTCCAAACAGGAAGTGAGCCATTTCCTGCGTTTTCCCAAATTTTACAAACACATATTTGCAAAACTTGCAAAACTTTTCATAAATTTTATTTGTGTTATCTCTTTGAGCTGATACCCCAATTGGCAATGGTTGTGGCTCAATGGCTCTACAGCACCCCCTGATCATTTTTTTTTTTTTTTAAAGAATTACCTTTTTGAGGGTCTTAACATGCTCGAAAACTCACAAAATTTTGCAAACTCGTGGAGCCTGGTATTACGATTACTACAGTACAGGTTTTGCACACAGGCGTGGCAGAGTGGCTCCATAGCACCCCTAAGAATGTTTCACCAAAATAGTTCTCATGGTTCGTTTCACCTACATGACCAAAATTTGAAACATGCCAAGACTTAAAAGAATAAAGTTTCATAGTGCCATGACCCAAACCGCTCAGGAAGTCCATCAATTTGAATTGAAATTTCAACTTTCTTTCATTAATAGGAATGATACTTGAACGAACTCTGTCTATTGATTTCAGGAATGGTGTTTGCACTCCACTCAGGAAATAACATTGTACACAGTTTCGCACTGTTCAATTGAGGTTATCGCCAATACGCAAAAAATACCCGGATGTTGCATTCGTGTGTGATGGTCCTGCCCTGCAGTCCCTCCCCCCTCCTGCTGTCTGCACCTCCACTTCAACGAGCCACACCTGTTGCTCGTTGAGGTGGAGGTGCAGTGTGCATTCTGTGTTCTGAGCCCTGTTGGTGTTTTTGCCGCTGCTCCTCTCTTGTTGGTTTTTATTTCTGTGAAGTAAAGATTTTTATATTTTTACTCAGCCTGTGCGTGTGGGTCCCTAAATCTCTTTTTGGGTACATGGTCCCAGTGCCCGCCAGTTTCTCGTCTTCAGCCGGCGGGGGCAAAACCATGACATCGTGCCCCGTTTCAGATGCATTATGGGATAGTTCGGTAACCCACTCGCTTCCGGTCTCTTTCGCGGCTGCGGGAAAAAATAAAATGCTGCCTAGGCATGTGTGATTCTGCCGAACACATCGGGTACTTACTTGCATACTCGCCTGTACGCTCGTTAAACTAGCTGTGCGCTTGGTGAATGTTTACATTTTCCTTGGCTTGATTTACGTATGCGTGTGTGCAGTGCTGAGCCGCAGCTAGCTGATGCTAAACGATAGCCGTGATCTCAGTAACGCACCGGAAGTAAGTGGATTCCGGAAGTAGCAAGATATTTTGCCGAAAGCGCTAAATCCGGGCATTTTTTGCATATTGGCGATACCCTCAATTCTCGTGAAGGCACATTTGCACCCATCAGGATCTAGCCACCACCCCCAAAGTGCACGAGGGGTGCGAGGGCCCTTTCAACATTGCATGCAGCTTTAATTAAAGTTGTATTCATTATAATGTCTACAATATATTTTTGATCAGATGAAAATAGTTTCAAGCAATGCCATGCCAATGCTATCCACTTATAATATTTATTATGCAACTTTTTCAAATAGGCTCTGAGTATTTAATGTATTATATCATTGCCCAGTGACTGAAAGAGGAATCCTAAGATGCTGTGTTAGATTTGCTCATTATTACCAAACCCGGCGGGAGATATCAGAGCACTCTTTTTTTATTAGATGTGAGTGATGCATCTTTGAAAATAATCTCAAACAAGTGTTGCCACTAAACATGGCCATGTCCCCCGCCAGGTGATGGAAATCGACTGGGGTTGGCGTATCACTCAAATGCACATTGAAGCCAAAGATGAATAAAATTGGTCAAAGCATTCTTGAGATATCGCGTTCACAAGAAACGGGAAGTGACGTACAGATGGATGGACTGACAGACCTGAATACTATGTCCCCTAATACACTTTGACACCAAAGATGAATGGAATTGGTCAAACCGTTCTTGAGATATCATGTTGACAAGGTATTTGTAAATGGTGAAATGGTTGTAATGACCTTGAGAATAATGCTAAGGTCAGGTAAATCGAGTGGGCTGTGAGCACCCCCCTAATACACCTAGACACCAAAGATGAACGGAATCGGTCAAACCGTTCTTGAGTTATCGTGTTCACAACGAACGGGACATGACGGACGGACAGATGGAGCTGTATACTATGTCCCCCGCCCCTAATACACCTTGAGACTAAAGATGAATGGAATCGGTCAAACCGTTCTTGAGATATCATGTTGACAAGGTATTTGTAAGTGGTCAAATAGTCGTAATGACCTTGAGAATAATGCCAAGGTCACGGAAAGCAACTGGGGTCGGCGTATCACACAAATACACATTGAAGCCAAAGATGAATAAAATCGGTCAAAGCATTCTTGAGATATCGCGTTCACAAGAAACGGGACGTGACGGATGGACGGCCAGATGGATGGACTGACGGAGTTGAAAACTATACCCTGGTCCTAATACGCTTTAACACCAAAGATGAATGGAATCGGTCAAACCGTTCTTGAGATATCATGTTGACAAAGTATTTGTAAGTGGTGAAATGGTTGTAATGACCTTGAGAATAATGCCAAGGTCACGTAAATCGAGTGGGCTGTGAGTACCCCCCTCTTATACCTTGACACCAAAGATGAATGGAATCGGTCAAACCGTTCTTGAGATATCGCGTTCATAACAAACGGGACAGGACGGACAGACGGAGCTGAATACTATGTCCCTCGCCCTTAATACACCTTGAGACCAAAGATGAATGGAATCGGTCAAACGGTTCTTGAGATACCACGTTCACAACAAACGGGACGTGACGGCCGGACGGATGGAGCTGAATAATTTGTCCCCTGCCCTTAATACACCTTGACACCAAAGATGAATGGAATCGGTCAAACCGTTCTTGAGATATCATGTTGACAAGGTATTTGTAAGTGGTCAAATAGTCATAATGACCTTGAGAATAATGCCAAGGTCACGGAAAGCGACTGGGGTCGGTGTATCACACCAATACACCGTGACATCAAAGATGAATGGAATCGGTCAAACCGTTCTTGAGATATCGCGTTCAGAACAAATGGGACGTGAAGGACTGCCGGACGTGACGGACGAACAGAGCTGAATACTATGTCCCCCGCTCCGCTCGCTACCATGGCGGCGGGGGACAAAAAGTCTGCTTGTGCTGTTCATTTGGACCCAGGACTGTTGA
Organism: Gymnothorax javanicus; assembly: GCA_029692085.1. NCBI lineage: Eukaryota > Metazoa > Chordata > Actinopteri > Anguilliformes > Muraenidae > Gymnothorax > Gymnothorax javanicus. Next base: position 66,956,981 of record CM056200.1, read on the forward strand.
GGTTAGTTTCAGTTATAGCCCAACCCTTAACATGTATTTCCAATCTTTCAATTAACTCGAGAGTTGTACCAACAATCTGGTAAATTGCGTGTGCCTCTGCTGAGAGTGTTGCTCTATACAAGTCACTATATACCTATGTGGATGCAAACATGCCTCTTGCTGGTACAGCCTACGGTTATACTGTTAAATGTATTTAAAACAGCAGTAAGTTTGTGGGTGAGTGACAACTCGGGGAATATATCCCAAAATGTGTGTCAATGTTGCAACTTAGAAGCCCCAGCCGCATAGTGGATTTTAGGATCAGGAAAGAGGATCAGGTTAAAATGAATTTATATTCAAGTATGTGAATCACAAAATGTATGGCAGAACTTGGTGGGAAAAATTACTATTAATATGCAAATTTGCCACAGGAGCCCACGTTAAAGAATTTCCTTTTCCACCCCAAAGATGAAGGAAAACATCAATGAATCAAATGGGGACATAATTACTACAGGGAACAGTGACATCGGTAACTCTACTTTCTTCATGTTCACATGCCCAGCAAACCCATGCAGCGAGACACCTCACTGGCGCCTCAGTTAAAACCATGATATCAATAAATAGAAATTCATAAAGTAATGGTTCTCCACTACCTGTGAAATCACGCCATAAGCACATTAATCACCGTCTCTCAGCTAAATGGTGCTTAAAGACACCATTTCTGCAACCATTTCCAAGTCTCAATTGTCCACATGTAACTACATTTCAGCTGTTTTATCTGTTTAATGGAATATTATTCACAAACTTACAGTGAGTATTGCCAAAGATTGTATCATTCAGTAAAATTTACATGTCCAATAAGTTCAGATGAACAAACCCAGAGATACTTTCATTAGTTTTATTCGTCAAAGTAACAGGCAACTACAGAGTTGCTGGATGGAGCACTCGGAGGAAATACTGTGGTACTGACTCCCCTCTGCAGAGATAAAGTTGGGTCCTTTAACAGAATAAAAGGAAAAAACTGCTGTTCATTCCTTGACTGAAGGCCTTGACTTTTCTACAAAACTGCTCCTGTGGTTTATCCCTGCTCTCTCTCTCTCTCTCTCTCTCTCTCTCTTTCTCTTTCTCGGTCTTCCTACTTGCTATTGTTCTTTCAATCAGTTCTCTCAGGGCTTTCTTGCAGAAGAGAAATGTGTTCTCATAAGACCTTCTCTCTTTAAATGAAAAATTTCAGTTAAAGCCAATCTAAGGACTATCTTGACCTGAGGAGCTGTGAAAGCAACACATTTTACATGATATGGAGGATCTCAGAGGTACTTCCACTCCTCTGAAATCACACAGCATCCAATCACCTGCAGGAAGCTACACTGGTTACCATGTCTCGTCTGCATTTTAGTGCCAGGCTTCTTGCTCAGCTCGAGAGATAAATGGAGCTGCAGGTATAAGAGCCGCTCGTGTGGTTTCTTAGCTTTGATCAAGTGCTCGTGAAGATGAAGATTATAAGCCACAGTGTCCGCTATTTTTATATTTCTTTTTTTTTCTCAAGGGTGTAATCAGATAAGTGCAACATACCTGTGCATTTTATCACTACGTCGCAACTTTCTTCCTGTATGAGGCAGGGAAATCGCAGGGAGTGCAGACCCATGTGAATATGTATTTATGATCAATAAATGTAGCAGGTATTTCCCTCTCGAGTTATTGGCAAGTCCATTTGTTACTGTTAGTGTTTGTAATCTCTTCAATATTGTGCAGGCAATTTCATGTCTGGGGTCTTAAGGTCTGACAGCACTTTCATAGCATTGTATTAGATTATTATATCGCATTACTTTTTGGTCCCTGACATAAAGGTTTGATAGGATTTAACTGCTGTACTGGTACAATCTGTAAGTCTCCAGTGCACGAGCATAGCCTGACTCATGCAGGCCGGACATCAGGGTTAACACTGTGGACTCCATACCATTAGACCCTTGTCTGACCATTGATACCTATGGTACTACATCAGACTTAAAAGTTAATTTACTCCAAAAAAAAAAGGAAAAATCAATGTAGCTGCAAAAAAAAAAAAAAAAAAAAACTTTGAGCGCTCATGACACAGCAAATAAAGAATAAAAAAAAGAATTTGCAGTAGTAATGTAATGGAAGGTTTGTCTCATAGCAGTTCCAGCCACAAAGAAATAGTCACAAACTGCAAGAGATTCTAAGTTGTTACTCTAGCGCCACTGCATGAGATTTGTCTCGCTGCGCCATTTTGACTGCAATGTCACCGGCAAAATTCTTGTGAACCCATCTAACGCATTTCAATGCAAGGATATGGCTGAGCAGAGTGAGATATTTTCAGATATGCTAGACTTTTCTTCAGTCATTGATGCTTTTTATTTCTAATTAAAGATCTACAAACCCCAATTCCAATGAAGTTGAGAGGTTGTGTAAAATGTGAATAAAACAGAATACAATGATTTGCAAATCCTTTTTGACCTTTTTTCAATTGAGCACATGACAAAAGCAAGATATTTTATGTTCAAACTGATCTAACTTGCTAAGAGCTAAAAGCTAATAGAGACAGGCTTTCACAAGCAACTCACTGAGTAAGTTTTTATTTGATGCACTTAACTGAAAATAGCTACTTTTTGGGAGAGGGCATGGACGCATTGAGCAGAAATCATGAGTTCATATGGGTCAAGTTTGGCTCCAAATCAGAAAATATACAGTGAATCACGAGGTCTTAACATGACTTGATCAGTCCTCTAGAGCGAATATTTGATTCCAGTCCAGGGTCAGAATTGGTGGAGCAATGACCCCCAACCGCAGCACTGCAGGGGTAATCGCCCCAATCCTGCCTTAATATTCGGTGCCAGAGGCAGCATGTACCATAGACCTAGAAACTCTGGTCCGTCTCACTTGTTCTTCAGGATATTTAGATAAACTAAATCTCATCTCTTGTGTATTACTACAAAATCCTGCTTCACAGCTTTGCGGCATTTTGAAAAAAAAAAAAAAAAAAAAAAAAAAAATCATAAAGGCGGACTGAAAGAACAACAGAACTCCAGATGTTTCAATGTGTTTTGCAAAAAAACAAAAATCCTTATTTGCAAACATTTGGTTATTTCACATGGATGGATGGATCAGTGTTGCGTCACACATTCTGAAAAACTACTTTTCAAGAGGATGTACACATCCCTCCATGCCCCAGTAATCTTTAGAAAATGCCTGACCCTTGTTTTCTCATGGCATATTTGATGGACTAGAATGTCCCGAATGATGGCTGACCTCCATCAATTTCTGGGTATGGTAAGGAACAAGGAGATATGGAGGTGAAAAATGAGTGAATGAAGTGTTCTCAGGAGTATTTCCTTTCCTTTAAGGCACTGTTCTGTCAGCTGTTCTGACTGGTATGCGACATGGAACATGATATCACAGTCCGCTCAGGCTGAAGACTGCTACTGTTCTACCCTTTATGTAGAGTCAGGTGATAAAAGAAAAGAGAAAAGAAGACTTGGGCTGGATTTAGATTTGAGGGTCAGATTTAATGACCACAGTTGCATAAAATGGACACTATGTAAAAACGCAAAAACTGTTTTAGTCGCTCTATGTAAGACCTTCAGCAAAATGCATATAATGTGGCATTTTCGATTTCTTGTCCATTTATAGCATGCGTGCATGAAACTGCAGTAAGAGGCAAAAGCAAATGAGCTGCTTCTTCAGCTCCTCAGCCATGATAACCTTCAGGGCTCTTAGATTATAGGCTCTTACACACATCTTCCAGTAGGTGGAGCTGTACTCCTGTGTGTATTTGTCTCAGTGTTATTTCTGGGTCTGTTTGCAACTGGTGTGATGTATTGAAGTGAGTATCTCAATTTTGCACATATCAAGATTAAAATATCGGGTCATTTAGGCTGTGGAATGTGTTCCCACTGCATTAGTCTGTGTACACACGGCAAAACCCGAGCCTATGATACGCTGAGGTACAACCTCATTTCCGAAAAAGTTGGGACACTTTGTAAAATGTGAATTAAAAGCAAACACAATGATTTGCAAATCAACTTAACCCTAAATTTAATTGAAAATGGTACAAAGACAACATAACATATGTTAAAATTGAGAAATGTAATTGTCTGAAAAATATCTGCTCATTTTGAATTTGAGACTGGCAACACGTTTCAAAAAATTTGGGACAGGGGCAACAAAGAACTGGAAAAGTTGTCTGATTAAAAAAAAAAAATACACCTGGTGGAACATCTCTCAGCTAATTAGGTTAATTGGCAAAAGGTCAGAGCCATGATTGGATATAAAAGATCTTTCAAAAGAAAGATGGCGAGGGCTTCACCACTCCATGAAAGACTACTTGGGCTCATAGTTCCACAAATTAAGAATAATGTTTCTCAACAGACAATTACAAAGAATTTGGGGATTTCATCTTCTATGGTACATAATATCATCAAAAGAATCGGAGAATCTGGAGAATTCTCTATATGCTAGGGACAAGGCCAAAAAGCAATATTGAATGGCTGTGATCTTCAGGCCCTCCAGTGGCACTGCTTTGAAAACAGACATCTTTCTTTAGTGAAAATGACTGCATGAACTTGGGAACACATCTGAAAACTACTGTCAGTGAATGGGGTTTGTCAGTTCATCCATAAATGATTAAAAGTTAAAACTCTGCCATGTAAAGATTAAATTATATATAAACAAGATACAGAGATGCTGCTGCCTTCTCCAGGCCCAAGCTCATTTAAGATGGACTAAAGTGGGAAAACTGCTATGTGGTCTGACTAATCAAAATGTGAAATTCTTTTTGGAAATCATGGACTCCATGTACTCCGGGCTAAAGTGGACAGTGGCCATCCCACTTGTTATTAGCACACAATTGAAAATCCAGCATCCATGATAGTATGGTGGTGCATTAGTACACATGGCATGGGTAACTTGTGCATCTGTGAAGGGATAATTAATGGTGAATGATATGTACAGGTTTTCATGGAACATTTACTGCCATCCAGATGCCTTCTTTAAGGGAAGGCCTTGCTCATTTCTGCCACCAGCAACACCATACTCTGCTCGTATAACTACATCGTGGCTCCACTGTAAAAGAGTCTGGGTGCTAAGATGGTCTGCCTACAGTCCAGACCTGTCACGCATTGACAATATTTGGCGCATTATGAAATGAAAAATATGACATATGGCTGCAAAGTATTGAGCAGCTGAAATCGTACATGAAGCAAGAATAGGAAAACATTTTTGCTTTCACAACTACAGCAGTTGGTTTCCTTAGTTCCCAAAGGCTTACAGAGTGTTGACTGAAGACGTGATGCAACACAGTGGTAAACATGCCCCTGTGGTACTGGCATCAAATTAAAAATGTGCACTTATTTCCCAAAAACTATAAAATATCTGTTTCAACATCTGATATATTGTCTTTGCACTATTTTCAAATAAATGTAACATTTAAATGATTTGAAAGTGATTGCATTGTTTTTTTTTTTTTTAAATTTTTTTACATTACATAACATCCCGACATTTTTGGAAATGGGGTTGTACTTTATTACCATCCAAAAATTTTTAACAATTAGCAGCTCAAATCGCTGAGTTCGGATTTTAAGCCTTTAGCCTTAAGTCATCACCAGTCTGTTTGCATTCAGGGGACCTGCAAACAGAGGAAACACCAGAGAACTATGATGATGTCATCACTCCGGATAAGCCGGCAAAGAGCGTGGCAGGTGTGTTTTGATTGGTTGTTGGTATGATGCAGCAATTTCTCCTCAATATCACTGTTAGTTGTTTGTATTTAGCTGTGAGTAGAGATGTGCAAGGTAAGTCATGTCTTGTCCTTTTAAGAAGTATACCACTTGTGCATAACTAAAATGATTCCTTTGCACAAAACAATTCTTGTGGTTATATGTTTTGTGGGCAAATCTTGGGCTTGGTCGAGCCTTTCAAAGTTGTTCCACCTAAAATGAGTGACACCAGAATTATTAAATCCAATAATCATTCTGTGCAGTAAAAGCGGTGTTGCTATTTTAACCAGCGCTGTTGCTGCGCCTCTTTGTCTGTTTAAGGGGAGCTGGTGGAGGGAGATGCACCAGAGTACTATGATGATGTCATCCATGAGGGCCCAGGTGAGTTTTACTTTATAGATGAATGTGAAATGAAACACAATCCATGAGCAAAATTCCCATCTCTTGCTTATAAGATTTTTGTGAGTCTTGCTGCAGTTGTGTAACTTGTGGTTTTGGAATGAAGCATGAAATGTCAGGAAATTCTCTGACTTCTGCTCATGTGGTTTTTGCAGTGACAAATGCTCGGCTGTAAGTTGGGGAAGCTCATAAAAAAATCCCTGAACATAGATGATAAGTTTTGACCTGTTTTCAATCATTTTTCCTCCATAAATAAAGCTTTCGGATTAATAGAGCAATCACCTAGCATGTAAACACGCAGACTCTCTCTGCATGCAATATTTGGGTGATTAAAAATAAATGCAAGTGAACAAAAAGTTCTATTTATGAGGTAGCCTGTGCTTTACAAAACAAGAACCAGGTGACAACTAGTTTATGGTGGACCTTGTCGATCAGCTAAATCAGGGAAATGTGAAAATCTTATGCTACAAGAATTATGCAGCGGAAAGAAAAATATCTCTGTCTTTATTACAACAAAGGCAGAGTTTCAGAAGACTGAGTTCATGATTGATGAAAAAGGGCAGTCATACACTTGTAGCTACAATGCAATAATATTATATATAGTTATATACGTCCGTCCGTCATTCCATCATTCCGTCATTCCATCTGAAGACATTATTTGTCCGATCAATATCTCGAATATTATTCATTGGATTCTTTTCAAATTTGGCACACATATTCTCAACCTCAGGAAAAGGTGCAGTGCAAAGTTTTGGCCATCTGGGATTATTTTGCACAAAAATATCACCGTTTTCCTGTTTTTGGACTTTGAAATTTTCAAGTGGGACCAATGTCACTTTGTCTGATCGATATTGCAAATATTATCCATTGGATTCTTTTCAAATTTGGCACACATATTCTCTACCACAGGGAGAGGTGCAGTGCAAAGTGGTGGCCATCTAGGATGATTTTTTTACAAAAATATCGCCGGTTTCCTGTTTTTGGGTTTAGAAATTTTCAAGTGGGTTCAATGTCAATTTGTCTGATTGATATCTCAAATATTATTTAATGGATTCTTTTCAAATTTGCCACACATAGTTTCAAACATATGGAGAGGTGCAGTGCTAAGTGTCATAGATGTGTTGTTATTTTTGTCAAAATTGATTTTCGGAATGTGATAATTTTTATAATCACCAACGGAAAAAGCATGATTGGGGATGTCGGGGGTATTTGTAAGCTCTGCGTACTTTTTCACTTGTTTATTTAATTACAAATGGTTTCAATATAAGTCTTTTGGGAAGTGAATCATCCCTCAATGTCCTGAAGACAACTTTGGTTGTTTGAAACGGAAGCCATTTTATAAATGAATTATCGCATTTTGACTTCCATTGTGCGACTGCCCGTCTTCACATCTTAACTGCAACCATGCAATAATTGTTCATTTGCAAAGACTAACCGGGAGAATGACCAAACATTTTATTTTTAGCTGGCGTTATTGTTCTTTACATCAAAAAGTTATCAGGCATTTTCCTACCCACGTTAGCGATGACATAAAACATCAACAGAGGTGGGCATTCTAGGGGTCAGAAAGTCCTGCCATGTTTCACTTCTGGCCATGAGCTCCGGCAGCTAATTTCCCTAATTAGCTCAACCTCTTGGCTGAAGGGTTACTGCAATTATTAGATCCAGGCAGTTGCAACAAAATACTGGGAGGTACTTTTACTTTCTTGAGCTGGATTGCTCAAATCTGAACATCAGTATGTCTGGAAAAAATTCTATATTCCTGCCGCACATAAAACAGCTCATACTACTTGCGCTTATTATGCCGGTTTACGCCATTGTTCGGAGGTTGATTTGCTTTGGAAGATGTTTCCCATTTAAAATGATTTCTTTTTAACACTGAAAACGTTTTGAATAGGTTAAGTGCCAGCTTACAATAAATTACACTGCTGAAAGAATGTTAAAACGGGAGATGGAATTCACAGTAAGTTTTGGATTAATTACAAACCCCAATTCCAATGAGGTTGGGACGTTGTGTAAAACATGAATAAAAACAGAATACAAATTTGCAAATCCTTTTTGACCTATATTCAATTGAGTACACTACAAAGACGACATTTTTTCAAACTGATGAACTTTATTGTTTTTTTGGAAATATTCACTCATTTTGAATTTTGATGCCTGCAACACGTTCCAAAAAAGCTGGGACAGGGGCATGTTTACCACTGTGTTACATCACCTTTCCTTTAAACAACACTCAATAAGCGTTTGGGAACTGAGCACACTAATTGTTGAAGCTTTGTAGATGGAATTCTTTCCATTCTTGCTTGATGTACGACTTCAGTTGCTCAACAGTGCAAGGTCTCCGTTGTCATATTTTGTGCTTTATAATACGTCACACATTTTCAATGGGAGACAGGTCTGGGCTGCAGGCAGGCCAGTCTACAAAACCCAAAACCAGTGAAGTTGGCACGTTGTGTAAATAGTAAATAAAAACAGAATACAATGATTTGCAAATCCTTTTCAACCTATATTCAATTGAATACACTGCAAAGACAAGTTACTTAATGTTCGAACAGGTAAACTTTGTAATTTTTTGCAAATATTAGCTCATTTGGAATTTGATGCCTGCAACATGTTTCAAAAAAAGCTGGCACAAGTGGCAAAAAAAGACTGAGAGAGTTGAGGAATGCTCATCAAACACTTATTTGGAACATCCCACAGGTGAACGGGCTAATTGGGAACAGGTGGGTGCCATGATTGGGTATAAAAGCAGCTTCCCTGAAATGCTCAGTCATTCACAAACAAGGATGGGGCGAGGGTCACCACTTAGTGAACAAATGCGTGAGCTGATTGTCGAACAGTTTAAAAACAACATTCCTCAACGAGCTATTGCAAGAAATTTAGGGATTTCATCATCTACGGTCCGTAATATCGTCAAAAGGTTCAGAGAATCTGGAGAAATCACTGCACGTGGCGACAAGGCCAAAACCAACATTGAATGCCCGTGACCTTCAGCCCTCAGGCGGTGTCAAAAACCGACATCAGTGTGTAAAGGACATCACCACATAGGCTCAGGAACACTTCAGAAAACCACTGTCCTACAGTTCGTCGCTACATCTGCAAGTGCAAGTTAAAACTCTACAATGCAAAAGCGAAAAGCCATTTATCAACAGCACCCAGAACGCCGCCCGGCTTGCTCATCTAAGATGGACTGATGCAAAGTGGAAAAAGTGTTCTGTGGTCTGACGAGTCCACATTTCAAATTGTTTTTGGAAATGTGGACGCCGTGGTCCTCCGGACCAAAGAGGAAAAGAACCATCCGGACTGTTATAGGCGCAAAGTTCAAAAGCCAGCATCTGTGATGGTATGGGGGGTGTATTAGTGCCCAAGGCATGGGCAACTTACACATATGTGAAGGCACCATTAATGCTGAAAGGTACATACAGGTTTTGGAGCAACATATGTTGCCATCCAAGCAACGTCTTTTTCATGGACTTGCTTATTTCAGCAAGACAATGCCAAGCCACATTCTGCACGTGTTACAACAGCATGGCTCCGTAGTAAAAGAGTGGTACTAGACTGGCCTGCCTGTAGTCCAGACCTGTCTCCCATTGAAAATGTGTGGCGCATTATGAGTTAAAATACGACAAACGGAGACCCCGGACTGTTGAACAACTTAAGCTGTACATCAAGCAAGAATGGGAAAGAGTTCCACCTGAAAAGCTTCAAAATTGGTCTCCTCAGTTCCCAAACGTTTACTGAGTGTCGTTAAAAGGAAAGGTGATGTAACACAGTGGTAAAAAGGCCACTGTGCCAACTTTTTTGCAATGTGTTGCTGCCTTTAAATTCTAAGTGAATGATTATTTGCAAAAAAAAAAAAAAAAGTTTCTCAGTTTGAACATTAAACATCTTGTCTTTGCAGTGTATTCAATTGAATATAAGTTGAAAAGGATTTGCAAATCATTGTATTCTGTTTTTATCTACGATTTACATAACGTGTGTCCACTGGTTTTGGGTTTTGTATTACGTGCACTTTTTTTTTTACTATGAAGCCACACTGTTGTAACATGAGCAGAATGTGGCTTGGCATTGTCTTGCTGAAATAAACAGGGACGTCCCTGAAAAATACGTCGCTTGGATGGCAGCATATGTTGCTCCAAAACCTGTATGTACCTTTCAGCATTAATGGAACCTTCACAGATGTGCAAGTTACCCATGCCATGGGCACTAACACATCCCCATACCATCACAGATGCTGGATTTTGAAATTTGCATTTATAACAATCTGGATGGTCCTTTTCCTCTTTAGCCCGGAGGACACAACGTCCATGATTTCCAACAACAATTTGAAATGTGGACTCGTCAAACCACAGCATACTTTTCCACTTTGCTTCAGTCCATGATGAGCTTGGGCCCAGAGAAGCCGGCAGCGTTTCTGGGTGTTGTTGATATATGGCTTTCACTTTGCATGGTAGAGTTTTAACTTGCACTTGTAGATGTCGCGACGAAACTGTGTTAACAGACAATGGTTTTCTGAAGTGTTCCTGTGTCCACATGGTAATATCCTTTACAGAATGATGTCGGTTTTTAATGAAGTGCCGCCTGAAGGACCGGTGGTCACGGGCATTCAATGTTGGTTTTTGCCCTTTCCGTTTTCGTGTACTGTAGAGATTTCTCCGGATTCTCTGAATCTTTTGATGATATTATGGACTGTAGATGATGAAACCCCTGTATTACTTGCAATTGCACTTTGAGAAACATTGTTCTTAAACTGTTGGACTATTTGCTCACGCAGTTGTTCACGAAGTGGTCAACCTCGCCCCATCCTTGCTGGTGAACAACTGAGCCGTTCGGGGATGCTCCTTTTATACCTAATCATGACACTCACCTGTTTCCAATTTACCTGTTCACCTGTGGAATGTTCCAAACAGGTGTTTTTTGAGTATTCCTCAACTTCCCAGTCTTTTGTTGCCCCTGTCCCAGCTTTTTTGGAACGTGTTGCAGGCAACAAATTCAAGATGAATGAATATTTCCAAAAAAACAATAAAGTTTATCAGTTTGAATATTAAATATCTTGTCTTTGTAGTGTACTCAATTGAACGTAGGTCGGAAAGGATTTCCAAATCATTGTATTCTGTTTTTATTCACGTCTTACACAATGTCCCAACTTCATTGGAATTGGGGTTTGTAATCATTTGTGTTATTATCATTCTCATCCTGACAATATCATGTGTTTTGCATTTTCATTGTCATTGCAGCCTATTGGTGATCCCTTTGTCATTTTTTTAAGGGGCTATGTCACCACTGGGTGTGCCCAATTCGGTTACAAAAGCTTATTTTTGCATGGCTAAGGGAAAACTATCACTGTCCGCAACTGGAAGTAGGCCATGGGCCTGCATGGTCCCCCGTGCACCCCCCCCACAACCCTATAAATTTGGTATCATTGGAAAGCTTAGGATGTCTAGATTACAAATATTACTGGTAACAGTAAAAATATTGGGACTCACTATGACAAATCAACACTTTCATTGACCTACCCTATCAAAAACAAAATGCGTAATTGCGAATCTGTAATTTTGATGCATAATATGCTTATTCTCTACATCGTCACATTTGAGGAAAATGTGACAGGTAAGACACCAAATGAAAGCTGTGTTTACATAGAATCGATTGCTTTTAAACCATTTGCATATCTTAATTATGTAAAATGATAAATTTGATTAAAATATGACCCCCTGCATAACATAAAAGCGTGACTATTATTAGTGTGAATTCTGAAAGCTTTCAGCATTCATTAGTGTGAATGCTGAAAGCTTTCAGCATTCACACTATTGTTTTTCATGTCGGCCATCTTACTACTTCTGTTCTACGCTATTAAACTAGTCCTACATACTATGTGCTATTTCAACAATTCATCCATCAAAACGTGCAGCTTTTTATGGACATTATTGCTATTACTTTTCTCTTTCATACTATTTGTACTTTTTAAAATATTTCACTTTTTTGTCCCATAGAAATGCATTGAAACAGTCTTAAAACTCTTCAAACTCTTGTGCTACTTCGAACCTCTGTAACTTCAGCATACTTTCTCCTAGAGACTTCATTCGACTTCGAACATTACCTAAGTTAGCTGAGTAATGTGGTTAGCATTGTTAGCATGGTTAGCACAGTTACCATAACTGCTAACAACATTAATTAAGTTAGCTAAGTAACGTGGTTAGCATTGTTCGCATTGTTAGCATAGTTAGCTAATGTTGTTAGCAGTTATGCTAAGTTAAAATAATTACAGGAAAGCATCGACATGTTTTGTGCGAAGTAGGGACAATTCATCATTACTTCTGGTTAGTCTCCTTGTTTTTTTACACATTTGATTTGTTGAATCATTTTTTTTTCAATTTTCCACCACAGTTGCCCTTCTGAAATAGATCAGCCTTCGGACTGTCATTTTTGTTTTTAGATGTTTTTTATTCAATAACCCCGAGTAATAATAATAATGACTTCATCAAAAGACATCAGACCACTTCATCTACGTCCACGGCTACATCCACAAAGTATTTATACACGTTTCAGGTATGGCTACATCATATCTCAAGAGCTTTGGGAAATACAGTGCAGATTTTTTCTGTACTTTGCAAATTCTCATCTTCTGGAAACGTGTGCAGGCTAACACATCTAAAAGGAATAGTTGTTGGTTTTCACAACAAATTGGGAATAAAACCGATCTTTTAATGATGTAAACAATCCAAGCAATACTGTACAAAACGAATAGAGAGTGTACGATCAGATGTGGCGAACAGGCGCAGCCGTTCTGCTTAACACGTCGCAGAGTCACATGACCACACACTTGGCAAACTTGTCTCTTTTATAGGGGCGGAACAGAGTATGGCAGAAACCGGCAAAATTAAACGATTTTAAAAATCTTTAAAGATAATGCAGTTTAGTAACATGCAAAGTACCTGCATTTTCTATCAACATCGGTCTTATATTTTCATATTAACCGCGGTTTTTAGCTTAAAAGACCCACTCTTTAACAACATTGAACAGGACATATCTCATAGAATATTTGGAATAGAAAGACAATATTCGTTTTCATATAAACTGACCCCCTCCTCTTTATAAGCATATATAAACTTCAAAATATGTTTCTTGGTTGCAGTGACTCAAAATGATGGTGCATTGTTCTTTTGACCAAATTGTACCTACACAAATCTTCACGTTACCTATCCCATGGGCAGAAACGTACCCTCAAACCATAACAGACTCTGCCTTTTTAAATTCACACAGGTAACAACAGGGATGCATTGATAACAACCTTGTTTCCTTTAGCCTGGAGAACACAGATGCTTTGCACTGAAGCCAGGTGAACAGAATACAAACATTGACGACAATAGACATGAAAAACATTGACTGGCCGTAATTATCCATAAATGTTACTGATAGACTGAGGCCATTTATCATACAAAAGAATTGACTCTGAAATGCATCTGATTTTCAGGAATTCAATATCTGTTTTGTGTCCTCATTACACCCACCTGCCACCTTAGCACATTATGGGGTCACTGAAATGAAGTGATCACTCGGTTTATCTTCTTGCTTGCTTATTTGTGATGCCCATGGATGGGGTTTCACCACTGCAATGAAAAACTTTGGAAAAGGTGTTTTTGAATTTTTATCACCATTGTAACACATTTGTACAGTTTAGTATGGTGTGACCCGAATCCATTTTACTTTGCACAGATATAGACGCCAGCGTCCGTAAATTCCAAAATTTAATTCAGCAAACAATTTTGTAATTGAATTTCAAATGTCTAGCTTCACTGGAATTTTCCAGAGTCTCTGTGACACAAATACTGAGTTATAATACTTAAAGCTGTAGTATACGATTTGAAAGTTTGATCATTATTAATAACCTAATTTAGATGGTGGTTATGGTCCCATTGTACTATCTACACAATGTGAAGAGCAAAAAAAAAAAACGAAAAAAAATCCATTCACTCTAGTGGCTGCAGGGCTGCAGAGACGTTGACAAATGTAAGCCATCCGGCCGGATGGCTTACATTGGTCAACGTCTCTCTCCTACTCTCATCCAATCCCCTCGCTCTAGTTGACACTCCCCTGAGAGCTTGCTCTGACTCCCCGTTTCAGCGACCGCCTCGTCCCGCCCCCGTCCGCTTGCCGTCTCTGACTGCCGGCCCGGCTTGTTGCTCTGGTAGAGGGGGTGTCTGGGAGTCTCCACGCCGACGGCCGCACATGCTCGGTGGGAAGGATCAGGGAGCACAGAGGGAGGGGTTGTGTGTGGGGCAGGATGCTTTTTTCAAATTTTCTCAACGTCTCAATCTTTCTGAACTGATTCTCAGATCGTATACTACAGCTTTAAATAGGCTCATGCACAGCAGGAAAAATTGGCATAATTTTGTATTCTGCGCAAAGGGGTTAATGTGGCCTGTTGTAGTGACTGGAGTGGCAGGCTGGAGGCGGGGGTTGCGGTGCTCACATCTCACCCCTAGAACACCCACACTTTTAAAATCACTGCTCTGCCCCTGTTCCCCCCCCCTTTTTTTAAGGAATCATATTCAATACAGTATATTCACTAGGCTCTTTATAAATAGGCTCTATTGTTTGTGATGGGAGGCGCGAGTTGAGAGGCGGCGAGAGGATTGGGGAGAGGGAGGAAAAGAGAGCCTGCACGAAAGCCAGGGGTTTTTGAATTCCACCCCTGACAAGCTGTCAACGTGGTTAGACTAATTAGGTCTATGCACTGGCAGTCAGCAACAGTAATTCTTTTTTCCAGGGAGAGCAGCATTTCAGAACTCTTTTGCGAATGAAGGTAATTGCGGCGACAAGTATATTGATCAAAACTTCCAACGCAACATTTGAAATTTCAAAATATTTTTGGTATGCCTAATTTTCTAACAAATTTCAGCCTGTATATCCACACTGCACCTTAAAAGCTCATTAAGTATTGTTTAGTTTTTCGTCGGGGCAGTCCATTCCACCTGAATGCACACAGCTGAGATGTTTGCCACACCACTCAGACTGAGCAGAACTCACTCACCAATCCTTATGAAATGTGGCCAATAAATAGCCAGAGGAATGGGGAACTTAAATATTCCTTGGCATTCTTCTGGTGCAACTTTAAACTATGGGATGTCTTCAGCAAAATCAGCGAGAAAGAGCCATCGGCATGCTTGCTGGTGGAATGTCACAGAGACGTGTTGCAGTGGATCTGGGTGTCCATGTGTCGACCATTTTCTGACTCGAGGCGGTTCCATGACACAGGAAGCACAAACGACCGTCCATGTGCTCCCAGGTCACGTGTAACCACCCCTCAACAGGACCGCCACATTCATCTCCAGCACCTCCAAGATCGCTTCCGACCAGCCACAGTTACTTGCTCAGACCAGAGGTCGCCACTAGAACACGATAAGCTCTGCAAACTGTACCCTGTCTGGACTGAACAACCGACGTCCACATCATGGTCTGGAGCTGACTCCTGCTCGCTGTCCTGCGCGTCTGCAGTGGGCAAGGACACATTTGGGCTGGAATGCACTCAGGTGGAGCAGGGTCTTGTTTTCAGACGAGTCCCGGTTCAAACTGAGCGTGGGTGATGGCCGAGTTCGTGTTTGGCGTAGGCGAGGGGAACGTTATGCCGACGCCAATGTCTTGGAGCGTGACCGCTGGGGTGGACCAAGTGTCATGATGTGGGCTGGAATAAGTGCCAGACACAAGACAGAGCTGGTCTTCATCGATAGAAACCTGAACACGGCCCATTACTGCAACGACATTTTATCCCCTGTGGCTGTTCCTCTTGTGACTCGCTACAGCTTGACGCTGCAACAGGAAAACGCCTGACCACATGTCGCCAGGGCCTGTCAGGATTACAGCACAATGTGAGGCAGCACAATGTTCAGTGTCTTGATTGGCCTGCGCTTTTCCCAGATTTAAACCCAATCGAGCACCTTTGGGACATTCTGGGTCGTCGGTTGAGAAGGCGTGATCCAGAACCCTCAACCCTCCAACAGTTACGCCAGGCTCTCACTGAGGAATGGGACCGTATCACACAGGCGGAAATACGGAACCTGATTGACTCCATGCACAGGAGAATTCAGTCTGTGTGTGACGCTAGAGATGGGCACACCAGATACTGACCTCGGCGATCCGGAAACCCATTCAAAGTGACTTAGCAAATTGGAACGGGGGCTGCGTTATTCTTCACTAATTGTTCTAAAACATGGCATTAAACTGAAACTTGCAGGCACATTTGAGAATGTAACTTTCCTCATAATAAAATAGCTTGTATTAAAATAAACCTGAGCGTTGCGTTGGAAGTTTTGGTCAGTATATGTACACCTGTTTTTGCAGCACGGTCACGCAACTTGCTGTAAAAAATAGACAGCTGTCCGACTGGAAAATGTAAACGGATGAAACCATGCACCAGTCACCAAAATTACCTTCATTCGCTGAAGAGTTCTGAAATGCCGTCGCCGAGTGCCAATGCATAGGCCTAATTATTATTAAATTATTTTTCTCTGCTGAACATAGCCGATTATTTTGTCGCTTTTGGGGGAGAGAAGCCGATCTTCAATTGCCACTTGATTATTCTTGAATTGGAAAACGTGTTAATAAAGAAAAACCATCAATAATTAGGACATCATCATCAATTAGCCAGGACTAATTGTTGTCAATAAAGGGATGGATAATTGCCCCCAAATTTTCAGGTCTACCGCTGGCCCTGCAAGTGTTCAACTGTCAAATTCGACCAATCAGAATGCTCCGTTTGTGGACGAACGGAGGGAATTCAAAAACCCCTGGCTTCCGTGCAGGCTCTCTTTTCCTCCTTCTCCCAATCCTCTCGCCACCTCTCAACTCCCGCCTCCCATCACAAACAATAAAGCCTGCTCGCAGGCTATATCTACACAGACATCAGGGCTTTCAAAATCCAGCCCTCAAATCCAAATACAGTCCTGGTTTTCCTTCCTTCCAGGCAAGTAAGTGAATAATTAATGCTGCTGATTGGCCAGATTGTCATCTCACCTGACTCCCAGGTAAAGGGAGGGTCAAAAACCAGCAGTTCTCGGCCCTCGAGGACCGTGATTTGAGGAGCCCTGTCATACATTCATCTTCAATCAAGACATAAATTAAAAATTCAACAAAAAAAAAAAAAAAAATCATGAGAAAATAAATATAAGCCCCTGCTGCCTGATGCAGTTCATGACCACGGGCTGGATCTGAATCCGGGTTTCCACAAGGAGGACTGATTTGGTGTGCCACCCAAAGATCTTCTCTGGCCCCATCTGGCCACCCTTATGAAAATTTTCTGGAGGTGCCACTGCATGAAGGAAGCTCAAACACTATAGAGGTTCATAAAGAGCATTTCATTGATGATGTAGTGTGTGCTACTTTGCAAGACATCCCACAGCAATCAGAATTTAACATGAGATATAAGCTCAGCGGGTTTTTGAAAATTAATCTTATAGACATATTCCAACCTAACAGCACAAAAGTTATTGTTTTAAACTGATTTTTTGAAGTTCAGTTGAAGAGCCCTGTAGTTAGGTCACATTTTCCCACACCATGAGGTAAGGATGGGAAAAGGTATTTTATAGTCACCCAAGTAGATTTTCTCAGAATAGAAATTTTGTGACTTACTTTCTACAGTGGGGTTTTCAATGAGCAGATTTTATGGATCGATTATGTATTCAGACCCTTTGTTCTCAATATAGATATTTTGTCACTTAAGTACTTTATGAAACTGGATATTCAACTGTAAATGTCTGAGTAGATTTGAAATTTTACTTGACACTGTTATATGCATATAATATTACTCATGCTGAAGATAACTGAAATCATACCCAAAATCAGTAGCCTATAATAAACATTTGTGCACGTCTGGCAGCCAAGTTTTCTTATTTTGATTTGACAATAAAATGTAAAGATGCAGTGTTTTTGGTCAGTTATGGCAGTGGACTGTGGATTTTCTGTTTAAGAGAAGTGTTCTCTATTCTGTTTTGTTGGGGATCACTGGTGTTCACAGAAGATGGCTCATCTGTGGAAATTATTCTCATTTTCACAGTCATTAAGAAATTACTTTAGCCTGTTAAGATCTTTTTAATGCATTCCTGTTTCTCCTTTATTTATGTCTATGCAAGTTTGCTGTTATTAAAACATCTGGGTAACAGCTGATCCTAAAAGAACAAACTAATCTGAGGATAAGATCTGTCATTCTCCCTCCCTCACCTTTTTCTCTCTCTACCATCAGTCATGCACTCTCTCTCTTTAAAAAGAACAAACTTCATATTCCTTTTTTAGTCTTTTAATCAGTCTTCACCTTTTCTTCAAAATTTCATATTCTATAAACATAGGAATTTGGATAAGAATTCAGTTTGTTGGCCAGCCTCACTGTCACAGCTCATGTCACTTATGCAGTGTGTTATAAGGGAATTCCTCCTAAATAGGGATTTGGATAAGATCTCTCTCTCTCTTACTCCATGCCAACACCTTCCCCTGCACCATGCCTCCCCCTGCACTCTCTCTCACTCTACCCCCCCATCTCTTGCGTAATAGATGTGAGGTTGGCGGATGGCAATAGCCCCTGTGCTGGGAGAGTGGAGGTATACCATAACGGACAGTGGGGAACAGTGTGTTTCTCCTGGCTGGGATCCAGTTGATGCAAGAGTGGTGTGCAGACAGTTAGGCTGTGAAGATGTTGCAGAACACAAACTTATTCCTTTGGACCTGGATCTGGAAAAATATGGATGGCTTATGTGAACTGCAAGGGATCAGAATCCACCCTGAATGACTGTGCATCAGAATTGGGGGAAAGTTATTGCGGTCACTGGGGGGATGTTGGAGTGATCTGCACAGATTAGTCTCTGTGTTACTCATCTCAGTGTTCTCAATGTTCTTACACTAGTGTCTGAAGTCTCTTGTTGAAATTTACTTATGATCGGTTAACTCTTGACTAGATTGTGATTGGCTCATTACATACGCTCATTTTCATGTGATTAGATCATCTCACATGACAGCACACATGCACTGGTCTCATTGGTCACTGCTGTTTTCATTCATCAGTCTCGGTCATCATCTCTGAAATCAGTTGTCAGTCCTTACTAATGATTCTCTTTCTATTCTCCTTTTAGCTGAAGCCCCTCAAAAAGTCAGGCTGGTAAATGGGGCTGACCTGTGCTCTGGGAAAGTAGAAATGCGTAATGGGAGCTCTTGGAGCACAGTGTGTGATGCTGATTTTGACCAGCAGGATGCACAGGTCATGTGCAGCGAACTGGACTGTGGAGTCCCTAAAGAGTGGGGGGCAGCTGTGTTTGGACAGGGTGAGGGCCAGATGTGGACAGAAGAGATTCAGTGTAGAGGCACCGAGTCTCAGATTTACTCCTGTCCCACAGCACCCTCTCAGAATCAGTCCTGCTCTCACAGAAATGATGTGGGACTGAAGTGTTCTGGTAAGAGTCTTCTCTGCATTATGAGAGTTTCAGTGATGTTGGGTAAATATATGACATCTTTCAAAAACAGGTTGCATGAATGTGTATTTCTCAGGATCATTATTCATAATACTGTGAGGCAGTATGCATCTGTCCCTGTAACACTTGAATACTGCAGTGTAATTTTGTGAGGCAAACTGAACCTCAACGGTGCAGTGATGATAGAAAGCTTGGAATTTGTTCACCCTGAGATGGTGAAAGCTCAGATTATACACTGAAGAAGAAGCACAGAGCTACTGGTGCCCTTCTTTGAGCTGCAGAAATTCAATTCATGTGATTTCTGAGCAGCAGCTATTCTGCTGTCTCTTCTCACATTCAGGCTAAAGTTTAATCTGTGGAGTTTGCACAAAGAATGTGTGCACAAGGAATTACAGCTTGTAGCTTTACAGTCTAAACACAGTCTTAAGGCATTCCGTTATATTTGTGTCAGCCGCCTCCTTAAGTTTGCTGTGTTATCTCATTGTTGGTCAGACAAAAACCCTGTTGCCCTGTGTTTAGCCTACAGAGGGTCCAGGCTGGCTGATGGCCCAGATCCCTGTTCAGGTCGAGTGGAGCTGCAGTACTTGCAAACCTGGGGGACAGTGTGTGATGCATGCTGGGATAGCCAAGCCTCCAATGTCCTGTGTCGGCAGTTGAAGTGTGGGACTGCAGTGGCAGTGACAGGACTAGCCTGGTTTGGAAAGGGGAGAGGGGAAATCAGGGGTGATGTGTTTGACTGCCATGGGAATGAGACAAGCATCTCAAAGTGTGCCATTTCATCATGGAATAGAGCTGTATTCTCAGACACAGAGGTTGCTGGAGTCATCTGCTCTGGTAAGGAGTCCACTTCCATCTAATGTATGCATGTATACTGCATATACAAGTACTATAAAGACAAATCACCAATTATGTAATCATTCACTGCAGGATGGATAGACATATATAGAGAGAGTACAGGAAAGTACGTTGTACATCAGCCAACCCCTCATTAAGTCAGGCTGTGACACAGCTTCAGTCTGTCTTCACCCAACTTCAGGACTCATTGCATGACTTACAACTTGTCCTGAAAGCCGAACAAAAACTAAATGTACAAAGTTTTCCAGAGCACAGACCCATTCGCAATTCATTCTCAGTATTCAGTCAGAGGGTGGGGATGTCATTGAAAGAGTATCAACCTATAAGTATTTAGATGTTTGGATTGATGATAAGCTTTCCTTTAAAAAACATATTGTCTGGCTTGCAAAGAAACTAAAAGTTTCTGCTATTGTAACAAGGCTTCGTTTTCACTTTGAAGCCTGAAAAAGAATTGTAAAAGCCACTTTCCACAATGTTTTTGATTACGGTGACATTATTTATATGCATGCATCCTCCCTTTCTTTGCGCAGTTTGGACTGTATGTATCATAGTGTACTGTGCTTCATAACAAACTCACACTACCGCACACATCACTGGACTCTTCACAATCTTCTTTCCTGGCCTTCTTTAAACTTAAGAAGACAGTTTCACTGGTTTATTTTTGCATGCAAAGCCATATTGGACAAATTACCTCATAACCTCAGAAGCCTTTTGTCCCCACTCAGCAATAGTTACCAGCTTAGCTCCACTTAAAAGCTGCTTTACCAGGTACCTGGGATTTTCTTCTGAGCTTTTCCCTACTTTGCTCCCTGGTTACGGAGCAACTTTCAAAACACTTTACAGTTGAACAATTTACTCTCATTGGATGTGTTTAAGTTTACAGTGCCTGACAAAAGTCTTGTCGCATAAGGACATAGTAACTAAAAATAGCATATAACTTTATTTCTAACCAATCAATTGTTACAATAAATGGTCCATTTTAATGTCAAGGGCTTTCACATTAATAATTTGGTGCAAAATTGTTCTGATGTTCACAGCTTGGCTAAGCCCATAACATGTTTTTTGCTTCTTGTCTTATTTTTCAGATGATGCAACAAATCGCAGATTAGAGTTTAACCTTTAAATACTGTAAATTTCCCAGATGTGTATAGAAATAACCCCAGCACACCAGTACTTTCATATGAGGTGCGACTAGACCTCTGACAACATACCAAAGATTCAACCACAGACCAAAGTTTCATCAAGAGCCTGAAGAGTCAGGGGCAGACATCTTTAATGTATCCAAATATCAAGTGGAGGGGATGAGAAAAAGATTTGAAGAAACTGGTGACATTCATGGGCGCAGGTCAGACAGACCCCGGTAAAAAAGTTTGAAAGGACCGTTTGTTGAACTGTAAAGGCCAGCCCTTCTTCAACTACAGCGGCTACAGAGGAAATGTCACAAAAATCCCGGTATCTACAAGAAGAGTTTGTCAAATTCTCTGTATAGCCGAATTAGTACACAGAAGCCTGCATTAAACAGAAAACATAAAACCTGCATTGCATTTGCCAAGGCCCACAGCTGTTGATACTGGAAAAGAAAGGGTGAATCATCCATTGAACTGCATCCCAGTCGTACAAGACCTGTTGGAACCCTCCCCAAGATTCTCCCAGAAAACAATCATGTTTGGTGGAGGAAAAATCTTTTGTTGTTACATCCAGTATGGGGGCAGAAAGATCTGCAGAGTGGATGGCAACATCAACAGCCTGAAATATCAAGAAGTTCTTCTGCCCTAATATGCTGGTTCACATATTCTGCCTCCATGTCAGTTCCTGAAAGCAAAGAAGGTGAAGGTATTGGCTAATCACCTGACATGAACAATTATTGAGCATTTCAGGGTAAGATGAAGGAGGAGGCTTGGAAGATGAAACCATAGAATCTTGATGAACTCTGGGAGTCCTGCAAGACTGCTTTTTTTGCCATTCCAGATGATTTCATCATCAAGTTATCTCAGTCATTGCCAAGACGTATGGATGCAGTCCTCCAAGCTCATGGGGAGTCATGAGACTTTATGTTCTGATATTATAGTGGCATATTTGTGTATTCAAAATAAAGTGTATGTATAACTTCCACATTTTTTTTTCAATGCGACAAGACTTTTGTCCAAGCAAAATCTGACCGTTCTGTACAAATTAAATTATAAAACTCAATGAATGACTCTATTTTGGTATATTTCGCATAATCTAGAGGGCTTTGCCTTTCATCCAACTACAAGTCAGGTTATTATTTGTTGTTCCTACAACTTGGATAAGTGACAAGACTTTTGTCAGGCACTGTAGATTGAGACTCTGTCTAAATGAGTTGTGCAGTTGTTATGCATAGGTTTGTTTGTTTTTTTCCCCTTTTTATTCTTGTCTTATATTATTTTGTAATTCCTGTTGTTTACACACTGTAATTTATGTGAAACGGTGTGCTGTCTTGGCCAGGCTCCCTTGAAAAGGGGATTTTGAATCTCAAGGGTTTTTCAAGGTTAAATAAAGGTTAGACAAATGATAGATAAAGGCATCATACTGTACAGATGACAACACACACGAGAGTATTGTCTGTAAGCTTGAGCGAAAATATGTTCGTAATGGAGAGGAGTGCAGTGCAGTACAAGTGTCTCCTTGTACAGACATACTCTGGTCACAGCACTTAGGAGTGCAGTCAGTAATCTTCTGCAAAATGCTGGTCACACATATACAGCCTGTAGTCTTGGGCAGCTGAGTGTTCCTAACATGCAAATGTGTGAGCAATAGTCTTATGCTAATTTATGTTAGAAACACAAAGGAGTGTCTTATCCTGGTTCGGTTCTCATGGAATGGGACGGCACCTGGAGGTGTATTACCAGGGCAACTGGAGCAGCGTGGTGGGAACCTGGAGCTCCAGCGAGGCCTTGCCTGCAGGCAGCTGGGCTGTGGCTCTGTGGTGCAGGTGAAGAGGTCCTCTCTCCCCGGTCAGGGGGGCAGTGATGTGTGTGTGTCGGGGATTCAGTGCAGCGGGGAAGAGCCTCACCTGGGGAACTGCAGTGCTCCTTACAAACTCACCTGTGGCTCTGAAGAGCAGGTGACCATCGTCTGCTCCAGTGAGTAACGTTACAGGTCACTGATGTACTCTAATGTCCACAGGGTCCCAGCTGATGGTTTCTTATCAGATGATATCACACACTCAACATAAAGGCATTTTCATCTGAACTACTGACATAGAGAGAAAGCATTTACAGAGGAGGAATAGATTACACCAGTTGTAACTCACTATTTCCAGCATGTTCTTCCTCCATCTCTCCTTTCTCCTCGTCTCTCTCTCATTCTTTTCTTTTGAAAGTTTTGTAAATTTATGTTTTTGAGTAATGCCCCATTAAATTATTATTTCCTCACTCCACTCCCCCTCTGTTCCTTACCTCTCTTCTCTTTTTTCCTTCTTTCCCTCTCATCCACCTCTTCGGCTTACTCCTTCCATCTCTCTCATCTACCTCTTCTGCCATTACCAAGCCCCTTCCCTCCTCCCCATTTCTCCCCCCCCTCTCTTCTGCATGCCCTCCCCCAAGCTGCCCCCCCATTCCCCCCCCTCCTCTCCCCCTTTCTCTCTCTCTCTCTCTCTCTCAGACTCAGACAGCAGGTCCCTGAGGCTGGTGGGTGGAGGTGGGGACTGTCTTGACGGTTGGAGGTGTTCCACAGGGGGTCCTGGGGCACAGTTTGTGATGACTCCTGGGACCTGGCCGATGCTCAGGTGGTGTGCAGGCAGCTCCAGTGTGGGACGGCCCTCAGTGCTCCTGTCCCCTCATTCTTTGGGCCTGGAAAAGGACATGTCTGGCTGGAGGAGGTTGGCTGTGTGGGGAATGAGACGTCCCTGTGGGACTGTCCCATGGCTGAATGGGATCGTGGTTACTGTGGACACAAGGAGGACGTGGGGGTGGTGTGTTCAGGTCTGGAGCTTGAATGTTTATTTTTTTTTACTCTGACATTCAAAGGCAGGGAATACACAAGACCCAGTTAATTTGAAAATTCACCAGTTTTAGAAAAATAATAGCATGAGTAGCCTAATGAGATCCAACCCAGTAAAGCAGAGACTTATGATAAATACAGCTGTAATTCACAACCTGAACCTTCATTTAATACATTGATATTTTCATCCTCCCTCTAGCCTGGTAGAACAGAGTTCAAGGTTGTGTTTATCTGGTAATTTGTTTCTGAGAGATTTGTAACATTTTTTTTTTTTTTTTTTTTTTAGAATTCAAGGAGATGAGACTGAGTGAAGGCTGTTCGGGTAATTTGGAGGTTTTCTACAATGGCACCTGGGGAAATGTGTGTTTCAATGGAATGAACAGAGAAACAGCCTCTCTCATATGTCAGGAGCTGAACTGCGGGAAGAGCGCTTTTGACTCATTTAAAGAGCCAAGACTCAAATCTGCTCCATACTGGCTGGATCATTTCAATTGTCGATCCCATGACTCTTCCCTGTGGCACTGTGAATCAAGCTCGTGGGGCCAGAATGACTGCGGGACTCCAACAGCAGAGGATGTCGCCTTTCTCGACTGCAAAGGCATGCCTCTCCCTAAAAAACAGTACTTCTTGCATTGAGAATAGTAGAATAATAAACCTCACTTTAGTGGATACAATATTCCTCTCATTGAGAACAGTACAATGAATGTCTACTGTATCTACTGTATTGCTCTCACTGAGAGCAGTAGAATAAATGTGTGCTGCAAATGCAGTATAACTACCATGGGGAACAACAGAATAAACTCTTCTCTCAGACACAGTATTACTCCCATGAGAACAGCACAGTAAATATTTACTGCAGATTCAGTATGACTCCAATTGGGAACAATAGAATAAACCTCTACACTCCACACAGTATTACTCCCAATGAGACCAGAAGAATAAACCTCAGTATTGTCATTATTCTCACTGAGAACAATAGAATAAACCTTCCCACTGTGTGTACGTTTTTTACTCCCAATGAGAACAATGGAATGAACCGCACTACTGCACACACCATTAGTCGCAATGAGAACAGCAGAATAAACCTCAGTACTGTCATTGCTTTCACTGAGGACAATAGAATAAACCTTCCTACTGTCTATACATTTTTACACGCAATGAGAGCAGTAGAATAAACCTCACTTATGCAGACGCAGTATTACCCCCACAGAGAACAACAGAATAAACCTTGCTTCTTCAACCACAGTGTTACACAATGAGAAAAGGAGATTAATCCTCGCTAGTGTTACTTCCATTGAGAACGGTAGAATAAACCCCTCTATTTTAGATTAAAGTATTACTGTTATTGAGAATAGGAGAATAAATGTCTAATACAGATACAGTATAGCTCCCATTGGGAACCGTAGAATAAACCTCACTACTGTTATTGTGCTCGTTGGGAAATGTAGAATAAACCTTTCCTGCCGACAAGGTTTACCTCCCATTGGGAATAATACAATAATCCTCTCAACCACAGATACAGTACAACTCCATTGGGAACCCACTCCACACTCTACAAAAAACTATTCTCTATAGTCTTATGCTCACTAAGAACAGATAAATTGATGTTGACTGCAGATACAATATAACTCTCACTGGGAACAGTATAATGAACCTCTTTACTGCAGTTGGTGTATAACTCCCACTGATAACTGAAGAATAACCCCCTGCAAATCTAGAATCATTTCCATTGGGAACAATAGCCAAAATCTCCTCCACAGACAGTATCAATTCCTTTCAGAACAACTGGGTAAACCTTTCTACTGCAGATACAGTATTACTCTCTTTGAGAACAGTCAAAACTTGTCCACTGCAGATCCAGTGTTAACTTTCATTGGGAAGTTAGAATAAGACTTATTCCAGTAGAATAAAGCATTTACATCTTTATTATAATTTTTTTTACCCCTTGAGTGTGAAATTTTGAGGCTACTATTTTGTCTTCGACATGAATTATTAATTTTTGCAACATATTTCCTTCACATCAAAGCGGAAGAGGATGAACGCGTATTGCGGAGCAAACTTTCATGTTCTTCAAAGGAAAATCGAAGACCTTGCACAAGTAAGTTTAAAGAGGACCTATTTTGCTATATTTCCAAGGTTATATTTTGATCTGGACTCCCCTAGAGTACTCCTGATCGTTCAAAGTCCAAACAGGGTCCTTATTTAGCTCATACTGCCATCCTCAAAAAACCCCATTTTTAGTCCATAGTAATCTCTGCCTGAAACGCCTCATTGGGGTGGCTCTTCCGCTATGGCCCCCACTCCCCGTGTGCCCACTTTCTTCTGACTGGCCAGCTCTGTGGAGGGCGGATCTAGGTGGGACGAGGCAGCAGAATGCAGTTTTCTGGGTCCGCTTCCCCAGAGTGAAACTGAGAAGCATCTTCCATCTGAGAAGGAATCCACGGGCAAATTCCGCAATCAGACGCAGTACATGTGTATAGATCTAATGAAATTAACTAGTTCTAATAAATGCAACGGCGAAAGTGGAGGATGCAGTGCGAATGTCTGGCAGCTCAAGCTTGAATTTGCTGTCTGCCTACGGCTACTATGGTGAGTACACCAGTGTTTCTTACTACTACCTAGGATTGAGGGAAAGCTAAAATCTATGGAGCTAGAACAGTCTCAAAATAGACAAATGCACAGAAAAAATTCACAAATGTATTTGGGGATTTATATATACATGTATGACTCAAAACACAAATATATTTTCAATGCACACACAAATATGTTTCATACACAAATACATTTTCAATGCACACACAAATATGTTTCATTCCATATAAGTAAAAAAATCCACATATAAAAAAATAAGATTCATCAGCATATTTTCGATGCACACACAAATAGAAAAAAAATTCACAAATATATGCATATAAAAGTATTTGCAATCTTCATCAAATACATATGTGGAGCTTGTTACATTCATATATGAACTGTTGGATCTGCATTTACAAAGTGCTTTTAATTTGTAAACTTTGCTGCATTTGTGTGTGAGACTTTTGAGACTCCCCTGACGTGATTTCGATCCACAAATGCATTTTTTCTAAGAGGGATCGTCTGTAGCCAATCAGATGTCTCACTCCTTTACAGCCAATCACCTGAGTGCCTCCCCACGAGGGGTGTTTTATGACGTCATTAAAACGCGCGTAGGCGGCCAGAGGCTGGAGGCATTAGGGAATCTGCACCTGTGATATCATCTTTAACATACAGGCTGTATCACACCTGGGCAAAATATTCATCATTGGCAGCAACAGTTAGCTTGTTAACAAAGATAGCTAGTATCTGTGTAAGCACACAAGGGCGGTGTAGAGTTGTAGAGGTGGTCATAATTGCGGCTCTTGCGGAATCTGTGTAATAAAGTGCCTCTTGATTAGCAGATCACTGCTTTACGCTATACTAATTTTCCCTGTTTATAGCTTACTTACCATCTCTAATATATTTAATTCTAGACTTTTTACGAGTAATCTCATCACACTCCGTTTGACTTCCAGAAGAGACGATTTGGAATAGAACAAGACGAGGAGTGAAAAGGTTTTCGTGGATCTTCCTGAGTAAAAAACACATTCATATACATATATATATATATATGACTGTTGTAGCCAAGTGAATTTAAAGCCATTTCATAACCTCTGTCTTGATTAGTATACAATATCAGTCATGATCACTCTACTGACCAAACACAATAGCGATTGTAAGATACTGCAACTTTCAGTATTAGGAAAAACAAAAATTATTCTTTGAAAGGATGAAAATCACTGTGATCATAATAGGCACACTAAAAAAAGCCATCTATTGCAGGGGTTCTCCAACCTTTGCCTTATTTCCTCCTTAAAATTTGCCTTTGAGAGCTACCATAAAAATAAATAAATACAAAGAGCAAGAGCAAATCTTGTCTTACCTGGCCATGATAACCAATATAATAAAGTTGATGGGATATTGTTTCCTCTGTGGTCTTGAAATGGAAATCAAGAATTGTGGATTTCTACTGTTAGTACTAGTAATAACTACCAATACAGTACAACAAATGCATTAATTCATTATCACAGTCAGATGGTAGTCACTGCATGGAGTCCACACCAAGTATCCTAAGGAAATTGAATCAGGTCAACTAAGCTTACTTGTGTCTTAGAAGACGTTTCGCCCCCTCTACAAATGGCTTCATCAGTTCATGCTGCTCATTAGGCTAGACTGGCTAATCTGCCTATGACCTGGATGAATGAGAATATGCATAGACAGTCCATACTAAGAGTTCTGTAGTTGGAGGGAAATTTTGTTCATCCATGTTGACTTTTTGACAATTTTCAAAACCTTTCAATGATAACATAACACATACAGGCCATTTTTAACACAAGTACAATATACTTTAGGCTTAGTTGAATCAATCATGACTAAAATATGCGTTTAATTCAGTAAGTCAGTAACAAAATGCATTCACAAAAATAAAGAAATTACATGAGATCAAAAAGATGCATATGGGCTCCTGGAGCATCTAATATTGTGATCAAATATTGTACATTTTTTTTCCAATAGTATAATTTGAATATTCATCAATGTAAGATGTATATACAGTGTACATAAACGCGGTATTAATGCTTTTCTGCTCTGAAATACATCTCAGCTGTCCGTGGAAATAATTTGCATAACGTGGCCAATATCACGTTTACGTACACAATATATGCATCTTATATTGATGGACAGTCAAATGATACTATTGGAAACAAATTAACGATATCACTTTGATCACGATATTTGACGCCCCAGGAGACCATATGCATCTTTTGAGAAATAATTTTTCGAAATTATTAAAAGGCAGCTCTCCAGAAGAAAATAGATATTAAGGACAGAGAATTGGAAAAATATTTTTAATAGACCAAATTAAGGCACAGGGCATGAAAACAACAAAAGGGAAGACATGGGGCAATGAAACAAATTAAGTACAAACAACAGGCTATAAAATCTCCTGGTCTTCAAGGTGTTCCAGGAAACATGGGAATCCTATTAATGGACCTAAAAAAAGAACAAGATCGATGGAAAACCAAATTATATAGGTGCCATAATTTTCACTAGTATGGTTTTCACAAGCTGGTTTGAACGCAGCATTTATAACATTACACCTCATAGTAACTTTAGAGAATAACGTGATAAGCTGTCGTTCATGCCAAAAGAAACTGATGAGGATCGATCATTATTAGTAGTTCAAATTACTTGAATAACCAAGAACATTCATGCTAAGATAACTAACTTTGACGGTTTGCATGGTCAGAATAGCATGCTAGCATCTACGTTTTAGTTATTAGGCCTATAATGTTATCTTAACAATTATCATTATTTCAAGCTTTAAGTGAACCATATAACGTCAATTCACACGTCTCAGAGATAGCTATTAAACTTAATTATAGCTCAGTGAAACGTTTCGTTCACAGGCGTTAAGCACAGTTAGCAAAGACGGACAAAGCCATGTCACTCTTCACTAACTGCGTTATATAAAATCTGCTTGAAAGAGATGAGCTATAATGTTTTAAATCACACTGTTAGTTTGGTTAAAATATGCTTAAAAAATGGTTTTCATAATACATTGACCTGCTACTTCTTACCCTTAAATAATCACTTAGAAGATGCGAGACACACGACTTCTCCACAGCGATACGGTTTCCCAGGAAGCTTCGTTTGGAACTATTGGACGCCTCCATGATCCGCCATTGCAGTGGCCCATTGAAGTCAATGGAGTTGTCGCAACTCTGTTTATTATTATTATTATTATTATTATTTCTATATTATGGCTCTGTGATCCATGGATAAAAACCTCCAGCCTCTGGCCACCTACGCGCGTTTTAATGACATCATAAA
The DNA here is from genome assembly GCA_029692085.1 of Gymnothorax javanicus. NCBI lineage: Eukaryota > Metazoa > Chordata > Actinopteri > Anguilliformes > Muraenidae > Gymnothorax > Gymnothorax javanicus. The sequence goes on from CM056200.1 coordinate 66,987,252, forward strand.
ACACCCCTCGTGGGGAGGCACTCAGGTGATTGGCTACAGACGATCCCTCTTAGACAAAATGCATTTCTGGATCGGAGTCACGTCAGGGGAGTCTCAAAAGTCTCACAAACAAATGCAGTGAGGTTTACAAATTAAAAGCACTTTGTAAATGCAGATCCAACAGTTCATATATGAATGTAACAAGCTCCACATATGTATTTGATGAAAATTGCAAATACTTTTACATGCATATTTGTGAATTTTTTTTCTATTTGTGTGTGCATCGAAAATATGCTGATGAATCTTATTTTTTATATGTGGATTTTTTTTACTTATACATGGAATGAAACATATTTGTGTGTGCATTGAAAATGTATTTGTGTATGAAACATATTTGTGTGTGCATTGAAAATGTATTTGTGTTTTGAGTCACACATATATATAAATCCCCAAATACATTTGCAAATTTTTTCTGTGCATTTGTCTATTTTGAGACTGTTCTAGCTCCCTAAGAATCCACCCCATACAGACACATTTGTAGAACGGGTCGACATTCCCATGTGTAGACCAGAGACCGTAGAAATCCGGTGGGTCTGAGTTTAGAGGGAAACACTGACAGTGAGGAGCAGCAAAAAGTGGACCAACAACTAATGGACTGCTTCGGTGTGTATTATAAGGGGCAGTGGCTATTCTTACGCCAGCCGTAAAGATACTCCGTTTGGCTATTCTTACGTCCTTCTATTTTCACTTGCGCAAAGCACCGAATTCAGGACTTAAAAAAATATAACCTTATATAATATAAAATATAAGCCTTAATTCGCTTGCATAGCTTGCTAGTTTGCTAGCCTAGCTAGCTAACAGTTTGGTGCAAAGAATTCAATCTAAAATAAATGAATAAAAATTTTCCATTATTTCGCCATCTCACTTAGCTAGAGTTGAACTGCGAGTATTTACGTGATACTAAATATAACTGTCAGCTTGCTAGGCTAGCGAACTAGCTAGCTAAGCAAGTGAACTAAAGTTAGCGAGCTAGCTAGCGAGCAGTTATATTTGCTATAACATAAATGATCGCGGTTCAACTCTAGCTAATTGAGATAGCGAAATAATTGATATTTTTTATTCATTTATTTTCTATTTACATCCGTGCACCAAACTGTTAGCTAGCTAGGCTAGCGAACTTGGTAGCTAAGCAAGCGAACTAACATTAGCTAGGTAGCTGGCTAGCTAGCCAGAAAGCCTAGCAAGCAACCAATCAGAGGCGCCAAATCGGGCCTAATGGATATAACAGGTAGAAGAAAAAAATTCGTAGGTGGCTTGATCAAAATATAAGTCCAGAATTCGGTGCTCTGTGCATGTACAAATAGAAGGACGTAAGAATATCCTAACGGAGTATCTTCACAGCTGCCGTAAGAATAGCCACTGCCATTATAAGGAGCTGCTGGTTCGTGAGCATAGCTGGGGTGTGTCGTTAGCGTGGAGTAACGAACAGCTTCTGTGCTGGTGTATGAAAGCTCCAGGCTAAACGGCCTTTTCGGAAATTGCCCGTGGTAATGGTTTACTTATTGCGTCGGAATGACCAGCGTTTGCTCGAATGACTAGCGTTTGAAACAAATTTTTGCGCGATTGCATGCAAATTTACTTTGAATGTATAATCTGTCGCGTGAAAAAATCAAGTCGGTGTGTGAAAGCTGCTTACACTGGACGCATTGACTTTGAATGTAGCTAATCTGTCGCAAAAAAATTAGTTTCGTGTCTGGTGTGAAAGTTGCATGACATGCCCATGTCTTTTGCATTTGCATTGACTTTTGTAATTTCGAATAAAAAATTAGTTTCGCGTCCGGTGTGAAAGCTGTGAAAAATTCAGTTTTGCATTGACTTTGAATGTAGCTAATCTGTTGCGCAAAAAATTTGTTTCGCGTCTGGTGTGAAAACTGCTTAATGCGCCCATAACGCGTGTATTCGCGTCTTTGCATTGACTTTGAATGTAATCTGTCCCGCGAAAAATTTGTTCCACGTCCGATGTGAAAGCAGCTTTATGGATAGTACGCGACAGGTAGAGAGAGCTCGGTCATGTTATGAACATAATACAGGTTTTACAGACAGAAAGTTCTGTTTGCTTGGACAAGTTACTTATGTGGAGCTAGCGAATCGATCACTTCTTCAGGAAAGAATTTCCTATTTTATCTCCGCCTTTTTCGGCTTTTTATTAGCCACAACAATTTCTAAAGGGGGATGAAATTATGTCACGGTAGTGCAGAAAAATCGTTTGTTATGCCAGACACGTTAGAGCTTCTGTGTTTTGCGATTGCTTTCACAGTAGAATCAGAGAGCTAGCCCAGATATTTGTGATAGGGATCCGGCTGATCCAGGTCATGGATAAGTGAAGTGATCACAAGCAGCCATAAACAAACCCACACAGGTATCCCAAGCTCTGCAAAACCTACGTCTGGTCTAACTGCAGCCTTTTCAGCCCAACTTTGCGGACACATACAGCACCTCTCCGGTTAGCTTCAATTGTGGTGGCTACAATCGGGCAACGTTATGATGAAACTGCCACATTGATGCTTACTGAAGTAACAAGCATACCGATCAGAATTACTGCAAATAAGTTAACCAGGAGCATTTTTAATTAGCACGGTGGCACGCAAACTAACAAGCAGTAGCTGGTAACCGAGCGGTCATAACCACAAAGACAAACCCTTGCAATACAGGTTTTACAGACAGAAAGTTCTGTTACCGTCGACAGTTGTACCAAGCATCCAAATTACAAAGTATTAAAAGTTGGTTTCAAATGAAGTTTATGTTCATGCACCTGTGGAATTTCCCCTGATATTACTCTTGCATATTTAGGACACAAACATTAGCAACAGTAACTTGGCTACGTTAGCCGCTGTGCTACAGCCACAATCAACTGGCTATCATGTCAGGTTGGCTTATGCAGTAAAAGCAACTTACAGCTTCTGTGTCTGTGAGTCACGGACAGTCGCGACCAATACAGGCTTTATCTTCAGATATTTTACAAAGCCTGCGTTTGAGGCCAGTTGTTAGTGCTAACTATCGCTAGCGGTCCTGCTAGCCACCCGAACCACGTTAGCTTCCCTTACATTATTTGCTGTTATATCGTTACTTTCAGCTTGTGGCTCCGAATGCTTGATCGATGCAACTGCTTCAGGTTTGAGAAGCAGCTGAAACGCTTATCCTGTGTTGAATTATCCTTTATCGACAAAGCTGTCTTTGGTGAAATGCTGAGCACAAACAGCTAACGTTCCCTTTGGCCGTGGCTGTTTGCTGCCAGCAAACAAAAAAAGCTACCCACTGATTTCTGGTGGCATCGTCTTTTGGAAGAGAAATCGGTGTTTTTCTTTGCGTCCAAAAGTAAACAGACAAGCAGCTTTGGGAGAAATACTGACAAAACTGCACCTCAAATGATCTGCAGTTTTTCTTTTGTATTTCCAACAGTGTAGACGCTACTAAGGCATAGTATGATCTGCCGTTGTTAGTGCCTGCTAGAATAGTTTCTGGTGTGGGCAGGTCCAGCGCCGTGATTGGCTCTGGCTAGGTCTGTATTAATTGGACGGCACAACCTGATGTCAGGTTTTTCCCAGATCTCGCAAAGATCTCGGGAGGAGCTGTTCAGAGAGGAAATCATGTTCACGAAATCACGTTTTTGGATTACGGCAAAACCTCTGTTTCTTATGTTTAGAAACTTTTCAGTGGTTGAGTATGGACAACCAACATTTTATCATTACTAATATGTATTAAAAGAAGGATCAGCATAATAGGTCCCCTTTAATAGGGATAAATCCCAAATCTTCGCCACATGATTTCCAACATGTTTCCAACATGTCAACATGCTATAAGGTATTACCCCATAAACAAGCAATTAAATATCATCATGCCAAGCTCTGGTAAGGTATAAACATGTCAACATGCAATCAGTTATCAACAGATCAACATGTGATTCGGAACCTCAGTCACAAAAGATTATGTAATAGTCACGTCGTTGATGATTTACTGAAACACTTTGATTGTCGGTCAGGAGAGCAGGTAAGTATTTTCAGTGCCGAGAGTAAAAACTTGGGACCCTCCATAGCTCTAGGGGGTGCACTATGAAGCGAGTTCAATTTCAGCCAGGTTTTCTTTGCGTGAGCTGGCTCAACAGGTGTAAACTCACTATCAGAGATGCTAGAAGACATCATAGCAGGTAAAAAGATAACTGCTTTGTAACATTGAGAACCCTGGCTTCAAGTTCAAAATACCTCACTAAGTTGCCAGTCTTGCCTCGTAGTACTTCCATCTGGTGTTTGCTGCTCTGGTAGTCTGAAAGGTAATATTGTGACAAGCAGTCTATAACTAAAATCGAGTGGAAATAAAAACAGCCATTCTGAGTGTCACCATTTGAATTTTAGTAACAAGTTTTTTAGTGTAATAAAATAGTCCATGGACATTTTTTTTTCTCGTACTTACGCATCTCAGGATATGACATGAAGGTAAACAAAGTTAAATGTCTAAAATAATTCATTGTACATGTCACAAGTGAAGATCATAATTCACTTTGGTGAAAAAAATAAATGCATAAAATAATCTGCTTTAATATCTTTCACAGGAATGAAAGGTCATCAGTATTGTTTCTGGTAAAGTTTTTGCAGGAACTATGACATTAGCCTGTTATGATTTATATAAGGCACCAAATGCGGCTTTGAGGTGAATTCCACATGGGAGTGTTTGTTAAGAGGATAACAGTAATAGAAGAGGGAGAGGCTGTAGCCCAGAACTGCTGAGGGGCAGTCCGTCTAAGTTTGTAATGACTGGAGAGGGTAGGGGCGTGTCCGTGCCCAGGCCAGTGGCTGTTCTGGGGCAGAAGCCAGATAGTGAATCCCCCTTGCAGAAGTAGTACTACTTGACAGTAGAACCTACAGTAAGGGTTTAGCAGGAACGCAGTACCAGTCTTGGAGACTGATGAAGGCATGGGAGGTGTTCCTAATAAACTGACTCAGAGGAATAGGCAGGAACAAAACACTCATAAGAACACAGTACCAATCCTGGAGATTGATATATGGGCGTGGGAGCTTGTTCCTGATAATAAGACTTTGATGAGTAATTATGTTTTTCTTTATAACTGATTTATGGAAAACTAACAGAAGAGTTTGGCTCAATACTGGAAGACACAAACTGACTGGAAGGCTTTGTAGGGAATAAACCATGAAAATCCAGCAACCACGCTGACATCGTAAGGAACTTATATAGTTAAGACATTCACAAGAAGGTAAAGCATACAAATAACACCTGGGAGCAACGAAGGAGACCAAACAATAAATCACTTGAAGGAGACAAAACTGCAAAAACACATTCATACTGCTGGAATAGGGGAGCAACCAATTAAGGACATACAAGGGTTGTGACAGCCATAATGTCCGTGGACTTGCATCTATTGGAAATGTTAAACCTAATGAGATCTTCCACAATGGTGGGGGATATATGTCCAAAAAAATGTTACACATAATGTGATTAGTTATGTTTACAGATATGTCTGTAAAGCATGTTAGGCATGCTGAGATCAGCCATAAGGTTTGCAAAGATGCATCCATATGAAATGCTCAGGGCTATAAGCCTGATGTTAACAATATGTCTGTCTGTCGCAGGTGCTAAATGTAATGCGATCGGACATGATGTTGGCAGAGATCTGTCTGTCAGGAGTCATTAAGTGTAAAGACTTTGACCATTATTTTAATGTAGGAGATTGTTAATGTCATGAGATCAGCCATAATGTCAGCAGGGATGTGTCTGTTTGAGAGATTCAGTGTATGGAGTTTAACCATCATGTTCAAGTAGTTATTTCTGTTGGTGATGGTGAATGTAATGAAATCATTCATGATCTATGCAGAGATGCATGACTATGAAACGTTCAGTGCTATGAGATGAGCCTGAATATTAGCAATGTATGCTGGAAATGTTAAGTGTCATGAGGTTAGCCAGTATGTTGGCAAAGTTGTGTCTGGAGTATATAGTAAATTTAATGATGTTGCTCAGTTCATCTGTTCCTCCTGCTCTAGATCACTGGCCCCTCCGGTTGGTGGGAGGGAAGGTGGGTGTTCAGGGAGGCTGGAAGTTTTTCTCAGTGGCTCCTGGAAGATGGTGTGTGGAGACTCCTGGGGCATGGAGGAGGCCCAGGTGGTCTGCAGACAGGTGGGCTGTGGATCAGCAGTGGCAGCTCTTAGTAATGCTTCTGCGGGGACTGGGAGCAGCAACTCCTGGCTGACTGAGGTGAAATGCAGGGGCAGTGAGCTGCACTTGTGGAACTGCCAGTATTCTGAGCCTCAGCATAACAGCTGTCCACAGCGGAACCCAGCCGGGGTCACCTGTACAGGTGAGGCTACCTTCCGCTTCCCTACTACACCTGGTTCAACAACATAATTGTTTGGGATTCGCATTCTACACTTTACTGAGCTTTTCAATACACAATTCAATACACAATACTGCACCAGTCAAAAGTTTGGACCAACCCAAAAATAAGCAGAAATGGAAAAACAAACAAAACGAAAGTAAAAACTTGGAACCCTCCATAGCTCTAGGGGGTGTACAACGAAGCAAGTTCAATTTCAGCCGGGTTTTCTTTGCAAGAGCTGGCTCAGACTGAAAACTCAGTGTGAGGATTACGCCAGGAACCACAAGCGAGAACCAGTGAATACAAAAAGGAGGCTTTATTTCTGGGGGGGGGGCGAACCCCCAACAGAGCAGGCAACGGTACAAAGTCCACAATCCAATAATCAGAATCCAAAGGTCAAAATCCAGAATCGTAACCAGGGCACCAATCACAAAATACAGAGTCGGACAAAAAAGGGATTCAGGAACGATGGATGTGGCAAAGTACAGGGAATAGGCAAAAATCGAAAGTCAAGGACGGTCCAGTCAGAAAGGTAATCACTATGAATACAAGGCAAGAGAAGCGTGGCAAAAGGAGAACGTTCTGACCAGGAAGTGCTGAGAGAAGACTCCTAATATACACTCATGGGAAGTCACATGCATAACAAGACACAAGTACAAGAGGTCAGACTGATTACAAAGGAGGGAACATGAGGGAGAACCTAATCACATGAAATAGGCAACTGCCAAAACGCGGACAGGGATCACGAGACAATCCTATGACAAAACATACAGCTCCGGTTAGGGAGTTCTAACGTGCACAGATAATGAGAAGCGGGACAGAGTGGAGCAGGTGCGGAGGATCCGCTGAATTGCAGCAAAGACTAAGTGAAGGCAAGAGGCGGAGACTAGAATAGGGCGAGTGCTGAGAGCTTGTTAATCAATTAGTAAGTACAGCTATACAATCCCTGGTGCTCGTTTAGTAAGTTAGTAATATATACACAATGTTAGTCTTGGTTAGTATCTTAACAAAATAGTAAACTGTTAGTATGGGTTAGTAAAATAGCAAAGTAAGGTGAAGGAAGCAAACGAGACTAGAAGGAATGGTGGAAACCCAGAAACCATTAAATCACCTAAGCATGTGACACGCAGGACTGGGGAATGAGCTGTAGTAACAAAAGACCAGACAGGGGAGACAAAGTGCAAAGAAGGGCATGGTGGAAAACATGAACCGAACTATATACAGAAATATGGGTAATGGCAAAAATGGCAAGACATGGCAGAAACAAAACATGGCATGGAACAAACTAAACAGAGCATGGCAAAACAGAACAGACATGGCAAACTGACAGAATCATAACACAGAGATACTATAAGTTACCATAGCAGGTAAAAAAAGAACCGCTTTGGTAACATTGAAAACCCTGGCTTCAAGCTCAAAATACCTCACTAAGTCGCCAGTCTTGCCTCGTAGTACACCCCTCTGGTGTTTGCTGCTCTGGTTGTCTGAAAGGTAATATTGTGACAAGCAGTCTATGACTAAAATCGAGTGGAAATAAAAGCAGCCATTCTGAGTGTCACCATTTGAATTTTTGTAACAAGTTTTTTAGTGTAATAAAATAGTCCAAGGACATTTTTTTTTCTTACTTATGCATCTCAGGATATGACATGAAAGTAAGCAAAGTTGAATGTGTAAAATAATGCATTGTACATGTCACAAGTGAAGATCATAATAATGAATTCACTTTGGTGAAAAAAATAAATACATAAAACAATCTGCTTTAATATTCTTCACAGGAATGAAAGGTGATCAGTATCGTTTGAACTACGACATTAGCCTTTTATGATTTATATAAGGCACCAAATGCAGCTTTGGGGGGAAATCCACATGGGAGTAGGGGAGACCAGGGGTGGTTGGAATATGGGGTACGTTGAAACATTGTAAATATTCAATGACATTGTTTATTGATGATGTCACACATTTTAGGGAAAAACCCAGGCAAGACACCAGTTGTAGCCATATGGTTTTCAGAAAGATCTGGTAGTAGTGGTTATCAGAGGTAAGATTTTGCTTAAAGGAGGAGGCAGCACCTCAGTGAAGTATATTTCAGCGGAAAATAGAATTATTGAAGTGTCTAAAACGCATAGTTTTAGAAATTTTGATTTGGTAATGATTCAGTGCGACGCATTTTTAAACCGGAAAGTCTTCAAATTGGTGTCAATACCATGGGGTAGACATTTTTACTTAGGGAATCTAAGGCTATGTTCAGAATGCACACTTGTCCACTCGCTCACTCACTCTCTATATTGTTTTCAGTGTAGAACATTCACTACATAGTGCCCTGTATAGTGGGTGAGTGTGCATTTCGAACGCATTATCCAATCAAACGCCAGTGCCGCGGTGCTTGTGCGTCTTTTATTCTCTTTCGTGATGTCAGTTGTTCTCTTTCCTTTCATCCGGGCCATGGAGGAGTTCAGAGGGCTTTCAATAAGCTCCCCCTTTATGGCTTGGCTGGCCGCAAGCTTTTTTTATTTAAGCTGGCCTGATTAACAATCAAACAATTTATCGACTGAGCGACCAAGACCCCAATACATGACCTATAATTAACAATGATAATGAAAGGTGAATTCCCATTGCCTACATTTATATAATTGATATGGCATTGTAATTCCAAAACTTTTGCTGACTTTGCAGCATTTGTTTTCACTGTCCTTGGGATTGTCTCACAGCTGTTCAACCTTACAGCGCCCTTTAGCCGTAACAACATTCAGAATATACAGTACCAGCGTGGATAAAGGTACCGCTAAAGTTAACGAGAAGTTGGCTTCGCGTTTTCGTCCAACTTTCTCTGATCGGCCTGGCGGGTGGCTGAGGATTACAACAGGAGTCGGTGTAGTCCCGGCAGGCAGAACTTGGGGGGACTGTCGATAGGGGGGAGCGGTTTTTGGGTATGACTGGTGTGTACCAGATGTTATTGCAGACCTTGAATTTAGGCAAGAATAAACTACCGCAACTGTTTTGGATACGACTTATTTACAAGTCAATCGGTGTTTTTGTTATTAGAGTTTTAAAATATCTAATTCTATAAGAGGCAGTTAGAAGTAGGAGTAGTCATGAAGTAGAAACGCTTTCCTTATGGATGACAACTATGACAATTGTCACAAAATAATACACTTATAATTAATTAAAAATAATAAATATATTTATTTATTAATTAATAAATAAAATTAATAAATTAATAAATAATTAATAAATAATTAATTAATTAAAATAAATACACTTATAATTTCGCAGTGTCTAGAGACACGGCAGTTTTTATTGGTTCGGCAGTCGATTTCAAGGGAGTAGGAAAAGGATTCGAGATTATGGTTAGGGGAAGAGTTAGGGGTTGGGGTTAGGGTTAGTGTTAGGGGAAGGGTTAGGGGTTAGGGTTAGGGTTAGGTTAGGGCAGGGCTTGAAATGGGGACTGCCGTACCTCTCCACATTGAAATGCATTGAAGAACTGCCGTACCCGTAGCAACTGCCTTATAATTTCTTGTTGGATGCCCAAAATTTTAAGTCTTGCTCGTGTCACTGTAAATATCGATAATTTGCCATGGCGAAATAGCTGTTGGTCTCAATAATGCAAGGCACTGATGTACCCACAGTTTGCAAATTGATAACTATATCATTAAATCTGAATATAAATGTTTTACACAGTATACCTAAGGCGGATAAGTGATCATTTCTCACAAATGTGAAAACATAATCAGTCCCGCAGTGAGAACAGTTTTTAATCCGCGCTACCATGACACTTGCAACTGAGAAGGGCTTTATCGTGTTAATTTGTCGGTAACAGCCAAAGTTTATTCTTGAGATTGGCTCTCAAGTTATGAGTAAAAGGCGACAAAAGTTAGCACACTTTATGTTCAACCGTTTGATCCGACTGAACGAGTCATTGCTTTCTTGACTGCGAGTTGTTCAGCTTATAGGCCTACACAACGAGGACTAAAACCTCCTGATTACCAAAGGCCGAAACATTTCTTGCGGACTTAGGAAAAAGTGACACCGTTATTGTAAGTTACAAGTACATAGATATTTGCGTATTTTATTTCTATTTTCAGAAGTGCGGGTTTTGTTCATAAATTAAATAATATTAAAGTGGTGGCAAAACATGTTGTTGTTGTTTTGCTTTCTCTGATAACGGCGCTTTGGAACTTTTCATTTCTTAATTCTTATCGGTAAATATTATGGCAAAAATATTCTGGCAAAAATGCATTAATTTGCAGACATTAACTTTCCTGGAAATAAATATATCGCCAACTGCGTGAAAAAAAATCTGTAGCAAAAATTACTTCAAGCGTTTACACTATAGGGGAGACCGGGGACAATTTTAACACGGGACAAATGTAACAGAGGCGCCCATACCAAGTAGAAACATGCTACACATGTACGCTCTGCACAGAGCATGAGCATTTCATTGCTCCGCATGCTGTCTGAGGGTCGGCAGGTTTAACAGTTCATGGAACTTTTTACAGCCAAAACATCATTTTTGAGCAGGTAAGTAAAATCATAAATTACCTAATGTTTTTTTCTGGACAAATATGTGCTTGAGCTATGGCTGTCATTTTTATATGTTTAAAAAATAGGTTTTTAGGCCTGTATTTGGCAAACATTTCAACGACGAATACTAATGCTAAGATAGAAAAAAATCTCCCAAAATATGGCCACCCTCCTCGGGGGCAAATGTAACAACGTGTTACAATTGCGCCTTGGGCATTTTATTTGGATTGAACGTAAGCACACATTAGTGCATTTGTTTGCAAGGGGGTAGTTTCTTTCTCTATTGCCACAGTTAAAGCGCCAAGCCACAGCAATATGCAAAATAACTAGTATAATTTTCCCCCACATAACTGGAAAAAATATAATGTAAATGAGTCAAGCATTTGTTATGTTTTATTATAAATAGTTTATTGGGGTTCTATCAAATGCTGTTTAATTGTTGAAAATCTTGCATCTGTCCAGCACATCACCTTACATAAAGGAAAAATAAGATTTGTTGGTACAATTTGATGTGTTACAATTGCCCCATGGGTGTGTTACAATTGCCCCGTGTTGTGGGGGCAATTGTAACACTTGACTTCCAGTTTTGAAATGATAATGGTTTCAAAATAAATTGTTTCACTAAACCCAAACCTAGACATATTTCAAGCTAAGATATGCATCTTTCATATCTTATACCTTTAAGCAAGTATTTAACTATAATAAAGTTGATATTTCAAATTGTCCCCGGTCTCCCCGACTACAAATACACTGCCCGGCCAAAAAAAAAGTCACCGTTTGGAAATTAATGAACAAATTCTATAATTGGATCATTATTGCCGTTATTAATATGTTTCAGCTGGTAATAATCATTTTAACCCTGACTGATGAAGCGCATCGCTAGTCATTTCTTAAAAAATCATGCGGAAGACACATCCCTTGATGGTGGAAAAGATGTTACAGTATTTCAGAACGGGCAAGTTATTGGCCTGTATTTAGCAAAGAAAACCATGAATGACAAAAACAAGTATGAGGAATCATTTTCACAAACAAATTTGCCACCACAAAGTCCTGACCTTAAACACGTTAAAAGTTATTGGGATGTGCTCTAGAAAGACCACCGAGTGGTTCAACCATTATGTCGAGAAGACAAGATCTCGGCCAAAAATTATGGCATTTCTGATCGAAAATAAATGTTCTGGCATTGCATATAGTTGTCAAAACAATGACAAGACGAATATGCACTGTAATCAAAGCTACAGGGGTTCCAACTAAATATTTGAGTGCGCGACTTTTTTTTTTTTTTTTTTTTTACCGAGCAGTGTATAATGGACGTCATGTTGTCCGACGAAAAAATTTCAACGCTGAACTTATTTGGACCTCTTTGCGACGGGGATTTACTCTAAGATATGTGTGAAACGGCCGGCCAACATGCCTTCTCACTCCCTCTACTTCCCGGTTCGGTGAGCAAGGCACGTCTACCTGACTTTCGGCTGACACATGGCTAACGACGCGTTGGCGAAAGTGGAACCTTTATCCATGCTGGTACTGTAGAACGGATTCTCGCAGCCTCGCAAACTAATTTCCGCAAATGTGCTGCTTAACGAGCAACATTAGCGCTGAAATTATAAAGACATATTGATATTTTACATTGTCATTTATGCGCAGAAGACGCCTCATAATTTTGTTGTGCAATTGCATAACAATGCTATCAAAAGTAAATTAGAAGGTCGTTGGTTTTTACCAGTTAGTCTGAGCAACTGTGGCTAATCAGGAGATGTAAACTGCGAAAGGTTAAGGTTATTAAGCATTTTTAAAGGTAAGGTTTCCGAAGATCAAATTCAAAATCAGAAGATTCCCTAAGTAAAAATGTCTGCCCCCTGGTATTGAAGCCAATTTGAAGACTCGCTGGTTTAAAAATGCGTCGCACTGGATCATTACCAAATTAAAATTTATCAAACTATGCGTTTTAGACACTTCAAGAATTCTACTTTCTGCTGAAATGTACTTTGCCGAGGTGCTGTCTCCTCCTTTAAATTATGGCTCGAGTAATTTTCATGGAGCCAAAACTTTTCCTTCTTTTACCGCACTGTGGAAAGATATCTTGGTACACAATTTTGTAAATATATTAATACCAGTTTACCTTGCAATACACAGCTCATTTTTGTTTGATAAATATCTTTAGTATCCATTTCTGTGGTACAACTTATGCCTACGGGGTTGGTTGGAACACTATGGTCAGGGCAGGTTGGAACATGTTTCAACCAGCCCCAGTCGGTTCTAACTTTCCCTGAAAAAATATTTGTTCACGTCCTGAATATGAAATTATTATATGTAGTGATGAATATTACATCTTTATTGCATTCTGTACAATTTTAGATATGGGAAACTACAAACGAAAGACAAACAGGAGGAAACTCTAGCACGTTTTTTGCGTGCTGCAAATGACATTCTAGTAAACAACCTTGCAGAGCAATTGCAAAAGATTTTGGCATATCCTTGACATACCCTAAACTTCATTTAGGAAGTGAAGCAATAACGGATATTATTAGTTATTACTTGGAGTTCAACTTACTTAGGATAGCAGCGCTTCTACTGCTGAAATAAATGACATGTAAATTCTCATCTGTTCAGAAAATGTCTGCTGTCTCAAACCAAACTACAAGAGGGGTTCTCAAAGTTCGTTGTGAGGTAAACTGGTCAGCTATCTACTATTTTTGTGGGAGCGTGTTGGCCGAGCAGATAGTGCAGCTTGCTTGGCGTGCTGGCGGTTGGTTCCTGACTCTGGGGTCGCTGGTTCGATTCCACGAGAGATGACAAATGTCAGCAGTAGAATCGCTGCTATCCTAAGGAAGTGTAACCCCAAATAATAACTAATAATACTGAGATTGTTTTGAAATGTTGAATTCTTTGGTGCCATATTGTTCTTTGGCAAGTTTAAATTAAAAAAGCCTACAAAACTACTTCATATTTTCCATTTTTTATATAACAGGTTTGTTTCAACCAACTCCAGGGGGTGTTGCAACCAACCCCATAAACAGGGTTGGTTGGAACAAAAAACAACCCATTTTATTTTGCTTTCACAAAGTTTGGCTTTGATTTTCTCAGTAATTAGTTAGTTGCTGCATACAGCCCTATGTTGGCGCTATAGTATGTACTCATTGAAAAACAAAATGTAACAAATGCCTGAGATCTCATGAGGATTTTTGCCATAATGTTCCAACCAGCCCCGGTCTCCCCTATTTGTTAACAGGAATACTGTAATAGAAGAGTGAGAGGCTGTAGCCCAGAACTGCTGAGGGGCAGTCCGTCTAAGTTTGTAATGACTGGAGAGGGTAGGGCGTGTCCGTGCCTAGGCCAGTGGCTGTTCTGGGGCAGAAGCCAGATAGAAACAAAAAGAATTTTGTTTGGAGACGGTTTAGTGCCTCGTCTCAGAGGGGCCATTTTGTTAAAATACCTCCGAATCGCCCATTCGCGTTCTTGCTGCTGTACGGCACTGGTTTGCTTCTCCCCGAAGTTTCAGTCTATTAATTCCCAAATGAGTTTGAAACTAATTCACATTTTTATTGGTCTTATTTATTGGGATTATTTTTCCTAGTATGGATTTTTTTAATAATCCCAATACTTTGTAGGAGTTCCTTGTGAAGTGATAATTTACCTTTTTTTAACTTCAGCCTATATACACTGCCCGGCCAAAAAAAAAAATTACTGTTTGGAAATTAATGAACAAATTCTATAATTGGATCATTATTGCCGTTATTAATATGTTTCAGCTGGCAATAATCATTTTTACTCTGACTGATGAAGCGCGTCGCTACTCATCTCTGAAAAAAATCATGTTGGAAGACACATCCCTTGATGGTGGAAAAGATGTTACAGTATTTCAGAACGGGCAAGTTATTGGCCTGTATTTAGCAAAGAAAACCATGAATGACAAAAACAAGTATGAGGAATCATTTTCACAAACAAATTTGCCACCACAAAATCCTGACCTTAAACACATTAAAAGTTATTGGGATGTGCACAAGAAAGACCACCGAGTGGTTCAACCATTATGTCGAAAAGACAAGATCTCGGCCAAAAATTATGGCATTTCTGATTGAAAATAAATGTTCTGGCATTGCATATAGTTGTCAAAACAATGACAAGACAAATATGCACTGTAATCAAAGCTACAGGGGTTCCAACTAAATATTTGAGTGTGCGACTTTTTTTTTGGCCGGGCAGTGTATAACTTGCCTTGTGCTATTTGAGGTTGCTTCAGTGGTTCAACCCTTTTAATTTCACCAGAGTACTATTACATGAGTACAGTATGTCAAACCTTTTGAGTGTTGCTGCACGTACTATCAAAAAGGGCAAGTCCTACCTCCTGTTCCTCATGACTACCTTAATTGTATTAGGCAACAGAGCACTGAAAAGTATTTGAATCCCAAACAACAACTTAAATACCCAAGTCGGATCGTTCTGAGCTGACCTCCAACGCAAGTTAAGATTAATCGACAGAGCCCTGGTGGAAGCACTGATAGTATCATATTCTGACTGGTTTTTTTTTTTTTTTTATGAGGGTTTCCCTGTAGTCTCACTGTCTATGCAGCTTTCGATTTGTTTTTTCCTTTTTTTTATTGATTAAGTTAAATATTTCAGTTGTCTCATGGCTTTGCTCCTCCCTTTGCGCTTCTTAAAGCTAGTATCTCTGAGCGGCGAATGCTTACGAATGTAGCAAATTTTGGATTCGCCAACTTTCGTCAGAAAATCAGGATAGACCTAGGTGTCATTAGGGACATTTAGCAACCTTTAGCGTCAGTTAGCAACATTCTCGTGACTGTTTGCGAAAGAATAGGAAATGGCTTTCCAGAATATGAAAATGAACTCTTTGCGACCCTAAAACCCGTTTGCAAACTCTTTTGCAATCTTGACGAAACCTTGATGGTATCCTAACGAAACCCAATATTCGTCTACATTTGTCAGCATTTGTAGCTCTGTTGTATAGTGGTCAATACTTCGCGAACCAAAAAGAACTTTAGCGACACATGTTACAACCGTTTGCAAATGCTTGCAACTCTTCTACAAACGTCTGCAACTGTTGGTGAGAAAATAAATTCACAAAGAAATTTTGAACATGCTCAAAATTTCTTTGCAACAAGAAAAACTGTTTGTAATCCTAAAAACTTTTAGCAAACTGCTTTGGGCCCTTTTACAAACTCTGACGAAACTCAAAATTCGCTACATTCGTAAGCATTCGCCGCTCAGTGAGATACTAGCTTTACCGGTCTCTTGCACATTGTTAATTGTTGACTTGGTGTATTGTGAATCCAGTTTCCAGTTCCTTGCTTCCTCCATTCTCTTTATTGCCATTTCATCCAAGTTATTTTCCAGCCTTGTGTCCCTCACTCCCCTCAGCTTGACATCCTGGCTTCTGACCTTGGACCATCCCTGACCACGCTCTGCCTTTCCCGATGAATCCTGTTTGCCACAGCCTGACCCCTGACCTTCCCTAGCCTTGCTCTGGCTGGTTCTTTGATTTGGCTGCTTTATAGGTTTTTATTCATGATATCCTTTGGAGTTTCAACTCTGATCTACGTTTGGCTCCCTTGTTCTGCCTTCTGACAGATAATTGTGAACCCTAGGTGAGACTTCAGCCAACTATACACTAGAGCACTTTGATATAACTTTAAGACGACTTTTAAAAGACTAACATCTGACACCCTCTCACACCTAAAGACAAATCATACTCACAGACTAAAATTTTGCGAAGAATGGTGATCTTGCAGGGTCACTACTTGCAAGACTTCACCTAGATTCCTTTTGACATTATTTCTCATACATGTCCAACCCTTCGGTTTGTCCGTATTTAGTACGGATTTTGAGCTTATGAAATCAGTAGGGGCGTACTAGTAAAACGGTATGAAAATCGCAGTTCTTACAAATTTTTTTAATGGATAACATCGCATGAACATCACAAGAAACATATGTCACTTTATACTGGTTGCCTGTAAATAAAGTCATACAGATTTTTTTTTAAATTCCAGCCACAAAGCGTAGGCTAGCTGGTATTGGAATCATAAGTTCTGGCTATACGCGTTAAACACTTAAGGCATTGCATGTCACTAGCTGGGATGAAAAAGAAACCTTGAGTTGGAAGATGGGTATGATAGGTGCGATAAATTATCATAATTATAATTATACATGTTTTAATCAAGCCCCTCTGAATGCAAGCGCCTTGCTTTCATCGCGGCTGGTTCGATTCCTGGTGGTACCTTGTTAGATAAATAACTTGTTATTGGAGGTTATTAATTATTGGAAGCTATTCATTTTGACAATGATGAAAGAGCACATGAACACACACCACGGTAAACAAACAACAACCAGATGCTTTCCATAGCGCAGCACAATTCGCCGATGGCCAGAGCGGACCACTTTTCGGAGCTTCTGCTCATCATGAGTACGGCCCATACTATATTAAACAAGGTACGGTCTGCACAATCGCAATAAGAATATGCATAAGAGATTGGTGATTTGACTATGGCGTTAGACTATGGTTCGGGCTACCCGGGTTCAAATCCCCGTGTGTCTTCATTTAGTGAAGGCTGTCGTGGGCAACACAAATATGAACATTCTGTTGCTGTTTCTCCCGGAATTTACAGTGCTTCCCGCGCTGGAGATTCCGTACATCCCTTTCAGAGATGGTCCTCCTTGGGCAGGGGTGGGGTTTCTCCCCACAACCCCAGCGGCGGAGAGGGCCTGGATCAGTTTTCAGAATTTCATTATGAGCGCCTCCCCGCTCTCAGGCGCGCCCACTGTCAGAAAGACTGCAAGTATAGCGACAGCTGTGTCGTTTACCCCCATGGTTCGACAGAACGTTAAGCCAGGTCTACTCACTCCAGTTTTCGAGGAGGCCCCCCCCTTCCTTGTATAGGGGTGTTGCTGTTGGTGACATCTGTGCTGCTGCCTCCTGTTGGTCACCATCCCCCTTCGTTCGATTTTATCTCAGGGATATGACGGCTGGTTCCTTGTCTGAGGCTGTATTAAATGCTGCTCTGGGCAAGGTACACTTCCCCTCCTACACATGAGGACAGCTAGGCGGGAACTCATCTAGGCTCCGCCCTTTGTGGCACTAGCGGAGCTGTTAGAGGGCGGAGCCCATACGAAGTATAACGATAGTTACTGGATATGTAACTCCAGTTACAAGAGTATGGGCGGAGCCCTCTAACCACTGTCGCCCAGCTATTTTTTTCTTCGAGGCCTCAGTTTTTCCATAAACGGGAGTCGAATGAAAGGGGTCTCACCATTATATAGCCAGGAGGGGGATGGATATGCAAATTTCTTCAGGCAGGCTGCTGTGCAGCTAGGGATTGGCACTAGCGGAGCTGTTAGAGGGCTCCGCCCATACTCGTATAACTGGAGTTACATACCCAGTAACTATCGATCACACAGCTAGTCTGTCACTTTGGGTAACAAGAGTAGTCGATGCTGCAACGTGCTGCCATTTTACTCAGTGGTGGTCTGTTGTAGAATTTATATCTCATTCAACGAAATGCAATGCCTTAAACTTTCACTTGTTTAAAATGCGAACAATGATTACTGTGTTGCAAGTTGTACTTACTCCTTATAGTGTGTGAAAAACATTGTTACAAGCTTGCGCTTCGCTTGGATGTTCGGAATTGTAAACAGCAAGTTTTCTGCCTGAGTGAACGTTCTGACCGTAAAATAAGCAGTTCCTTTAATGAGTAGGTGTGCTTGCTGACGCGGCTTTGTAGAAAAATGGAAGAGACTCTGAACTGTATCGTAGAGAAAAGGCATGTTTTTGGTTTAGAGAGGTCACTGGTGACCATTGATGTCCAGCTGCGCCTAAAAAGCTTATAAAAAGTGGAAAATTAAGTATTTCATGTTCAGATGAACAGAACTTGTGGTCTAGGAGTTTATTATCCCAGAAATGTATTGTTTTAAAACCCAGCCATTTTTCAATCCTCAGTATTTTTTTTTTTACAATTTCAATGGTGAGTTCTCATTAAGATTTTTAACATTTGCAGCCCATTTTCCCTACCAAAAATCATGAAAATAAACTGAAATACAATGGGACTCTAAATGCTGTAAGTGTCTTACCTGAGTCAAGCCACATTCGTCCTCTTTATGAAGCTTAAATCTTGAATTATAAAGCATTAAATTGGGTAACCCATAAATAGCCAAATTTGGCTTCTGCGCAAAGGGGTTAATTAACCATTTCCTGAACATCACCCTGAGGGCAGGCTGCTAGGCATAATTGCGTTTTTACACTGTCAAATATAGTCCTAAGTTGTAGAACTATATACAGTACGTATGGAAACCAAGGGATTCATTTTTACAAGGAGGAATTGTCAATAATATTTGAACCTGCTGTTCTTTTGGTGTCTAGCTGTGGCTCTTCTACCTCCTTAGAGGTGGAAGAGAACATAAAATCTTTTCCCGTCAGAAAAAAAAAGCTTATATTGAGAGCAATCTACTGACTGTCACCTTTCAAAGGAGACCATGATAATGCCTGTAGTCAAAGTGGTTCAAGAATAGTAAGCATTTTAGTTAGGAGGAAAATTGCTCAAAAAAGCACTGGACTTCAAAGGGTTAACGGCCCTATTTTACACATGCATGATTACTTACTCATTAATACATGTTCTCATAACACAAGTGGAATGAATAATGCATTTGAACAGCACAGACTTACAGAAGTGCATACCTCTCACAGTCCAAAGAAAGACATGCATGTCAGGTTAATTTCAGACTCTAAATTGCCCTTAGTTGCAAGTGTATGACTAAATGGTGTGTGTCTATGGTGTGTGCACCGTGCAATGGATCGATGAGCTGTCCAGGGTGGGTCCCAGCCTTTCGCCCATAAACAGCTGGGAAAGGCTCCAGCTCAGCTGCGACCCTAGTGAGGGCAGAAGATGTGGCACAGATAATGGATTATACAATGCTATGGTCTGCCAAGCCATGTTGCACTGTGTGATATCGAGTTATTGAGATTTTTACGATGCTGTGCTGAGAGGGTGCGGCACCATAGAGATCACAGCCCTTAACAGTGGACAGGAGCCCGTATGGTAACAATAGAAGGAATGGGTAATACATCCGAATGGTGTATGAGAGAGTGTTGACATTGTAACGGCCTTTGTCATGATACATAATGGAAAACATTCCTTTTTTAGATATTTCCACAGTGACAGCTAAAGCCACCCCACCTCCAGGTAAGGTTCATTTAGTTTGCTGAGAACTGATGCAAGTTTGATGTATGCAGCTGTAAGTTTGAGGATTTTATTTTATTTATTTTATTTTATCTTTGAATAGGCAATCTTGGAGAACTTTCAGGACATTGACAGCATTGGCTTTAATTCATAACATCTGTTTGTTCTGAGTCACAAACTTAACTCTACTCTGCCTCATGGAACTTTTTTCTTTATTGGATTAGTTTGCTTAGCAATGTGCCCTGCTTTTACATTCAGGTAAATGACTGGTTGTGTGAATATAGCTGCTTTCAGCTGGCAGAGACACAACTACACCAGTGGCGGCTGGTGAACTGTCAATAGGAGAAGCTCAAACCATCCCTTAAAAATAATGATTGGTCATGACCTGTTTTCAATCTTAATAAAATGGAATTTACTAGACTTCAAAAATCCTAAGAACCATCATATGGAAGCCCATAGTGGACAATATTAAAATGAAAATGTAATCCCACTATTGCATTATAATTTTCCACTTATGAGTTATTTGAGACAATATTAAATTGAAAATGCATTAATCCAATTATCACTTTCATTTTCACATACACATATGGGAAATCTATGACTATACTCAAATGATAATGAAAAGCTGTTAGACATTTAATTTTCAAAGACATGCCCCGCAATACAGTGGACAATATTCAAATGCAATAAGCAAAACAGCACCCCCAGCCAATTGCATTTACATTTACATGTCACCAGGCTCTTTTACGGTCAACATGAAAATGTAAATGCTTTTTTCTGACTATTTGAAAATGATATTGAAAACGGCATTCAACATTTAATTTGCAAACACTTAACCTGCTCTACTGTGGACAATATTCAAATGCAATAAGCCAAACAGCACTCCCAGTCTGTTGCATTTACATGTACATGTCATCATGCTCTTTTATGTTCAACATGAAAATGAAAATGCTGTTTTCTAATCACTTGGAAATAATAATGATAACAGCATTTGACATTTCATTTTCAAAGACTTATCCTGCAATACATGGGACAATATTCAAATGCAGTAAGGGAAACAGCGCCACCCAGTCCATTGCGTTTACAAACAAATGTCACCACGCTCTTTTTACGACACAATGAAAATTAAAATGCAATCTGTCAGCGTCTCATCAAAGCGGGTCTTCAGCTAGGACGTCACTTATTAGGGGCATGAACTAGAACGATGTTCCTCATTTGCATACCAACCAATTAGCTTCTGGGTAGCGCATGTACGAACGGAGACTTACTGATAATGTCATGATGGCTATGTACTGTGTGCCATCCGCTGTTATCCTATGTAAATCAGTGGGGCCATTGCGTATTAAGTTACCTTGCTCTTGAGATATAGCCACCTCGGCAGTTAGTATGCTAGCTTACGTTTACTAAGGAAAATCTTTGTAAATGATCATCACATCAAAGTGATATGATTTGGTTTTTGCCCCAAATTTACTAACTTAGGTAGCTGTAATATGCATGAACTTATCCGAGGCTTTGTGGCAGTGTTGTGCAACCCAAGTGTGCTTGCAGATTTTTGAGACGTTAGCTAGATTGCTAGCAAGTTAAAAAGCAATCGCCTAGGTACAGCTAGCTAGCTAGTGATCCTATGGTAGCTATGATACCTATTGGAGAAGCTCTTACAGCTCTGATTTGTCACTTTCAACGCCATCACACACATGACCCCTTTCAACATTGATTACCAGCTTCTTTTACCTAAAGAGCAAACAGACAGTTTGGCCTGAGGCATGTTATTTTATCGCTGGTTACAGCAGCATTATCCTTCTATGCGTGCTATTGCGTATGGCATTACTCTTCAGATGATAACGCTAGCCATCTTCCCACCCTGCTGATGCTAGTTAAGGGAAATGTTTGTAATCAATGTGCAAAAAACGTGCAAAAAAAATAAAATATATAAAATATTATAATAATATGTAATATATAGTATTATTATAAATATCATTATAATATATAAAATATACAAAAATGCTAAATTTGGTCGTTTTTCCTTTGTGCTTTGTGGTCTTCATATGTATTAAATAAAATGATATTATTATCCGATGTGAACTAATCATACAGATTATTAATCTTGTTTTTGTATACTGTAGGCTCTTTTTTTCCCCAAATTTTAACAAGGGTGTCAGTAATTCTACATTATTTATTATTATTATTATTATTATTATTATTATTATAATAAAACTGTCCTTTCTGCTTTGGATAATTAGTACATTCCAAAGCTCCAGGAAGCAACCTGATCCCTTGGAAGTCACCAGGGGATAGGAATTTTTTTTTTTTTTTTTTCCTGTTGAGTTTTCATACCTGAGGCTTCAACCTAATGCAAATGTGAAATACTGTCATACATTTTCTTCTCTTTTGACAGTACATGAATGATATATTTATAGAATCCGACAAATAACTGCAAATATACAGATTTAGGGGGAATTCTGAGTTCTGAATCTAAATTTGGGTAAAATAATGCATTAAAGACACCACATATTGATTTAATTCATCAAAATTTGTACTTTTACGATCATTGGTAACCATATACTGTACATATTTTCATGGCACTGCTCAGCATTTGCCGTCAGTGACATCACACAAGCGAATCCCCAGTGTTTTGTGAGGGAAATTTGTATAGGCTATTTTCGCCACCAACAATTTATCGACAAGCTGTATTAAGAATATGCCATATTGTGCGGCTGTTGGCTGCAATTCCAACACAGCGAAAGACAAGGGATTGTATTTCCATGCCTTTCCAACAGGCAAAGAGAGACAAAATACCTGGATTCACTTTTCTTGTCAGGAACATTTCTCCCCTTCAGCTCACAGCAGATTGTGCTCTCACCATTTCTCTCAGGTGCAATATGCTTCATCCTGAAATAAAGGCATACTGGGGATACTTGTACACCAGGCCACAGTTTACGGAACTTTTCCTGAGTGGGACACTTTTTTGCGAACATTCGATTGAAATTTCCCTTAAAATTCAAATATAAATGATTGCATAATGTTTTCAGTCAATTCAACGGTACTAAAGTAAATGCTGATTTCATACCCTTCTAACCAGGTCTAGTTTTTATCATTTGCTGGAGTTTTGTCCTTACAAGAGACGACAGAACTATGCAAACGCCAGTCATTTAGCTGCCACGAAATGTTTCCTGAGTGGGACACCCATAGTGCCTAAATGTTAACACTCAGCAGTGCCAGTTTTGCTAGGGTACTGGCATAGGTTGTTCCTGAGTTGGCAAAATCAACAGCAATATTGGATTTAGCCTAGCTTATTAACTGCAATAAAAACACTTATTTGAGCTAATTTGGTAATAGATTTGCGTTAAATATTCGCAAATACAGTCATGTTTCAGCCCATAAAAAGGCTGGAAAATTGGTGTGGTCATTTGTGTCCCACTTAGGAAACAATTAACGAATGGTGTCCCATTCAGGAAACAGTTAGGGAATGGGGTCCCACTCAGGAAACCTGAAATAAGAGGCTATCCCTGCCTCACAGCAAGAAGACTATGAGCTCGAATCCGGCCCGGGGCCTTCCTGTGTGGAGTTTGCTTGTTCTCCCTGTGTTTGCGTGTACGAAAATATTTGGATATATATATATATATATATATATATATATATATATATATATATGTTTTGAAAACTTTGACCCCCAACATCACAAAAGTTTTATTTAGTGACTTAGGTACTTCTTGCACGCAGGTATTCAATTTCAAAATAGATTTATAAATAGCACAATGAACAACAGCTTAGTGCTGCCCGCATTGATTCCAGTGCGCAACTTTTGCGGACTCGAGCGCATGGAAAAAATGAAATAAAAACTAGAAAGCAAATACTATGGTGATCTTTCAAGCAATAAAATTGTCAAAAAACTATGTTGAATTTCAGCACCCGTGCTCTTTAATCTGAAATGTAATCACAAATGCAAAACAGACATATTTTATTTCCTTCTTATTAAGAAATTAATTTTGTCTGATGGAGGGTAATACATGACATGCATGGGTGGGGGGGTGGGGGGACACGTGATACGCCATGGGGGGGGTGGCAGGCCTACTCCTATGGTAGCAGCATTGGAATCAGGTTCCCCTCAAGCTGCTCCATACTCCTTGAGAACAGTTTGGCCGTAGCGAAGTGTGCACTTCACCTGCCTGTAATCCTGGAAAGCCACTAGCTGGCGATTGCCTAAGCCCTGCTTCGCCCACTACATCTAAACCAAACTGTCTGCTCTGTACTGTACTGCTGTTAATAAACCAAACTATTGGATTGTACTCTGCTTCCGCATTTGATAACTGGTCTGGATCAGAACCCATTATTTTGGAAAATGATTTTGAAGGTATAAGATAAGGTCTGATTTGCTTTAAGATTTTATTTGAACATTAAGCATTTTAAAAGTAGTTTTCATTTAAGACCATGGGTAAACATTGCTTGTTTAATGTCTTTTACATAAATGGAGTAAATGGAAAGCAAGTTGCCATACTTTTTAATAAATTTTTTGATCAAAATATCATCCATGACTCAAAAGTCATACAATCCAAGCCTGTTGCACCTCTAATGTCAGCGTCTGTCGTTAGCAATTCAAGTCGTGGCTTTGAAATTGTTCCTGGAAGGCTGCTCTCGAGCAACCTCACTCAAGACTTGTTAGAGTCCCTCGTTGCTCCTCTCTCCTCTCTCTTCGCAGCAGAAATAGAGCACTGAGGTGACTACATCACACTAGTGTCAGAAGTAAAAGTTCCCATTCATTTTACTCATAGACTTTTTTCACTTTTTAAGTACTTCCAGTTGTTTTCAAGCCTCCATCGATTTTTAGGTTTTGCATAATATTTCTGAGTAACTGCATATCGTTTTGCTAGACCATAGTTGACTATGAATCATTTACATTTTTCACTGACAAGCTAATCCTCATTATAGACTAAAAACTACACATCTCGTAATCCTCATGATTTTCGAAGAGAATGAGATCAGATTTACGGGTGAAATTCTCGAGCAACTTTGTGAGACTGCTCTATTAGTGAGCTACTCTGTGGCCTAATTAGCATGGGAGAAAACTAGCCTCAGCGCAGGCCAGCGGACTAACCCGGGATTTACACCAGATGTGTGTTAGGTCCACCTCCGCTCTGCTGCATGTTTGCTTCGTGCATTGCCGTCTGTCAATTTACACCGACTGTGTCTTTGCTGCATAACTACACCGGACAGCGAGAGTAGCAAGACCAATGAGCGAGCCTGACGAGATTACTTGGTAATTACAACCCCAATTCTGAAATAGTTGGGGCAAAGTGTAAATTCTGAATAAAATCAAAACGCAATGTTTTTCAAATCACACCAGCCAGTATGTTATTCACAATAAAACAGAGATAACATATTAAATGTTGAAACTGAGAAATTTTACGATTTTATCCACAAAATGAGCTCATTTCAAATTTGATGGCTGCTACAGGCCTCAAAAAAGTTGGGACAGGGGCCTGTTTACCATGGTGTAGCATCCCCTCTTCTTTTAAACCACAGAGTGGAGGAGTCTGGGCATTGAGGAGACACGTTTCTTGAGTTTAGCCATTGGAATTTGATCCCACTCTTGTTTAATACAGGCTTCCAGCTGCTGGAGAGTTTTTGGATCTCCTTTGATGGACTTTTCGTTTAATAATGCGCCAAATGTTCTCAATCGGTGAAAGATCAGGACTGCAGGCAGGCCAGTTCAGCACACAGACTCTTCTACTACGAAGCCATGCTGTTGTAATAGCTGTAGTATGTGGTTTTGCATTGTCCTGCTGAAATACATAAGGCCTTCCCTGGAATAGATGTCATCTGGAGGGGAGCATATGTTGCTCTAAAACCTTTATATACCTTTCAGCATTCATGGTGCTTTTTAAAACATGCAAGTGTCCCACACCATATGCACTAATGCATCCCCATACCATCAGAGATGCTGGCTTTTGAACTGAACGCTGATAACAGGAGGGATGGTCTTTCTCCTCTTTAGCCCGGAGGACAGGACGCCCATGATTTCCAACAAGAATGTCAAATTTGGACTAGTCTGACCACAGGACACTTTGCCACTTTGCTACAGTCCATTTTAAATGAGCCTTGGCCCACATAAAACTGCGGCGCTTCTGGATCATGCTCAACAATGGCTTCCTTTTTGCACGATAGAGTTTTAGGTGGCATCTGTGGATGGCACGGCAGACTGTGTTTACAGACAGTGGTTTCTTGAAGTATTCCTGGGCGCATTTAATAATGTCAATGACAGAATCATGCCGGTGAGTGATGCAGTGGCGCCTGAGGGCCCGCAGATCACGGGCATCCAGTAAAGGTCTTCGGCCTTGTCCCTTATGCACAGAGATTTTTCCAGTTTCTCAGAATCTTTTGATGATGTTATGTACTGTTGACGATGAGACCTTCAAAGCCTTTGCAATTTGACGTTGAGGAACATTGTTTTTAAAGTATTCCACAATTTTTTTACGCAAGCCTTCACAGGTTGGAGAGCCTCTGGCCATCTTTACTTCGGAGAGACTCAGCATCTCATAGACATCCCTTTCATAGCCAATCATGTTACACACCTGATGCCAGTTAACTTAATTACTTTCTAAATGTTCTTTCAGCTGATTCTCTTATATATTAAAAAGGGCTTTTTAAGCCCTTTTTTGCTTGTGTCCCAACTTTTTTGACACCTGTTGCAGCCAGAATATTTGAAATAAGCTCATTTTGTGGATGAAAATGTAAAATGTCTCAGTTTCAACATTTGAAATGTTATCTATGTTCTATTGTAAATAACATATTGGCTCGTGATCTGAAAGTCATTGCATTTTGATTTTATTCACAATTTACACTTCGTCCCAACTATTTCGGAATTGGGGTTGTACAATATTGCATTTATTTCATTTATTTGACATGGGGCGTTTATATTTTTGTTCAGTGTACTTGTTCTGACACTATTCGTTCCTTTTCTAAGTGAACATTTACACCATTAGTAACTGAATAGCCTTTTTTAACTCTTTCAACCCCAGATATTCTAGCATTACTATACCCTTCAACCCCACAGCCCTCTGTAGAGGGCTGGTCATTATCTGGACATTGTATCTTACTGTTATCTCTGGAATCCCATTAAATGTAACCTGATATGTTCCAATCAATTAGTCAGATTATTTGAATTTTCCCTACAGGAATTTGGGGTTGAAGGGAATATGTTGGTCAGCCCTCTGTAGAGGGCTGTGGGGTTGAAGGAGTTAAAGAGTGTAAGACTATATTGGGTGTACAGGTGTCACTCATGTATGGCACCTGTTGAAATTGCCGAGAAATCATAAATTTTACTTTTTCTTTTTTTTGCTAAAAAGATAATAAACCTGTATAAAAAGCCCCTTAGTAAGCGAATTGGCTACCTGCAGTGGAGGATCCTCCACAGTATTGTAGCAGACACCAGCATTGTATATTGGATTTAGAGCAAAGTGGAAAAAAGATGCTAATTCTGCAAGGAAACAGAAAACTGTGAATTAATTTGTAGATTGTTCTTGGCTAAAAACATTTTTCTTTGTCCAGGAGAACTGAACTACACGGCTGGGCTTCAATCATTCCTTTTTCTAAAGTGGGCTTTATATGTGATGTAATGTACTAAAGGAAAAATAAATAAAAATGCACTCAATTATGTATTTGGTCCAGCAAAACTTGCCAATCTCAAGTGCCAGAAGGAAAAGATGCAGCATTGAGTGACTCTGGAGGGTGTTACTGTCTTCAAAGTGCTGATCCCTTCTCGCCTAAAGTTGGAATTTGCTTTCTATGAACTGATTTGTAAACTGGTAGAATTTGAAAGTAAATTGTTCATCAGTGGAGTTCTCTGCAAAGTTTGAGATGAAAAATTAGTGATTGTGTGTTTAACAAGGAATTAGTAATACTGATTGCATTTGTGGTGGTTTTGTTTTGTTTGTTTTTGTTGGGGTTGAGGCATTTGGCTTTTTTGGAGCTTGGTTACTTTGCTTGGATATTTATATTGTGTTCTACGGCACTGTGTATTGGGTTTATTTATCATTCTAATACCATATGTTCAATTGTATGTTAAATAAAGGATTTTTTTCTCTCTCTCTATCTGTCTATCTATCTATCTCTATTTCTCTCCCTATCCCTCAGCCACGGTGGATGTGAGGTTGGTGAATGGTGGTAGCCCCTGTGCTGGAAGAGTGGAAGTTTATTATAACGAGACGTGGGGGACAGTGTGCGATGATTACTGGGATAAGAATGACGCTGAGGTGGTGTGCAGACAGCTGGGCTGCGGAAAGGCTGCAGCTGCACTTGGGAATGCTCAGTTTGGACCCGGTTCTGGGCGAATATGGATGGACGACGTATCCTGCAAGGGATCAGAATCCACACTGCAAACATGTAGGACAAGAGGATGGGGTGTTCATGACTGTGATCATTATGAGGATGCTGGAGTGATCTGCTCAGGTAGGACCCTGTCATTGCACTGATATCACTGCTTTTATATCAACATTGATAAATTGTATAACTGAGTGAATGTTTGCATTCTTTCATTTGCTGCACTAATAGAATGAACTCAGCCTCAGCAGAACCCCATTTTGCTGATGTATCTGCTCCAGTTCTGCATGTTGTGAAATCTTTCATTGCCAGTTAGATGTGAATGGCTCCCAGTATAGAACATTACAGATGTGTGACTGGCTCACTGGCTACTACAGTTTACACATGCAGTACATGACTTATCTGATGCTATAGCTTACATGTGATTGGCTCATCTCACACAAAAGTTTACATGTGATTGGCTCATCTCACACTGCTCTATCAATTGTATAATTGCCTGATCGGCCCTGTGTTTTTACAGCTGTATTGAATATTATATCTAGAATAAAATCTCTAAGTCATTTCTGACAGTTTACTCCCCAATCTCTCTTTAACGGCAGCACATCGAGATGACAGGCTTGTAGGCGGAACTGACCTGTGCTCTGGGAGAGTAGAGATTCAACATGAGAGCTCTTGGGGCACAGTGTGTGATGCTGATTTTGACCAGCAGGACGCAGAGGTTGTGTGCAGGGAACTGGGCTGTGGAGTCCCTAAAGAGTGGGGAGCAGCTGTGTTTGGCCAGGGTGAGGGCCAGATGTGGACAGAAGAGATTCAGTGTCGAGGCAGCGAGTCTCAGATTTACTCCTGTCCCAAAGCACCCTCTCAGAGTCAGCCCTGCTCTCACAGAGATGATGTGGGACTGATGTGTTTCGGTAAGCATCTTCTCTGCACTGTGAGAGTTTCAAAGATTTTTGGTATACATATGACAAATTTCCAAGACTAATTGTATGAATTTATATTTAGAAAGATAATTTTTTCATTATACTCTGAGATAGTACACATCAGTTCCTGTCACGCAAAATATTTTGATGCAGTATTGTCATGCAAATTGAACATCCAAGGGGCCGTGAAAACAATATATAGCTTGCAATCTGTTTACCCTGAGATCATGAAAGCTCTGATTATGCACCATCGACACTCACAGAGAGAAAGCACACAGCTATTTGCCTCTGACTTTGAGCTGGAGAAATTCAGATAACATCAATGACGTGGAGAAAAAACTAGACCATGTGCTCTCTATTCTTGGTGCATTCCGCCATGGTCGTATAGCCGCCAGCTTCTGGTCATGGCAAAATGCATAGTAAACATGGTAAACACCCCATTCAGAAATATATAATCTAAAAAAAAAATTAAAAAATCAGGTTGCAATAGGGCACTTTTCCAAATAGGGACATACTTATTAGTGAAAGCTTTCAGGATATAACTAATATGATCAAAATCAGGAAAACTGATGATTGAATTGGTGAATTTAATGTGCGCCCAGCTCCACACATGTAATGCATTGAGTTGGGCCCTGATTGAATTCACTGATTCAATTAAAAAACTCAAATATTTATCCATTAATATTAGTGAAGCTACAGTTTTAGAGAAAATAATGGAAAAAAAACCCCATTTCTGCATGATTTTCACTGCCAACAGTGCAACAGGAACAAACCATTTAGACACATAAATCATACGCATCCAAACTGATTAAAGCATTACATCCTTTGTCTTGCCATGACTGGATGTTAAAGCCAACTTACCTCAAGAAAGGGGGCTTTGCGCAGTCTAGTTTTTTCTCTGCATCATTGGATAACAATGCGCCTCATGCAAGAAGCGATATCAGAACAAATTTTCTCTTATTTTTGTTCGTATCCCCGATTTTTTCTTATTTTGTTCTTACCCATTGATTTCTGGGATGCACCAATGTTTTCTTTTTGCTTTTCTCTTAGGTAAGAGAAAATTTTACCAGTGGTCGAGAGCACTCTTACCGAGATAAGAGAAAACAGAAAACTGTTATCTCTGTCCACTAACTGCTTGTCCAATGCACGGAAACAAAAGTTTTAAAACCTAAACATTAAAAATGGATCATATAATCGAATTTTGATTGTTTTATGTTTTTGAGAAATTATAATGATTTTATTATTTAATTCTTGGGCTAAAGAGTTTGGCCAGCTGATCCTAATTAGGACTAAGTTATAAAAACCCTTCGATACTTGCGTGCATTCATTTTTTTTTTTTAAGATTATTTTTTGGGGAATTTTTCCTTTATTTGATAGTTATACAGTGTAGAGAGACAGGAAGGTTGGGGAGAAGAATGGGGGAAGACATGCAGCAAATGACCCGAGCTGGAATCGAACCCAGGTCACTGCGAGAAGGACACAGCCTTATATGGTACGCGCGCTTAGACCAATGAGCCACCGAGGCGCCCCCACTTGTGTGCATTCTGCTTCTTAATGGCTTGCCTATTGCTTTGGCCATCCAGACCTTGCGCAGAGAGCGCGTTTTCAGAGCGGATCTGTTTGCTGAGACAGATGAATGGCTACTCGTACCAAATGTGAAAGCAACCGTACTTGAGCACGGAAGATCACTGTTATGTGTTACGGCTCTCTTGTTCTAACAAATGCAGCGACGAAAAGATATCTCCATTCAAACAAAGAAATTCAATGCTTGCTTGAAATGTAGGCGGACGAGAACTTACAATCACAATTGGATACTACACGCAAAAACTTGGAGATGGAATAATTATTATTAATTAGAAATAATTAGCCTATGGAATAATTTGTGGGTAGTTACATTCGCGTGGTTATCACAGAATAATAAATCAGTGCGCGACAAACTAAAGAAAATGCGGCTGCGATATTTCAAAGTGCGGGACACGGTGCGAAAGTCTGGCAGCTCAAGTTATAAGATAGAAGTTTTAGTAGTATGAGGCAGTGGACAGCACAATCGGCCAAAAACGCAAGGGCGAAAGAATTCCGTATTCAACATCCACCTATATCGAAAGTAATCTGTACATTTTCGGCTTACCTTGATGTTTGGGTACCCAGAGAAAGATTCGAATGTATAAACATCAAGCATTCAGTAAAGAAAATTTTGAGTTTAATTTCTCGTGCTGCTATGATGGGCAGCTAGGGCACAAGCAGCACATGCATTCGCGATATTAATATTCGATATTAATATTCTAAACCCCCTTCTCGATAATAAAACCCCCTAAAATATATTGGCGCCTCCTTTTAAAATCGTTCCCCATTTAAAACCACCTAGGTGCATATTGCAACGCGCTGTATCGGAATTTTGCAATATATGCAAGAGTACTCGGGTAGGGTGCGATATTACTGGTGTGAAAGCTGACCAGCGGGGGGAGAGGGGAGGGGGGACAATCGTACTGTGGCACGGTACAGAACAATCATAAGCCTCGGTCACAACCGGCCGTACTTCCACTCCAAGGCGTATCTACAGCAAAAAACGTCAAGGAACTCACGGGCCACGCAGGTTCCTCTTGCGAAATTTTGAGCCTGCAGACTGCCTGTAAGCACGTACGATGGATTCTGATCATGCACAAAAAACTCTACGATTTCCAGAGAAAGGCCAAGGACGCAAGTTTCCCTTGCTATCGACGCAAGGAGTACGCGAGAAACACGCAGGTCAGACGTGCGTTTTTTTTCTGGTCGTGGAAATAAAACCATTTGTCCAAGACGCATGTCGCCGCAAGGTGGACGCAAGTCGACAGCAAATTTCCCGCGAGTGTGATATAAGACGGGTGCACACACAATGTACAAAATAAATAGAATGTAGAAATAGAACGTCCAAGCATGGCTGGGGTATAGAAAGACGTTTGCAGCCCGCGCGTTTTCATTACGACTTTGGATTCTGATAAAGCTACACGTATATATATTTACATAGATGCCTCCAAAAGGGAAAGGGAAAAAGAATAGAAGGAGACAAGAAGATGCAGGAAATGCTGAAGGAACTACGTCCCAGGGTGGAGCAGGACCTGCTCCAGGGTGACGGTAGATGAAGATGAAGCTCATTCTGCCGTTATATGTGTGCATTCAACACCAAAAAAATACAAAACACGTACGGCGACAGTAAGGCCATTGCGTCCAAATGAGCGTTGAAATTGAGAGGGATGTAAGGGTAACGCAGGTGCGCCGCACTTTCACCGTGCAGTCCTTTCTACTCGTGCCTGGTAAGTGTGTCTGTCGTGCGGCTGTCGCAAGACTGCTGCACGTCCTCCCTACTACCTGTACGAAACATGCACGTGCCAAATCGCAGGAGTATTGCTGCGAACTTCTTGCGTCACCCTGAAGCGCAGCACTCCCGCCTTACGAGTTGACTGCTACTTTTTTTTTTTACCTCCACGTCCTCTACGACTCTCGCCTACGGCAAAAAACGAAGAGAACGCATGATTAAAAAATCCGTGCGTCCAGTTGTGACCGAGGCTATACCTAGTGTGAAAATGCCCTATATTGCCACGAGCAGTCGGCTCTTTGCACACGGCACGTCACCTGCTCTTATATGGTGTTTGGTGGGTGTCATATATGCTAATTTAAAATAACCAGCCACGCGCTTCTAATTTACGATCAAGTGGGATTCAACATTCAGCGCACATGGGTAAGAGCGGATTTGGACCGTAAGAGCGTTTAGTGCATCTGGAGTTTATTTCTCTTATTTTTTCTCTAAGCAAAAAAGTAAGAGAAATTTAAGAGAATGTTGCTGCATGAGGCCCATTGTTGAGACTCAGGTGGACACCAGGCGCAAGACAGCAAGACTGGATTCAAGCTTTTTATTATAAAAGAAAAGAAACAGGCACGACGGCTGAACGAAAAACTTGGCCTAAAGGGTTGCAAAAATCCAACTAATAAAGGCTTCACAGAGCAGGAAACTAAAAATACAAAACGAGAGAACACAAAAGCCACTAGAAACTCTAGGGAAGAAAACCAATGAACAAAAATAAATGAAAAACAGCGATGGCACACGGTACATGTGAAAATACAACAACGAGAGCTATGAAAAATGCTATGAATGCTGCAAGCAAAAACACAAGGGCAAGAACATGAACATGGTAAACGGGCAAGAAACGAACATGGAAAGACGTGAAACGAGAGACTGTCTGCCAGCCAACTCCAACCTCTCCCCAGATATAGCGGAAGAAATCACGTGACAATGAGGATCACCTGTAGAGCAACAGGGAGAAACGAGATAGCTTAAAGTGTATATGTCAGGTTAATTTTCGAAAGATTTTGTACAATATTCTTGTGGGAAATAAATGCCTGAACGATTATACATCATATTTTATGTTGTTGGTTATCAGAAAATGGAATATAATACGAAAAAGGTCATTACGACCATTTGACCACTTACAGATACCTTGTCAACATGACATCTCAAGAACTGTTTGACCGATTCCATTGATCTTTGGAGTCAAGGTGTATTAGGGGTGGGGGACATAGTATTCAGCTCCATCAGTCCATCCGTCCGTCCGTCCCATCCCGTTTGTTGTGAACGCAATATCTCAAGAACAGTTTGACCGATTCCATTCATCTTTGGTGTCAAGGTGTATTAGGGGCGGGGGACATAGTATTCAGCTCCGTCCGCCCATCCGTCTGTCCGTCCCATCCCGTTTGTTGTGAACGCAATATCTCAAGAACGGTTTGACCAATTCCATTCATCTTTGGGGTCAAGGTGTATTAGGGGTGGGGGACATAGTATTCAGCTCCATCAGTCCATCCGTCCGGCCATCCGTCTGTCACATCCCGTTTGTTGTGAACGAGAAATCTCGAGAACACTTTGACCAATTTTATTCATCTTTGGCTTCAATGTGTAATTTTGTGATACGCCAACCCCAGTCGATTTCCGTCACCTGGCGGGGGACATGGCCACGTTTAGTGGCAACACTTGTTAATTAAGCGGTTAAAGCTTTCAACTACTAATGGTCTTTTGTGGCTTGAACCCGGAATTGCCGCTTGCGGCTATTTTTTATTTTTATTAGTATTATTTTCCATTTACAATTTCACGGACCACCTGCAATACCGCCACGGACCACCAGAGGGCCGCGGACCACCGGTTGACAAACCCTGGTCTAGACACAGGCTGCGTTCAAACAGTCTTTTTTACGTAGGAAAGTTCCAAAGTCCTTGGAAATGACCCTCAAGTATTTACGTGGCAGCCATGATAAGTGCTATCCCGAATTCTCCAAAAGCTTAGGGAAGGTGCCTCAATGCTTCCTCACTTATCTCCTTTAGAATAGGGTACAATGATAACAGTGGGCCTCATTCACCAATAACTTCTTAAGAATCTTCTTAGATTCTTTCTTACGGTGTTCTTAAGAAGGTTCTTAAGAAAACTCTACATCGGATTCATCAACGTGTTCTTAAACTGTAGAATTGTTCGCAGCTGTGTTCTTAAATTGATGAATCCCATCTCCTCGTAAACTGAGAGCACGTGCTAGTTGAGCCTAATTAACATATGATTAGCATAGGTGACCGCCCATCAATGCCCATAAAAGGGCATGAAACTGCAAGGCCGTGAGCAGGCAGAGATGTCATACACAAGAAACAGCAACAACAAAATGTCCAAAGTAAAAAGTAAATCAATTCGAGCGCAGTCGGTAAAGAGAAAAAAAACTTTGGTAGTTCAGAGGAGGAGGTACTCCTGCGGAAAAAAAAAAAATTAAATATATATATATATATATATATATATAAATATATTTAGTAGCTTTAGTGCAGGTTACACTAACACTAACAAAAAGGGGGAGGCTGTCACACATGCAGTGAACGCAGTATCTGGAGCAGGACGCACAACAGAGGAGGTGAAAAAGAAATGGTTTGATCTCAAATCTGACACCAAAAAAAAAAAAAAACATTGCAAAATTCCGACGGGAGATGCAATGGACTGGAGGGGGAACAGCAGACACCCGAAACCTGTCTGAGTTGGACCAGCGCATCGGGGCGATCATCGGGGAGACGGCACTCTCAGGTAGGCTATGGGAAAAATCTAAATCACAATGGTTTTTTTTAAAAATTTGATTAATAGTTTAATGTCTCCACCCTAGTTTTTAGGAGTACCATCGACTGAGTGTCTGGATACAAACGTGTGTCCTAAAGGCAGTAGTTTACCATAGTGTGTGTAAGATAAAATAACGTCTTAGTATTGGACTGAGGGTCGCAACAATGGCTTGATTTATTATTTATTCACAGATGTAGTCCCGCAGAGCCAACCTGCAACAGAACCAGAACCCTCCTGCAGCAGTACCTCCATGCGTGCTCAGTCCCATGCCTCTCCTCACCTGATCTTGGGAGCGGTGTTGGACAATCAAGAAAGGATAGCTGACATGCTCGATAAGATTGCCTCAACACTCGCAACCATATCCAGTACACTCAAATAAATTGAGAATTTAAAAAAATGAAGATGTGCACTGAAACCGGTCTGTCCTCATTTTTAAAGTGATAGACTGTTCAATTCAAATTGTAATATTAATGCAACTTTATTCACAAACTGGCAATTAATTGCACCCGAACTTGAACAGTGAGTCGGGTCCCATCATTGCGTCAGGAGACGCACATCCTAATGGTGTAGTGGCTGAGGGGAAAGTGGAACACCACGCTTCATAGCGATGTTGTGCGGGACACAGCAGGCCATGATTATCATACAGACCTGTAATGGTGAGGGAGAGTCAAAAATTAGAAGATGCAAGGAGTTTGACTAAACTTGACCTTAGTCTAAGCGGTTTTTACAAGAATAAAACAAATCTTCAGTTCTCTTTACATACCTTCTCCGGTTTTTACAGCAAATTGCCACCTGCTGTGTCCAAACACATCCAACGTCCCTTTAAAATGCCGATGGTGCGTTCGATGGTGGAGCGAGTGCCTGCGTGAATCTGATTAGCTATATGAAATCTGAGGACTCTGAGGGTTGGTCAGTGGTGTCGTTAACCAGGGGGCCAGGGCATATTCTCGATCCCCTAATAAAACAAATCAAATCAAATTAAGATCAAATCAAATCAAAAGACACTTTTGTGGGAAATTATAATTATTAAAAGATACGTACCAATGAGCCATGCGTCACCAACTGCTCCTTGTTCGAGGTGCATTCCCACGGAGCTGTTTTGTAAAGTGTTGGTACATTTAATTTATTTTAAAATAAAAAATGCTCTGTAAATTACCCCCCAAAAAAATATAAATAAGTAAATATGATGGAAATATCACTGTAATATCGCATTTTAATTAACTGCGCAAATGAAGGCAACACAACCAATGTGCCAACATGTCGACACTGAAATGTGCGTAAGAGTACTCCTGAGTGTTCGTAGAATTTTTTCTTACCGAAGAACAAATCCTGGATAAGAAAACATTCATGAATGCCACAATCTTCGTAAAAACTTCGTAAGTAGGACTTAAGAACAAATTTGTTCGTAAGAACGGTTTGTGAATGAGGCCCAGTGTCCCACATTTCCTTGAGACAGCAATATTTAAAGCGAGGCAACATCAATCTGGCCATTCATAAAAATAAATGAACACGACGGGCAAAGGACACAAGATAACCTCGCCTCGTAAAAGTACAGTCAGATTCCCATAGTATTACGGTTGTCGTTTCCTTAGTCCTTTTCAATTTTCCTTTACATCTTTCATTAATCTCATGACATTTTCCTCTGAGGTTAACGAAAAGTGGTTATGAATTAGAAGTTTGGACTTTTTTTGACTATTCAAATGCAGCAACAGTGTAAAGGCATGCTATCTTGGTTGTGTGTGTGTGTGTGTGTGTGTGTGTGTGTGTGTGCGCACTCTGTGTTTTGTACCAAAATGCACAAGTTAGCCTCTTCCATGACTTTGCTAGGTTATATCATTGTGGGTCAGACACTAAACCTGTTGTCCTGTATTCAGCTTATACAAGGTCTAGGCTGGTTGACGGCCCAGACCCCTGCTCAGGTCGAGTGGAGCTGCAGTACTTGGAAACCTGGGGGACAGTGTGCAATGCATGCTGGGATAGCCAAGCTTCTAGTGTCCTTTGCCAGCAGTTGAACTGTGGGACTGCAGTGGCAGTGGCCGGACAAGCCTGGTTTGGAAAAGGGAGTTTTGAAACCAGGGGTGACATGTTTGACTGCCATGGGAACGAGACAAGCATCTCAAAGTGTGCCATTTCATCATGGAGCAGAGCTGTATTCTCAGACACAGAGGTTGTTGGAGTCATCTGCTCTGGTGAGGGGTCCAGTTACACCTAATATATGCATCTTCGTAGAATTTTCTCTCCAAAAACACGACATCATAGTTCATCATTAGACTGAAGATTTTATTATACCAGATAGAATCATTATTATAAATAGGTAACTATGGCTGGCTCTGTCATGTGGTTCCCCTTTTACGAGTGGGGAGACAGCGCAATGGTCTGTCATTAGCCCCTCTGCAAATTCCCCTTTATTCTTGAATCCAAAATATTAGATAACAACAGGAAGGCAACTGTGTAAATTTCACAGTCCTTTACATTTTTTCCAATAATAAAGGGGCTGCCTGCCTGAACCACCAGGACAAAAAAAGCCCCCGATTTTTTTAGATAAGAGTAGGGTGATGGGGTATATTCCCAGGGACAATTAGGGATGTTAAATAGTCAAGTATTTATGCACAACATGCAAATGACCACAGTACAGAGACCAGAAAGTTAGAATTATTTTCCATTACATATATACTGAATATACTGTATACATGGTCAATTAACCAATTATTCAATCATTCAATAGAGTGAGAGAGAGAGAGAGAGAGAGAGAGTACATCTAAGATGAAGGCAGTGTACTGTTATGACCACGGCTCAATTGGTCACAAAAAGAAGGAAAAACCGGATCGGTTTGGCCAAAAATGACAGCAGTTTATTTGTTATCCAAAAGAAACAACTCCAACATAAGGAAGAGACGGCCGTCCAATGAGATATGAAAGTCAGCATTGTCAATAGTGTAGGATGTGGATGAGGGGAAAGTACGGTGTGGTGTGTGTTGGTTGCAAAAACAAACATAACAAAACCACAAATAAAACAAGAGCAATCCGAGATTTCTGATCTCCGCCAAGGGATGATGTTGATACAAATGCAAGATCTTTCTCTTTGGAAGATTTCAGGACCACCCATGTGACAAGTTTAAATGGGATTTTTGTATGTTTGAAGCATCCATTCTCCAAAGCCGTCATCAAAGTACAGAGCGATCACATGATCATCACGTGACCATGATGTCACGTGATGATCGTGTGATTGCGCAATCGCATCGATGTGACTGCACAGGCCGTGATTGGACAATCACTGCCGGTGTATGATTGCGCAATCAGTGGTCTGATTGGATAATCACCGCCGCTGGCATGTGATTGGACAATGGCGCGGGTGTGATTGCGCAATCAGTGGCCTGACTGGACACTACCCTCGGGTGTGATTAAGCGCAATCACTTTGGAAAGGTATACACAGGAGAAACTTTCGGAGACCGTATATGAAACTGTCCAGTATTATTATCTCACTGAAGATAAAAGCTTCATTAAAATACTGCTCAGTGTGCAACAAAAGCGTTTTCTGCCATTTCAAAGCACACGAATCGGTATTTTTTGGCTTTTGAGAAATGTCATAAAAGTATGTAAAGAAAGATCCGGATCCAGAATCCAGATTCCGATCATGGAGTCGCCCTTGACCAATATCTAGCTCAGATGAAAATTTCATAAATATCCATCAGGTAGTTTCCGCGAAATCCTGTCCACAGAAGGATGACGTTCTCGTCCCATTCTCATCTAGCAATGACGCCCAAGTGACAAAATTGTATCAGATGTGGTAAGCATTCATCAAGAGCTTTCATATGAGGTATTACTCGATATAGTTCCAATGATTTCAAAATTTGACCTCAGAGTCCAAATTGTTGATCCGGAACTGGATCCGGACCAACAGAGATCCAGGTCTTTCCAGATATTTTGAGATTGTTCCATCACGGAATGGTTAAACATTAGGTCAAGATCCACCTTGATTTGATCAAAATCTGTTCATTAGTTTCGGAGAAATGTCACTGAGATTGTAAATACAGATCCGCATCCAGAATCCAAATCCGGATCTGGATCATTACACAATTTTAATGGAGTCGTCCCTTGACCAAGATCTATCTCTGGTGAAAATTTCATGAAGATCCGTCAAGTAGTTTCCAAGATATGCTACTAAGATTGTAAATACAGATCCGGATCCGGATCATCACAAAATTTTAATGGAGTCGTTCCTGGCCCAAGATCTGCCTCTGGTGAAAATTTCATGAAGATCCGCCCAGTAGTTTCCGAGAAATCCTGTCCACAGACAGACAGAAGGGCAGACAGACAGACAAATAAATAAATAAATAAACCGACTCGATCGCATTATCTCCTTGGTGGAGATAACAAGGTGCGTGGGAGAATGACGAAACGTCCCGCGATGA
Organism: Gymnothorax javanicus; assembly: GCA_029692085.1. Classification (NCBI taxonomy): domain Eukaryota; kingdom Metazoa; phylum Chordata; class Actinopteri; order Anguilliformes; family Muraenidae; genus Gymnothorax; species Gymnothorax javanicus. The sequence goes on from CM056200.1 coordinate 67,027,082, forward strand.
CAAGGGCTGACTGGTCTTTTAACCCCTGGAATCACCGAATGCAGCTGGACAAAGTTTGTTTAATTTCTCCAAGCTCCACCCCGACAGGTACCTAATGCAAAACAGACTACACAGGCCCTGGAAGTCAACCAGGGATGTAAAAGTACCAATACAGAAGACATCTCTTTAAAACGCTGCACGGTACTAAAGCCTCAATTGTGTCAATTTACAATTAATAAACCCCATTTAGGTTGAAAGACAATCACTTTAACCTTTTGAGCGCTGAATAACTTTTCAAGGAATTAAAAATGTAGTTAACCTGAGCTGTTGAAAACCTATCATGTGGCAACTTGTTTAAAAGAGCAGGAGCTCTTTTAAACAAGTTGCCACATGATAGGTTTTCAACAGCATCTGATTTTGAGATCTTACATCATTAGGCAACTATAGTTGCCTATAGCGCTGAAAGGGTTAATCAACTCTGCTCTGACCCACAGTGAAAGAGAAAAGTATCGGAACAAATTGTACTTTGGTGCAAGTGGAGTGTTGTTTGTAATCCTTTGCCAAAATAAGTTACAAATGAACGGGAGTGCAGTCTGCAATCTGGTACAAACATAGTATGGTCGTAGCACACAGGAGTGCTGTCTGTAATCTTTCTCAATATATTTTGGTTGCACACATGAGTGCAGTCTAATCTTTTGCAAATATACTGCATGTCAGTAACACACAGGAGTGCAGTCTATAATCTTGAGTAAATACTGTAGGAACACACTTGCAGCCTGGATTCTTGCGCAACTGCTGCTATTAATGCTGGACTGCAGCCAGTAATCCTGTACAAATGTATTTCAGTAATGCAGGGGTGCAGTCCATGGTCTTGTGCAAATTTATGTTAGAAACACACAGTAGTGCTGTCTCTTATCCTGTAACACCCTTGGGTCCTCAGATTCGGTTCTCGCGGCTCTGAATGGGACGGTACGGCTGGCTGGAGGGAGCGAGTGTATGGGCCAGGTGGTGGTGTATTACCAGGGCAACTGGAGCAGAGTGGTGGGAACCTGGAGCTCCAGCGAGGCCTCGGTAGCCTGCAGGCAGCTGGGCTGTGGCTCTGTGGTGCAGGTGAAGAGGTCCTCTCCCCCCGGGTCAGGGGGCAGTGATGTGTGTGTGTCGGGGATTCAGTGCAGCGGGGAAGAGCCTCACCTGGGGAACTGCAGCGCTCCTCACAAACTCACCTGTGGCTCTGAAGAGCAGGTGACCATCGTCTGCTCCAGTGAGTAACGTTACAGGTCACTGATGTACTCTAATGTCCACAGGGCCCAGCTGATGGTTTCACCTCAGGTGATACTGTACACTCAACTTAAAGGCATTTTCATCTGAACTATTGACATGGAGGGAAAGCACACACAAAGGAGGAAGAGTTGATTACACTAGTTGTAACACATTGCTATTTCTAGCATGTTTTTTCTCCATTTTGCTCTCTTCTTTCTCCTTCTCTCTCTGTTCCATTCTTTTCTCTTCATTTTTAGAGTTTTTTAAATGTTTGTTTTTGATCAGTGTCTCAGCAAACACAGCAAATCTTCTCACTCCATGCTCTCTCTTCTGTTTCCATTCCCCCTGTCCTCCTCTGTATCTGCCTCCCCCCTTTCTCTCTTCTTCCTCCTTCCCTTGCTCTCCCTCCCTCTCTCTGCCATGCCTATGCCCCCCCCTCTCTCTCTCAGACTCAGGCCACAGGTCCCTGAGGCTGGTGGGTGGAGGTGGGGACTGTGCGGGACGGTTGGAGGTGTTCCACAGGGGGTCCTGGGGCACAGTTTGTGATGACTCCTGGGACCTGGCTGATGCTCAGGTGGTGTGCAGGCAGCTCCAGTGTGGGACGGCCCTCAGTGCTCCTGTCCCCTCATTCTTTGGGCCTGGAAAAGGACATGTCTGGCTGGAGGAGGTGGGCTGTGTGGGGAACGAGACGTCTCTGTGGGACTGTCCCATAGCTGAATTGGATCGTGGTCTCTGTGGACACAAGCGGGACGTGGGGGTGGTGTGTTCAGGTCTGGAGCTCATTCATTTTAACTTTTACACTGACACTCAAAGGCAGGGAATACACAAGACCCAGTTAATTTGGAAATTCACCAGTTTCAGAAAAATAATGGTGTAAGCAATGAGATCCATCCCAGGAAAGCGGACACTTTTGATAAATACAGCTTTAATACACAAGGTGTAACTGCATTTCATATCCCCTAACAGTTCTACCAAGTTAGATTTCAAGGTTACTTTTTTTTACCAGATTATTTATCTCTGAGAGATTTGTAACATTGTCATTGCAGAATTCAGTGAGATGAGACTGACTGAAGGCTGTTCCGGTAATTTGGAGGTTTTCTACAATGGCACCTGGGGAAATGTGTGCTTCAATGGAATGGACAGAGAAACAGCCTCTCTCATATGTCAGGAGCTGAACTGTGGGAAAAGCAGTCATGTGGATCAAAAAGAGCCAAGACTTAAATCTGCTCCTAACTGGCTGGATCATTTCAACTGTCGACCCCATGACTCCTCTCTGTGGCACTGTCCATCGAGCTCCTGGGGTCAGAATCAATGTGACACTCAGGATGTGGCCTTTCTCACCTGCTCTGGTAAATGTCTTTATTACACTCAGTGTTACTCCCTTCCAAAATAATGGAATACACCTGTCAACTGCACATACAGCATTACTCCCATTAGGAGCAATAGAACGGACCTGTCTACTGTAGATAGGTTATTACACTCATTTAGAACAGTAAAATAAATGTCTACTGCAGACACAGTATAAAACCCATTGTGAACAGTAGAAAACACTGTTCTACTGCAGACAAAGCATCACTTGCATTGAGAACAAGAGAATAAACCGTTCTACTGTACATTGGAGCAATACAATAAATTTGTCTACAATATAGATGCAGTATGTCTCTCTTTGGAAACTGTAATGCACCTCTTGAATGCAAATACAGTATAACTTTCAGTGGGAAGTAAGAATTAGATTTATTGGAGAGGAATAAGAATAAGAATCTTTCAATTTTGTGTTGCGCTTGCAATGTTTATGAGACTTCCATGTATGCTTTTTGTTTACGTAATGAATCATTAATTTTTACAAATATATTTCCTCCACATCAAAGCGGAAGAGGATGAAGGCGTACGGCGGAGCAAACTGTCATGTTCCTCAGAGGAAAATCGGAGACCTTGCACAAGTACGTTTATTTGGGATAAATCTCACAACTTTGCCACATGCAATTGGTTGCCAACATGTCAACATGCTATAAAGAAAGCAAGCAATTAGAAATCAACATGTCAACATGTGGAGGTATAAACATTTCAACATGCAATCAGTTCTTAACAGGTTAACATGCAATTCAGAATCTGCAATCACAAATGATTGATAGTCATATTGTTGATTTATTAAAATACCATGTCAATCAGGAGAGCAAATATTTCAATTCTCAGAGTAAAAAGCTGGAATTCTCCCAAAACTGAAATGTAGCTCCAAGTGTTTGCTCTTCTGCTAGACTGAAAGGCAATACTGTGACAAGCGGTATACAGCTAAAATCAAACTAAATAAAAGCAGCCATTCTGAGTGTCACTGCATGAATGTGTGTAGCTAGCTCTCCAGCTTGACAAATTCTCCCAGGACTTTTCTTCTTTGTTACCAATCTCAGGATATAACGTGGAAGTAAACAAATTTGAATGGGTAAAATGGCTTATTGTACATTATCAGTAATAAATAAATAAATAAATAATGAGTTTAAAAAATAATAATGAATTTATTTTGGTGAAAAATTATGTTGTAAAATAAATACATAAAATAAATTTCTTTAATATTTAATGACATCAGCCATAATGTTCATGGTGTTGTGTACTTTTTGAAACGTTAAACTTAACGTGATCTTTCACACTGTTAGGGGGATGTGTCCAAAAAATATTCGCGCATGATGGGATTTGCCATAATGTTAACAGATGTGTTTGTGTAACGGTTTGTTTGACAGGAAGTTGAGGACTGGACTCAGGTGCAAGGATGGACTTGGTTCTATTTTTTATACCAACTACAGTGCAGAAGGCACAGACTTTGTAATGCAAAACAATAAGGAACAGAGGTTCCTAAAATAAGCACTATGAGTCATACAGAGTCTGAGCTATGGCAGCAGTAACATTGTATTACAAATAGGAAAACAATAAGGAAACGAGGTTCCTTAAAAATAACGTGCTAGTAAAAATACAAACAGCGCGAGTTTCTAGGTTTTAGTATAAATTCGCGAGTATGGAGAAAAGGGCCTATATAAGACCACAATGCTGAACAGGCGTGGGAATGCGAGACTTCACAAGGAGAGTGAAGCTCGGTCTTATATACACACTGCTAACACCTATTGGCAATGAGAAATAGGTGCACGTGATAATAGAATATTGAATGAAGTGCAGTCCGGGATTTAGTAGACCAGTGAGCTGGACGGCTGGAGGCGTGGCCTTACAGTCTGTAGCGTATGTTAAGCATGGTGTGGCCATACAGTCTGTAGCGTATGTTAAGCATGGCGTGGCTTTACAGTCTGTAGCGCATGTTAAACATAATGAGATCTGCCATAAGGTTAGCACAGATGAAATGTGTCCATATGTACGGTGGCCCTGAGACGACATCATCGGAAAACAACCGCACAGTTCAGGTACCTCAATCCAAGGAAAACATGTCTCGATCTGAGGAAAACATGTTTCAATGAAAACTTGTTTCAATCCAAGGAAAACTTGTTTCGATCTGAGGAAAACTTGTTTCGATCCGAGGAAAACATGTCTCTATCAGATGAAAACTTGTTTCAATCCGAGGAAAACTTGTTTCAGTCTGAGGAAAACTTGTTTCGATCCGAGAAAAACATGTTTCGATCCGAGAAAAACATGTTTCGATCCGAGGAAAACTTGTTTCGAACTGAGGAAAACATATCTCGATCAGAGGAAAACATGTTTCGATCCGAGCAAAACTTGTTTCAATCAGAGGAAAACATATCTCGATCAGAGGAAAACATGTTTCGATCAGAGGAAAACATATCTCAATCCGAGTAAAACATGTCTCAATCCGAGGAAAACATGTCTCGATCAGAGGAAAACTTGTTTTGATCAGAGGAAAACCTCTATTTAATGGCTAGTTAGCTAGCTAGCCACAATTATCTTTGTGGGCACCGCCATGTTTGTTTACTCGAGTCTAACCCGGAACCAGAAGTTGCTTTCAAACCTGGTGAATAAAGCTAGGCACTACAGATTTTAATAATTGAAGAGATAATAATGATGCCCAGTAATAGATACTGTGAATGTCCTTCTGAAACGAGGAAAGTTAGGATGTCGAATATATTGGCATGCTAGCTATAACATCATAGTTTTCGATGTCACTTTATCTCGGAAAACGACGGTCAAACTATCGCCGCTAAAAATTTGATGCGCAAATAAAGCGGATAGCGCGGTAGTAAAGACACGTGATACAATTGCTGTCAAAATCGGCTTGAAAAAAGAAATGACACGGCTTATTCAACGAAAGAATGCGTGTATTTTGTTCAGAAAAAAATCGGAAACAACTTCTATAATTTGGTTTGAATATGATTTTTAATTAGTCCTTTTTTCACTCAATCGTTGACATTTTGAGCAGATTGAAATGTGAGATTTTGGTGAACTGCAGTCACTCCAGATGACTAAAAATTGCATGTCACTGTACTAGTGTTTTACTTAAAGCAAAAGAAAAAAGGTAGATATTATTGCCATTAATGTAGAAATTGCCATGAGAATTGGTATTTTGAGGTAGACATTGAAGGAGAAAATTCAAGTGGGGACCATAATACTTCTGTTATTCAAAATGTTTGTGGAAATTAGAGGTCCCAAACCATACTGCCTACACTGTAGTAAAAGCGTATTGAATAAAAAGAGAAAGCATGGTTGAATCATCAAATAAACAGCCATCAAAGTAGGTACTTGGCAACTGGACAAAACTAAATGGGGGCGTGTCTGAGGGCCTGTAATGGTTAAAATTGAAAAAGTTTGTGAAAAATGGCACTTGCATACAACAATGCATGCATGTTCGTCTGTGAAAAGTACCACCTACACACTATAATACAAGGATCCTAGTATAAGCTCAGAATATGAAGCGATTCTGTGGTGGAATCATAAATATAAAAGCAAAGTGGACGTGTGCATACACTATGTGTGTGTGCATACACGCACACAGAGTCCACTTCGCTTTTATATTATACTAGTGTGTTGCCCGTGGGGATCCACGGATCTATGAAGAGATTCTGTGGTGGAATTCTTAAATAAATGCCCATCAAAGTTGGTACAGTGCAACGTGTGAATGCAGACAATTGAATGGGGGGGGGCTTATAATTCCTGCAAATCAAAAAGTCTGTGAAAAGTACCACCTACACACAATAATACAAGGATCCTGGTATATGCCCACAGAATATGAAAAGATTCTGTGGTGGAATCATAAATATAAAAGCGAAGTGGACCCTGTGTGTGTGCGTGCGTGTATGCGTATGTGTCCGGCCAATCAGTGGAAAACCGTGTAGAGCCAATGTTTGCCATTTAGCATAATTATGTATTTTGGGTCAAGGAAGACCCTCGCGAAAAAGGCAAGTTGATAGGACCAATACTTTTTGAGAAATAAGTGGTTTTTGATAGAAATGACTCAGAATCACGTTGCTACCTCAATGCTAGAGTGAACAATGGCCGGGAAATGACTGAGTCACGTGACCAAAGTGAACAATGCACCATTATGATGTCATCACGTTGCTGTGGTGTTTTCATAACAGCATGACATCACATTACCAAGCCAATTCATCCACAAGAGTCATGAATCCCAAAAAAACATGTATACTCAAAGGCAATGAAAACGCAACACTCTAAATTTTGGTTTATTTTTGCTCAGGACCTGAGTAGTCCAATTTGAGTTCTTAAGTGACCATTGGGGTCACAATGTGTACCTCGTTACACATGAATGATCGTCATGTAACTCAACAGTGTGAGTTGGACTCTCATTAATCCATATTGAGTACAACATATGGGATTAGGAGTTGTGCAAGTACAGTGGTTGAAATGAAGGAGGCGTTGTCTTCCCTATATAAAGGCTTGATAAAAGCCACACAAAAAACATTTTTAAGTGTCATAATGCCACGTCTGTCGACTGAACAATGGAGCAGGGCCCTGGGTATGCTAGAGGCGGAAGTAAGTGCCCGGCAAGTGGCTCACCGTTTTGGGTGTAGTACGTCCAGCATCAGTATGTTTTGGGTGTAGTACATCCAACTGGGACGAGCTCTTTCATCAAGAGTACCCAGACCTCAAACCAGACAGCAACTCCAGAATGCACTACAGGCAGAACTTCCCCAAGACAACCTAAGACGCTTAGTCAGGTCCATGAGGAGACATTGTACTGCCTGTGTGGATGCTCATGGGGGTCACACCTGATACTGACTGTTCTTTTGAGTTCATTTTTAAATGTGTGTTCCGTTCAGTCTTGCTGTGATTTTTCATTTTCAACTTGTGCTTGTTATGTTTAATGCATCTGTTTATTATTGTCCAAATGGGCCCATTAACACATTTAATTCATCAAAGTCAACCCACCCAACATATTTGAATTGTTAAAATAAGAAAATAAATTTGAGTCACAAAATTATTTGAATCCAAACTGGTGTTGCGTTTTCATTGCCTCTGAGTATATAATCAGTGAAAAAAAATACATAATACAATAAATTTCATGATTAATCAGTAACATATGTCAAATCATGACGGCGTATTAGAGAAAATATTCGGCGCTCATGGGATAAAAAAGTATATAAAAAAAATGTAAAGCTGGTGCTCTTGGAAGCGTGGGATGGAAGAGTAAACCAAAAATGTAAGAATTCCAGGCACTCAGAGAATAATTGGATCCGAAAGAAGCAAAAAAAGGGATAAAAAGCCTTTATTAAACCATGGCTAAGCAGTTAAAAAGGCCGACATGTTTCGACCTATGCGGTCTTCATCAGGGCGTAAAAAGTGCCATAGGCCAAGGCAAACGTATATAGACATAACAACCAATAGGGAAGGTGAGACATGTCTCCTGATGATCTAAATAGGTACAGAGGGATGTATGGTTTGAGAAAATAATTGGACAATAAATGCACAAAAAGGTAAATACAAAAAGGAAATGTATATGTATATACATATGAACATATACAGATATGGAAAAACAAGACGTGCAGACATAAAAACAAGAGATCACAATATCGAAAGAGAATTATAAAAAAGACAAAAAATCAATATCCTCATTTAACCCTGGATAATTAAGAGCATCAAATGTATGAATCCAAAAGGCTTCCCGTTGACAAAGCCTTTTAAATCTATTGCCGCCTCTGATAGGCGCTCTAATATGCTCAATGCCCTCGATTTTGAGAAGGGAATCATTGTGATTATGTGCCTCAGTAAAATGTCAGGCAATGGGATACTCGTGATTCTTCTTGCGAATGGCATATTTATGCTCGACTAAGCGATCACGAAGACGTCTCTTAGTTCGGCCAATGTAAAAAATTCCCGGACAGGGACATGACAAGCGATAGACCACATAAACAGTGTTGCAATTAATAAAATCTGTATGCGTATATGTTTTCCCAGTTTTGAAATCCGAGAAGGATTTAGTTTGGAGGATATTGTCACAATGATTGCAGTTATAACATTTAAAATTTCCAACAGGTTTACTCAGCCAATTGGAAGTACTTTCAGCAGGGAGATAACTGCGCACAAGTTTGTCCCTTAAGGTGGGTGCACGTTTAAAGGAAAACATTGGAGGTTCAGGGAAAACATTACGGAGGGTAAGGTCACTTTCAGTTATAGGCCAATTGGATTTGATTATATACTCTTCCAAAAAAGAAACTATACATGTATGAAAATAAGGAAATCATGGTGTTGTTTTACATTTATAGCAAAAATGTATGTTGATGGTTTATGTTCATCTCATTGCACGTCTAACTTGAAAAAGATGCACAATCCATGCTTTTCAAGAACTTGTTACGTCATTTTGTTGTCGCTTGAGAAAATACAACATTGCACTTTTCACGTGCATCTTGAAATCTTGTGAATATCCATGTAAAGACCCCTGACTCGAGTGTATAAAAGGCCACGACAACGGTTGTCTTCACTGCATTGTTGAATGATCTTTGACTGTCGTCAAGATGCCACGCCTTACTGAACAACAACGCAAAATCGCCATCGGACGTCTGCAGGCAGGACAGACTCAGCTGCAGGTCGCCAATGCCATGGGTGTGACCAGACTGACCATCTCCAACCTCTGGCGACGATATAATGCCACTGGGACCGTTAAGTGACCGGCAACGATCAGGTCGACCACGGGTGACCACGCCTGCCCAGGACCGCTTCATCCGGCTGCGCCACCTCCGAGACCGCTTCACCACAGCCACGTCAACGTCCACCCAGATACCAGGACTACGCCGAATTTCCGGTCAGACCGTCCGCAATCGCTTTACGGCGCTGCTGGAATTTTTCGCCCGAAGACCTGTTCGACGTAACGTCCTTACGCCACGTCACATCCGGGAACGTCTCCAGTGGTGTCGTCAAAGAGTCACATGGGCCCAAGCAAGGTGGAGACGGATTCTCTTCACCGACGAATCCAGATTCCTGCTCCGACGTGCTGACGGATGTGCTCGAGTCTACCGACGTCGCAACGAACGTTACGCCAGGAACTGTGTCCAGCAGGCCGATCGTTTTGGTGGGGGAAGTGTCATGGTGTGGGGCGGAATCCATCATGGTGGTCGGACAGCTCTTTTACGAGTTAATGGATCTCTCACTGCTCAAAGGTATCAAGATGAGATACTCAGGCCTCACGTTGTTCCACACATCAACGTCCACGGTGGTCTTTTTCAACATGACAATGCTCGACCACACGTGGCACGTCTCTGTACTGAGTTTCTGCAGCAGCGGAACATTCAAACGCTACCTTGGCCGGCACGTTCACCAGACCTTTCGCCGATTGAGCACCTGTGGGATCAGCTTGACCGTCGGGTACGTCAGAGACAGCCACCACCCCAGACTCTTGATGAACTATTCTTGGCACTGCAACAGGAGTGGCAGAACATTCCCAGAGCTGCAATTCGAACCCTTATAGCGTCAATGGGGAGACGATGCCATGCTACGATCGCAGCTGGTGGTTATCACACTCGCTACTAGCCACCCCTGTCGTATATGAGAGGTCATATGAACACTTCCGGTCATTAACAACGTTTTCTTCAATGATGAAATATTGAATTATTGATTGCACTTTCTTTTCAATATGTTTTCCACATTTGTCAAAACATTTCATGTATAATAAATTGATGCTAAAAACAATGTATAGTTTCTTTTTTGGAAGAGTATATTACGAATATGCACAGCCCGAGTACTATACTGGGTTACGAAATAGGGCCGAGTATGGGGGCGCTTCTGACGCTTACATTTATGAAGGAGGTGATCCCGATTGAGCGAACATGCTTTATCTCGAGCTTGTTTAATAACCGAGGGTTTATAAGCTCTCTCCCTAAAACGATTAGACAGATCAGCCGATATGTCAAATCATCATGTGAAATAATAAATTTAATGATTCACAAGACAAATTTTTTCCTGTCTATAAATTTATAGCATAAAGTTTAACATTTATCTTATGTGTTAAAGTCAACTCTCCCAAACATAAACACGACCACTTCTAGAACCCGTGGATCCCCATGGGCAACACGCTAGTATAATATAAAAGCGAAGTGGACTCTGTGTGCGTGTATGCACACACACACACACACAGTGTATGCACACACACAGAGTCCACTTCGATTTTACATTTATGATTCCACTACAGAATCTCTTCATATTGTGTGAGCTTATACTAGTATACATGTAGTGTTATAGTGTGCAAGTGTTGCTTTTCACAAACCTTTTGATATGCAGGAATTATAAGCCCTCAAACATGTCCCATTCAATTGTCTGCATTCACACAGTATCAACTTTGATAGCCATTTATTTACAACCTCAATTCTGAAATAGTTGGGACAAAGTGTAAATTGTGAATAAAATCAAAATGCAATGACTTTCAAATCACACCAGCCAGTATTTTATTCGCAAGAGAACAGAAATAACATAGCAAATGTTGAAACCGAGAAATTTTACAATTTTATCCACAAAATGAGCTCATGTCAAATTTGATGGCTGCTACAGGTCTCAGAAAAGTTGGGACAGGAGCCTGTTGACCATGGTGTAGCATCCCCTCTTCTTTTAAACACAGAGTGGAGGCATCTGGGCATTGAGGAGACAAGTTTCTTGAGTTTAGCCATTGGAATTTGATCCTACTTTTGTTTAATACAGGCTTCCAGCTGCTGGAGAGTTTTGGGGTCTCCTTTGACGGATTTTTCGTTTAATTATGCGCCAAATGTTCTCAATCGGTGAAAGATCAGGACAGCAGGCAGGCCAGTTCAACACACAGACTCTTCTACTACGAAGCCATGCTGTTGTAATAGCTGCAGTATGTGATTTTGCATTATTCTGCTGAAATACACAAGGCCTTCCCTGGAATAGATGTCGTCTGGAGGGGAGCACATGTTGCTCTAAAACCTTTATATACCTTTCAGCATTCATGGTGCTTTTTAAAACATGCAAGTGTCCCACACCATATGCACTACTGCATCCCCATACCATCAGAGATGCTGGCTTTTGAACTGAATGCTGATAACAAGAGGGGTGATCTTTTTCCTGTTTAGCCCGGAGGACACAATGCCCATGATTTCCAACAAGAATGTCAAATTTGGACTAGTCTGACCACAGGAAACTTTGCCACTTTGCAACAGTCCATTTTAAATGAGCCTTGGCCCACAGAACACGGTGGCGCTTCTGGATCATGATCAACAATGGCTTACTTTTTGCATGAGTTTTAGGTGGCATCTCTGGATGGCACGGCGGACTGTGTTTACTGACAGTGGTTTCTTAAAGTATTCCTGAGCCCATTTAATAACGTCAATGACAGAATCATGCCGGTGAGTGATGCAGTGGCGTCTGAGGGCCCGAAGATCACAGGCATCCATTAAAGGTCTTCGGCCTTGTCCCTTATGCACAGAGATTTTTCCAGTTTCTCTGAATCTTTTGATGATGTTATGCACTGTCGATGATGAGACCTTCAAAGCCTTTGCAATTTGACGTTGAGGAACATTGTTTTTAAAGTACACAATTTTTTTATGCAAGCCTTCACAGGTTGGAGAGCCTCTGGCCATCTTTAATTCTGAGAGACTCAGCCTCTCTAAGACATCCCTTTTATCAATCATGTTACACACCTGATGCCAGTTAACTTAATTACTTGCTAAATGTTCTTTCAGCTGATTCTCTGATATATTAATTGCTTTTTCAGCCCTTTTTTGCCTGTGTCCCAACTTTTTTGAGACCTGTTGTGGCCAGAAAATTTGAAATAAGCTCATTTTGTGGATAAAAATGCAAAATGTCTCAGTTTCAACATTTGAAATGTTATCTATGTTCTATTGTAAATAACATATTGGCTCATGTGATCTGAAAGTCATTGCATTTTGATTTTATTCACAAATTACACTTTGTCCCAACTATTTTGGAATTGAAGTTGTAATATTTCCAATATGGAGTCTCTTCATATGCAGATATCCTGTACTGGAATACATGCATTGTTGTATACAAGTGCCATTTTTCACAAACTTTTTAAATTTTAACCATTACAGGCCCTCAGACACGCCCCCATGTAGTTTTGTCCAGTTGCCAAGTACATATTTTGATGGCTGTTTATCTGATGATTCACCCATGCATTCTCTTTTTATTCAATACGCTTTTACTACAGTGTAGGCAGTATGGTTTGGGACCACTAATTTCCACAAACATTTTGAATAACAGAAGTATTATGGTCCCCACTTGAATTTTCTCCTTTAATGTCCACCTCAAAATACCAATTCTCATGGCAATTTCTACATTAATGGCAATAATATCTACCTTTTTTCTTTTGCTTTAAGTAAAACACTGGTACGGTGACATGCAATTGTTAGTCATCTGGAGTAACAGCAGTTCACCAAAATCTCACATTTCAACCTGCACAAAATGTCAACGATTTAGTGAAAAAAGGACTAATTAAAAATCATATTTAAACCAAATTATGGAAGTTGTTTCTTTTTTTTCTGAACAAAATACACGCATTCTTTCGATGAATAAGCCGTGTTATTTCTTTTTTCAAGCCGATTTTGACAGCAATTGTATCACGTGTCTTTACTACTGCGCTATCCGCTTTATTTGCGCATCAAATTTTTAGCGGCGATAGTTTGACCGTCGTTTTCCGAGATAAAGTGACATCGAAATCTATGATGTTATAGCTAGCATGCCAATGTATTCAACATCCTAACTTTCCTTGTTTCGGAAGGACATTCACAGTATCTATTACTGGGCATCATTATTATCTCTTCAATTATTAAAATCTGTAGTGCCCAGCTTTATTCACCAGGGGCCTGTCTCACGAAGCTGGATTTCGGCTTAGTGAGGTAACTTCTGCATTAACCCTTGGATCGAAACAAGTTTTCCTCTGATCGAGGCATGTTTTCCTCGGTTCGAAAAAAAAGTTTTCCTCTGATCGAAACATGTTTCTCTCGAATTGAGATATGTTTTCTTCTGATCAAAACACATTTTCCTCTGAGTGAGATATGTTTTCCTCTGATCGAAACAAGTTTTCCTCGGATCGAAACATGTTTATCTCGGATCGAAACAAGTTTTCCTCTGATCGAGGCATGTTTTCCTCGGTTCGAAAAAAGTTTTCATCTGATCGAAACATGTTTCTCTCGAATTGAGATATGTTTTCTTCTGATCAAAACACATTTTCCTCTGAGTGAGATATGTTTTCCTCTGATCGAAACAAGTTTTGGTCGGATCGAAACATGTTTTCCTCTGATCGAAACAAGTTTTCCTCGGATCGAAACAAGTTTTCCTCTGAATGAAACGTGTTTTCTTCGGATTGAAACAAGTTTTCATCTGATAGAGACGTGTTTTCCTCGGATCGAAACAAGTTTTCCCCGGATCGAGACATGTTTTCCTCGGATTGAGGGACGTGAACTGCGCAGTTGTTTTCCGATGTCGTCATCTTAGGGCCACCGTACATATGAAATGCTCTGGGGCCTCACTTATCAACGGAGCGTACGCACAAAACGGGGCTCGAAAGAGGCGTACGCCGCTCCTCACGCTAAGTATGTGACCTATCAAAATAAACTTGTCGGGAGAAATGGCGCACCTGTTCGGAAACTCTGACCTTCCCGTACACACATTCAGAAGGCAGGGGAAAATAGCGACGCAGTTGGTGAGGTGGTGAATTGAAGCCAGATGGTATCATGATGCCTCACAGACATTCCAGTTTCATTTAATATCAAACGTTAATCTCAGGCCATATACAGATGTTGCACTTTGTGTACTATTTTATATTAATGTTTTGTCCGTCCCTTTTTAATGGCGCTGCTTCTCATGCTGTTTAAATTGTCCTTCGGGGACTAATAAATTGTCTTGAATAATTGATGACTGAGATTGGTGCGATCATGATGACAGGATGTGAACCAATCAGTCTGATTGCCCTAAAAGCATATAAATACTGCGGTGACAGTCGTGCGTACTGTTGCGTGATGGCACTCCTGGCGCTGCTACGAGACGTTATTGATGGACAAGTTGCACAAATTAGGAGGGAGAGGGTGTTCAGGGACTGCGAAGATTTCCTGGCCCATGATGATGACTGGCTAATAAGCCGATTTAGATTCCCTCAAGCCGTGCTCTTGGATCTATGTGCTGAACTGGGTCCAGCATTAGAGCGGTCCACACGACGGTCCCGTGCCATCCCCATGCGTATACAGGTATTGTCTACCCTGGCCTTCCTGGCGACCGGCACGTACCAGAGGGAACTAGCTGACAGTTATGCGATTAATATAAACTATATGTTTACTCCTCTGCCTAAGGTCCCCTTTGGTAATAATCTAATCCAGCTCAATTCTATCCTTGGGTCAGGGATATTGCAGCAGTCCCTGTGTGCAATACTGCCTGCCGTCTTAGAAGGCATCATAAATATGACTAATCGATACATCAGGTTTCTGTACACTGTGGGAGAGCAGGTCAATATCAAAAGGCAATTCACAGCAATGTCCGGTTTCCCAAGTGCAATCGGCGCAATTGACTGCACACATATTGCGATAAGGGCACCGACGGAGAATGAGTTTGCTTACATGAGTCGTAAAAATATGCATACAATTAATGTCCAAGTGGTATGCGACTCCAATGTGGTCCTGACTAATCTAGTTGCACGATGGCCTGGCTCAACACATGACTCTTTCATCCTGGCGCACAGCAGTGTAGGGAACAGACTGCATGCAGGCGCAGTACGTGACGGCTGGCTTCTGGGTAAGTGAATACATAAATGTAACATTTTAGAGATTTTATTTGTTCATTTAATTTTTTATTCAATCCTGATAATTACTCTAACTTTCTAACCTGCAGGTGACAGTGGATACCCCCTAAGAAGCTGGCTCCTTGTCCCCTTCCCAAATCCACAGGGCGCACAGCAAGTGCGCTACAACTGCGCCCACGCTCGTGCGCGCTCAGTGGTGGAGCGTGCCATCGGTCTGCTTAAATGCAGATGGCGGTGCTTGGACGCATCTGGAGGCAGACTGCTATACCACCCTCCAAAAGTGTGCAAAATCACGTTGGCGTGTGGCATCCTGCACAACGTGGCTCTCAGAGCTGGCATTCCTCTCCCTCCTGGCATCCCTCCTCCCCGATTCGAGGACCCTGACCCACAGCCCCCTCCCAGACACGTGGGGTACCAGCAGGGAGCATGGCTCCGTGACCAAGTGATGGAACGTTTACAAATGAACAACAATTAAGGTATTTTTTAACGAGATCTTTTAATGCGTTTGCCATGTCAGACATTACTATGGTCATTAAACAGAGTTGTTCCGAAACTTGGTTAATAGCGCTGATTGTGTCCCTCTGTGCCAGCAGGACGGCCTCGGTAAGGACCCCACGGTGACCTCCGGACGCGCCGTACGCACTGGTGCCGGGGACAGGCCGACGCTGTGCTGCTGGAGCCCCTTCCTCTGAGCGCTCAGCGGGTACCTCCTCGTCTCCTACCGCTCACAACTCTACAGGAAGAAACGGACACATTAGACCACGTCATTTGTTTTTCATTGTTTGCAATAAAAGATTTAAAAGTGCTTTACCGGGTTCGTCTATGTGACTCTCCGCCATGTCGGTGTCTCCCTCCATTTGTGACACGATACCGGCAATGCATGCATCCCTGAGGATGCATGAGATCTGTTTGTCCCTGTCCGTTAGTTCAGGTGTGCCACGGCCCCCACCAGTGGCAGCGACACTTTGGCGATGGGCCGCGATCCTTTTTTTAGTGTCCACTTTCAGGTCCGACCATTTTTTTTTAATTTACCCGACTGTTCTCCCCACTGACCCCACTGCATTGACTGCAGCAGTGACTTCTTGCCACTCGCTACATTTTTTTTTTATTGGTTATCCCACTACCGAGGCCACCAAACAGCACCATCTTCCTCACCTCTGCCTCGCCAATCAGCACCTCAATTTCGGTGTCGGAGAAATTGCGTTTTTTGCACCTTATTTCGGTTGTCGCCATGATTCACCTTTCACATAACATTGATCAACACGGCTCATTTATATTCGGGTGGCGCTTTGCATTGACCATATATGGTTGAATTTGGGCGTGTTTGGGGCGGGATATGGGAATGGCCCACGTGCGCACCATTCCAAGTAGATTGTGACTTATCAAGGTGAAATTACCTACAGCTGGGCGTACGCCCGGTTTGATAGGTCTGATTATTTTTTGTCGCACGCCATTTCCGGATTTTGTGGGTACGTCAGTTTTAGTGAGAATCCTGCGCTCTTTTTGATAAGTGAGGCCCCTGGGCAAAGAGCTTAATATTAGTGATGATATTTCTGTTGCAGATGTTAAATGTAATGACCTCGGAAATGATGTTAATAGAGATTTGTCTGTTGGAGCCATTAAATGTAAAGACTTTGACCATTATGTTATTTTTGCTGTGTCTGTAGGAGATGGTTAATGTCATAAGATCAGCCATATTGTCAGAAGGGATGAGTCTGTCCGAGATGTTAAGTGTAATAATAACCATTATGTTTAAGCAGTTGTATCTGCAGGTGATGACAAACGTAATGAGAACCTTCTTAATGTTAGCATAGATGGATGGGTATGAAACATTAAGTGTTATGAGGTGAGCCTGAATGTTAGCAATGTATGCTGGAAAGGTTAAGTGTCGTGAGATTAGCCACTATGTTAGCAAAGTTGTGTCTGGAGTTTATAGTAAATTTAATGATGTTGCTCAGTTCATCTGTTCCTCATGCTCTAGATCACTGGCCCCTCTGGTTGGTGGGAGGGGAAGGTGGGTGTTCAGGGAGGCTGGAAGTTTTTCTCAACGGCTCCTGGAATATGGTGTGTGGAGACTCCTGGGGCATGGAGGAGGCCCAGGTGGTCTGCAGACAGGTGGGCTGTGGCTCAGCAGTGGCAGCTCTTAGTAATGCTTCTGCGGGGACTGGGAGCAGCAACTCCTGGCTGACTGAGGTGAAATGCAGGGGCAGTGAGCTGCACTTGTGGGACTGCCAGTATTCTGAGCCTCAGCATAACAGCTGTCCACAGCGGAACCCGGCCGGGGTCACCTGTACAGGTGAGGTTACCTTCCACTTCCCTGTTCCACAACATAATTGTTTGGGATTCGCATTCTACACTTTTCAATACACAATTCAATACAGAATACTGCACCAGTCAAAAGTTTGGACCAATCTAAAAATAATCAGAAATAGAAAAAGAAACAAAACAAACAAACAAAAAAATCAAAATGTAAAATCATCACAAGAAATCTTTGCAGTCATTATTGCTGAGCATAGTCTTATATTTCTTTTTGTCCCTGAGGGCAGTTTTATAGTTCTGAGAATTGACATTGGGGCAATTCTGAGGTATTGTCAACCAAATGTCCCCTCCTTGACAGACGCTAAAATGACCCCAAATAGAATTGTGAGGCTTGGAGTTCGCAGCCCTCCTCCACACACTCTCACTGCCTCATTAATTAGTGGCATCACCTGTGCCTCATTACTAATTAGCCACAGGCGCAGAATAATTAAGGCTTGCTTGTGCCAGCCTTAGATGCTCTGTATCTTCCTTCCACCTGCTGGTCAGTGGGATTTTAAAGGGCATCTAAAGTCGATTCTCAGACGGGACGTTGAACATCCAATGTTTACAAACAAATCACTTGCTTTTGTTGACATCTTGCATTGTCACATGACCAATTTCATTCATATAAACCAATGTTTTGTGTACTTGCGTAGATAATCCTTCTATTTCGGTTTGTTTGCGCTGGTGTGGCTCGCTTATTGGCCGATAAACAAAAACAATGGGAATCGACTTTAGATGCCCTTTAACTGCCACCTTGCTCTCCTGTCTTTGGTTTATCGCTTTAGGTTCTTATTTCGGTGGAACACTGTTTCACTTTTGTTTTGTTTGTATCATTCCTTTGTTAATTAAATACTCATCACTTCCAGCCTCGTGCCTGAGTCTAATCCTTCACTCCACGGTCCTAGAGCCCCCCGGACAGCTGCTAAGCGTCTAGCGGGACAGAAACCGTTACAGAAATGGAGGGAAAATTGAGCTTTTCCGTCCTGAATATAGTAGTGCACTATTATACCCATAAATTGCGCAAAAAAAAAAAAAAAAAGTTTTAATACATACAAAAGAATTTTGTTTGGGGCACGGTTCAGTGCCTTGTCATGGAGCGGCCATTTTGTTAAAATACCTCTGAATCGGGGGCGCCCCGGTGGCTCATAGGTCCAAGCGCGCATACCATAAAGGCTGTGTCCTTACCGCAGCGACCTGGGTTCGATTCCAGCTCAGGTCATTTGCTGCATGTCCTCCCCCATTCTTCTCCCCAACTTTCCTGTCTCTCTACACTGTACAACTGTCAAATAAAGGAAAAATTCCCAAATAAATAATCTTTAAAAAAAACCAAAAAAACTCTGAATCGCCCATTTGCATTCTTGCTGCTGTGTGGCACTTGTGATTTGCTTCTCCCTGATGTTTCAGTCTATTAATTCCCAAATTAGTTTGATATTAATTCACATTTTTATTGGGATTATTTATCCTAGTATGGATTTTTTAAAATAATCTAAATACTTTGCAGGAGTTCACTGTGAAGTGATTATTTTCCTGTTTTAACTTCAGACTACATACACCTTGCCTTGTGTTATTTGAGGTTGCTTCAGTAGTTCGACCGTTTTAATTTCACCAGAGTACTAAGACATGAGTAAAGCATGTCAAAGCTTCTGACTGTAGCTATAGGAACTATCAAAGAGGGTAAGTCTTACCTCCCGTTCCTCCTGACTGCCTTAATTGCATCGGGTAACGGAGCACCGAAAAATATTTGAATCCCAAACGACTTAAATACCCAAGTCAGATCCTAGCTGACTTCAAACAGAAGTTAAGGTTAATTAACAGAGCCCTGGTAGAGACACTGATAGTGTCACATTCTGACAGTTTTTTTAAAATTCAGGTTTCCCCGTAGTCTCGCTGTCAGTGCTGCTTTTGATTTGTTTTTTCTTTTCTTTTTTTAATTTGATTGAGATAAATTATTCAGTTATTGTCTTGTGGTTTTGCCCCACCCTTTGTGCTTCCTTACCACTCTTGTTAATTGTTAATTGTTGACTTTGTGTATTGTGAATCCAGTCTCCAGTTCCTTCCTTCCTCCATTCTCTTAATTGCAATTTCTTTGGTGTTTCTTTGTCGACATCCAAGTTATTTTCCAGCCTTGTGTCCTTCACTCCCTTCTGCTTCACACTCTGGCTTCTGACCTTCAACTGTCTCTGACCATGCTCTGCCTTTCCCGATGAATCCTGTTTGGCGCAGCCTGACCCCTGACCTTCCCTAACCTCGCTCTGGCTGGTTCTTTGATTTAGCTGCTTTATAGGTTTTAATTCATGATACCCTTCGGAGTTTCAACTCTGATCTGGGTCACTCCATACTAAACTGTACAATTCACTGTGTTGTATAAGAATGGTCAATAAAATTTCTTCTAAGAGAATGACATGATTTGCATTGTTCATATTTATTCACTCCCGGATTGAAGATATACATAAGAAAAAAACAGAGTCATCGGTCCAACAACGCAGCAGAAAAAGTGGTGTCCTGATGTCAGCCAAGGCATTGTGAAAGCCATATTTTGTTACAAAATTTAGCAGCCAACTTCATGAAATGCTCATGACATATCTGTTGATACTTCGAAAGAAAGTGAAATGAAATATTGCAGAGAAATACCCATAATAACGGTTTCAATTGTCTGCACTAAATTATCAGGACTCGTCTGATCAGAAATGCAATTTGAAATGACTGTCGTGGGCGTAACCAGTCACGTCCACACGTGTTACGTCCAGACCTGTGGGTTAATTTGCATAATGCATAATGTATGCAAATAGTGTAAAGATGACCTCGGCAAACTAAGGTACTCACTTCCTGCATCAAAATTTCACAAGGCATCAGACAATCATTTATACCATGCTTTAAAAAATAATGATTGAAAAGAAAAATTTTCCGTGTCCTAATATACTGTTATGACCATAACAACATAAAGAAATATGCGTAGATCGTGTCCTGTGCATAGACTGTATAAAAAGATGGACGCAGCACGCGGGTCTAAAAAGTGAGGCCGATGCGGAAATCTCAAAAAATTGCATTATATTTAATGGCCAGCAGATGGCGATGTCGGTGGTTGCAGAAAGAAGTTCACTGCTACTGAAGTCTATGAGAAAATGACCCTACTTTGCCACCTGATGTATTATTTCATTTTTATTCTTTGAAATGCCTTCTTGTGAATAAAACAATATATTCCTTTGTTGATTTAGAGCAACAGGTAACCAGTTACAAAATTTTAACAATGCTTTGCATTGAAGCCAGGTGAACGAAATACAAACATTGAGGACAACAGACATGAAAAACATTGACTGGCCGTAATTGTCCATAAATGTTACTGATAGACTGAGGCCATTTATCATACAAAAGAATTGACTTTGAAATGTATCTGATTTTGAGGAATTCAATATCTGTTTTGTGTCCTCGTTACACCTGCAACGCCTACCACCGTAGTACATTATGGGGTCACTGAAATGAAGTGATCACTCGGTTTATCTTCTTGCTTGCTTCTTTGTGATGCCCATGGATGGGGTTTCACCACTGTAATGAAAAACTTTGGAAAAGGTGTATTAGAATTTTCATCACCATTGTAACACATTTGTACAGTTTAGTATGGAATGACCCATATAACGACAGCAGCGATGTTAGGGATGACGTACCGGGTTGCTAGAGTATGCGCAGCATATGCATTCGCAATATTATATATTAAAATT
Organism: Gymnothorax javanicus; assembly: GCA_029692085.1. Lineage (NCBI taxonomy): Eukaryota > Metazoa > Chordata > Actinopteri > Anguilliformes > Muraenidae > Gymnothorax > Gymnothorax javanicus. Next base: position 67,048,496 of record CM056200.1, read on the forward strand.
AAATTCTAATGAATGGTGTGTGCACCCTGCGAGTCAGCTGGGATGGGCTCTAGTTCCAGGTGTAGAGAAAGAATGGATTTAATGAGCTTTGAGCATGCATACACTAAAAGTAATTTCGCTTGTCAGAATTGGCTATATACTTTGATCAACATCATCTACTATAAAACTTATCTGATCATGAAGCACGGGCTGTGCTCGGTGTGGTTGGGTTATCGTCATGGATCCAGTAAGAATACAGGAGGCTGCAAGCTGACAAGCTCGAAGCGTTTCACTTTCTATGAATACATTTAGCTTTGAACTGTGTGGAAAACAAGATTGAACTGTCATCTTATACAGTAGCAAGTCAACTGTTTCGCTGACATTGTTTGCGATAGTGAATAATTTTATTTCCCTGTTAAATAAAAATAGTTCATCAACATTTTATATCCCTATTAGGTATATAAATTGTTTTTCCAAACTATATTTAAACCGAGTGCTGTTCGCCCGTTCGGTACAGAGCTGATGCATGGGTTTCGCCGTGGACATAGTTAGCTACATTTCCGGAGAACATTGGTCATGAACACGTGTCCTTTATGGCAAGAAGACGGCGTGCTCGTTTGAGTGCTGCGGCACTTGCGACTGTTTTATGGGAAAATAAAGCTGCTTTCACACCTGACGCAAAACATATTTTTCGCACGACAGATTACATTCAAGTCAATGCAAAGATGCGAATACACGCGTTTTGCGTGTATTCGCGTCTTTGCATTGACTTTGAATGTAATCTGTTGTGCGAAAAATTCGTTTCGCGTCCAGTGTGAAAGCAGCTTAAAGCTCCGCAACAGTCCTCGCGGATGCAATAGGCTAGCTACAGCAAAAATGAACGTAAAGTTACATGCTTAAAAATAATGCGAAACCGATGTCCCTCACCCCCAAACTTCGCTATTTGCATATAACTCTGTCATAAATTAAACATTACTCGAACACAATGCTTACATTTGTATGGTAATTTCCCTGCCATAATTCTTCCTTTTGCCAGCAGAGAAAAATGGCAGACGTGAATTTTTTTTACCGAGGGAGAATGAGCAAAGCATTCTGGGCAATTTCAAAGCTGGGCGGGATGTTCGTTGTTGGCTTCGTTTGAGGGAGGATAATCAAGGACTTGAGCAAATGAAAATGCGCCCTTACCTCCGCAAAACTGGATTGGAACGACCCTGCAAGTGGCAGCCATCTTACATCCGGGATTTTTTGGGGATTCCCCCTTCGATTGGGGGGCGAGTGAACATGAAGAAGCAAGCATTTTTTCGGATTGGAACGCAGCCTTACACTTGACTTTCAGCCCCTCCCTTTCAACCAATCAAATCCTAGAATGCGTGAATTGGTTGTCTTGGAGACGTAGCCTCCACAACTGGGTCTAATGTGGCTTATCTGGAAAGATGATAAGAACGAGTTCGCTGAAATATTGGTAGGGACAATCTGGCTTCCCAAAATACGCCCTTGTGAAATTGGTCCCCTCTTTGCCACTATGTCAGCGTCCATTTCTCTGAGAGGGCTTTTCTTTAGATGTTAAAACATTGCCACAAGAATTTGCTACTGCTTCAGCCAGAAAGGGATCATATGATTTTGGGCAGTGATGTTGGCTGATTAGGCCTGATTCCAAGTTTGCTTTCTAGTCGATCCCAACAGTTTCATGACTGTAGGGCAGTCAAACTTTTCCAAACGAGTCATGTATAGGCCTTGCTATAGCCTCAAGATTTTCCTTTTATAGATCTTACAGACCTTGCCTTAACCAAGAAGAACAGGGCCAGACCATGGAATTGTTTGCACATTTGGCCATGAGGTGTAAGTAGCCACTGTCAGGTGTGAAGCAGCTTTTTGCCATTTTGTCTGCTGCAGCTGGAATGCCCTGTCTTCCCTCATTTTTCAGTTGTGACCAGTCAGCCAGACGACCAAAAAAAAGAGCCTGTCCCCACAGTGGCCTCCATGGTGATGGGGGCGCTGTTTTTCCTGCTACTGGCCATTTTAAGAGCTGTGTGGCTCCAGAACAGAGCTCTGAAGAGAGGTAGGTGGTGAGCCCAGAGTAGCTTCATCTGAAAAGTTTAGCAAGATAAAAACATTGGGGAATGATTGAACATAAATTGTGTGCACATTACTTTGAAGGTAAATATATTTTAATTCAGATTTTTACTTTAAAGTTACAACTGACTTGAAATGTAACTGGTGGCTGATCCAGCCATGTTAAGATACGTATATATATACTGAGATATTGCTGGTGAGACGAGGTAATGGCCTGAATAACAAAGGCTGGTTGTAGCTGTTTGGGTGGACCTGTGTGACCAAGAATTTAGATTCTCTCAGATGCTTGCAAGTTCCAGTAAATACCAAAAGTACTGCTGCTCATTAAGCTTCTGGAGCAAATAAAAAAGAGAGAAAGTTTTCTGTACAAGTGCAGAAAAGCCATAGTCTTATTTCACATCAGTTGGCTGTCCACGGCACTGGTAAGTGGAAGCTGTCTCAAGTGCCTACAAACATACTCTGATGGTGTGTGTGACTGTTCCAGTCTTCAGCTTAATCGGTAAACCAGACTGTTTTGAATTGGCATGAAAGCATGCCCTGTTAAGACCCAGTGCCAGTGTGTTTCGATTGACTCTGGTGCATATTATTGACCTTACAGTGGACTTCAGCCCTACCAATGATAGGTTGTAGTCTTGCTAAACGAGGAGGGATAGGATTGAGGGCTTGATTTATCAAGAGCTGTAGCACTTGCAAAATGTGTTAGCACTCATAAAACCAAGAACATGACCAATTAAAGCTGCAAGCAGCATTGGACGGGCCCTCACTCCCCCTGTGCACGTCAGGGTTGGGGTGAGATGTGTTCGGGCGCTGATGAGCATTCACAACCACTGGACAGTGCGAGACTGAGTAGAATGTTATATCTTGAGTTGAGTGCAAAAACCTTAAGTGAAATAGATTTTTCTTTTGTAAGTTGGACGTATGACCCATGTGACCTGGTCAAAGTTTCTTTTGCAGATTTTATAACTGCTGTGTATTGTGGAATCTTCCCCCATTCATGAAAATGGCGGAAGGCAGATGATGTGATTTTGGATTCCAATGTTGATAGCCTGCAGGCCTTCCACATGCAGCTCTCCAACAATGCGTAAGAAGTCACCTGTACATCCTACAGAGCTTACATTTTGAAAGGATGTCCATGGAAAACGGAAAAAACTTTAGTACACTGCAACCTACGGTCAATTCAGAAGTTTGTCACTTAATATTTGTCAAAATATGAAAATTCAGAACATCAATATCTCTACAAATATTCTTTAAAATGGTATCAATCTTGGTGCAGACATTCTCCACATGGAGGATATGAAGTTTTCCAAAGAGCGGTCTAATAGGTCAAACAGTACGTCTACAGGTGTGACCCATGTGACCCTACTGCCACCCAGTGCTCACAATGTGTAGCACCACAAACAAAAAGACACAAAAGGAAAACAAAGGAAAAACAAACGAATGAATGGTTCTTCCACGTACATCCTACACAGCTGAAATTTGGGAGGATGTCCACTGAATACAGACAAAACTTTTGTACACTGCAACCTATGGTCAATTCAGAAGTCCATCACTCTATAGTTTTCAAAATATGAAAATTCATAACATGTAAATATCTCAGCAAGTATTCATTCAAATGGTACCACGCTCGGCAAATACTTTCTGCAAATGGAGCTTATAAAGTATGCCAAAGGACATTTTGATACGTGAAACGGTTTGTCTACAGCAAGAAGATATATACTCAGCGCCATTAAAAAGGCACCGGTGAGGTATGTACTGTATTCGCGGCTAATTGAAGAATCGATTGATTTTCATTGCTTTTCCAGTGAGGCATGAGAAGAAATAAAGAAAAGCGCGTGGTATTGTAATCCTGATGCGCACCACGTGCATGCGCTAAGTACTTCAGTAATAACAAACATTGAGCTGTTCATGATGTGTACAGTGACACTTAACATGTTCTTTTTGGTGTGGTCAATAGCCTACATAAAGCCAACATTAAAGAATGAAATTTGCTACTGCATCAAGAAAATGGAAAATGGACACAGGAGAGAGAAAAAGAGCTTTTGGCATGTTACGGGCAGATCTCAGCCACCGAGAGGTGGTGCGTCATTTGCACTGTCACCGTTCAACAATTAGTCGGCTGTCTATCCGAGAATGGAACACAGGCACTGTCACTGACCGACCCCGCTTAGGGCAGCCACGACTGACGATGGCAGCTCAAGAGCGCCACATCTGGTTACAGCCTGTACGTGACAGATTCCGGACAGCAACCAAAACTGATCATGAGATGAGGGGTCCGAGACGATTGAGGATGAGCGCAAGTACCGTCTTCCATTTACTAGTCTTGTCTCCTTTGTCATATGGCCTCTAATTTTGTCGTTTTTGTTACCCATCGGGCCATATAGGCCCACTGGGTATTGTCGTCGTCTTTGTCTGTCTGTCCGTCTGTCTGTCCACTATCCTTGTAGGCACGATAATTTGAGTACTAATTGCTGTAGGAACCTCAAATTTGCACAAAACATCAGTCTTGAGAAGTTGTCGGACGAGTTCGGAAATGGGTCATGTTGACCTACTTTTGGGGTCACAGGGGTCAGAAACGTCGCTCAAAATGGCTTGTAGGCACAATAGCTTGAGTGCTAATTGTTGTAGGAACCTCAAATTTGCACAAAACATCAGTCTTGAGAAGTTGTCGGACGAGTTCGGAAATGGGTCATGTTGACCTACTTTTGGGGTCACAGGGGTCACAAACGTCCCTCAAAATGGCTTGTAGGCACAATAGCTCGAGTGCTAATTGTTGTAGGAACCTCAAATTTGCACAAAACATCAGTCTTGAGAAGTTGTCGGACGAGTTCGGAAATGGGTCATGTTGACCTACTTTTGGGGTCACAGGGGTCACAAACGTCCCTCAAAATGGCTTGTAGGCACAATAACTACAGTTCTAATGGCTCTAGGGGCATGGAATCTACACAAAACATTAGTCTTGAGATGATTACAGAGTAGTTTGTAAATGTGTCACGTTGACCTAGTTTTGGGGTCACAGGGGTCAATAAGGTCGCTTGGACTGGCTTTTGGCCTCAATAACTTTACTTCTAATTGACCTAGGAAGGCCAAAATCTCACAAAACATGCACCTGGATACAACTTTTGATGTATTGGAAAATGGGTCATGGTGACCTAGTTTTGAGGTCACAGGGGTCAAAACTGTCAATTCGATTGGCTTGTGGGTGCAACAACTTCAGTTCTAATTGATCTAGGAAGTTCAGTTTGGCAGAAAATATACACCTGGACAAGACGTTGAATTAATTTGGAATTAGGTCATCGTGACCTAGTTTTGATGTCACATAGGCCAAAATAGTCTTTTTGACAGGCCTGTGGGTGCAATAACTTCAGTTATGACATGGCCAAAAGTGCCCAGGGACAATACAGAATCATTTTATGAGTGACCTACATTTGTGACGTAGTGACCTACATTAGTTCCCAAAGTGCCAGGAAAGTGCCCAGGAACAATTCTATGAGTGACCTATATCTGTGACCTAGTGACCTACATAGCCAATATTGCGGTTTCAGCAGTCAAAGTGCCTTTCTATAGTATTATCTATTTACTTAATAAAGCCCGATGAGTCCTCAGTGCTTGCACGGTATTTTTTCAAATGATGTGGTCATCTTGTTCAAACATTTTTGATTTCCCTGATCTACCGAGCCTTAGACAACCAATTTTATACTTTCAGTGGGCTACAAAATTACTGGCACCCCTGAATAGCAATGCACAAAAATACTTTTAAAAATTCTAAAAAAATATATTTATATAGAAACTATAAATGCCAACGTGAGGAATACTGAATGATATTAATGTTTCAATGGAACCAAACTTTAATAAAAAATCAATTCCCTCCAAATCAAGGCATCAGAATTTATGGCACCCTTAAAGATCATTGTAAATAATATCTACCAAAATTATACCAGGTGTTAAATTCCAGTTATTTAAGTTTTATCTAAGTGTTAAGGAACAGTATCGAGCCATGACATCACTTCCTATTTCACAAGGCTATAAAAATTGAGGTAACAAATATTCAATATCCCTGTGTCCTCCAACACCATGTAGAAAACGAAACAACCGTCTGTTCAAAAGAGGCAGATGGTCATAGACCTTCATAAGTCTGCTAATGGCAACATAAAGACTCACAAACGATTGAATATTCCACTGACCACTGTCAGGGCAATTATTAAAGGGGACCTCGGATGCTATATTTCCAAGGTTATATTTTGATCTTCGACTCCCCTAGAGTACTCCTGATCATTCAAAGCCCAAACAGGGTCCTTATTTAGCTCATACTGCCATCCGCAAAAAACCCCATTTGTAGTCCATTGTTGTCTCTGCCTGAAACGCCTCATTGGGGTGGCTCTTCCGCTATGGCCCCCACTCTCCGTGTGCCCACTTTCTTCTGACTGGCCAGCTCTGTGGAGGGCGGAGTTGGGCGGGACGAGGCTGCAGAACGCAGTTTTCCGGGTCTGGCTCGCCAGAGTGAAACGCGAGACACGTCTGCAATCTGATAAGGAAGCGGCGGGAAAATTCCGCAATCTAACCTGATACTTGAATATAGATCTAATGAAATGAACTTGTTCTAACAAACGCAGTGGCGAAAGTGGAAGATGCAGTGCGAAAATCTGGCAGCTCAAGCTCAAATTTGCTATCAGCTACAGTTTGCTCCAGCGACAGTGGTGAGTTACAGCGGTTTTTTTAGTTTATAGCTAGGATGCAGGGAAAGCTAGAATCCACCCCATATAGACACATTTGTAGAACGGGTCGACATGCCCAAGTGTAGACCGGAGACCGTAGAAATCCGGTGGGTCTGAGTTTAGAGGGAAACATGGACAGTGAGGAGCAGCTAAAAGTGGACCAAGAGCTTATGGACTGCTTCGGTGTGTATTAGGACCTGCTGGTTTGTGTGCATCGCTTTGGTGTGTTGTTAGCGCGGAGAAACGAACAGCTTCAGCTGGTATATGACGGAGGGGCGAAAAGTCCAAGCTAAACGGCCTTTTTCGAAATTGCCCGTGGTAATGGTTTACTCATTGTTTCGGAATGACCAGCTTTTCCTCGCGGAAAATGGGCGCATTATGGATAGCGTGCGAGAGCTAGATAGAGCTCCGGTTATGTCATGACCATAATACAGGTTTTACAGACCGTAAGTTCCGTCTGCGCGAACCGTTGCTTATGTGGAGCTAGTGAATCGATCACTTTTACAGGAAAGAATTTAATATTCAATCGATGGCAATGCAAAGAAATCGTTCGTTATACCGGACACGTTATAGCCTGTGCGCTTCCCTATTGCTTTCACCGGTAGCATCAGAGAGCTTGCCCAGACATTGGAGATGTATCAGGCTGACCCCGGTCATGGATAAGTAAAGCGATCGTTTCATAAGCACCCAAAAACGCACCCCAAGCTCTGCAAAATCTACGTCTGGTCTAACTGCAGCCCAACTCGGCAGACACATACAGCACCTCTCCGTTTAGCTTCAACTGTAGTGGCTACAATCAGGCAACGTTATGATGAAACTGTCACATTGATGCTTACCGAAGTAACACAAGCATACCGATCATAATTGCTGCATATAAGTTCACCAGAAGCATTTTTAATGTGCAGAGCACGCGAACTAACATGCAGTAGCTGATAAGCGGTCATGACTTTGAATGTAATCTGTCGCGCGAAAAATTCGTTTGGTGTCTGATGTGAAAGCAGCTTTATGGATAGTACGCGACAGCTAGAGAGAGCTCGGTTATGTTATGAACATAATACAGGTTTTGCAGACCGTAAGTTCCGTTAGTGCGGACAAGTTGCTTATGTGGAGCTAGCGAATTGATCACTTCTACAGGAAAGAATTACCTATTTAATCTCCGCCTTTTTCGGCTGTTTATTAGCCAGAACAATTTCTAAAGGGGGATGAAATTATGTCAAGGTAGGGCAGAGAAATCATTTGTAAACCGGTAGAGCTTCTGCGTTTCGCATTGCTTTCATGGTAGCACCAGAGAGCTTGCTCAGACATTTGTGAAGTATCCGGCTGATCCCGGTCATGGATAAGTGAAGCGATCACTAACTGTAGTGGCTACAATCGGGCAACGTTATGATGAAACTGCCACATTGATGCTTACCGAAGTAACACAAGCATACCGATCAGAATTACTGCATATAAGTTAACCAGGGGCATTTTTAATTAGCACGGCACACAAACTAACATGCAGTAACTGGTAACCGAGCGGTCATAACCGCAGAGACAAACCCTTGCAATACAGGTTTTACAGACAGCAAGTTCTGTTACTGTGAACAGTTGTACTAAGCATCGAAATTACAAAAATTATTAAAAGTTAGCTTCAAATGAGGTTTATGTTCACACACCTTCTGTAGAATTTCCCCTGATATCACTCTTGCATATTTAGGACACAAACATTAGCAACAGTAACTTGGCTACGTTAGCCGCTGTGCTACAGCCACAATCAACTGGCTATCATGTCATGTTGGCGAATGCAGTAAAAGCAACTTACAGCTTCTGTGTCTGTGAGTCACGGACAGTCACGACCAATACAGGCTTAATCTTCAGATATTTCACAAAGCCTGCGTTTGAGGCCAGTTGTTAGTGCTAACTATCACTAGCGGTCCTGCAAGCCACCCGTAACACGTTAGCTTCACTTACATTATTTGCTGTTATATAGATACTTACAGCTTGTGGCTCCGAGCGCTTGATCGATGCAGCTGCTTCAGGTTTGAGAAGCGGCTGAAACGCTTATCCTGTGTCGAATTATCCTTTATTGACAAAGCTGTCTTTGGTGAAATGCTGAGCACAAACAGCTTAACGCGTTCCCTTTGGCCGTGGCTGTTTGCTGCCAGCAAACAAAAAAAGCTACCCACTGATTTCTGGTGGCATCGTCTTTTCGAAGAGAAATATTTGTTTTTCTTTGCGTCCAAAAGTAAAGGACAAGTAGCTTTGGCACAGATACTAACAAAATTGCACCTCAAATGATCTGCGGTTCTTCTTTTGTATTTCCAAAAGTGTCGACGCTACTAAGGCATAGTATGATCTGCCGTTGTTAGTGCCTGCTAGAATAGTTTCCGGTGTGGGCAGGTCCAGTGCAGTGGTTGGCTCTGGCTAGGTCTGTACTAATTGGACGGCACAACCTGACGTCAGGTTTTGCCCAGATCTCGTGAAGATCTCGGGAGGAGCTGTTCAGAGAGGAAATCATGCTCACGAAATCACGTTCTTGGATTACGGCAAAACCCCTGTATCTTATGTTTAGAAACTTTTCAGAGGTTGAGCATGGACAACCAACATTATAACATTACTAATATGTATTAAAAGAAGGATCAGCATAATAGGTCCCCTTTAAAAAATTCCAAAGATATGCAACATTTGAAAACCTCAACGGTAGAGGACGCAACTGAATTCCCCCAGGAAACTGAGGAGGATGGTGAGAGAAAAAACAAAAATCCCCAAGAATCATTGCAAAAGAATTGCAGGCCTTGGTGGCATCTTTATGTTCTGCTGACTGCTCCTCAACAGTACCAAGATTGTTTGCAACTCCTGGGCCTACATCACCTGAATGTTCACTGCCTACGAAACCTGAAGTTTGGTCATTTTTTCGGGTTATGAAAGCAAAGCAAGTCATCTCTGAAACATCAGTAGCAGAGTGAATAGAATATTTGATGATGTATGGTTCAACTACTTCAAAACAATAGGCTGCGCATGTACCTGGAAGAGTCTTGATTTCCTGCCCATGTGGGCTCCAAGTTTCATCTAATTGCAGTCTCTTTTTCTCAACTGCCTCCTGATCGGCATAGAGGACATTCAGTTTCTGATAGGTTTGCAAATTCAGAAGGTGCAGGTACATCCAAACATTCAGCCCTAACGTTTTCGGAGACCCGATGCTTTTCAGTGCCCCTATTTCATCAGTGCAACCTTTTCCATGTGAGGCGGCTGAAAAATCCCATCTAGATGGGACACCCATAAGAGTTAAAGAGCACAGTGGGCTTCGTTTGTGGTTTCATCGTATCTACACCAAATTTGTGACTTATGGGACAAAACAATCAAGTCATGCAGAAGAAAAGGCAGCAGAGCAATTGGAACATCTTGCTGCTCCATGCATATCCTGACCACACTAGAAGACAGCAAAGACAAAAGCTCCTTCAAAAATGCACTAATTAACTTATGCAGAAAAGAAACCATATGAAACGTGACTTATGGGACATTTGCACCAATCATGTTTGAGGTCACATTAGGACAGTTTTGACATTTAGCAGCCTTGTTTTAGAGTGCAACTGGTGCAAGTGCAGGGGGGTCATGAAAAGATGAAACCATGAAGGAAATGCCCTGAGGCTTTCTGTCTCTGGTAGGGATTGTTCAAAAACAAGGATATTCATAGTCTTTTAATTATGAAAATATTGAAACTTCAAAGTGGTGTTATTTTTCAGTCGAGTACGATATTCCTTAAATACTCTTTGGTTTTGATAGAAGAGGTAATATATACTTCACAGCATAAATGGCATAACTGTGAATGTTTTTTTGAAATTTTCTTGAAAAATGGAACTTTTCCATGGAATTGACCTAAAAGCAATTTTCACCGAAACAAGTGACAACTCACAAGATGGTGCAGTTATGAAGTGTGAATTTTTTCAGAATTTAATGACATTGTGACAGGCCGTGTGCCCATTTGAATGTATTTAGGTGGCGCTAGAGAGTACATTGTAGCACTTTTGTGGAGATTTTTTTCATTTAAAATTTTTTTTTATCCCACACTGAAATAACTGCCTAATTTGGTTAGTTTTTGAGCATGTTTAAGGGGTCACATTTAGGTTGGAAATGGCGTACGCATAGAAAAAGTCAGTCAACGTGATTGGGGACTCCAACTTTGATGCCTCATAAAATCCAAACCGTTTGAGTAATTACGAAGTTATACAGAGGTTTTTATCAGCAATGTGTCCTTAGTCATCTATTAGCATTTGGAGCCAATATGATGAACGCCCTTAAAGGAGTTCGCGTTTGTTCGAGGGCCAATTTAGGCCAAATTTAGGTCCAAATTGTAATTTTGATTTGCAAATTGCGAACTTCCTGTTAGATTTAGGTGAGGGGTGTCAATGGATAATTTTTAGGTCTTGATGAGTTAAACAATGTAGTTTTGGTTTAACCTCTCTATGACTTTCCTATGGGTCGTGGTGGCCGTCTTAGTGCCGCTTTAATGTTTCTGGGTAGCGGTAGAGAGCCATTTTGGCACTTTGGGGGATAATTTTTACGTTTTATAATTTTTTTTGCCAGACATGAGGTGCGTGCCAAATTTGGTGAGTTTTTGAGCATGTTTAGAGGGTCAAATTTAAGCCCAAAGAGGTGTAAGAAGAAAGAATAATGATCAGAAGCAGTATAAGAACAATAGGGTCCTGCGCACAGGCCTTGCAGGCCTAGGGGCTTGGACCCTAATGATTGGTCTCAGTACATGTTTTGCTCCAATCATTGGTTGTGTTATTTGTGTGGTGTTGGCTAATAGGACAGATGTGCTTAGAGGAGAGTAAGGTCCTTTGAATCAATGAATTAGGGAAATTAAATATATTTGCTCTGTCATCTGTCATGCCTCTGTTTGAAGCAATGTTAGTCACTGAAACGGTGAATGTGTTGCAGATGGGGGATATAAAGCTAAAGTTTGGTCACCTGTAGGCTTTTGCAAAAAAAAAAAAAAACAAATAAATAAATTTGCACTATACACTACTGTAAAGGATGTGATGGACTTTCTGTGGTCAAGGTACCTTCCGGGAACTCGTTGCGCCATTTACGTCATCCCCTCATGCAGTGGAGCGTTGGCGATCGATTGCCGGGTCAAGCACAAGCAAAAGCAAAGAGAAGAAGAATGTGAAAAATACTCCATTGTAAAGAGCCCTGTGGCTCAGGAATTCTGTCTCTGCCCTCACAGCTCTGTCTGAGCGAAAGAGTACCCCCTTGAATGAGGCCATCTATGAGGAGCTCAGGCTGGTGAGAAGGGATACCTACAGCGTCCTCCGGTGGGGTGAGCGAATATATAATGCATATATCTTGTCAAACAACGAAAGACAAATAGTGGACGCCATCTCGATTTTATTTTCTGTTTGTGTTATCATTAGTATCATGATTAGTGTTTGGTATTCAATGTATTGATTTTGAGTACTATTGGCACTGGTTTGGACCTTTGATATTTTTTATTATTTTTATTATTATTTGTCACAACCCGTGTGTTTGTTTAATTGGTTCTTCCCGTGTTCCAGCTGTCTTTTCAGTTGTTCCTGTTTACTGATTGATTATCTCGTTATGCCCTTCGTGTGATCAGCTGTATTGGTCACTGGTTGTGCCTCAGTTAGAGCTGGATTGTCTGAGGCCTAAAGGGTTACTCTAATGGATTACTCTAAATTCTTGTCCTACTCCCTGGTGTCTCTTCCAGGGAGCAAAGTTATTTGTGCAGAAATTATTAGGTACAGCAGATTCTCCAAGCCTTCTTCCATTTGTCCTTATCCTTCTCATTATAAACATGCCCTTGTGGCTCATCATCGTTTGTGCAACTGGCTTCCCCTCTGCCCAGTTTGGAACAATTATTACAAAACCCGATTCCAATTAAGTTGGGACTTTGTGTAAAACATGAATAAAAACAGAATACAATGATGTGCAAATCTCATAAACCCATATTTTATTCACAATGGAACATAGACAACATATCAGAAGTTGAAAGTGAGACATTTTACCATTTCCTGAAAAATATTACCTCATTTTGAATTTGATGGCAGCAAAAGGTCTCAAAAAAGTTGGGACAGGGCTGTGTTTACCATTGTGTAACATCCCCTCTTCTTTCAACAACGGTCTGTAAACGTCTGGGAAATGAGGAGACAAGTTGCTGGAGTTTTGGGAGAGGAATGTTGTCCCACTGTTGTCAGATGTAGGATTCTAGCTGCTCAACAGTTCTGGGAAAAGTCTGGACTGCAGGACGGCCATTTCAGCATCCAGACTCTTCTATTGTGAAGCCATGCTGTTGTGATGGGTGCAGTATATGGTTTAGCATTGTCAAGTGAAATATGCAAGACCTTCCTTAAGAGAGGGTGTCTGGATGAGAAAATATGTTGTCGTAAAACCTCTATAAACTTTTCAGCATTGATAATGCCTATCGAGATCTATAAGCTGCCCAAGTCATAGGCACAAATGCAGCCCCATACCATCAGAGATGCAGGCTTTTGAACTGTGCACTGATAACAAGCTGGATGGTCCCTCTCCTCTTTAGTCCGCATGACGTCCATGGTTTCCAAAAAAGAATATAAAATTTTTGATTGATCCTATCACAGAACAGTGCTCTATATTGCCTCAGTCCGTTTCAAAAGAGCTTTTGCCCAGAGAAGACGGAGGCATTTCTGAATCGTGCTCATATGGCTTCTTCTTTACATGATACAGCTTAAACTTGCATTTGTGAACTGCACGGTGAACTGTGGTCACACACAGTGATTTCTGGAAGTGTTCCTGAGTCCATGCAGTTAATTCCAGTGCAGAATTATGCCTGTTTTTAATGCAGCGCTGCCTGAGGGCCCAAAGATCACGAGCATCCAATATTGTCCTTCAGAATTGTCCCTTGTGCAGAGAGATTTCTCCAGATTTTCTGAATCTTTTGATGATAATATACTGATAATGTACTGTAGATGGTGGGACATTGAAAGTCTTCGCAATTTTACATTGAGGAACATTTTTCTGAAATTGTTCCACAATCTTTAGACGCAGTTTTTCACAGATTGGTGAACTTCTGCCCTCTTTTACTTCTGAGAGACTCTGCCTTTCTAAAATGCTCTTTCTATACCCAGTCATGTTACTGACCTGTTGCCAATTAATCAATGTAGTTGCAAAATGCTTCTCCAGCTGTTTTAATTAGTACCACTTACTTTTCCAGCGTTTTCTTGCCCTTGTCCCAATTTTTTTGAGACGTGTTGCTGCCATTAAATTCAAAACGAGCTAATAGTTTTCATGAAATGGTAAAATGTCCCACTTTTAACGTCTGATATGTTGTCTATGCTCTACTGTGAATAAAATGTGGGTTTATGAGATTTGAAAATCATTGTATTCTGTTTTTATTCACATTTTACATAACGTCTCAACTTCATTGGAACTGGGGTTTGTATTAATAGGATTTTCCATTGTCTAAATGTGCACTGCTTCTTTAACATTTTATGTTGACAGTCATGCACATAAAACATTATATATTTTTGGGGTCATGTGGCTTAATGGTTGCAATGTTTGATTGGGATTGGAAAGACCTGTAGTTTTTTTTTTGCCAGTGTAGCCAAAATAAGATCACCGCTGCTGTTAAATGCGTGCTAATTATAATCATCTGTGAGTCACTTGATTAAACTTTTACCGAAGTGTCACCAAAGTCATCGTGTCACCCAAGGAAATCTAAAACACCGCATGTAAGACTCCCTTAGATCTTGGGTGATGTGGGCAAGTCTGGACACACCCTCTCTCTACTGTTCACAGGAAGTAGCTTGTCTGAAGACCTGCCTTCTGGCTACGATGATGTGGCGGATGCTGACGAACTTTCCCTCAAAGGTAAGAGGGGAAGAGGTGACGGGTCGCATTGGAGTGCATTCCAGTTGCTTATCTCTATGTTCTGCTTCTATTTCCTACTTCCCTTTCCTTGGAATAAGTTCTGCTCATCAGGGGGAAGAGAGGAAAAGAACCAGAGAATTAAGTGAAGATGGGAAAATTGAATGAATGTGGATCAGGGAAATGTCCTTGTTGGGATTTCAATCAAACGTCAGGTCTGAGTGATGTCAGTCACAGCTAAGGAAGATGTTTGGCTGATGGGGAGAACTGGATCCACAGGTTGATCAGTGTTGTGTCACACATTCTGAAAAACTACTTTTCAAGAGGATGTACGCATCCCTCCATGCCCCAGTTATCTTTAGAAAATGCCTGACCCTTGTTTTCTCATGGCATATTTGATGGACTAGAATGTCCCGAATGATGGCTGACCTCCATCAATTTCTGGGTATGGTAAGGAGATATGGAGGTGAAAAATGAGTGATTGGAATGAGTGTTCTCAGGAGTATTTCCTTTCCTTTAAGGCACTGTTATAGAGCTGTTCTAACCGGTATGCAACACGGAACATGATATCACAGTCCGCTCAGGCTGAAGACTGCTACTGTTCTACCCTTTATGTAGAGTCAGATGATAAAAGAAAAGAGAAGAGAAGACTTGGGCTGGATTTAGATTTGAGGGTTAGATTTAATGACCCCAGTGGCATAAAATGGACACTGTAAAAACGCATAAACTGTTTTAGTCGCTCTATGTAAGACCTTCAGCAAAATGCATATAATGTGGTATTTTAGATTTTCAGTCCATTTAAAGCATGTGTGCATGAAACTGCAGTAACAGGAAAAAGCAAATGGGCTGCTTCTTCAGCTGCTCAGCCATGATAACCTTCAGAGCTCTTAGATTATAGGCTCTTACACACATCTTCCAGTAGGTGGGGCTGTACTCCAGTGTGTATTTGTCTGTGATATTTCTGGGTCTGTTTGCAACTGGTGTGATGTATTGAAGTGAGTGTTTCAATCTTACACATATCAAGATTAAAATATCAGGTCATTTAGGCTGTGGAATATGTTCCCACTGCATTAGTCTGTGTACACACGGCAAAACTCGAGCCTATGATGAACTAAGGTACAACTCAATTTCTGAAAAAGTTGGGACACTTGTGTAAAATGTGAATTAAAAGCAAACACAATGATTTGCAAATTAATTTAACCCTAAATTTAATTGAAAATAGTACAAGGACAACGTAACATATGTTAAAATTGAGAAATGTAATTGTTTGAAAAATATCTGCTCATTTTGAATTTGATACTAGCAGCATGTTTAAAAAAAGTTAGGACAGGAGCAACAAAGGACTAGAAAAGGTGTATGATTTATAAAAAAAATATATAGATACACCTGGTGGAACATCTCTCAGCTAATTAGGTTAATTGGCAAAAGGTCAGAGCCGTGATTGAGTATAAAAGATCTTTCAAAAGAAAGATGGCGAGGGCTTCACCACTCCATGAAAGACTACTTGGGCTCATAGTTCCACAAATTAAGAATAATATTTCTCAACAGACAATTACAAAGAATTTGGGGGATTTCTTCTTCTATGGTACACAATATGGTGCACAAAAGTAATGCACTTCTCAAACTCTAGACAGAAGTCAATAAGCAGTGAGGATATTATTACTGCTGGAGGAAAGAAGTTAGAAGTTGTCTCCAGTTTTAAATATCTCAGTATTTGGCTTGATGACTGCCTGTCTTTTAAACCCCAGGTTGAAAATCTGGTTAAAAAATTGAGATTGAAGTTGGGGTTTTATTACCCCAACCTCCTGTCCTGTTTCTCTTTTGAGGCAAGAAAGAAACTGGTTTCTGCTACTTTTTTAATCAGCTATTGATTTTGGTGACCTTTTATACATGCATGCACCTACAAATTGTTTACAAAAGTTAGATAGTGTTTATCACAGTGCATTGAGATTTGTGACAAATTGTAAAGCCCTTACCATTGCACTCTTTACGCCAGGGCTGGTTGGCCATCTTTGACCATGCGTCAGCTCAGTCATTGGTATTTGTTTATTTATAAAGCTATTTTGGGTTAACTCCCTTCTTATATTTGTTCTTTGATTGCTTTGAAATCTGACTGTTGATATAATTTGAGATCAAAAGATGTGATTTTATTGTCTGTCCCAAGAACACGAACCCATTTGGGAATGAAAGCTCTTAAGTGCGCTGCTCCCCTCACCTGGAATAATCTTCAAAAAGATTTGAAACTAAGAGAATTAGTTTCTTTGTCTGATTTTAAATTTCCTTTTAGTACAATGGTGAATAAATCAGTTGGTACTTGGTTATGCCCATAGTTATTTAATGTAAGTCCACAGTTAAATGAATATCTTTTTACGACCATTGGTGCTTGAAGTTGTCTACATCTTAGTGTGTACATTGTATGTTTTCTTGTTATTGTCTTGTTGTCTGTAATACCTTATGCTGCCATTATGGCCAGGTCTCCCCTGAGAAAGAGATTATTGATCTCAATGGGACTACCTGGTAAAATATGGGTTAAATAAAAATAAATAAAAAATATCATCAAAAGAATCCGAATATCTGGAGAATTTTCTATATGCTAGGGACAAGGCCAAAAAGCAATACTGAATGGCTGTGATCTTCAGGACCTCCAGTGGCACTGCTTTAAAAACACACCATTCTTTAGTGAAAATGACAGCATGAACTCGGGAACAATTCTGAAAACCATTGTCAATGAAAAGGGTTTGTCGCTTCATCCATAAATGATGATTTAAAGTTAAAACTTTGCATCTGTGCATCTGTGAAAGCACTATTAATGGTGAACGATGTGTACAGGTTTTGGTGGTACATTTACTGCCATCCAGATGCCTTTTATAAGGGAAGGCCTTGCTCATTTCTGCCACCAGCAACACCATGCCAAACACCATACTCTGCTCGTATAACAACATCATGGCTCCGCTGTAAAAGAGTCTGGGTGCCAAGGTGGTCTGCCTGCAGTCCAGACCTCTCACCCATTGACAATATTTGGCGCATTATGAAATGAATGACAATGACAAAGGAGGCTGCAAAGTATTAAGCAGCTGAAATCCTAGATGAAGCAAGAATGGGAAAACATTTTACTTTCAAAACTACAGCAATTGGTCTGCTTAGTTCCCAAAGGCTTACAGAGTGTTGACTGAAGAAGATATGATGTAACACAGTGGTAAACATGCCCCTGTGCCAACTTTTTTGAAATGTGTTGCTGGCATCAAATTTAAAATGTGCCCATATTTTCTAAAAACTATAAAATATCTCAGTTTCAACATCTGATATATCGTCTTTGCAGTATTTTCAAATAAATATAAAGTTCCAATGATTTGAAAGTCGTTGCATAGTGTTTTTTTTTGTAAACTTTACATAGCATCCCAACTTTTTTGTAAATGGGGTTACACTTTTTTACCATCCAAATAATTTTTAACAATTAGCAGCTCAAATCGCTGAGTTCGGATTTTAAGCCTTAAGCCTTACGTTATCACCAGTCTGTCTGCATTCAGTGGACCTGCAAACAGACGAAACACCAGAGAACTATGATGATGTCATCACTCCGGATAAGCCTGCAAAGAGCATGGCAGGTGTGTTTTGATTGGTTGTTGGTATGATGCAGCAATTTCTCCTCAATATCACTGTTAGTTGTTTGTATTTAGCTGTGAGTAGAGATGTGGAAGGTAAGTCATGTCTTGTCCTTTTAAGAAGTAGACCACTTGTGCATCACTGAAATGATTCCTTTGCACAGAACAATTCTTGTGGTTATATGTTTTGTGGGCAAATCTTGGGCATGGTTGAGCCTTTCAAATTTGTTCCACCAATAATGAGTGACACCAGTATTATTAAATCCACTAATCATTCTGTGCAGTAAAGGCGGTGTTCCCATTTTAACCAGCACTGTTGCTGCCCCTCTTTGTCTGTTTAAGGGGAGCTGGTGGAGGGAGATGCACCAGAGTATTATGATGATGTCATCCAGGAGGGCCCAGGTGAGCTTTACTCTATAGATAAATGTGAAATGAAACACAATCCATGAGTGAATCTCCCATCTCTTGCTCATGAGATTTTTGTGAGTCTTGCTGCAGTTGTGTAATTTGTGGTTTTGGAATGAAGCATGAAATGTCAGGAAATTCACTGACTTCTGCTCATGTGGTTTTTGCAGTGACAAATGCTCAGCTGTAAGTTAGGGAAGCTCATAAAAAAATCCCTGAACATAGATGACAAGTTTTGACCTGTTTTCCCTGTGTAAAAAAGCTTTCTGATTATCAGAGCGATCACCTGACAGATAAACACACAGCCTCTGTCTGCATGCAAAATAAGGGCGATTAAAAAATAAATGCAAGTAAAAAAAAGTTCTATCTATGAGGTAGCCTGTGCTTTACAAAGGAAGAACCAGGTGACAACTAGTTTTAGGCGGACGTTGTTGGTCAGCTATATCGGGGAAATGTGAAAATCTCATGCTACTAGAATTATGCAGCGGATAAGAAAATCTTTGTTTATTCAGACAAAGGCATCGTCTCAGAAGACTGAGATCATGAACTGATGAAAAACGGCAGTCACACACTTGTAGCTACAATGCCATAATTAATTTATTTAATTACAAATGGTTTCAACATAAGTCTTCTTCTGGATATCGAATCATCCCTCAATGCCCTGAGGATGACTTTGGTTGAGAGGAAGTCATTTTATGAATTAACTAGACAGTCCAGTCACCCATGACCGCATGGGTGTAGCCACCAAAAGCCCGCTTCTCCAGTCTGTACTGCGTCCACAAGGAAATCTCTGTTTCAGCGCAAACTTGCGCAATATTTGGCCAAAACTGTTGCCATGGCAACTGAAATAGATAAGTGCCATGAGTGTATAACACATGTCCATAACAAATATGAAAGTAATCGGTCAAAAATTACAGCTTGTATAGCGTCTACAAGGAAGTGTCTGTTTCAGCACAAATCTGCGCATTATTCAAGCAATACTGTCGCCATGGTGACCAAAATCGATAGGTGTCATAAGTGAAGTATAACACATGTCCTTACCAAATATGAAAGTTATCTGTGAAAAGTTGCAGCCTGTACTGCGTCCACAAGGAAATCTCTGTTTTAGCATAAATTTGCGCATTACTCAGCCAAAACTGTGTCCATGGCAACCTAAATCGATAGGTGCCATAAGTTAAGTATAACACATATCCATACCAAATATGAAAGTAATCAGTCTAAAATTGCAGCCTGTACAGTTCCACAAAGAAGTGTCCATGGACGCGGTGGCAGCGGAGACGACAAGCATGAATCCATAGTGGCCGCCCAACTTCGTCCAGGGGCTACAACTATCACATTGTGGCTTCTATTATGTGACTGCCCGTCTTCACATCTTATCAGCAACCATGCAATAATTACTCAGTTGCAAAGAATAAGCGGGAGAATGACCAAACAGTTTGTTTTTCGCTGGCATCATTGTTCTTTGCATCAAAAAGCTATCAAGCATTTTCCTATCCACGTTAATTATGACATAAAACATCAACAAAGGTGAACATTCCAGGGGTCAAATAAAATTCCTGCCGTGTGTTACTTCCAGCCATGAGCTCCGGCAGCTGATTTCCCCAATTAGTGCAACTTTTGGGCTGAAAGGTTGCTTCAATTATTTGATCCAAAATACTGGGAAGGACTTTTACTTTCTGGAGCTGGATTGTCTACCTCTGAACATCAATATGTTTTGCAAAGATTCTGAATTCCTGTAGCCCATAAAACGGCGCATAAGAATTATGCTTATAAGTGGTGCCAGTTTGCGCCATTGTTCTTTCTTTGATTTGTTTAGGAAGATGTTTCCCATTTTAAATGTTTTTGTTTTAACTCTGAAAACATTTTGAATAGTTTAAGTGCCAGCTTAAAATAAATTACACTGCTGAAAAAAATGCTGCAACGGGAGAGGGAATTCAGAGTAAGTTTTGGATTAATTATTTCTCCCCCCTGAAAGGAGGGGGGACATATTGTTTTTGTCCGGTTTCCCGTGCGTGTGCGCATCCGCGTCCGCATCAGCATTCTCACCATTTCCGGACCATAACTCCGAAATCCTTTGATATATTTCCATAAAAATGTGCACAAATTTGCATCAAGTCATACAGATGTGCCTTTTGCTAGTTTTAGGTTATTAACTTTTCTAGGTTTCTAGGTCTGTGAATATCAATGATGGGCGGCTGCGCTGGGGTGGGAGGAGACATTTGTTTGTTTTAAGGCAAAAAAAAAAAAAATCTCTTGTTAATTAATTGTGTTCTTACCATTATCATCCTAACAATATCATGTATTTTGCATTTTCATTGTCATTGTAGCTTATTTGTGATCCCTTTGTCATTTCTTAAAGGAGCTGTGTCACCAGCTGGGCGTGCGCAATTCGGTCACAAAAGCTTATTCTTGCATGGATAAAGGAAAACTATCACTATCCGCAATTGGAAGGGGATGAAAACTAATCCTAGCATAAGAGAAAAGAAAAAAACGCATCAACGCATCTGGATGGGCAAATAAATGCTCACCACTTAGCAAAACTGAAAAAAAGACCAGCCTCTATGCGAGCCATGTGCAAGCCACTCCAGGCACTGAAATGCAAACAACTGAGTTCTAGAATTAAAAATGAATGTAATTTATCCAAATGCAATCTTCCTCATGGTGTTACTGTTGCTGATGTGTGTGACGCAATCCGCAGGTTAAAACCATACAAGGCAGATGGTGTTGAAGATGTAACATCTGATATTCTGATAAATGCAGGGCCTGAGCTGCATATTCATCTTAGTCTGTTGTTTGATGCCATGATTAAACATGGTGTCTGTCCTAGCAATACTCTTATATTTACTCTTGTACCTGTTCCTAAAAATAAAAAGAAATCTCTTAATGATAGCAATAGTTATAGAGCTATTGCTCTGAGCAGTATTATTTTTAAGGTTATTGGCAATATCATCTTGGAGAAGTATAAACATATTTTGATGTCTAGCGACAAGCAGTTTGGTTTCAAAGCAAAACATTCCACAACACAATGTACATATGTTCTTAATGAGGTGGTAGAGTATTATCGTAGTAGAAGTACCCCTGTGTTAGTTGCACTTTTGGACGCCTCAAAGGCGTTTGATCATGTGCATTATGTTAAACTATTTCGTTTGTTAACTAAGCGTGGTCTATGTCCAACTATTGTACACTTCCTCTCTTACATGTATATTAAGCAGTGTCTTCGGGTAAGCTGGAATGGTACGTTTAGTGATATATTTATCTCCACAAATGGTGTAAAACAGGGAGCAATATTATCTCCCACTTTGTTCTGTATTTACTTTGATGAGCTCTACAGCGGCTCAGCGAATGTGGATATGGTTGTCACATAGGTAATTTGTACTTAGTTATGCAGATGATGTCTGTTTATTAGCTCCTAGTAGGAGTTCCATGAAAGCCTTACTACATGTGTGTGAAGCTTTTGGTGATGAATATAATGTCTTATTTAATATTCAGAAAAGTTTACTGTAACATGTTTAAACATATCAAACCCCTCAATTTGAATGGACAACAACTTGAGGTCAAGATAGAATCTGTACATTTAGGTGATCATATTGGTAGATATTGTGACTAGTCTGCTGTTGATGCGGCATGTAATGATTTATTTTGGAGAACAAACTCTATCATGTCAAACTTTTCATTTTGTAGCTCCGATGTCCGGGCAGAATTATTTCATTCATATTGTTCCAGCTATTATGGTTGCCCTTGGTGGCGAATAAACTCCAATGTCATGGATAAGTTCTCTGTAACGTGGCGGCAATGTGTCCGCAAAGTGTGGAATGTATCTTCATGCACACACTGTAGTATTGTGAAACATCTGTGTGGTGGATATGGTATTAATATGGATATATATTGCATATTTTTAGGTTTTTACAAAGCCTTATGTGACAGTGCAAACCCATATATTCGTCTTTGTGTTCTACTTTCCGATACATCTCAATCTAATGTTGGCAATAATGTCAGGTTTCTCTGCTCAAGGTTGAACCTTATGGTGTCTACTGATTTACAGTCTATAAGTAAACAGACGTTTTGTAAAACAGAAAATTGTGATGCTCAGTGTGTTAACATGGGTAATGTTGTTAAAGAACTCTGTTTAGCAAGAGATGGTGTGTTGGATGTAGCTCTTTCAGTATTTGAAATAAGTGAATTAATACAGAATACTTGTATGTCATAGTTTGAATATCATACAACTAGTCATGTGCTATCATTTGGACACCATTGTAAGTGTCAGGTTTTATGTGTTTTTTTTTTTATTTGTTTTTTAATATTGTACACTGCATTGAGTATGAAATAAATGATATATAATTTAGGGCCTATATGCACAAGAACTGAAAAAGTGAGCTTTTCACTATATTCCCCATTTAAGCTGAGCAGTTGCCACAAGGTTTCTATGAGTTTGACTGTTATTGTGTGAATTATTACTTTTTGAAGTTAAAAACATTTCAGATTTTGATGTCATTAATTCAGGTAAAAAGTTTCTGTTTCCAGTCTGTTTGATTTGGACTGCCTGTTTCCATGACTGTTCAGTTTAGAGACCCTCCTTATGTGGTTTATTGCAGGCGATCATGTGACTGACACAGAAAATTATGATGATGCTGTTACTGTGGACTGGATTCAGATGGGTGAGTTTCTATAAGATAATCCTGCTCTATGAAACATATACCCATCATCGTTTAGAGTGTAATCTAAAACGTATCAGTTCACCCTATTTTAGTCCATAGATGGGCTATGGAAAGCATCTTCAGTAGTGTTTTCTCAGCAAATTTGAAAATATGTTTGCTTTCCTTCTGTCCTGTTAACTTTTCTGAAAATAAACAGTTAAATGTAGCACACAGAAACATACTAAAATAAATTTAAATTACAGTGTTTCTGTCAATAGAGCACTACAAGTTTGGAGCTGGTATTCAGTAAAAATGGGCCTTTTCCCGACTCTGTGTCTGTTTGTCTTCTCACTTGTCCCCGTAGGAGGAAAAGGTCTGACCACCGAAAACCCTCCAACTTTTAGTGGGAGGGACTATGATGATGTTGGGGAGGGGCTCCCTGAAAGAGGAGGAGAATACTGAGATTGACAGGTCCTTTGATGGAAGTTTCCACAAATAAGTTTACAAAGCAGAGCATACCAGGACCCATTTACCCTGTTTAACAGAGGCTATTAAAATATTCTCCTTGTGACGTCACATTGCAGTGTGATGTCCAAATCAAGCCCTTTTTTTTTTTGTTTTTTGTTTTTTTAAAATATATCCAAGATAATTAACAAGTTAACTGAACAATTAGTGCTTTTACTGGCCACTCAGCCTTGACACCTGACCTCCAGGTAAAGGGTGGGTGGAAAACCAGCAATATTCAGCCCTCGAGGACTGTGAGTTCATGATCCCTGCTATATAACTGTGGTCACTGTGGTTCCTAATCTACCATCCTGCATGTTTTTTCCCCAGTTGAAATTGGTTAACTAGCAATTCAGCTGAACTTAATTACAGTAGGTCTCTTAGCTTGTTCATTTATCGTGACAGTGGAAGTGCTGGTATTTGCATTAAAGTAATTCTGCTACATTTGCTGGATGATCATGTCATGACAGTGCAGACTATTCCCAGTAATTGCAGCCCACTTAAGTATGAAAGGAATGGAATATATTCTTTTCAGGGGAAAAAATGAAGACAATAAGTTTCAGCCTGTGTGACAATGTACTGAACAATTTGTGTGCATTTCCTGCAATCAAGTTTAATTTTGTCGCTGCTCTGTTCATTGTGTGGGTAAAAGCCATCCATTCTGGCTCTCAGATTGATGCATTGAAGTGCTATTAACTCAACTGCACTCATGCAGCTTCCCAAGGATCATATTTTGTTCTATGCAACCAATGAGTTTTATTGTCCTTCCCTCTGAGCAGAGTATGAAAAAAATAATGTCTGCATCTAAAATTTTAAAACTATTTTAGTTCTGCTCGCTTTCATGACAACTCAAGCTTTTTCAATACAATATTTTCCTGTGAACATTTAAAAATCTTGCTGAGCTGTTGGGTTAGCTCACTCGGTTAAGGTGCCGCATTTGCGGAGCAGTAGTGACTACTACGCCGCAGGTTCGATCCCCGGTCGTACCAACCTGCAGTGGTCGGCAGCTTTTTCAGAGCAGTGCACCATTGGCTAAAGCGCTGTAGGGATGCAAATTGGGAAGGGACTGCTGGGAAGGGAAATTAAAAATGATTGCCTTGTTCGTTGCTCAAGCACCTCCTGTTGGCCAGCCGGGCACTCATCAGTGAGATTCTAAGCTTGCTCATTTTCGGGTATCCTCCGCCCTCATTCTGTACTTGCGATAGTTTCGACCAATGAGTGTAAAGATGCAGGGGCTGACAGGCGCGTGCTTCGGAGGAGAGCCGCGAACTGTCTCTCTCCTGAGCTGGCAACAAGGGGTTGCATACGAGCAAATCTTGTACATAGTTTTTGTATTGGGCATTCCAGATTCGGGTGGGATTGGAGATGCAAAATTATTATTAAAAAAAAAAAAATCTTGCTAATCATAAAATTTTGTCTTTTTTTGTTGTCTTTTAATATTTTTATAAGAAATTTGAAAATTTGGATTATTTTGGATTCCACGTCTTTTTTTCTGGTAACATTTTATTTTAAATAAAGCTTGTATTGTTTTGCAAAAACATTAAGACTGAACATAAAACAAATTTTTAAACAATGCCAATATTTTGAAAAGTACAAAAATGTATTTTTGGAATAAAGCTCAAAAACTTTTTTTTGATTGAACATTGTTCATTTATATATTTCTTTGTCAGTTAATGTACTTATTACTTAAACAGTTTCAGCGGTAGATACCGTTTCATATTTATTACTCTGAAATTTGGTTATAGTAACAGATCAATGGAGCTTACCGGCTCACTCCGACCAACTCCGCCCCCCTTAGTCACTGTTGCTATGCCCCACATGCAGTGCAGCTCAGTTCCACATTGACAACAACACAGCAGAATGCGTCCAACTTGTCCGGCAAAGTTGTCCAGCGAGGCCTTAACTATTTCACGGAATGATATATCCATGACATCAAAATTGTCAACGGAATGGGTGGAAATACAAGAGTAATCGCAAAGTGCTGGCGATTGATGTAGAAAAGCCAAACGCCAAATAAACTGCACACTGAGATCAAACCAAGCAAAGTGCTGCAATGTACGGCAGGTTTAAAGCAGGGTAAGTAGTTTTCATACTACTCCTCCTTGAGACTGTTTTCAGTTCGGCCAAGTGTTGAGAAGGGGGTTTTCTTTACCAGCAAAAAGAATTCTTCTGTCATCCCCCATAGTTGTTATCCCTGATATTCTGTATCTCTTGGTGTTCCTCAGCTAATTTCTTTTTAAGAGTGCACTAATAGTAAATTGATGGTTTGGCTGTCTAGATTTCATAATGAGAGATAACAGCAACAGATTCCAAATACAAATGCTGCATTTGAAATCAGCGTTTGACCTTATAAATAATGAGGGAATAACAGACACCTGGCCAAAGAATTGTAGCCCAGCTAATTTTGCAATTACTTTTGGCCCCTGAAAAAATTGAAGAGGGGGAAAATAAAGTCCTTTAATTCCAACTCTATGGACCTAATTTGATGTAAATGCCCTGAAATTAAAGCTGGAAGTCTGCACTTTGAACGAATATACATTATTTAATTGCATCTTCTATACGCTGTGGTAGACAGCTAAAATAACAATAATTTCATGTCCAAATATTTATGTACCCGATTGTAAGTACACTGATAAAGCTCCTGTAAGTTTTTCAGAGTGTTTAAGGTCAGTAAATTTCCACATTTCCCTCTGTGTATCTGACAGCTGCTTCATTACACAACCCTGCTCATCAGCAAATGCATAAACACAACCGATGAGGGCAAAAAAGGGTCAGAGCTGTGGTCATGGGTTTAAATCCGGCGTGGGGCCTTTCTCTGTTGAGCTTGCATGTTCTTCATGTGTTCATGTGGGTTTCCTCCCACAGTCCAAAGACATGCACATCAGGCTAACTGGAGACACTAAATTTCCTGTCGGTATGAGGATGAGAATGAATGGTGTGGGCGTCCTGTGATGTATTGGCGAGCTGTCCAGGGTGGGTCCTTGCCTTTCGCCCATAGTCAACTGGGATAAGCTCCAACTCCCCCTGAGACTCGAGTGAGGAAGAAGCAGGTGTAGACGATGGATTTATTCATTTATTTACAACGTATTTACTTTTTTGAGAATCACATTTTGTTGAAATTGGTAGATGGTGCCTTGAATCTCAAGAAACAAGAATTTGCTGTTTCATGGAAATTTGTATAAAACACCAAAATTTTGTAGCTTTGTTATTTATGAAAATAAAGAATGTAAATGGTTGTCTAAGCCAGCATTACTGATTTGTAATTTGTTTGATTCTATGAGGTTTTGTTGTGCCAGAATCCAAATATCTCAGTACAAAATGGATTTCATTGCAATAAAGGCTACTGAGGGCTCTGGTCTGGAACTTAAATGTGTTGCTGGCCACACACATTCCTTTTTTTGTCTGAAGGACCCTCTTCATCCATGCTGTTCTGCTCTTCTCAAGCAAAATTGATTAGCATATTCAGGTGGGCCCTATTTGTCCGCTGAACAAGTGAATTTTGTCACAAGAACTGTGTCTCAGAAATTGTCTCCACTCCCTTGTTCAGTTACGTGTGTGGCTATTAGGGTTATTGTTTTCATCTGCTGCTTTTGTGTCTTGTCTACCTCCCCCTTCCAGGTGAAATCATTTGTTCCCTCTATTGGCTTGTTGTTTAAATGGGGATTTTGTTTCAGTGGTCATTGCTGGATTTTCAGGGACTGTCCTGCCAAGCAACCACTCATTTAGTCATATGAAGCTTAGCGAAAGTTCAGTCAGGAAGACTCTCTCTCTCGCGTACATCAACTTTGTTTATTTTATTCACGCATGTTCACTCGTAAATCTCTGCAGGCAATGTCTGGGGCTGTCAACTGAGCTGTCAGCTGGTGCAGCAGCTGATTTCTTCTATCCAACTGGGGCACACCTCAGTCGCATCGCTAGCCAATCGTTCTGCTGCTGTCTTTTTAAAAAATGTCATTCTCTCTACCCTAGTTCACCCATGCTGCTGTTTGCTGAGATTAGCTCCGCTCTTTAAATCGACGCTCGCCTCCATTTCTCGCATACGCACTGGCTGCATCATCCAGTCCACGCTTCGGCCGCCCCGACCCTACACGTGTTTATCTCCGGCGCCAGCTCCCCGGCTTTCTGCTTCAGCGCAAGCCCCTTTTACCTCAGGCTGATCGCTCCATGCCATGCCGCATGGCTGCAGTAATTCATGCAAATGGAGCCCCAACCATGTATTGAATGGTGTACATGTTCATACTTTCATAGTCCATTATTCCAGTGTGAAAATCCTTTTCTTTTATTGATCTTAAGTAATGTACTGTTTCTGAGATCCTGAATTTTGGGTTTTCATTGGCTGTCGGTTGTGATCATCGGAGTTGGAAGAGGTGGACACTTGAAATGGTTGGTCTACGTGTTGTGAATAAGTATAGTATGAGTTTCGCTTTTGGGTCGAGTTACTGGGATTAATCGTTTTTTTTTTTTTTTTTGATGATGTTCTGGTTTGCTGAGATGCTCCGGTATAGCACCAGAATATAACATGCATGGAGGCTGACTGGTCAAGTTTCAAAATAACACTGACACATTCGGCTAAAAAGTAGCCTGCGCAGATTTACCCATGTTCAGTTTATTACGAATTGGGCCAATCATAGTATTAATAATAATTAAAAAAAAAAAAAAAAAGCTCATCGTTGTAACTCGTAAATTGCAGGCCTGGTGTTCATTCAGTGCGCTGTCAGTTTAAAATGACAAGGCTTATTTCGTCGGATTCCGTGGATTTCCTCTTTCATTTGACGTATCGTTGGTATACATGGCACAGATCCAGTGGAAATGCTTGCGACAGAGCTCTGATATTATGTTTATCCTTTGTTTTGCTAGATGCTTATGTACTTGATTGGTGCTTGGATTGTGTTCAGTTTAGGAAACTGCCATAATGAGTTTTATCAGAATTCATCCCTTGAGCATATGCCGAACGAAGTTGTTGCTATTAGGAAACGTGCTGCATTTATTATGCATATGAATTGCCCTTTGTCTGGGGGCGCGTGGTCATAAGAGGTTGCTATTGTTTTGTACACATCTTTTCAACTGATTCGTGTTTTTCCCCAAAGTCACGCGTCCAATTCCCATCTACTGCGTTCGGCCTCCTCTGTGCCTAAACTGCATGACGTTATATCCCTGAGTGAGGGCCGCCGCCCGATTTGAAATTCTGGCCAAGACTATCGACTCATTGGATTGGCATGAAGTTTTTCTATAGTCTGCTTTGTTCCTCCAATTCTCTTCAGTTTTTTACAGATGCTGCCCTTCTGTCGGGTTCAGTGATTATTTTCAAGGTCAGTGGTTTGCATGTAAATGGGCTCGGTCTTTGCCTAAGCTCTAATTCTCAGCACTGCACGAAATTTAACCATTGCCGTAGCCTGCTGCATTTGGAGCATGTTCTGGCATCGCAAACGTATCGCAGTTCTGTGCGTCAGTGAAGCCGCAGTAAACATCATTGTCAAAGTCAGGGCGCCACAGTGGTTAGTATGGCTGCCTTTCAGCAAGAAGGTCTTGGGTTTGAATCTGGCCTGAGGCCTTTTCAAGTGGAGTTTACTTGTTCTCCCCGTGTTTGCGTGGGTTTTCTCTGGGTACTCCAGTCCCCCCTCTAGATTCAGCTTCCCCTTCTGCCTTATTTAGATTTCGCTAGGTTCTACATGAGTAAGGGCCTCGCTTTCTCTGCTCTAAAACGGCATGATTTTACGGGAGGATGTTTTGTGTTTCTCTGCTTTTGCCACTAAAACCTGTTTCAGTCAGTACCGTCTGCATATCTATTGCAATTATTTGTATATTTATAGGTGTGTGCGCCCTGCGATGGATTGGCGAGCTGTTCAGGGTGGGTTCCTGCCTTCGCCCGTAGTCAGCTGGGATAGGCTCCAGTTCCCCCGCAACCCTAGTGAGGAATAAGCGGGTATAGACAATGAATGAATGAATGTATATTTATAACTGTAATATATATATGTCTGTCTGTCTGCTTGCATAATTCAACAACTGCTGATCGGATCATCTGGATTTTTACATGTCATGGGTGTCTACCGTTTCTAGGTCCTCCTCTGAGATGATCTGGATCCGGATCCAGATCGGGATTTGGGAACCGTTTTCTGAATTTTTCTCCATACATCTATTTGCCAGCCCGTATTACTCAAAAAAAAAAATTTACTAATCGGTTTAACTTGAAAGTTTTACTCATTGTCACCACTGCTAATGCCTTAAGGGGTGAGGGTCTGCAGTCTTTGATTGTCTTGTTCGTCATTGGTTGATGTTTGTCACTTTAAACTCCACTATATAAGAGGTCTAATAGCCGGGTTCAGTTTGTGCAAGATGTTCTGACCCATCTTTTCCAAGCCTATTTCTAATAGCCCCCAAGCAATACCTGGATCATTCATTCAGAATAAGTGCCGCTCTTCAGCGGCTATGCAAGGTATATGTACGGCCTCTCTAACAACTAGGCCGCTGGTCATCTTCAGCATACGCATCCCACATTTGCCCCCAAGCATCTGCAATCATCAAAGCCCAAAGATCCCCGAAGCCCTTTACAGTACAGGGTAAGCTTGCAAATAACTTGTGATCGGTGGTTGGCTCTTATCTGTATTTCCGCTGTCACTTGCTAATTGCATACAGGGCTTTGCAGCCCCTAGCCATTGCTGGCTATCATCACGCCAAAAATAAATAAACAAATTTTTTTTTTTTCTTGCCAGGACACGCAAATTCCTTGTCACACTTTAACGTCCAGGTTTTCAGGAGCCTTGGCCTAAAAGCAGCTCATCACCGGTTGCAGGCCCCTTTCTAGGTTCAGCCTTCCCTGCAGCCTTATTTGGATTCCGCTAGGTTCTGCGTAAGAAAGGGTTTCGCCCTCTCTGCTCTAAAACTGCATGATTTTTCTGGAGAATGTTTGTTTGTGTTTCTCTGTTTTGCCACTAAATCCTGTTTTAGTCAGTGCTGTCTGCAAAATTATTTGTCATTGTGTTGATGTTCGTGACTTCAAGCTCCACTACATAAGTGGTCTGGTAGCTGGTGTTCAGTTTGGTGCTAGATGTTCCGACCCATCTTTTCCAAGCCTATTTTCCAATCCTTCCATTAAACTGCTGCTCAAAGTTGCCAAGGTTCATCCACCAAAATTGGATAATGGACTCCCCATCACTCTCTCCATCTCGCATAGGTTGCTAGTAGTCCCGAGACAAGGCTGCTTTTCACCTTACATAGACTCTCTTTTGGATTGTTCTTTTCTTAAAGCTTTTTACGGGTTTTTAAGGAGCGGTGAATTTACCACTTCGTCGAGCTCATTTGATCCATTGAAAGATGTCACTTACTCCATTTGACCTTTTCTCCGGACTTCTCTAGTCTTCATCTGAAACATTCTAAAGCTGGCGGTGCTTGTTGTGTTATTGCTCGCTCAGGTTCTCAAATTTGTCCTTTTAGATCCATGTGCAAATATTTAAAGATTAGGCCTCTGTCTGAAGCCGACTCTCCCCTCTTTCTCACCCCAGACGGTAAACCCATCCCAATCCCAACCCAATCCTGGTTTAGCTCCATTTAAATCAGACCCTACTGAGATGCTATTTAGCCCCTAAGCATTATTCAGGTCATTCCTTCAGAATGGGTGCCGCTACTTCGGCGACTACACAAGGAATATCTAGAGCCTCTCTCCAACAACTGGGCCGCTGGTCGTCATCGGCATATGCATCCTATGTGCGCCCTGAAGCATCAGCAATCATTGAAGCCCAAAGATCCCCTAAGCCTTAACAATTCATGGTAAGCTTGCAAATAACTGGTGGTTGGCATTTCGGCTTTTTTGTCATACGCTAATTGCATGTGGGGCTTGCAGCCCCATAGCCAATGCTGGCTATTGTGTTTTCGCAAGCAGGGCTTTGCAGCCCTCAAGCCATTGCTGGCAACAACATCCAAAAAAAAAAAAAAAAAAAAAAAAATGCAGCATATTAGCCATTGCTGGCTAAAGTCAAAAAAAAAAAACGCAGGGCTTTGCAGCCCTTAGCATTGCTGTCTTATGTCTGGATTTGTTGTTTAGACCTCATTCGTTTTCTGTCACGCTCATCAAGTTTTCTTCTCTCAGCAGCCCGCGCTCCTCCGTCTGTTATGTTGTTCCTGCTTGGTGAGTATTCCTTCCTTTCCTTTGGGGATTCATCAGGCTGTGCTTCCGGGGGCTTCCGCCCCTCAATTTGGGAGATTTCCTGTTGCTGGTCCGAGCAGCGCTCCTGCTCTACGAGTCTTCCCGAAGAGTCCAAGCACCAAAGACTTGTTTGATTCTAAGCATGTTACTCCTTTATGCTCAAAGCATAATAAATATTTTCTGATTTCACTCGAGTCTCTCCTGATTGAAATGAAGCTTAGCGAAAGTTCAGTCAGGAAGACTCTCTCTCTCGTGCATGTCAACTTTGTTTATTTTATTCACGCATGTTCACTCGTAAATCTCCGCAGTCAGTGTCCGGGGCTGTCAATTGAGCTTTCAGCTGGTGTAGCAGCTGATCTCTTCTATCCAACCGGGGCACACCTCAGTCGTGTCGCTAGCCAATCGTTCTGCTGCTGTCTTTTTAAAAATTTCATTCTCTCTACCCTAGTTCACCCATGCTGCCGTTCGCTGACCCTCCTCATCCCCAACACCACCTTACTCATCGGACCTCCCGTACTGCCGCTCCAGCTCCACCAGCCTTCAGCCACCACCGCCACTAGTGTCTGGACTCTTTGGGGGATTTCCTGCTGCTCTGAGCAGTGCTCCTGCTCATCGAGTCTTGCCGAAGAGTCCAAGCGCCAAAGACTTGTTTGATTCTAAGCATGTTACCCCTTTATGCTCAAAGCATAATAAATATTTTCTGATTTCACTTGAGTCTCTCCTGATTGAACTAGATTGTGTAACGAGGCAAATAAAGTATAAAAAGACTTGAATAATTTGCAGTAGTAACGTAATGGAGGGTTTGTGTCAGAGCAGTTCCAGCCACAAAGAAATAGTTACAAAGTGTAAGTGATTCCAAGTTGTGTTATTCTCGCGCCACAGCGTGAGATTTGTCTCACTGCGCCGTGACTGCAATGTCATCGGCAACAATGTCATCGGCAAAATTCTTGTGAATCCATCCAACGCATTTCAATGCAAGGATATGGCAGAGCAGAGTGAGATTTTTTCAGATATGCCAGACTGTTCATCAGTCATAGATGCTTTTATTTCTAATTAAAGATTTAGATCATAATTATATAGATATAGGCTTGCATAACAGCCAGTGCGTCATGATTGTCATTCAGGTATGTAATGTCTTGAATAATCCTAGCATACATCATATTATGTCTGTTGGCTGTGTTGCTATGGATTACAAATCAGATAAATAATAACCCTTGCCACTATTGTGCAACACAGCTGCATGCATTGGCATCAATTTGGGTTTAATATTGGTACAAAATGACGGTAATACTTGATGACGCCATCGTGAGCTGAGTGAACATGTTTCAGTCCAGTGTTCTCCCATACCTTTCAATAAACTCACTTTTATGAACTGTATTTGAGGAATTATTTATGTGTAAATCGCCATGGATGTAAGAACCTGCTAATTCAGGTTAAATATAAACATTTCTCCTGTTTATGTTCATTTGCATTTTCTATTATTAATCAGAATTGAGGGTTGTACTGAACATCAACCAACTACAATGCGAGGTCCAAACTGTTGTATAGCCATCTCATTATAAAATCAAAATTCCCAAACATTAGTGTGGGTGGGAGCTTGTATTTAAAGGGAAAGTTCACCCAAAAATGAAAATTCACTCATCATATACCCACCCCAATTTAATTTCTTTTGTCCTCAAAAAAAGTTTTGGAGTTTCAAGGAAAAACAGCATGTAAGAGAAATCCAAATGAATGGAATTCAATGGTGGCCATTCTTTCAAGCTTAAAGGTAACAAATGTGTTCTTTTTTTAATATAATTTAATAGATATGACCAAAACAAACAGGAAGAAATAAATGTTTTCTCCAAGCACGCTTGCGATCCCCCGAATATTGAATGTGAAAATAGTTTTTGCGACCCCAAAAACTCCTTGCTCCATTTGAAATACCTCATTAGTATTCATGAGTATGCAAAAATGATGTCACACGAAAGCGGGTGGACGCAGAAATGAAGAGAAGTTGGCCAACACCAAAATGCTGCGGCCAAAGAGATATCTGACTGATTGGCCCGTAAGAGTGCTAGAAAAGGCCAGGAAAAAGATCGATTGAAGACCAGGATAAAAATAAAAGGCCAAAGTGATCGCTGGCAAACTTTTAAAGCCAGGTTTGGAGATATTTTCGATGAAGATGCTGGATACTGGGAGTTTTTTTGCTTCCTTTGCTGCAGTGGGGAATAGGCTGGGCACTGCCCTTTCATTATTTAATCTCTGACTGTAAAGCATCTTTGTGATAGTCTGTGAAAAGCGCTATACAAATAAATTGAATTTTGAATTTTTTTTTTTTTTTTTTTGGATACGTAAGTAAACTTGACGCCTGGTTCAAAATGCCAGATTTCCCTGTTTCCTAGCACTTTCAGATCGTTAATGTACTTGAAATCGTACCATATTTGTAACTAGACATATTTGTAGTAATGAATTTCTAATGCATAAACGTAATTTATTTACTAGCAGTCAAATCTGATGACTGATCTGAGATGACATGCAAATTGCTCATGCATATTAAGTAGTAGGCACATCGAAATGGCCGCTGTCCAGCGGCCACAATGGCTGATCTTAACGGTCGAGTGAACGGTCGAGTGATTGCTTTCCTTCGGAATTTATCCTTGTTAGGGGTCGAAGACGACATTAAAACTTACACACAAATCTTTTTATCGGAACAGCCTGGTAAATTATGCAAAAAAAAAAAAAGTTGAGGATAAGGAACAAATTGGTCACCTTTAAAAAAGCAACGACTTCCACGATCGTCAAAAATGGCTATAAGCATATGCATAAATATATATGACATCTATAAAATACATACCTCTGTCCCTGGTAGTGACGTGGTCGGCACAGCAGTACACTTCAATAGACGTTTTCCTGTTTTTCTTCCCGGAACGTTTGGACGGCAATCCTCCGGTGAAAAATGTTCACTACAAACCTGGAGAAATCTGAGGGATTCAACGGAGACGTTGAGATCCAGTCAAACAGAGATTAGCCACAGCCATAGTTTGTATTGGTCATGTATTGGTAGTCTGAGGAAAGTCACCGATTTTGCACGCTTCTCTTGGTTGAAGCATCCAGGAAAAGCACACTTGAACCATCGTTTTATGAATCGGCACGATTCAAAGAAGCTAAACCGTTTGGTAACAGATAAAAACCCCAAAGTGTTATTATCAGTGCAACAAAGGCATTTGTTGATTGCTGTACCTCCAGCAGACTTATCTATGTTGTGTGCGGCGATAGTTCACTGCTTGCATGTAAACACAAGTTCGAGGCTACCTCAAGTTTTCTAGGTCCTCTTCTTCTTCATATTTTGAGTCCTTCAATTAACGGAACTTCACTTTTCCCTATGAAAAAAAGCATAGCTCCTGGCTCAGTGGCTACGTTGGACATTTAGCGGAAAAACATAGTGAAAATGACGTCTTTTCGAGTCAAATCATAATGTCGGGGCTTACAGACACTAAGTTAATGTCACATGAGCAGTATGGAGGCATTTTATGTTTTTTTAAAGTTGCTTTTTTAAGCTTGAAAGAATGGCTACCATTGAATTCCATTCATTTGGATTTCTCTTCAATGCTGTTTTTCCTTGAAACTCCAAAATAAATTAACCGACCCTTCAATTAGCCTTGGGGTGAGTATATGATGAGTGAATTTTCATTTTTGGGTGAACTTTCCCTTTAAGGCACGCTTTCGCGTGTGCGCACCATAGCACACCTAAAAAAAAATTGAGGCGAGGGAAAAAAATGCGCACCTCACAAAAACAAAGCTTGAAAAAAACGCGCGCCTCGTGGAGACTAGACTGGTTCCGTCTCCGCTGGTAGACATTCGTAATGACACAGAACAGTAGCGTCAGCAGTTTAGTAGAGGCAAAGATGGGAACAATTCTTTGTGGAGACTGGGAAAATTAAAGCGAGAGATACCCGTTTTGTGATTGGGCAACCCATACCAACTTAAGTGATCATTTTTGAACCTATCGCCTATGTTTCATACCAACTTAAGTGACCCTTTTTGAACCAATCGCCTATGTTTCATGTTTGCCTTCGGACCGGCTGTAGATGGTGACCATAGCTGCGGGACATGCCATTAGGGAAGAAACTTTTGCAAAATGGGACATTTGAAAAGAATTATGTCCCTAGAGTGAAGAATGTAAACGGCAAGCCCAAAGAGACAGAAGTAAGTGAACGTTCGACGTTGGGTTGATAGACTTTAGTGAGAAAATGCGAGGTGAATCACGGCTTTCGAGAATGCTTGTCTTCTGCAGACGTGCATAAATTAACAATTCTCTTTCTCAGAAATGCTGTGGACTCGCGTAGTGTTACTTGGCTGAAGCATCAGTGGGTACTATGGATGAGGTTTAGGCAGTAACGTTTGTTTTGGTTTCCAAATTTGGTCAGGTTGCGCTACGGAGTCCATGTGTATGGTTTGTGAATGTAGTCAACTAGCAACTACCATTTCTGATAGTGATTCATTGATTCTTTTGAGTCATGTTAGGTTAAGCAGCTATTGAGGTAAGCCCCTGTAATGCAACTGAGAATTTCATAATGCTGATGATTTTGTTTTCATTTTATTCCTTCTTTAATTTTAGATAAAAACGTTCTAATAAAAAATTTAAATTTTTTTTAGGTAAATCTGCAGTTTGTTTCTTTATTCTCAGGATAGACTTCTGTTTGGCCCATGCAATTGCATTAGGAGGTTTGAGCTTATATTGGAGAATAGGTTCAGAATGCTTCTCAAAATCTCAGCATGTTTTGTGGAAAAGATAAACTATGTTTAAACTTGTTATGCATCAGCATGGGTCCTGTATCTCAGAATAAATCTCTCTTGGAGTAACATGTCCATCATGGCAAGGAAGCTGCTTGTGAAAAATGTGGTGGACATCCAATATTTTCATTCATCCGGTTGCCCCAGCCTTGGAACGAGCTGCGAAGGCCGCAAAAAAAGCTCGCCTTGAATTCTTAGGCGAGCTTCTAGCCACTCGCCTGGGAATTTTAAAAGATATTTACTGGTATTGCAACCCCAGATTCTATCAGTGCGTTCAATTTGTCAACTCGTGTAACACGAGTAGCGCACTTTGGTAACAGAAAGCCAAGAGTCTCGCTCTGGAGTTGAACACAAGCAACGCGAGTATACTCCCGCTTTTTCCTGGAGTAGAAGGGTTCCAACATGGCGGCGACTGGACAAGAACGGTGAGGTTGCACATTAGTGACACCGCTACGAAGGTCGCCTTCCGTAATATGTTGGCTTAATTTTTCATGCTTGCAGGCTATGATTGTTATACCTATTTTTAAGACAGTTTTCAAGTTGAAGTGTTGTCTGCTGTGAGATAAATGATAATTGAGCAATAATGTTACAAGAATATGCGAAAGTTGAATTCCTTCTAATGAATAAACTCAACTGAATTTTATTACAGCACGACAAACATTTAGAAAAAATATCAGAAATTGAATTGCTTGCTTTTGACAAAATTGGTTTAGTCTGTTGCACGATCAATTACTAAATCTGTTAAAAATTCATAAACATTAGGCTAAAAATACAGCTAGTTTGTGGCATTCCTGCAGCGGATTGTATATTCACAGCCAGAAGGACCTACCTTTTTCACCGCTAGCTAATGAACCACACAATGATTATAAAAAGGTCATTTTTGCATGTTAGTAAATTAGTTTTTAGAGTAGCATTTAGCTAGCTAGTTTGTGACATCAACAGCCAAGCCATACACATTAATTAAGCTTACACTCTGGATTTAGTTTGAATATTAATAGAAATGGGAAATGCTTACGTACCTAGCTAGCTACACATCCTCCTTGAAATCAATGTTTAGGATGTAACCTAAAATGTATCAGTCCACCCTATTTTATTCCATAAATTGGCTTAGGGAAGCATTTTCAGTGGTGCCTTCTTGGGCAAATTTGAAAATATGCGTGCTTTCCTTTTTTCCTGCTAACTTTACTGAAAATTGACAATTAAATGTAGCATACAAAAACATACTACAAGTTTAAATTACAGTTTTACTTTCAGTAGAGTGCTATGAGGTTGAAGCTGGTATTTGCCAAAAATAACCCTTTTCCTTACTCTGTGTTTGTCTTCTCACTTCCCCGTAGAAAGGAAAGCTCTGACTACCAAAAATCCTCCAACTTCTGGTGGAAGGGATCATGATGATGTGGGGGAGGGGCTCCCTGAGAAAGGAGGAGAATACTGAGATTGACATTGAAGGACGTGTCCTCAAATAAATTTAGGAAGCAGAGCATGCAATAACCCGTTTACCCTAGTTAACAGTGGCTATTAAAATATTCCCCTTTTGATGTCATGTATTGGGGATCGCCAAATCTGAACCTCAAATCTAGCCCTGGTTTTCTCTTATCTCAGGTAATTAACAAGTTAACTGAACAATTAGTGTTTCTTACTGGCCATACTCCCTTAACACCTGACCTCCAGGTAAAAGGAGGATGGAAACCAGCAGTGCTTGGCCGTCAAGGACTGTGAGTCCATGATCCCTGTTGTATAGCTGTGGTCACTAAGACCTTCCCTGATCTACCATCCTGTATGTTTATTCTCCAACCCAAATAGGGCATTCCTGATTACATTCATTCAAAGCTCAATGAGATATCCTAACTGATGTGTGAGGTGTGCTTTACTTGGTTTGGAGAGAAAATCGTCAGGACAGTAGATAGGAACAGGGTTGGGGATCACATCACGAGGAGAATATTTTGATGCATTCGAAGCAGACCCCAGAAGACATGGAATTGAACAATTAGCAATTCAGCTGAACTAACTTACAGTAGGTTCCTTAGTTAGTTCATTTATCATGTCATTGGTAGTGTTGGTATTTGCATTAATTAATGAAGTTAACCTGCTACATAAACCAGACTAGATGATGATGTAATAACAGTGCAGACTAGACCAGGGCTGCGTACGAATAATGAAAAAATCATGTCCGATTGCACAACTCCTAACCACTTTTATTTAACCTCGATTGAAAATGTCATGAGGTCAAGAAAAGGCGTAAAGGGGAATTCATAACGGCTTAGGAAGAGAACCACGCTAATAAGAGAATCCGAATGCGCTTATACTGGGCAACGTGATCAAGCGTTTCTTTCCCGTCATGTTTATTTTCTTGATTGGCCGGTTGGATGCTCATCGCTCTAAATACTGCTGCTGCGCGGTTTTGTGGGGCGGTGTTATCTCCTTTCTTTTTTTAAAGGATGGTTTGGTGTGTGCAATCCTAAAGATGATAAGTTAGGAAGCATCAAAGCACCTTTCCTTTACATTTAGAAAATTCTGGCACACTTATCATGGCTGCCACGTGAATACTTCCGAGTCATTTTCTAGGCATTAGGAACTTTCCTGAGCATAAAAGACTATTCGTACGCAGCCCATTATTGCAGCCCGCTTAAGTATGAAATGAATGGAATATATATTTTTACAGAGCAACAGTGAAAACAATGATCTTTAATCTGTGCGACAATGTACTTTACAATTTGTGTGCATTTCCTGCAAACCATTTTAATTGTGTTGCTCCTCTGTTCATTGTGTTGGTCAGAGCCATTCATTATGACTCTCAGATTGGTGTATTTTTGTGTTATTAGCCTGACAGTACTCAACCAGCATCCCAAACATGACTTTTTTTAATAAAACTAATGAGTTCATTAGTCCCTCCTTCTGAGCTGAGGATGAACAAGGTAATACGTCTGCATCGCTAATTTCAAAAACTATTTGATTTCATTCTACTTTTCATATCTACTGGTTATATAATGCTTTCATGACAATTCAAACTATTTCAATAAAACAACATTTTTCTGTGTACATTTAAAAATCTTGCTGATAATAAAATAGTAATAATAATACAATTATTTTTGTCTGTTTAACTATGGTCTTATAAGAATTTTTTTTTACCACTTTTCTTTACTCTGCCTTCATAAGAAATTGGATTCCACAGTGGCATATGTTCCACACATTAAAAATGCCTAAAGTGCTCAGTGCAATAGACATCCAAAAAATGAAAAAAAAAAAAAAAGTTGGACCACTCTTGTTCTAAGGGGCTCAATTGTTTCTGTTTTCATTCTTAAGCAATATTTTAAAAAATGTATATTAATTTTATTTTTTGGAATGAAGCTGAAAAAAAATTCTTTTTGATTGGACAATGTTCCTTCATTGTATTTTTTGAGTTTCTTAATGTATTCATTGCTTTTCTTCAACGTTTGCAGGGATAGATGCAGTTTCATATTTATGAAATATGGCTAAAGAAACAGATTAACGTATGTACTCTTTTACGACAACGTATTCTCCTCTGCCTTTATTCCTTGGCACTCTGTCCGGATCCCTCCCAGCTTGTTTTTTTTTTTTTTTTTTAACATCTTTGCATAAATCCCGCTCTTTCCAGAAGACCAGAATAATCTCTATCTCTAATGCGGAAAATCATGGGTAATAATCCCCACCCCAGCACGATTGAAGCTCAGCAGAAGGTGGCATTGAAGTCCCAGGATCCTACATGTTTTTCTTTATATGGATGCAAGGACCCTCAAATTTACTAAACCCAGTGTATGGAGACCGTTTTTGGTTTATCTGCAAATTTGTGGAAGTGAGCAACAACAGACAATTGCGAAAATACGCACAGCCGACCGACCTCCGGTGTGACCTCATCTGTCACTTACTTACTCATCATTGGACATCCGTAAACGCAGAAACGTCAGCAAAAAATATGTGGTGCATTGTGACTGTTGACAGAGGACACTCAGTGGTAATTTAAATCATGGCTGCTGTCCCCAGTTCTTGTTTGTTCGTGGGTTTTGCCTTCAGTTTTAACTTAGCAAGGTAATTCATACCCCATGGATTCAAGTAAGGCAACTTGCCTTTGCAGAACATTTCATTTTGCTGCCATATTGTCAAGGAATACAAGGGTACTAGTTAGGGCCCGAGCCGACTGCAAGTCATCTGCGGAGGGCCGTATTGAAATCGCGCTGTTTATTATTATTATTATTTTTTTATTATTATTATTATTATTATTATTATTATTCTTCCGACATTTCAAAGGCCAATTTCGCCCCTTTCCCAAATGTGAAAACGCTTGTAACTTTCCACATTCGTCCGGCCAGATCCGAAATTTGATATTTTTGGGAGCTTGCACATGTCGGACCCCAAATGCCGAAATAGCGCCCCCTAAACACGTTTCAAAATTCCCATAGGGAAATTCGGTTACTTTGTCTTAGGCAGAAGAAATTTGGTACACATATGTAATATGCCCAGACATACAAAAAATTTCATTGGAGCCATGCCCTAAACCCAACAGGAAGTCGGCCATTTTGATTTGAATTTTTGAATTTTAAAACGAACTTCTCCTAGGGTTTTCAAACGATTGACTTCAAATTTGGTACAGAGCATCTAGAGACCAAGCTGATAAAAAATTGTGCTCTGCATGTCTGTCAGTCAAAGGGCGTGGCTGCTAGGGCGTGACAAAGTTTGTTGACTCGACACAAATATTTCAATATGCTCTCACGCCCATATACTTGATCTTAGCAGCATCAAACTTGCTGGATATGATGATGTCTCTGCCCTGAACGTCCCCATATCATAACTTTGCAATTTATTAATAGCGCCCCCCAGTGGTAACAGGAAGTGACAAGTTTTTACTTTGAAAACGAACTCCTCCGAGAAATTTTGCCCGATCGACTTCAAATTTGGTCCAGATCATCTAGACAGCAAGCTGATCAAAAGTTATGCTCTGCATGTCGGTAGGTCAAAGGGCGTGGCTGCTAAAGTGTGACAAAGTTTGGCGACTCGCCAAAAAAATTTCAAAATGCTCTCACACCAACATACTTGATCGGAGCAGCTTCAAACTTGCTGGAAATGATGATGGCTCCACCCTGAACGTCACGATATATTAACTTCCCACATTACTAATAGCGCCCCCCGGTGGTAACAGGAAGTGACCAGTTCGGTTACTTTGTCGTTGGCAGACGAAATTTGGTACAAATATGTATCATACCCAGTCATACAAAAAACTCATTGGAGCCACGCCCTAAACCCAACAGGAAGTCGGCCATTTTGATTTGAATTTTCGAATTCTAAAACGAACTCCTCCTAGGGTTTTTGACCGATTGACTTCAAATTTGGTACAGATCATCTACAGACCAAGCTGATCAAAAATTATGCTCTGCATGTCTTTAGGTCAAAGGGCATGGCTGCTAGGGCGTGACAAATTTTGATGACTCGCCAAAAAAATTTCAAAATGCTCTCACGCCAACATACTTGATCGTAGAAGCTTCAAACTTGCTGGAGATGATAATGGCTCCGCCCTGAACGTCACGATATATTAATTTCCCACTTTAAAAATAGCGCCCCCTGGTGGTAACAGGAAATGACCAGTTCGGTTACTTTGTCGTAGGCAGACCAAATTCGATATACATATGTATCATACCCAGACATACAAAAAACTCATTGGAGCCTCGCCCTAAACCCAACAGGAAGTCGGCCATTTTGATTTGAATTTTTGAATTCTAAAACGAACGCCTCCTAGGGTTTTTGACCGATTGACTTCAAATTGAGTACACATCATCTACAGACCAAGCTGATGAAAAGTTGTGCTCTACATGTCTGTAGGTCAAAGGGCGTGGCTGCTAGGGCGTGACAAAGTTTGGCGACTCGCCAAAAAAATTTCAAAATGCTCTCACGCCAACATACTTGATTGTAGAAGCTTCAAACTTGCTGCAGATGATGATGGCACCACCCTGAACGTCACGTGATAATAACTTCCCACTTTACTAATACCACCCCCTGGTTGTGAAAGGAAGTGACCAGTTCAGTTACTTTGTCGTAGGCAGACGAAATTCGATACACATATGTATCATACCCAGACATACAAAAAAACTCATTGGAGCCACACCCTAAACTCAACAGGAAGTCGGCCATTTTGATTTGAATTTTTGAAATTTAAAACGAACTCCTCCTAGGGTTTTTGAAACGATTGACTTCAAATTTGGTACAGATCATGTAGAAAGCAAGCTGATCAAAAGTTGTGCTCTGCATATCTGCAGGTCACAGGGCGTGGCTGCTAGGGCGTGACAAAGTTTGGCAACTTGCCAAAAAAATTTAAAAATGCTCTCACGCCAACATACTTGATCGTAGCAGCTTCAAACTTGCTGAAGATGATGATAGCTCCGCCCTGAATGTCACGATATAATAACTTTCCTCTTTTTTAATAGCGCCCCCGGTGGTAACAGGAAGTGACCAGTTCGGTTACTTTCTCGTAGGCAGACGAAATTCGATACACATATGTATCATACCCAGACATACAAAAATTCTCATTGGAGTCTTGCCCTAAACCCAACAGGAAGTCGGCCATTTTGATTTGAATTTTTGAATTTTAAAACAAACTCCTCCTAGGGTTTTCGACCAATTGACTTCAAATTTGGTACAGATAATCTAGAGACCAAGCTGATCAAAAGGTGTGCTCTGCATGTCTGTCGGTCAAAGGGCGTGGCTGCTAGGGCGTGACAAAAATTGGAGATTCGCCAAAAAAATTTCTAAATGCTCTCACGCCAACATACTTGACCGTAGAAGCTTCAAACTTGCTGGAGATGATGATGGCTTCGCCCTGAACATCAGGATATAAAAAATTCCTACTTCACTAATTGCGCCACGTGGTGGGAACAGGAAGTGACCATTTTTAACTTTAACATGTATCGTTGACACATAGTTGAACCCATCAACTTCATTCCACTTCTTAAACATGCAGAACAAGTTGGTGAAGCTACATTATGAATGCTGTATGCTACAAGTAATGGCGTTCGTGTGGCAACGCGACGAAGATGAATCCCTTGCCATGAAAAGACGTTTGTGTTTTTGATGTCTTTACTGAACTCGTATCATCATAAAAATTGATACACAGGTCAAGGATGGCAAGCTGTTAAATCTGATAGGGGCCTCGCCCAAGGGGGGAGCAAAATGTCTCTGTAGCGCCCCCTTGTGGAAGCAGGAAATGTCATATTTTACATTGACATTGGCCGATTTGCTCGAAACTTTGCATTTGTGCTCACAGTCTGCCCCTGAATGCACCTGCCCGCATTTGGTTACACTCAGAGCTCTTCCTGGTGGATGAACTATCAACTTTTCAAAACTCCTTCCTGCTTTGTTCGATTCGCTCGAAACTTTATCACAGGTTGGTGCCTGTACCGGACCTGTCCACTGGTCTTGAGTGCCCACCTGCACCCGTCAGGATCTCTCCACTACCCCCAACGTGCACAAGGGTGCGAGGGCCCGTTCAACGCTGCTTGCAGCTTTAATTCTATTTGGAGCCGCACATACCTGCAAATGATCACACGTAACACATGAGGTGGTATACTTCTGATCATTTAGCAGTTCCTTTCCTTCTACATACTCATCCTCCATACTCATTCTTATCCCATCATTCTGGTGACAGCAGATCTTTGTATTATCTTTACGAAAGATGTTGAACAGTGTTATAGCTTAGTGCGTGAAACACAGGCTGTTTTTAGAGACTAAATGTGCATCTCAGTAAATGGACATAATCGAACAACTTCTTCTGTTTCACACATGGCATGATAGTGGTCAGCAGGAGAGGAACAGCGCCCATGCCTATCCCCTGCATCCCTGTGCGGAGACACAGATGTGGCACTTACAGTGAGCTTCGTAAGTATTCAGACTGTGATTCAGTTTTAAAGGACTGTAATTCCTATTCTTTAATTCTGCACTTGATACAAATATTGAATAAACAAATTCAAGTCTGTTCTTTAATTTGCAGGTACTCGCACCAGTACGGTGTGAAATGCAATGGAATTACTGCCCTGTAAAATTTTCACAGTCCAAATACTTACTGACCTAACGATATATTTCAAAATGTATTGCTCCCATGTTGTACGTTCCACTGAACAAAAGTGTCGGCTGGGTGAATCCAATGGTAACTGGATAGAAAGAGAGGTTACATGTAAACCAGAGACACTTTTGCTGACATGCTCATGGAAATATGAAGGAGAATCACGGAAAAGGAAATCTTCCATTGTAACTTTAAA
Organism: Gymnothorax javanicus; assembly: GCA_029692085.1. Taxonomy (NCBI): domain Eukaryota; kingdom Metazoa; phylum Chordata; class Actinopteri; order Anguilliformes; family Muraenidae; genus Gymnothorax; species Gymnothorax javanicus. The sequence goes on from CM056200.1 coordinate 67,093,427, forward strand.
GCAGTATCTTCACAACATTGAATATAGGGCTTAATATGCAGTAACCAAAGCCTCCAGTCCATATTGCAATTTACTCTCCAAGATTCTATGCTTCTGTGAGCAAAAGTGGCTGTTTGAATGTTACCTCCTCATTCACTTACAGTGGAAAAGCTATAAACTTTACGTACTTACTATATATAAGTTCCCATTTCAAATCTGAAGTTTCCAACATATGATGATGTTTTGACATTCTATTATTAAAGGATCTGTTTCTGTTAGTTATTTCCATGCTTGGTATTTATGTAATTACCATTTTTTAACACAAGTTGATCCGTTCTTTTGGACAGGATGTCTTTCGACCTGTATGAGATCAACGCTAGCAGGGATTGTTGCATGAACGTGCAGTTCTCAGGAGGATTAGGGTCTTCCATACAACAACACAGTCAACTTAAAATGATTGCAGTGCACACAAAATACTGAATGGTACTGCTGTGAGCCTGTCTCAGTTCTTTTGTTACACTTTAAGTTCTCCCTCCTGAATGGGTTGTACTGTATTGTTGGAATAATTGTTGCATCCCACCATCATGTACTTCATGATTGATAGTTTCTAGAAAACAAATGTTGATAATTGACAACATTCTGCTCAACTACATCCAAGCCCTGTTTTTTTACGTTGAGCAGCAGTGTATCATAGCACGTCTATTTGTGATATTAGCCGAATGCCTGTTCCGTGTCATGTAATGCTTCCGCAAAAGGAAAATAGGACCAAATTAAACCCTCTTCAGTAAAAAATGACCCACCCTATCAAGAAAAAAAATCAACAATTACCTGGTAAAAGATAGGCTCTTTGATACAGACTATTTATTTTGCAATAGTTGTAGATGTAATGCAAGTGAGTGAGGTGGTAAAACAGAACCTATTGCAAGAATTGAATGTATAAACATCATAGTGGCCCTGGAAACTTCAGATTTGAAATGTGTTATGAGTTAGCACGTAGGTTTGTGGCTTTTTCAATGCAAGTGAATGTAGAAGTAAATTTCAAACACCTCCTTGTTGTCACTGAGGAATCTTGGAATCTTGGTGAGTCAATTGCAAGATGTATCGGACAAACTGCATATGAACCCCTACAATCAATGGTGTGAAAATAAAACTTTAAATGGTTGTGCCATGCATAATGGATAATAATGGTACAAGGAGTGCTCATGAGCATGATGCAGAATGTCAATAAACAAATGTAATTCACTTGGGAACTTCATAACAAATCCTAATAAGCCTTGATAAAATTATTTTGTTTGTTTTTTTCTTTATACATAAACTTGTTTGCTGCAATAACGAATAATGAGCTGTGAAAATGAATAGTTCGAGCTAAAAGGTCTTTATGACAAGATGTTCCACCATTGTCAACGAAATGTTGCACTTCAGGGGACCACTGCAAACATCATCTCATTGCATATGCATTGGGCAAACTGAGCCACAAAATGCCACAGATGTTGTAAAAAGCTGTCACCCCTGAATGCTATTATGCTGTAATCTGTGGTATCTGCCCCTGATGTGCAGTATCTTTAATGAAAGTATCTCCAACCTGAGACTCACCTGCTGCCACAGTGATGGGAGCACTATTTCTCCCCTCCTACATCACCTCACGCCAGTACCAGCCCTGCTCTGATCCAGAACAGTGGTAAAGGCTACCCTGTGCTCCTTAGCAAAGGATAAGTGTGTGTCTGTCTTCTCTGTGTCAAGTTGTCGAAGGGGTGCATGTCACACTTCAAGGTGACTCCACTGTCCACAGGACTGCCATCTTAGCTCTACATTCAGCATGATCTTTTTGCAGTTCTGTGGAAAAAGTGTCTCAGTTCTGTTGCCATGCCAATGTGAGTATGGCCACAGGGAAAACACTACCAGCCCAAATGAGGGACAAGGAACCAGGATGGCTATATTTCTACTTTCAAAGATATTCAGAGTATTTAGAAACAGTGTTAAAAGTATCAACCCCAGAAAAAAAGTAATATCTGTAGCCAGCAGAGGTCACTATAACCTCACAGGTAAGACTGACATATTCTCTCGCAAGCACTGGAGAAGCTCAAACCCTAACTCCCCCAAAAATTGTAGTATCAAACATGGAGACCTCACAATCTTCTTCAGTTAAATTCCTGGTCATATTTAGACCCTTGAGTCAGTAAAAATGAATCCCTTAGATATTTTAAAGTAAGGCTTTGTTCGTGATTTAAGATGGGCAGTGTGGCTGTAGTCATTGAGTCCCTGATTGGGTCCTTCCTTACGGAGGGTTTGAGTGCAGGGAGTCAACTGTGCTGCCCCTGATCCAGAGAGACTAGAGCCTCATTGCAATCACTAATTGTTTACATCCTGTCCTCCTTCCTTTCCCTGCTCTTCGATCCACCTTTCAGGAAGGCAAGGGAGAGACACCAAAATAGGAAGAGAAAATAGGAGAATTAAAGAAATGTAAATTTGGGAATTGGAAACAGAAACTCTGTTCCTTACAGTGGATGACCGTTAACCACTTTGGAGCACACTTATTTTTGCATAATAACTGACATGTTGTTGTATTAATATTATGTCCCCTTTACTGTGTTTCATATTTTTTAAATATTCTGAGACTCATGATAAGTCTCAGCGTAAAGGATGAGCACAGGTCAGACCACAGGTCAGCTTGAGAGAATCATCCAAAATTATTACTGACCCCCCCATATGAAGAATATTCCAGCTTGTGACCTAAATTACTAGTTTAGCCTGGCCTTTGTAACATAACTTATCTGGACAACCTTGTAGTACTGGAGCATTGAATACTTTGGACCACAAACAGAATCCCTGTTTGGACCCTACCAACCTCAAATGAGCTACCAGCTATCCATCCATCCATTACTTATGGGCCAGGTCACACGGTAACAGAGTTGCAAAGTTGTTGTATTTTGTATCATAGCTCCAAAACTAAGAAAGATTGAGTTACAATTTAAATGGCTTTGTGTAGGTCTTCCCTAGTACTTCAAACAACAAAATAGCAAATTTTGTTCATTTGATTTATTTTGGGTGAAAACGGCAAAAAACTTGCCGGTAACAGAATTACCGGAGTTTACCGGTTGTGATCTTCGCTCTGGTGTAATAATGGTGTAATAATCCCCTGCACTGAAGGGGACGCTGTCTTTTGGATGAGACGTCAAGCCGAGCTCCTGACTCACTGTGGTCATTAAAGGACCAATGACACTCTTCGACAAGAGTGGGGGGTTCCCTGGTGTCATGGTTAAATTCCCAACTTGGCTCTTTCAACCTGCCACCTAATCATCCCCTGATCTTATTGGCTGTGCAACTTGTCCTCTCCCTCTCCACCTCAACCCCCAGGACTCCCTTGAAAAAGAGATCTCAATCTCAATGCCACTTCCCTGGTTAAAAGAAGGTTAAATAAAAAATAAAATAAAAATTCAAACTTTCTTGCTGTAAGTTGCAATGCGGCCCAGTACCTGCCCTTAAACACACATTAGTCAAGACATAGTTCAAATCTCTGAAGCTTTCACATGGGGTGACAACGTTAAATGTTAGAGAGAGAGAGAGAGAAAGAGAGAGAGAGAGAGAACAACAGAACAGGGCTACACAACTCATAATAGGATATATGTGGAGAGATGAAGGAGAGAGTTTCTAACTTATGTTTCATAATGCTATGCATCTTGGAAATAGCTTGAAGATAAAATCTGACATTCTCCACTTCCTGTTTTGTAAGCCAACCAAACTGTGAATGCAGTACTGTAGTTTTGGGCATGATCTCACTTAGTGAAAGCAAGGATAAACCTTTGGCACTTGTGTATTTTAATGGTGCGTGTAGTCAACAACTTTCCCACCCAGTGCTCTCAGTATACAGTTCATGAGCAAAGTGAGCCATCTTGGATGTGATCAATAATTTCCCTTTCTGAGGAATACTGGTGTACCATCACAGGGTAATCCGCACATTTGAACGCACAATAACCGGCAACTTTGCTTGATAAGGAATCAAAAAAATAGATTTGCTTACTAACTAAGACTACTTGGTATAATTATTGGCCAATTTATGTTATAGTGGCATTATTGTTCAGTGCATCATAAAGATGCTAAGCATTCAAAAAATGCAAAAAAAAAAGTGAAAAATAATTACACGCAAATCTTAAATTATAAATAAAATTAGTTCTTTATGTATTATTATTGTCTTTTACACTTGAACAAAATCACTTACACAATCACTTTTTATGTATTTAGGCATCACTGATGGAGTTTTTATGTCAATACTTCGACCATGTTTTAAAATATAAAAAAAAATATTTTGCATTTTAAAGCTTAGTCCATCTTTTTTTAGTTTCTTCAAAATAAGTATGAAGCACTTGCTGATGTAAGCAGAGAGCAGGATGAAATGATCCGTGCAGAGAAATTGTAAAGCTTAGCACAGGAAGTCTGAATCTGGATCATTGCTGATTCAGCCTTGCTTTTGCAGCTGATTAGTACAGAAGTGACCAATGATGCGCAAACAATTATTTTTTTATTTTTGAAATTTTGATGTAATAATTTTTATAAGATGAGTACAATTTAACAATTGTCATTCATAATCACTGTTCTTCCAAAAGGAAAATCAAATCTTTATGACATGCCTGTTAACCAATTACAATGGTAATCTCTGGCATTTATAAGATGCTTATAACCTTGTTACTTCTGCAATTTGTGATATTTAGAAGAAGTCTCTGTCCCAGTAACTCTGGTATTCTCTGGCAGTTATTAGATGTCTGTAAGCCTGTTTTCATGAGAATTTTTGGTATTTATCGATGTCTGTGGCCCTTCGTTTTGAAATGCTGACCGTCTGACCCCCAAACCCTGATTGGCTGTGGAGAATCAGGAGAGGAGGATGAAGACACAACTCACTGGCTGAAGTGAGCAGGAGCAGGGAGGAGAGACAGGAAGAACAAAAATTTTTCCATCTTCATTAGCACAGACAAATAGACCCTTCTCCAGTGCTGAGTGGATGTGCACACCTGCACATCTAGCATCATTACTGATGGGAAGGTCGTCGTACTCTGGGAGACAGGCCACTCATCCTCGACATCTTCAAATCCCCTGTCCTCGGTGCGCAGCCATGCCTGATCAGGGTCCAAACTGGTTCAGGCCCTGCAAGTGTGAAGGATTAATATGCTCATTGTTTTGCTTATTTTTTTTCTCCTGACTAGATAAAATCCTATCAGTGAATACAAGCGTGACAATGAAAATAGTTATTTCTTAAATGTTCACCTAACTGCAATTTCAGTTTGTTTACTGACATCTAGTGGTAAAATAATGCAAGGCCTTTCCAGCAAAGAGCTACTATCTTCCCGGCCTCTACCTCTGCCAGAAAGGGAGAGATAACAATGACCTAACTGCCATAAACTCAAACACTGGCCCCCAGCCATTCTCCAGAGATGTGAGTTTCTATTCCTGATCCTCACTAGTGTTTCCTACATCTCTCTGCCCTTTCCACCTCCTCCTGAGAGGTGGGAGTGGCCTTTGCCTCTCCTTTTCATCCCTGTTTCTTTTTCATTTCTCAGATCGCTTCGGATGGAAAATTGATACGTTCATTGTGCGGCAGCTGACACTGCGTGAGTACGGGGTGGCCGTATCTCTCTCGTGTCTGTATGTAAATGTAAATTATTCTTAATATTCTCTGTCGGTTGTGTGGGACTCTGTGCCCCTTCGTGAAAAGTCAAACAGATCGTTTCAATTCCATTGCCCTCTCGCTCTTGCTTCTGTTGTCGCCATCCTGTGGGCTCTGATTAACAAACGAATGTAACTCTCTCGCAAGAAAGCGCTGATGGATATGAAAGGTGAATAAGTCAGCTCTTTCCTGATGAACAGTCCATACCATTTGCACTTCAGTACATGCTTAAAGTGCGCAAGCTCTTCGTTCAGTTTGGATTGCATGAGTTGTATTTGCCCGGCGAATTAGATGCCAGACTATAAGGCCACTCATTTCAGCTTGTCTTAGTTATTATGTTTGTGAAGACAGAAACATGAATTCAACAGAGGCCATGCCAGGCAGATTCACAGAACACTGAGGCTTAGAATAAGCCAAACCATAATTATAAACACTGGGTTTGAAGTAACCAACCAGCATTAGGGTGTAAGGTCCTGATGATTCTTTAATTTGTTGGTGGGTTAAGTGGCATTGTGTGCCACATCACGGCTTAGTCCCAACAAAGTAATTTCATTGCAATGCCCAATCTTATCCCAGAAGCCTACGGACGAGTGACAAGCACATTAACTTACAAGTTACATCATCGGGCAAACCTGCATCCTCAGTCAGCCTAAACTTGAGGGGCATCAGGCACTGTGCTCAGATTACGGTGTTGCGGCACCAGTGTTGTTTTCCCAGGAAAAGAATTATAGGGTGACAATATTTTAGAGAGGTTGCCAAATAATTGTTTGGCCAGGGCTCCAAATGTCCAGGGACCGCTGGAAATCTGATCCTAGATCAGCTCTCCAGCTCTAAGGGTCCATTCCAATTGCTTATACTTCACCTCCTTCCTCTCATTGTGCCTCTTCCTCGTCTGACCTGGAAACTGATCAAAGTGATGAGGGTCACCAGTTGGTTCAGACCCATGGTATTGTTTATCACCCCAGCCAATTCCTGAGGACCATACAGAAATATGAAACCTTCCAAGCAGGGTGAGCTTCTGAAAATTGCCACCTGGTAGGAGCCTCAGGCACTGAGTGTATGTGTATGCAAGTCAAACAGTGAAAGAGTATGTCTATTTGTGTGTATCAGTTTTTGAGTGTATGTATACGTGTGTGTATATAAGTGTGCATGAGTTTGTGTGGGTGCATGTGTTAATGTGTGTGCATACACTTGCATGCATTTGCATCGGTATGTCTGTGAATGTGAGAGGGTGTGTATGTGTTCTGTCTGTAATTGTGTGCATTGGAGTCTGTTAATGTCTTGCACAGAGCAGAATTGGGCCTGGAGGGAGGGATCACCGGGCAATGATGGAGGTGGTGGCACAGAGAGAGCAGGTCCATTGTCTGGGTCCCCATTTTTACAGAGCGACACACATGCGTGTCCATGTGGAAATGCCATTCTGGAGCTGAATGCTTGGCTCATGCAACAACATCCATTCACAAGGTCATACTTCACATGTGTGCATGCTCAGGCACACACACGAGCACACGTGTTAACTCTGCATGTGGCAGCCAGTATCCGAATGTGCCAGAGACATGTTAGAATGTTGGAATGATGCTATATTTACTTTGTTATGTCAAATACACTCGTAAAAAGCCATATTAACACCTTATTTAGCTGGAGTGCAGGGCCCCTCTTCTTAAAGGAGGTTACGGAGTAAGCTGGTCCCCCTGTCCTGATTTTCCAAACACTGAACACAGCTGTACTATGTATTCCACTGCAGTGACCTAGTCCCATCAACGCGAAAGGAGGAGGCTGTGACAAGTAATTCCTACGACTCCCATGATGCCAAGCCCTCAATTCTTTTGTACATTATATTCGACGAGGCTGAGCTCAATGTGAGCCTCCTGTCGTAGCCGGTCAGGAAGTGGCTGGGATTTGAAAACCCAACCACAGGACTCCCCCAGACAAACCCAGTGCGAAAAAAAAATCCGGAGCATGGACGGAAGTTAAAGGAGCTCGGGTCATGCAAGGAAAGCCCATGTTGGCCATCTCACAGTGGACAACAGTGGCACGGTTTTCCATGCAGGTCTCAAAATCTCAGCTGAGCCCTAACAATGATCCTCTGTCAGCTTTTAACGAGGACAAAACCTCCTGAGCTTTGCAGGCAGGGCCGCAACCGAAAGGTGATGAGGCAAAAAGAAAAAAAAAATAGCGAAGTACTTTTATGTTGCCTTCCAGAGATCGACGGCTCTTTCCCCCATCTGACACCTGCAATCGCGCTCGTTGGAAGGTGACAGACGAATACGCCGCCTCATGCTCTGAATTGGCTACCAGATGTAGCTGCAGGTCCCCTGATAGGGCTACAGTCAAGCTCTCTCTGCACATGGCAGAGCGACTTCATGGGGTTCCCTAATTCACCCCATCCTAAGGACTGAAAAACATAGAGAGCATAACTTCATGTAGGCTATACACATTTCTCATTTCAAGAACTAAATTAGCAGAGTCGGTCCGTTGGCAGTAATGAAGGCCTTCAGAAACCTCACCTTTCAATAAGTAATAACCTAAACCTCCCACAGTTTACTTTTCCCGATTAGCTACAGTCGCTCAGACTACTTGCTTGAATGACAGTCAAATTTATTTTTGATAGCATTGTAATACATTTCACCTCAAAATATTTTGGCATTTTCTTCCGCACATAAATGGCGACTTTAAATATCAATGTGTCTTTATAACTTCTGCGCTCATGTAGCTCATGATATGGCTCAGATTTGCGTAAATTGGTTTGCGAGACTCATTAAGCAATACACCATGAAAATCCATTTCTATATTCTGAATAGTCACAGCTAAAGGGAGTTATTAGGCACGATGCAGAGCTGAGTGACAATTGCAAGGATGGCGAAAATAAATGCTGTGAAGTCAGCGAAAGTTTTTGATTTTTTGCATTTATATTGCCATCCTTCCAATGCCATATCAATTATATAGCCAATAGGCATTCACTCTTTCATTATCATTTCTTATTATAGGTCATGTATTGGTCTTGGTTTTTCAGTCGATAAATTGTTTGATTGTTAATCAGGCAAACTTAAACGAGAACAGCTTGAGGGCAATCGAGTGGTAAAGGGTGCAGTTACTGAAGGCCCTAAGAACACCTGACAGCACGCCACTGTAATTAGGCATGCTGTAATATAACCAATAAAAGAGCTCACTGCTTTTGTAATTTTAATGATGATCAAAAAAGAAATAAAATCAGGATTTGGGAGATATAACAATGTAAAAGGCACTGCTGTTAACAAAAACACGCAAACACACTCAGGAACAATTTAAAGTTTTTTAATACCTCGATCAAGATATCCATACTTTGTCTGCCCTCAAGAATTTATGAGTTTCTTGGGCTGCTGCCAATTATTGTAAGCTGCGCCTTTCAATAGAAAACTACTTGTGTAAGAGAAACTATTTGTGAGCATTTACTTGAGTGAAATTCACTTTCATACAATATATACATGGACTTTTCTGTTTTGTTGAGTCATCTGTATAGAAAGCGAGATTTGTCATGTACCGTGAAGGACAAAACTATTTTTGATACACTGAAAAAATACAGGACAAATCTATTCTGTGTCTTGTTTATAATTGCTGTTTTTTTTTTCTGTCTTTATTGAAGTGACATTTATTCTTGAAGTGACCTCATTATCTTTATTGAATTGATCCAAGGTAAAGGCATGAGGTCTGACTACAAGTCTTTGCTTATGAAATGAATACCGCCTTTTATCTTTAATAAAAGCATATCAATATCTGAATTTTGTGTAATACATACCTCTGTGGCACAATACAGCCACCATTATCATCGTTGCTCGTCTACACAATCGTGTGGGAGGCACTTTCAGTTGAATACTGTGCTACAGGCTGCAATTTAGTGTTATTTTTATTTGTGTGTGCACTGTTTGGGATGGGGATTTCCCTCTGCATACATGCACATATAAACTACTCCATTTGTTGAGGGGGGTGGTATTTACTGCATTAACTGAGGGGAATGGTATTTACTGTATAACTGAGGGGAGTGGTATTTACTGCCTTAACTGAGGGGGGTGGTATTTACTGCATTAATGCCCATGAAGCATGGGGACACCACTAAACTGAGCACTGATTCCAGAAGAATTTGGACAATGTGTACAAATCATTAAAACAACAAGCAGTAATTTGCAAATCCCTTTTAACTACTGTTCAACTGAAAAATGTACAAAGAGAAAATAAGTAATGTTTTAACTCATGAACTATTGATCTTTTTTTTTACACTGTATCAAAATGTGACGTCCGCCACAAGGTACAATGAAGGTGGGACAGGTGTATGTTCACCACTGTGTAACACCACTTCTCCTTCTACTAAAACACAGATATCATTTTGAAACTGAGGACATAAATTACCGTTCCCATTCTAGCCCGATATAGGACTTCAGTTAGTCAACAGTCTGGGGTTGCCATTGTCATATTATGTGATTCATAATCCACCGCACATTTTCAGTTGAAGACTGGTCTGGACACCAGGCAGTGCCCACAGTCTGTGACTATGAAGCCACTCTGTTGTAAGACATGCAGTTTGGCTTGGCAGTATCCTGCAGGAATACGCAGGGCATCCATGAAAAGGATGACATCAGGGAGCCACATATGTCGTTCCAAAATGTGCTTATACCCTTTAGCACCAATTTTTGCCTTCACAAATGTGCAACGTGCCCATGCTGAGCGCATTAATTTATTTATCCTTTATTTAACAAGGGAAGTCCCGTTGAGATAGAAATCTCTTTCAAGGGAGCCCTGGGGCTTGAGGTGGACAGGGAAGGGACAAACTGCATAGCCAATTAGATCAGGGGATGATTAGATGGCAGGTTGAAAGAGGCAGGTTGGGAAATTAGCATGACACTGGGGAACCCCCGACTTTTGTCGAAGAGTGTCATAGGATCTTTAATAACCACAGTGAGTCAGGACCTCAGCTTCACATCTCATCCGATAGACAGCATCTCCTTCAGTACAGTGTCCCCACTGTGGCATTGGGGACTATTCCACTCGAGCGAAGATCAAAACCTAATGGCCACCAACACCTCTTTCCAGCAGCAACTTGGTTTGCCTCGGAGGTCTCCCATCTAAGTACCAACTAAGCCCTCACCTGCTTAGCTTCAACCACACAGCTGGATCAAATTGAATGGTATGGCTGCAAGCTAATGCAGACCCAGACCATAGTAGACACTGGCTTTTTAGCATGTTGCAGATATTTGGCTTCCTTCTTGCGTAGAAGTCTTAGTTTGCATTTTTTGATGCCACAATGAAGTAAGTTAACTGACACAGGTTGTCTGAAATATTCACGAGCCCATGTGGTTATATCCATTTCAGAAACATGTCAGTTTGTGCTGAGGTGCCATCTCAGGGATTGAAGGTTATGCATATCCAATATTGGTATTCAGCATAGTCTTTTAAGCATGGAGATTGCTCCTGTTTTTCTTTTTTGAATCTTTTCTCTTGGCTATATGTTTGATTGGTGACGGTGACATCCCTAAACTCTGTGTAATCATACATTGAGAAATGTTGTTTTTAAACTGTTTGTCTGTTTATTTGTACAGCTTTTGGGGAAGTGACAAGCCTCAGACTAACTAGCTTTTAAACCATGGTGTCTTCTGTGCAGTGGCGTGCCGTCAGATGTTCTGAGGGCCTTCAGTAACCGCACCCTTTACTGCCCAATTGTCCACAAGCTGTTCTCGTTTTAGTTTGCCTGATTAACAATCAAACAATCTATAGACTGAACAACCAAGACCAATACATGACCTATAATAAGAAATGATAATGAAAAAGTGAAAGCCTATTGCCTATATTTATATAATTGATATGGCATTGGAAGGATGGCAATGTAAACGCAAAAAATTAAAAACTTTCACTGACTTCGAAGCATTCATTTTCTCCATCCTTACAATTGTCACTCAGTTCTGCATCATGCCTCACAACGCCCTTTAGCCGTGACTACATTCAGAATATAGAACGGATTCTCATGGCGTATTGCTTACTGAGCATTGCAAACCAATTTACGCAAATCTGAGCCATTTCACGAGCTACATGAGCGCAGAATTTATAAAGACAATGACATTTTAAGTCCCCATTAATGTGCCATATACAAGTGAAATAATCTATGTGAAGTGTAGTATGTGTAGTGACAGCCTGGCGGCTGGCACAATTTCACTTGAAGCCAAATACAAGAGAAATATTCAAAATGTAATGACAGTCCTCTCAAAGCAGATTCATGAGAATTATACTATATGATTTGAAGAGTATAACGAGAGGGGTGGTACCTTTAATAATTGAATTGTATGTTGTGGTGAATGATATTGCATGGGTGCTGAGAATTGACGCTTTGTGCCCTGTCTATGTGTATAGAAAAGTATTCTGAATGACGCGCGAAACAGATACAAGTACAAGAGGATTTCATTTAACATACAAAACATGGTAACAATTTACACAATCTTACTCATTCATTTTGAGCTTCCACAGTGTCCTTAATTCCTGGGCGAAGGTAACGTTCATGGGCTGAAGATGTCCAATGTCCCATAGCCTTTAATATCGTCATAAGGCCACGAAGGCGACGGTTGTTGCTGCTTGAATATGAGTTTAGAGAGGAGTGTAGAGCTGAGGGAGAGCCATAATACTGATAAATGAGGCAGAGCTGAGCAGCAAACCAGGAATGGGTTTCCCAGCCTCTGTGATGAACCAGGGAACTCAATTGGTCACGATGCGCTTCATAGTAAACCCTGGTCTGAACCCCCTCAAAAACAAGCCAGTGGCGACAGTGGCAAGGAAAAGCTCACTATGTGGCTCAAATATAGGAAGAAACCTTGAGAGGAACCAGGCTTCAGAGGGGTGGTCTATCCTCCTCTGACCATCCCAGGGTAGAGTTCATGGTTGCCATAATGCGAAAGGGACTGTTGAAAAGCAGTCCAGGATTTGTAGTGTGCTGAATAGATGCCATGAACCAGACCATTTCGATGGTGGAGCAGCACTTGAGCAGATGCCAGGTAGCGTTGATGGCGAAGACCAGCAGCAGCAGCATGCTTAGGGCAGGGCCCGTCGTGGACATAGAGAGAACAAAACCAGGCAATTAGTGGAGAACACAGGGGGAAGCAGTGCTAGGAATGCACTATGAAAAAATATTACCTACTCCATGAAGTTGATATAACAAGGAAAGAAAAAAAATATATATATACATGTATACACACACACACACACGTCATGAATGAAAACTGTAAAGAGCCTACTTGAATCTGAAAGCTGAGAAAGCTACTAGAATCCCCCAAAAACTAATGATGTTGCAAAACCCGAACACCAGAGGCTAATGACAGTGAGCCTTGGAGCCATGACCTTTGGGTCAACCCAGCAACTGGCACAGTTAGAGGCTATAGGACATACTGAGCAGGCAGAGGCAAAGCAATTTGAATGAAATAAGTAGAAGACCACAAGCACTAGCTAGTTGCTGACATGGGGTAAATATTAGCAAAACATCGGCAACGTGCCGCATCATGGCATTATTTATTATTATTATTATTTTTTTTTTTTTTATTTTTTTTTTAAATTTGGCATCTCCAATCCCACCCAAATCTGGAATGTCCAATTGGGGAACGATGTACAAGGCTTTTCGCATATGCGGCCCGATATTGCCAACTCAGGAGAGTGAGACAGCTCGTAGCTCTCCTTCGAAGCACGCGCCTGTCAGCCACCGCTTCTTATACACTCATTGGTTGAAACTTCGCAAGCTCAGAACGAGGGCGGAGGATACTCGAACATGAACGAGCTTAGAATCTTCCTAACGAGTGCCCGTCTGGCCAACAAGAGGCACCTGAGAACTTGTTATTTACAATACCCTATCCTGGCAGACCCTTCCCAATTTGCATCCCTGTAGCATATTGGCTAATTGCGCGCTACTCTGAAAAGAGCTGCCACCCATTGCCGGCTGGTATGAGGCGGGAATCGAACCTGCGCCGTGATAGTCACTTCTGCTTCGCAACGCGATGCTTTACCGAGTGAGCTATCCGGCAGCATTTATTATTATTCTAAGTTACTATTTGCTTGACAAGTGAAAATTTTTCTTATTCCATTGGCAAGCTAGTCAAAATTACCTCAAATCAAGGAAAAATTTTTTGTCTTACTAAGAAAAATGGTGATAAAAATAAGTGCTTTAAGTCTTAAAATAAGTAAATTCATCCGGATTTGCTTTCGCTGCTTTAAATATATGGTTGAACAATGACACACCAATAACGAAACGTTCCTTCAGCAAAGACAAAGGCAATGCTTTCAAAACAAGCTACACTTTTAAGACAAGTTAGTTTTTTGCGCTGGTTATCCTGCATAACCGAGCACTTCCAGCATGGCAACATGGCAAGCATGAAATCAAAAACCACATCAATTCCACAGAAGGGCAGTAACCAAAATAAACATGTTATGGAAGTAGCAGCAATAACGAAAACCACAAACCTTGTCGTAGGTGGCTCTGCTTCCTGTGCGAGCGGTGTTAAGCGTATGTGCTGACGAGCCGCTTCTCAGAATGAGAGCTTAAGTAAACCAGCATATTATTGATCAAGCAATCATGTGACAGCAAATCAGATGACATTTGTGAGCACTCAGGTGATTCTCCAGCACGAGAAGTGGCTCCTGTATGTTAGCAAGCTTGACTCCGTGGCCCATCAGAATTTACGTCAAAGCTCCATTTCTTTTCATAATGCTGGTGGCAAATAAATATCTGGGCCAGGTCACGCGGTAACGGAGTTACCAAATTGGTGTATTTTGTATCAGAGCTCCAAAACTAAGTAAGATAGAGTTACAATTTAAATGGCTTTGTGTAGGTCTTCCCTAGTACTTCAAACAACAAAATAGCTCATTTTGGTCATTTGATTTTTTTGCCGTTTTCACCTAAAATAAATCAAATGAACAAAATTGGCTATTTTGTTGTTTGAAGTACTAGGGAAGACCTGCACAAAGCCATTTAAATTGTAACTCTATCTTACGTAGTTTTGGAGCTATGATACAAAATAAAACAATTTTGTAACTCCGTTACCGCGTGACCTGGCCCATCTCTAAATGGAATTGTAATAATCTTTTATTTTTGTTTTTATTTGTGTATTGCAAACTTCCTTGAGAATTGAAGTTGCAGAACAGGAGATCAAGCTCCTTGAAGTCCAAGGAGGCCATAAAACAGAAGGCTTTCTGGTTCATTGACTAATAAAGAACTTGTATTTAGTGTCAAAACACTCAAAACCACCAAAACCAAGCAGCCCATGCAGCCCTACATGACTGGAATCTGTTTCTACTGTTTTATAAGAAGGCCTCATGTCTTTAATTTTAAGCGCCTGAGGTGAAGATGAGGGATGTGTCTCCTCAGCTAGAATACAAAGAAAAAAGATATAGGTAGGCCTATACATTGCGTACATGCAGCAGGTCTCTCTCTAGGTGCTCGGCACACCGTGATAATTGGATCTCGCACCTCAGGCAGGCGCGTACGCCTTGTCTATTTTCTCGAGACGTGGGGTGTTTCTTCTTTGCGCTCTTGCAGCGTTATTAATATTTGCCCAAGGGTTGCCATGGATACCGGATCAGTGATGGATTCATTTAAGCATCAGGGTGCGAGGGCAATTGGGGAACTCTCAATCGGCTGTATTCAGCGACAAGATATTTTTAATTTAACCTCAGGCATGCTCAGTTACGATGGATTGGGTGGCTGGAAATTAGTATAAATTTGTGCACAAAAGAATCTGTGACGCTGATCTTAAAATGGATGGGCCAATATGATGTGGTAGACTGTACAAGGTACAAGTGTCTAAACAAAGGGTATAGCTGTTTGTCTAATGTAATATGAAAAAATGTCTATATGTGGAGGTATGTTTGTATGCATGTACATATATAACCTCACTTTCATCCCTTTCATGTACAGTGCTTAACAAATTTATTAGACCACCGCCCAATGTAAGGTTTAAGCCACAGCTGCCCTACAAAAAAGCAGAAAAAAATAGTTAAGCACATTATTATTTTTTGATTAAGATGCCAAATAAAAGTTATTTTCTTGCATTCCTGAACGTAAAAATTAGATTTAGTGGTTGAATGCAAGAATGCAAGCTGTTATCAAGGCCAAAGGAGGCCATACAAAATATAGTTTTTTTTTTGTTTGTTTTTGTGTGTGAATCAGGACTATTTAGTGGTTTCAGCAGAGGTCGCGTTAACCGAATATTTTCCGTCATTGACGGATTTTTTTAACAATGACGGAACATTTTGAAGGCCGTCCGTCATTTTGACAGAATGTAATTCACACTCCCGTCCAATTGGTGGTGGGTGTCATATTGTCTCAAGCATTGTCTTTGATCTGTATGACAGAGATACCAAGTCTCACGCATTCGGCGTAGGTCTCACGCAGTTTTTAGGCTTATTCACCGTAATCTGCAATTATTCAATGAACGCTTATTAATGAGATTCTCACGCGGAATTAAAATCCTTGTGCATTGAAGTTTCAGTTTCACTCGCGTGAAGGTGGACCTCGCCATGGAAAGCGATTATGACTCCGGACTTCTCGTGCTTCTCTTTACTCAGGGATTGAAAACAATGCATGTGTTTCATGATCGTTTAAATTGTTTAAATGAAATAAGACCATTTGAAACATCTTTATGCAATTCCATTGCTTTCAATCCCTCAGTAAAGACAACCGTGAGAATTCCCGAGTCATGCTCAATTTCCGTGTCACTAGTGGGGAAATCCACCGTAATGCACGTGAAACTGATTAACTTAATACACATTGACTTGAATTCGGCGAGTGAATTTCTTCAGTTCGCGTTGATTGGCTACTTGCTGACTACGGCACAGGAACGTGAATGCCCCTAAGAGGCGAGAGACTAACGCCGAATGCGTGAGACTTGGCATCTCTGGTATGATCCTGTATTCCTCATATTTTTGTAATATGATCATTTGCTCTTCATTTGTAAAATATGCTGCTCTGCTGCCAGTAGACGATTGGTCATATGCTACAAATGCCATCTCTGTTATGTGAACACGCAGATATCTAGGTCGGCAAAGCCCCTGTTGACATAACGAGTTGATAAGCAGCTTCGTAGAACCGCTTAGCGAGGCTGCGATCGTTAGGCTTAGTGAAGCCCAGCAATAACTGAAAGCATTGTTCATTTTCACACTGTTGCTATGTCGGGGGAAGAAATCATTTATGATGTTTTATAAAGTTCATACAGCAGTAAGTTCGAAAATCCTCGCAATGCTGTATTTAACACAGTGCTCAATGTGTGTCTACATGAATCACTGTCGGCATCAGCTAATGCATAATCTATACATTATTCTGTTTATTTTATTAAAAAAATAAATGATTATCATTTTAAAACATAAAATTACAATGACGGATAATAATTGATTATGACGGAATTTTTATGCCCCTGTTTGTTACAATGACGGACAATCAGAAAGTGTAACGTGACTTCTGGGTTTCAGTTCATTATTTGTCAAAGAAATAGCAAAATAATTTTCAGTGTTTTCTTGTTTTTTTATGACAGGTGGTCTAATAAATTTAAGCACTGTATGCTTATATCCAATCTTTTTTCTCTCACTAAAGCTTTGACAGTCTGTATCCAATATATGTAGATCTTATCTTGTAAATCAGTGTAACTGAGTTGATAACAAAAAATAAATAAATAAAAATTTAATGACACGACATGCCTTCTCCTCCCCAGACACAAAGTCCACCGAGAGGGTTGTATGAAAGAATCTGCATCAAAAAAACAGAACCCCTTTCCGGTCTTGTTTCTTACTTTCTTTTTAGTGGGTGGTGGGCTATAAATACATTCATGCCTGTATAAATGCATTTTGACCTCAGCAGCTATGCTAGCTTCAGTCTGACAGCTGCCGCTCACTTGAGGATTTTGATAAAGGTCATGCTCTCTTCAGAGGCCAGCGGTATTGAGAGGCAGCAAAATGGGAAAAGGAAGCTGCTTCTTAATAGAAAAATTATATCTAGTAACTTGACATGAATGTTCAAATTAAAGTCTTCAAATGAGAAGTTCACGGCCACAATTTGGACAGGATCATTGAATAGAAATTTTAATCATGAGGTATACGTCATGGGTTATTTTTATTTACTACTCTGGCTACCTGCAAGATAGCTTGAGTGTTGGTCGACTGATAGGTCTCTCTGTCTATCTGTCTGTCTGTCTGTCTATCATCCACATCAAGAATAGGAAATTACCCAGAAGTGTTTGGGTATCACATAATGAAAATGAGGTTATGCACAAGGTGAAATCATGTGACAGTTGCCTGAGTTTTGCTCTGGTGTTCTACATCTAGGTCAAGGGTAGCCTAAGTGTATGCGTACTAGGCATCTAGTTTATTTATTTTTTGAACTCCAGGCCACTCCTGGTGGTCTTGCTCTTACTCCTCATGGTTCCTAAAAACCAGGGCTGCACAGTCTTGTTCCTGGAGATGTGTGTCTCTGCAGGTTTACTACAGCCCTAACATGGTGTACCTGGCTCTTCCAATGAGAAGCTGGACAAGGTGCTACCCTACGGGTGGGATAAGAACCTGCTGAATGGCAGATCTTAACTCATTTGGCGCCACTGATGTTAATTTACGTCTTTGACATGAATGTACGTTAATGGCGCTTGGTGCTAACTATTTGCCAGAATTTCAGTACCACCTATCTCCGCCAGATGGCACTGCAATTTTATCACCACGCTCGTGGTCGCTCAGAATGTTCTTGTGTTTACATTTCCCCCATGTATTCAGTGCATAACAATGGCCTGCTGGACCATTGAAAGTGTGGCGCCAAATGAGTTAAGGAGCAAAGTTGGGCAGCCCTGATGTCAGGCCTTTTCTTTGTGCAGTTTCCTGTGACAACACCAGGGGACAGAATTGTGTCAGGAAAGCAATGCAATGACAAGGACACTGACTTTCTTTCTCTTAGTGACAGAAGCATACAGTGGCATACTGAGAAAATAATTTGAAAACAAAATAGTGCAACATGTTTATGCAGTATGATAGAAGCTGACTTATGTTTTCTTTGTTAAGGAACCAGTTCTGCATCAAGCATCACGCTACAGCCGAGAGTATTATGGCCACCCCATTATGGTTGATTTTCCTTTGGTACAAAAATAGACCAGAATTGTAAACACAGCTGTAACACCTCATGATCTTGCCTCCTGGGGAAGAAGCAGCGTGCTCATACTGTATGGCAAGATGAGAGTAGAACTTGTCGTTCTTTGATTCAGGTTGGATTATCATTGTTATGCTCATCCTCAAAATGCTGTTATATCCTTCCACGCCTCTCAGCCAAGTTGCACAGCCTTTTTCATATTGAAAAAAGAAATTTTTTTGGAATCTTTTTTTCTCAGTTATCTAGAACTTGATAGCTTAATTGTGATTGTTTCTTCCATATTAAAAGACCTGGTCCCCGTGCTGATATTAGTTGATCCTCTCAAGAACTCAGTGACGCCGTTGAAAACTAGCCAGAGCACTCTGAAGTTCTCTTATATTATGAGAAGCCTGGTCAGGCTCCGAGTGCAGCTAGGTTACTACTATTGTTAATATCTATTGCAAGATTTACATCAAGAGGGAAAATGCTTTTAACTTTAACAGAAACACAAGGCCGTTGATCAAGCTGGCTGCACTCTTGCAGTATGTGGAGCACAATTTACCCTTGTAACGAGATACAGGGGGTTGACCCAAAGACTGAACTGATTAGTGATGATTTTTGACATTAAACAATACGATCAAAGTTATACTCAGTCTTACGATATGTGAGTACATGCTTTTCTCATGCTGTAGGGATAACTTTTTGTTTCTCATCTACATTATTTTTGCTTTTATTTGCCATGGATCCTCCAGTTACCATGGATCCTCCAAGATTTTGTAAAGCCATTTAGAGTGCAGCACTGACAGTCTAGTTGTCTATTTTTGCTTCAAATATCAATAGTTTTCTTTTTTTCACCAATATTAATTTTATGGAGTGTTGGGTTCAAGTTTCAATGGGCCTCGTAACCATGGCAGCGAATGTGGCAAGGTAGAACAGCCAGCCTCTTTCACCAGATATGCCTTTCTGAATTTTCCATAACCCTTTCTCTGAAAAAGTTGGGACACTGTATAAAATGTAAATAAAAACAGAATAAACTCAATATTTAATTGAAAATAGTACTAATACAGCATAAATTTTATTTATTTATTTATTTATTTATTTTAATAAATGTTCATTTTGAATTTGATGCCAGCAAAACATTTGAAACAGGATATTCGTCTGTGAGCCCTGTGGTCAGGTGTTCAAATCCCAGCCACGCCATTACGGGCTATGGTTTGAGATCTGCATGGGCGAGGAAACAATTGGCACAGCCTTGCCGGGAATAATAGGAGTTAAGCTGGTTAAAATTTGTTTGTTCAGTGCTCAATAGTGACCACTTCTGGTCGGCCAGCCGCATGTAGCTGTACAAACTAAATTTTATGCTATCTACGTGGTCCTCCGATGGCAAAGACAAGTGTGTAAATGGTGGTGCAACTGCACAGTGTAAAAAAGTGAGGGTTAGTCATCACGTGAGTCATAGAAATCATGTGCCACAGCATCTCCCTCCTGAGTGGACGGGAGCAGATTGTTTTGGGGTGGGCTGAACAGTTTGATTATGTTCAGGGTGGGTAAAAAAAAAAAAACAAGTCAAATCAATAAGTAGTGTGACCATCCTTTGCCTAAAAATTTGAGACACTGTCCTGCAGTGTTGTTGTTTTAAAAAGATTGTTCACCCCACCTGCAACGAATGTTGCGGAAGAGGTGTATGTGGTTGTCGCGTTTATTTATTTATCTGTGTGTCTGTTTGCACTCTACAGGCCACAATTCTGAACAGATTGTCTTCAAATTTGGTAGGGACAATCCTTTGGCGGGAGGGAAGAAATGATTAGATTTTGGTGAAGATCAGGTGGGGTGATGTGGCCTTCCGGACACACCCTCTAGCTGACTATTTGGTTGTTCCAAGCACGTTTGAGGATATGCCACGGTCCCTCTGCAGGCTCACAGTCTCACTTTTGTCTGTCTCCCCAGGTATTCCCAGACAGCCTTGATGATGTTGAGATCAGGGCTCTGTCGTGGTATATTATTTGTATCAACTGTATTAAGTGGAATACAAAGTTCATTTGTAAGAATTTTTTTTTTATTAACATTTGATGCTTCAATTATGCTTTTTTTTATCTACAACACCATTAATAAGCCAAGCAACAATAAACATCCAATATCAAAATGTAATTTAAAAAAATCCTAGAGTGCCTGAAACTCTTGCACAGCACTGGAAATTGATGTTTTATGCCATCATTAACATGCCTGAAAACTTTGTGGTGCAGTAAACAATAATGCCAGCTAAAAACAAATTGACCTTTCATTCTACTGATTAGTCTTCACAAGTTAGCAAATGAATGTTTTATTTATTTATTTTTTTTACTGTTGCGATGTGAAGAAGGGCACTCATGCACTCGTAGCCACGGTGAAATAATAATACATGTATTAAATTCCCAGTGTTTTGAAAGAATTCTTCTCGAGGGCATTGAGGGATGATTCAGTTCTCTGAAGAAGACCAATGTCAAAATGTTGGAACTTTTATAAATTAATTGTTATCGCATTGTGGTAATGAGTGTGTGATTGCCCTTCACATTTGTATTTTCGCTGCGGCTAGTACCTCTCCAACAGTGCTGTGCGTGCTCTGCTATCTTGGTTGGTAATTAGGAAAAGTAAATGGGAACCAGTTTTGAGTAATCATGCGTGATCAGGTGAGGCTACTGAAGAAATTTTATACCGCCAAGGGCTCGTCACTGAATATCCAGTACTACCTGGGTTGAAGAGGTTAAAAGCAGGCTACCCTCCCTCTAAATGTGCTCATTTATTTCCGCAACTGCAGCTTGTTTTCTAAACCTCCAGCTGCATTTGCATACAGACCTGACATTAATTTGTTTACCATGACACAAGACTCAAATCCGCCCAGCTGCACCTGGTTTACTGTCATACTGTAATGAAGGAATCACTGTTCTTGACTACCAATTTGTAACAATGCATAAATACTCCCTTTTGTCAAAGCTGAATAATAAGCGGCATGAAATCATTAGCACCGTGTTGTGATATTTATAATTTATTAGAAGCAGTTCATGATAGTTTTACTCTCCCATGAATGTGACAGTTCCATGTTCACAGATATTTTTAATTGTCCGAAGGATTTGCTTGTGTCATTGTAAATTCAAATTGGGCACGGTGCCTTTCCAAATGAAACATGTTATCATAATTGGTGCTCACTCAAGTTTTTGACTTGGGCTTATTATGCCAGAATTCTAATTTTGCTACCCATTTGAAATTGTTTTTTTTTTTTTATGCACTGAGCCACTAAATATTCTTGTTGAAAAATGCGAAGGCTTACTGCATATGCCTCAGGTAAATAGGTGAAGAGTGATGCCCTACATCTGGAATAAATCGGTGACTTAAAATGGAAATATAGTCTATAGTCTATAGTCTAATATATGGGACAAAGAATCCCATATGCAACAACACAATAGGGGGGAAGGGGATGGCAAAGAATGTTTCCATAAGACTCGAGTCCAAAAGTGGTTGAAAATAAAAGCAACTAATAAAACTTCACCTCCCAGCGTGTAGTCAGTGTGAATAAGGGATTCAGTTAATTTTTGCCAGCTGGGCATAATGTGGTCATACACTATATTAATCATCATTATTATTGGTTTTGTGGTGCTATTAATGTAGCTGCATTTGCTGTTGCAGTTTTTGTTGTTGCTTCTCCTCAGCTGTAGTTACCATTGCCACAAATCAGGCATTATTCATTCCTCACGCTTAAACCTTTATAGCATTGAATTACATGACTGAAAATAAATAAATAAATAAATAAATTGGGACTTTTTTGTTTC
This sequence comes from Gymnothorax javanicus, assembly GCA_029692085.1. Taxonomy (NCBI): domain Eukaryota; kingdom Metazoa; phylum Chordata; class Actinopteri; order Anguilliformes; family Muraenidae; genus Gymnothorax; species Gymnothorax javanicus. The sequence goes on from CM056200.1 coordinate 67,115,964, forward strand.
TTCATATTTGGCCGACCTTGAGTCCTCTCCGACGAACCTATCCACTTTCAGGTGTGCATTAGTTTCATTATCTCAGATAAATAGCTAACACACAAGTAAAAATGACAAACCTGCACAATTTACATTTGACAACAGATAAGCATTTATCACTTTTTTGAGGGGTGATAGAAACATTATAAATAAGGCAGTGAATGGGGTCAGGGGTATGGTAACTGAGGCTTTCTCTCTTTCGTTCTAAGTTCAGTTCAAATGTCTGTGCATTTCTAAACCTTTGCAAAAACAAACATCACAATCATAATATGTGAGGCCGCACCTCCAGCCTTCGAGCTCGCCAGTCTATTAAGACCTGGACCGCATACTTTAGCATCGCAATCATTACAGGCACCTGCTACTCATTTCCACTATGTGATAGTGCTGTGGTATTTAAGCTCGAGCTTCGGACTTAAAATTAATTAACGGTGTAACCTGGTCATTCAGTGCTTTCAGGTGATCGGCTATTTCATTTTACTGCTGCATGATGTTGCTGAACCCAGACTGAGGCAACCCTGGATCCTAACTCTGTCTCCAGAGGCTTTTACAGCGGGCACTGTGCATGACGGGTGCATCTCTTCATAGGCCTCCTTTCTTACCCTGATGCACCCATTGATCTGGGATAACGTCTTGACTGATTATAGACCACATGACCTTTTTCCACTGCTCAGCAGTCAAATCTTTATGCTCCTTAGCAAATTAAAGTTGTTTATTTCCCGCTAAGCCTGACCAATGATTTATTTCTTGCGGCCATGCAGCTGTTTAGTCCCAACCCTGCAAGCTCTTTTCGCATTGTGTGAGTGGAAACGCTCTTATTTTCACAATAAAATGGTTTCTACTGTCAAATTTTTTATGATGAGACTTCATCAAGTGTTTTAGTGATCACTAATCACAATCATTCATGATTTTTTCTGATCCATTTTTCTGCACAGTCAACACTTCACCACTATCTTTTCAGGTTTCAATATAGCATTGGGCAGTTCTTAACCCAATTCCAGTGATTTCAGCAATCTCTATCGTTGTTTCTTTGCTTGAAGCGGGCCAATAATTTGCCCCCCTTGAAGCACAGTGACATCTTTTCCACAATCATGGGATGCGTTTTCCAAAATGGTTGTTTAAAACAACCTCAATTCCGAAATAGTTGGGACAAAAGCGTACATTGTGAATAAAATCAAAATGCAATGACTTTCAAATCACACCAGCCAGTATTTTATTCACAATAGAACAGAGATAACATAGCAAATGTTGAAACTGAGAAATTTTACAATTTTATTCACAAAATGAGCTCATATCAAATTTGATGGCTGCTACAGGTCTCAAAAAAGGTGGGACAGGGTGTAGCATCCCCTCTTCTTTTTAACAAAGAGTAGAGGCGTCTGGGCATTGAGGAGACAAGTTTCTTGAGTTTAGCCATTGGAATTTGATCCCACTCTTGCTTAATACAGGCTTCCAGCTGCTGGAGAGTTTTGGGTCTCTTTTGACGGACTTTTCGTTTAATTATGCGCCAAATGTTCTCAATTGGTGAAAGATCAGGACTGCAGGCAGGCCAGTTCAGCTCACGGACTCTTCTACTACAAAGCCATGCTGTTGTAATAGCTGCATTATGTGGTTTTGCATTATCCTGCTGGAATACACAAGGCCTTCCTTGGAATAGATGTCATCCGGGGGGAGCATATGTTGCTCTAAAACCTTTATATACCTTTCAGCATTCGTGGTGCTTTTTAAAACATGCAAGTGTCCCACTCCATATGCACTAATGCATCCCCATACCATAAGAGATGCTGGCTTTTGAACTAAACACTGATAACAAGAGGGGTGCTTTCTCCTCTTTAGCCCAGAGGACACAACGCCCATAATTTCCAACAAGAATGTCAAATTTGGACTCATCTGACCACAGGACACTTTGCCACTTTGCTACAGTCCATTTTAAATGAACCTTGGCTCACAGAACATGGCGGCGCTTCTGGATCATGCTCAACAATGGCTTCCTTTTTGCATGATAGAGTTTTAGGTGGCATCTGTGGATGGCACGGCGGACTGTGTTTACAGACAGTGGTTTCTTAAAGTATTCCTGGGTCCATTTAGTAATGTCAATGATAGAATCATGCCGGTGAGTGATGCAGTGGCGTCTAAGGGCCCGAAGATCACGGGCATCCAGTAAAGGTCTTCGGCTTTGTCCCTTACTCACAGAGATTTTTCCAGTTTCTCTGAATCTTTTGATGATGTAATGCACTGTCGATGATGAGACCTCCAAAGCCTTTGCAATTTAACGTTGAGGAACATTGTTTTTAAAGTATTCCACAATTTTTTTTACTCAAGCCTTCACTAGTTGGAGAGCCTCAGGCCATCTTTATTTCTGAGAGACTCAGCGTCTCTCAGGCATCTCTTTTATAGTCAATCATGTTACACACCTGATGCAAGTTAACTTAATTACTTGCTAAATGTTCTTTCAGCTGATTCTCTTATATATGAATTGCTTTTTCAGCCCTTTTTTTGCCTGTATCCCAACTTTTTTGAGACCTGTTGCTGCCAGAAAATTTTAAATGAGCTCATTTTGTGGATAAAAATGTAAAATGTCTCCGTTTCAACATTTGAAAGTTGTCTATGTTCTATTGTAAATAACATCCCACATGAAAAGAACCTATAAAACATACAGATTTTAATATAGGGCCACATATAGGTTTCACATATATGCGACATACATAAAATTGGCCGTTTTCATATAATATATATATTTTCATATAATATATGAAAACGGCCAAATAAAACTTCTAAGTTCTTTTTTTTTATTTTTTTTAAATTGGCCGTTTTCATATAATATATATATTTTCATATAATATATGAAAACGGCCAAATAAAACTTCTAAATTCTTTTTTTTTTATTTGGCATTTCCAATCCCACCTGTATCTAGGATATCCAATTAGGGAACTATGTATAAGTTCTTAGGCTTACTCGCGTATGCGGCCTCATGTTGATAATTCAGGAGAGTATACACAACCCATGACTATTAGTAATAGCTCTTTATATCTTTGCTGGGCCAAACTTTGCAAGCTCAGACCGAGGGCAGAGACTTTCAGACATTTAATTGGTCAGAGTCTTATTTATGAGCGACCCTCTAGCCAACAGGACACGCCTAGGGGAACTCTAATCTACATAACCCTTCCCAGCAGGCCCTTCGCAATTTGCATCCCTGTAGCACATTGGCTAATTGCGCGCTACTTCTGAAAAGAGCTGCCAACCACTGCTGGTTGATACAAGGCGGGGATTAAAACCTATATGTTTATATAGGTTCTTTCCGTGTGGGAATTTAAGAATCCTTGTTATTTCATCCCTGTAGGAAGAAGTCTGGGACCTTTAGTTGCTATACAAGCATCTCAGATAAAAGACAAGTGTCTGTTCATTAAAACTCTGAACAGAAATGTAGACTTTGTCTTCAAATTCATTAACCAGAGTGAAATGCTCAAATAGATGTGGGGATGAAAATGACTTTTGAAAGGCATGTGTACTTGAATGTATTTTCTTCTGTGTACTTTTATTTTGTTATTTTTGTTTTATTTTGCTACATTTAGACTAAGGACCTCTGAGCCATATTCATCTAGAAACTGCATTACAGACAAGATAGAAAACATTGCATTTGGTGGATGTAACAGTGTAGTGTATAACCTTTCAGTGGATGTGTATGAGCTGTAATAATGTGAATCCAATTTTATTTAATGTGGTGAATCTGGCAGTGACTTAAACTTGAAAAAATGCTTAATTGATGAAATAAACATAATCAAACCATTTTGTTTTTATACATTTCCTTCTCTTCCACAATACACAACTCAATCTTCATGGAATGGAAATAGGTATGGTCAAGAAAGAATTGATGACCTTGTTATTGTTAATGTTTCAGGAAAAAAATGTAACAAATAGTATTAGATATTTGTGTTGATATCATAGTTTTTTGTCTCCTCTCACTTGCCATAGTTAATAATGACTGGTTTACACACAACATGCCGTTGTCACATGTCAACATGTATTTAGGATCAAATGTGATGCCAATTTCATGTGATCACATGCGATTAATAAGTTATTGCGTGAAATTCTTGTAATTTCTGTAAGGGACTTTGGACAAATATGCAGATATTACCTTGAGAATAAAAATATGAGCTAGGCATCATGTATGACAGTTGCAAAAGTGAGATATGAGCTATACAATAGGTATGACAAACAGAACATGCCACTGGGTGTATGAGCTATACCTTGTAGGCCTATGTACATATGGGGCCTATATGGGGAAATAAAGAAGCAATATAGGAGACCTATATGCCCTCTATAAGCACATATATGTACCTGAATTTGGCCTATATGCGGCATATATGCGCATATATGCGGCATATAGGTTGCATATATGCGCATATATGTTCATATAGATTCTTTCCTTGTGAGATATTGGATCATGTGATCTGAAAGTCAATGGATTTTGATTTTATTCACACTTTACACTTTGTCCCAACTATTTCGGAATTGGGGTTGTAAATGAGAAGCTACACACAGCATCAGTCAGGTTTAGAAGAATTGTTGCTCGCTGAAACATATTTACCATTGCAGTCATTCTTCAATTATAGGCTCTTAAGTAATTTCTTATTTAAATCCAAACTGCAGCTTTTCCTTTCCTGGCAGTGCATTGTGCTTTTTACATATATTGGCGCTTTATATAGTAACAGGGGAAAATTTAGCGAAACACAGGCCTGAGTTATTAATGGTGATTATTATGAATTTTACTGGATCATCCCGTTACCTGACCATGGTATTGAGCTAAAATACTCAGACTTTTCCTCACCTAATGTGAGCATATCTGTTTGTGCCGATGGTCCTGGATATTAATGCACTCCTCCACTTTGGAATATCATGCTCTAAGCGCTTGTTCATCCTGGGTTCCAAAAGAGGTCACTATTTTATCCGTTTGTGGTTAGATAAACATACTGACCTTGAGATGAATAAATAATGGTAATGCTATAGGACATACAGGGGTACACCCATTATTTCCACATGCATTAATTTCATTAGAGGCCATAGGTCATCCCTGAAGAAGGGGTAGATACTGTACACCACCTGTGTTGTACAATATTTAATTCCGACCTAGAGGTAAAAGAAGTGCTGTCAGTATTTCAAAGTGTTTTTGGCAGAATATTTTTTTTACAGCTCAGAAAAAGATTCTCTGTTCAATTAAGTATTTTAAATAAGCTGCTTTTGGACATAGGCTTAGATATAGGATATGTGTTTTTGCAGCAAGACGAAGACATCTCTTTTTTCTGTGATGAAGACACTGAAAAGAAATGAGCCAAAAAAATCAAACAGAAGAATATAAATGACTTTACCAATGTCAAACATTAACTCCCAAGGCCAAACCCCAAAAGCTGAAAATTTGAGCGAACAAACACAATCTGCCCCCACTAACACCCCAGTGGCACAATGTTCAGCAGAGGCAACACTGATGCATGGAAACTCGGGAGATGAGAACCAGTATCCATCAGAGGTGGGAAGAAATATGTTTTAGAGATCGACCACCAAAACCAAAAATTTGGAAAAGACTACCAATTCAAAGCACCAATCAGGCTTGCAACAAAGCCCCTGGAAAGGTCAAAGATCAGCCAATGAGAACAAGGAACTTAACAGATATTTACCAGCTCATATTTGCAACTCCCTCAACCATTGCAGACACGGTAGGACCAAAACAACTGAAAAGCCTCTTTGTCTACACTGATCTTTAGTCTTTAATTAGCACCACTTAGCAAACTACTGAACAACTGCAGCTACAGTTACAAACTAGAGGCACTCGTAGAGTGCAAACCTCCGCCAAGGCAGCACAATCCAAATGTGCATGAGTGGGAGCAAAGTTGAGTAATCGTGTGTGATAGGATTTCAAGATGGCTGCCATGGCGGGCATATTGTTTCACTGATTGCGGTCAAAATCAAGAGGGTTCATCCTTGATGTAATAGCAATCCATCCGCAAAATTTCAGACAAATCCCTGCATTACTTTTTGAGTTATCGCGTGTGATAGGCTTTCAACGCAGCCATATTGTTTCAGTGATCGCTGTGAAAATCAAAAGGGTCCATCCTTGATGTAATAGCAATCCACCCACAAAATTTCAGAAAAATCCGTGTATTACGTTTTGAGTTATGTTGTTCACAAACAGACAAACAAACAAACAGGGGCGAAAACATAACCTCCGCCCCAACTTCGTTGGCGGAGGTAATTACAGTGTGGAAAATCGTTCCACCTTTTCTGCAAGGATGATCTTAAGACTTTTGCGAAGGATATCCAATTCAGCAGCTTGGTTCATGCACAACTGGGAAGACATTCAGTGATGATATCAAGATGGAGTTTGGGCTCCACAAATGTGCCAAAGTGATCTTTAAAAAGGACAATGAGCAAGTACCACGGATATAGATCTGGACATGGACACCACCATCAAGGAGTATGGCCAGGGAGGTATAAAAAAGTGCTAAGCACTGAATGAGGGAGATGGCACTCAGTACTCGTCCATGAAGGAGATGATCCAGAAAGAGAATTATAGAAGAATATGAATGGTGCTGAAACACCAGCTCAATGCAGCTATAGATCTGATGCAGTTAACACTTTAGCAGTTTCTGTAACAACATTTCAACAGTATCAGTTGGATACTGAACAACATCAGGGGACTGAACTCCCAAACCTGTAAAAAGCTGACCAAATAGAGTATGCACCATCCAGAAGAAGATGTTTACAGGTTATACCTCCCCAGAGCCTCAGGCAGATGAGGCCTAGGACAGCATGAACTGAACTATAAAACTATCACCATTTGGTTAGATGTTTATTTACAAAATCAGAAGATTCTCCTCTCTAAATTCAGAAAAACCATGACAAAAGGGGAAAGCTTTACTTCATTAGAAAAAAAGCTGCCAAATTCAAGCAAGAGCTCAGCTTTACAGAAATTCTGTACAGAGATCAGAGGGAGACTACTGTCTATGTGAAATGTGTGAAATAGGAGGTCAAACACTTTAGCGACGAACAACTGCATCCTGAGAGAACAATACATTGCATGCAAAATATCCAAAGTGATCTAAAGGGCAGGCTAGAATCAACTGAAGACATATCGGTGGCTCAAGCACACAGGGTTGAAAGCAGAGAAGGCATGATCTTTGGTGCTCACGACCAGAGTCCAGCCGCCAGAGTCCCTCATCATCGTATCATCAAAGGTACACAACATTGAAAAAATGGGGCTGTTATCCTAGGCAGCTCTGGAATGGGGACAGGCTGGTGGATGCAGAAGGGAAAGAGTTAATAGTGTACTCAGCTCATGGTTGTTGAATGCTCCAGGAAGTGGAGTCTGCAGAGGTGATGCACAGTAGGTCAGTGTCCATCTGTTGATTAGCCTCTCTCCGTCTGGCTAGTAGACTGAGAATGAAAACCAGAAGAGAGACTCATTTAGGCCCCCAATAGCTTGCAGAAAGCCTGCCAGAAGTGTAAGGTGAATTGGGGACTCTTGGCGGAGACAGGGCAGTTGCTAGGAATTCTGGGCCCCCTGACAGAATATCTGAGTGGGCCCCCACCCCGACTTTTCATTGCCATTTTTTACGACTATGTATCATGATGTTTTTCTTTATTTTTCTGTTTCTCAGTGTTCTTGGCAGTGCCTAATGCAATACACCCAATTTTTCCCTTTTTTTACGATTAACCGCTCAATAAAGAGTCAGAGTATTATAATGTAAATTATGAATTATTAGTTCTCTTATTCACACTCACTCACTCACCACCAAAAACATCTTCAGACTGCTGGTGGTGAGGGTCTACTGCTTGATCAGACTCAGATGAAGGGGCCTCGGCTGATTCTGGAGTAGCAGAGCATAAAGGTTCAATTGTTCCATTTCATATTACTTTTGTAAACATTTAAAGTTATGTTTTATGGAACAACTGATGAAGAACTAACCTACTTAGTCTTGGAATAAATAAAATCTAAATGGGCTTCTCAGTACCATAGCTCTAAGCACTCAGCTTCACTTTGCTATTGTTAAGAGGAGGGCAAGCTCTGTAAAAATACCCCCTTGTTTACAAGACTTATGTCAACAGGCTAAAGTAGCAGTTTAGTTTTAGTAAACACTCATGTAAGAAGGTAAAAGTAATGTCAGCCTTGTTATTAAGGTTAATCGGTAAGGTTATCATTTGCCAGCCATTATAATATGCTGTCAAAAAACCGGTAGCAGCAGGACACGTTCCTCCATCCTTATTGAGTGGTTACTGCATACTCAGCTCTCTGTATCCGTCAGTGACAGTACAGGCTAGGATAGGCTAGCGAGGGATATGCAGTCAGTGTGGCAACCTTAGGCAAGTTTTAAATTATTTAAAACAATAAACATTCCTCAGCTCTTGGTGCAGCATAATGGTTAAGGAAATAAAGGTGGAATTTAAAGCAGGTTTGATTCTGACTGCTGATGGAGTTGTAAGCAAGATACTTGACTTGCATCACGTCTGAGCTTGACTGCACCAATAGATATTTGATGAGCAATGCTGAAGGTATGAAGAGTCAGCTATGTCGGACTGTCATGGTTTGTTAGGAGTGCGTGTTGTTGGACCTTTCTTTGCAGCTCTTGTCCCAGGACGATATTGAATTCCTGGGCCATCAAATTCTTTACCCAGCTGGTTGATTGAGCTGGGGCGGCACTTCCCCAGAATCTATATAAGCAGGATGTCCGGCATGCCTCCTTCACTAGAGTGTCTGTGTTTAGCTTCGCACTATAGCCGAGGGTATCTGTAGTCAGGTTTTGTATGACTTTATATCTTCTTATTGTTAGAGTTTCTTCTCTTTTTTTCTATCTCGCTTTTGCTTCCGTGGTTCGGACTATTATCGTCCTTTAGAAGCTTGAGTACTAACGTTGGTCTATATTATTCTCGGTGTTTGTACTGTGTTCGTGCTCTCTGTGGTTGCGCTTGGCCTCTGTATACTACCGTCCATTACAGAACACTCTAGCCAGCATGGAGTCGTCAGCAACGGCTGTGTTAGAGAAAGTTGTGAATAACCAACAAGCTGCTCTCTCCGGTTATGGCAACGGTCTTGTTAGCCTGAACAACCAACAGGCAGAGCTGGCGGAAAGAGTCCGCCTTCAGGCGAATGCCATGGAGAGACAGGAGAACGTTCTGTTAACTCTCGCTGAGAGCAGTAGAGCCCTGTCCACACAAAATGTTGCACAAGCACAGTCCGTACATCTTCCCCGAGAGCCAAAGCTTCAATTACCCTCAAGATATGAAGGCAAGGCAGGAGGATGTAAAGATTTCATTGCCCAATGTGAGATATTTTTTAAAGCGCAGCCTTCACGGTTCGTGAATGAAGAGTCTCGGGTTTCATTTATCTTATCCCTGTTAACCGACACAGCACTCACTTGGGTCAGCCCACTTATTCGATCTAGTTCACCAGTAGTGAGTACTGTGGAGACTCTCGTTAGAGAAATGTATCGGTGTTTGATCGGAATGTTTGTGGCCAGGACGCGGCTATGCGTTTAATGCATCTTAGGCAGGGCTCTGAGAGTGTCTCTGTGTTTTCAATCACATTTCGCTCCTTTGCTACAGAGACAGGCTGGCCAGAAGCGCCTCTTATGACAGTGTTTGTTCACACTTTGGCAGAGGAGGTTAAGGACGCTCTGGCTACATTGGAGCCTTGTTTGTCTCTGGATTCATTGGTTCGCACTGCGGTGCGAATTGATAATCGCATCGGCGAACGTAACAGGGAGAAATGTACTGCACTAGCTCTTGCTGGCAACGGGGCTAATCCTACTAGCAGCATGCATACAGCTCCCATTCTGCTCACTGAAAATTCCACTCCTGGTGAGCCTATGCAGGTTGATGGCTCATGTGAGAGCTGGGCTCGTAAGCCCGTTTGGAAACGTACAATCTGCTATAATTGTAACAAACCGGGACATATCTGTCCACGCTGCCCTGAGCTTCAGGGAAGCGAGAAGTCCCTCTAGCGGTATGGGGGCGCTAGAGGACAGACCCAATTTCTCTTCGAACTTTAATCCCTGTAGAATTGACTGGGGGGAGACAGAATATTTATTGAAGCTTTTATGGACTCTGGCGCCGTGGATTGTTTTATGGATGCAGAGTGGGCTGGGAGACAATTCCATTCCTATCCGCCCTCTTTTACATTCACGATCTGTTTGATCTTTGGACGATCGCCCGCTGGGAACTGGATTTGTAACCGAAGTTTCTGAATCATTGACTATGTTCATCTCTTTTGGTGGCCATTCTGAGGAGGTCCGGTTTTTTATTGTTTTCCCTGTCGTTTTAGGACACTCATGGCTACAGGAACATAGGCCTCATATCATTTGGGGAAGTCAGGATAACCCGATCATCCAGTGGGGGACTGATTGTAGGTCCCACTGTAGGGAGAGTTTAGCGTGTCATCCCGGGCATCGACCTATGGGGGAGGCTGACGCCTGGAGTGATTCTGAGGAGTTTGCCTCACACAACCCTCCTAATCTACAAAAAAAGGCGGAGGAGGGGTTGGAGTGGGATCCTCAATTTGACTGGCGGCAGCCAGAGGAGGATTGCTATTCGGAGGATTTCTCTGATTCGGAATCTGACTTAGAGGGGGCAGGTTCCGAACAGGGTGAGAATTTGGGGGCTGCTCTGAACTTTTGTCTGCCTCCTAATGTTCCTGACGATTACGCTGATCTCGCGGAGGTTTTTAGCAAGCAATGGGCCTCGACTTTACCTCCTCATCGCATGTTCGATTGCGAGATCAATCTCCACCCGGTTACCACTCCCCCCAGGGGTTCATTATACTCGCTGTCAGGGCCTGAACGGAAGGCTATGCGAAAATATATTCAGGAGGCTCTGGCTAATGGATTTATTCAGCCCTTCACGTCTCCTGCCGGATTGGGGTTCTTTTTTGTGGGCAAAAAAGATGGAGGCCTGAGACCTTGTATTGATTACAGGGGCTTGAATAATATCACTATTAAAAACCGATACCCACTTGATGAACTCCGCGTTTGAACGGCTGCAGGAGGCGTCGTTTTTTACCAAGCTAGACCTCCGGAATGCTTATAACTTGGTTCGGATCCGTGAGGGGGACGAGTGGAAAACAGCGTTTAATACGCATGATGGGAAGTACGAATATTTGGTCATGCCGTTTGGATTAGTTAACACCCCCTCTGTGTTCCAGGTACTCGTTAATGACGTCCTCCGAGAGATGTTGGAGAGATTCGTCTTTGTCTACCTTGACGAAATTCTGATTTTCTCTTCAACTCTCTCGGAGCATAAACGACACATCAGAAAAGTGCTTGAGGCCCTCCTCAAAGCCAAGCTTTTTGTCAAGGCTGAGAAATGCATTTTTCATGCCAAGACAGTTTCGTTTCTTGGCTTCATTATTTCAGAAGGGTCGGTCCGCATGGATCCTGACAAAGTGTCAGCAGTCAGGGGATTGGCCTGCCCTCAAAAACGTTAAGGAGGTGCAACGGTTTTTGGGGTTTGCTAATTTTTATTGGAGATTTATCCGTAATTTTAGCACAGTAGCTGCCCCCATTATCGCGCTCACTAAGAAGAATACCTCCATGTCGTTTGCTTGGTCTTCGGCAGCTGAAGCTGCTTTTCAGGAGTTAAAGAAACGATTTAGCTCAGAACCCATCCTCGTTTTGCCAGACCCCTTCCTCCCATTTATTGTAGAGGTGGATGCGTCGGAAGTCATGATAGGTGCCATTTTGTCCCAGCGCCCCCTTCGGGACAATAAGTTGCACCCATGCGCCTACTTCTCCTGGACGTTGACGGCGGCCAAATGGAATTACAGCATTGGTGACCAGGAGTTGTTGGCCATCAAGTTGGTGTCAGAAGAGTGGCGCCATTGGTTGGAGGGGGCTGAACAGCCGTTTGTGGTTTGGACTGATCATAAAAATCTACAATACATCCAACAGACTAAACAACATAATTCTCCGCAGGCGCAGTGGTCGTTGATTTTCAACCGCTTTAACTTTACGTTAACCTATCGCCCGGGGTCTAAAAACATCAAGCCCAACGCTTTGTTGCGGATTCACGACTGCTCCGGTCGCGACCCTATTCCTGAGCCGGTTATCCCGGCAGCTCAGATTGTGGTTCCCATTCAGTGGGACGTCGAGTCTGTTGTGCGGGAGGCGTTGAAAAATGATCCCGGTCCTGGTGAGGAGCTGCCTGGCTGTTTATTTGTTCCTTTAGCAGTGCGGTCCCAAGTTCTCCAGTGGGGGCACTCTTCCCGTCTGGCTGGTCACTCAGGGGTTCATTGGACCAAGCAGTTCTTGGGCAGACATTTTTGGTGGCCCAGCATGATGGAGGACATCCGGGAGTTTCTAGCGGCGTGCTGTATTTGCGCTCGGAACAAGACTTCCCACCTCCCCCGCTCTGGTCTGCTGCGGCCGTTGCCCATCCCTAAGCGCCCGTGGAGCCATATTGCTCTTGATTTTGTTACGGGGCTGCCTGTTTCGGAGGGCAACACGGTCATCCTGGTCGTGGTTGACCGTTTTTCTAAGGTCGCCCACTTTATCGCGCTGCCCAAGCTGCCTTCGTTGCGAGAGACTGCCCTTCTTGTTGTGGACCATGTTTTCCGGCTGTATGGCATCCCTCAAGATGTGGTTTCTGACCGGGGCCCTCAATTTACAGCCAAATTCTGGTGTGCGTTTTGCAACCAGTTGGGGGCCACCGTGAGCCTTTCCTCAGATCTTCAGCCAGAGACTAACGAGCAGACTGAGCGAACCAACCAGTCTTTGGAGAATACTCTTCGATGTTTGGCGGCTGACAACCCATCCTCGTGGAGTCGATTTTTAGCATGGGCCGAATACTCCCACAATTCACTGGGTAACTCCTCCACAGGTCTCTCCCCGTTTGAGGCTGAGTTGGGTTAACAGCCTCCACTGTTTCCTGAGACTGACAGGGATTCAGAGGTTCCTTCAGTTAATTACTTTGTTCAGTGTTGTTAGTCAGTTTAGACCAGGGTCCGTTCCTCCTTGTTGCGCTCTGGACGGAAACAAAAGACCGCCGCAGATAGAAGGCCCCGTTCAGCCCTATATTATCGGGTTGGCTAAAGGGTCTGGCTTTCCACGCGGGACCTACCCTTGAGAGTAGAGTCATGCAAATTGGCTCCCCGGTTTATTGGTCCTTTTAAGATTGTGCGAAGGATCAATCAGGTCACAGTCCGGTTGAAGCTCCTTAGATCCTTACGGATCCACCCCTCTTTTCATGTCTCCAGGCTCAAACCGATTAGCACTTGCGTCCTGGGTCCGGTCGACAAACCCCCGCCGCCGCCGCCGCGGATGATTGAGGGGGGGTCGGTTTACACTGTGCGTCGTATTTTAGCCAAGAGGCGTGTGGGTCATGGAGCTCAGTTTTTAGTAGATTGGAAGTGTTATGGTCCTGAGGAGCGGTGCTGGGTCCCTTCTCGGGATATCCTGGATCCTACCCTTATTTCTGAATTCCGTGCGCAGGGCTCTCTGGGAACTTCTGGGGCTGTTCCTTAGAGGGGGGGGTCCTGTCATGGTTTGTTAGGTGTGCGTGTTGTTTGGACCTTTCTTTGCAGCTCTTGTCCCGGGACGATATCGAATTGCTGGGCCATCGAATTCTTAACCCAGCTGGTTGATTGAGCTGGGGCGGCGCTTCCCCAGAATCTATATAAGCAGGATGTCTGGCATGCCTCCTTCGCTAGAGTGTCTGTGTTTAGCTTCGCACTATAGCCGAAGGTATCTGTCGTCAGGTTTTGTATGACTGTATCTTCTTATTGTTGGAGTTTCCTCTCCTTTTTTCTATCTCGCTTTCCTTCCGTGGTTCAGACTATTACATGTCCTTTGGAAGTGCGGGTACTTGCATTTGGTCTGTATTATTCTCGGTGTTTGTACTGTGTTTGTGCTACTCTCTTTCCCTCTGTCGTTGCGCTTGGCCTCCGTATACTACCGGCCATTACAGTGACAGCGATCTGCATGGTCAAGAGGTTACACCTCAGAAATGTCGTTTCACAAATACTGTAATGAAGCTCAAGCAAAATTCATTCAGGAAGACTCTCTTAGTGCATGTTTCAGCCAGTAGTTTATCTTTATTCAATCTGTTTTCACTCTCACGCATGCGCCAATAATTCCAGCTGTGATCATGTGTGGCTGTCAACTGAGTCATCAGCTGTCCAGTCAGCTGATCAGATCCATCCAATACCAATGCGACACACCTACACTGTTAGCGTATCATCTCACTGCTGTCTTTTTCAATATGACTCTTTCTCTGCCTCTTGTGCATGCAGGCTGCTGACGAGCGCACACTCCACCTCCCCATCACTGCCCAGCCTTTGTGTGGCGCAAGGTTAGGATGTCTGTATTATTTTTCAGGTTAATATGTCAGTATTTCTCAGATTCCCCCCCATACTGTTTTTTTTGTTTATAAGTTTGGGTCAATTTACTAATTTTATTGTTTGCTTGCAAGGACGACAATTTATTTGCTAATAATAATGTGGAACAATACCATTTTCTCGCCATTGGATGGCGATAGAGACCAATATGGAGCTTTTCCCACAAGGAACAAAGCTAGCTTCTTTCGGTGGTCATAGTAGGTTCCATTTCATTGAGACAGCCATTGCGAACAGAGCAGAGCACATGTTAATGTCTGTCTTTTTGTCATTCTTGCAGGTAAGCAAAACCGAAGTATTATGGTTCATATAGGTTGGTGCAGTAAATAATGCACCAAACGTGTATGTCATGTTTAATTTGGTAAAGAAAAGACGCGAATGCGTAGTTGGGTTTTAACCAGCCGAGACTGTCTGGTACACACGAGCATGTTGCTATCACATGAACGAGTTATACTAGTTATTTTAACGGTATCGGGGCGAGTATGTAAACTGGTAAAGCGTTAGTGTTGTTTGTTACTGAGAGATCTAAACCGCATTTACATTTTTTTTTGTGAAACGATATCGCCAATCTTTGTAAATTGGGTTTATGTAGATGGTATACTAAGACGCATGGTCCTAGCTAGAACCAAAATGGCGTCGTCGTGCACAAAACATTGTTCCGATTCCTACAGTGAACGCCATTTTGGATCAAGCAATCACGTTGTTGCCCGTCTGCTACTCCAGTCTAGCTTGCAGGCGAACTTTAAATAATTGTTAATGCCGATAGATACGCGTTGTATATCCAGTGTTAACCGTGTATTTGAACAGTTTAAAAATGCCGTGTTGTAATTTTGATGTCTAGAAGAAAAATATGTTAAATACATTGATTTATTGTTTTTTTTTTATTAGCCAGCTAAGATAAGACTTTTATTTTAAACTCGGTGGTCATAGTAGGTTCCATTTCATTGAGACAGCCATTGCGAACAGAGCAGAGCACATGTTAATGTCTGTCTTTTTGTCATTCTTGCAGAACAAAATTGAACTATTAAAATATGTTGCATCAGACAGCTCTCGTCATTTGTCTGCACCCGCAACATTTGCAAGTTCATCAGCTTCATCATTTATCATCCGCATCAGCCTATCAGTCAGCAGAGTCATCAGCCACCACCAGTATCTGGACTCCACGGGGGGATTTATCCTGCTGCGGCTCAAGCCAGATGCTCCTCCATTGCAAAATATTCCTGTTGATGTCTAAGCACCAAAGAACTTACAGGAGGAGACCGCACCGCAGCAGTGTATTTCAGTGGAAAGTAGAATTCTTGAAGTGTCTAAAACATACATTTTAATTTGGTAACAATCCAAAGCGACCCATTTTAAAACCAGCGAGTCTTCAAATGGGCGTCAATATCACCAGACAGACATTTTTACTTGGGGAATCTTCTGATTTTGAATTTTATCTTCGGAAACCTCACCTTTAAATGCTTAACAACTTAACCCTCTCACAGTTTATTTCTCTTGATTAGCCACATTTGCTCAGACTAATTGGCAAAATCGACGATGGTCTAATTTTTTTTTCCGATACCAATGTTATGCATTGCACCACAAAATTATGAGGCGGTTTCATTTGCCATAAATGATGATGTAGAATATCAATACATCTTTATCATTTCTGGGCTTGTGTAGCTTGTGGAGCAGCACAGATTTGCGTAAATTAGTTTGCGAGGCTCAATAAGCAATAAGCCACGAGAATTAGTTCTATTTTCTGAATTTAGTCATGGCTAAAGGGTGTTGTTAGGCACGTAGCACAGCTGAGTGACTGTTATAAAGATGGAAAAAATAAATGCTGTGAAGTCAGCAAAAGTTTTGGATTTTTGTATTTATATTGCCATCCTTACAATGCCATATCAATTATATAAATGTAGGCAACAGGCATTCACTTTTTCATTACTATTTCTTATTATAGGTCATGTATTGGTCTTGGTCGCTCAGTCAATAAATTGTTTGATTGTTTATCAGACGAACTTAAACGAGGACAGCTTGCAGGCAATCAAGCCATAAAGGGTGAGCTTACTGAAGGCCCTCTGAACAACTAAATGGAGACTATGAAAGGAATGAGTTTAACTGATGTTCAAACACCTCGGCACAGTCTAGTGAACTGGCGCTGGTTTTAAAATGCATCGCACTGGATAATTACCAAATTAAAATTTATAAAACTATGCGTTTAGGCACATCAAGAATTCTACTTTCTGCTGAAATATATACTTTGGCGAGATGAGGCCTCCTCCTTAAAGGCTATCATCACAGCCATTAATTTGTTTATTCTGTAATATATAATAAATGATTACCCTTATGCAGTTCATTGTCTCTCCCAACTGACATGGACATAAATTCCTTCCATCTATTCATATTCCAGAAATTCTTGTCCAGTGCCCAGTTGAACAAGTCACCAAATTTATTCCAACTAGTCCACATTGTCTTGCTGGCAATGTACTCAGCATAAATTAAATATTACTGTAGGGTTTCTCATTTCAGAATTTTATTTAGCAACTTTATTGAAAGCAGTATAATCCTCAGATCTCAAGGAAGCCTCCTAAGGGTTTTATGGGGAGCGTATCTGGTTTGTGGGATTTATTTTTCAATTGCCAGCTGCCAAACAACATCTTTGTACAAAGAAATGGCTTTTCCCTCCAACTCCTTTGAGGACTCCCTTTAACTCCATGTCTTATGTCGCAAGGATTAATGTTGCATCCTTTTGAAATTTCATTAACCCCATAAACTGATTTCTCACATTAGTTTTCCCTTAAGTTGGTTCAAAGTTAGGAAAAGCATTTCTTTTTCATATTGTTTAACAATGTCACATATGTATTCTGTATCTGCTGGTTGCAGCGCGTCACTGGAGCTGCAGTACATCTCACATATGTTGAGAGAAAGATTCAAACCCAGGATGCCATGTCTTATGGCCACAGCATTACATTAAATGGAGAATATCAACATTGTGTAAATCATTTTACACTTATTTCACTATAATTAAGCAGGACATATTTGGTATTGTTGGAAACCTTGGGATCTCAACTAGAATTTAAAAGGCCTTAAGTTCCTCAGATTGGTATACAGTAGTTGAATTTCATGGGATTGCAGGTTTTATGGGGTTAAATTGAACTGAATTTGTGTTATTCTAAGACTGTTTTTGTTGTTTTCTGCCTAACCAACCAGCAGGAAGAGGCTTGCCATTTGTATTCTGTCTGAAGTTATTTTCCGTCAGTAGCTGTGTTTCCATCCACCTATTTTAATGCGCATTTTCATTTTGCGCTTAAAAAAACCTGAGTGGAAACGGCCAAAATGCGCATCAACTTGAAATGTCGCATCAATTTTTTTTGCGCAAGGAGGGGGTGGAAAATTTTCTGAATCAATAAAGATAAATGTGCTTTAGTGCAGTGGAAACAGGTTAGCGAACAAGTTATGTGAATAAACGATGACGTTTAGTATCTACGTCATTTTTGCTTGCCTACGTTGGCAAGCTAGCTAGCTAGTTTGCTACCTCGCAACATTGGTGTGCTAGCTATAACGTTAGAGTTCGTTATCACTTTAGCTAGCTAGCTAGTGGTTAATACAGTAGAAGCGAACTGTAACCTTACACTACTGTGCTAGCTGTAACATTAAAGACTTCGTAACCACTAGCTCAAGTGATTACTTTCATTCATTTTCACCGCCAGCTTTCCCGTTTGTTTTCCTTTTCGTTCATCGCACTTATTGACGTCATAGTGTGCGCCGTCTTCTTCTGCAGAAGCAATGCCAATTGAATCAAGAATTAGCACCACCTAACGGCACTTTTGGCTTATCTTGTGAAACAAAAGCGCATAACTGAAGTGGATGGAAACAAACACAAATGCGCTATTCCTTTTGTCGCATTAACGAAAATTCGCTTAAGATTTGCGATACAAGTTGGATGGAAACACAGCTAGTGAGTTTTTTTCATTCCACTGTTTGGGTTTTTTATGCTTCTGCACCAGCGACAGCCGTGGCTGGACATATAACATTTTCCGGTTGTCCGTTCGGTTGTACAATTCGTTCATTCATCCATCCATCCCAAATTTGTGGAAATTGAGTAGGGAATTTCTTAAACTTTGGCACAAATGTCTACGGATTCAAGGATGAACTGATGTGATTTTGCTGGTTAAAGATAAAAGTCCCTAAGACCTGAACTCCATAGCACTGTCATGAATGCAATATTTCCTGAATGCCCAGAGGAATTTTTTTCAGATTTGGCTAAAATTTTCACTTGGGCATGAGGATGAGCTAATTGAATTTTGCTGTTCAGAGTTCATAGGTTAAGGTATTCTCATGACCATCCCATTCTCAATCCTTAAACTTATGTTAAGCTATTTATTAAAACTGCTTGTACGCTTTCATTTTCACAGCTAGAAACATCAAACTTGCTCTGCAGCTTCATGTAGGGATAGCTTTGTTATGGTCCACTGGGGACATCTAGTCGATTATGCTCCTGCTGCAATGATAATGGTCAATATATTAATATATAATATTGTAAATTTGGAGATTTAATTCTCTTGCCAGAAAAAAAAGCAATTTTCTCTGAATCTATCAAGTGTATTGAAATTCATTTGAGGTGCTCAGCTGCATAATGTATTGTCCCACATAGTGCAATCGTATCATTGACAGTCCAGTTAAATATTCAAATTTTGGGGTTCAGTGGTTTATTGAGGGGTGATTGGTTGTTGTTTTTGGATTCCTTGTCCCTTAATCAGTAATACTGCCAAAGCTGGTCCAAATCTGAGTCATAATGAAAAGTTATTGAGAAGTTAAAAAAAAAGAAAGAAAAAAATCTCAGAGTTGCATCCCCTTGACTCATTACAGCAACCAAGACCTACAAGAACTAGGGGCAACCACCATCCTAGTAACAAAGCTGTTTGATTAGGATCTGGAAGGTTGATGGTTCAAGCACCAGTTCAGCCATAACAAGACTAGCGCAGCAGTTGGGCATCTGAGCGATGCCTTAAGCCCACATTGCTCAGGAGGGAATTGCTTTGGATTTAAAAAGTGAAATGAGATCTGTCAACTTTAGACACCAACATTTGGTACATCTGAATCACTTCATGTGCAGGGCATAGAGCATAGAACTGTCTCTTGACCTGTGCTAGTTCAGCTATGCAGTAACACACAGATAGATAAGTACCGTACTGCTGAAATGGCTTCGCATGCACTTAAATTTGGTTTACTGCCCTGTGACACAGATTTTGAACATTAAGTGTACCTTATTGCTGCTGCCATTTCTACTGTTTTTCTACTGCTGTCATTTCTACTGAAAGGTGATGAGAAAAAAAACTGCCTCCTTTCAAAATCCCTGCTGGGAAAACACCAGAAGAAGAGTGAAAAGTATTAAGCCATCTGAGTGCAAACTTCAGTGCTACAAGAAAGTAAAAACTCTCCTCTGGGGTTCCGCTCAGATTTCTCTTAACATTGAAATTTCTGTTATAGATTCTCTGAACACAGCGGGCGTGCTGCTTTATATTTCTGACAGAGAAAAGTTCTGTCTTGCTAACTTCAAAGCCAAAAGATTCCAATCCCAAGAATCTTCTGAAAATGTATGAAAGGAGACAAGACCAAGGACACCACTGTGAGAAACGCGCTGAAACAAAATGCTCTACAATATTCAGAAACAAACTGCAGTATCAGAGAATGTCATACATTACAATGCAGGTCTTCCAAACGAACTAAAATATGGCAATTATTGCTACTTTAAAATATTTATATTTTTTAAATAGAAAATTATGGAATATGACCATAATTATTTTTTTTAAATCCATTTTTAAATATATTGAGGTATTTTCCAGGTCCTTAACCTGGTAAGGCATGCAGTCATATATATCTGATTAGAATGTTCTTAATTGGACATTCAAATTGATCTAACAATCACAGCCAGCAACTTAATGCGATGGAGTTCTAAAACACTGACTTACAAAAAACATTTGGAAAAAATCTTACACTTCAAAGTGTCAACAGAACAGATGTAGTGCAATGCCTGAGATGAAAAGGCAGAAAGAAGTATTTGGGATGTCTGAAACACAAGCTGATTTTTAAGATTAACATCCAATTAGCAGATAATTTAGGCCTTGAAAACAAGGAGCACAGACTATTTTGCCAATCAAATGACATGAAAGTGCCAAAGTGCAGGAACACATCAAAACCAGCAGACTCTACAGCTCTCCAAGGGTTTGAGATCCCGGCTATAAATAATTTGTAGTTTTTTTTTTTTTAATTCTTTTGTTTTATCTTAACCATCCCAACTAACCTTCACTAGTGAGGTCATGTCCTATATCCTGTATCTGTGGGTAAAGTTGAGAAGTGGGAGGAATCGAAGTGGCGCAAAACCTGTGTTATCTGGTGGGGCTATCAAAAGAGTGATTTTAGTGGGTAGCCATTTTTTCCCCTTGTCATGCCATTTCCTTTATGCAGATACTTTACTTTACTTTACTTTACTTTTTACTTTATTATTGTGTCATGCGACAACGTCGCCCAGCCAATATTGGCTTATAGGACACCATATATATAAATCACATGATTAAAACATAAACAGATAATAAACACAAATCAAATTCAAATCAAACGTCATACAGAGGACATCAAAGAAAGAGCTTAATACAACGGAAAGTGGCGCATAACATAATCGGTGAGAAGTACATAAAATCAACTCAGGTTACAAATAAACATGTGAACATGGTAGGGAAAGAGAAAAACCAAAATAGAAACCAAATGAACGTTCTTCTTTTGTTTATGAATAAATGTAGTGTTTACGTTTTTCCAAAGCTTGTTGTATGTATGAAGCAATTTCAAATACTCCCTCTTGAATAGCCAATTGAGTTTTGTTTCGTCCCTTTCCCCAAATGATATCGGGTCTCTTCCTATACATCCTATCAAAAGTGTTTTTTTTACAGATTATAAATAAAAGCGGGCAATAAAACATAAAATGAAACTCATTCTCTATTTCGTGTAGGTCACACAGTGAACAAATTCTATCCTCTTCAGGGGTTGCACAGTAGCGCCCGTTTCAATACATAGTGGTAGTATCCCAGCTCTTAATTGTGCACATAGAGACCTCTGGGATCTTGTAAGGGGAAGGGTAACATACTTTTCTGGGGAGAATGTATCTTTAATCAGCGCATAGGTTCTCAATTTTGGTTTAAGCCACAGCTCTGATGACCAATTTTGGGTATTGACATAACAGTTTTTGACAAGTCTAGTATCGCCTCTGATCCTATTTAAAAAGACATACTCATGTTCTGATTCACGGAATATTTTCAGATATTTCTTACTTACTGTTGTGTTATTTGGCAGTCTGAGGGTGGAAAGTTGGAACAATTTACTGGGCCTAAACTGATAGGGATTTCCAAAGAATGTTAGAACCTTAGATTTCATGGGATCAGTTCAATTCAATTTTATTTGTATACCACTTCTTATGCATGAATACGCTCTACAGATGTCTGACCTAAGTCCTCAAAATATAAGGGAAATATTGAGCTCAAAATCTCTAAAAGCACCTGTCTGTAGGAGTTTTATCATTATTGAGAAATTATTTGCAGCAAACCTACATTATCTCCAATCTAGAAGGCACGCGACTGATGAGAAAAATAGATGATTGATTTAGCTGCTTTCATTAATTTGGGTGATCTCTTGCGCTCCCCTCTGTGAATCCGGCTGTGTAGAGACGGTCATCAAATTACACAGTGTGCGGGTCTCTAATTTAATATGACGTGAATAATTTAGCGTGCTTTGACCGTCATCCTAACCTTTTGAATGCTGTGTTTGCTTTCGCGGTAATTGTGTGCCACCATCTGTAGTCCTGATGCTTTAATTGCTCGTTCGGCTCTGTTCCAGTGAGGCTTTGATCGCTGGTGCATATCTACCAGCCGTATGTTAAAAACAGACCATTTCCACCCAAAATGTTTCCCTTCAATTGGTATTTTTTCTCAGTTCCCAATAAATCCTTCTGTTGCTTTCAAAAAAATCTGTTGAGTCATGTACAGCTCATTGCCACAATTCAGATGTACAACGAGTTATGATCCAGACCAGAAATCAAGTGCTGAGGCAGAGCAAAATCCAACAGTGAGGTTTATTGATAGTAATGTGGTAGACAGTGGGATGGAGCTCAGAGGAGGGTATCACAGTTTCGTGCAGTTTTTATGGCTGAAGCAGTGTAGGCGTTGCCAATGCCTGGCCAGTGGGTTTCTGGGATGACAACCAGATGGAGAGCACATTTCCCCAGAGCTGAACTGTTCAAAGGCAGGATGGAGGAGCTTAAGAGAAATGCAGTCCCAGGCCTGATGACTGTAAAAGGTTTGGGAGGTTGTTTTTAATAAACTGTCAAACTCCTCAATCCTGCCATCTGACAGTTATGCTTTGACGAAGTGTGCATTCCATCTGACGGCTGTCCTAGATTGTCACTGGCCAGGCACAGACATGCCCTTCCACCCCAGCTTGTACCATCTGAACTGAAATGTTTCATTCTGCTCTGGGCTCCATCCCCTCTGTCAAAACCGTATTACCATCAATAAATCATACTATTGGATTGCGCTCTGACTCTGCATTTGGTTCCTGATCGGGATCATAACAGCCTGTAGGGTTTGCTTCAACCCTAGTTACAAGGAATGACCCTGTGGTGCTGGAGGTTTGCATAGACACGCACAGGATATCTGCACAGGATGTCAGGATGTAGCAGCAGGAAGGTAATCTAATCCTTGTCTAGATGATCAGAATTTGTGGTCTCTGGGTCATAAATTCAATCTGACATGGTGTTGAGATGCTGGGATTACATCTCAAACTGCGTAATATTTACTGTGCCTAAATTTCTTTCTTTTCCATTTCTTTTATAGGGGCTCTGGCATCTTGATTCCATGGGTCCATGGACAACGTGTTCCTCCTACTCATGCCTAGCGTGCCCTTGATGCACTACCACAACTTTATTATTTCTGTTTGACTAGGTGTACTTCTTGATTTGCAGTCATTTGTATAATCATGCCTACAAGTATAATTAGACTTGTAGTTGATGACAGACATACAGCAACAAAAATCAGTTTACATTCACTCAGCCAGCCAGCAGAGGAGGGGCTCCCCCACTACAGCTGGGCTTATCCTCAGATTTCTTCCCACTAGGAAGTTTTTTCTCACTACCGCTTGAAGACTATTCTCCCCACTGGGCGGTCTTAGCCTCATTCGTGATTTAGGGGACATCTGTTCCAGTTTTACTCAATAAAGGGCAGTTGTGACAGTATTTCTGTAAAAAGCACAGGACAAATAAAATCTAGTTTAATTTAAAATCTAATGTTCTTGCAGATCAAAACGGAGGTAAATGTTAAACTGTGAACCATAATCACACTTTAGAAACCCAACCTACTATATCAAGCCATTAGTGGTTAGAGATGTGATATGTTTTCCTGCCAAATATTCAATAATATTGTGCATAAACATTGTCCATAATTCAAAGTAAAGCCAATGATTAAAGGTGCCCTGTGTAATGGACAGCCAAAAATTAAATTCATACTCCACACACTCCAAAGAAAAAGGGGGCAGTATACCTGCAGAAAGTGAGTTGGTCTACCCTGGTGTAACAATCGAGAAACGGCGCAGTCCCTCTCCCATCAAGCCTACTGTCCATGCTTTGCCCCCACCTTCCCAACGACCCCAGAGCCATAGTCGACTATCTACAATCCAAAGAGAGCCGCTCTGACTCCAAAACTCTGAGATATAAACACATGAACGAACGTCAGTTGATGTCAAGTGATTCTGTACTATGACATCTTCAAGCTACTCCCCTTCACCCGATCCTGTAAATATGTCCAAATTACGTGTCATTGTTCATTCGAAATAAATTCATTAGCTAGATAACATTCGCTGCTGTTGAGCAAGCTAGCGACAACGTAACATTAGCTAATGTTAAGCACTGATGCTGAACCAAGATTTGCGTGAATAAATTTATCTAATGCCGGACTTAACCATAATCAGTCTCTGATCCCAAAATCAGCTGGCCAGTCGATCGCCACTGTTAGTTGACCATCACTTTACCGTACGTCGTCAAAACAGTTATAAGCGGAGTTCAAAATTATGAAGTAATCTTAGCTGCACATGTACAAGTAAAACTAGGGACAAGATCATTTTAGAACGTTTACGTATGCCACCCGCCTGATGCTAATTTCACAGTATGCAACCAGTTTTCCTGATATGCAGTTTTCATTAGCAAGACCTCTTCTAGCAATCGAGTAGCTATCATTAGTCACAACTAAACATTCTGTCATGTTTCATTACATTATACAATGTTTTCCGTTACGTTCCATGCGTTCATTTACGGTTCATTATCATCAAAGCCATTTCAAGTTTCTTAGCTAATGTACCTTCCACACGATTGACATCAGGTTCAAATCGCCCTCAAGCCGTCGCGATTTATTAAATGCACTGCAGTTTGGCCGGCTGTTATGTTGCCCGCATACCGCCACCCATGGCAGAAACTGGTATTATGACACAGGACGGTGCGCAGCTAGTGATTTAGCATGCTAATTCAGGTTGATATCTCTGCAGCACGATACCTTGTCATCTTTTTTATGACATCATTGCCATTATTTCTTCTCATTCTTTTGCTGTGTTTAGCTCATTTTTTGGATTTTTTTTTACCTCAATTCTTACACAGGGCACCTTTAATTTTTGGATTGTGCAATCAGACCTGCCATAATTTTTTGTATTGATTGTTGGATTTCCTGGATTTTCAGTTGTTTAAAAATTTTTTGCGGTTTTTCAGTCAATGGAATGGCTCTTGATGGCTATCATTCAGATAACTTTGCTTGGCTCATGCAACAGGTGCCTGGTCAAGCCACTTGCACGGTTTCAGTGAGCACCTGCAGTCTTTTTAATGGGCAAATTCCGGCAGATCAACCAATGGTGAGCACTATCAGAAACTCCATAAACTGCTGCCAATTAGGGAACATTAAATGCTGCACTTCTTCTGTTTCTAAACATGGGAACCTAAGGCATTCTGCAAAGTCTTCTCTGACTGAGGCGCAATGTAAAAAAAAGTGCAATGAAAGCTATGGAAATCAAATTTGGAGCAATTACTGCAGTGTTCCTCATGAAGGACCCCCCACTACAGAGTCCAAATGCTAATAGGCAATTATGTCAGACACTGGGAGAGCTGAAAAGTTGATTGATTGATGGCTGCTGAATGAACAACTATGTCATTACAGTGCTTTCTCATGAATTGAGTGTGTATCATCATCATCACTATCATCATCCATATGCCTTATTCCAGTCAGGTGAGACCACAAATGTTATTGGAGTGTTCTTAAATGAACAAGGCACATTCTTCATTGCCCATTCAATGAGTGTTCTTCAATGAACATTCTGATGCTGATTAAATAATAACTGCTGTAAATGGAAACAACAGATTTATAGAACAATCTAAATTCTGGACAAAATAAAAATCAAATAAAAACCCTACATTTCAAGGGGTTAAATAAGTCCACTTCAAAAAAAAATTCTGCCAAAATATCTTGATATCCTTGACATTAGTGCCCAGCTTTAAACATTCAGTATTTTCATTGTGATAAATGAAAATTAAATGCATAGAAATCAAATTCACATGAGCAACCTTGATAGGCCGAATGATTTAAATTCAGAACTTCAGAGCGAGAAAATGCCCTGAGCGTGGACATCAATGACTCCAGCTGTCACAGGGGCCACAATCCACTCAGCCGCAATAAATCTTGACTCTTGGCACATCATTGAATGACATCAATAGCTCCCAACAGGCTGTGTCCTTCAGCCAATAAAGAAAACAAGCACTTTATTGTAAGTCGCACAGAAGTGGTTCTCCAATCATTTAGCCTGTGGATGCTGTAGGTTGTACAGACTGCATAGTGTCACTGGCATCTTGGCTTGCCTTTCCCAGAATTCCTCACCTTCAAGAATCCTGTGTCAACTGTTTTCCTGTATGTGGCTCACACTATTGCCGGTGTTCTTTTCATTCACTGGTCAGTTCAGAGTTTTTGTCAAGAAACTGGCTCTGAAAAAGCAGTTGGTAGCATCAAATTGAATTCAATACCAATTTTATTTGTATGGCTGTTTCAGCGAAATGACTATCAAAGACCAATAACAAGAGATCCCCAACAGCAGGCTAAGGGTGACAGAGTTGAGTAAAACTTCCTTATCTGAGGAGAAAAGTACTTTGCTAGAGAGAGAGAGAGAGAGAGAGAGAGAGAGAGTTCTGACTCAGTGGAGGGGGTAAGTCCTTATGCCTTAGGGTGGTCTGGAGGGGGAGACGGGGGAGGAATTTAGTATATTTACAGAAAAAAATATTAAAAGCAATTTCAGCTGTTGGCTCGCCTCATCAAGAAATTTTGATTTGCTTTGCTATGACCGAATCCAGATTATTTTTTTCTTACCATGGTAATACACCCTCAGATAAGCTTGGATGGATTTTAAGTAGGGATGCACCGATACCACTTTTTTGAAAACCGATACGAGTATGAGTATTTTATTTTGTGTACTTGCCAATACCGAGTGCCGATACCGATATTTCTGAAATGCTTTCCAGGAAAATACAATGACAATTTCGGAGTACAGGTTTTATTTTCTTTTTATAACAAGCCTAAAAGAGGCCAAAATCAAACGATTCACACATGGCTATTTCAAAAAAAAAAAAAAAAAAAAAAGTAGGCCTAACTGCTAAAAATCTTTCTGCATTTAGGCCCGACAAAAAGCCTTTGAACTAGCACTGCCATCAAATGAGGCAAAACATTACTGAAGATTGACAAATGAAAAGTAAACTCGCTGCATAGGCAAAGTAACACACCCAACTTCATAAAAAGTCAGTAGAACTATTTATTGGCACAGATAGTTTCTACACACATTCATAGGCATTCTAAATCCAACTAAAGTCAATAATAGCTTTCCAAGCAAACAAGGCATCACTTAATGTGTGTGGTATTGCCATATTTCAATTACACAAATGACAAATGAAAAAGATTTAACTTAACCCCAACTAAAATGTTTAAGGTTGCCATATGTTACTAATATATTTGTAGTAAAACAAGAAGATTCACAATTCTAAGTCTCTGTGTGTGTGATTGTGGGTGTGTGCTTGTGCGAGCTTGGATTGCTTGAAAATATTCAATAACTGATCCGGGTGTGCCATTTAGTGATAGAATATTGTAATTGCGTGCATAAATTTGCAGCTCCATGTCCACTGGCAGAAACATCTGCACAAAACGCTTAAGATACCCTGCCGAGCACCGTTGTTCTTCTTGAACACGCCGCATCCAGATAATCCTTAAATGATGAATTATATACATATTTTAATTTGTAACGTGTAGTGCAGTGGCCAGAGTCAAAGTAACGAAGAAAAAGTATACTTTTTATCTTTTAAATGTATTAGAGTAGAAGTCCCGGTAAAAAAATAAAATAAAATAAAATAAAAAACTCAAGTAAAGTACAAATCCTCAAAAAAAAAAAAAAAAACTACTTAAGTACTGTAACGAAGTTGCCTACATGTACTTCTTTACTATACACCTCTTGTATGTATGCGCGTATGCCTGCATGTGATGTGATGACTATAAAGCTCTCTTTCTCGTATTTTTTCTAGCTCGCTGTCTACCCCTAGACATAGAAGTCAGATAGTACAACATACTATAGCCTATGCGACCGTGAGCAGGCAGTTACCTTGCGTCTTACATGAAGTGGTATCAGTGCGTGGTATCGGCAAATGTGGACGAGTACGAGTACGAGCATATTAATGAGGTATCGTTATCGGTGCAACACTAATTTAAGAATAATACTTATCAAAACTTTTAATTAAAGTAGCACGCTTTGACCACCATTGACTCATACCTGACAAATAACTGACAATGCCCAACCCTCTCCCAAAAGCAAACTAAAGAGCAAAAGCACCGGCCTGTTTTTTTTATTTTTCGTTCTTTTATGATCTATAGAGTCAAGCTAGTAACTGTCAATTCTGAAAGACCCGTGGTCTTTTTTGTCAGCATATGGTGTTTGCAAGAGCAGGTACACATCTGGCCTACCCAGACTGCACTGCCGCTTCAGCACAGCTTGCAGCCCTGACCAGGTGTAACTGCAAAACTTTGCCAATCCCTAAGTTTCACAATACTTATGTACTGTGTACTTGGGCCATTGGAGGATATCCCTTTGCACAACATTTAAACTAACGATTTCACAGCAGAGTTGGAGGTCAGTTCCATTTCAGTTCAGTTAAATTGAGGCAAAATTGGCTGAAATTGCATTAAATTTTAAAATCCTCAAAGGACTACACAAACAATTTAAAGCAAGTCAGCTTCGGTTTACTGCCTTCATCCGTTGTTTTTCTTAGGTTGTGCTTTCCCCTAGGAACCTCCTCTTTTAGCAAAATGGTGGTCTTTTTTCACCTCAGCATGTAAAAATGCCAATATTGCCTTAGCGAACAGACAAATTATAGGCCTATTTATTTCTCTCAGAAAAACAAGCTACAGAGAAAAAATTAAGATGCAGTGTGACAACATAATCAAAGTCGGCAATGCTGTTTGGTAGGCTTGAGTCGGTAATCTTCATAACCACCGGCACAAGCTACACGTTTTCCTATAAAAAAATTTAAATAGACCTGTTGGTTGCAGAAGCATATTTCCACTCAGTTACATCATGAAATGCTGCAATGGTTGAGCAAATATTTTTAAAGAAACGTGAAGAAAAAGCAGCAATGAATGACAGAACAACAGCCATATATTTTATTTTTTACGGACAACATTCCAGATACCAGTTGAGCGCTATGTAAAAATTGTGGGAACATTCTGGTGTTGTAACTATTTTACTCTTGTGTTTTAATTTTTATTTTTGTTCTAGGATTTTATAGCTTTACATTGAAATTCAAATGATGCGCCTCACCTAGCAAGGCCAGAAAATTCTGTCGCTTTGGTGGCAGTTGGTATTTTTTTCCTTCATAACTGCTTTCTAAGACTAGTAATACCATAAAATACTACAAAAAATGTGATGACTACTAGATATTGGTATCACATTCTTTATTTCATGGAAATTGAAGGCATTTAAAAACTGGTCAAGGTAAATTTTACTATTGTGGCAGATCTAATGTTAAATGAAAATGCTATCGCTGGAGTCCTCTTCTTTATATACTTGTGCACTCTTGTGCTTCTAACTGCACACTATTTGGTGTGCAGAATTTTCCTGACTATTTTCCAACTGTGCCACTGCAGTAACAAAGATGTTCCAGCCTTACAGTTCACATTTAAATCTTCCACACATGGGCTATGGCCATATGCTGCTGCTGCTGCTGCTGAATGAAAACAAAGCTATGCCCCATTTTTATAGTATTACAGCAAATCATATTTTTAGTCAATCTCCATCCTAAAAGACTATGACTCTTGAATTTGCTGAGTGAAAACCCAGAAATATATGTGTCAGCTGTGGATTTTTAGTACATTGCCTTCTGAGAATATCAAATATAACAATCTGGACCAGAGCATTCAGAAAGCTCAATCAATTGCCTGCTCTGGACTCAGACACAACTCCTATTTACAGACCATGAAAAGATGGATGCAGCACTGGAGTATGCTGAGCAGTGCTTGTTTTGCAGCAGGGGCAGGATAAGGACAGCGGAGAGAAAGCCATTTCAGAGTGACCCTGTTGAGAATAATGGTGAGAAAGGACAGAAAGCTGAAAAAGGACAATGTAAAATATTAATTTTTTTTTGGAATGGCTGTGTGTCTGTTCCTGTGAATGCCTGTGTGTGCACTCTGTTTGTTTGTATTTAGTGTTTGTGTGTATAAGCTGTGTGTATGCATGTGCGTGAGAGCAACCAATGTGTATGTGTATAGTGCCTTTGTGTTTTAAGTGTGTGTTGAATTAATGAACGTGCACTTTTTGTTTTTTTTGAGGCTATGCATGTGTGTATGTGTGTGTGTGTGTGTGTGTGCGTGTTGTTACCCAGCGGGATCTGAAAAAAAAAAAAAAAACAGTCTGGAGGCATCTCAGGTCTCGATCTTATCAACCTGAAAGAGACAGTCTGGCAAACAACTTGATTTAATTTCAATATAACATCATGGGAAGAGGGAGTATTTTTTCAGTCTCTCCAGTCTTTTTGGCAGATGAGTTTCCCATCATTCTCGGACGTGATGTCTTTGTGAAAGGATCCATGTTATTTTTTTTTCTTGTTTTCTTCTCTCCCTCCGACAAGGTCAAGCAGAGTGAGCGCTCTCTTTTGGACTGGCAGAGGGGCATACAATCAATGTATCAGGTGGCGTTTTCCCCCACTACATATTAATTTGGAGAATAAAACAACGTGTCTTACTCTTCAGCTTCAGGTGAGGACGTTTTTGTGGCAAATTAATCTTGCTTATGGGCTTGGGGAGGCTCTCTCCAGCAATAAAAGATCGAGGTTTTAATCTGTTAGATCAATGTTTCAAAGTGCCTTTCATTGAAATAGATGCTTAATTTGTTTTTCAGAGAATCTGTCATAGTTGCCCGGAGTGCAAGCATTGCATGGTTTACATAATTGCATTTCTTTGATGTCTCAAACCAACAGCTAATAATCAGGAAAACAGAGCGTTATGCATATTGGACACATCTGTTACTATGTTCTAATTATGGTATAATGCTCAGCCCTTGCATGCTGTTGATGCACCTTGTACAATACAGTGCAGGCCTCAGGCTTCATTTGAGTGCAATGGCTGAGGGAGGCAATCAGCAAGTTTACCAGTTTAAATTGTGAGTGGGCCACAGTCTATTTCAATGCGGCAAGCATGTATCCCCTTTAGTTAACTTGTAACATGTAGTGTGAGGTGATGCATCCCTTTGGGCAAGGTGTCAGCTGTGCAAATCCCTGGCTAAGCACAGCAGATTGTGAAATGAAGCAATTACGGTACCCAGTGCAAGGCCTTATCTTGCCTATAACTGAAAAAAACTTATGAAATTCCCTCTCTTTTTAATATTGCAGAGAGACTAAGGGAAAGCAGGGGAGAAGGACATAGACATAACACTTGGCCAACATTCTTTAATGAAGGGAAGGACCTTGGATGCCTTCCAGAGAAGTTTTGGGCTACAAAAACACCTCCCACTCTTTCCCTGTCGGCTGAGATGGGTTCAGAGT
Organism: Gymnothorax javanicus; assembly: GCA_029692085.1. Taxonomy (NCBI): domain Eukaryota; kingdom Metazoa; phylum Chordata; class Actinopteri; order Anguilliformes; family Muraenidae; genus Gymnothorax; species Gymnothorax javanicus. Next base: position 67,147,491 of record CM056200.1, read on the forward strand.
CCCCGACCTCATGCGACCTCTCTCATCGTTAGTCAGACGGGACAAGACAGATTAGGGAGTGAGGTCAGCGGCTCCTGCCCACATTCCGGCCCTCGTTGATCGAGACAGCATGAAACAGGTCAATTAGATGCAGGAGAGAACTGGGTTGACATAGAATGTCGAGGAAATGAGGATAAAATAATTCAGCACAGGGCACAGTGATGAAGCCTAATTTAGTCGAGCCCGCATCGGAGATGGAGACATTCTTAATATTACCAATGTTCTACATGGGAACTTTATATGTGAATGACATCACCAGTGTTCTGCAAGAGAACTTTGTATGTTTATGACATTAACAGTGTTCTACAAGGAACTTTATATGTGAATGACATCACCAGTATTCTATGGGAGAGCTTGAGGTGACTGTGACATGAACATAGTTCCAACGGGGGGCTGGAGGTGATTTTTACTCAGCCTTTATTAAAGAGGAACTAAAAACGGTTGGAAATTTTGATATTTTTGTGTTTTACTGGTAGATTATGGATTAAATCATTTTTTAAAAATCTACTTGAGATTTGGGTGAGAAAATACATTTTTAGAGGCACTTTGTTTCTGTGCCTACATTGTTAGAAATCTGAAAATCGCAATTGTATATATGAACACCTAACGTCATTTTGACGGTGCTTTCACACCATACGTGCAATTGGGACATCACGCGGAGCAAGACCACTGTTTTCAATGAAGGACGCAACACTGCACGGATGAATTTTTGCAATGGTGGCGGATCAAATAAATTTTAAAATTAATTAATAAATTGTAAGCTTTAAGAAACAACAAAAAAGCACATTTAAATAATTCAGCAGAGGAATAAAACAAATTTTGATTTTCAGAAAAGGTTTGCGTACAAAGGTCAACTGCATTGAACCTTGACCAGAAATTCCGCTGACCTCTCTGAGGCGCGTCCAATGCCATTGCAGAATTTAGCGGATATGCCCACCTAAAATGAAATGTACATTTGACCAAGTGTCCGAACACAACAATCAACAATAAAAAATGCATCCGGAGTGTCCGTAGCATCCAGAGTTATACAACTCCACAATTAAAATGTACAAAGGAACTTGGGCGAAAAACACTAAAGGGTTTATTAATTTTGCAATGGCTTAATACTATTATAATTGTAATTTGAAAGGATCAACAAAAATTAATTAATAAATTGCATGGCATGGCTGATAGGGATATCAGGTTGGAAAAAAAAAAAAAATTGTCCGTTGTTTACACATTTCACATTCTGATTCCAAAGAAGCCACACCGCACCATTGCCGAATAATTTAAAGCGACACAACAGCCATCTGTGAAAATGTTGAGTTTGCTACACTAAACTGTTGAATATATTTACCCAATAAACACACGAGGTGGCAATCCGGTGAGAAAAAAAATCTGTATCCTAATTTATCAGCTTTAGCTACATTTCGTTAAAGTTATCCCTTCATGCTAACTTGCTTCTTCATGATGTAATGCGCTTCATCTTGCTCTCAACCTCTTGCAAACTATGCGCTTTTGCGCATATGGTGTGAAAACAGCCTGAGACTCTGAGTGCACTAGCTTTGCAGTGTACAAGTAAGCCTCAGTGCTACATACAGTCACAGGACTGTTGGCGTGAATAGAGCCGTTATCAGATTGTTCACATTGTGTCTTCGTCTTGTCCTCACAAAAAGCAATAGCAGCAAGAGCTTGAAAATACATTGATTTTTTTGATGCAAAATAAGGTTTATGTTACCGCTGTAGCTACTCAACTCAGAGTCAGAAGTAGAGGCTGCATTCGAATAGCAGGATGGTGCTATCTATTTACACAAGCACAAAAACATACAGTGAGGTAGAGAGAACACAATTTCGATAACAAATGTTAGCCTGTGAAAAACTAAATAACTAAACCTGTTCTGAGCGTAAACTGTATATAGCCTAATGGTTCAGAATAGCATAAGTCACTAAATGATGACAAACCACTGAGAGGAAGAAACGGTAATCACAGCAAACTCAAATTAGCTTGCTAGCTAGCTAACCTACCCTTTATTTGGCAAATAAAACAAATGCGTATTTTAGCATTATTTCACTCACATGCAAATTAACTCGTTCACAAAAATATGCCGTTTAGAATATGGGACTTACCAGTAGCTTCTCTTTGTGCTCTCCTGAAATACGGCGTCTGAACAGATTTAATTAATATAACATGCACTTAATTCTGTTCATCGTCAACTCTCCGGTTTTATAGCCAGCTAGCTGTATTCCATAGAACCTCTACAGCATTGACTCATGAATGCAATATGAGTTTTGTGGCTTTTTGGAGTTGTCGATGTTTCTGTAGGTCATCGGTGATGTCCCTTGTTTCAGTCATTGGCACAGTAAATGTCTTCACAGTGAGCAAGATCTCACACCGACATTGAAAGTGATATTTTTGACAATGTTCTTCGTACAGCCTCCAACTACTCAAGATCGAGGCATTCTATATTTGCCGAATAAAATATATTAAAAACAAACCCAAAGGCAAAGCTTTAGTTTGGATATTTTGCACTGAACATACGCACTTGTATATTCACATTGAAGGGAGAGCTGCAACAAGTCTCAAAACGACATCACATGCATAAATTCATATGTAATTAGCTTTTCGAAAATCAAGGAAATCGCATTGCAGCAGGGCTGGTTTTTTATATTATTTTTCAACACAAATATGTCGATTGAGCTCGGTTACAAATGTATTTGGGGGAGCATAATATAAAGTACCTAAAACTGCCAAAACTGCAAAAAAAGTCAAATATGTTTCAGTTCCTCTTTAAGCAGGGAAGTTCACTTGAGAACTTGTATCTCTTTATAAAGCATGCCCCATGCATGGTAAGTTGCTAGTTGTGAGGCAAAGAAATGGGGGAAATGATCCTGGAATGATTTTGAGGTCATGGGCCTTGCTCAAGAACCCAACAGGTCTTCAGATCTGCAGCAAGTTAGCCCCACTTAGAGCTTGGAGCAACTCTACTGCAGTCAACCTTTCATGAGGTGACCGTGGTGCCCCTGTGACAACCGCAATGTTCTAAAGGAAAGCTGATGCTGGTGGTGTTTGCAACAATGGTGGTGCCCTACATGGGGAAGTAAATGTGTTTTTAATATCATTAATTCTCTATAGAGATTGAGAGATTGCCTTCACACCAATTTCTGCAAAGTGAAAAGACAGAACTGACCAACAGAATGGTTCTTATCACAAGGTGTGTGATGTTAAGTGGTGACAAAAGCTAGCAGGCCTGGCGGCTATCAAAGATGAAGATCGAAGATTGTTGTGTCAGCTAAGGCAAACATGTTCCGCGTTTGGTAATTGTCAAACGGGAGAAATTTAGATTCTTCCTCGCTTTACCAAGAAAAGAGCAAACATTATTCCAAGGGTAACAGGTTACCTTCTCCCACTCCAAGAAATAGTTTTTTGACGTTTGTTTATATGTCTGAAGTGTCATCTAGTCTTCTGAGTAGCTAAGATGTGGACAAGAATGCATTCTGGAAGCAAAAATTCAAATAGAATAAATAAAACTGGACAGATTTGTTGGGTTACGGTTCTTTTTGTGTGTGTGTGTGTGTGTGTGTGATAATCACGATACCAGATTTGAGAACAGGCTATTAAGAACAGAGATAGACCGTATATAAGTCAAAACTTTCTGTGTCCAATCTTCATACTTTCTCATAGTGCCCCTCTGGTCCACTAGGACTCATTTATTTTCCCCTGCTCTTAAAATGAGGTCAAAGAGAACCCAAATTGCTTTGAAAGATTCTGGAGATACTGAGATGACTTCATCTTATTCATCAGTTCCATGAAATTGAGTTGCATTTTTGTGCTCAGGAGACCGTTCAATGGAATGTAGTCATTTCAGCCGCGTGCAGGTGGGGTGGGAGTAGAGTTAGAGAAGTACTTTATTTAGCCTTCTTTTTGTGACACTGCAATGGACAGTGCTGCACTAGAATTAGGATCTCAGGGGCATAAATAAATGTTGAGGTTTCAGAAAGTAGCACTGTTTCTGTTTATCCTCACAAACTTTATCCAGGCAGGATGCTTTATGAAATCACAGTAGACCTCAGGAGGCTTTGTGTGTAGCCATGACAATGATAATAATTCCATTCTATGCACCATTTTATAAAAATGGCTGACTCAACATCATTTAGTTTCTTTATGTCTGAAAATCGAATACCGGTATAAACCCAAATCTGACTTTAAGAACTGTGAACATGCAGTGCTTCATTTAAATAGGGCCTATTTCAAATTAAAGCAGCCCTCTTTCTTTCATCAAATGAGATTACCTGTTTTGGAAGTATTTTTCTCCTAACTTGTCAAATAAGCAGTATCCTCAGCGTGGAAGATTTCGCTTTGTGGATATCTTGCTTTCACAGAAACATCTTCAGACATGGAATTAACGTTGAGTGCACTTCTAAAAGATGATCACGTCCCAGTAAAAAAGAAGGGAAACAGCATGCAAAACAGTTATCTGTACCTCATACAGAATGCACGCAAATCATGTTTCAAATTACAGTGCATCCTTGACCCACTGGTGTATCTAAAAACGTACCTACTCTGAGTTATGTTTGGAGAAAACCTGTTGTTTTTACCATTACACCTGTTTTGGACTGTATCATAAAGTGCATGGTTAACCATTTGCGATGGATTAGCAGTTTTCTGAGGGTGTATTTCATCCTCTGAATGCATGCTTATATAGGCAGGACTTGACCAGGAGAAAGCAGCTTAGATAATGGGTGGATGGATGTTTTCTTCAGCTGGACAGGCAAGAAGACAAATTCAATTCCCAGGTGCAGTAACTGGACAAGACATGATTTATGTTGTTGATTTATATGGACCCCAGAGGTATAGAAGCCTACATTAGCAGAGCTGCTTTTACCCCATTTTCCTAGAACTGCCCTAATTAAAGTGTTCCTTTCCGTTCCATTTGTGGCAGTTTATTAATACATACCTTAATGAAAATATGGAGGTAACAAGGTTTCTATTGAGATTCCCTCTCAACAAATCTTCCCTCTTGAATAAAGCTATATGGGCTAGAAATTGGAAATGAAATGAAAATAGCATGCACTAATGCTTCTTCTTCTTGGTTAATGCAGTCATCCTGATACCACTTCTAAGGGCAACCTTATAGGTTCCATGTTGAATATCTGTTTTATGAACAAGTACATTTTGGTAAAGTAAAGAATAAAAGACTGTGCACAGGCTTGCAACCCTCCCTGTACAGCATGTTCTTTCATTTTGCTTAATATTATCAATTGGGACAGCTTTTGTTTTTCTCTGGGTTCAGAGATATCACTGGAATTGACAGACCTAACAATTCTTGGTCACATTCAAATAAAACATATAGCAGCTAGTTTTATTATTGTTATTGCATTTAAACAATCTTTCCCATTATGACACTTTAAAGCAGTTGCATATTTTGTGAGCAGGCTAGTCATTTTCGCTCACTCTGAGGATTCTCCTCGATTTTGCGTTCAGTTCTTTCGAAATTCCTTTCCCAACCTGGCGAGTAGATGGTTATTTGGATCACCTGTGTTAATCAATATGGGTGACTAGCTCTAAACTGGTGATTGAGAGCAGCTTGGTGCATTCCCCCCTTGGCCAATCAGGGTGTGACCACACCCCCCTATTTGAGGCATGAGAGAGGTGAGGAATGGTCATGTTGATCCTTTCACACCTATTCAGATTATTAGGCAGAAACTCTGGTCTGGCTGTGAGATTTTGTCTCTGTCATTTGCTTATCTGGTTGAGGTAATTTTGAGAATTTTGGAGCCTAATTTTGGGGGATCTGAAAAAGTTCCCTTTCAGCTCAGTTGTCTGCACTTGGGCAGACCTTAGTGCAGTTTTTGCAAGAGTCTTTCTTGCCTGTCAGTAGTCTAGCTCCTGAAGACTTTTAGTTTACTTGGCGGTCTCTGTTGAAACTCCTTTATTCACATGTCCCTTCAGTTCAGTTCATTTGGCAAACTCATAAGTGGGGGAAACTGAAAATTATTATTATTATTATTATTATTATTATTATTATGGCATTTTTTCATTAGTAAAGAGGCATTTGTTCTTTATTATGCCATTTGTGAGTACTGTCTAAGTGAATTTATTTTCATTCATTCATTTTTTAATGTTTTATTTTATGTGGTTTGGGCCTGGCTCTCTGATTTCTTCCTGATCACATCACTACATCCTAAAGAATATTTGTACACATGGCTGGATTAGTTTTGATGAGCCTATCTGACTGCCAGGTTTCAGACTGAAAGGCAGAAACTGCCACATATTCTCCTAAAAACTTCAGAGTGGTCTGCTGACGATGGGTCATTTTTTTTTTTCACACCGACTTTCTTGCTGCTCATGTCTTCCTCTAAACACTCTTCTTACAACTGGCATTTCTACACTCTCACCTTATTGATATGGACAGGCAGAAAGCATGATTAAAATTTTCATTATCATGAATAATTTATGTCAAAGAATCATGGATTTACAAGAATTCTGAAATAATGTAAATCCACATGGTGGTATACAAAAAAAGCATAACCGAGTGAAATGGTTTGCATTTGTGAGGGAGAGAATTATTTTTGGGCTGGGCCAAGCAGCGGCCCGGCCCTTATAAACGCGAATGTCACTGTCTGAGTTACTGCGTGAGTGACCGACTGACTGACTGAGTGATCAAGTTCAATGATTGGCTGGCCTGTGGGGAAGAAATTCAGCGATTGGTCGGCCGGCAGGGATGAGGCGGCCCAGCCATATACTAGATGCACCTAGTTTTGTTACATGTAATATGACCAATGAGCCAAAACATGGGGACCACTCACAGATAAAATGAATTATGCCTTCTCTTCCCCCTTGTATTTGGTGTGTTAGCTGCAGGAAAAATAGGGCCTGACTGACTTTGATGAGGGCCAAATTGAAAGAGGACTGTTTCAGAGCATCTCTGAAGCCATGAAGTTTGTTGGTCGCCCAAGGCTCATCAGCGAGCTGAGGACAACGAAGGCCATCACATCTGATGCAATTTAGCAGAAGGGCTGCTGGGGCACAAGTTGCAGAATATTTTAATGCTGAGTGTGGAAGGAATGTGTCACAACACTGTGCATCACACCCCTCTGTATGCAACTTTGTAGCTACAGACCAGTTAGAGAGCTCATTCTAACCCCTGTCCTCTGTCTAAAGTGCTAACAATGGGAACGTGAGCATCAAAAAATTGTACTATGGAGTAATGGAAGAAGGTTGCCTTGTTCAATGAGTCCCATTTACTTTTAAATCATGCACAGCAGTACTGTGCACCAGTAGGACTGTCCCCATAAAGTCGATGATTCAAATCATCTGTCAGTGACCCCTCTGTCGACTTGAAATTCTACAAGTATAGCTGTCTTTTTTTTCTTTCTTGTGACATACACAGATGGTTACCTGAAGAGAACTACTGTGTTTGAAATAAAATAAAATAAAATAAATAAATAAATAAAAAAGGTTGTGGGACCAACTCCAAGTTGTGTTCTTCTAATGGCCTGCTATGTCTTAAGCTTTTGCACTAACTTGATGTTTGGCTGTGTTAGCGACATTGTCCCATGACCAATTTGTTTTTTCTTGATATCATCTCATGGAGTCATCTCATTTTGACAGATTTAATCGCTCGCTGAACCTCTGCCTGACATGTTTATTGGTAATAATTGCTTTTGTGTCGAGTCCTGCCTAGTTAGCAATGTTGGCTTGCTTGTCACCGTAGTGTACTACACTACGTGAAGGGAATGTAAGTTTTGAGTTTTATTTTGTTGACAAGCTGTTCTGTGTCTGTTTGCATGCCCCAGCATTCCTATATATTTGATAAGACCACTTTGTCAAAAAGAAAAAATTTTATTGAAAGCATTCTGGCATATTAGCATACAAGCATGCATTGGGTTTGGCAACATGGCTCTGTTCTGAGAGATCCCTGCTCGTCCAAGCGTGGAACCGAAGGCAGGGAGCTGCTACTAACCCCTCCTCCATAGAACAGAGCCTACAGCAGCAATGACCTTAAAAGAAAGAGACACTGTTTTTTGAATGGTAATTTAGTCACAAGAGAACATCATTAATGCATGCTATAAAAGACAGGTGGAGCTGGAGTGGAGGAGGGTTGTTGAGCTTGTGCATCGAGGAACAGCTATTCGAGAAGGCAAACTTAAATAAGCCCAACATATTACCGGCCAAGCAAGCATGTGACCGCAAAGTCAGATGACAGTCAAATGCACTCAGGTGACTCTCCAGGAGGTAGCATCTCCTACGTTAAGCAAGGTTGACTCTGTGGCCTATCAGAATTTCCATCAAAACTCCATTTCTGATAGGAGAACTTTGTCAAAAAGAGAAAATTTATTGAAAGCATACAAGCTTACATTGGGTTTGGCGACATGGCTCTGTTCTGAGGATCCCTGCCCCTCCAAGCGTGGAACCAAAGGCAGGGAGCTGCTACTAACCCCCCCAAACAGAACCATACCGAGCATAGGCTAATTTGAATGCAGAATAAATTATGAAGTGTTCAATTTGTAGTGGCAGCCCAGCGGCCAGCACAATTTCTCTTGATGCCAATACAAAAGAAATATACTATGTGAAGTGTTCCATTTAGTAACAGCTCGATGACTGGCACAATTTCTCTTGAAACCAATTCAAGAGAAATATACTACATGAGTGTACTATGTGTCGTGGCAACCTGGCGGCTGGCACAATTTCTTTTGAAGCCAATACAAGAGAAATAAACTATACAAAGTGTTCCATGTGTCGTGGCAACCCGGTGGCTGGCATGACTTCTCTTGAAGCCAATACAAGATAAATATACTATATGAAGTGTCCCATGTGTCCTGGCAACCTGGTGGCTGGCATGATTTCTGTTGAAGCCAATACAAGAGAAATATACTATATGAAGTGTACTATGTGTTGTGGCAGCCCAGTGGCTGGCACGATTTATCCTGATTCTTATAAAAGAAAAATGTACTATATGAAGTGTGCCATGTGCAGTGGCAACCTTGTGGCTGCCATGATTTCTCTTGATGCCAATACAAGAGAAATATACTATGTGAATCATTTAGTGAACTAGTATCTGAAATGTTAGATAAACTTTAGAGATAGGAAAATGGTGAGCTTAGCTGGGTTGAATGTCATGTCATGTCATGTTATGATTTGTACTATGCAAAGTGACATCCCAGTGGCTGTCAGAGTTTCAGTTAAAGCTGATTCAAGAAAAATATGCTATAAAGTGTACTGATTAGTGACAGCCTGATGGCTTGTACAATTGTTTGAAAGAGAAATTGGAACCTTTATCATGAGTTGTGTAATGGTGGATAAGTTGGCATGAGCTATGCAGTGTCACTGGACAACCTGCCAATGTGAAAGGAAGATATTCTATGCGATGTATGACGTGGTTGTGAGTGCAGAGATGAATGTACAGTGACTACCTGCAAAACAACCCCCATGTTGTTATATGATTTAACTTAATACAAGAGAAACCTTTTGTCAGAATAGCACAATAAAAAAAAAAAAAAATAATAATAATAATACAATATTGCCACAATGCTCTTCAGTAAAGCCTGGCCTGAATCTCCTCAAAGGCAAGCCAGTGGCAACAGCGGCAAGGAAAAACTCCCTATGTGAATCAAAATAGGAAGTAACCTTGGGAGGAACCAGACTTAAGAGGGGCAGTCCATCCTCCTCTGACCAGCCCAGGGTATGAGTTCATGGTTGCATAATGCAAAACAGCCCATTTGACCAGCAGTCCAGGATTTGTAGTTCACTGGTTGGATGCCATGGACCAGACCGTACCAATGGTGGAGACTGGGCAGCTCTTGGGCAGAGGGTCAGATGGCGATGATGGCAAAGACCAGCAGCAGTATGCTCAGGGCACAGCCCCCTCGCAGACATGGAGGGAACACAAAACCAGGCAATCGGTGGAGAGCAGCAGGTGGAAGCAGTGCTGGGGATATACCATGAGATAATGTTGTGTACTCAATAAAGTTGATATAACAGTAAAAATACCATGATTGCAAAATATGAAGATCATTCATGATTCTGAAAGCAGCTAGAATCCCCCAAAAACAATAATACAGGCATAACCAAAAGACCAGGGGCTAATGACAGCGTGCCTTTAAAGCCAGAGACCATGTGGTCTTTATTTATGGCTTTTGGGTTAACCAACTAGCACAGTTAGAGGCTTTAGGACATTCTGAGCAGGCAGAGAAAAAGCTATTTTGAATGAAATGATGGGCAGATAACTAAAGCACAAGGTAGTTTGCTGATGTGGGGTAAATATTGAAGTATCAGCATGTCATGGTTATGGTTTTTGTGTTCATGTTTCATGTTCAGGATTATGTCTTTTATTTTTTCTTTTTGGTTATTTTAATTCTCAGGTTTCAGTTCTTGCCATTTTCTGTTTCATTGCACTTGTCTCCCCTGTCTCGTAATCTAGTTGGTTCAGTCCGTCTCCCCGGTCTGTGTGCTCACCTGCTTCGGGTGATTTCAATGGTTTCTGGTGTTTAATATTATTCCTTCAATTCTCGTTTACTTCCTTTGCCTTGATGTTCTTGATTACTAACAAGACTAACATTTGTATTTTGTAACATAGTCTACTAACCCAACTAATCCATGTCTATATATTACTAACTCACTAACGAGCACTCTAGTTAAATCTGTAAAGTTGCACCGCTACTAATTAGTACTAATTTACTCTCAGCAATCGCCCTGTTCTAGTCTCCGCCTCTTGCTTAGCTTTACCTGTCTCCCTCTGCGTTTCTGCGAGATCATCTTGCACGTGCTTAATTGCTTTCCTGCACTCATTGTCTGTGCACTTAGAACTCCCTGACCGGAGCTGTTTTAATGTCATAGGCTGTGTGCATGATTCCCATCCATGTCTTGGCTTTCGCCAATTTTCATGGTTAGGATTTCCCTCATGTGTTCCTCCCATTGTAATTAGTTCTCATCCCATTCACCTGTTCCCTGCATAGCATGCTGTCTATTTAGAGTCCTCACTGCTGTTCTGACTTTGTCAGAACATTGATCAATATTTCATTGTGCAGAGCCTCTTGTATGCCATTGATTATTGGTTTTCTTTGACTGTTTCGTCCGACCAAGATTCTTGCCATTGCCCTTTTTGTATTGTTTTTGTCTTTCTGGATTTCGACCCATTTTTGTATGACCACGATTTCTGTGTTTGGATGCCGTGTGTATGACCCACTGCTTTGGATATCAACTATGACTTTTTGCCTGCTGTCTATGTACCGTTGCTCCTCTGTTTTACTGGTTCTGACCCCGGCCTGTCTAGTCGACTTTGTTTTTGGATTTTGTTTTGTGACTTGGCAATTCTTGTGTCTTTTGGTACTGACCCGGAACTCATTAAAGGCATACTTTTTTTGGATTTATCCTCTCGCGTGTGGTTCCTGAATGCACCGTCACACAGCAACATGTCGCCGCACCATGGCATTGCTGAGCGTGCGCAATTTAAGCCACATTTTGAGGACGTGAGCTTGATGTCGGCAAGCAACCAAAGGCTTACTTGCTAAGCAAACACACAGCAATCATAATTCTACCCAAACTAGGGTACTAGTGCTTGTACAATAATGCAAAAAAATTAGAGCCAAATTATGAAGAAATCAGAGCTTCGGCAATTGGAAAGGTAATGCAAATATGATAGCAATTCATTTGCAAACAAGGTTGAGTATGACCAGCTTGATAACAAAATCCAATGCCAACTGGAATGGCTACTCTGAGTCCTGATCATTCCACAGCATTAGGGTAGAATTTTTGGTTGGAACCACATCCACTTTTTTTTTTTTTTTTTTAAACAACTGCTGAGCACTCCAGTTGCTAGCATTTGTTGTGGGTTTGTCACAAGGTGTATGCGATGTGATTCGCAAACTGTTACCTTAACTGCACACTGCTACCAATGGCAGCACCTGCTAGGGATAGACAAATAACACTAACAAAGGAGTAGTTGTGGCAGGACTATTGGAAACAAGTAGAATTCAAGCAGCATAACAGCAATTGATTTAAACATTCATGGCAATCACAATTTGGTTCAGTCATTCGACAGCTGTAAGGCAACCATCATCTGTATGATGCTTAATCTATTTTCAGCCACGATCATTCAAATTATGGAATTTTGAAAATTAACACAAACCCTTTTCCTGTGCTAAACATACCGTTGCTGAAAGCAGTAATGAGAAACAAATGGCTTTAAAAGAACATGAGTGAGAATATATATAAAAAGACAAATCGAACAGGAGGCCAATGCTCAATACACACTCCACTTGCATAACCATTGTAAGCACCAAGACACAATTGGACACAAAGCACCATGCAGAACATCAGATGACAAACCCCAGGTTGCTGTTCAATGATGTGGCCGCAGCAGCCCATAAAACGTAAGGCCAGTGTTCTGACAAACCGAGCCGAACCGGAGAAACGGTATTAATAAAGCGTACAAATCCTTAGTGAGCCGAAATGTGCATCATACCGATGTATAAATAATGCCTCGAGGTGGCAATTTTGAAACTCAAATTTTACACTTCTGACAACATGGATACAAAGGGCTTAGTTTGATTGCCACTCGTTTATTCGCAATCGATCCTTGTAGCAACCGAGCCGTTGTGCTTACTACCCAAATGACGTTATTTGACGCATTTTTTTTTTTAAACACGAAAGTTGAAGCATAGTGGGGAGGTGGGTAGAACTCGAGATAACATGGCAGCCCTGATATCACAGCAAGTTCAGAAATTTCAAGCTTTATCTCCATGATGTTTAAAGAGCATGAAGCAAATCAAAGCCATGCAAAAATACATAAAACAATGCACAAAGTACGTTGTAAAAAATACATCAAACAATGCAAACAATTTCGTTGTTATTCTGTCACAATGACAATAAAATTCATCTGAATCTGTACATCCATTGAATATTTCAACGGGAATAACTGGTAAATTGTAGTAATTCTGCCGATGAATTGCAATTAATAGGCCTGAGACAAGGCAAATAAAGTTGAATTCGCAATCCACCTAACCTTAGGGTGTTTTCACACTTGGTCCTTTTCAGCCTACAAAATGAACTCAGATCGATGACTCAGCATTTTTTGTGTATATGTGAACACAACAACCGCGCTCAAACCCCTTTAAAAGGAACCGTACTGAGACCACCATGGGAGGTGGTCTCAGTACGGTTCGCTAAAAAGCCACAGTACGGTTCGCTTAAGCTACGTATTGTGAACACAAAGCGCGCCGGGTTCACTTCGCCTTTTTGCACCCTTCAGTGTGTGCCTGATCGGTTCTCTGCATGCACAATTCTAGTACTGCACAAGTGCGTAGAATTCCTGCTTGATTTGTACCACACTTACGTAAACATTTTACTTGACGGAAGCCAGCAACTTTTTTTTTTTTTTTTTTACAACAAAATTGTATACAAATTCACCACAACACCATGGGGGTATTCCATCAAGCAGTCTAAAGGAAAATCCAGACTTAAATGGCCAAGTCTGGTTTATGATTGCGAGAGTTCAGTTCGATCAAAGTGGCTGAGATTAGTCCCACATTGGTAACCATGGAAACTATGGTTCTGGCTAAGCCTGATACATCCAGCTAAGCTCTGATTTCTGTTCCATCAACCTAAGCCACATCTCCGTTCCATCAAGGTGGTTAATGTGAATCCCAGCCTAGTAACCATGATGATTTAAGCTGCAGGGCAATCCTGCCCTGTAGCAGGTTTAAGGTGAGGATTAGCTTCATCTACGTTCAAAGAATGTCCATTTGACAGGAACAGACACCCAAAAGACAGTTCTGCCAGTGAATTTACACACAACTGCCATGTAATTATAAAATATGTAAAACATAATATATTTCATGAAAATACATTCACTATAAAAAAAAAAAAAAAAATCACTTACTCCAATAAAAAAAAAAATCAGACTAAAAAAATGTAATAAAATTAAACTGAGGCATTAAAAACAAAAGATTGGATATATACACTAAACCACATGAAAACCCCATCCTACTCTGCCTCCAATTGGCTAACAAATTCACAGCCAATTAAGGTTGATTGACACAGGCCTAGACTATATAAGCAGTGTGTCCAAGGGGGATAGAGATAGAGATAGGTAGGTAGGTAGGTATATATATATATATATATATATATATATATATCTCTACCTCTACCTATCTTGTGGTTATAACTGAAACTTGAGTAGAGATCATGACATGCCCATTTCTTGAGGATCCTGTGGATGAAGAGGCCCTGATTATCCAGCAGGCCTTCCGACCACCACCAGTCCCAAGGGTCTTCCAGGACCGGACAAACCCACTAGCGAACACTGATTCCTACCTGTGGGAGAGGTATCGGTTCAGCAGGCAAAGCATAGTTCAGGCTCTGACCAAGCATAGTCTGTATTTATGCAATTTGCCAGCGAACATTCCTCTGTAGGTCACAGGCCATGCCAGGCTCTGACCACTGTTTGCAGAGAGGTAAGGTATTTTTTGCTATTCATTCTGATTGTTTCCAGCATTACCATTCCTCTAGGTTTTGATGATCACATAAACAATTAGCTCTTTTATATTTATAAAGCACTATTTGCAGGTAGGTAAGGGTAGTCTTTTCTATTCATTCATTCATATTTTCATTCATTCATTCATTCATTCAATAGGATCAAGGAGGCATTCTATGCAATTGCAGGTATGTAACATTCAAATGCATGTGATGGAAAATGAAGTGACCCACATGTTGACATGTACCTTCATTCTCCCATATAGGCTTCCCCAATGTCCTTGGGTGCATTGACTGCACCCATGTCCAGATTCAGGTCCCGCCTGGACCTGTGGAGAAGGATTATGTGGACCGAAGGAATCTCCACAGCCTTAATGTGCAGGTATGTAGCCTACTACTGGTGCCAGATGTCCCAACACTTAGTCTCAAGTATCATTGTCACCCCCGATGTTGGCAGATGATCTGTGATGCCAACCATCTAATCACCAACACCGAGGCGAAATGGCCTGGGGGTGTCCATTATGCCAGGA
The DNA here is from genome assembly GCA_029692085.1 of Gymnothorax javanicus. Classification (NCBI taxonomy): domain Eukaryota; kingdom Metazoa; phylum Chordata; class Actinopteri; order Anguilliformes; family Muraenidae; genus Gymnothorax; species Gymnothorax javanicus. Next base: position 67,162,512 of record CM056200.1, read on the forward strand.
TCTTCAGGGCATGCCCACTGGCACAGAGGCTTGCACAAAGTAAGAATGTTTAATCAATCCTCATGTCTGAACCCTACTGTGTAGAGGGTCTGATTTATCCCACCCAAAATAATGTCACACATCACACCCCTTCCTTTCTCACCCTGCAGGGGAGTATGAGGGAGTTCTACTTGGGGACAGAGGCTATCCCTGCTTGCCATACCTGCTGACCCCCTATCCTGAACCAGGAACTGCTGCAGAGGAGGCCCTTAATGGTGCCCTCAACAATACCAGGGCACAGATTGAGATGGTTTTTGGCCAGTTAAAGTCCAGGTTCAGAGCTCAGTTCAAACTGCATTAGGCAGCTTCAGATCCTAGTAGCCTTCAAGACAATACTGCTAAGATAACCCAAACAGTTTCACCTTCTTCTTGCTCCAAATCTCTGTAGGTTCCAGTGCCTGAAATATCTCAGGGTTGCACCTGACCGCGCCTGTGACATCACAGCTGCCTGCGCCATCTTCCATAACATTGCCACCATCTGCAAGGACAGGCTGCCAGAAGTTCTGGTAGAGGAGAGATGGGAGGACCCCAACCCAGGACCCATTGACGGGAAGACTGTCAGGGACCTGTACCGGGACACCTATTTTGTTTGAGTCCCCAGCCTTTAAAATCCCAGTTAAAGTAACCTCCGCCCCCCGCCCTCCATTTAGGATTCAATGAAACCTTTATTTTCCCAAAGGGGAATTTGCTTTGGACAAGAGCTTGCATGGTAAAAGCATTAAGCTTTTTGAAAACAAGCAAGAAAAAAAAAATAAAGTGTGACTTTAAAATGCTACAGTTGTATATTCAGTTTTTGTCCTGTTGTGATATTGCCACCACAATTTTGAAAGGCAATTTTAGGGTAGATATTGTTAATTTGATTTCTAGCCAGCCACTAAAATGTTTCGGTCACCAACAGTAAGTTTGATGGCAACTGGCCTCATCCATATTCAAACTGCTGCTGGCAATTTTAGGCATAAACTGAAGTGCTTTGAGTGCTAGAGCCACATGGTCACCAAATAAAATAATTCCCCCCCCCCCGAACATAGTGGAGCCAGGACACGAAGTTGACTTCAGAACCTTTATTGGGGCCTATGATGGGTCACGCTGGTCAGGCTGTGGAGACAGAATGGAAAATTACATGCAGTAAAAACAATAAACTTTTGCTGTGTGTATTCACACTTACATCCTCTTCCATCTCCTTGATTTGTAGCTTCAGTTTCTTTATCTGCAACTTTTTGTGCTGCATCGCAAGTTGCAGATATCGCTTGTACATGGTGCGGATCTCCTATGAGGAAAAGTGTCAGTGCTGCCAATTATGCAGTTAAATGGTGTGTGCAGAAGGGAAAGGTTACTCACTTCACTCCTTCCAGTTGGGGTAGCCCCCTGCAGCAGAGTATGTGCATGTCATTAAGGTATGACTTTGCCAATGCAAACAACCAGTATATGTACATTTCACATTTGTGCTTACGTCTTGGAGTTGACTGTCCACAGCAGACACAGTCTCCTCATCGTCATCTTGCCGGTGGCTCGGGCCTTCTCGCTGCAAATGGAGGAACCAGTTATTGGAGCAGAGGAAGGGGGCGTGACTGAATGTAGTGCAGTGTTTCAACAGGTTGGGACCTACTGGGTCCACTTCAGTTCCTGCTGCCTCCCCAGGTCCTGGTTGTAGCTCTGGAGGGTCCAGCAGGTTAATTTGATCTCACATCACTGAGTGAAAGACAGGTGTACAGTAAGTTATTCCAGTTGAGGGGCTGTCACCAGCAAAGGGGCAGTGGTAGACAATACCTTCAACATATGGGGCCCAGATCTCTGGGGCAACAGGGTTGGAGGAGCTCCCCCCCTGGATCCCATCAATCTTGGGCCCCTTGTTGAAACTAAGGGCCATTGTTTCAGCAGTCGTCAGTGGCTATTGACTCGGTTTGCTTTCTGGTAGCTGCAAGGTACATGGTCACAGCTTTACACCCATGGTGACAAATACATTTCACATTTCATTATGGAGCACTTACCAGTTGAAAGGATGTTCTTATATTTAATTTTAACCTGCTGCCAAGTCCTCTTCTGACTACTGAGTTTGCTTCTGTTGAGACAAGTGAAGGATGAAAATCTAGCCATAGGCGACACCTTCATTTTTATAGCACATTCCAAGCATAGAGGCAAGGGGATTTCTCATGCAACAAGGGGAACAATTAACTCCAATTGATAGCAGATAATGGAGTCACCCCACCCTGCAGTCACTAAATTGTGGGGGGGTTCTTATCTCCATTGAATTAATGGAGGTAGAATCTTACATTTGCTAATATAAATCGATAAACCATTACCTCAGACTGATACAATTGACCGTAGATAACCTTTCCTAAATGTATGATGTGTGAAGTCTGATGAAATGTCATCTAAGAGTTACGTAGTAATCGGTTGAGAAATGATACATCTCAGTTTCTAAAATACAAAACATTTTGTGAATGTTTAGGAATATCTACATTCAATTGTTAGATTTATTGGTCTCATCTACATTCATTTTGTCCCTCTGATAGGGGATACATGCATATTACGCTGAAATATGGAATGATCTTTGTGTCACTTACGCATTAAGCGTAATTTCCTGATAATCCTCAAAAATCTCCATAAGCAGAGTTTGTTCGGTAGACGAGAACGCCTCTGCTCGCTCATTTCCTTTAGCTTGTGCCATTTTACAACATTTTCGACACTCGACGAGTGTGGGCTTTTTATTTTCCCTGGGCGCGTGCACAGGATGCGGCTTATCAGGTGTGGCTCGAATTAGCGTCAGTTTGAGCCAGCTGATTTCACTTGATGGAACAGGTCGGGGCTAGATTAGGAGTTGGCATTAATTCAAGCCTCAAGATTACGCCTTAAGGAGCAGCTGGATAGCTCACTCGGTAAAGCACTGCGTTGCGAAGCAGAAGTGACTATCACATCGCAGGTGCGATACCCACCCCGTACCAGCTGGCAGTGGTCGGCAGCTTTTTCAGAGTAGCGCACAATTGGCTATTGCGCTATAGGGTTGCAAATTGGGAAGGGACTGCCGGGGAGGGAAAATAATAGTTGCCTTGTCCGTTGCTGAAGAGCCTCCTGTTGGCCAGACGGGCGCTCGTCAGGAACATTCTAAGCCTGTTCATGTCCGGGTATCCTCCGCCCTCGTTCTGAACTTGCGAAGATTCAACTAATGAGTGTATAAGAAGCGGTGGCTGACAGGCGCGTGCTTCGGAGGAGAGCCACGAACTGTCTACACTCTCCTGAATTGGCAGCAAGGGGTCGCATACAGGCAAGCCTTGTACATAGTTCACCAATTGGGCATTCCTGATTCGGGTGGGATTGGAGATGCCAAATTTAACACATCGGGCAGTGTCGTAAATATGAGTTAAACAATGCACATGCGCAGAAAGTTTGTGCATGTGCAGAACCGATCGGGCAGGAGGTACGGATAGGGCACTGACAAAAAGCATGGCAGCAGACATTTTGTTCCAAGTAAAAACTACCCAGAATACAGTGCAGTAGAGGTCTGAGAGCTCTAGAGGAACTACAGTGAACAGAAAGAGGACTGAGGCCCCATCAGAGCTGAAGTAGACCAGAAAGAGAACCCGGTCCTTTGAAATGAACTCACAATGTGAACACAAAAAGAACTGAGTTCATTTTCTGTTGGTCCTCTTTTTGGTCCACTTTAAGAGGACTGAGTTCAGTAACATCCTTAGAGCTTGATTGAGCAAAACTCTGATTGAACATGAGCAGGCGATCCATATGACGGCATGTTCGTGAACCCAGGTAGAAGTAGAGTTAACCAATCAAATTAAGCCAAGCAGTTTGAAACCAAGTCGCTCGACCAAGAAGTAGCATCCGTCCCAGAGGTTGTTTAGAAAAGTTTCAATATGCCATTTCTAAATACTTCATTGAAGGCGAGTGAATTAGGTCCAGCAGGAAGGCCAATAGTTATCGTTTGTAGTAATCCATAAAGTATCAGGCATGAATGCTCAATATAAGGGTTCCGATAAAAGCCATGAGCTCATTCAGTGCCACAGTAAGATAACGTTCATGATGCGCTTCGTTAAGCTCGCAAATCGTATACCCTGACCATGCGAAGAAACTAGCGAGCATCCTGTATATAAAGAAAATCAAAGTGACAATCATTAACTCCTGGATAAGCCGTTTGTGAATTAGGGACCGGTCATCCGTGCCAAGATCATATTTATCTTAGCACGACCACGGACGGTAACAGCAAATTGATTGATTAGTGCATGACTCTCGAGTCTCATCACAAAAACCCCTTCCTAAGCTCACTTATCCAGGAGTAAAAAACGAGGAGAAACTAGCAGCTCGGGTAACTTCACAAACTGCGATATTACAGCAGCTTACTGCACTGCAAGTATAAGACACTGCCACGACTCCATGAAAAGTTTGCACTCCAGCACACACTTGTTTGCATGACATACAGGTCCAAATAGCACATTCGCGATTTAGGACAGTACCGCAGTACACTTACTGCATTTTTAAAGCATCCAAATGCTTTTTCGACACCCGGAGAAGACCAGCTTTCGAACAGTGGCAATTCGCAATAGGTGAGCAGATCACTATTCTTGCCGTAGAAGTAGTTATCTAGCTACCGGCAATGAGAGTGCTGCCTCGCTAAGCGAGAACTGGAATTGTCGAGCATTCGTGGCTGCATCTGGATTAGCATGTGCTGCTCTAAATTTACGGTTGGACAAATGACACCAATTACAGTGAAGGCAAACTTAAATACGCCCAACATATTACCGGCCAAGCAATCATGTGACCGCAAAGTCAGATGACAGTCAAATGCACTCAGCTGACTCTCCAGGAGGAAGCACCTACTACGTTAGGCCACGGAGTCAAGCTTGCTTATCAGAATTTCCATCAAAGCTCCATGTTATGGCCTGGTGTAAGCAGGATAGCTGGTTTCACAGCTAACTGAAAATAAGGACGATCCAAGAGCAGAATGTACATTGCTGCCTGTGTTACGAAAGATTACAAAGTTGACTGTAACTTTACCGGTGTGATCCCTGTCTTCAAGAGTTTTGCTCGGCTGCTGAAAGTTATCCATCTAACCTCAGTTCCTTCTCAGGCTTGAATGCAGATAAATACATTTTAAAGAGTTAGGTGAGTTTTTGGCAATCTCGTGCTAAGTGAGCTGTGAAAGTGTGCACCCTTGAACTTTACTAGTTTGAATTGAATTAGACTGTCTAGCATGCAATATGGCCCAGCCTATATCACTTCACCAATGGTGTTTTATTTGATTACACACATTCCATTCATTTATTCATTCACTGTATGTCACAATAAATAAAACTCCACAAAGTCTTATCTGTATTTAATCCTGTAATGTAACACTTTTTCAGTGATTTGATTATTCAGCTTCTTACGTCGGTTTTTCCGATTTCAAATCCAGCTTAATGTGTTCAGCTTTCCATACTAGGTGGAGAAGTGGGGACTTAAATTTACATCAGTGGCGTTACACTTAGAAGCTGTAGGGAGTCGCTGTTTCGCAAAAATATCTTTTCCGTCATAGGCTAATAGGGTTTCAGTATAGTTGAAATACTCACTTACACTCATGACATTAGATGTTGTGATTGCCCAATAGTCTGTATGGGTAAACAAAAATGAAGAACAAATAGTCCAATCTTCGTATTGAGCAGCCAAATCCAATTTGATTTTCATGAAATCTGATTTGGGTGCAGCCCTATGCACCAGGATGCACTATGGGCAGACAAGCTGGTGGGTGGAGTGTGATGCTCCAGGAAATATTTGGCTGGGAAACCCCGGGTCTGGGCATTCAAGTGGACATCGGTTTGGCGTTACGCAGAGGATCGGCAGCATATTAAGCAGGTCTTCATAATATTTTGGTTACATTTGGTGTACATGCTGTGATGTCATTAAAATGCACTGTATCAAAGTAAACTTAGAATACTTCAAATTTGTGGTGTTGCTAACAAAATATTGGACTGTATAAAATTAACACTTGATGAAATTGAATGAAAAAAAGTCAGAACTACACAATTGATGTTTCAAGGAGTAGGAAAGCATTAATTTTATCCATGTTTAACAGCTAGGAGTCATAATTTTCCTGTTGACAAGCAGGGGAAGAAAGCTGCATTTTAATTACAAAGTAAAACGTGCTGATTCCATTTATTGATGTCTGTGGTGCTTTTGCCTGCAGCCATTACCAATTTGTTTGCCGCGATGATGCAATTACTGTCTTCATTTACATAGAATACATTTTTTCCATTGAGATGGTCCTGTTAACCTTGTTAATTTTCTTTCCTTTTTTCCCGCTAATTGGAAACATTAATATGTTATTAACTGTTTTTATCATGCTGCTGCATTGTAAATGTGATTTTGGATAAGTACCTCTACCAACAGAGTCGAGGGAAGTTTTCCCCCGATTTTAGCAGTATATAAGTCCATTTTGGCACAATATTTTAAAAAATGTAATGAACGGATTTGCATGAGCCAGAAAGCTTGTTTATAGGGCAGTTTAGACCTGATGAAGTTTTCATGCCAGTTGGCCAAAAGGGACAATGGAGGTGGGATTGACTCACAGAGACATGAACATTCTCAGTTGATTTGCATAACGACACAATGCAGAACAGTTATTTCTAAGTATTCTGCTATCTCAATTCTGGAAGAATCAGGACAATGTGTCAAATTTAAATAAAAACCAGTGAGGGGTACCTTGCAAATCTCATTAAAATTGAAAATAGACAAATTTTTTGTTTTTACTTATTATAAGAGATGGATAGATGGATAGATGGATAAAATGTTGGCTAAGCTTTAAAAAAATAAGGCAGCCGGCTGCAAAGCATTTGAGTCTATGCAGCTTCAAGTCCCAGTGGTTCCACAAACGTATTTCTGCAAGCACTTGAAACTTGAAGTTGAGCGCACTGGAAAATGCTTTGCAGCTGGTTGCCTAAGGTTAGCAAAGTGCACAGTGCGATGACAGTATAATAATGACTAAATCAGAATTTATATTGGTTCCCTATAGTCTAGTGCTTTCTTTTAATCAAGCAATTCTATCAATTTCCCAGAAAAATGAAGGCTCAATTTTTAATGCACAAAGGAAGTTTACAAACAAAAGAGGAACAAAATAGTGTTTTGTTTTTTTTTTTTTGTTTTTTTCACCAGTTGCCAAATTTACATTCCTAGGATGGTGGCGGGATGACCTCCCCTACTCTGCCTTTAATTGCCTCATACTCTTTGTCTTCATTGGTTGGGTTGGTTAGGTTTAGGGCCTATAGGTTAAAGATAAGTTAGGATCATGGTACAAATGTCACGGTAAACTAATCAAAGGCAAAGTATGGTCTGTCAGTTCATTGCCATCTTCAGAAGGGGAAAAAAGAAATTTGCTCCCAGCAGCTATATCAATAGCTACCCTCATTAGCGGAAAATGGCAGACAGCGGTACAACTAGTGACGATAATAACTCTGCCCTGCTTGTGAAAAAAAGAACCTCAGTGACTGAGGAGGCAAAGAAGGGGAAGAGGAAATTAAGACTTTGTATTGATTTTTGGAAGTATTTGCAGTTGAGCTGGTGAAACTTCATGTGTTCTCTTTGCACTGTTTTAAACTAAATGTATACTGAGAGGCATTAAAAACGCAAAGTTGCTTTTATCGTCGAATTTGAAAACTGATAGTTTTTCCTTTTGCTGATTGACATGATGAGCATCAGGTATGGTAAGCATTGCAAAATGTCAAGTTTCTGGGTTCGAATCCATTCTTGGTTTAACACCTCATTATGATTATCTAAATGCAGCACAGTTCCCTGGATCATGGTCGTGAATCACATTGGGAGACATCATTTTGCACATGATGTTATGATTCTGCCATGTTCTGTTCATGTTTTGCTTATGTCTTTATCCATGCCATGTTTTTGTTTCCTGTTTTGCCTGTATTTCTGCCATAGTTCATTCCCTCTGTTAGATTCCGGTCATTGTTTTGTATCTTGCCATGCATTGCACTTTGTCTCCCCTGTCTGGTCTTATGTCATTTGACAGCTCATTGCCCCAGTATTGTGTGCCACACTTTCGGGTGATTTCATGGTTTCTGGGTTTTCAATTATTCCTTCTAAATCTCGTTTGCTTCCTTCACCTTGCTGTTCTATCATTACTAACATTACTAACAGTTTGTTATTTTAGTTAAATCTACTAACCAAGACTAACATTGTTTATAGTACTAACTTACTAAAGAGCACTAGGGATTGTATAGCTGCACTTTACTAATTGACTAACGAGCTCTCAGCACTCGCCCTATTCTAGTCTCCGCCCCTTGTCTTTACTCAATCTACTTTGCCGCGCTTCAGCGGATCCTCCGCACCTGTTTAACTCTGTCCTTCCTCTCATTATCTGTGCATGTTAGAAATCCCTATCCGGAGCCGTGTGTCTGTCAATAGGCTGTCTTGTGATCCCTGTTCGCGTTTTGGCTTTTGCCAATTTCATGTGGTTAGGTTTCCCTCATGTGATTCCCCCATTGTAATTAGTCTGATCCAGCTCATCTGTTCCCTATCATAGTGTGTGACTTCCCTTAAGTGTATTTAAGCAGTCTGTTCACAGCCATTCTCTGTCAGAACATTTCTCTTGGTTTACCTGTGCTGCGATCGTTTATGCCTTGTACTCTCTGTGATTCTCTTCTGACTTGACTGTCCCTGATTACCATTTTGGCTTTGATTTGGATTTGTTTGCATCTGTGTATTGAACCTTTTTTGCCCGACCACGAGTTTTGTGTTTGCTGCCCTGGTTACAACTTGGATTTCATCCCTGGGATTCTGATTTTTGGATTGTGGACTTTGTACTGTTGCCTCCTGCTCTGCGGGGGTTCACCCCCATTCCTAATAAAGCACAAGCTTTTTGGATTACTTGGTTCTCGCGTCTGGTTCCTGAGCGTAACCTCACACATGAAAAGTTGAAGATCAGGACCAATAAAAACACACATAAACAAAGTCACATCATTCCCACTTCAAATAGCACAAACAAATGAATCTCAGAATAAAACATTTTGAATGTTGAATGATGGCCAGCCTCAAAGAAAAGATTCTGGATGCATAAGTGTCCATTAAATGACTGTATCCAGACTGCAGGGATGACACAGAATGACCAGGGGCCTGTACCATAAAGCTGGATTAACATAACCCGGGGTTTCTCTGGTTATCTGGCTGCACTTAACCAGACTTCCGCATTCCTGATAAGCGGTACCACAAAGCCAGTTATCAACTCGGTAATTGAACCCAGGGTTTTCCAATCTAGGTATGTGCGCGTTCACATAAAAGGGGTGGTGTTTGAAGCAAATGACCAATTGCAAACATGGACAAACCGACTTGAAGCTAAGCTGCGTAATTTTCAAATGCGGAGCAGGAGCTCTTATTTAAAATATGAAGAGAATAAACATATCATCCTGGCAAAAATTAACACTGTTGCAGCTGCCAAATACAGAAAGGACTGTTGGCAAAAAAAATCACCGACCGTGTAAATACGTAAGTTAATTATAGTGATAATATCACTGCAAATAACTCCTGTATTCATGATTGTATGTGAGCTATTGCTGCAATTGTGATTATTTAATTTTACTTCTGCTGCAGTAAATCGTGACAACAGGCGCTACGTAGGCTAATGAGCGCATCTCTCTCCTTTTCTGCTTTACAGGACGTTTGATCAAGCACAAAGCCTATTGGGTATGGAGATGTGCGTGTCTTATCGTTTATAATGTCACTGCCCCATCAGTAAAATTACAGCTGTGTATTTCATTAAATTGACGTGATGCGAGGATATATTCTTATGGCGTGTATGGATTTTTTTTTCCAGCTGCAACCCCGGTGGTGTCAAAAGAGCCGGAGAACGAATAATGAATTGCTACTAAAACATAATTCAAAGCGGTCAGTAGGCTTACTTTCATAAGTGCAACAAGTACAAGGCTTTAGTGCTTTTGCCTGTGGAAAAATACAGCATTGTGATACACTCAAGATGTGAAACTATAGGCGCACGACTCCGCTGCGTTCACCACATGTCAAACCCTCAGATGAGAACCTGTATCCTACATATTGGTATTCATCCGAGCACGGAACTCCGCTGAAACCTCTACAGATGATGATTCAGTTTTCTCAGAGAACTGATTGGTCAGTAGGCGGTGCTTTTGCACGCTGTGATCTGAATCTAGAACTAAATCTGCTCCGGAGCAGGTTTGCCGTTCAGTTTATGTTGCCGCGGTGATATACCCCGGTAAGAACTGAGCCGCCTTCTTGGTACAGAAAACCCTGGGTTAAACCTGAAGTTACCGCGATAAGCCCAAATCCAGCTTTATGGTACAGGCCCCAGATGTCATGGTTTGGTCCCTCTGGCTGTAGACAGCAAACCGGTGGGCACTGGGACCATGTACCCAAAAGGTGGTTTAAGGACCCACACGCACAGGCTGAGTAAAAAATAGAAATGTTTTAATCAAACTAGTTAAAAACACAAAATAAAACTGAGAGGAGCAGTGGCAAAAACAACAACATCAGGGCTCAGGTGCAGCTCTTAAATACTCTTCACTGCACCTCCACCTCAACAAGCAACAGGTGTGGCTGGTTGAAGTGGAGGTGCAGACAGCAGGAGGGGGGAGGGACTGCAGAGCAGAACCATCACACCAGATGCGTCAGCTGTCGTCCCCAACAAAGTGCGTCATCTTTGACGCCCCAAAAACACATTCCATAAAATGTCTCCTGCCATGTCAGATAATGCATAAGAACTGCTGAATTGACTGCCAATGTAACGATAACAGTGAGGGCAAGTCTCACTACCAAAAGCACAGTTTCCCAAGACTGTGTTTTGCAACTACGAAAGAAACCATTTACCACCTATTTAAAACTGTATATTTTATTATGCGTCTTTAATGCCTCTCAGATTTGAAAAATTACAAATTGTTTCATTCTGTTTGTATTTTACAAACTGTCTCGATTCTTGTGGAAGTAATAAGGCTATAAATCAAAACAAGTACTGTTGACATGCTGTCTGAGGTATGTTAAGGGTGGTAATCTACAATAGTTTGCATGATCATTCTCAACCTACTTCCATTTATTTTGCCTGATGAACAGTAATAACCAGGCAACATATTTCTTGAATAATCAAGACCGATATGTACAATGCTGTGAAAAATGATTTTCCACTTCTTGATTTCTTCTATTTTTGCTTATATAAATGTTTCAGATCATCCAACTAATTTTACTATGAGAGAGACTACATGAGTAAACATACAATGCAGCTTTTAAATGATTATTTAATTTATTGAAGGTAGAGATTTATGGAAGATGTGAAAAAATAATTGCCTCCCTAAATCTAATAACTGGATGTGCCAGCCATGGTGGAAAAAACTGTTAGCAAATGTTAGCGATAACTGCCGACAAATCTTTTATATTGCTGAAGAGGAATTTTCACCGGCTCCTCTTTGCAGAATAGTTTATATTCAGCCCCACTGAAAGGTTTTCAAACATTTCCAGCATCTCAATTTCAGGACTGACTAGGCCACTCCAAAAGCTTAATTTTGATTATCATGAGCCATTCAAAGGTGGACTTGCTTGTACCTGTATGCTTAATATCATTATTCTGCAGCTTAACCCAACTGCACTTGAGTTTTAGGTCACAAACTGATGACCAGACATTCTCAATGAAATTTTTCTGGTCGAGAGCAGAATTCATGGTTCCATCAATTGTGGTGAGTTGCCCAGGTCCTGAAGCAGTAAAGCAGCCCCAAACCATCGTATCTCACTGTGGGTATGATGTTCTTAATGTGAACTGCTGTGTTCACAATGACAGATGTAACGGAGCCCACATCTTCCAGTAAGTTCTAGTTTTGACTGATTAGTCGACAATATATTAGCCCATAAGTCTTTGGGGTCATCAAGATGTGTTTTGGCCTGTGCGGGGCTGGCCTTTCTGTTCTTTTAGGTCAGCAGTGGTTTAATCCTTGCAGCTCACCCATGGATACCATTTTTCCCAGTCTTTCTTATTGAGGAATCAAGAACATTGACCTTAACTGATGCAGTTGAGGCTTGCTGTTCTTTTAGATGTTACTCTCTTTCTTTTGTGACCTCCTGAAAGAGCGGTTCATGCACTCTTGCAGATATTTTGGTGGGCCTCCAGGCCTCTCCTGGGGAGGCTCATTACTGTTCTAAGCTTTCTTCATTTGAAAATAATGGCTCTCACTGTGTTACGGTAGAGTCCCAGAACCATGGAAATGTCTTTGTAACCCTTTCCAGACTGATATGTCGACAAATCCGTTTCTCATCTGCTGTTGAACTTTTCTACATCTTGGCACCGTCAGCTTCACATTGCTTCATGAGTCCTATTTAAGTGGTGATTAGATTCCACAGGGCTGGCAGTAATAATTCCTGGGTGCAACCAGTAAAACGGAATGATCAATTTAATTTGTTAATTTATTGATTGAGTAACTAAGGTAGGGATGCGTATCGAAATCAATACTTTTACTGGTTGGTATCAAAATACGTGGGTAACGATGAGTATCAGTTCACAAAGTCAAACGGTACCTCTTTTCGGTACCAGAAAAAGGAAAAATGCATGCATCTGAATGCATCATAACATATCATAGAGTTGTATGAGAGAGTGGAGTGAAAGCATGATGAGTGAAACGACCCTCTGAGCCTGACTTACACGCATAAGAGCGTGATTACGTCAGCTTGTTCAACAACACGACACAACAGCCCTAGCTAGTCGGAAGAGATTCAAAATATGGCTACATTTTACTAAAATTGATGCGGACAACAATTATTGCAACATCTGCGATGTTAAGTGAAAAGGGCTGTCAATGCTGAACTTTATCCACCTTATTCCCACGTCCCATGATCCCTTGTGCTAATATTGGGCGTAACTTCCGCTGCATCCTGTCACTGAGCTGTTTACTATGGTAGTGTCTCACGTGAATACTCTTTTTTTTAGCGATTGGAAAATAATATATGAGGGAACATCACCTTTTAGCCCTCAGACGGGATAAAGTTACGGTACCGCTGCCTTCTACTATCGAAGAATGGGAGAACAACCTGAAGCAGTGGCCACACTAGCGCATTTGGCTACATTAGCGACTCGTTGCCATAGACTGCGAAGTTATGAACAATCTACAAAGCTCCGGCGTATGCAGTACTTCCACAGCAACAAGGTCAGTCGCGTTTTTGTTAAAGGAGGTAGTATACGACCTTATGTACCTTAAAACAGATATACAAGTACTTTCTGAGAATATTTATGAAGGAAACACTATATTTCAGCGGTAAATATTGCTCTACATATGAAACGTAATGGATTGTTAAGTAAATTAACCCATCCGATAGTACGAGTCAAATTAGCTCTACTCCAGCCAACTACATTATATGGTATTAAGTTGCTAGCTAATCCAATACTATAACATGTAAAACACAGTGAATCCATTTTTCCCATACTTATAATTTTAGTGAAATGAGGTTTGGAGTGCAAGACTATTGTTTGGAACAGAGTAGGCTATTTTCAAATTGTAGTAGACTATTGCTACTTCTATAGCCTCATCTTAAACTGTACTGGATGAAATGTTAGTTACACTGACTGGCATTACCGGACAAATACAACAATTTTCTGTCCTCCCTACACGTGAAATCATACCTTGTGCTCTCCGTGCACTGCTGTCAAAATGCTTCTCAGGACCCGGCATCTCCTCTGCGGCGGTCTGTCTGAGCCTAGCCATAAAGTAGGAATCGTTGTTTGTCGACATAATGAAATGAGCACCTAATGTTTTCGGGGGGTCTTTTCAAATTCAGGTTTTCAGCCAAATTCTGGCTTCCTCTTCTCTAGGTAGGCGATGGAAACCGTATCGCTGGACACAAGGACAATGCCCTATGTTCTGGGTGCGTGTTCAAAACACTGTTGATCAAACCATAAATTTAGCTTCCTTTGGTTGTTAGTTCAGCCTCGAACAGCATAATAGGTGCCGGAGCTGTGAAGGGACATTTTAAGAAAAGCAAGTTAATTTGTTAAAAAAAAAAGAGCTGTAATCGCTAAGTTAACTGAAAGAAACGCCGCTGTTCTTGACTAAAACTAATGATGAAAACTACTTCCGCTGGAAGTTGCACCCCTCATCATATCTACAGTAGCGTCCTCAGGAATAAGGTGGATAGAATTTGTATAGAAAATAGACCCTTCCTTCGGACACAGGCCCTTATTCATTGTCAGCTCGTTGTGAGTTTGTATTCTTTAATGTTCACATTAACATTAACGTTATTCTTGTTTTGATCGACTGGTCTGCCTGTCCCGCCTGTTTTTCATTCTCCATTTTTCAATTGTTTTTAATCTACTTGCCCCTCGCCCAGTTTACCCAGAGAGGAAAGGAGCGGAGAGAGGCACTAGGGATGGGGCTTATTTTGTGTGATAAAAAGAACTGCTAAGTAGTTTAAGTTGTTCATACTAGAGTGTTTTATTTTATACTTTGTTGTAAAATAGTGATTTTATTTACCTACTGTGTACATTACATTTTATTACTACAGATAATGCACTGTCCCCTGTCACTCTTTTTCTCAGATAGGAAAGGAAAGCAGACGGAGATAGGGATGTTTTTTTGTCTCTGTGATATTACAAACAAATTGCTGAATTTACAAATAACAAAAAGAAGTGTGAGGTAGTCTAAATGGTTCCTTTTTGAATAGTTGTTTTCTACTTCAAGTTGTAAAATACAACTCATTTTTATTTCTCAGATTACCTCAGATTTCATCCACTGTCCCCTCTTCCCATTTTATCAACCGTAGAAAGGAAAGGAGAGGGAGGTTGGGATGTTTTTTTTCTGTGACTGTGAAAGACCATATGTTTTAAACAAAAGTGTCTTATGTTGAATTTAGAAATAAATATGTAAAATTCTGAAGTTCCAACTTGTTTTTTTGTATAAATGAGAACCTTTGTTATAACACACACACACACACTAAAAAAAAAAAAAAGTACTGAAAACAGGTCCTGTTGGGTACCAGTACCGTACCGATTCAAGTGTGAAAGGTTCCCATCCCTAAACTAAGGAGGCAATCAAACTAAGGCCAGGTAGGGTTGGATAGCAATCAATGTTTATTTAAAAACTGCATCTTGATAGGGCCAATATTGGTTTGATAATTTGAAACATTTAAGGTGAGATAATATGGATGCAGCTTTTTTTTATTTGTCTTTAATTTTTAAATCTAAATACATTTAACTTTAAAGATATTCTATCTTGACTTTCACTTTGGTTACCTTGTCTAATATTGAAATTTGTTTGATAATCTGAAAAAAAAAAAAACCTGATAAAATAAAAATTAGGATTGTTTGAATTTTCCCTTCAGGAATTTGGGGTTGAAGGGAAAATGTCTTTCATTTTGTAGAGGGCTGTCTAAAAGGATACATTTAAAGTAGGAAAAAAAAACCGTTGTCAGCATAATGAATCAGCATTGAATGCAGCCAATAAGAGCTGTTCACATGGGATCAAAACATCTCCTGTGGAACATCTGTGATAGTCCTGGATGCAGTTCATTGCCCCCCACCAGTATTTGTCATGGTTTTTGGAGGCTGGCGAGCTTTCTTTGTTGCTCTCGTCCGGGACGATATAGTTTTGCTCACAATCGGATTCTTTGGCCAGCTGGCATTGTTTGTGGGTGGCGCCCGGACTCTATTTAAGCCCAAGTTCCGCCTCGCCGCCTTTGCTAGAGTGTCAGTGTTACCATTGCACTGTAGCCCGAAAGATATCTAGCTAGAGAAGTGTTGAGGAATTAGTTGCAAAAAAGGAAAGTGTTAGTTTGTAAAGGGAATCTTTCTCTTTCCTTTCCTCTGTGCACCGTCTGGTGCTTTGTCTGTTTATCTCGGTTCCCGAGATTTTTCCTTTGTTTCGTACTGTCTAGCTCGGTCTGCTTCCTTGTTTCCCTCAGACTGGATTTATGTCCTTTGGAAATGCGAGTCTCTCTCTCCTGTTTTGTCTGTGTTTGTCTCTCTTGCATTCCTGTGCTTCCTTTCGTTCCGACCACTGCGTTTGGCGTCTCGAAACACCAGCCATCACAGTATTACCAAAAACAAAAGTACTCACTGGAAGATGGTGAGCTGGGAAATCATTGGAATCTAGAGCTCTGTTCAAACCAAGGTGCTCTCAGTCTTCAGGCAATGTTAATGTGACCCCCAAGTCACAGTAATAAGCCAAATATTTGTTATGGTAATCAATCAGCCATCAATAACCTTCATGTTTCTCCTGGTGATGAGTGCAGGCTATTTTTTCCCCCGCAGTGATATCTCACCCGAACGCAAAGGTGTCCAATTATCGAGACTCTCAGGACAGGGCACTATGTTCTTTTTTTTTTTTTTTTTTCTGTGGTGGGAAATGGATTTAACTGTCAGAAAATTGCAAATTATATTTGGTGAAACTGAAGATGACTGATGTTGTTGAGGCTTTTTTTAATAACCCTTGGGACAGCTACTGCTCTCCCCTCGGCTCATGCCTGAATCCCTCATAAACACCCGCAGACCCCCTCCCATCCCTCCCCCCTACCCACGCCCCTCAACCCCCCCTTTACTAACACGTTTTAATTGATCGAGTTCCTTCTCTTTGCTGATCTCATGTGCCGCATCGATAGTAAGGAACAGTGGCTCCCCCCCCCCTTTGTTTTGAAGTCTTTCCTGTGTCCTTACCTGTTCCCTCCAGTCATCAGTGAGAATGTGAACTTGTTCATCTGCCAAAAAAAAAAAAAAAGCAGTGTAACACAGCGAGGCATTGACCCCTAATTTCTTAGAGCAAGAGCACTGATTTACACTGCAAAAGTGATCAAGGGGTGACTATTTATGTGAAGAGCAAATTCTGTCTAATCTAATCCATTGTAATTGGGTTTCTGCATTTTCTGAAAAAAATGATTTGTTAAGGAAAAAAAAAATTCAGTTGACACAAGTTTTTCCACTTTGATCAGGAGTCTCACTTTTTTCAGTGTAGGACCAGTTTTGTTTTTGTTTCACTCGTAGTGGATGTTGCGAGGAGGTGGGCAAGGAAAACTAGCCTGAGACCAGCATTCCTGCTACCAATGTCTCAGCAGGGCTAGTGGGCGGTTTAATTTAATCGCGAAGTTACTCACCCAGCTTCTTTTCCATATTTTTCTGTTGCTCTCGTCTTCCTTTCCTCGCTGTCCCTTTCCCACTCTGTCCTTCTCCATCTTTTACCCAATTTCACTACTTCCTTCTGTGTCCTTTTGATTTATTCTTTCTCCTGTTCTCTTACGTTGTTTCTCTCCCTATCTACATCTGCCTCTCTATCCTCTACTCAGTTTCTTCATTTGTCTCGCTCTGTCACTCTGTTTCTCTTTCCCCTTGTGGTAGGCCAAAGGAGGGCCCGGGCAGGGAATTGAACCCTCAGACTCCCGGTAAGAGTCACACACGCTGACCACATCGCCAAAGAGTCAGGCTCCCTGACCCATCAACTGTCACATCTATCCCCCTCTTTCGAGCGTGTCTTCACGCTCCATGCTTTACGCATGCTGCCATCCATTGGGATTCCCTGAATCCTGCCGATTATGCCAGAATGTGGCAGGCCGAAGGAGGGCCCGGGCGGGGAACTGAACCCTTATTAGAAGGCATTTCTAGTGACAGGACCCATCAACTGTCACACCCTCATCAGTCTTTTGTCTATTCTCCTCACCCACCCCATTTATTTTTCAGATTTTCATTTTCTTTAAAAGGACAACAAATTGCTGCAATGGACAGAAATAAAATATACACCCAGAAAACACCCGCCAAATTCTTAGGTTCCACTTCACCAAAGGAGAAAATTTGTAACATCAACAAATATTGACAAAATCTTGGAAAAATGGCTTGGACATATCTTTCCTTGCAAACAAAATCAGTTTGAAAGAATTTCATCTTTACTTCGCACTTTATTAGCTTTTAAAGAAATGGTATATTTTTGAACACACGCTGTTAAAAGTATGGGCTTATTGACCTTTAAAGATGGCAAGGAGACCTGTATTTGTCAAACTGTCCCCTGAAGTTTGAACTTTAATTGGAAGAAACAAAATCATTATTGAAAAGGTGCCATCCAACTGCTTATATTGACCCATTTAAATGGGACAGGATGTGCGATTTTGTATTTGTCAAACTGTCCCCTTTTGAAAGTTTGAACTTTAAGTTTTATGAAGAAAAAAAAAATCATTATCTGACTGAAACAAAACTTAAATTTTCAGAGGTGCCATCCAACTGCTTATATTAAGCAAGTGCAGTTAAGCACTGTTTATAACAAAGCCTTTCAGCGCGCATTCTTGTGCATTTCACATTTAGAACTCTCATGCAAAAGTACAAAATTCAGGATTTGCTAGT
This sequence comes from Gymnothorax javanicus, assembly GCA_029692085.1. Taxonomy (NCBI): domain Eukaryota; kingdom Metazoa; phylum Chordata; class Actinopteri; order Anguilliformes; family Muraenidae; genus Gymnothorax; species Gymnothorax javanicus. The sequence continues at coordinate 67,180,855 of CM056200.1, forward strand.
TTTCAGAATTTCAGTTTTGGTGATGCTTAACTTTTGCCCAGGTGTATATTCCCATGAATTTTTAAACTTTAAAAAAAAAAAAAGAAAGAGAAAAAAAATGTCGATACAAAAATTCCTCTGCAAACTTGTCTCTTGTTACATTACTGACTACAACACTCATGTGATGCGTACAGTGTCACATATTTTAATGCTTACTTCCTGCTTCATCTAATGCTTCTCTGAAGGTACAGAATACCAGAAATTGTTTTGCATTTGTTTTTCACACAGGTTGCATTACTATCATTGCATTGTGCAGGAAAATAATACATTCAACGCCCATTGTACAAGTCTAATTTGACTTCGATGTGACATTGCGTTTGGTTAAAGGGCCTTTTACAGTTCTATTTCACTGGCTTTGTACACCACTAGAGACTAACATCCAACAGAGCTGCCTTCCGGAAATTTCTCTGATTAAAAATAGGAGAGGGAGAACTTCAGCAATGCAAACTGGCAACAAAATGGAAAAGAGGGTTTGGAATGATTAACGAGTGTACCTGTGATTGTGGCAGTTACTGAGAAACCTGCTGAAACGGTCACATTTTTCGTGGGGGGAAAAACATTGTAAACAGGAGATTTGATGTCTTTGAAAACAAGCTAATAAGATCGAGTGTCTCTTTCAGGCCAGAATAGAGTCTAAGGCAAGTTTAAAAAAAAGAAAAAAGAGTATATATGAATATAAAAATGTCAACTTTTGCTTACAAGAAGTTTATGAAAGACAGAGTGGGAGGAAATGATCTTTTTTTTTTGGATTTGGATGGTAGCAATGCTTACTGAACATGATGTAAATACGGGATGGAATGTTTTCTTGCACTGCTGTGGATTTGGAGCAAATGAAAATAAATGGTTTTTTCAAGAGAGACTATGCAGCAAATGAAGGGGCCTCCCAATATAGCCATGAAAGCAGGACATGGATAGCTGAAATGTTCGTCCCGTCATCAGGAACCTAGGGGTTCTTTTTGACCAAGCTATGCTCCTAGATAATCACATGAAATCTCTAACCCGTTCCTGTTTTTACCACCTAAGGAACCTCGCTAAATTATGGTCCATCCTCTCCCACACAGAACTGAAAATGGCCATACATGCCTTCATTTCATCAAGACTAGACTATTGTAATGCCCTGTTCACCTGTCTCAATAAATCCTCTATTGATCAGCTCCAGCGTGTTCACAATGCCGCTGCCAGACTGCTCACCAGGTCCAAAAAATCTTGTCATACATATCACTCCCATCCTCTTCACCTTGCACTGGCTCCCAATTCAGTACAGATCCAATTCAAGGTCCTGGTTTTCACCTTCAGAGCCCTCAGTGGTCACTCCCCATCATACATCTGTGATCTCATTCAACTCTACAGCTCAAACCGGTGTCTGAGGTTCTCAAATCAGCAACTGTTGGCTGTACCTCGGACCCGGTTGAAAACAAAAGGTGATAGAGCTTTTGCAGCTGTAGCTCCAAAACTTTGGAACACCCTTCCTTTGGACCTGAGATCCACGCCCTCAGAACTGCGCTTCAAAAAACTATTAAAAACACACCTTTTTAGGCAGGCCTTTGGGCAGATGTAATCTCTCGTGATAGGTATACTACCCCATTTTAACATAACATAACATAACATGCATGGCGAGAACAGGCCACTCAGCCCATCTGGTTGACTGTTTCTTTGCTACTATACCAATATTCTTATTGATACTTTTTGATTTATTTATTTAACTTTTTTCAAGCCTTTTTTTGAAATTTTATTTTGCCTCAACCTTTGTACAGCTGTTCCACACCGAAATTACTCTTTGGGTGAAGAAATATTTCCAAATAAATAAAATTTACCTTTGGTCAGCTTCCATTTGCTGCTTCTAACAACACTTGGTTGATTTTAGTCTATTACGTTCCATAGCCCCATCAGTATCTGCTGATTTGTTTGCCTTTTAAACATTTTTTTTGTCCTTTTTTATTTTTATTTACTTTTTTTCTCCTTTTTAGTTTATTTTAACCTTTGTAGCTCTTGTAATCTCATTTTCTTTTCCTCCTTATGCCTCATGTGCAGAACCCCATCAGGGCTGATTCATGCCTTTTTTTATTATTTTATTCATAGAAAATAATGGAGAATGCACACCTAGTAGTTTTAGGTGGATAATCTCATTTTCTTTTCCTCCTCATTTGATGACTGAAGGATTACATTTTTTTTTTATCAGGACTTTAACTTGTCATTTGAAAGAGTTTTTATATTTACATCTTCCTCTCCGGCCTACCAAAGGCTGCATGGGTATTTGTTTGTGATTGAGCTTTAAGGTCATGAACAGTCATACATTTATAGAAACATACACAATGGAAAAGGAAATGAGTTTCTGCTTCATGGGATGCCCAAAGAAAGCAAGGATTTTGTGCCAACCTCTGTTTTTAAAGAATACATCAATATTACATCTGCCATCCATGGTACACTTTACCTTCATCAGCTGGTGACCACATGAGTTCTAATTGTTGCATTACATGGACACTGTTATTTCAATATTATCCTCACTACAGAAACATTTAATGAAACCAAAATATTTGAGTAAATGTCTTCATCCAATTATTTTTCAAAGTAAGGACATTATCAATGCATTCAAGCCCCAATTAAGACACATGGATTGCTGCCCATAGGATAAAACTGTTTGGTTGATGCCTACTTGAATACATTTGGTGGTGGAGTGGGGGTGCGGTCAGCAGCAGTTTTTCACGATGAATGAAAATGCAGCTTCTGCGTGGCTTGAGCAGACGGTGAATAAATTGAAGTAGGACGGATCTAGGATATTTCTCAAAAGTTCCCTTTCTATAATTCTCTATCACTGGCATGCTTATCCTCAGGCCTGATACACTGAGAAACTGATGATGATGATGAGCAGCTTTAGGCTTGTTTGATATCGAGACGCATTGTAATTCCCATGCGCTCGATAGAAGCTATTTAGATACTACTTGGATGCTGGGGATTCTTGACACAAAAATGTGGAGTTTGAAGAACGTCTGATTGCAGTTAATTCAAAGCACCAAAACATCTGCGTGTACGAATATTGCGGAGATGTCGTCTGGGGCTCATCTTTTTAATTAGTTCCCTTGCAAACAGATGGGAGGATGGCTTCACTAATAAACGTGAAGGCTTTCAAATCTCAAGAGTGTTTGCTTTCAACCTTCAAGGACTGGTTTGAGAGTTCAGAAATCAACCTGGAAAGTTACAAGAACAAGCACATTCCTTTTGTTGTTGCTCATTCAAGTTGATTGAATGCAGATGAGTGTCTTGGAGTTAATGAAGGATGTTTTACCTAAGAATGACATTGGCTGAAAGTTAAGGACAAAGAATGATCAACTGCAGACCTTGGGTAATGGACAAAACCATTTACAAACCAAGGTAGAGCGTGAAGGACAGAAGCTGTTTGCATACAGGCCAGTGGTGTTCACATCTAAACCTGGTGCATTTTTGCATTGGGCAGTAGCAGTTTTTCCCCACCGTTTTCCCTGGAATTAAAATTAGATGATGTCACCAAGGCAGTGCAAGGTGATTGGCCCCAAAGTAGGCCCAGCCCATGCCTGAATTATAACCCCACCTGCTGCAGTCAAGTTGAACCCATGATATCTCGATCCCATCTGTTCTCCTCTGCATCCTATCAAAACACCCGCAGACAGTGACATCTCAGGTGAAAAATTATTAATAATATTTGTAAGATCCTCTTTTCCTTATGGCAGCATGAAATGTAAATACATCCAACCATAAGTTTGTAATGATGAAGGGAAAGAGAAACAAGGTTGGAGGGAGAGAGATGGCATCACTGAAATGCAACACGGGGCTCGTGTCAAACACCGGCTGCCACTTTGCATCGGCTTCTTGCCGATGAAAGATGCAGGAAATGTGACAGTGGAGAAAGTGGTGTCACGTTAGTGCATCCGGCAAACTGAAGACTTAATGGGCATAGGTGCATTACTGCAAGAAAATACCTGTTTCCCAGGGCCTGAGCACATAATGAAGGCCATAATATGAGAAATACTGCATTATATGCAGTTTGTGCATCTATTGGAAAAATGGCTGGAGCCCTAAATTGACTATATAATAAACAGTGGCTTCGACTTTATGATTCCCCTGCCTGGTCTTTACGAAATGCGCTAAAACAGCTCCAAATGGGCACCAGACGACTTGCGCTGAATAAATTAATTTCTGCCGGAGCTGGGCAAGAGGGAAAACAAAACCCGAGAAAACAGAATGGAAAGCATCATTCGTCATATATGTCTTTGTTGCTGCTGTTATTGTATCCAGACTACATAATCGACAAATGTAAACACTACACAAAAAATCCTCTAAATACAACCCCACACACTGAAAATGGCCCTCATTCCAGATTTTACATTCAGTTTGTAATTTGCATAGATCCTGCTACCTGCCCAGGCCGTACTGGCAGAACTGATATCTCATTACCCTTCCCCACCCTGCCCCATCCCCCTATCCAGCATTTTGCACTTGGTGATAGATCTTGCTGAGAAGCACTTAAAAAAGCTTCCTTTAAACTGAATTCAATTTTATTTGTACTTTTCACAGGACTCACAATCGCACTTTACTGTGTAGAAGGAGGGCAGTGCCCGGCCTAAATCCCCAAAATAGCAAATGAGGTAAAAACTCCCAGTAGAGGTAAAAACCCTCTCACAGTGGTGAGAAAATGCTCCTCGGTGGCAGGAAATCTCAGGAGGACTCGCCTATAGTGGGAGAGCCCATCCTCCAAGGGCTGGGAAATTGAAATGCTGGTTTGATATAAAGTCTAAGAGATCCAGGTAATAGGTGTGGAAGCATCAGGTCTATCAGGTGTCTGTGATCACTCAGCATGGGACAGGGCTGGAATGGCCCAAGGACTTGTGGGATCTCTGATTACTGGAAACTGGGAAATGGGGAGAATTCCCAAGAGCTGTTCTCTGCTAGTCAGTCATCTAAAATTTGGCGGTCACTTGCCTTTGACTTAAGGGTCAGTGGTCACTGAGCCCAGAGGAGTTGAAGACAGCTTGTGGCTTTTCTTCATTGCACAGAGACAACTTTTTTCATTTCTATTTTTATTTTTATTTGAAACAAGGTCGTAGCAGCCTTTAAGGTGATTCTCTAGAATATGGCTGCTGTATTTGGAATAGGGGTGCACATTTTCAGTGGCAAGCCCTCCACGATTGATTTGCTCAGCTGGTAAAATCAAAGATACTCATTTCCTTTGACTGAACAGCTTGGCTGTTTTTTTTTTTTTTTTTAAGTATCTCTGCAGTAACTGGAGTGTGTTCACGTTGATGAAATTTGTACATTTTTGTGATGCAAGATTTCAATATTCTTAGTAATTTTATGTTTGCTTTTTCATAGACCAATGAAAACCAAAGGGAAAAATCCCAAATAAATGATTGGAGAAACATAAATTCAGGAGCTCCCATACATGTGTACTGCAAGAGACAAGCTAATAACATCCCCGCATCCTCTGTGGCATGTATAAAAACACTGAGCGGGGGTGGTTGTGGATCAAAAAAGGCAAGAAGAGAAGATTTCAGTGACTTATGGATGGTGGGAGACTCAGTCGCAAAGACTGCTCAAGTGGGCCGTGTTTCTATAGGAATCGTGAGTAAAGTGACATCAGTGTTTAGATTAATGGGAGAGACATAATGACAACAGTGGCAGAAGTCTGAAGCATGCATTCATGATGCGAGCATAGTAGTGATATGTGAACCAAACAGAAACACGGCTCTACAAGTGGCTGATAATTTCAGAGCGGTAAGTCAAATGGTCAACAAGAACAGTCAGCAGATGGCTTAATTCACAGGGATATTTTTGCAGAGTTGAAGACACTTCATGTTGGCATAATGGCTTTTCCTTTAATTTGGTACTCTTGTGCATTTGCTCCTTTCATTGTCATGTTCTACAATATTCCATTTCCATTTATCATATAATACACTTGATTTAGTATTGGGCTTTTGCGATAACCCTTAGAATACTTTATGCAATGAGTACATTGTATTAACAATTTAAGTAGCATTATTTTTATTTATTTATTTTTTTAAATAAATTTGGCATCTCCAATCCCACCCGAATCTGGAATGCCCAATTGGTGAACTATGTACAAGGCTTGCTCATATGCGACCCCTTGCTGCCAATTCAGGAGAGTGTAGACGGTTCGCGGCTCTCCTCCGAAGCACGCGCCTGTCAGCCACCGCTTCTTATACACTCATTGGTTGAATCTTTGCAAGTTCAGAACGAGGGCGGAGGATACCCGAACATGAACAGACTTAGAATCTTCCTGACGAGCGCCCGTCTGGCCAACAGGGGGCGCTTGAGCAACGAACAAGGCAACTATTATTTTCCCTTCCCGGCAGTCTCTTCCCAATTTGCAACCCTGTAGCGCAATAGCCAATTGTGCGCTACTCTGAAAAAGCTGCCGACCGCTGCCGGCTGGTACGAAGCGGGGATCGAACCCGCGACGTGATAGTCACTTCTGCTTCGCAACGCGATGCTTTACCGAAGCATTATTAACTATATGTATATTTCTGGCAAAGGGAATTGGCCTTGGCCGTTACATATGCTTTTATTGCTGATTCATTGTGTGCAAAAGTGTGTATGTAAAATGTACAGTGTGTAGAATGTGCATCAAATGATGAAATTAAAAATGAAAACTTCAGATGTGAAAAGGCACTGCTAGATTTCTCGTCGCGCAGTTCTGAAATTGATTAGCATCCCCAGCGCAGCCAGACCCATAGAGATCAGCTAGGGGAAGCAGTCCCAGATGGCCTCCTTTCATTATTTATGAAGCGCTCCTTGCCTCCTCGTTAATCATTCATGAGGACAATTTGGGTTCATTTGAGAGCAAAATGGTCTCCCAGCGTCCATCTGTTGATGAAAAATGCCCATTTCGTCAGCCACTTAAGTTGGCCATTGACACTATTAATCCTAGTCCCTCGACGGAAGGTTAAACAGCCTTTTCCTGATTTACGCTATCAGCTATCATTGACAGGATTAACTGAATTATTTAGGCCTGTCTGTTTGTGCTTCGGCTCTGCAATTAGAGCACAAGCTGGATGTGCTGAGATGCTGGATTATGCACTGATGTGCACGTCAAGATCCTGAGGGAGTAGAGAGATTTTTCCTTCAAAGATAATAAGCACTTAGGCTGAATTTATGCATTTTTTTCATGGATTATGACATTGACTTGGATTAATCTTTTTTTTTTGTTTCTGCATGTATTTGAATGTGCATGTTGGCTGTGATGTTCTGTCACAACTTTGCCAAATAAGCCACTCGAAAAATGAAGTTGTTGTTTGTGTTAAATGTATGTAAGTTGGCTTTATTTATGTTTGAGGCAACAATGAGGGCAAATATCAATTTTAGTAAAAGTGAGATTCTATTTTTGTTTGTGAAACTTTATGAACACTCATTTGTAATGAGTTGCATCTAATTTTTTCTGTAGATTACGAACCAGCCATAAAGTCTAAAGCCAATTCGCTTTGCATTCTTTGAAGGATTGTGAAGGTCTGAAGGTCTGTGTACTCATTGCAAGTTAAATCTGAAGTCTGAACCACAAACAACAAAAAATCAGAATAAATGATGGATTTTCAGAACATGCCAAAACCAGTAAATCTTGCTTATTATCGGGTTGTCAATTGGTAAACTCAAAACTGCGTGATATAGTTAGTGTTTTGTTCTGGACTATTTCATTCATGGCTTATTGGGACCCTGATAAAAGAGAGAGAAATCAGTACATTGCATTCCCATGGCAATGGCCTCCATCTCCACGACAACCTGCCAACTGTTTTCCATGCTTATCCGCTTCATTGTGTGGTGAGGTCATGGCTTCTGAAATCACACCATTGACATTTTATCACAGTGGAGGTCTTCAGTAAAATCAGAGATGGTAATCCAGGTTTGTATATGCTATGTTTATCCACTGAGGATGCACAATTCTTGAACAAGATATAAAAGGCATAAGAATAGAGATTGATGAAGTATATTCCACTGTGCTTACAAGAACAGTGTACAACAATACTGTAGGCTTTGTAAAATTTTGAAGTTGTAGCATAATATCATTAACAAAAATGCAGTTCTACTGGGTTGGGTCTCAGTGTTGTGCAGTTAAATGGTTTGGAAGCCAGACTAAAAGAACTGCAGCTTCAAAATGGGTATACCCTTGGGAGAAGTTGTATACCGGACAGGTGTGGCACCACAGTTATACCCTTGGGAGAGGTTGTATACTGGACAAGTGTGGCACCACAGTTATACTTTTGGGAGAGGTTGTATACTGGACAGGTGTGGAACCACAGTTATACCTTTGGGAGAGGTTGTATATCGGACAGGTGTGGCACCACAGTTATACCCTTGGGAGAGGTTGTATATCGGACAGGTGTGGCACCACAGTTATACCCTTGGGAGAGGTTGTCTACCAGACAGGTGTGGCACCACAGTTATACCCTTGGGAGAGGTTGTATACTGGACAAGTGTGGCACCACAGTTATACTTTTGGGAGAGGTTGTATACTGGACAGGTGTGGAACCACAGTTATACCTTTGGGAGAGGTTGTATATCGGACAGGTGTGGCACCACAGTTATACCTTTGGGAGAGGTTGTATATCAGACAGGTGTGCCACCACAGTTATACCTTTGGAGAGGTTGTTGTGTACCAGACAGGTGTGGCACCACAGTTATACCTTTGGGAGAGGTTGTATATCGGACGGACAGGTGTGCCACCACAGTTATACCTTTTATACCTTTGGGAGAGGTTGTATATGTGTGGCACCACAGTTATACCCTTTGGGAGAGGTTGTATACCGGACAGGTGTGGCACCACAGTTATACCTTTTGGGAGAGGTTGTATACCGGACAGGTGTGCCACCACAGTTATACCTTTGGGAGAGGTTGTATATCGGACAGGTGTGCCACCACAGTTATACCCTTGGGAGAGGTTGTCTACCAGACAGGTGTGACACCACAGTTATACCTTTGGGAGAGGTTGTATACTTGGATACCTTTGGGAGAGGTTGTATACCAGGTTATACCTTTGGGAGAGGTTGTATACCAGACAGGTGTGCCACCACAGTTATACCTTTGGGAGGGTTGTATACCAGACAGGTGTGCCACCACAGTTATACCTTTGGGAGAGGTTGTATACCAGACAGGTGTGCCACCACAGTTATACCTTTGGGAGAGGTTGTATATCGGACCCACCACAGTTATACCTTTTGGGAGAGGTTGTATTATACGGGACAGGTGTGACAGGTGTGCACCACAGTTATACCTTTGGGAGAGGTTGTACAGGTACCAGACAGGTGTGCACCACAGTTATACCTTTGGGAGAGGTTGTAGGTACCACCACAGACAGGTGTGCCACCACAGTTATACCTTTGGGATACCTTTGGGAGAGGTTGTATACCGGACAGGTGTGGCACCACAGTTATACCTTTGGGAGTTATATCAGGACAGGTGTGGCCCACAGTTATACCTTTGGGAGAGGTTGTCTACCAGACAGGTGTGGCACCACAGTTATACCTTTGGGAGAGGTTCAGGTGTGCCACCACAGTTATACCTTTGGGAGGTTGTATACCAGACAGGTGTGCCACCACAGTTATACCTTTGGGAGAGGTTGTCTACCAGACAGGTGTGGCACCACAGTTATACCTTTGGGAGAGGTTGTATACCAGACAGGTGTGCCACCACAGTTATACCTTTGGGAGAGGTTGTATACCGGACAGGTGTGGCACCACAGTTATACCTTTGGGAGAGGTTGTATACTCGACAGGTGTGACACCACAGTTATACCTTTGGGAGAGGTTGTATATTACAGTTATACCTTTGGGAGACAGGTGTGGCACCACAGTTATACCCTTGGGAGAGGTTGTCTACCAGACAGGTGTGGCACCACAGTTATACCTTTGGGAGAGGTTGTATATCAGACAGGTGTGCCACCACAGTTATACCTTTGGGAGAGGTTGTATACCAGACAGGTGTGGCACCACAGTTATACCTTTGGGAGAGGTTGTATACCGGACAGGTGTGGCACCACAGTTATACCTTTGGGAGAGGTTGTATACCGTTGTGGCACCACAGTTATACCCTTGGGAGACAGGTGTGCCACCACAGTTATACCTTTGGGAGAGGTTGTATACCGGACAGGTGTGCCACCACAGTTATACCTTTGGGAGAGGTTGTATATCGGACAGGTGTGGCACCACAGTTATACCTTTGGGAGAGGTTGTATACCAGACAGGTGTGGCACCACAGTTATACCTTTGGGAGAGGTTGTATATCGGACAGGTGTGCCACCACAGTTATACCTTTGGGACAGGGTGTGCCACCACAGTTATACCCTTGGGAGAGGTTGTCTACCAGACAGGTGTGACACCACAGTTATACCTTTGGGAGAGGTTGTATACTCGACAGGTGTGACACCACAGTTATACCTTTGGGAGAGGTTGTATATCGGACAGGTGTGGCACCACAGTTATACCCTTGGGAGAGGTTGTCTACCAGACAGGTGTGGCACCACAGTTATACCTTTGGGAGAGGTTGTATATCGGACAGGTGTGCCACCACAGTTATACCTTTGGGAGAGGTTGTATACCAGACAGGTGTGGCACCACAGTTATACCTTTTGGGAGAGGTTGTATATCCCACCACAGTTATACCTTTGGGAGAGGTTGTATACCAGACAGGTGTGGCACCACAGTTATACCTTTGGGAGAGGTTGTATATACAGGTGTGCTTATACCTTTGGGAGAGGTTGTATACCGGACAGGTGTGGCACCACAGTTATACCTTTGGGAGAGGTTGTATACCGGACAGGTGTGCCACCACAGTTATACCTTTGGGAGAGGTTGTATATCAGACAGGTGTGCCACCACAGTTATACCTTTGGGAGAGGTTGTATACCAGACAGGTGTGGCACCACAGTTATACCTTTGGGGGTTTGAGGTTGTGATACCAGACAGGTGTGGGAGAGGTTGTATGCACAGTTACCACAGTTTGGGGGGAGGTTGTATACCCAGACAGGTGTGCCACCACAGTTATACCTTTGGGAGAGGTTGTATATCGGACAGGTGTGCCACCACAGTTATACCCTTGGGAGAGGTTGTATACCAGACAGGTGTGGCACCACAGTTATACCTTTGGGAGAGGTTGTATACCGGACAGGTGTGCCACCACAGTTATACCTTTGGGAGAGGTTGTATACCGGACAGGTGTGGCACCACAGTTATACCTTTGGGAGAGGTTGTATACCAGACAGGTGTGGCACCACAGTTATACCTTTGGGAGAGGTTGTATATCGGACAGGTGTGCCACCACAGTTATACCCTTGGGAGAGGTTGTCTACCAGACAGGTGTGACACCACAGTTATACCTTTGGGAGAGGTTGTATACTCGACAGGTGTGACACCACAGTTATACCTTTGGGAGAGGTTGTATACCCACAGACAGGAGAGGTTGTATATCGGACAGGTGTGCCACCACAGTTATACCTTTGGGAGAGGTTGTATACCAGACAGGTGTGGCACCACAGTTATACCTTTGGGAGAGGTTGTATATCAGACAGGTGTGCCACCACAGTTATACCTTTGGGAGAGGTTGTATACCAGACAGGTGTGGCACCACAGTTATACCCTTTGGGAGAGGTTGTATATCGGACAGGTGTGGCACCACAGTTATACAGTTATACAGGTGTGCCACCACAGTTATACCTTTGGGAGAGGTTGTATACCAGGACAGGTTGTACCACAGTTATACCTTTGGGAGAGGTTGTGGGTGTGACACCACAGTTATACCTTTGGGAGAGGTTGTATATCGGACAGGTGTGGCACCACAGTTATACCCTTGGGAGAGGTTGTCTACCAGACAGGTGTGGCACCACAGTTATACCTTTGGGAGAGGTTGTATACCAGACAGGTGTGCCACCACAGTTATACCTTTGGGAGAGGTTGTATATCGGACAGGTGTGCCACCACAGTTATACCTTTGGGAGAGGTTGTATATCGGACAGGTGTGCCACCACAGTTATACCTTTGGGAGAGGTTGTATACCGGACAGGTGTGCCACCACAGTTATACCTTTGGGAGAGGTTGTATACCAGGACCAGGTGGAGAGGTGCCAGGTGTGCCACCACAGTTATTCCTTTGGGAGAGGTTGTATATCGGACAGGTGTGGCACCACAGTTATACCTTTGGGAGAGGTTGTATACCGGACAGGTGTGCCACCACAGTTACACCTTTGGGAGAGGTTCTACACCTTTACAGTGATGTAAAGTCCTGGGGTCAGAAAATAGAGGTCCTGCCATGTGTCCCCTCCCTTCATGATCTCAGCCAGTTGATTTTTGCATTTCAAAAATAAACAGCTGTGTGCTGATTTTGTGGAAACATTAGCCCAGCTAAGTCACAATCAATCTGGTTGCAAAGCAAAATTGATAAAGCCACAGGACATGGATAGAAATTTTTAGATTTTATTTGAGTCTAATGCTTGAGTTATGGAGACAAACTCTGTGTTGCTGCTCCTTAAAATTACAAAGGAATGGAACCTCTTCACAGCTGACTCTACATACAGTGCAGAAAATACAGTCATATTAAAGCTTTGCATTTTTTCAGAGAATATTTGAATCCATTTTTTGCAGAACCATGCAGCAGTTTAAAATTTTTGCTCACTGTACATCCTCTGTCTGCAGTTTTGTCTGGAAGACTTGGACGAGCCTGAAAGTGTTTCTGTGTATGTGTGTGTGTGTGTGTGTGTGTGTGGGGGGGGGGGTAGTTTTGGAGCAGGGCCAAGGGTGCCCCCTGTTGGCATCTGGATCTTGCCGCCCTTCGGATGCTAACACTGCAGGATTGAAGCTCACTGAACAAAGGGGCCGTTTTCCCCGCAATAAAAAAGGCTGGAATAAGCAGGGCTCAAAATGCCACATTGATCAGAATAAGACGTTTCACAAATGGCGGTTGGCACAGGATCCCCATTCGGCAGAAGCCGGGTCTGTATTTGAGCCCTGCAATGGCCTCTGCAGGCTTTATGTCTGTTGAACCCAGTCCAGATTGCTGACAGCTCAGGAGCGCAAAGATAAGGGCACATTTCAGCTATTTTTTTTTTCTACAGGGACACAATATAATGATTTGGAATTATAAAGGTTCCATAGAAATGTCAGCGCATTCTAACTCTCTTTTCAAAGACGGATTACTCGATGCCAGTTTTTGTTCTCGGTGACAGGGAATTATTTGCGGCTTAGTCTGAATCGCAGCGTGAAGCTCTTTTGCACCCTTTGGTTTTACTGGGTGAATCACACTATAAATGGTCTATCTGAGAATATCAGCCATCGAGTTAATTGTTGTCCTTGCATGTCACAAAATAATAGATGGATATCTTTGCGGCACAGGCCAATTCTGTCTCCATAAGGACTGTGTGTCAAAATCCTGTCTACATTTTATCTGCATATGAATCCTACATTTGTCATTGCTTTTTACAAAATTTGTCTATGTGGTTCCAGTGGCTTGCTTAGTTGTCTCCTTGGATACTGACTGCAAAAATTTGACTCATTCGTTTTATCGAAGGATTTATCTATCTTTCTATTAATCCGTATCAGTTCACAATTCTATCTATCCATATCTGGCTGTACATATGTCTTTGCTCGGCCTGATAAAAAGATGTTCATATTACTGTTCTGGTGTTGTCACTCATAAAATGGCAGCTTGGACAATACTGGCTGTCTGCCATACGGCAACGTTTGATGTTAAAGGGCCTCTGCTTGTGACTTTCATAAAAGAGCAATAATTCAACTGAGTGCCTTGAGGGTCGTCAGTGGCTAGCTCCCTGATCAAGTGGCTGTTGAATTCACTCATGCGCACGCACACACACACGAACACACACTCAAGACAGTCTTATAGCCTTTAAAAAGCTCATAGTTTAAATCAAATAAAGCGTGTGGGAACAAAACAGAAAAATTTTAAATGATCCATGTGTATTTTACTTGAGCCAAAGTCTGTCAATCAGCATGCACCTGTAGCCTCAGGTTGAAATTTTTCATTTTTATGAAATGAAAGCAAATAATCCATTTCATAAAAATTTTCCATCCTTCATTTTAGTGATGACTGGCCAAGATTATTAAAGCATTTTTTTCTGCATATTTTTCACTAGTTGGCTCATTTGTTAAAGGCACTGCGTGATGCAAGAGTGACCTCCGATCTCTCATCAAATTCGGCCATACTGTGGCAGCAGCCTCACGAGCGGTGCATAATTGGCTTTGTGTCACTCAGGGATATGGGAGGGATATGGTTAATTTTGGTTTGCATTGTCTGTCGTTCATGCGGCTCCTATTGGACATCTGGGTGCTTGTTCATAGTTTCCACATGTTCAAGTTTCCTGCGACTTCGTTCTGTGCATGCACGGTCTGTGATGGAGTTAAAAAGGAAGAGCGGCTGGTTGGCGTGTGTTTTACAGGAGAACTGTGACCTGTCCCCTTCTCCCGAGATGGAAGAATGAGTTACATGCAAGTATGCTTATTCATAGTTTGTTTGTTGGACAGTCCAGATTTGAGTGAATTTTAATTATCAAATAATAAAGAAAAGAAAAAACTCCCGCACACAGTCTTCTCACTTGCAGATAATTAGTTGACGTTTCGGTCAACTGACCTTCCTCAAGACAACCAAAACCACTTGCTACTCTTTTTTTATTGCTAATTATCAAATAATAAAAGTAAAATGCACTTGCATTTTATTTACAGCCAATATTAAATAGGTAGCAGAATAAATCTAGACCTTCTTTTGGGAGTAAAATAGATTAAATAAAGAGGGTATTTAAGGCCAATCACTAATGATATAGTAATAACAATAATTGTAGCCTGCCCTTGTAAAAAATTACTATAGTTCCAAGCTAGTTATTTTAAAGTAAATGGATGGCATTTTTGCCACTATAGTGATACTAGAGTTATTCAAACTACAGAAATGGGGTTGTGTAAACTATAATAATATCATGGAACTGCTGACTGCGGTAATACTATAGTTATAACGTCATGGCTATATTACTAAAGATATACTATGCAAACTTTAGTAATACTAAGAAATAACTATAGGATATTTTTATAAGGGTGTATTTCTCTTGCCATAATGGGGAGGCAGCATTTATGTCTGTTTCAAACTTTTATTTGAATGGGTGAGTTGTAGCACTAGTCCATTTGAATGTCTGGAATGGGATTGCTTCACAACTTCTCAGGGTGAAATTAGACGTATAAAAAAACTCTTTGCGAATGTGCATTTTCTTGTGGGGGGAAACATTGCTGATTTTATACTTTGATTGCATTTCTGCCATTGGCTGATGTTGAAAAAAGTTGCAAATGACCAATGCTGGAGCTAGATCCAGTTGATCTAGTAAGCAATGTCTATCAAGATTTGGAGTTCAGCTTTAAAAATGAAGCCTTGATTATGTTTTTTCTTCTCCATTGTTCACCGTGGGGTTGCAATTTAATGACAGCTTAAGGAATTTCTTACAGACTCGGACAGTGCAACCCTGTTCCTTGCAGGTTTATTTTTAAGTGTCCTTCAGGTTTGGCACTCGCAATTCCATGCAATAGCAGCTTCGTGAGATACTTTGCCATTGAATGAGGTGTGCTTTCACAAGGTCATAGTGAAAATGTCCTGGAAAGTACATCTTCAGTAACAGGATTAAAAAGCTCGGGGGAGGTGCATTTATGTAAAACAGGCTATTTTTAATTTCTTATGCAACATTCCGCCAGCCCTGTTTCAAAAATCAATATTACTGTATAACGGTGTATAAATCTCACTTAAATAAAAAAGTTTGGTTGATGTACCTGTCAGCAGCTGTCTTCAAAGTTAACAAGCACGGTGATCTGAATAAATCTGACAGAACTGCTACTGTACATGACCCATTCAATCAAGAAATCTAATATGATATTTAATTGGGTCTAAAAATAGCTTTCAAACAGAAAATAAATAAATAAATGAATTATACAAGCTTATCTACCTTTGTGATGTAAAAAAAACAAAACATTGGAGTGGAGCAAAGGATGGCGTGATGGTTAAAAGAAGGTGGCAGATATTTTTTCCCTCCCTGGGTGAAAATCACACTTAATTATATACACGCTGTTTGCTGTGTTAGGACTCCCAGCCTCCAGGGAAGAAATTGGATCATTTATTTCTGCCTTTTTGCTGGTATTGTAAGAAAGATAGAGGCAGTAGTAGGAATGTATTACATCCCTCCGTCTCCTGCCCACCACCCATTGCAAGAAGAAAAATTCTTATTCAGAAGGTCCTCCTATTTATTATTATTTTTTTAATTTTTAAATTTTATTTTACCAAGTAACCTGCATCTCAAGAATTATCACAATTAATGAGCCAGTAGTTGCAGTGCTGTAAAGAGTATTTGCCTTGTTTCCCAATTTCTTCTATTTTTATATAATTGTCACACCTAAATGTTTTTGGTCATCCAACTAATTTTAATATTATACAAAGATTACCATAGTAAATGCAAAATGCAATTTTTGAATGATGTCATTTATTGAAAAAAGCAGTCCAACCCTACCTGGGCCTATAATATGTGAAAAATTAATTGCCCCCTTAGTTACTAAATTAAACAAATTTAATTGATGATTGAGTTCAATTTCACTAGACAAGCCCATACATGATTACTGACAGCCCTTTTAAATACAAACATTAATGAAATAAAATGGCTTTATGTACATCTGAAGCTTACAAGTATAAAAAATAAGCAAAAATAGAATGGGGAAGGGGCAATTACTTTTTTAGAGCACTGTAGATATCTGCCGTCTGATTACATGACCAAAGACACATGCAGTTGGACTCATTTAAGATCTGGCAAAAATATAGGGCACTGGTGGCCCTAGGAGCTCCCGCCGTTAAGATAAACAAAATGTCGAAGTTTTTGTTGACAGGACGCAAGCACGGATGGAGCTCGATACCATAGCTTCCGTGCCACTCGGGCGGCGGGAGCTAATTAGGAGCCTTTAACTGAAATAGTTGATAAGATAAAGCAAAATATTGAAGTTTTTGGCGATATTTTTTGGTCAGTGACCTTGAAAAAATAGGCCAAAGTCACCTTTAGGCACGTCATTTGTAGGCCTTTATAAAATGCATATCCAATTAAAATTAGGAGCCTGTAACTGAATAGTTGATAAGATAAAGCAAAATGGCGAGGTTATATTTTTAGACTAGTGACCTTGAAAAAATAGGCCAAGGTCACCTATAGGCATGTCATTTGTAGGCCTTCATGAGATGCATGTCCAGTAAAAATTAGGAGCCTGAAACTGAAATAGTTGATGAGATAAAGCAAAATGTCGAAGTTTTTGGTGATATTTTTAGGCCAGTGACCTTGAAAAAATAGGGCAAGGTCACCTTTAGGCACGTCATTTGTAGGCTTTTATGAGATGCATGTTCAGTGAAAATTACGAGCCTGTAACTTAAATAGTTGATCAGATGATGTCATGGTTTGGGAGGTGTGCGTGTGTTCAGGACTTTTCTTTGAGGCTCTCGTCCCGGGACGAGATCGAATTCCTTTTCAATCGGATTCTTTACCCAGCTGGCTGATTGAACTTGGGCGGCACCTCCCCGGACTCTATATAAGCCGGAAATCCGCCACGCCTCCTTCGCTAGAGTGTCTGTTTGTAGTTACGCACTTTAGCCGAACATATCCGTAGTAAGGATTTATGTGCCTTTGTATCTTCTCTATCCTTTGTGTCGCGCTATTTAAGGTGCCTTGTTTTTCTTGGCTCTCCGAGATACTTCTTCTCTTTTTCTCTCTCACTTTGCTTCCATTTTGTCGAATGCTTGGACGTCCTTTTGGAAGCGCTTGAGGATTGTCCCTGTCGTATGGTCTGTATTATTCTCTGTATTTGTATTGTGTCCGTGCTGCTCTATTTCCCTCTTGCCACTGCACTTGGCCTCTCAATTCTACCGGCCATTACAGATGAAGCAAAATGTCGAAATTTTTGTTGACGGTAGCACGCACACAGGCACGCATGGTCGGAGCCCGATGCCATAGAAACCCAAGATGATTCTTAATTGCTGGTTTCCTTTAGGTTCATATCAGCTTTTGGAGTAGAAGTGCCAATCAAAAATGAGTACTTCCCAAATGCATGGTCTGGTGTAAGGATATTGACCCCTGTTGGTAGGTGGATGTATTGTAACCTCATGGTGCCTGGTGGTGCATGAAGGTTTGACTCCCGGCTGGTGTCTCTTTGAGCAGTTTACATTTCCCCCAATGTCAGGATTTCATCAGACTTCTCTGGTTTTCTCCCACAAACCAAAGAAATATAGGTTTGGCTTAGTTGGGCTGATCCAAAATCCCTGTGGATATGAGTGAGTAAGTGAATTTTGTCTGCCCAGTGGATTGGCAGTCTGTCCAGGGTGTATTCCTGCCTCTCACCCAATGCATGCTGGGGTAGGCTAATCCCCCACTATGGCCCTGATTGGGAATAAGTGGTTTAGAAAAATGGATGGCCATGGATGGATGTTTTATTTTGGTTGTGTATGATTACAACTCAGTGCCCCCACTATAAGATGATCACTCTAAGAAAAAAGTTTTTCAATTGTCTCTCAATGATCCAAAGAAAAAAAAATCTCAGGACGTGAAACCTTGTGCATGGGGTGAAGTACAAAGAGAACTGATCCACTGAAAAACTGTAATAAAGGATTAAACGCTGAAGCTCACATTTTCTCATACTGAGCAGAATGCTACCCTTTAGCATGACTGCTAAGGTGAGAAAAAATGCAGAAATTTGAGTCTCAAACACTTAAAATGTGCCACGTTCATGCTTGAACCAAAGACAGAAAAAACAAAACAATGATTTCTCAGAATGGGAATGTCTATAATTTTATGTTTACAGTGCTTTTTTCTTTAATTTTATTTATGGTAAACCACATTAAGGGTTTTCCACAGAGACAAAAATACTGTGCAGTCAGCCTTATCTTGAGATCAAAAATCCAGCAAGATCTCTATGGCTTTTAGTAAATAATGCCCAGCACAACCATACACTGTATTCTTCTATCTTATAAAACCGCATTTTATGTTTTTTTTTCCTTAATATATCTGTTCTTCTACGGAAATTTTGTCAGAGCAATGTGGAGTGGCTTCAGAAATGCAATAATTAAATTTTTACTGAATCTAGATTGAATCTACATACAGTATATACCAGAACATTAAAGGACAGAGTTTAGTTTGTTTATTTTTATGGTCTCTTAAACAGTACTGGTGATCTCATCTATGGACCAAAAAAAGGCAATTCAACTGTGCAAAGTTTAAGGTCAAATTACACCGAACAGGCCTAAGTTCTTTAGACTTTTTCAAAATGACCTGTAATCTCTGTCCAAGGGAGGGTTTGATGCTTTGGTAAATCATAACAGAATTCAAAATGTCATAAATATAAATACACAAACATATGGCAGATGAGGCACAAGCAAGCTTAACACAATGAGTCCCCACAAAACAAAAACTGTCAGCTGTCAAAGGTATGCAGTAGTCAGTGAAAAATCTATCTCAAGAATTTCTGCTTGAGAGTAAAGGACCCTTATAAAAATGTACAATGCTGTACCATGCAAATACCACGGTAAAATCATGGTACACATGGTATATCTATGGTAATTCTGAATTGTACCATGGTACACTCTATTGGTACCATGGTTTTTCATAGTGGTACCATGGTACTTCGTTATGGTACCACGGTAATCCTTGCCGTTACCATGGTACAACCTTTCGGTACCATGGCACTCCCTGCCGTTACCATGGTACACTCTGTCATTACCATGGTACATCCAGCAGGTACTGCGGTACCTCCAGTCAGTACCACAGTCCCCCCGTTGGTACCACGGTACCCCGGCCAGTATGATACTACCTCCGTATCACGATACACCCTCGGGTACCAAGATACCCCCTACTGGTACCACGGTTCCTCTATGGCACCATGGTACTCCCTTTTGCTACTATGGTAGTGGGTACTCCTTTCAGAGCTCAGTTTCATAAAACTTGGACTCAAATTTTCCTGCATAAACGGCATCACCTTAAGCGACTTTAATATGTACACAAGTCATGTACAGAGAAAAAATTTGTAGCATGATTGATTGATTGTTTAACAGCATACTGCAGAATTTTTTCACTTAATGGAGCGTCAGCGTTAGTTCAGACAGGCACGGAAGTCAGTCTTGGCTCCACCCCTTGTCCAATCGCATTGGACTTCAGCGTCCGCATTTAATTTGGCGCGTCTTTTTTAAATAAGGCGGTGCGCTTCATCTCAACTAACCAAGCTCTACCATTCCCACAAGACCCATTACAGATCTGCAATGCATCCAAATCTGCATCCATGCCTGCAGTTCTCTAAGGTATGAAAAAAATCAGTACTTGGGTATTTTTTTTCTTACCTCGTGCACCCTCATTATGTCCGCGCATCCTGATCCTTTCTCGGGGAGGAATGCGTCCTATTTCAGCTGCCATCTCTCCCGCAAAAAATAGTCAGATCATGGCAGGTACTGACGAAACTTGGTTACATTTTTTTTTAAGTCATCCGAATCTGGTTTAGGCGAGAAACGCCTAATGCACTACGGGGACATTTCTGTCATTCTGAAGGACAATGATCCGAGACTGTTAAAAAAATCTTACCATGACAGAGTTAACTGTGGCATTCCAAGGATGTGATTTGTGAAATGTACCCGGGGCCTCTGAGGGCCGAGCAAGACACCTATTTGACTATCATTTCTGATCTCGCTCTGTCTTACGGTGGCACTCTGTTTACTAGTATCATAAGTACTTTTCTGTTAAAGCTGGTTATTCCTCCAAAAGTTTAGTCAAAGACTGGATTGGTCTCCGGTCGATTTGGCGTTACTAAGCAGGCATTTTACACCGTGGTGTCTTCTGCACTATCAGCGGAGCGTCTCTCATTCCTCCCCCTCTGCCTCTAAATCATTGTCGAGTCCAAAGCCCCTGTGACAGCCCTCACCGTGCCTCTGCCACCGAGCCCAAGTTTTTTTATTCAGACGGCCATCTAAAGTTTGTGTGCTCTCGCCGCAAGCTGTGTCTGTCGGCTAAGGAAAATTAAACAAAGTATCTACCCCCAGCAACATCCCAGAACTCTCTAAAGACGCTGAAGGACCCTTCAGATCGCTGTTTTTGTCTCGTGCTCGTTGTTTGGTTTGATTAATGGCTTTTTGTCATGGGTTTATACGATATTCACTCCAGCGCGAAGCGCAATAGCCTGCGGTCTGCCCAGCAGGAACCGGATGTGGTTGATAAAATCCTGGCGAGAAAAGTTGAAAAGGGGTACATGATTGGTCTGTTTCCCAAATCCAGTTAACTTCATACCGTATTAACCCTATAGAAGTTGCTATTTGTAAGTATTCTGAGAAGGAAAGGAGAGAGAGAGAAGAGAAAGAAAAAAAAAGGCGCGTTGATTTGTCTGCCCATTATGACTGAAAGATTCAAAGCGTGAATGATCTCATCCCTCACTCACCCCCAGTCTCGCTCTTTTTTACTTTACTGTCGATCACGCACTAAACTCATTAAAATTACTGGATCAGGTGCTTGGTTGGGTAAAGCTGACATTACCGATGCTTTTAAAATTATGCCTCTGCACCCTCTCAGTGGAATCTCTTTGGAGTTGATTGGAAAGAAAAATGTATTTCGCAGTATGTCTGACCTTTGGATGCTGTAGCAGCCCCCGCATTTTCGATACTTTATCCGAGGCTCTTTGCTGGATACTTCTGAATGTTTACAAACTGCCGTTCGTTTTTACATTTATTAGACGACTTATGGATAATTGACTTTCCCAATTCCGCTCCAAGTCGCAGCATCTTTACACTCAAAGACGTTTTTCAAGAAACTGGGGTACTATAGGATAGGAATTGGAGTTTTGGGTATTTCTCTTGACTCAGTTAAAATGCAAGCATCTCTACCCCAGGATAAATAGCGCAGGATCAGGAGGTTATGGAGAGTGCAATGTCGGCTTCCAATGACAAAGCGAATTGTTGTACCTGTTGGGGGCACCTCAACTTCCTTCGTGGTACCGCTTCTCGACCTCTCAATCTGTAATCAATTTGCATAAAACTGTCAAATTAGACGAAGGTTAAAAATCTGATTTGCGCTTTTGGTCACGGCAGCGCAAGCACCGAATGGCATTTCGTTCTTTCATAACGATAGGCGGAGTCATCAGTCGCCTTCGGTCTTCACTGATGCAGCTCCCTCCGTTGGTTTTGGGGGTTTGGCTGGTTTCTTGAGGTTTGGATTGTCAAACTCATTAAAAGCTTATGAGGCTGCTGGTCATATTTCTCCTATTTTCGTGCAGGTTTTTAATCCCAGTTCTGCCAGTTAACATTTCCATGATCAGTGCCTTTATAGTGCGTTGTTCAGAGTTTCCAAAAAAAAAAAAGAATTCATCCCTGTTCTTCTAAAGCATGAATTGCTGGGGTCTAGTTTCACTTAAGATGTTTAGATCCTTCAGTTATTAGCTTGTTTGAAATCCCTTCATTCACCTCCTCTTTAACCGATTAAAGAAGGCTCATCCAGAAGGCAATGATAAGCGTCTTTCCCTCACACTTTATTTGGTGCAAAAGTTGGTATCGCACTTATGAGCTGGGTGTTCTAGTCCTTATGTAGATGTATTGCTGGAAGTAGTCTGTCTTACAGCTTTCTTCAGGTTCTTAGATCTGGGGAATTCACTACACCTTCAGAGAAATTTAATCCTTTACACCCCTCACCATTTCTGATTTCTCCTCCGATAACTGTATGTTAAATGGAAACCTCAAACATTCCAAAACTGATACATGTGGTAAAGGCACTTCTGTAGTCTTTGCCAGAACTTACACTGCATTTTGTCCTTTTTCCTCTATTTTTCGGTCCCTGAAATGGCGAGCCAATGCAAGAGGAGATGAGTCCTGTTCATGACCGATTCTGGGAAGGCGATGTCCCGAGCTTGGTTTGTTGTTCGTCTCTGCATCCTGTGCAGTGCTGTGGTCTGCCCCCCAATCCTATGCACCACACATTCCTCTGTAGTTCCAGCAACTGTTCTCCTAACCCTGTGTCGCTGGTCCTCAAGAGTATACCAGAAATACATCCGCCTTAATACCAGTGAATTTAGTCCGCAGAAGTAGCAATTATTTGTGTAATCGGTAAATTATTGTTCTTGCAATGTTAATTCTATGCTCACACCATGCTTTGCCACCTCAAATTTAATGTTGGTCAACGGTAATGGGCCTTAGGAAAATCAACGCGTGCAAAGTTCATGGGTATCGTCCAATCCGTTCAACTTGGGGAAACTGGCATTTCATTCATATCGATTCACTATCTGCATCCGCCTTCTGTCCATCTAAAATTTAAAATGTCAATGTATTTACCACATGTAGACTCATCTCACATAGCATATTTCCTTTGCATCAAGTCTCTCATGAGGACTTGCCAATGTTCCTCTGCTCGCACCAGCAGGCCACTGATATCCAGCATCCAGAGGAGAAGGTCATGCACGCTAGCATGAATTCAAAGGAAATGCGTCATGCTTGTAGTAAATTACACATATCCTCATTCTCACATAGTATATTTCCTTTGTATCAAGTCACTCATAGTGTCTTGTTTCTGTATATCTTTGTTCTTTGCAAATGTTCTTCTGCTTGCATTCAGCAGGCCGCTGATCTCCTGCATCCAGAAGAGAAGGTCATGCATGCTTGCATGAATTCAAAGGAAATGCAACATGCTTGTCGCTACACATACTCATTCTCACATAGTATATTTCCTTTGTATCAAGTCACTCAGTGTCTTGCCGAATGTTCTTCTGCTTGCATTCAGCAGGCTGCTGATCTCCTGCATCCAGAAGAGAAGGTCATGCATGCTTGCATGAATTCAAAGGAAATGCGACATGCTTGTCGCTACACATATCCTCATTCTCACATAGTATATTTCCTTTGTATCAAGTCACTCATAGTGTCTTGCCCAATGTTCTTCTGCTTGCATTCAGCAGGCCGCTGATCTCCTGCATCCAGAAGAGAAGGTCATGCATGCTTGCATGAATTCAAAGGAAATGCGACATGCTTGTCGCCGTTATATCCTCATTCTCACATAGTATATTTTCCTATCAAGTCACTCATAGTGTCTTGTCAATGTTCTTCTGCTTGCATTCAGCAGGCCGCTGATCTCCTGCATCCAGAAGAGAAGGTCATGCATGCTTGCATGAATTCAAAGAAAACGACATTTTATCGTCACATTGTTTATCCCCATAATGCTTCCATATCGATTTTGTCTATTAATGCTCCAGTCAATGTCATCTTCTACTCCTTGATCATAGAATGAGCTCGTTTGTTATTCAGATTAGAATTTAATGGATCGAAACATTTCATGTTCAGATCCCCTCGCTGGTGACTCTGCTCATCTGCTCCCTGCAGGAGCAGTTTGGGGGTTGTGATCTCCTGGAATGTCTGTGTCATGCTTGCTCAGATTGTTCCAGAGTATCACTTGAGCAGAGTCACCGCCAAATTCAAATGTATGTCATTCCAAATAAATGGTTAAATCTGACGTGAGTGTCCTGTCTGAACTATATATATAATGGTAACCATGTGTATTATGGGTGGAAAAAACTTGAAATCCCAAAGAAAACCATGGACCTTTGGCAGGGACAGGTGAACTCTTCTACATATGTGTCATAATACATAGAATTAGGCAAGTGGTCGCCAGTGAACTTTATTTATCAACACAACACGGCAGAGCATGCACTGTCAACCTTTTACCACCTAGGATCCAAGAACATTGCAGGGAAATTTTGAGACCTCCCTCCGAGAATTTTATTGTGGCTGTCTGGTGCTACTAGACCATGGTACCGCCATTATGTTAATAGCGTACATACCCAGGGATTTTTCTCAGCCTTGTGAATCATGTGGGTTTACACGTCCGACATGCTTTTCTAACATGACTGGAGACACGCATGTTTGTGTTGAAGCATGTGATACGTTTGTAAACTGTTTGATCTGAAATATGGAAATTTTGGTGTAAATGATATACATATGTGGCATAATTGTCAAATGACATCTGGTAAACAGTTGCTGGATGCAAGGATTAATTATTTCTTCACGTGTCACATCATATGTAGAATTACATATGTGATACGTGTGAAATCTCATGTGATTCACATACTGGGAACAGCACACATATGATATATTACCCGTAACATGCATGAAAATTATGTGACACATTGTGAAATACATTGCCAATTTTTCCTGGGTATAATAATAATAAGCTTTATTTACAGAGGGTAAAAACAAAAATGTGAGTATTTATGAAAACGACAAAAGAGAAAAACTAAGCAAACATGAAAGCGTATACGAAATTCAGACAGATACAAAGCATGACCCTTATAAAAATGTACCTTGCTGTACCATGGGATTTGTACCTTACTGTACCATCTGGTTTGTACCATGGGATTTATGCCACAGGACTTTTACCACAGTACTTCCACTAAACTGTACCATGGGACTTGTACCATGTTGTACCGTGTGATTTGCATCATGACACTGTGGGATTTGTACCTTGCTTTACAATGTATCTTCCCAGCCGGCACACGACCGACCTTCAACGTAGAAATATGGTTGAAATTATGTCAGTTGTCGTTTCAACGTTGAAACGCTATTGGAACAATGTTTAACTGTGATGGTTGTAAAAAGGTTAACAAAATGATCTCAAATCAACACTGAAATTTGAACAAGATTTGTTTCATCGTTGAAACAACATTGAAACAATGTTGGGTAGGAGTACCATACACAACCTCCAGCAAAATCGAAAAAAGTCACAACTTTTTCGGCTTACCTTAATGTTTAGATACCAAATGAAATATACGGGTGTGGAAAAACATAGAGCGCACATCTAGTTAAGAGAATTTACACTTTCATTTCTAGAGCGTCTATACATGCGGCAAGCTTATAAAGGTGGCAGCCATGACACTGTTGACCTAACCTTAACCCAACTCATAGGGAACGCTATCCCTAACCCTATCCTTGTGCCTAACCCTAACCTTAACCCAACTCATAAGGAATGCTATCCCTATCCTTGTGCCTGACTCTAACCTTAACCCATCTCAGCCACAAACAATGGTTTGTTCTGCTCAAATTATTCTACCCAGGGTCAATGGATCAGCCGACTCACCAGCATGAAACATCAAAATGGATATTCACATGACGTCTCCTCATTGGCAACAATAAATATATATGTATATATTTATAAATATTTAACATGTATATATGTAATTATACCTTTGGTTGTCTTTCACCCTTCAGCGATGAATGGAAACAATGTATGGTGTGTTTGAAATTGCTTTGTCCACAGGCTCCCAGGTTGGAATCCCGCTGCAGACACTAATGTAATGTCTAACTTAACATGTAAACCTTTGTTCACAAACTCATCGAAGGAGGAAAAAAAAAAAAAAACACATAAAAAAAAGAAGGTCAGAAGAAGTTGGAGAGATCATACACAGAGTGCATATCATGATGGAAGAGCACGGTGGTGGAAACTGGAATTACCGCAAAAAATTTTTTCCTCGCGCCGCATCTACCCCTTCCTTTTAAAATTTTTCCCCCATCATTCTAAACTCCCTTCTCACTCATAAAAACCCCCCCAAAATATTTGTGCCCCCTTTTAAAATCATTCTGGCCAAAAAAAAAAAACCCTAAAAAGTGGAGGTTGTGTACGGTACTCATGCCCAACGTTGAAAAAACGTTGCGAAATCAACGTTGATTCATCTTTCAAAATCAAAACATAATTCAATGGTGATTCAACTATGATCCATGATGTTGATTCAACAGTGAAAAAACGTTAAAATGCCAGCTGGGTTGGGATGTGTACCATGCTGTACCATGGTATATTTGCCATACCGTACCGTGGGACATTTACCATGGTACTAACCACGGTACGAAGTGTGTACCGTGGCCCAAAATACCGTTGTATATTTACCATGGTATTAATACCATGGTACAGCATGGTACATTTTTATAAGAGGAGGAACATAAATGTTGGGATTGATTGGTCCATAAGACTGATTGGGCTCTGAGGCAACAGAACCCTGCATTAGCTTGGCTATCAGCAGTATTGGGGTGCTTAGCTCTCCCTGTAACTGGATGGAGACGAAAGGCTTTGACGCATTGAAGCTGACAATACTGACAATAAAACAATTTTGACAATTTTAATAAAGCAGCTTCTCTCTGTCAGCACAAAAATCCAGAATATGGACGCACAAAATGGTGTAATACATACAGCCCCCCTGAGGTTAATTAAGAGATCACATTTACGCAGAAGATAACTCCATGCTTCCCTGAAAAAAACTAGGCTTCTGCCAGCCTCCCCCCACACTTTAACCAGGGCTCAGAGCACAGGAGCCTTACTCATGAAGAATAAGAGAATATGCACCATCCTTTGGTCAGCTCTGATTTCTTTGTCATTGAGGGAAGTACGTGGAAAATTTTGCAATGTCAATGGCAGGATTTAAATTGTTCCCAAAAAATTGATAAGGAAAAATCTATGCATTTCATTCTATGCCAATGTCAGACAAATCCTACTTAGAGTGAAACAAAGTCGTCCCCACCATCAGACAGCACAGGAGGTTTTACCTAAGGAATATTCCACTAATTTACAAGTCTGGAAATCTGGAGATGAATGCAGTGGCATTTCAACAGCGGCAATGAACTGAATGTGAACACCAAATGACCTTTTAAACCACCACTGGTTGTAAAAACAGTCAAAACCCCCTCAGATGGGGATTGTTTGATCCCGGAGACCTATCAATCCCATAATGCTTTGTTCTGCTTTGTCTAAACGAAGGCCTCGACTTTCTACACTTGAGATACGAAAGGCTATTTTTAAACCAGAACTAATGAAGACATGTTGATCATTTATTTTCTGTTTTTTCCATGTTGAGAACTCTAGCTTGAACTGGTTGTTGTCATTTTTCACACTGAGCAGATCTTTTTAACCTGAACTCGTCACTCAATTATGACGCCGGTTTCGCCAGAGCTTGGCAGAATGTCATCCGCAAGGAAACACAAGAAGCACGTGTGACACTGCGAGTGGCCTGGCGGGTGAGACGGAGAGAAAAATCGGGATGGAATTCGTAACGCTGTGAAACGATTATGTGGCGCAAGTCCGACAAATGCACTCCTGCACTGTTTTCTGTTCTCACCTCCCTCTCTCACGGACAACGGGAAAGACCGCACCTGACTTTTCACGTTCCACTTGTGTGGCACTTGGAAAACCGTGATTCACTGTGAAAACGTGTCTCTACACCAGTCGGAATCGAATCGAAACACTCAAGTTAGGCATCATCAACTCATCAGGAGGACAGAGAGAGGGGAGATGACATCAGAAAACCTCTCAAATCATCCTCATCCAACCCACAACCATTGCCAGTTGTCCGCCTTTTAGGATGTACTACAGTGTCGAAATCCCATGTGCTAACCTTACTACCTCACCTCCTTGCACATAATGCTTGATATTTAGCAATGCCTTTTATAGAATATGATTCATGCATCAACGCTGATTTATGCTGATGTACATTTATTTACCAAGTTAATTTCTTTTTAAGTATATTTAAATTCTGTGCATGTCATTCAGCATTCGGTTTTGCTTATTTCAGTTTTGCAGTGTCAGAATATAGCAATAGTCAATATACCATCAACAGTTTCAGCAGTGATGGGATATAATCTAGTAAATATGCGTCAGTTCTGAATCAAACACATTTTAAACACTGAAAGTTTGACTGAACAGTGGCCAGATGTCTCTTCAACGGTTTATTGATGTTTAAGCGGGATGTTCTGACCTCAGCATCAATATTCAACCTGTTGTGCAGTGGCACATTTTTTTTTCATTTCACATTTTATTAGGTCACCTGAGACGAAGTCTCAAAGTGACCTATTCTAATCGCCTTTGGTCTATCGTCGTCCGTCGCGCGTCCGTAAACAATTAACATTTTCGACTTCTTCTCAGAAACCGCTGATCCTATTTCAATGAAATTTTGCAGGAACCTTCCTTGGTCAAGTATGCACCAAACTTGTGAATTATATGGTGCCCACCCCCAGGGGCTCTGAGGGGCGGGGCTAAAACTGGTCAATACATTTTCAACTTGTTCTCAGAAATCGCTGATCCGATTTCAATAAAATTTTGCAGAAACCTTCCTTGGTCAATTATGCACCAAAATTGTGAATTATGTGGTGCCCACCCCCAGGGACTCTGAGGGGCGGGGCTAAAAGTGGTCAATACATTTTCCACCTCTTCTCAGAAACCGCTGATCCGATTTCAATAAAATTTTGCAGGAACCTTCCTTGGTCAAATATGCATCAAAATTGTGAGTTATATGGTGCCCACCCCCAGGTGCTCTAAGGGGCTAAAAGGTGTCAAACTGGCTGAAATTTTCGAACTCTTCTTCTCCAGACCCAGATATGCTGGAAAACAATAGTCTTCATAGATGGAAGGGTCTTCAGGTACTTTATCAAAATTGTTCATTTCATGGCCCCCAGGCTCCATGTTTGCCCCTGAGGAGGGGGTGAAGTTTACTATACTTTATATAGGAAAATTATGGGCATATTTGGTTCATTCACATCAATAACATCAGTTTTATACAACTCAGGTGACCGTTAAGGCCCATGGGCCTCTTGTTTTATGAATGACTTCAATGGCTTATGAAAATTCATCTGAGAATTGCCCGACCAAAACAACACTACTGTTTAAAAAAATGCACTAAAAATTTTGTTTTTGAAAATTGGTTCATTCATAATTTTTTGCTTTAAAATTGTAAGCACTTTAGGAAGAAGGCCTTTTACACAGTATTTGAAAGATTTCTATTTTTGATTAATTGTAAACAAATAATGCAATTTGCAACAATCATCTTAAGCTTAGTCACACATTTTTTTTTTTTGCCTTTGCAAATGATGACCCACGGCGGTAATGTTATGCATAATTTGTCCATGGTAAATTGTGTATTTATTGCCTTTGTCTAGTTTTGTTATTTGGTTCTCTGCAATAAAGCTGTTTGTGGCACAATGAGTTAAACAGTACATTGGGGGGCATTGAATACAACTGCTGCTACACAAGTTTCATGTTACAGACCTTGTTGGCGAATTGACTCTCCCAGACCACCTTTTAAGGCAAACACTATCGCTCTGTGGTAGATTCATGGGTCTGAATCTTTCATATTGATTTCATTCTCTTTTTTTCATTTTTGTCAAATAATATGTACATAATGCAGGTGGGGTCTAATTGGAAGAGGAGGGTGGCAGGGTATTTTATGTGAAAATATTTTTTGTGTGGGGTGGGGGGAGGGGGGATGATTAACAAATGTGGAATTAATGCACTGGTTTTGAAGGAAATGACAATAACTGATCTCATTGGTTTTAATGGAATCACGGTCAACCCTTTTGACAACAGTGCCACGGTGGTGCTATCACCACCTGTCACATATTTACCAGAATACAGTTAGACATGCCCAGTTTTTATCTGCCGTACCATTCACTTTTGTTCACCAACTGTGTTTCTATTGCTTCTGAATGGAATAAGGCCAAAATCCTACTAATGGGATAGTGACTTTATACTTCTCAAGTAAAGCACCTTAAAATAAGGAAATATTTTCTGATTTCAGTGACGACTGACCTTTCATTAGTGTTTCCTTGATGAGGGAATCATGAGCCTCCAAACCCACCCTGATTAACAGCTGGGCAGAGGAGGTGGCAAGGTAAATCCAGTTGGCCTGGGGAGGGAGAATTAGGTTTGTGAAGGGGGAGTGGGGTGGGGAGGTCTTTTCCAAGCTGCACAGTTCCTGGCCAGTGCCAACTCAGCCCTCTTCCCTGCCTGTCCTTCTCACCACCATCTGGGACCCCCCGTGATCCCCCCGGTCATGAAACCAGATTAACGCCCTCTCATTTCCCTGTCCGATTAGCCTTGGCTAAGAAACAATCCTAATGATTGCTTTATGCTACTGTCTGAGTGTGGCAGCCTGCCGTGGCCTATGCAGTTGGCTGGTAGAGGGGAGTGGAGTGGACAGATCAGATGCGGTCATCTGATGACTGCTCTCCAATCCACACATTAAAAAAAAATGTGTTTTTCAGTCTTGTTATGAGATCTTAAATCCTTTTTTTTATTCTCTCAAAATGAAAATACAGGCTTGTTTTAACTTTGTATTTGTTTTAAGAGGGAAATTTTCTTCCCTATTGAAAATCATAACTCATGTAATTGGCAGAACGTTTGACCCATCCACCAAAAATAAATGCTTTCATAAGCAAAAATATTTATATTAATAAAAACAAGATTTTCGAGTGCAATTAAAGTAAATATCAGATTAAAATGCTTGTTGAAAGCAACTTATTATTGCATTGGCTGGCCTTCCTAGTCCTTGTATAGTTTTCTTCTGTATCCAGCTTGAATTTCCATTTCCGTTACCTGCTTACAAAGGGCAGCTTTCTCTGGATAAAAAAAAAGGAACAAAGGCTGTTGGCCAAAGCCATTGACCATCCTAAATGGGCTTTTGGAAATCCTGACCCTTTCTTTGGCAGGAGGTAGCACATTTATTTACCTAACTGACAAATGTTAAGATACAAGATGACATCCGCCCCCCGACCCGCACACAAAATAAAATTGAGCCAATATTTTCCACTGTCTCCTGAGTAGGAGAATAAATAAACATAAATGGATAAATTAGCCAATAAAACTTCATGCTGTATTAATGAATTCACATCAGCTGCATTGAATGTTATTTGCATTTCCAATGCAACGTTGTTGCCAAGTAGCATTAGCATTTGCAAGATAGCATGCACAGTTCCATGGCTCCGTTTCTGACCTCCTTTCAAAACCAGTTTGCTCTGTCCACATCAAACCTGGCCTTGTCCTCTATGTAGGGGTAATCAAAGAGTGGAAAAGTACTGGAGAGGGGAGTCGAGTATTGAAATCTTGGGTTCTCCTAAAGGGTTCTTTAGTAACCCTGGGGGCTTTAGAAGGCAGTACAGGAGGTCCCAGGCAAGACTTGACATGTAATGACTACATAGATTTGAAAAGATATATGTGAATATTATAAGCAGTTTTTGGCAAAGGGCCTGATGTAGGGGGTCACTTGATCAGAAATCCCTGATTTAAATTATAAGATATGAGGACATCTTTGTCACGGATAAAATTTTAGAGTGTGGTTAGTCATCTTGTTATTTTGGATGCCAAGGGCTTAAAACTTGAGACCACTGCTCTTCAGAAAAGTTGTCAAGTATCCACATCCACCAAATATACAGACAAAGTAACTGTCACCATTAACTGTGAAATAATTTGGGATATCATCTGCAATGACACAAGTGCGGGGTCGAGTGAGTTCATTAGAGAATCTTATCAGTAGTGAAATTCATGGGTCCTGTGATGGGGTCTTGAGACTGCCCTCAGGGGTAGCAATGAATGTGCCACCATCGGTTTGATTGCCCTGGGAAAAATGTTCACCTGTCAAGAATCAGGATGCTCTAGTAATCCTGAAACGGTCCATATGTAGCTGCCCCCCTGGCATCCAAGGTGGTTTATAGGTCTGAAGATTGATGTGCCTGAGTGAGGCCATGTAAGGCTGATTGACCAGACCTGTCAACAACAAATTACTAACCTTTGCCCAGATAGCGTCTCTGGGAATTTGCATCTGAAAATCAGCAACCAGAAAATGGCAGAGAGGTTAATTTGATTTCATGCTTGACTTTATGCTAATGTAGCGTTATTGGTTTTATGGGCCTGGTTTTAATAGGCCGTAGGGTATTTCACAGCTTGGAGAGCTCTGGCTACACTGCGCTCTTGTTATTACGGTAGACCAACAGGAACTGGAAAAACACTAAATAGATTAGAACTGAAATAATTTGGAATCATACTGAAGAGAATTACATGATGCAGGAATTAAGTTCAATAATGTGTCATACCTCTTAAATTATTTTGCCTTGTAATTATTCGAAAGCCTTAAAGGCATACACTGATGAATATGTGATGCTATGTTAATGTTGTTAATGTAACAGAGACTACTTGTTACTGAAATCCCTGGATTTCGTGAAAGCACCCCAAAAAAGGCAAACAGTTTAAGTGTTATAAATGATGTGCTATTTACTGCTACTCAAATGAAAGATGTAAATACTCATTTTCATTCCAGTATACATTTAATGTGCAGTACAGGCGTTGTGTATGCATAACATTAATATCCACAACTTCAATTTTAATATTCAAGGCTGCTTTCACCTTTGGAAAAAACAAAAGGAATCCTGCAATTGACTAGTAAATGGATGCTGACAGAATACAAATGCGAATAGAGAATGTCATTTCTGACTTTTGGATATCATTGGTGTACCTGCTAATTGGAGAAATTACCTGTCACAGCACTGAAAGGCTTAAAATAATTATGTCTTAATACTCATGGAATATTGAATGTGATATTATTCAACATGACGTTTTAATTCATCCGTGGAGACCTAGATTAGCTCCTGTCAGCAATCCTAAAATTCGGTTTACCCAGGAAGTTATCCTTTTAATCATAAATATGTAAATGTTTGTTAATTATGCCTTGTTGCATTAATGCATTTTTTAATCATATTCTTGAGACAGCCAAAAATTGTTGGATGCGTGCACTCAGTGACATAAGACTTTAATTTATACTTTAAACATGAGCACGGGAGGACCATGAGTGAGATCATGAACACTGGACAGGAAAGTTATTCAGAGATCGTTCCAATACTAATGTCACAACCACTTATGTGCTGTGCACTAGATTGTGACATTAGCGTTCTGGACCACTGACACTGAATTTAGGGAGAAATAAAAGACAAACAGTAAAGAAATGAGGTAGGTGCTCTTCTATGGAAATTGAATTTCTTACAATATATTGTCACAAAGAATGCAGTCCCTCTACTCTACTTATTTATTTTTTTCAAATAATGCGTGTTGAAATATTTGCAAGCAGATGTAGTTTGTGTTTTCCCCTACGGATGGAAAAACATCCATCCATCCATTGAATAGACTGTCTTCCTTATTAGGGTTGAGGGGGAACAAGAGCATATTTAACCTCTTAAGCCCTGAGCCGCTGGTTCGAAAATGACATACCCAAAATGAAATGAGTATATCTCTGCAACTACTTGGTCCATTTGAATAATCTTGGTATCATAATAAAGGTAATACCTTGGGGATTTCTGTCGTCGTGTAAAATCAGTATATATGTCACTGAGTCAGAGTAAGTGAAGATGGAACACAGCATAAATGAAAGATCTCATTTCCACCTAACAAAAATTTACTTTTATTTATTTTTAAATTATTTAGTTGCAGTCTGAAACCTCAAAATTACAGCACAGAATCTCATCATTATCTGTGCCAAAGTTTCTTCAAATCAAGTAAATCGGACTAAAATTAGAGAGGAATTGCTTGTTTGGGTACGTTGTATGCCATTTCAGATTTCTCAGGTACCAAACTATAAAACTTGCGGGGGCATTTGAGTTTAAGAGGTTAGTGCAATGGTGCAGCGATTAAATTCGAAATTCAGTTCAGAATAGTGTTTTATTCACTGAATATAGCTGTTTATATTTTTTTATTTTTTTTGTTTATTTCCGTGTTTGCTTCTTAAACATCCTATACCATCTAACCTCCCCTTCATTATTGTTTAATTACAACAAAGAAAATGAAGATTAGCAAGCATTCACAACTGAATAACATTGATTTCAGTGAAGGATGCATTTAATTTCCCTTGTTACCTTTACAATGAAAACTCGCCGCACCAGATAATGTTGAGTTAACGTAATGTAATTTAAATAAATGATTGAAAACAGTTCAAGACCAATCATTATTTTAAAGGGATCTTGTGTGCCTCCTCTATTTTCAGCTCACCAGCTGCCACTGCTGTCCTACTGTGTATCTGATACCGTCAGCCCCAGGGGAAAAACGAGTAAGATACTACTCTGCATTCTGTAAGCAGAGCACAGTCAGAATGGTGGCAGATTTTAGGGGACTATTCCTCAGTTTTGCTGACTGGGCATTCTGAAGGCAGTGACTGCTTGGCTTCAGTTTATTTTTGAAATTCCAGCTGCCTTGATAAATCAGATGTGGAATGTGGGAACTGCTGACTGCTGTATACATCAGGTTCCAGGGATTCTTATAAAATCACGTTTGAATGCTCTTCCATTTCATTCTGCGTCTTCAAAACAGGTAGCGGGTCACCTGAGGTGTGTTGAGGTAGTGTCTAAAGTCTGCAAACAGAAAACAACCTCACCATGTTTCTGCCTTGTTGTGGCAATGTTATACAATTAATAAAATATTTCAACAGCAGTTTGAGATTTTTTTTGTTACCTGGGCAGGGACTATATAAGCAAACTTGAGTCATGGAAGTTATTTTTACTGACTGATAAAAATGTGAAGCCCCTGAATGAGCGGGTGACTTGAGATTTGACAGCAATACCAGATTAAACAAATGAAGATGGTTAGACTGAAAATTGCTGGGGGTCTCAAAACTGAAAAAAGGAACTCCAAATACACTGGGTCAGAGACGCTCAGAACTCTCACCCCTCACCTGCTATTGCAGCGGTGTAAGAATATAGCTGATTACATTTGGTTAACCCATGATCCACACGCCGGGAGGGGAGATTGAGGTGATTCATCCAGCCTTTACTGTACTTCCATTATCTCAACCTGAAATCCTGCTACCCCACCCCCTCCCCCAGAAGACAGGAGCAAACATGGAGAATGTTAACCCCTTTCTGCAATAGATCCCCCCTCCCCCCACAAATAAACCCAGATACACACTGACCTCTGACCCCCTGAGTTTATTTCCTCTGCTTCGGGTGCCCTCCAGCTCGCTCTGACATAATGAGGTGATGACCAGAGTACATTAGGGTGGTGGGACAGCGCACTACTTTGAGAAGACAGAGAAGGAAGGAATATAAGTGAACAGGTGACTGTATCCCATCCTCAAACACACACACGCACACGC
Source organism: Gymnothorax javanicus (assembly GCA_029692085.1). Lineage (NCBI taxonomy): Eukaryota > Metazoa > Chordata > Actinopteri > Anguilliformes > Muraenidae > Gymnothorax > Gymnothorax javanicus. The sequence goes on from CM056200.1 coordinate 67,216,820, forward strand.
GCGCACACGCACGCATGCACACTCATATTTCTACGAGCAGATAGATACATGTGTGTGCAGATTGATACACACACACACACACACACACACACCCCGTGAGAATCCAGACAAAGGTCCATTTGCAGCTGTGCTAATTCAGCATGATTTCTGCATTAACCCTCATCCAACCAAGGTTTTTCTACTACAACCCTGACCAAAGGGGGGGTGGTTACCCCCCCCATCAGTGTGAAATTAAGCGATAAACATTAAACATCATCTTGTTTAGTATCAGTGTACAGCTACAAATGTCCTCTCTTCAAATGAAGTACAAATAAATTTCAACATTTCAACATTATCACATCATAGTGACGTCATAACTAATACCATATTAGGAAAAAACATCAAAATGACAAAAATCCATGTTTTTTATATTTTTATTAGTTTAAGCTGAAAACAAGTAACTTTATGTAACCTCTAGAACTACTGATACTACAATTAATATCTTAGTATTATTATAAATGTTATAAACTCATGAGTAACATAAATTTGACATTACTATGATGTCATAAATGCCTAGCCTGTGCTCCATATTTTTTATATACACATGGATCCACTAACTAAACATTGCCACTTTTACATGCAAGTATACACAACCACACGGTTAGGCCTTCATATACTCCCACCCAAAACGTACACACCTCACCCACACCCACACTCACACCCACCCCACACCCACATACCACTAACACAACAAACTTCACATATACACCCACATAATCCCACATTTATCCATCCAACAGACCCAAAACACTACACCCATAATGCAAGTAATTTTGCTTTCATGTATAAGAACATGAACAAAAAAAATCAACTTACCTTGCAAAATGATGATTCAAGTTCACCGGACAGATGTACAAATATCGTCAAAATGTTACACACTTGCATAAAAGGTTTATCTATGAATTATGAGAACAACTTTATGAACAATTCTATGAACTTGTATAATAGTAGGCCTATAGGACAGTATAAAAATAGTATACAGTACAGTAACCAGTCAAACACACAAGTAAAAGTATGTCAGTCATGCACTTCTAATATTATTAGGTGAAGATCACTTCAAGGTTACTGGTCACTGCTGGTCATTGTAATTCCATGATTTACTAATACAAGGACAAGCTACATCAATAAATCAATAAGGATGACAATCAGTGTGGTCTAAAAAGTTCATTGAGCATGAAACATAATAATAATATACTATTTGCAACTAATTTGTAAGCATATTTTGTATCAAAAACAGGCAAAAATTGACGCTGGTGGCAACCACCCCCCCCTACCTTTTGTCTTTGACGGCCTACCCTACCCCCGGGGGGGTGAGGTATCCGCATCGTTTTTTCATGAAAATGAGCACAGAGGATGAATAAACAATTACCTAGAAGCATTAGATCATATCTGTTAACGTTTTTGTGCGACAGGAAAAAATCTGTTGGGGGAGTTGTGACCCCTCTCCCCCGGTTGGACAAGAGGGTTAACCCTTAAATGCCCAACTATAGTAAAAGTTGAAAGAAAAATTGATGTATTCTGTTAATATGTCATGGGGAGGGGCTAATAACAACCCAATAGCAATTTTTAATTTTTGGTGACTTTTGATCTCATTTTAGTTTTGTGACATATATGTCACAATGGGCATTTCGAGGACCTTATTGCTAAAATGACTTGAATGATAAAACAGCTGACATATAGCTGAAGTATTAGGCACAGCTTATTTTTCATTAGCTTACCTGTTTGTCTACTTTATCCAGTGATGAATGGGTGCTGATCTATCATGTGGATTCCACCATGGGGGCGGCCATATTGGAAAGGTTAGCTGGTGCAGCCAGTGTAGTGTCAGTTCCACTTCTATACATCAGATAGCAGCACTAAATATGTCACTATGGGCATTAGTTAGCAAAATTTATGTGGGGTCAGTGGTTTTGACAACCCCCAAAATCGTGTGACAAATTTGTCACAGGGGGCATTTAAGGGTTAGGGGCTGGTGAGCCCTTCCCTTCCCTTTATTTGGGAATTCAGCAGCAGGCATCTCGTCCCCTCATTCATGGCTGCAACACAACAACCCCCAACAGAATGTCTCATAAAACAGACATTTAGTCTCTGTTCTGCCAAATAAAACAGCCTGTAACCAGCTGTTGAAAATAACAGGAGCTTTGGGAGCTGCAAACAGTTGGGAATCACTTCTAATTTGAAGCGTAGAAGACTTCTAACATGAAAAAGTACCCATTCACATTTTTAACTCAACATTTTCGGAAGTGTTTAATTTAAAAAGCATCAAAGAGGCTAAGTGTGCCTTTTAAAAAAAATGAAAAAATTAAAAACCTCTTTTTGCATTTCAAAAATCAAACAAGCAAATTATTTTTTTGAGTTTCTCAAAAAGAATTAAAAAAAAAATCTAATGTGGGGAGATAATGTGAATCACATTGAGATTTGCCAAAGGCATAAGATCATTTCACCTGTCAAGCATATGGTAACTTAAAACAAGTGAATATTTTTCGACAAGTGAGGAAAATAGGATTTTTAGAGTCAGAATAACAAAAAAAACTTGCTTATTTAGGAATTTTTTTCAGAGTAGGTAGCTAGGCAAGATGACAAAGGAGAGGCTGAAGGATGGAGAGGGGAGGGAGCTGGCAGTGTGTCCCACAAGAGCGGCAGCGAGCTGTCGACTGCAGGACCCACTGCAGATGCCAGGCAGCTGTGAAAAGACAGGAGGGGATTTCAGAGCGTGGATGAAAAAAATATCTGCAGATGGGTCCCTTCTTCATCACAACTCCCACTTTCTTTCTGTCTCTTTCTCCTCGAAGCACTGACAGATAATTTCACATGAAAAGTATCCCATTCAAGAAAAATGATGGGGAAAGACAGACGAGAAAAAAGAAAAATAGATAAAAAGAGCTTTGACTGTGGGTCCAGATTTAGCAAGTGTTAGCAGTGGCTTCCTGCTGCTGGGAAGCACTCAAGCAGCCAAACAGATAACTGAGACCCTATTTCTCACCATCCCTTTTGGTCAAAAAGACAGGGAGACAGGAACCACTTCACCCATTAAACCGTTGTTGGGTTTCCAAGATTTGTCTCTTTGTGATGGCGAAAGCCAATTTATTCATATTTATCATTGTAAATTAGCAAGGGAAAGAGGCTCCTAATTGGCTCCTCAAGCAGGAATTTTTTTGGTCATGTTCCAAGCTGGATGAAAACTCCTTTCATCTTGTGAAAAGCCCTATAAAAAAAAAAAACTACACTCAAGTATTCTGTTTTGAACATTGTAATTCACTCTCATTATAAATCAACTTCAGCCAATCAGCTTCATCCACTGATGGCAAGGTATCTCAGTATTTGTGGGCGGTCCCAGTGCAATCATTGTTTGTTTTTTTTTTTTCCCCCTCTGTTTCTCCTACTTGGCGGTCGTCAGTGGGACTCTCCTCCCACGTTCATCATGAGTACAAGAATCACCATCATTATTGAGCAGAGACACCATTTACTCCAGCCCTGCCCCGAAACAGAGAGGGACAGTGGGAGGGGGGGCTTGTGTGGGCCCATAATTTCTCCCACGCATGGCTCTAATTCACTCTGATGGCAAAGTCAGACTTTTTTTTCCAGCTTGTTTACTCTCATTCTGTAAATCCTTTTCATCTCCCGGGAGATAACCTTTTACGGGTGCAGCATTGCAGGGAAACCGCCTCTTAACTATCACTAAAGGTTGAGGGCTAACTGGGGAGCTACAACGTATTACACGGTAGCTTGGTTTTAAATGGTTGTATGTCACTATTCTCACAGGAATTAGGCTTTTTGAAGCTGTTTAAATCTCAAGCAATCTGCTCAGTGTTGAGTAAGCTATATGTTGTTTGAAGTTCAGTGAACACACGGCTGAAGCAGTTGTTGGAGCTCTGTGCTGATACACTTTAATGGAGAACAGGCTGATGCAAACATTTGGGCTGATGAATTTGCTTTACTGTCATTTTCAGAAATATTAGTATTTTTCGCAATCCGTGAGGAGATAAACAGCAGAAGTCCTGTTCGGACTCCAGACCCTGGGTCCCACATTGTAAAGAAATGCCTAATGAATATATTATGAAGTTTTTGAAAATTACGATTACGTTACAGCAATGAGGACACCGGACTCCCCCGGTTTATCTGTCTTGTAAATACTTTGGCATATGTACCAAACAGCTTCTGTTACAGAGTTACTAAAACTACACTGACTGCGAAGCTGAAACAAAAATAAATAAATGAAGCTCTAGTGTTGAGCCATAACCTTTGAACTTGTAAAAATATTATCTTGTTAAGTCTTCATTAAAGCCTGCTAAATCTTATCATATTTGGTTTTCCAATACATAATCTATGCAATCATCAAAGCAACCACAAACTCCAGCTTAACCTTTGTTTTCCTACAAACAACCTAGTTTATGCAAACTGTTCCATGTTTTCCTGACAGATGCAAAACATTGGTTTATATTTTGTTTTATATTTTTTGTGGCTTTTATAATCTCTAAACTATAAATTGAGGATTAAATATATGACCATATAATATGAACCAATTATTTTTATGAAAAACTTTAACTCTTTATGTTCCAGTTTTCGGGGGGCAGTGACATTGTGCGCTGGTTAGCACTGTCCACTCTCCGCAAAGCTCATGGACTAGAATACAGCCTCACTGTGTGGAGTTTGCATGTCCTTTCGTTCTGTGAGGGTACTCCAGTCACCTCCCAAAGTGACATGCACATTAGGCTAACAGTGAGCTTGGTTAGTTGCCTATTGGTATGACTGCGAGCGAATGGTATGTGATCGCTCTGATGGATTGAAAACATCACATTAAGCTCAATGGGTCAAGCAGTATCCCCTTTCTCCCTTAATCCAGGAGTGGGGAAGGGCCGGTGGTGGACATATTCAAGAGATAAAAACGTAATGTCCATACACTGCTCAATGCTCTCGATAATAGAGTTTAATGAAAACACATGACGCAGAAAACTGTTTCCTATGTCATGCATTGTCATTAAATTCTTTTGTTGGGTGCATTAAGCAGTGCATGGGCAGTACTATATTTATGTGATTCATTCTCGGTTCAGCGCCCATAAAGAGACTTTTGGAGAGCATATTAAAAAGCTCTTCAGAGATATTAAAGACAGGCGCAGGCTGAATCCTAATGTTCAGCTACACATGTAAACTGGCAGACTCAACGGGCAGAGCAGACTTCACTGGACTTATCTAGTGGGATTACCTAATATTCACAGCAATAATGATGTGACGATATAAGAGATATATTGATTAGCACTGCTGCCTCACCGCAAGAAGGTTGTGGGTTTGAATCTGGCCTGGTGCACACTGTCCACCCGCATAGGTTTCACTCCAGTTTTCTCCCACTGTCCAAAGACATACATGCCAGGCTATTTGGAGAAACTCAATTCATCCATACCAATGGGCAATTTCATGTGACATGAGAAGAAAGTGGCGTTCAACAATAAAGAATCAATCCATCAATCAATCAATCAATCATATGTATTGATTGAAAAGTGGCAGGAAGGTATTCAAATAAGGCATCACAATGTACAACGTTTAGTTGAATAATCACTCATCCTAAATGTAGTCTTATGTGCAAACACTGATTTATTCAGCTTGAAGTCTGATTCCACTTGTGAATTTAAGCTCACAGTACAGCGTTCTTGTAGACAGCACTTAATAACATGGAGCAGTTCCATCAATGCCACAAACCGTTACACCAAAGACCGGCAGGGTCAAGACTGCTCGTCCTGCGTGGGAACATTAGCATTCAGCCATAAAGGAAATAAAAAGTGGGCTGCTCATCAGTCTCAAAGCATCATGGGAAGCCTCACCTCACTGTAGTCTCTTGGGCTGAATTGAAGACTGAAATCCTTTCAATTTTCTCAACCTTTCTCTCCCTCTTCCCCAGGTGTCCTTCACAGTCATCAGACATGAACACACAGAAAACACTGCTTCCTTTTCATTGTTCTCGCAGTGTATTGCCAGCTGGATACGTGCTGCACTTAAGCATTTCGATTTTTGTACGTCTAAACTTTTTAATAGAAAGCAATCGCAGCAGATAATTATGAAAATTATTAATTGCAAATACCAGCATTTTAACCCTTAGAGCACTGAAATAAATTTAAAAAATACATAAATTTAATTCTCTTTTGCTGTTGAAAACCTATCATGTTGCAACTTGTTTAAAAGAGCTCCCCTGTGGGAGCTCTTTTAAACAAGCTGCCACATGATAGGTTTTTAACAGCTTTGATTTTGATATCTTACATCATTGAGCAACAATAGATGCATTTAGCACTCTAAGGGTTAATTAGGCTTGCATAAAACACACATGTATGGAAAGATAGGTGCTGCCAACTAGATTTTTATTATAGCCATAAACTATACAGCAAATTGACATATGCCATGACAATTCAACAGGAAACATTGATCAACGTTTGGTGTAAAGAAGGATTGCGTTTATAATACTCAGGAGAAAAGATTTTGCAGAATAAGTCCTGCGCATGTGCTGTAGGCTCCTGCCACCCATCTGTAAATAATTTCCCATTCTTTAATCACTTTATTACAAACATAATAGATTAGTGGAGTGACTAGCAATATTCAGTCCCCCATCCAGTGATATCTTTAGGGTTGGTGGGGAAGGACTTGGCAAATGACAAAGAAATTCAGAGCACCAGATCTATGCAATGGATACAAGAGAACCAGAATTGCAACATCATTCTTACATTTTAACTTAAACTTTTTCTTTTTTTTTTTTAAATATTATTTGATTTTATTCCAATAATTTATTGTCAAATGAAGTGAAATCCTGAAGCACTAATTTTTTCCCCAGTTTGTACAGAATTACAAAACATGAAAAGAGAGCTGGATTATTGCATTGAGCTTGTTAGTGTAAAAAGAGAACATTTGCAATCAAAATACAATCCATTACCTTTATTTTTGCATACTGAGCATTTTATCATCTCCTGTTGCCTTAAGAAATTTATTCAGTCTTAGTGGTGCTCCAAGATAGTAGCATGACTGGACTGAGGACATGGACTATAAGCCTGTGTGTTCTGATAGAAACTAAAGAAAGGTTTTGAGGGTTCAGAAAGATTTTGAGCAGCACTATGGGAGGCTCACAACAACAAATGCAGTCTTATTTCAACAATAATGTAAAAATCTGTTCACTATGGACCATATGTAGGCCCACTCAATATTGGTTTAATAAACCACTTAAACTCCGACTTTTCACTTAAGTTTTTTGGAAGTAGTATCAAAGTCTTCAGCATTTTTATCATGGCTGAATGTCACACACATTCTGAATCTGCTGGTTGCTTCACTGAAGCTACATTGTACTTATGTTGAGAGAAATATTCACCCAGGACACCAAGATTTTATGGCTACAGCATTACATGAAGAGGAAAATATCTAGATCTGGTATATCATTTAATATACATTTCCCAGTAATTCAGCAGGACATGTTTGGGATCGTTGGAAATCCTGTGATCGCCACTAGAATTTAAATTAAGCCTGAAGTCCCACAGGTATGAACATAGCAGCTGCATAGGTCTAAGTTTTATGGAAAGTTTAAAGTTTTGACAGCAAACTTTGTACCCTGCCTAGAGCATCTGACATTAAAACTTAGCACTAGTCTGTGAAACCAATCACATCTGTCAGATATATTTTAGCTGTTGACACTTGTAAATAATAAAATAAGATATTTTAAATTAATTTGAGTATTTTTGGGATCAAAATGAAAGACATTTTTACCTCATAGAAATTATATCACCTTAGTTGCTACGAACGTTCTAGTTTGTTGCACCTATTCCGCAGGTGTTAAATAACATTGTTTTAGAAAGAAAAACTAGTCTCTTCACATATAGTTTTGTTACTCTCACATGAATTCAAAATTAAGAGGGATAATGGTAGTAAAATTAAATTCTGATGTCTTTGTGCAATAGGCTTTGTTCTTGTTCTTTTTCAGAACACAGGCTAATCACTCTAGTTAGCCAAAGCGGTGTCAGGGTGACCATAGAGGAAAAACTGATTTAAGGCAGTAGGCTACAGACTACATTCTTAAATGGAATACACAAAGTGGAAATATATCAGCTGATATCAATTTATAATCCAAGTTCAAGGGCAGTTACACCAAAGAATGTAAAGGATTGTATATGGGGCAGTGGTTATAACTGATCAAGTGTCTACAGTCCAGCCAATGCGAAAAATCTCACAATGATTCAAAACCTTTTTCTCAGCAGTTTCTTTAATTCATTGCTGAAACATAGAAATTCTTGTTGGAATTTTATTTCTGAACTAGTTTATAAATGGCTTCATTTTTTTCTTTTCAATGAAACATTGAAGTCTCTATCCAGCAATTGCTCCACTTGTAAACATTTATCTCCTGACCTCAGGGAAGCAAATCCAATCCAACCAGTGTTCCTGTCTGAAATCAATATTAGAGACTGAAGTTATGAGCCAGCAGACTGGTTTTTTTCTTTTTTCCTTCTTCACATTTTTCCCATTTTCCCTACTTGTGCACAATAGAAGGGCTGTCTTTTTCAGCAATTATCATCAGTCAGGGCAGGGCGTGAGACGTCCTTTGTAGCCTTGTGGGCTAATTGGGTGTTTTGAGACAGAATTTGCATTACCACCTTGTGGAAGAGCAGTCTAGAGGTGCATTGAAATTGTCCATAGGAACAGCTCAAATCTCAATCTCAAAATTCCTCATTCCTCATTCCTCGCTTGCGCCAGAAGTTGTTCTGGATCCGCCATCACACGGGGTGTCTCAAAGCTCTTATTCCTGCTGCAAGGAGGGAGCTGCCAGGAGCCAAACGTGAGGATGCACAAGAGCAGCCGTCTCAGAGGACTTTCAGCTGAAAGCCCTGACGTCAGTGGTAACAACAAAAGCTGGCAGCAGATTTAACTGTGTGCTGTTAGCAGAAATGAAATTCGATTAACGTGACGCTTCAGAGGAAAGGACGTCTCATTTCTCTAAAAACGTTTCCTCCTTTCTTCTCGCATGGTTTTCTTGTGACTCACCATGCATCTCTGGTGGGAGGGACTATGGAAAAGATGCTTTTGAGGGCGATATGGAAGTAATTTAAACAAACTGAGAAGCACTATAAAACAAGTTGTCTTTTCCCACTTTTTCTTTATCTCTCTAATGAACGTCACATGGGTCAAGGGAAAGTGGCAGTGAGATTTTGGCAGGACCTTGGGACATGTTTGAGAAAACTCAGAAGTCCTTTCCTTCAATACGTCATGAGCCTGATGGCAAATATAGCCTTCGCAATTCATCAGAAAACCTTGGGACACAAATGACATATCCAATCACTACAGCTGCAAAGGACTGTCCATATTCAATCTTTGCTTTCTTTCAAGGTTGGTCCTCTTTCCTTGATGCAAGGAAGGGGCAAATAACCTCTTTTCCTACATGAAATAGATAATTTTGATAATCCTTGTAATGTCTACCAGCCAAATTAAAACTGTTCAAAAATGAAGGGAACACTTAAATCAGATCTTGATGAACAAATTATTCAAGTTGAAAATTTTTACTGGTGTACATTGTATTATTTGTTAAGAATAAAAACAGGTAAAAACGGTCAGTGGAAACCAAAATCATCAGCCCATTGAGGGCTGGATTCAAAATCACCCTGAAAATGAAGGTAAAAAATTAACATCACTGGCTAATCCAACTTGCAAAAATTTTATCTCAGCAACTCATAGTGTGACTCAGTAGTGTGTATGGCTCCCGCGTGCCCGTATGCACTCCCGACAACCTCTGGGCATGCTCCTGATGCGTCAGCAGATGGTGTCCTGGGGGATCTCCTCCCAGACATGGATCAGCGCATCAGTGAGCTCCTGCAGTTTGTGGCGGTACTTGGCGGCGTTGTATGTACCGATACATAATGTCCCATAGATGCTCAAATGAATTTAGGTGAGGGGAACGAGAGGGCCAGTCAATGGCATCAATGCCCTCATCATCCAGGAACTGCCTACACACTCTGGCCTCATGAAGCTGAGCATTTTCATGCAGATGTAGCAGGAGGCACCTGGGACCCTCTGCACCAGCACAAAGTCTGACAATCGCTCTAAGGATTTCATGCTGGTACCTAACAGCAGTTAGGGTACCATTGGCTATGACATGGAGGTCTGTGTGACCCTCCAAGGATATGCCTCCCCAGACCATCACTGACCCATCACCAAACCATTCATGCTGGATGATGTCACAAGCAGCATAACGTTCACCACAGCGTCTCCAGACTCTTTCACTCCTGTCACATGCTCAGTGTGAACCTGTTCTCATCTGTAAAGAAAACAGGGTGCCAACGGTGGACCTGCCAATTCTGGTGTTCTCTGGCGAATGCTAATTGAGCTGCATGGTGCTGGACTCTGAGCAAAGGTACCACTAGAGTACGTCAGGCCCTCATGAATTCAGTTTCTGACAGTTTGGTCAGAGACATGCACACTAGTAGAGCTGCTGGAGGTCATTTTGTTGGGCTCTGGCAGTGCTCCTCCTATTCCGTCTCGCATAAAGGAACAGTTACGAGTCCTGCAGGGGGGTTGATGCCCCTCTACGGCCCTGTCCAGCTCTCTGCGGGTAACAGCCAGTCTCCTGGTATCTCCTCCATGCTCTTGAGACCGTGCTGGGAGACACAGCAAACCTTCTTGCAACTGCACATAAAGACGTGCCATCCTGGAGGCGGTGAACTACTTGTGTTACCTGATTGGGCTGCAAGTACTGCCAAATGCCACCAGTTGTCAAAGTCAAAGAGCTTTACTATATCCCCGAAAGGCAATTTGTTGTACAGCCAGCAATAAAAAGGACAATAGAAGAAATAAGACTACAATAGACAATGTTGACATCAAATAAAAGACAAACACAGCTTTCACAGAGTTATTTAACAGGCCAATTGCAACAGGGACAAATGCTGTGACAAGGACACTAGAAGAACACAAAACTAGAGAATAATCTGTCAGGAAGGATAAGGATAGAGCAATTGTCTGTGGCCACCACATGCACAACCATTCCCTTTTTAGGGGTTGCCTTGCTTTAGCCTCTCCATTGTACCTGCCATCAATTTCATTTGCGCCAAACCAGGGGAAACTGACTCATAATCACTTGTGCTTCCTAAATGGACAGACTGATATCTTTTGAAGTTCAACTGATGTGGTGTTATACTATGATGATTAAGTGTACCCTTAATTTTTTTGAGCAGTATATTTCTGGTGCATATCAGTTAGTGATTTTGCTTTTTTAGAAAACTCAAATGCACCCAAGCTTTTATCTTTCAGGAAATATAGGTTAGCTACTGGTGTGCAAATAAGAGACCTTTCCATCTCATCCCCTCCTACACACCTCCAAACATTAGAAACAGAGTTATTTGATATAAAACAGACTTATTAGATCACCAACTGTTGGATCCTATGGCGAAATGCCCATGGGTAGCTGATTTGAAATACCAATACACTGTGGAAAAACAATAAGGCAGTGAGTGCATTAGTCAAGCTGCTTAACTTTGACTAACAAACCCACTGAGTAAAGACTTACCAGGAAAGAACACTTGATCAAGATGAAATCACAAAGAGACCATTTGGAAGGTTTTTTTCCCCTTTCTTTCTTTTTTATGAAAGTATACGATCTCCATGTTTGTTCACATAGTGATCTGTCATACATAAACACCAGTCACACGCAAGTTCCCTCATTTTGTTTCCCAGTGATTGGAGCGCTGATTCATAGACAAATGAAACCCACACTTTGGCATGATGAATTTGGCAAGAAAAAGGACTGCTTAGGCTTTTTTTTACAAAAGAGAAAACTGCTGTTTTTCTTTGTCCTTTGTCTTTATTAAGAAAAAGTGATGGCAAAATGGAATATTGTCCTAATGCAAGCTTTAAATAGAAAGGCGTTGTGAAAAACATTCTGGATTGTATTCAAAGAAAATTAATGTGTACATGACAAAGTTGTGAAATGATAGTTTGTAAGTGATGACACCAATAGTAATGTCTTGCACTCAACAAAGAGAAAGCAGAATCCAAATAATCTATTCCCTTTTCCCTTTAATTGAATTCAATTCTAAATAATTGTCATCACACATCGGGCAAATCCAAATGGTCAAATTCTAAGTACATTTCCAAATTGTTTTGGTTTGCTGCCAAAGTGAAATCAGCCAGTGAACCTGACACTGTAATTGTCGCTGAACAAATGTAGCCGCATTTCTGGCAGTCTAAACGACCACAATAAAGCTCGAGCAAATGCATCAGTAAATATCTATAATTAACTGTATATTACAGCTTTCGTCTGGCTTATTGTTTGAGGCATGCCTGGTGACAGAAGGCAGGGCTAATGTCCTTGTCTGTCAGTGTTGCGGTTTAAATGAAATTACACTATCAATGCAAGAGGCAAAACACATAGCCCATTGTGCCACAGTCAAGCCACATGCTACTGTTACACTGCTACTTTTCCAAAACCTCTCTGTTCAGCCACCTCCAATTTACTGGCAGTGATTAATTGCAGAGTGGATATATTTGAGCACGTGTCTCCTGTCCATGCAATACCAAGCTTTTGGCAGGAACAGGAAGAACAAGTAATACAGAGAAGTGTTTGAACCAGAAAAAAAATTTTCAACCAGAATTAGCATGTTGGGCTATCAGAATTGGCACAGATGGTAAGATTCCCCTTTTGATAGTGAGAATGTTCATAGTATTACATATTATTCCAGATTAATTAAAAAAAAACACATTCCACCAATTTTCATTACTCAGTTTCAAAATTATAATATACTATCATTTTTATTTTGTATGCTGATAGTCAACATTCTTTTCTCTCTAACTTCTTTGGTTGCTATTTCACCCAAACGGCACTCAATTTTTACGAACAAGTCACACTCCAATTAATTCAGAACAAATGCTAAATTAATTTTTTATATCAATGATCTAATGAGTTCAGTATTTTTTGAACACAAAATACCATCAAATACTGTATGAAATATGATATCCTGACACTCCCTGCTCTCTTCTCCTCAAGCTCATTTGGCTGCAGACCAGGGCGTGTCAGGGTCAGAGCATAGAAGCCAAAGTATCATTTTATCTCATTGTTAATACTGGAATTAATGGTTTACACTCAAGTTAGCTGAGAGAAGTGAATATGTATGGGGTGCCAACGTATTGGTTAGTTATTTCACATCATGTCAGCTTAAAATCATAGTGGAGAGCCATAAAATTATTTTTCTCAGATATGCTGCACTGATTACAGCACAGCTAAAATAATATCTGAAAGCAAATGAACATGGTAAGCATGAAAAAAGCAGTGAGCTCACATTTCATGCTCCATGGCACTGCTGATTGGCTGGAAGCCTTACTCCATGAGCAATAGGGATTTATATCCTACAAGCCTATTGGTGGAAGCATGTTGAAGCTGTGCCCATTTCCTGACTCTTGTTTTGTTTGTGAGTTCATCTGCTGACTCATGCTGCCTAACTCGGATTACTTCTATCACACTCTTGTGTGTTTATGAACTGCAATTACTATGGGATATTGCACAACATGCAAACGGCTAAATGAGAACAGCCATTGTGAAAATGCATATTTAATCAGTACAATCTGCTCGGGATGCATTTTGTTGCCTGATCCCCAAACCCATTCAGTTAAAGGCAGGTTTTTGATTGGTGCTGACGTACCTGGTTGCTAGGCGTTTAGTATAATTACACTATGCTGCCCTTACCCGTGCACCGAAATATAACATTAGTGGGCACATTCTGAGATGCAAAAGCAGCTCATTGTAGTTAGTGCAAGATCCTTCCTTTGACATGCATTTCAGATGTGTCAACATTTTTGCTTGATTTTGATCACTTGTGCTACATCAGCTGAAGAATAGCCGCTTGACCACAGAGGACTGTGTTGACTATGCAGACCACAATGTTTCAAAGTGCAAGGCTATACTGGCGCATTATAGAACTGACTGACAGACAAATAACAAGAGCGGTAGGCTACTGCTGTCAAAAGTGTTTGAGTCGTGCTGTTTGCATTGTAATTATTCTGGGGAAAAGGTTACTGGCGATATGGCATTTTATTCACAATTAAGCTAATTAATACATCCTGACACCATTAATGCGTGGGCGCAAACAGATGCGGGTGTTTAACAGTTCAGCGCACTCTGTATGATAATGAGGCCATCCTTCAAGAAGACCAACAGGTTGCTGCCGTTAAAATGACCTTGGAGGCGGATGTTACATCACTTCTCCTTCAGACTAACCGGCACCGGGTTATTTTTTAAAATAATACAAAAATATCGGCAATGGTACTCTGGTTTCCTCTCACAGTCTAAAGACGTGCCTGTAAGGCTAATGGGAGAGTTCAAATTGTCCGTACTTGTGAGTGTTCGACTGACTGGAGTGTGATCCCTGCTACAGATTGGCAAACTATTCAATGTGTGTTCTTCCTGCCTGCAGCTTAATGGATGGTGAGACAGGCTCAGAAAATGTATCAGTAGCCTACGGACATGGGTCTATTCGTCAATAGCCCACAGATGTGGGCCTATTTGTTAATAGCCAGCAGACCTTGAAAGGAAAAAAAAAAAAAAAAAAACATTATACCACAGTGAATCAGAGCAAAGTTTCCTAATTGTTATTTTTATTTTTTGTTAACGCAACCTTACTGTAAAAAGCAAAAATACGGTTGTGATAAGTTGCGTCCACAATATTGTGTGGGGGATAAATTGAAATGATTTTCAAGGCAGTTCTGAAGCTTGTCCCTCGAGTACACTCGTTAAAAAACTCACGGTGTGTGAGAAGGGTGCGGTGTGAGCATCTAACCTCCACAGACAGTAGGGCTCCATCAGGGTTTCTACATACTGGGCTGTCATGCGGGGGAGAGGGTGGGGGATGGTATCCATCCAGAGACCAGGGACTTTTCCTCATCCTCTGGTATAGAGGCGATACTCTCGGGGTGAGCAGTCCGAGGTGACTGAGAGAGACCTAATTACCTCCTGTCGGCTGCGGGCAATCATCCATCATAGTGGGTCATTGCCCCCTACTGGCACCCCCGACACCACAAATTCCCCTTTGCCCGGGGAGTTCGCGAGCCAGCATTCTTTTCAGAAATCATCAGTCAACGCTGCCCGCTGAAAGTACAGCAGCCGCTGTTAAACTGCTAATGAAATGAAGAAAAGGCCTTGCCAGTTCTCATGAGTCTCTGCTCCTGCATTGCTATCTGCATTGGTATTCATGATTTTACTCATATGTCTGTCTGCCCATCTATCAATCTATCCATCTATCGGCCCATCTATTGATCGATCCATCCATTCATCCCTCTATCCAGGGTGACACACAGAGGACTGTAAATAATAGTTCAGAGTAAAACTAGAAAAAGTAAGTTTTCACATAACCTGCCCGCCAGAGTTACATCATTGTGTCCTGTTAGTCCAGTTAAAGCGTGTGTCTCAAGGGACATCCACGCCAAGAACTATAACTATAAAAGATGATGAAATGAACATTCACACCAACTACTGAAAACGCTCCATAATCAGCTCCTTTCTACAACTACATTTACTGGATTGATTTTCAATGGCTGTCCGTTTTTACCATACAAAAGAGTTGCCTGAAATAGCAGCAAAATGCCTGAAAAACTATATCCTTCTGGATGCCGTCACATCTTTAGTTTTGACGTGGACTGCACATTCCACTTGAGTTTTAACAACGTTTATTTATAGTTATTGTCGTAGTTATCGTCCCAGGTGTGGACAACCCTGATGTCACCACAGCATTAGCACGCGCTGGAAATTAAGACGTGATCTCCATGGTGAGAAAAGGATGGTTTGCACATACTGTTTTATACAGCACTAGGCAGAACCCAGTTCTGTATCAAGCTTGGATTTGAATCCGACACGGAGCAAGATGTACTATACATATGGGTCTAATATGATAACAGTGAGATCAGCACATATCCACATCAGCTCCTATTTAAGAACAGATAGAATTTCCATGTAATGCAAATAATGCACTAATAATGTTACTCATACAAATTCAATAAACAAATATTTTCCACGAATTGGGGTGAAGTTTGTGTCTGTGTAATGCTATTCATGGGGCCTCCTATGTCTGGTCATATTGGCAATGGCTCTCCACATTACTTCTGCTTCTAACTACAATGCTATCATCACTTCTTATACCACGTATCAATAAAAAAAAACCAAAGTGCTTCCCTCTGTCAGTAAGAACGATGCATGTAATTATAATGCTTGATAGCATCACTGTCAGACAGCATCCGCAAAACATTTTCGTAATTACTTCCAAACAGGTGATCCTCGGAGTTATTACTCTTCGGATTTGAACCACCAATTTCTGAGTTAGGAGTACATTTTCAAAGTAATATTCAGCTGACTTGATTGCCCGAATCATGGCATAACAGGTGTGCTGGAAAATGATGTGAATTCCAGGAAGGAATTTATGACACCAATTTCAAATGCAGTTCTGAAAATGGTGGTTTGATATTTCATATTCATATTTTTAAAAAATCTTAATATACTGAAACTGCTGACTGGAAAATGGATAAAGGTTTCATTTATTTATGGTTGCTTTCAAGTTGAATTTTGTTTTAACTCACTTGGAAACTTATGATCGTGTTGCGTATAAATTATTTCAAAAAAATGTGCATTTTTGATTTCTGAAAAAGCAGTGCCTGCTAGCTGAAGACAAGACAGGCCCAGATGTTCTCAGTTGTTCTTTTTTGTGGTTTTAATGACTATGCTGTGTCAGTGTTACGGAGACCTTCAATTACAGCTTGCCGTTCGCTTGTTAAAATATATTTACTATAAAACTCACTATTGACATGGTATACAACACAACATTGATATTCTACTACCTAAAACTTTTCAACTAATATGAACAGAAACCAGTGTAATGTATGTTGTAAATCATTCTAATAAAGAGTAATGTTTGTGAACCAACCACCACCAATGTCAATTTTTGCCATTTTCAAAGCACACACAGAAATCAAATTCAAAAATCCTCTCCTGCTGTTAGCAAATTAGCCTTTTATTTTCTCTGGTGACAATGCATTAAGACACATTAGAGAGACTGAGCAATACCAGTACACCTAGAGGTCCCCCCTTTCCCTTTGGTCCTTAGCTATGTGATTTGTAATGGAGAGGGATTGTTGAAATAAAGAAGAGGTGGTTTTTAAGGGGAACTGCAATCTCCTGCATCCCTACCGCCGCTACTGCTATTATTGCTGCATTACAGGGGGGCAGACAATGGGATGGAGGAAATTTAATCAAACCAGAGCCCATTTATCATTCATCACACCACCTCTTCTGGCCTGTAAGGTCCAGAGAAGCCAGGAAAAATAACTTACAAAGCGGATCCATATGCATCTGGCAGCGATGCCATTGTACGGATATTTATAGCAGCAAATTGGAAAGTATGGCCCTTTAGAATGTCGTCTCAGTCCACATAGTTCTGGACCTGATGATCTCTGCAGGGGATGCCCCTCATCCCAGAACGACCCTGGGCAACGGCCACACCATCGCTCAGAATTATGGGTAAACTCTGACGTGCGGGTATGGGGGAGGGGGGCATTGCCCTTAAGGACTGTTTCTTCTGAAAGGTCAAAAGAGCCTGCTTTTATTAACCTTTTTTACATCCCTCATCTGTCTGTCACTGTCAACAATAAAATGGCACTCTTTTCCTCTCCTTTTCTTTTTCTTGATCTCAATCTTTTTCATCCTCTTTCCCTCCCTTTCCAAGATCTGTTTCTCTCCCTCAATCTCCCTGTCATTTGTCCACTCTCCTTCTCTCAGTCTCTCCTTCTCACCCATTCTCTCTGCTATGCTCTCCATTTATCTATCTTTCTCTCCCCCTCTCTCCCTGCTTTGTCCCTCTCCCCCTCTGACTCATTCGATTTTCCTCTCTTTCTCTCTCCCTTCCTCTCCCTCTCTTTCTCTCTCTCTTCCTCTCCCTCTCACTGTCATTGTCTTCTAACCTCATTTCACTCCTCGGAGTTGGGTTGATGTTAGATGAGCCAAAAAATTAGATAAGGATGCAAGGCACAATTTATGCAAATGTGTGCATTTTTCACACCGCTAATATATGCCACGCTTATCCCTACCCAGATAATGTGAAAGGAGTCATAAAGTATGCATTTTAATGTAAGCAAATGTTAATCCATCCGACTGTTTACTGCTTATGTGCACATGTAAATTATTTGTCACCTATTTTTGTAAATACTACTCGTGCTATACTTGTAATCTCATGGGTTTTGGACTCAATACAAGCCTGTATAATTCACTATAATATTTCCATTCATTTGAAATGTTGCTGTGCTAACATCTCTAATGGTCTGTTTTGACAAAGCATGTGTTTTCAAAGCGTTTTGTGCCTATTACCCTTGTCCCAGAAGAATAACCCATATTCTCATCATAATCACAGTCATGATTATTGGCTACATCCCAAAGCATCATTGGGAATCCTATTTCATAATGTACTAATGGCTTATAAGCCCATATTCTGATTACATACAAATCCTCAGCCTATATAATATACAAGCAGTATGAGAATATGAAAGTTGAACTTTGAGGTGAAGTCAATAGTGTAAGCATGTTTGGTGACCACCTTTGATGTATAAAGCAATGCCCATCAAACCATAAATACTGAAGGTTCCTGATATTAAACAGACGACAGTGAGTAAATAAATATTCTCTCCACCCCAGGGAACCTTTTTTTTGTGCGCTCGTTTAACCTGAGCACATGCTGCTTGTAAATCTCAGATTATTTTGCCGCTCAGTCAGTCACGTTAACGCTCCCGTTTCCCATTAACCCACTGAAAATAAACATAATTGGCCAATTCCAGCATCGTTGCATGCCTGTCTGGTAATTATCGCGGCACAACTCCGCATTCTCCGTGTAGAAATTTGTGTTTGTGGTGCACGGCTCATCAAAGTTGATTGTCTGGACGAATGGAAAGGCAGTCTATAAATCATGAACATGATGATTGACTCTTAAAAATGAAAATCACTGGAGGGAATTCATGTCACACTATTTTGTTTTCAGGGACAAAGGCAATTATAGGTTAAATTTGTGGGTTGGTGGTAACAGCAAATTGATGTATAGTAAAGTCAACGGGTCAATCAAATAGCCTTGAATCTGTGAGGTTTTTACGCCATGGCAGTAGCAGTCGGAGTTGCAGTCGTAGTGGTAGTGATTACAGTAGCATAAATAGTGGCCAGAGAAGTAGTTGTAGTTGCAGTTGCTGTAGTAGCCGTTTCATTTGAGGTGGTAGTAGTAGCTGTGGTGGTATGTATTAGCCCAGAGGTTCTAAATAGAAGGACAGTGTACTCCAATGCCATCTTTGAAATGCTCTCGGGAAGATTGCGGCAAACCAGACCAGAGCCCTATGTCTTTGGATGGGGAGATGCCTATATATGGTGTTCTGTGGCATCCATTGCAATTTCATTTCCATATTTGTGGACACTGTCAAACTGTTAATAAAATCAAGTCATAAAATTTATTCTGATGGGTATTAATGCTAGAGAAAAATGACATCTTCACTCACCGAGGCTTGTGGCCATACGTTGTCCACAGATCAGATTACAACATTTACCTTAACTGTTGTCTCGACAATAATGATCAAAAACTGTCATATCAGACAGAGTAGCTGTTAATATTATGTACCGTCCTCTGTGTATGAATAAACACAACTCTTGTTAGCTGACTCAGTCTTCATGACACTAATATATCTGACACAAAACAAAGTTTCTTTGCTGTATTTTTAGCCACTAAAATCACATTTATCTGTAACAACGAGAGTAGACTACATGAATATACGTTAGTTGATGATAGTTATTCATAGCTACGGTACCAACTAGCCTTTGAATCAGAGCATCTTTTCCTAATTCACCCATTACCAGATGTAAGATTGATGTTAGAAATGACAAGGAAATTAAAATGTTTTATTTTTAATGCAAAAATTCCACCTTTTTCTTTGTCATAGAGGCAAAATACTCCAATCAGAGACGCGATGAAGCGTTGTTGAGCACCCAACATCTTCCGTTTGTCGTAAATATCAAAGTTGTGCAGGTGAGCAAAATATGAAGTTTGTGATTGGCTGTCAGCATGTTTTACGTTGATGTTCCACCATCTTTAGCATTTAAAATTTTCCTATTGAAAAACAAAGCGATGCACCTTCTTATGTTAAGACCATCTCTGATATCAGTAATATTAGTAGCAGTAGAGGTGGACCATCTCTGATATCAGTAATATTAGTAGTAGTAGTGGTGGACCATCTGATATCAGTAATAGTAGTAGCAGTAGTGGTGGACCATCTCTGATATCAGTAATATTAGTAGTAGTAGTAGTGGTGGACCATCTCTGATATCAGTAATAGTAGTAGCAGTAGTGGTGGACCATCTCTGATATCAGTAATATTAGTAGTAGTAGTGGTGGACCATCTCTGATATCAGTAATAGTAGTAGCAGTAGTGGTGGACCATCTCTGATATCAGTAGTAGTAGTAGTAGTAGTAGGTTTTAGTAGTAGGTTTTGAGTAAATAACAAATCCTATGACTGACAACCTTGCGCAATTGGTTTTGATTATGACATCATCAGTATGCTCATCTGTTAAAACAAAAAAGGGCAAAACAAAGAGTAGCGCTGTTGTACCACTGTGAAAGATGGAAAATGTCACACAATAAGAACTGAATATAGAGAGAGAGAGAGAGCTTTCTTCCTCCGTCCTCGGTAAACTTAGCCTAGAACAGTCATCGTTCTCAAGTGTTCCAGGAAAAAATGTGAGGTTATTAAAATAAGTGCATGTCATGCTGGGCTCTTAGACTGTCCATTTTGATGGAAGCCCTGTCTCCTTATTCAGTCAAGTCACTCTATGATGTTGTCATTTAGGACCACTTTAAACTCATGATGTAGACTGAGTGAATGCAAATTAAAGAACTTTTGTGGCTGTGCTGTTGCACTGTGCCAACTTGATAAAAGAAAAATAATATTTCTTAAAGAAAATCTCTGCAGAGAAGCGCCATGTTGTGAGACTGGATCAAACAAAACAACTAAAAAGGGTAATCTGCAAACGTTTCCGGATAAAAATGATCTCAGAAATATGCTCAATACATACAACTTGATGATACAACTTTTGTCATAAAAGCAACTTGCCCTGTAAAACAGAAACATGTCTGAGGCACGCAATTGTAATATTTGCCAGTCACTAATGTGTGTGCCTGTGCATGTGCGTGTGTATGTGCGTGCATGTGTGTGTGTGACACATTGCACATGAGAGCATGACGAAAAGTGCTTTGATGCATCTTGCAGCAGTTTTGGTGATGACATTTCCTTTTTTTTCCCTCTCCCTTAGTTGTGCCCAAGTTAGCAACTGCCATTTCATGAGATGACCAATGTGTCATCCTGTTCCATATTCAGGGACCTCATCCTACAGGAAGCACCTCAAATACTGCATCTTTCACCTTTCAATCAGCCATATTCCAATTTTCTCCGAAAAACATACTCCTGAATCCATTGGGAATATAAGAGTTCGACAAAACTTTCCTATATTTGCACAGAATACTATCTTTTTGACTAATAAGCCAGGCTGGTTTTCGGTCATTTAAAAGGTTTGATTGCATGTGCATCCATTCTACAGTCTTGTACTAGATCCTCCTGTCCTTCCACAGTTATCGTGTCTGTTACCTGGAGCATGGTGAAGGACTGTTACCGAGACCACTGCTCCCAGGGGCCTGTACTGTGATTTAATTCAGAGTGGCAGAGAGAGAACGAGATGGAAAAAGAAAGAGTCTGAGAAAAAGAAAGAGAACACATTATAAAACTGAAGAAAGAGAGAGACAGATGAGATGAGGGAACACAGGAGCTGCCAGGAGACAGAGACAGGGGTAGAATGACAAAGATGGGGGGGGAGAGAGAGAGAGAGAGAGAGAGAGATTGACTGACCGACTGCCTGGTAACAGCTGAATATAGGCTGACCTACATATGGGAGCCCAGACAGAGCGAGGCTCTTCTCAACTCCCATTGGACACAAGTCATCTCTCCCGGTTCCCAAAAATTCTTGCCCTCCTGACTCCCATTACTGAAACTATCACCCCAAACCATCCCAAATTACAAAAAAGACCAATGGCGATCGTTTCAGTTCTCATTTCCCTGCGACTTATGGCGTCCATACTAAAGTGGGGTGATAAGTAAAGCCTACCCGGGGGATCACATTACCCTGCCTTGCCCCTCTGATGAGGCTTCAGTCCTCTGTCTGTCAAGTGGACTTTGCCCCGCCCAGCTCATGCTAGCACAAATCACAGGCCACCCCAGTGGTAATGATGACATCACTGCTCTGTAGGGGCAGTCTGCATGATGTGGTTATCAGGCGTACTGCAGCTGAGGGGGTAAGTGCGGGTGAATGCAGGAGTCTGCATTGGTATCTGTGAGGATGTGTGCACCTGTGTGTCTGCATTTGTGTGCACATTCCTACACTATGCTGCTGCTGGTGTATTTGAGTTTACACGTGCTTCATAATGAAGTAACTTTAATTATAATGCTGAATTTAGTAACAAGTCGCATCAACTTAAAGGGCATCTAAAGTCGATTCACAGACGGGACGTTGACCGTACAATGTTTACAAACAAATCACTTGCTTTTGTTGACAACTTGCATTTTCACATGACCAATTTCATTAATATAAACCAATGTTTTATGTACACGCGTAGATAATCCTTCTATTTCGGTTTGTTTGCGCAGGTGTGCCGATAAACAAAAACAATGGGAATTGACTTTAGATGCCCTTTAAGAGCTGCACATTGTAAGTACTTAAAAATGCGTAAATGTGTCCCACCATCGCAATCAGAACAATCCTGGTTTAACCATTATTTTGGTATCCAGACTGGCGTTTAAATACAACTCCTATTTCTGAAAAAGTTGGGAAATAAGCATAATGCAAATAAAAATTAAAACAGTTACTGTTAAATTGAAGACCTGTGTGCAAGAAGTACCTAAGTCACAAAATAATACTTCTGAGATTTTGGGGGTCAGTTTTCAAAACATGATGCAGATCATGACAATGGACAATGGAAACGCACCAGTACACAAGACTTGAGTACTTCTTTGCAGAAATCTTTGGTATCTGATGATGCTGTGGCCATTGCAGCTTTTAATACTGGTGTCAGATCATTTTTTGCAAAATGTGACTAAAGTACTTATTGCACGCAGGTCTTCAATTAGAAATCATGCAATTACATATATAATGATTTTTCCATCCTGATGTTTTTTTGTTTGAGTTTTTGTCCGTTTAGTTTTTGGATATAAACAGTTTGTTATGCCTACGACATGTTCCAGAAAAGTCGAGACTGGGGTATGTTAGGACCACTGTGTTACATCTCCTTTCCTTTGAACAGTCTTCCAAGTAATCATTTGTAAAACATAAAACATTGATTTTTTTTCCAGTTTTGAAGGATTTTTTATTAATTATTTTTTCTCATTCTACCTTGAACTTCAGGTAAACCTGGCTAGCTGCTGCACTCTCGGATTCGGAAGCCTTACTGTTTTATTTTGTGCAGACTGTGGCTTGCTGCTTTTGTGTTGTCTTGTTGAAATATCAAGGGGTGTCGCTGAAATTACATCATCTAGAGGACAGCATAATTTGCTCTGTAAGTCTTTCAGCATCATTGATACCGATGTAGATGTTCAAGTTACCCATGCCATGGGCACAAAACATCCTTCACCGTGACAGGTGTTGGCTAGTGGGCCTTACTTTGGTATCAACCAGGATGTTTTTTTCTCTCCTTTGGCATGGAGAATACAACATTCATTATTACTATCAACAATGCATGTTTCCGCTGTGTATCTGTCCATTTCAGATGACCACTAGCCACTTGCGACTTTCTGTCTACAGCTCAGTGGGCTGCAGGGAATTTTGGGGTTACGTTAGTACTGATAAGATCTCGCCATAAATATGACAGCTTTGTGTTTCCTGGTGTACAACTTACAAACTTACACACATGATTGTCTTTATTTCATTCATGCTAGTATGATTTTTTTTTTTTTTTTTTTTTGGGGGGGTTCGGTTCACCCCCCTACTTGAAATTTGCAATACGTTTATCTGTGGCTATTTTCACTACTTTAGTACTCAGTCAATGACAGGATGACGTGTAATTTGCTGATTAATTGATGAATGGGAGACTTGGCACTACCCTTGGGTATCAGGAGGCTTCTGAAAATTCCGGGAGACGTGAAGTGCCTGGTCATTCTATTCTCGGCAGCTGGCCAAAAATATGCCGACATTACAGGAAAAATGTGTTTGGAGTCAAAACAAACCCTTCCTGCAGTATGAATCAAACCACTTTTTGTGTAATACACCAAGGTTGTGTCTGACACCACTCACTTTCATCATTTACTATTTCTCGAGTAAATTGAGTGTAATAGATGTGAAACTTGTTACATACTGACAGTACCCAAGTGCATGTACATACAGTATGTACTTTTGTATACTAGCTTGGGATTTACCCTAAACTGCATTTAGAGAAATTTTCTATATTCAAAAAATGTTAGCCCAAGATACTACGCTTGCTGTTAAGAGAAAGAGTTTGTATTCGGGTTAGCATTAGGTAATTAGCAGTATATTTAGCAGACAGAACATACCTGTGAGTCAAAGCAGTCAGGGGGCTGTTTGAGATATGGTTTAGGCCTCTTAAGCTGACAGGAGCCGATAGTGCCTGTTGCCCAGATTTATTGGAATACACAGTAATTTCAAAGTGTCTCCCCATGAGACCAGACATATGTTTTCATTTTCCACTTGTGAATCAAAAGCCTGAAGCTCTTGTGCACAACTAACAATTTTCTCTGAAGTTACCTGCGAGTGCACACACAGACACAGGCATGCAAACACAAGCACGCTCAGAAGAAGACAAACACACACGCGTGCGCGCGCGCACACACACACACACACACACACACAATAAAGAAAGTGTGAAATTGAAATTAAGAAGTTCTGGGGAAAAGAAATTTCTATGGACTTCTGTGAAATGACATTTAATGAGTTTGTTGTGTTATCTGCTGGTTTTTTGCATTGTCCCCAAGTGATTCCCTGATCATTATATGTCTTTAGGGACATTGGCAAAGAGAGTTTAATTTTAATTACTAATTAAAAATCAGTAAGTCTAGAGCTGTTCCCAGTAGTTTAGGCCTTGTTGTGTTCGGCTAATGTGAAACTGAAATGACACCCTGGTGGCCATTGATGGAACAGCTTTTGTGAAAAAAAGTTTATACCTTGGATTAGAGTAGAATTCACACATTTGCACTGGGATTTTAATTTCCATGTGTGCTGGCTTTTGCCATGACTACCTAAATCTGGATGGCACTGGCTTGTTTATCCTGACAATCGGAGGAAAGGCTCTCAACCTGCGAGATTCAAACTGGCCGTGATGCTTTAGGCATATCCGCATCCTCAGTGAAAGGTCAGTTTCTCACCCGGACCTTCTCCCTACCAGGGTAGGCTGGTGGAAAAACAATACAGCTAACACAGAATTAACAGTTGAAAGAATTTATTATGGTTATTAAATTTGTTTTCTCCTTCCCCAATTTAAAGGGGTTTTTAAAAGATGCAACCTTAGCTGATAGCGAGTGATACTGTCGTTCTCGATGTTTACACTATCTGATTTTATTATTTTAATGAATAGAGGAGTGGTGATTGTTTTGGCTTTGATTACTTCAGCCATATTTTTTTTCACTAGTCTGTCATTTGGGCCACAGTTAGGATGGCATCAGTGCTGCTTTACACATTTAAAAAGGTCAATGAAATGAAATAACGGTAAATTAGCTGCTCAGTGGGTGCGTAATCTGTTTCAGAATGGTTTCTAATCCTGCTCTGACAAAAGCATGCAGCCTGGAAGAAATTACTTCAGCCTCCCTGTTTATCTGTCTCACAGATGAGCCACACATTAATAAAATTCTTACATTTGAAGTGAATTCATGAATGCTTATTAATGGCTTTTTACACATGAAAAATGGCTTTATCAAGCAAAACAGATTTTCTGTGACTAATATAGGACAAACGAAAAAAGTCACACAAACCATAGCATAAAGCCACTAAAGAAGGCATAGAAAACATTCCACAGAAAAATTACTCATGGAGGTTTGTTCGTCAAAGGGGTCAATGAAAGCAGCAATTTCAGTCGTTCTTCACAGCCTTTCGCAAACCCTAACCATAACCAAATAATGCCTAACACCAACTTTAGTCTAGCCCTAACTGTTACCATAACTCTTACTCAACCAGTTAGCTGCAGTCTTCTGTAATTCCTTGTGAGGACCGCCCACATCATATCTGACCACAGCATGGTGCAGACAGCTGTATGAGAATACCCTCAATGAGAATACCCTCTCTGTATGGTACCGTCCCACTTTCTTTGGCTGCTGGGGATTGAGCAAACAGGAGGCCGTGTGCCGCTGCAGGAGAGCCGATTGTGCTGCATGTTTTCTGTGAGGTGTATATAACTGCTCCTGAGCCTCACCTGCAGTCACCGCACACCACCAATAACCCTCCAGTAACCCACCATATACCGCTTACCCTGTTTCAGCTGGCTCTGCCTCTCCTGCTGATCTCTCTAATACCCATTCTATCCCTCTCTCTCTCTTTCTGCCTCTTGTGTTCCCTCTTGCTCTTTTTCTCATTCACTCTTTTTCCTTTTATTCTTTCGGTCATTCTCTTTCTCTTCTCTCTCATTCCCCTAACTGAATTCCCCTGTCTTGCTTGTGCTCTCTGTCCTGACCTAGGTTCAATATTTAGATTTTGAGATCATAGGTAATTCTTATTCTTACCTCATCAGGACTCCAGGTTATGAGAAATCCTTGGGGGGAAAATTTATTTCAAACTAAAATTAAAGGCTGTATTTTTCCAGGTGACTTCTTATTTCTGTTGAGACACAGTTGGCACCACAATTCAGTTGACAGTGATGCTTTCTTTAATTTTGGTTCTGTTAGTTTGAAAGGATACAATGACAATTACGTCATAAAAAACAGACTGCCAGTAC
The DNA here is from genome assembly GCA_029692085.1 of Gymnothorax javanicus. Taxonomy (NCBI): domain Eukaryota; kingdom Metazoa; phylum Chordata; class Actinopteri; order Anguilliformes; family Muraenidae; genus Gymnothorax; species Gymnothorax javanicus. The sequence continues at coordinate 67,243,844 of CM056200.1, forward strand.
TCAGCTGAAAGCAACCTCCCCCATGTTGGACTTTTTAACATAATGTAATATGCGGCCACACCCGGGGATGCGCATGCCACAATGAAGTGCAGACTTCTGGGTATTTGACTGCCACAAGTCTGTGCAGATTTGCCAAAAAAGCTCATCAACACCATGTTTCAGCTTAAATTTGGGAATATAGAAAAGTCATCTTTGTCAGCCCCTGTCTATGCCAACACTCAATGCCCATGTGTAGTTTCAGATTCATTAGCCTACCGACTGAGGAGAAAAATTAATTCAGACAAACTGACAAATTTTTCCTCATTTTATAGTAGGATAGAGTAATCATTTTTAATATTTGGGCTCATATCCTTTGCATGCGATGACTGCCTGAAGTCTGATGAAGAGACATCACCAGATGCTGGATGTCCTCCTAGGTGATTCTCCGTCAGGCCTGTACCTCATTCATCTTCAGCTCTTCTTAGTTTATGCACTTTTGCCTTCAGTCTCCTCTTCAGCAAGTAACGGCGTGTTCAACTGGTTTTAGATCCAGTGATTGACTCGGCCAAAACAACAAAAATAACAATGTGCGTCACTGCCCCATAAATTATACACATACACATCAGGGCTCTAAATTTACACCTGCCAACCCGCCAAATGCGGGTGAAAATTCATTTTGGCGGGTATTAAAAAAAACTCACTAGCCAGCTTGGCCAGTGATAAATGAGGCACTTTACCATCTATTTCGCAGGACACGTGAGTGCGGTTTCTATGGGAACGCAACCGTCGAGGCTTCCGTACTAGGAAAGTGGGCGTGGTTTCATCTACACTGGATTGGAAAAACGATAGACGCCGGCACAAATACAAATACAAATACAAATACAAACAAGATGTGGCGATGGTATGGACAGCCGGCCGTGAAGAGAGAGGATAGGCCTACCAAAGAGGTAGGGGAGGAGGAAGATATTGGACCTCGCGAAACGAAAAAAAGGAAGTTTAACTGTAAATGGCTAACTGGTCGTGAGTGGCTCGTGTATGATCACGAAAACAACATAATGTTCTGTCAGGATTGCCGAATGTACGCTAAAGAAAAACACAAAACAAATAATTTTGTGATAGGCACTAATGATTTCAAAGTAGAGGCAGTGAAGGATCATGAGTGTGCCCGAAGTCATCAGGAGAGCCTGAGGACAAAAAGCGCCAAGACGTGTCGTATCGAAGAGAGTCTAGCTGGAAGGAGCCTTGTCTTAATGAAGACGTCCGAGTACGAGAAGATGGAGCTACTTTTTCGCAATGCCCACGCCATCGAGAACAAAGACAGGCCTTTCACCGACTTCACATGGTTGTGTGAGTAAGTGGATTAACTTTTCTATTTACATGTTTCAGACTCATTACATTTTATTCGGTATATTGACAGTACTATAGCATACTTCCCTTAATGATGCCTCCAGATGCTCGTGCTACACCATTTTACAGTTCAGCTACACACTGACCCCCCTCTCTTGCTCTCCCTCCCATGCACGTTTATCAGTCACATAACATGCAAAAGTTAAACAGGAATATATCATGTGGCCACCACGATTGCCCCAATACAAGCATTTTTATATATGCGTGTTTTTGGTTATTACTTATTTCAGGGTTGATAGAAAGAAAGGCTCGAAAATAGGAGAGACATACACAAATGACTATCAGGCAAAAGAGTTCCTTCACTACATAGCGGAGGATGCGAGGAGAAAGATGACGGCAAGATTGTCAGATGTCAAGTTCATCTCTGTCATGTCAGATGGATCCCTGGACAGTGCAGTAATTGAAGTAGAGATGGTCTATGTCAGGAGTGCCAGTGAGGGGAAAGATCAAAGTTGATTTTGTTGGGATAAAAGCTGTTTCAAAGCCAGATGCTACAAACATAGCTGAAGGTGTGTTAAGAAATGGACAGTCAAGTCAGCGCTGATTGGAAAAACAAGTTGGTGGCCATCACCACAGATGGAGCAGCTGTAATGACAGGAGTCAATAATGGCGTAGTTACCAAGCTGCGTACAGACCGATCGTATGTGCTGGGGACCCATTGCATGGCCCATAGACTCGAGCTCGCCTTTTCAGATGCAGTGAGAAAAAATGTGATGGCCAAGAAGGTTGAGGACCTATTGAGTGGACTCTACACCTCGTATTGCAAGAGTGGAGTAAACAGGGCCAGCCTAAAGCAACACTTCAGGGAGCTCCACATGAAGGCTTTGATGCCAACCAGAGTTGGTGGAACCAGGTAGCTGCCACATCTCCTCAAAGCACTTGACCAGTTCCTCAGGGGCTATGCTGCTGTTGTACGCCACTTACAGGAGAAGGTATGATAAATTATAGCCCACTAAAACCAGCAGTGTAGGTGGATAATTTAATATTTGTGCCTTGCTTAATAATGTGGAACAACCTCCTTAGTTACACATGTCTGTCAGTGATATAAGCAGGTAGGAGACACAATACCAGCCAAGAATTGCATTGGAAAAACAAAATAATAAATATGAGACTAAAATCATATTTGCATGATCATTTGGAATGCAGTGTAAATGCTGTCTGTGATTTAATGCTGTTGTTTTGTTTGTAGTCCCAGGAGGAGAGCACTACTAACAAAGGTGTTTTGAGGTCAAAGGCCAAGGGCTTCCTTAACATAGCCAAGGACGGCGGGGTCCTACGGTTTTGCAGACTTTTCTGACGAAAGTTGGCGAAAATCAGGATAGACCTAGGTGTCATTAGCGACATTTAGCAATGTTTAGCGTCAGTTAGCAATATTTGAGTAACTGTTTGCAAAAGAATAGGAAATGGCATTCTAGTTTATGAAAATGAACTCTTTGCGACCCTAAAAACTCTTTTGCAATCTTGACGAAACCTTGATGGTATCCTCACATAGCCCAATATTTGTCAACATTCGCCAGCATTCGTAGCTCTGTTGTATAGTGGTCAATACTTCGCGAACCAAAAAGAACTTTAGCGACACGTGTTATAACCGTTTGCAGATGCTTAAAACTCTTTTTCAAACGTCTGCAACTGTTTGTGAGAAAATAAATTTTCAAAGCTTTGCGACAAGAAAAACTGTTTGTGATCCTAAACTTTTAGCGAACTGCTTTGCGCCCTTTTATGAACTCTGACGAAACTCAAAATTCGCTACATTCGTAAGCATCTCAGTGAGATACTAGCTTTAGGTATGTATCACATGTCCTACAATTCATTATTTGATTTTAGGTTGTGTAAGTGTGTTTTCACACTTTTTTCACAGTATGTATGTAAAGATAGATAATTAATCAAACCCATCCATTCATCTCTGCACAACTGTAGACCCAGGCCTAAGCTCAGAGCAGCACTGGAGACGGACATCTATGAGGGAGTCCTCCTCCTGAAACCGACTAAGCCTGACCAGCATGTCAAGACCAAGAATGATCTCTTAGATGCCCTGTGCCAGTGAATCACTTCTAGGTTTGGCAAAGTAAACAGTGGTGTCCTGAGGGCAATGTGACTTATAAATTTCCAGTGCTGGCCAGAGACAGACACAAGTGCAGGTTAGTAATTAAAATGTAATGAACAAATATATACCCATTTTATGTTTTAAGAGTTACTCCTCTGGGCTCATTGGTTGTTTTACTTGGGAGCGATGGATTCTTGCAACTATATAACACAAAAATAGTTACAGACTGCAGCTATAACTTTGCATCAATGTTTTTCCCCTTTGTCCTCAGATTTTGGTGATGATGACGTAGACCACCACTTCCGACCTCTTCTATTGAGAGCTGGAGTGGATATCGACTTGATTCCAGATCAATGGACCATTCTGAAAACACAACTATAAACTGCAGGGTTCAGCCAAGGTACTGTTGAATGAAGTTTAAGAAAAACATCTGATGTACCTTAAAGGGCATTTGATGACCTTGAACATTAGGGCTATGGGTCAATTTACAGCGGAATTACTCTTTAACAATAGTCTTGAGTCTTGAATAGGTCATTTGTTAAAAGTACAATCCAAATTTGATGCCATCTTTTACTAACTGAAGTTGCATTTGAAAATTTGTTTTCCATGTGCTTGAAAGTCATTGAAAGTGCATACTGTAACATCTCTTTTTGTATTGTCTGTCTGACCCTGCAACAGGGACCTTTGAGAAGCCCAGGCCTACAGTCAACAGAATGCTGCGCCATGAGTGTCCTGACGTCCTAGATCTGTTTGAAGCCCTCCTCACCATTCTAACAAGTACAGCTGACTGTGAGAGGGGGTTTAGTGTTATGAAGCAGGTAAAAGTGACTGGCGCTCAAGCCTGAAAGGTGACACCCTCGCTGACCTCTTGAAAACACAATTGTGCTCACCAGACATCAAAGACTTTGACCCATGCAAAGCCATAGAAATCTGGCATGGTGACAGTGTACGCACACGCCGGCCACACTTTGGGAGAAAATGGAAAAATGGAACTGATTTTGATGGGGGCTATGAGTCAGAGTCCGAAGACAGTTCAGAGAGCTCTGACGATGTTTAACCTTTACATACTGTTCATATTCAAGCATTTCATAGTATCCCCCTCATAATTAGTCTCTATACATAATTTTGTGTTTCATTTTGTGCATTATCTACACTAAAACATGTTTAGAAAGTTGTAAAATATTTCAATTTTTTTTATATTCAGGGTCACATTAAGATAAATTGTCAAATTTCTAACTAAAAAGAAAAGTTTTAATGTTTTTTTTTTTTTTGTACAAAAAATAGGCCAAAATAGACCCTGAAGTATGTAAGGGTTAATGAGTAATGAAATGTTAGGATAATTTTTGTATGTACTTAAGTTTCATTTTGGATATACACTCCCAACTTCAGTGTAAGATTAATTTAAAGCTTTAGTTAATAAAATGATCAAATGAATTCAGTGGCTCTCATAATCTGTCTTTTTTTCACGAGAAAAAATTTGGCTAGTGGAAATTCTGATTGGCTAGTAACTTCAGAAACTTGTGTTGGCTGGTGATCGAAAAAGTTAATTTAGAGCCCTGATACACATACACCTGATGCTCACTGTTCGCTGAATGGCAAACTCTCAAGTGACCTGCCTTTGTCTTTCCATGTTTCTACAGCTTTTACGAATTTTGATGTTTTAGGCTTCAGCTGTAAAATACCACTCATTACACAGAGCGTTCACTTATTTTTCAGGTTTACACTTTCAAGTGGTTGAGTGCAGGGCCACAGCTAGGGAATTCTGGATCCCCAGAAAAAGTAAATTGCTCTAGACTTGTCATTTTTAACCCTTCCAGAATTTTTGTGCCCACCATCTGTCCCATAAAATCTATTATAATCATCACCACCTTTCTTCCCACTGGCGGCACCTCCAGGTTGCAAATACTTATTGGATTATTTTTCTGACCAAAATGAAAGATGTTTTACCATCTAGGCTTGCACAATCAAAGGGTTTAACTCTTTGGGGGATTTCATCGTAGACTCAAGCAGAGTTTTTCAGATGTGAAAACCTATTTTCAATCCGATAAACTGGAATAATTAGAATAATTATCTGACTTAATGGATGTGTTTCAGATATGTTTTGTGACTTGTGATTCAGAGTTTCAGCTAATGTATCGCGGTTTTCGATGGAAGAGCAAAATACTATCAAAAATTACTTGTGGAGAAATTGAACAAATAAAAAAATTAAAAATTAAAAAAGTTGGATTAAAACCAAAAATTTGACATGATAAACAAAGTCTGCTTTTTGAACATTTTACTGCCTACTTTACAGATCTTTGCCCAGCCTTGGCGAAGTGATATATAATTAAGTCCATAAGTATTTGGACAGTGGCAGAGCAGTAATTCCTTGGCTCCTCACTATGGATGTAAATGGTGTCTGATTAAACCCTGATAGCAGGCTGCTTAATTTAAGTGAATTTGAATTTACCATGCAGTGAATTTTGGTATACGTATCCATGCATATAGAGGGAACTGTGTAGGAATGGCAACCCCTTGCTAGACACCATCTGGGATCACCCCAGCCGTTACAGCGATGCTGGTATTGTTTTCCACATAGCAATACTAATTATAATGTGTTCTGTGAGCGCATTCTCAAACCACACTCTGTTCAGTAAGTGCGCACTCAGACCACCTCCATCTTCAAATTTTACCGTCCGTTTTATCCGAACGACACGTTTGTAATTTTTCGTGACTGCATCTTGAAATGTTGCAATGCTATCATGCTCACCAGAATTTTCTGCAGATAGAAACATGGGAAGACAGAGAGAGAAATATTTGCAAAAATACTTAAAAAATCTTTCATAGCAGTTGTAGGTTGATTTCAGGATAGTCTCGTTAAAGTTTACCCCGATGACACACACACACAGACCAATTAAGAGCAAAACCAGTATCGCTATTGTAGCTGGTAGAAATTGTCACTATCAAAATACTTATGAACCTCACGGCATCATTAGGTCCATATCTGTATTGAACCGTAACTAACCAGGCTTTATCCTCAAACCACCGCTAAGCATACAAACGTCTGCTCCTCCCCCCTATTCCTCTCCCCTCTATTTCCTTCCCATCTCCCTCGCTTCTCTGCAATACGTGTCAGAGCGACTGGCTGCTAATGAATCTGACTTCCCACCCCCCCACTCTCCCCCACACCCCCACCCCCACCCCCTGGATTGGCTGACACCAGGGCAGCTCCGGACACGGGGAAGCATTCAATTTGTATTCATTTGTGGCCAGTCTCAGGAGACTGGTGTGGTCGTGGTGGTGCGGGAGGTGTAGTGAAGGGGAGAGAGGGTGAGGGGGTGTAAGGGAGAAAGATGGAGGAAGAGAGTAGAGATGGAGAGGGAAGGAGGGAAATGGGGAGAAATAGAGCCGGATTGATGAGAGAAATGGGGGAGAAAGATAGATACTGAAAGGGTGAGTGAGTCAGAGGGTGTGGACAGAGGGAGGTAGGAAAAAAGATAAGACAAAGACAGAGTGATAGCTTATGCAGAAAGCTAACTTTTAAGAGATTTGCACTGATATTTAGAGTACAGGCATTCTCTCATTCAATTTACCACCATTCAAACAAGTATTCAGTCATTTAAAATAAGTTTGACACCCACATGCCAGTCACGATTTGAGCACATTGATTCAGGATGTTTCTTTCGCCATCTAATTTTACAAGAAGTGCCGGTGAACTTAATAAATAAATTAATTGATTAATTAATAAATGGTTTTACAAATGGGATCAAAATGGGTTCCCTTCATGTGTAAATACAAGCTGCTTGTTGCAGAAGCATCCCTGCATGTTATTGCCTTTTTTTTCTCTCCTGAAAACGGGCATCCTCTCCCTTTGAGTTTTCCTGGGGTTTTTGAGCTTGTGGCTTCAGTGCGGAGAAAAGCTCGTTTTCAAACGGCCCTTTGAGCCCAGTGTGGACACTCTCCAATGGCCCTGTGACTGCGCGCTGCCGCCATTACGGCCCCCGAAGGCTTTGTTTTCCCTCTCTGTGAAGTACATACACTGTAAATGAGGTGCACCATTCAAAAAGAGCACTCAGACCGGCCTAAGAGCCTCATTTATTTCACAAAGCGCTGGTCTGCTCCTGTAATCTGTGGCGTTGGTGTTCAAAGGAAGGGGCCGCTGCTGAGATTGTGCTGAAGAACAGCTCAAAGGGTAATTGCCTGCATGGCATACGGGTGCGGGAGAAGACATTTGGAGTTCAATTGAAACTTAAATGAACATAAAAAGCAACGATGCAACTGTTAAAGTAAAGGAACTCAAGGCTCACATTTTCTAACTTTATAGAGACCCACAAAAAATCACTTTTATCCATTTAAATACAAATATATACACACACAGGAAATGCGTTTCCTTGCACGGTGCTTGACTCAACTCATTGAACTGTAACACAATGAAGGAGTAGTAACTGTGATATAATGTAATGGCAATAACTACGATTTAGTGTAACAGTAGTAACAGTCATATAATGTAACAGAAGTTACTGTTTTATGTAATATTAACTGTGATATAATGTAAGAGTAGTAACAGCCATATAATGTAACAGAAGTTACTGTTTTATGTAATATTAACTGTGATATAATGTAAGAGTAGTAACAGTAGTAACTCTAATTTAGGAGTAGCTAGTAATGGCTTATCTGTACACACATAATCTGACCTGCTTATCCCAAGTCAGGGTCATAAGACCTGATCTGATTTATGGTGATTAATAATACAATATTTTATTATTTAATTATTATTTCATTATTTTTTGCTTTTTTTTTTGTGTGTGTTTTGGATAATTAAATGGGCGGCTCAAGGTGTTAATTGAAAACTGTCCACAGAATAAAATGATTCCAAAAAAGGATCACTCTCTCGCCTTTAGTATAAGGACTATAAATGGTTATATTGTTATGTCTTCAACCATGAATCTGCAGCACAGCATCCGCTGCTGATGTTTTCTCAGAGATTCAAGGTGACTCTTGTCTTCATGTTCTTTCCTTGTTATCCAACTCACTGGCCACAGGGCTACACATTAAAGCATTCAAGGTACTTTACTGTAAAGGGTGACCTTTGATCCATTCTGTCAATTTGCTCCAGCTCAGGGAATGTTTCTCACCTGGAACCCCGAGCTAGGCGAAATGAAGTCCATCACAATTTTGTCAGATGGCTGCTTTTCACTGGCCAGCATCCGTCTGCTTTTCGCTGTCCTAAATAAGACAGCTTTTTTCCTTTTCAGTTAAGACAATCCGCTTAGAACCACTGTTCTGATGCAACAGCTTTCTTATCTCCCAATCTCCTTTGTGTGTATTTGTATGTTATATATAGCTTTATAGCACTCTGTCCTTTGAATCTCAGAGAATGGCATGCTATTCTGACAAAAATACTGTATTATGCAACGTGATACATGATTATTATTGCCACGAAACTCAAACAGTGATAACTGACATTCCTTTTCTTCACATCTCTGGGGAGAAAAGCCTGTATTGTTGTCTAGAAGACATGGAAGACAGACATTTCTTTCCCTCAGGTAGATAATTTGAGTCATACGCTTTTGTGTGAAATTGCAGTAATTGCAGGAGTGTAATTTTAGGCACGGGCCTTTTAGGGCTCCCCGGCTCTCACAAAGGCTGCCAGCTGAAGACTTTTCACAAAAGCCACATTTACAGAGGCTTTTCTACCTTTTATCTCCACTGTATGTTCAGTTGTGGGTTTGTTTCATATGAAGTGATAGTAGCTGAAAAGGTTTGTACCTCTCCTTGTTGAAATGGCGCATCATCACTCAGAAGAAACTCTTTCAATTAGTTTGGCTCTATATGGCAGTCTCCCAACAGAAATATTACAGTCTTAATTTGTCGCCTTTTCATCGGCCACTCATACTCCAATGGACAAATATGTACTTCACCAGTGAAGAAATGGCTTTGCACGCTATCTGTGCCATCCTTCACAATAAGGCTGCTATATTTATTATATTTTACCCAAAGTTACATTGATAAGAATATCAGAATCCTGAAAATGAATTTCAACCAAAATCTTAACCATTGTTTTCTCAGTTTTCATGTCAAATGCTACAAAAATTCAACTACTGTTCACCTAAACGCTCAAGAGTGGAAGGTTATAAGTAATAAAAACAAGGCAGAGGGCCAGCAGTGTTGGGACTGTGCTGTTCACTTTACCGCCATCATTCTTCAGTCTCAATTAATTTTTGTCTCCTCCCACTTATTTGCTGAAATCTGATATCCAATAACAGTTTATATGTAGATTTCACTCGGAGTGGGGCTGAGCAATGAAATTCTGGTGACTCTCTAAACAGACAATGGCTGAGGTGGGAGAGAAATGTATAATACTTGAATGGAATTTCAGGACAAAATATCAATTAAGTTCATGCTGTATTGCTTATTTAAACCCAAATTGAGTTCCTGTTAATGTTCTTTTCTAGAAATATACTGTATATGGAATTATTCAATACGTTTTTTTTTGAAAAAAAAAAAAAATATGCCTCTTTTTCAGGAGTGTGCTGTAAAGGATGCATTAAGGAGCGTGTTATATATGGAGATTCTTTACTGGGACAGACGGCGCCCCCCACTCTTTCATTCCTTATATCTTCCCAGCACATATAGCGGCTTGTGTGTGTCTATGCAAATGGGGAAACATTCATGTTTATTTTCCCCAGGGTCCTCTCAGACACTCTGTGGTAATACATGACCATCCTGATGGTTTCAATGGCTGCCAAAATGCAAAGAAAGTTCTGGAGCATTCAGCAGTGGAGAGGAAAGGGGCGGTGGGGATGGAGGGGGGGATAACCACCAGAACATTCGTCAATGTGATGACTAAACAAAAAGATGAGAGGTAATTAATCATAAATCTCTCTGGATGGGGGGGTGGGAGGGAGGGATATCCCGACACAAGGCCTGATGTGGCTGGCTAACGAGAGAGCACAAAATAAAAATGAAAGATTTGTCTGAAAAATTTCTCACCATCAGCAAAACATCGCCATGACAACCCCGGCGAAGCCAGGCTGGCAGGGGAAAAAAAAAACCCAAGGAAGAAGCAGCAATTAAGGGATCGGGGAGCCTGCTGTGCTTGCAAAATGTCTGCTGCACAATGAAAGAGTGAGGAAGAGGAAGAGGAGGAGGAGAGGGAGGAGAGAGAGAGTGAGGAAGGGCAGCAGAGGCTGAACATTAGCTGATGATGAGTGATGACAGGCATACACAGGCTAGAACAGTGGAAATATGGTCTTGTATGTTTTTGTTTTGGACAAACATTTTCTAATTAACAAGCTCAAACAAGATTTTTGCATAACTGAGAGAATTATTCATCGACGAAGGCAGTTTTTTTCTCTCTTCCTTCAACATGCACTAGATTATAATTGAATGTAGTCAGTCTTATAGAGTTTCTTAACAGCATTAATATCAGCGCTATGCTGAAATTGTATTTAGCCATTATAATTATGCAAAATTACCGTAGCGATGACCACATTTAATTGATGGTAAATAAATGTTTTATGAGGTTTTTAGTGAATAGTTCTGTTTCAAGGGGGTGAAAATGTGGGCAGTTCTGTCAGTTGGTTGACAGTGCAATGGCAAATGGCGAATGGGTAGTGCCCGGCAACATAGGTTATGTGTCGCCTGGCATTGTGCCTGAAATGGGTCTCTCCTAAATCTACGCTCCAGCTGTTGTGTGGGGACTCGCTGGATCATTGACACAGGATGGTGCATTCAGCATCACAAAGCCCTCCTGTCGCTAACTGCCGAGAAGAAGGCACACAAAATGGCTGTTTACTGAAAGCCAGTTATTTTCTCCCAGGAACATGACCACTGAAGTTATAAGATGTATTGAATATCGTTTACCATGTCTGTGCTATATCTCACCATATGTCATTAAGGATGTGCCCAGACTACATGGGACATACAGCAATATATTGAAAATATGTATATGGTGAGTCAGAAAAAAAAAGTATATTATAGCAATGCCGTTTTAAAGTGTGCTGCCCTATCTGAATTTAATAATTATTTCTCTGTTTTGCAGCCATATAATATAGTTCTGAGAAGTACTCTGATGTTGTGTTTTTATGTTTAATCCACATATTTTTGTGAGGGTATTTATAATTAAGTCTCTATTTTTTTTTAATGTGTGCAGTATATTTAAAGTACTGGGTACGAACAGAAAATCACAATATGCCTCGGAAAATTCTCTTTTTGAATATTTTAAAAGGTAATTGGCTGTAATTAAGCCCCAATTAATTAATTTCAGAGTGACATCCACCAAATTACGAGAATATACTTTGTGACCGTCCATGGCCTAAACTGCCCAATCAAGGAACAAGCTCATGTCCCAATATCCTCCTTTTTGAATTACCCTCATTTGGTATTAATTAAATAGCTAATTGACGTTATTCAGGTATGCTGAAGCACTATGAATAATTATGTCTTAATCACCATCTTGAGGAGGGAGTTGGGTAATTATCCAAAGCGGGGTTTAGTGCAGATTTCTGGTTCAAACAAGTGACAAAAAAAAATAAAAATTTTTGTAGATATAGAAATTATAATCCCATACGTCTGTATATGCTGCACTTCTGCTGCATTTATTTATTTATTCTTCTTGGATGAACACTTAATTACTGCATCAAAAGAGGCCACAATTACCTTGGCTAGTATACAGCCATGACGGCAAGTTAGGATGAGACCCATTATTTAAAAGGTCAACAACTGCAGGTTATCATGTGGTTTCTGCCCAAAAAAATGAACAGAACTCACATGTGGCTCTGAGCAATGTGTAACAAAACCTCAGTTTTGGATGGACAGATGCACTTAGCTGATTCAAGAATGTTCGCACAATGTTGCTGGGTGTTAGGAGAAATCCTGCACAATAATATTGTGAGGAACACTATGCATTTTCTGGTAGCTTTATATTTTTTAAGGCTTTCCTGATGAAGATAGATGCAGAGCTCCTCCATGTCGGTTGAGTTTGCCTGGTCGCACTGAAACCCGCGAGAGATGTAAGCTGACATTCGCCATGGATTCCAGACTGCACAACCATTCCCTCTGATTTGCATAAAACAGCGCCACTCTGCCCTGGAGTCCTTCTGAGATCCAAGGTCATGGGAAGACTCCACTCCAGGTGCATTGTGGGTGCAAGGGTAAAACTAGCCTCAGGAGGCTAACGCATCCAATGATCGATGCAGCCAATATAATTCCACTCCTCTCAAGTCTACATAGCTGCCGAAGAATTTTCCATATATAATAATTACGTTTCCTGACAACCCACAGCTGCCACCATGCATCAGAAGTCATGAAAATAACATTATTGGAAAGGACAATTGCCTATCTGAGGACTAGACCCCTCTGGGATGGCATGTGTGCTGTATTGGATAGCACTGGTAAAACTATCTTTGTCGGGAAAAAAAACGTGATTTTTTTCCCTTTTTTTTTGGCCAGAAAGCAGCACACACTGTCAACTCAAAGAATTGGTCCGTGTGCTGCAGGAAAACAAGGCCATTTCCAGCCAATGACCTTCTAACATCTGAATGGTGGCTTCAATTAGATGCGACTAAAATGTGAAATTATGTGCCTTTGAGGTTTTTTCTGTTTTTCTGTTGTACAAAGATAAAAACACAACCATTTACACACACACACACACACACACACACACACACACACACACACACACAACACACACGCACACGCACACACACACACACACACACACACACACACACACACACAAAATCAGTGTGTTTACTGCAAAATTTTCTGCCTGGAAACGGGCAAATGTTTTATCTGAATCCCTTTCATTTTGTTTTCAAAACTGAGAAGTGAGTCTCTAACCCCAAACTTCAAGTATAGAAACAGCTAATCGATGAAACAACTGTAGGCAAATGCAGGCATTTTCTTTTCTTTCAAAGACTTAGCAGTGATAGCAAAGGTAAATTATATTATCTGCGGAAAACAGGCCAAACTGTTCTGTGGTATTCCTGACAGATAGCCGGCTTGCCGGCAGGGAGTGAGTGTGGCCTTATAAATGTGTGTGACTTTTTATTTATTTATTTGTGCTTTTATTTGGCAAGATCTCTTATCCAAAATGACATACAAGGTCATTTTAACCAGAACCATGACAAGCTTTCCCCTTATCAAACAGGGCAGACAAAGGAAGCGCTTGTAAACATTAATTGTGAGGAGAAATGTGGTAAGATTTAATCATACTTACACGATAAAAAAGTACACAGTACAATAAAGTGCACATATATTGTCCAATAATAATAAAACTGATCACTGATGATAATAAACTGTAACATTCGCAATCCAAGTTTAAGAGCAGTGTTAAATTCTATCAAACTCTTTTTTTCATATTTCTTTTTTGAGTATTTTAACTCTTCAGATGGGAGAAACATTTGTGAACACTCCTGTCAGATCTGACCATTTTTCACGCACGAAAATAGCAAAATTTATAGTACAAGGGGAGAAGTGTTTTCTGTTGGTTGAAGTGATCAGGGGAAATGTTTTGGGTGTGCTTGACAATGTTTGGCCCTGACTTAAGATTTTTTATTTTTTATTTTTTTTGAGTATCAGTGCTCCAAGTCCACTGGAAAATGGTAAGGACTGATACTGAGAAAGACATGAGGTAATATCATAAAATCTGACAATTAATTTCATTCCACTGTATCCACTGTACTTTCTGCTAGACCTCTGAATGATGTGGCACAGTGTAATGGGCGGTGATAGGACGCCAGGTGCCGCGACCAGTGAAAGAAAGAGAAATGAGCAGCCCAGACAAGAGACAAACACAAAAGAGGTAAACACCTCCGGGAAAGGCTCGCGCTTCCAAGGACAAATAAAAGTCTGCGAAACAGAAGGAGTGCGAGAGAAAATAAACAACGAGAGAAAATTTCCAAAAGAAGCAATTCCTAACAATAAAAGGAAAATAACAAATCACTAGGAAATTTGTCTTGAGATTTTCTCCGGCCAAAGTGCTAGTAACAAACAGACACCCTAGCAATAGGCGTGGTGAACCCCCGGTCATATATATAGAGTCCGGAAAACGCCGCCCCAGCTCAATCAGCCAGCTGGGCCAGGAATTAGATAGAAAAGAACTCCGATATCGTCCCGGACGATAGAACAAAGAAAGGTCCAACAAACAAACGCACACCTAAACCATGACAGGACCCCCCCTCTAAGGGACAGCACCAGAAGTTCCCCAAGAACCCCATACACGGAACTCAGAGATGAGGCTGGGATCGAGGATATCCCGAGAAGGGACCCAGCACCGCTCCTCAGGCCCATATCCCTCCCAGTCCACCAAAAACTGGGCTTAGCGACCCACACGCCTCTCGGCCAAAATGCGACGCACAGTATGAACCAGACCCCCCTCAATTATCCGTGGCGGTGGTGGAGGCTTGTCAACCGGAGCCAGGACGCTAGTGCTAACTGGTTTTAGCCTTGAGACATGAAACGAGGGGTGGATACGCAAGGACTTCGGGAGTTTTAACCTGACAGTAACAGGGTTGATCCTCTGCACTATTTTAAAAGGGCCGATGAAGCGAGGAGCCAGGACGCTAGTGCTAACTGGTTTTAGCCTTGAGACATGAAACGAGGGGTGGATACGCAAGGACTTCGGGAGTTTTAACCTGACAGTAACAGGGTTGATCCTCTGCACTATTTTAAAAGGGCCGATGAAGCGAGGAGCCAACTTTCATGACTCCACCTTTAAGGGAAGGTCCCGAGTAGAAAGCCAAACTCTTTGGCCAACCCGATAAGATGGGGCCAACCGGCGCCTTCTATCGGCAGCGGTCTTCAGTCTCTGCCTAGATCGCAACAAAGCGGACCGGACCCTGGCCCAGACAGAGCGACAGCGTCGAATGAAATAATTGACAGAAAGGACTTCAGAATCCCTTTCAGTCTCAGGAAAAAGGGGGGGTTGACAGCCCAACTGAGCCTGTAATGGTGAGAGGCCTGTGGAGGAGTTGTCCAGAGAATTATGGGAATATTCAGCCCAAGCTAAAAAACGACTCCATGACGATGGATTATCAGCCACCAAACATCGAAGGGTATTCTCCAAAGACTGGTTGGTCCGCTCTGTCTGACCATTAGTCTCTGGATGAAAGCCAGAAGAAAGGCTCACAGTGGCTCCCAACAGACTGCAAAAGGCCCACCAGAACTTAGCTGTGAATTGAGGGCCCCTGTCAGAAACCACAGCTTGCGGGATACCATTCAGGCGGAAAACATGGTCCACAACAAGAATGGCCGTCTCCCGCGCCGAAGGCAACTTCGCCAGTGCGATAAAATGGGCGGCCTTCGAAAAACAGTCAACCACAACCAAAATGACCGTGTTGCCCTCAGAATTAGGCAAACTCGTAATGAAATCAAGAGCAATATGGCTCCACGGGTGTTTAGGGACGGGTAATGGCCGCAACAAACCAGAGGGAGGGAGGTGGGAAGTTTTATTTCTAGCGCAGACGCCGCACGCTGCTACAAACTCCCGGATATCTTCCATCATGCTGGGCCACCAAAAACGTCGGGTCAAGAACTGTTTGGTCCGATGAACCCCTGGGTGACCCGCAAGACGGGAAGAGTGCCCCCACTGGAGAACCTGGGTGCATACCAAAGGCGGAACAAACAAACAACCAGGTGGTTCCCCACCAGGACCAGGATCTGACCTTAAGGCCCCCCGCACATTAGACTCAACGTCCCACTGAACGGGAGCCGCAATCTGATCATTGGGGATAACTGGTTCCGGCATAGGGTCGTGACCAGAGCGGTCGTAAATCCGCGACAAGGCATCAGGCTAGGTGTTTTTAGACCCCGGGCGGTAGGTTAACGTAAACTTAAAGCAATTAAAAAATAACGACCACTGCGCCTGCCAGGAATTACGTCGCTTAGTCGGTTGGATGTATTGAAGATTTTTATGGTCCGTCTAAACCACAAACGGATGCTCAGCCCCTTCCAACCAATGGCGCCATTCCTCTAATGCCAGCTAAACGGCTAGCAACTCTCAGTCACCAATACTGTATTTCCGTTCGGCCGCCGACAATGACCAGGAGAAGTAGGCGCACAGGTGTAGCTTATTGTCCCGAAGGGGGCGCTGGGACAAAATGGCACCCACCCCAACTTCAGAGGCATCTACCTCCACAACGAATGGGAGGGAGGGATCGGGCAAACAAGAATGGGCTCTGAGCTAAAACATTTCTTTAACTCCTGAAAAGCAGCCTCAGCTGCTGGGGACCAATCAAACGGCGAGGAGGCATTCTTCTTGGTGAGCGCAATAATGGGGGCAGCTACTGTGCTAAAATTACGGATAAACCTCCAACAAAAATTGGCAAACCCCAAAAATCGTTGCACCTCCTTAACGTTTTGAGGGGCAGGCCAATTCCTGACCGCTGCCACCTTAACAGGGTCCATATGGACCGACCCCTCCGACACACTGTAACCAAGAAACGAGACAGTCTTGACGTAAAAAACACATTTCTCAGCCTTAACAAAAAGCTTGGCATTAAGGAGGGCCTCAAGCACACGTCTGACGTGTTGTTTATGCTCTGAGAGCGTTAAAGAAAAAAAAAAATCAGAATGTCGTCAAGATAAACGAAGAGAATTTCTCCAACATCTCTTGGAGGACGTCATCCACGTGTGCCTGAAACACCGAGGGGGCGTTAACCAATCCGAACGGCATGACCAAATATTCCCAGTGCCCGTCATGCGTATTAAATGCCGTTTTCCATTCGTCCCCCTCCCGAATGCGAACTAAGTTATAAGCATTGCGGAGATCTAGCTTGGTAAAAAATGACGCCTCCTGCAGTCGTTCAAATGCGGAATTCATTAACGGAAGGGGGTATCGGTTTTTAATGGTGATCTTATTCAAACCCCTATAATCAATACAGGGTCTCAGACCGCCATCTTTCTTTCCCACAAAAAAAACCCCGTTCCGGCAGGAGATGTAGATGGCCGAATAAAACCATTAGCAAGAGCCTCCTGAATATATTCTCGCATGGCCTTACGCTCAGGCCTTGACAGCGAGTATAGCGAACCCCTAAGAGGAGTAGTACCAGGGTGGAGATTGATCTGACAATCGTACAGGCGATGAGGAGGTAAAGTCGAGTCTTGTTGTTTGCTAAATACCTCGGCGAGATCAGCATAATTACCAGGAACGTTAGGAGGCAGATCAAAATTCAAAGCGGCCCCCAAACTCTCCACCTGTTTGGTACCCGCTATATCCATGACCGAATCACAGTCAGAGAGATCCTCTAAATCACAATCATCCTCTGGCTGCTGCCAGTCAAATTGAGGATCCCACTCCAACCCCTCCTCTGCCTCCTCTTCCCGACTAGGAGGGCTGTATGAGACAAACTCAGCAGAGTCACTCGCGGCATCCGCCTCCCTCCTAGGTTGATGCCCGGAACTAAACGTCAAACTCTCCCTACAGTGGGATCCACAATTAGCGCCCCACTGGACAATAGCGCTAGTCTGACTACCCCAACAGATGTGAGGCTAATGTTTCCATAGCCACGAGTGTCCTAAAACGACAGGAAAAACAGGGGAACAAATAATAAAACATCGGACCTCCTCAGAATGGCAACTGAATGAAATGAACATGGTTAGTGCTTCAGAGACCTCAGTTATAATTCCAGAACCTAGTGGGTGACCGTCCAAAGATTTAACCGTGCGTGAGTGTAGCAGAGGGCTTATAGGAATAGAATGCCTCTCAGCCCACTCCGCATCCATAAAACAATCCACAGCCCCCGAGTCCAAAAACACCTCCACATTAATTATCTGTCTACCCACAGTTAATTTTACAGGAATCAAGGTTCGGAAGGGAGTTTGGGTCTGTCCCTCTAGCGCCCCCTCAAACAGCTAGAGGGACCTCCCGTTTCCCTTAAGATCAGGGCAGTGTGGGTGAATATGTCCCGGTTTGTAGCAGTTATAGCAAATAATTGGTTTACGAACGAGCTTACGAGCCCGGCTCACATATGAGCCATGGACCTGCATAGGTTCCCCAGGAGCGGAAATTTCAGTGGGTGGAGTAGGAGTTATAAGCTTACTACGAGGAAGATTAGCCCCGTTGTCTGCGAGAGCTAAAAGCAGTACATTTTTCTCTGTTGCGTTCACGAATACGATTATCAATTCGCACAGCAGTGCGAATCAACGAATCCAAAGAAGTACAGGGTTCTAATGTAGCCAGAGCGTCCTTCACCTACTCCGCCAAGGCATGAACAAAAATAGTCATTAGAGGCGCCTCTGGCCAGCCCGTCTCTGTAGCTAGAGATCGAAAGGCTATAGAAAACTCAGCAACGCTCTCGGAACCCTGCCTAAGGTGCATTAGACGTGTAGCCACGCGTTTTGCCCACACACATCTTGATCAAACACCGACATCATCTCCCTAACGAGTCTCCACTGAACTCACGACTGGTGAATTAGATCGAATAAGTGGCCCGATCCAAGTAAGGGCTGTGTCAGTCAACAGAGATAAAATAAATGAAACCTGAGACTCTTCATTTACAAAACGCGAAGGCTGAGCTTTGAAAAATATTTCACACTGGGTGATGAAGTCTTTACATTTCCCTGCCTCGCCTCCATATCGTGGAGGTAGCTGGAGCTTAGGCTCACGGGGGGAGTGTAGTGTTTGTGCAACATTCTGTTTGAGTGGACAAGGCTCGAATACTCTCAGTGAGACTCAACAGGACGCTCTCCTGTTATTGTAAAGCCTAGCCCTGATGGCGGACTCGCTCCGCCAACTCAGCCTGTTGACTGTTAAGGGTAGACAAGCCCTCTCTATAGCCCGAGAGTGTGGCTTGCTGATTAGCCAGAACTTTCTCTAACGTAGCCGCGGCTGACGACTCCATGTTCGGCTAGAGTGTACTGTAGTGGGCGGTGATAGGATGCCAGGTGCCGCGACCAGTGAGAGAAAGAGAAATGAGCAGCCCAGACAAGAGACAAACACAAAAGAGGTAAACACCTCTGGGAAAGGCTTGCGCTTCCAAGGACAAATAAAAGTCTGCGAAACGGAAGCAGTGCGAGAGAAAATAAACAACAAGAGAGAAAATTTCTAAAAGAAGCAATTCCTAACAATAAAAGGAAAATAACAAATCACTAGGAAATTTGTCTAGAGATTTTCTCCGGCCGAAGTGCTAGTAATAAACAGACACTCTAGCAATAGGCATGATGAACCCCCGGTCATAGATATAGAGTCTGGAAAACTCCGCCCCAGCTCAATCAGCCAGCTGGGCCAGGAACTAGATAGAAAAGAACTCCAATATCGTCCCGGACGATAGAATAAAGAAAGGTCCAACAAACAAACGCATGCCTAAACCATGACACACAGAGGGTGTGCTGTCATACGTGTGTTTCCAAGAATTGTTTCCAGGATAATAAGGTCTCATTGCTGTTTTCCCTCCAGTTTGGATGGTCATGAGAAGCCCTCATGGAAATGGAATATTGAAATGCGAAGATATATTCTAAGTGCTGTCACACTGTGCCACATAGGCCACTATTTAATATGAACCATTGTACTTCTTGGAAAGATACTGCAATATTGTTTAATAAGCAACTAAAATAAAAAGTCAGAACCTACCTAATCATTGTGGAAGTGAAAATATATTGATTACTAAAGTATGTCTTCTGCGGAGATCTGTAGGTTGATTTATTTTCATTATTATTCACAGTTTTCCCCTGCATAATTTAGAGCCAGTGCTTGGGATTGGCTGGTGCAAGCTATTTACCCATGAGGCCTCTGGGGTCAATAGCAGTAAAAGCATCGACCAAAAACTATAATTGAATACGGTATCATTGTGCCATTTTATTATTATTATTATTATTATTTATTACTTAATTTATTATTATTATTATTATTATTATTTTATTATTTATGTATGTATTTATTTATTTGTTATCATTATTAATTTTTTTTAACAATTTTAAATGTAGGCATAACATTCACAGCCGGCCAGGACACAGTATTTGAGTTCCTTGGTTCCTTTTCATTTCATGGATACAGTTAGGGCTAAATATAGGCAATTTTGCGAGGATTTTGTTTATATGTGGTTGAATACTGTAATGCAAGATCAAGTAGTTTTTGATCCCCACCATTAGAACTGGCTCCCCTCCACCGAAAGGTTATGATGCATTTTTAAATGTTGTTACATGTTATTTAAACTGCCTGCTACCTTTCAGATCATCTGAACTGAAGACAAAGGGAAAATACAAAGGAAAAATGGGCCACAGTGTGTCCATCCAGATACTGTGGTCTCTAAGCATTCCTCAAAAGATGCATTTTGGCTACGCCTGCGGGCCATCTGCTACCTCTCGTCTCCTGTGGTTTCAAGATGGCAGCCAGGCTTCATGCCAAATCCAGATCCCAGCTCCCTTCTACTTCTTTGAATCCATGGGGTGGGGGGATAGTCACGGTGATCACTCCTGATCCATTCGCCAAAAATGCAAATTTAATGCCAATAAATGGGGGGGGAGCAAACATCATGCCATTCTGATGCTGCAGAGGATTGTCTAGTGAAATGGTGAGGCCGTATGTTAAGCATTCAGCAAGGGTGCAGACATCTCAAGCGGGTTAAGGGAGGTGGATGATTAACTGATTGCTTTGTTCTGAAAATTACATTAAACTGTCCTATAAAATGTTATTTTAAATTTATTATATGGGACACAGAGGATGGATGACTGCTGAACAGACTCAACAATTTGTCTCGCAAAACAAAGGCTAGTTTATGTGGCCGATGTCCAAAACATGGCGCATATCTGTTTTGGTTGGCAAGACATTCAGACATTGCTATCATTGTGAATCAAGAACAATATCCCATATATGGAACACTATAAGCTCCCACAGGGACAGGAAGTACTGTTTGAACCTTACCCTCACCCATATCTACACCCACACACTGAGCCCTGTACTGCCTTCACTGCTCCTGCTAAATTGCAGATGCTAAGCAGGTCTGGACTTGGTCAGGACTTAGGTGGGTGGCTTCCTGGGAATATTCTTTCATGTTATGCTCTCAAAGATGTGCTACCTACTAACTGCACTGCCAGGAAGATCGTAGAAGAGGTGGGTGCTTTTTATCACAAGGGCGGATATCTAACAACACACCCATCTGACCATCGGAAAATAATGTGATACGACAGTCTGCGTCATATCTGTAGTTGATCCTACATGTAGTTCACAGTGTAGTTTAAAGCATGGCCATTCTCAGTATTTCACATGGATATTTTGAGCACATGCTTGGTTAACAACTTTTTCATCCAATGAAGTCCATATATGCGAGCAATAGTACCGCAAGTAAGTGTTTTAGACACCACCCAAATTGCTTCCAGAAGTGTTGTTGGTGGACCATTAGGGGCAATATTTCCTCTTTTAAACCCCCAATTCAGCAAGCAAGACACTGCATTGTAGGAAACATTGGCTTTTAAGTCGAGGCACTGCACAAACTGCTTGGTCACCAAAGTTCCCATGACACTGAATACAGAGTTCCCCCGTGCTTTGGCTAAATTCCAATTTTCATTATTTATATTTCTAACTTTCAACCTACCACCTAATCATGCACGGTTGGCTAAATCTACCAGTAGCAGAAATTTGACCATTACCACTCCACCTGTCCTCAAACCACTCAATGCAAATCAAGTGCTCTTTTCCAAAGGGACACATTTAAATTTTCAACTGTCCCATTAATTTTTGATGAGTTCCACTGTATTCAGATGAGCTCTCTGGAGTGCATTACACAGAAAATTTGTTTTACTATTGAAAAATGGAAAAGAAAATCCAAATGGGTTTTCATGAATAAGTTAAAGACTTGCGCTACATACTTAGCGTCCTGTGGCAGACACTGCTAAGTGACCCCTTATAGGAGAGGGACCTATTAAAGCAGCTGTTTTCCAGAAGGACTAGTGTGGGCAGCAGAAAGGTCTCTTTTTCAGAACTGCACGAGTCAACGCTCCAGTAGACTCCCACACTCTGGGGAATGACCCTCGAGATAAAAATAAATCACATCCGAACAGAGCTGCGGACTACCGTCAGCCAGCCAGTGCACAAATCCGTGACACTTTTCCGGCCCGAATACAACACAACCAAAATAAAGTGCCATTTGTTAGGACTTTTCTGGAATGAATAGAGAGGAAACTGGGGTAAAATTAGTCCTGTTCTGAGTTGGGCTGTTGCAGTTTTAGGAGAGCAGGTCAGATGACTGTGCTTTTGCCATCCAAAAAGTATTTAGGGCAATGAGGACAAGCATCAAATAGAGATTTTTTTTTTTTCTCCATTCATAAATCTGTTATCTTACTTAGAGCTCTGGGCAGGAGAGCTGTAGAGGGCCAGGCAATGTTCTCAGTGGTAAAAGACTGGGTCCAGCTGTGTGGGACATTTTTAATTACATGCTTTGTCGGCCCAGTAATCAGGTCACCCTGAAGGACGGGACAAAGTCACCTCCTGCGGCTCATGTTGTCTTTTCCCCCTCTTCTGAAAAGTTGATGATTCATCTAAAAACAATTCAATAGGGATGTCGAAGGACAGCAAGTAAAGGCATTATTTTGTAGGTGTAGAGATGCACAATCTTTGTGTCAACTCTCCCATGGCATTCAACTCCCACAAGACGAGTGATACGATTTCCACCCAAAAAACCCCACAGTCTTGGTTTATTTTCTGTGAGAAATGGGTTAAGATGGAAGACTGTGGTAAGGCACTGTTATAGCAATATGTATCAATATTTACATTAAGGCAATATTGTTTTGGCGTGAATGATATTCTTAAGGCATCGTTCGAGCCTATAGATGGATGATCTTATTCAGACGCTTGTCTTGCAGTATGGACGTGCAGGCATGTTAAGGGACAAGGCTAGCTTATGACTACATTGGGCTCTAATTTCTTGGCGCAGCACAGGGTGGCGCAGTGTGGCGCAGCCCGCGCAGTGGTAATTTAGTCCGGTGCAGCCCGCGCAGTGGTAATTTAGCCGGTGCAACACCGTGCGCAGCCACTTTGGCAATTTGGTAGACCGACGTGCGCCAAGATGGGTGTGGTGGCGCAGTAGGGGAGGGTGTCACATATTCATCATGATGCAGTGACAATTTCGTGGCAAAAGGCTCCGCCGAAAGTGCGCAGAGCGCTCGCCAGCTCCAACCTGGTTTACTTTCTGTGCAGTGGTAATTTGGCTGACCGGGCGACAGTGCGCTTTCATCGTCACCGAAACCTCACAGGCAGGTTTCCAGAATGTCAGGCACATTTCAATGCAATAAATAATTACAGCAACCACTATTTGATGTAACTATCTGAATCAGCACATAAATTATAGTATCTATATCGATTGTTATGATGTCAGATCAAAGGCGGTTGGCACGCGTAATGGAAACTCGACCTGACAGCCCTCAGAGTGTCAGTGCATTCTCTGTGGCATGTTGCGTGCTACACAACATAGCTGTAAGCCATGGATGTCACTTTGACCTCACGCAGGAGACATTACAGGACTTGAGACAGAGAGAGGCCGAACTGCATGTGCCGTATCAGCAGGGAGAGCAGCAGCACGCACGGGAGAGGAGAGACCACCTGGCTGCACAGCTCTGTCCTTAACACTAGAACCGCGGCTGACGCTTTTTATGCGGCACTGATGTTAGTAATGCATGGTATTTCATGTCAGTAAAAGATATGAGTCCATCTGTCCATTACTTTTTCTAAATATGTGTTTTCTTTGTTATATCAAAGTTTTGAACGTCTGTTATAAAACGTGAGTATCGATATTAAATTACTTTGAGCACCGTAGCCGCTTTTTTTGCAGCAGTGGCTTTGACCGCAAATACCCCTGTCTGCAACATACGAGAGAGAGAGAGAGAGGTGCATGTGGGCGCGTGAGTGCGTGTGTAGGCTATGTGGGTATGTGTCCTTCAGCTGCTTTCACACTGGACGCGAAACAATTTTTTGCACGACAGATTACATTCAAAGTCAATGCAAAGACGCGAATACACACATTCTGCGTGTATTCGCGTCTTTGCATTGACTTTGAATGTAATCTATCGTGCGGAAAATTAGTTTCGCGTCCAGTGTAAACACGGCTTTAGAAACACAGCCTGATCTGGGCTACATTTATCTAAACATTATTATTACATTTATTGTTGTGTACAATTAGCCTACTAAAGGTAGTCTATAGGCTTACACAGCTGTCAAGTGCACCCCTTGTTGGATTTGTTCTGGTTGCAGTAGGGCGACGCAATTGGGCAAATGTTGATTCAAGTTGCTGTTTTCTCATATAACGCGCTTGTCAGCATAATTAATTATTGTATGTAATAAATTCACATGTATTTATTGGCAATTTTTTATTTCATTCGTTCAAAAACAATATATTGTTGATTCCCTCTTTATAATCGCACAATATTATGAAATGGCCTCACATTTGCACTGCCGTGAAAAAAAGTGGTAGCCGCGGTTCTAGGGAGGTTTAGGATTCCGCGGTTGCTTTTGCATCATCAGCCCGTGGAGGTCTGTTCGCGTGACCATATATTCGGCCACTGCGAGCTTGAATCTCCCGGACCAGAACATCAGTTTCCTACTGGCTGAAGTTTGGCCGTCTGATGTTGCTGCTGTGTCCTACTTCATCCATGTCGAACGAAATTTGCACTGCGCCTCACCCACGGCACTTTTAAAGGTGAGGAGAGGAGCTCATTTGATTGCTGAAGATTTGACTCGGGTGTGTTAAACCCACTCACGCCTTCTCTCCTCCCTCTTTGCCACTTGCGCCTGCAGGAGGGATGGAGGCGGGACAGAGGAGTATTTGCGCCGGGCTGTGCCAGGCACGAAATTGCAAAATGCGCCTGGATACACCCCGTTGGCGGGGCGCTCCCCCCATTCGCCGCGCCTGCGCCTGGTCAACGAATTTAGAGCCCATTGTGTTCAAAGGGCTTCTCATGCTACATGCTAGCCTATTAACGACAATGAATACAAGTCAATGGACAAGGTGCTAATAAGCTTTTTTTTTTAGTCTTGGTTGGGGTTTTATATTTTTTATTTTGTCACAAGGGTAGTATGTAGCATCAAGTGCTCATTTAAGCCACTGTTCCAGGACCTGGGTAAATAACTGTGTTCAGACTTTTCCAGGGAAGGGTAACAGTACTGTGTGAAAGCAGTATTGAAGCCCATGGATGGATGACATTTCAACATTATCTTAACGTCTTATCCTCTAAAGCTTAAAACCCTAGTCACACTAGAGGCGGAATGAGCCGGAATGCCGTCGGAATGAAAATTCTTTGTATATTCCTGGATATTCGAAGTGCATTCTAAACATTCTGACTGCATTCTGAGTGCATTCCAAATATTCGGGCCCATTCTTGTGGCCGGCCCGAATGTTTTGCTCATGCTCAAAACTTTCCAGGTGCATTCGAAGTGGAGAAATATCGAACGGCATTCGAAGTGTGTTCTAACTGCGCTCTGACTGCATTATAAATATTCCCACGGCATTCCAACAGCATTAAAACATTAATACATTCTGATTGCATTCGAGGGAGAATCGAAACAGCAAGCCACGTCAAATCCTGCCAGAATGCGCCTCGAACGAGCCAGAATGCACTCGAATGCATCTCGATTGCTGCCGGAATCTATTCCGATGTGAAAACAATTCACCTTAAAAATAATCCCTGAAAGATAATGATTGGTCATGACCTGTTTTCAATCGTTCATTTAAATTACCATTACTGAAACCTTAAAAACTCTCAACATTATCAGGTGTGGCCAGTTTTCATTAATAACCCATACCTGTTAACTGTCACGCATTCGGCATCAGTTTTAGTGGCATATTTACGTCCCCCTGCTGTAGTCAGCAATTACTCAATCAACGCATATGGGATACTCGTGTTACATTCTAAGTACATTCTGAGTATTCGAGCTGCATTCTGTTTGAATTCTTGGACATTCCAACCATATTCGGGGCCCAATCCGGGCGCGTTCTGACTGCATTCGAGGTGAATTCGTACAGCATTTGAGGCACCTTCCAACCAGACTGCGGGTGGTGTTCAGGCAGCAATTGAACCGCACTCGTACGGCATTCAAAGTGTATTCTAAATATGACTGCATTCTAACAGCATTCTAAATATTCCTACTGCATTCCAACTACATTCAAGCTGCATTCGAGAGCTAATACACCCAGAATGTGCGAGAATCATTTGAGGCGGGTTCGAAGCGCATTCTAAGTATTCAAAAGGCGTTCTTTCAAAGCTGTAAGAATTTTGGTCAATTTGAAATCACTGCCTGAATGTTGTGCGAATTCTTCATTCCAGCTGGTTCAGCCTGATTCCTGCTGATTTTGAATAAGTGTGATGGGGGCATAAGATTTTTGCACATTGGTTGCCAATTTAAATTAATTTGGCCCGTTTTACATGGAGACATGCTCATCACCCTCAGTATGAGCTCAGATCCCAGCATCTCTCAATCCCCAACAATCAACAAAGGGACCTCAAGATGCATAGTCACCAATGTGGTATTAAGATATTTTTTAACTGCCCATTTTAATGCTGTTTTCACAATCATTATTTCTGCTTGAAGAGAATGGAGTTCTAGAACAACAAATTCAAATGGTAAAAAAAAAAAATGCCCCCTGGCCTAAAAAGAAAAGAAATTAAGAAGCAATACCACAAGAAGTTTGAGAAATGGTAAAAAAGGAAAAAAAATGTTTTATTTAAAGGTGAAGAAGTGCACAGGACATTTAAGTTAATGGTTGAAGGGGGTGGAGAAATGATGGAGCAAATGTGACATCTAAAGGAAAGAAATTTACCAAAAAAAATGAGAAAGTCCCTAAGTTACATCCACGTGTGTAGGAAACCATGCCTGAGGACTAGAGGTGCCCTTGAAAGAACTTCAACAGCCCTACATCACATCTCTCATTTAAATACTCTGCCCTCACTTCATCTGTAAAAACCCCTTCCGCGCACGAGCAATTTAAGAAAGTGCCAGCAATTTCACGGGTATTTAAATATTCAGGGCAAATCTTCATATGATCGTGCATTTTGGCTAGCAGTGCTACTTATTCAAAAATCTGAGGGACCAGCGCTAAATCTTAGCAGATCAAAACTTAAGTATTTAAATGTGATGAGGAACAGCCAAAGACAGTTGATTTATAAATATTTCGCTTTTGCCTTAATCCTTAGAGCGCTAAATGCAGCTATTATTGCTCAATGATGTAAGATATCAAAATTAAAGCCATTGAAAACCTATCATGTGGCGACTTGTTTAAAAGAGCTCCTGCAGGAGAGCTCTTTTAAACAAGTCATCACATGATAGGTTTTCAATAGCACAAGATAATTACATTACTATTTAAAAAAAATGTATGTTCCCTTTCTAAGGGTCAGTGCATTACTACGTAACAAGCACGTGAGTACATCGTCAAAACAAGAATAAAATGTTCAGTAAAGTCGGAAAGTAATGCCCCCGGTCCATTTTGGCTCTGCCTGAAACGTTCTGGTGATATTGCCCAATCAACCCCCCTTTGAAAAAAAAAAAAACTTAAGGTACAAAGTACAATCGTATGATGAATCATAGGCTTTAGAACCACACTTCTGACAAGCTGTCAGAAAGACAGTAATATGCAATTTGAGCAACACTGCACGCAACAGCAGATGACAATTAAACATGGATTAGGCAGAAGTGATATAATTAGACTTAGGCCCTCTGGAATTTTGGAAACTCATTTTGGACAGACACCCAAATTTGGACAATTATCTCTGTCAGTCACGTGAACTTTGAGGTGATGTTGAGACTTCAAAAGAATTTTGCTATAAAAGGATTTTCATTTTCGTAGTAGGATTGGGGCTTAGCTTCGGTTCCTGCTGAAATGCACAGCAGGTTATGAATCTGCTGATGTAAGGGATGCAGTGAACTCAAATGAAAATCTTCCACGCACTGGTCTATGTCCTCTCAGAGGAATTCTCTCTAGGGTAGCCCTGATGTGATTTTTGAGTCAATATGACCTTTTTTATATTTTGGTTAAATTGGCTTCAATGGATAAGAAAAAAGGGTGCAGCAAGCCTTTATTTTTTAAACTAAAAGACCATTTCCTTGGCTTAAATGGGAAGGAAGTAAATGAACAAAGTCTAACTGACCACACATTACACCCACCCTAAAATTTTTTAGCAAAATAGTGAACAGAAAAGACAGGTGAAGAGATTTCAGCCAAGTGAATTGGCTCCCTTTGGAAACCTTCACAGCTACCATAAAGTAACCCATTACAGAATATTCAAGGGTTCCTGCATGCAGACCAAAGAGGCCTTTTTGAGCCTTTTTTTTAATGAGTGAGGCAGTACAGTCCATCAGTATTGGGACAGCATCATAATGTTTGGCTCATTTCCCCAGCACATGGTGTCAGGGTTAGCTGACCAGAAGGAGCCAGCAGCAGATTTGAATAGATGAATTCAGAGCTTTATTTGAATTGTCAACTAAGCCAGCAACCAGAACAATACAGGATGGGCTGTGCGTAGTCAATGAGCAGATGGAGGTGATGTAGCAGCACGCAGGATGCTGAGGGACACGCAGTGTGGCGTCAGGTCCAGTCCAGGGTTGGAGCCAATGAGTCAGTCTGAAGGAAATCGGGATCGCAAAGGATGGGAATCTTAGGACTGGGCAAGGCACAGACAAAAGACTGGTGCAACATAAACTTCACACTAGGCTGGAACAAGAGTCAGCTACTGTGAAGAACTAGGGCACCAGAGAAGACTCGAGAAATCAGCAGAAGCACAAAGCACGACTTGCCAATCTGGCAATGATTCAGAGAAAGACAGGAACTAAAATATACAGAGACGACGGGTAACAATGGGAAATAGGTACAGGGAAAGGCTTGAGAAATGCACACAGGGATTGGGGAGGCAGCAAGATAATAAATGAATGATTGAAATCAAGCAGCAAAACAAAACCAAAACTAACAGGGACAGTAATAAACATAGTGAGACTAAATACCATATGCAGAAAATGAAACACAGGTTTTAAAAATACTGAATATGAAGCTAAAAGTTGGTAGATTGTTAGCTTCAATTTGCAAGAATTTATAAATTCATGTGGCATCACATTCCAGATGCGTGTTTTTTTCTGCTTTGTGTGTTGATAAGTACAGCTTTAGGGTCAAGTACATGGCTCTCACTTTGTTTTTGACCGCACGGCTCTACTCGGCTCCAACTAAAAATCGCTCTGACAGAATCTCCTCAAAGCATCACTATGTCTAATGAGCAATGAGCTGCCTTTATTAAGGTAGCACCTTTCATCTTCCATTGATATGAAATCCCTCCATGTCCTTTTTGACAACACTGCAATGCAACATCCTCTGTATCATGAAAAACACACTGTAAAAGTAAACTGGAGTAGAACAAACTTCTGCAATATAATGGGGTTTGAAGTCAATGGGGCTAGAAATCTGCAACTTTTTGTACAACTAAACTTATGCCAGACCCCTGAGCAGTGTTGTGGCATGGTGGTTGGAGTGATGGTGTGCCTAGCGCGACAGAAAGAATGACAGAAAGACAGACAGACAGACAGACAAAGGCGCTACTGATTATAGTAGTGGTAGTGGGATAGAAAACAGGACAAATACAGAAAATGATTTCATTTGTCACTTCTTTCATGTTGGTTGGAGAGGGTGAGGGTTGTTGTTCTTTGTTCTCTGAGGAATACTGGTGATTTAAGGGTTGAGCTGCAGTAATTTAAGGCCTCAATGAGAAAGGAGAGTTGAGGTTCAGAAAGGAAAGGAGAAAGCCTATTCTGATACTCAATGATACAAATTAAGAGCAGGTGCCAATATAAAAATTACTGAAGAATTGTTGCTCTGGAATAAAGAATAAATTGCAGTCGCACAAGGAGGCAGCTAATTGACAGTTGTTTGGGGGGCTTGGTTTTAAGGACAGAATATAATGACTTTATATAACCTGCTACTATATAAAAGAGACGATAATAAAAATGTCCTGCTTTTTTTTATTTAGAGGTATACCCTGAAGGTGACTCTGGAAGACAGGGAATTAACCGACAGACAGAGATAGGTAGGCAAACATGCACACACACACAGGCCAATGAAAACAGTCACGTACACCGGCATACACAAATATTGCCATATCAGTCCATAACGCAC
Source organism: Gymnothorax javanicus (assembly GCA_029692085.1). NCBI lineage: Eukaryota > Metazoa > Chordata > Actinopteri > Anguilliformes > Muraenidae > Gymnothorax > Gymnothorax javanicus. Next base: position 67,274,333 of record CM056200.1, read on the forward strand.
TCCCACTCACAGCTGCGGTGACGGGTGCTGTAAAGTGGTTAAACTGGAGGAGAGACTGGGTGACAGGTTGAGTGGGCTAGACGTGGAAACATTCCAAAACAGGGGGAACCCCCTCTATCCTGCGAGTGCCACAGGATTGTTATTAATCACAGTGAGTCACAGCCCAGCTCATTGAGAGACGGTGATGTCACTCAACCACCAGACAGCTTCTTATGCCAGTAGCAGAATGAACCTTAGGAACTGAATGGGGTGTCCCCGCTGATCCAGTGTGTGTCAAGCTTTAATGGGGGCTTCAGCCTTTAGAAAAGTGGGTTTTTCGAACATTTTTTTTTTCTCCAAAATTTGAAGTTGGTGCTCTTCATCGGCAGAGGGGTAGTCACGTCAGTATTGGAATGCTCGGTTAAAAACTGTCAAGTCACATATTTCGTGTCAGCAGATATTACCACTTAAAGACTAAGCCAGAAAAAAATATAGCCCTGTGAACCAACTCAGGCCAATTTATGGAATGCAATTTTTATTTCAGTGTTTATTTTAATCAAACTAAGGGACACTTAATTCAATAGAAATCTCAATTTTCAATTACTTGCCAGTCTCCATCACGCTGGGCAGCAGTTGATCTACACAGGCTGTCTATCATGCACTGAGTCAAGGGAAATTTAAATCTTATTGCAGAATTGAGATCTCAAAATCAAAACTAATATGAAACTGCATTACTAGCAAGCGGTATAAGATAGGAGACAGCAACATCATGAGTATGTTTTGAGCTTGGAAGTAGCTTGAACATTTACCTGTAATTAATTAAACCTTTTACTAAAATTATCTTTAATTATTGGAGGTACTGCGGGAACTAGAGGCCTGTTGTTTTTTCTGGGAGGATAATTTATTGTTTTAATATTATAAAACCATGGGACTTTATTTCTGAGATAAGAACAGGATTGGTGCTGAGCTTTGATTTTCGGTCATCAGAAAAATGAATTCACTTTGGGAAGTTTGTGTTTTGATATTTTCCCACATTGACTACATCGAAAAGTGTTGTTTTTAATCCATAATTATTCAGTAAAAATAGCAAATACCTCATTAGGTTTATTTATTTATTTATTTCCATCATAACTGAAGATAAAATACATAGATTCTCATTTTTGTCATTATGTATAATTTCAAACATTATCCCTCTTTAAAACTACTTTGGTATCATAGCACTTTTCCTTCATTAACATCAACTGGTCCCTGCAAATCTCTAGTTAGTACACAGAGTCACGTTCAAGCACATCCAAGTTTAAAAAGATAATCATATTTAAGGAAAGGAATGTGCATACAAACATATATTTTGTTTTCTTACTACTGACTAGAAAGGAATACATTGTCCTGAAGCTGAGTGCTTTAGATTCTTCACTGTAATAACACCCAAGCTGACCTCATAAATATGCTGTTTTTCATGGGGCACAATAATTGGTGAAAGCAAGTAGACAAAACGTTGTATGGTGACGTTACCCAGTGATTGTCATGACAGTGTGGTTCATATCCAAGCTGAAAAGGAACATGATGGTTGTGCTTGGTATAGTTCTTTATGTACACTGAGGAAAGTTCTTTTCTTGTGTTCCACGTTCACCGTGTGGTGTTGTGTTGACTAACTGCCGGTTTGGAATTTCGTTGACTGTTATAGTAAAAAGTAAATTTATTTTAACTTCGAAGGCAAGCCTCCTTTGTCACTGCCACTTACAGCATGTTTTGACATACCAATCAGATTGTAGCATTGTGCTTTTGTTAAAAAAAAATGCGTCCATTTTGCTGTATACCTTCTACCCAAATCCATCCATCCATTAGACATCATTGGGGGGGAAGTGATTTTGCTGTTTTTTCTCAACCCCAATTGTTGACTGAAAACCAATCAGAATGGATGTGTAATGGCGGCTTTTTGTTTGGCGTTTTTACACTCAACAGCAAAGTGCCATTAACATGGTCCCATCGTCCCATTTGCTGGCAGGGCCTTGACCAAATATGGCAAAAATGAGCCCACATGAGTACACACACAACACAGTAATTATATTAAGTACGTTTCTGCTGCATGGTTACCGTATAGCAACCCAAATTTGAAAGGTTATTTTGAAAGCACTGCCTAGATGTTTGGCTTTTCAGATTTGGCGTTTGTGTCTGCCAAAATCTGAAGTGCAAGTGCGTGGGTGGGTGCATGTGTTTGTGTGGTGCGTGTGCGTGTAAGTCTGCGTGTGTGCCGTAGTGTGTGAGAGCATGCTTTTCTATAAGTGTGTGCGCATGTTTGCGTCCGTGTCCAAGTGTGTGTGTGTGTGTGCCTATGTGTGGATATGCCTGTGGGTAAGTAGTACATCCACAACATGTTCCATGGTCAGGAAATGCAGGTCAAGGGACACTCAAAACCACATTTTTGGCACGTCTCTGTCTAACACAGGCCTGTTGCCATCCTTACACACCCAGTGCGACAGATCTATCAGAACATAACCATCAGCACGCCAGTAAAAGCACAGGCTTCCTCCCACCACAGTGTAAAAACAGCCAGGCGGAGAATGTGGTGATAAAGAAATCCTTTGTCTGTGTGGAGCTGTAGACTCCGACTCGATGAAACCCCCCCGCCAAAGACGGATGACGGGCCAGAGTGTACAGCTGTGTTAGAGGATGGGAGTGGGGGGGGGTGGATCCTTGGAAAGAGGAACATGGTGGAGGTTTTTGCGATAAGCTGCTCTTTTCTATGATCCAGGGAGAAAAGCTCTCTCTCACTTCATTCTGTCTTTCATGTTCTCCCTCTCTCTCATTTCCCTGCTTTCCCTCCTTCTCTTTCATACTCTCACTCTACTCTTTCACTCTTGTTTGCTGTTGCTCTCTCTCCCCATTCTCTCACACTTTCAGTCTCTCCCTGTGCTCTCTCTCTCTCTCTCACACACACTCCCTCTCTCTCCCCCTTCTCCACTAACACTTGCCCAGTTTTTGCTATCAAGGAGCCAGCCCTTTGCTCAGATCTCACAGAGGACCCGTCAGGCCTATTCTCTAACACCTAGCTGATGACCGAGCCGGTAAATCGCTTGGTTTAGAAAAATTCCTGTTGCGTTCACCCTCGAATCATCTACCCCACTAATGCAATCAGTGATAGTGAGGCGGCCATTTTGCCTCCCTTACCATTTTAATCCAGAGACATTGGCCTGGAGTGTTTCTTCCTTTGTTCCTGGTTGCTAGGTTTCACCTAATGGGCTTTGTGATGTCAGAGCACTTCGTTTCCAGGTGCTTCAAGATGTTTCGTGACTGAAAGCAGAACTAAAACATACGTGAAACCCTTGAGAGATTCATGTGCATTAGTGATGTGTTCTATTGTAACGAGTCCGATGTCTTAATGACCCATTTTTGTAGAAGCGCATTTTTGCATAGAAAGTCAAATCTCTGCAATTTTGAGTTATTTGTCGCTCGTCAAATGAAATCTCAGCTTTAGTACAATGTTAATGCTACTGTAATATTCAAATGATGCAAATAGAATTTGAAGCTCGTACACATATTTCTTCTACTGGTTTTATGGCGGTTGGCAACCAGCTTATACGGAGCATTACCGCCACAATCTGTACTGGAGTGTGAATCAGGAGTCTAACATCCCCAAAATCTTACACATATTTTGGTGAGTCTAGTATTTAAAACCAATATAGCCACAATAAGATCAATGCAGCTTTTGTGCCCATGAGCAACCCTCCGCCGCTTTAAGAGGGATAGGGCGCTACTCAGTCAAATCAAGTGTGATTTAAATTGGATTAAAGTATCAGCAATATGTAAAGAGTTAACTATAAAATACTCTGTCAAGCTAAAATATACATTCAAATGAGAAGTTTAACTGTGCACTGTTCCTTCGTTAAATGCAGCTATAATGGAAGAGTTGGGTGTTTGTGAAATGAAGTTAACAAAATTCTACATCATCGTTCCTGAACTCCACTGCTTTTCAATCACTGTTATGTTAGTTGCAGTTACATCAGTATTAAAAAGTTTTGTTAGGAACATTATAGATCCATATTTGGGATCCTACTCCAGAAAGGGATATAGAGACAGTTTGCCTCTGTGCATACAAATAGCATTTTTCCTAAAAGTCTGCATTGCTGTATTGGTATTTTTATGGAAAGCAGCATGACAAAATCACAGCATTTAACTGATCGCACACCTGTCTGAATACCTGTTACTTGCCCTGGAGGGAATGATTCGCATTTCAGACTAAGAATCAAATTCAAAATGACTTTCTGTGATTCATTCCTTTAAAGAGTTGCTTACCCGGTTTGATATAAAAGAAGATGACAGCATGGAATTTTGTGTTCAGCTAAGCCAAGTGAAAAAGACGTGAGATTCAGCCACATGACTGGATACCCAGACTGTCTAGTATGACTTTTTTGAGAGTTGTTTTTCTCAATCGTCCACAGTGTGTTGCTGGTCTGCCTATGACTGATTCCCTTTGAGGCTTTTCTTTTTGGCACTTTTACAACTGACACTTAACATCCAAATATGACGGCACAAATATCAACAACAGACTGAGTACTCTGTGACTCAGAGCAATGTCACAATATTGAGGTCTTTGTTTCAGACTTCTGGACATGTAATAATTACAGTCAACACGCACACACACACACACACATACACACACATGCACGCACGCATCCTTGTGAGGACACTGCGTTGACTTCCATTCATTCTTTGTGTGTCTCTATAGCCTTTCCCAAATCTTAACAATAAGTAACACATGCCTAATCCAAAGCCTTACCCTAACCTTAACCCATCCCTAATTCTAACCTTACCCTTTAGCTTAACTGATAAGTCACAGTTCGCCTTTATAGTTGCGAAGACTCATAAAAATGTCTTCACTTCCCAAAAATGTCCTCACTCTGAAGGAAAAGAAAAAACAACTTTTTTTGGTTCTCACTTTGTAGCAAGTACAAGAACACACACACACACAAACACACACACACACACACTATCCTGAGCTCAAAATTGTGTTCTTTATTAATTTCATATAAACTGGGGATTTCTATTAGAGGCAGCACAGTAGGTAAGCACCATTACCTCACCACAAGTGGGTGAGTTTGAATCCAGCCTGGGGCCTTTCTGCATGAAGCGTGAAGTTTGCATGCCAGGCCGATCAGGGACTTTGAATTGCCCATAGGCGTGAGTAGGTGAGGAAATGGGGTATGTGATCTCTGGGATGTATTGGCGAACTGTCCAGAGAATGTTCCCACCATTACCCCAGAGTGTGCTGGGATAGGCTCCAGGTCCCCTACAACCCTGGCCCATGATAAGTGGGTTAGATTACGGGTGAAAGTTTGACTTCAAATAGATTTAAATCAGATTCCTCCATTGAATTTCAGGAACAGTAATTGCATGATATTATGTCTGTACTGTATCAATACTATAGGTACATTTAAGAACCTATCGCAAACATGTGTTACCTCGAAAATTGTATCGTAGCATCTATTTTTATCAAGGTTGACTGAACGGCCTATTTACAGTGCAGTTTAGATAAAGCATAGTACAGTCTCATCTAATGTACTATTTCTGCAGCTGCTGCTTACATCCTGTTTACAGGGCCTTTTTTCCACAGAGTCAGCACAAACTTGTTTTTTGACAAAGATGGATCTACTACCATGCCTAACTCAACCTTTGTCAGCCTTCTCATAAAATATTAAAGCTGCATTTTTTTTTAAAGCAAAATTTAGAACGACTCTGAGTCCTTCGGCTGTGATATGTAAATTTGTGGACTCAAATCCACTGTTGTTATTTTAGTAACTTCTAAGCTTGGTGTATACAGCCCTGGTTTTAAAAGCCGCAAATAATCTAAGATATTAGCATGAAATTTCAACAAACATTCAGGCCTTGGAACTGAATTTTGGTCGGTCAGGTTTAATTGAATAATTAAATGGTTCTATTATTTGATGATGTGTTCACATTGACACGTGAGCAAGTTTACGTCCAAGCAATAAACTGAGTAGAAGACAGCAGGTAGCTAAATTGAAGTGACTGTTAAATGGTGATTCTCATTACCATGGTATAAAAAAGCATATTCATACTGAGTGAAAGCGACGCAATCCGCAGTAAACTAGAGGGCACTCTTTAGAGCGCATACCTCCGCCATACCATATCTGTTCTTCTGGTAACACAACATGTTCTGAATTGCTTCCAAAATTAAATAAACTCCTCATGGCACCTATCATCATGCTAAATTTCATGCCCAACCATTCATAACTTTTTTACTTATTTGGTCAGAAATATCACACAGACCGATGTTAGACAGATATATTTTAATTCTTCCGGATCCAGAATCCAGAATATGTTCCAGACCACTTACAAAATTGAATCAACTCATTCTTGAACTACCAACTATCACCTACCAAATTTCATGTCAAACCCTTCATAACTTTGTCTGTCTGTCTGTTAACAGAATAAAAGACAGACAGACAAACGAGTAGGTGAAAACATAACTTCTTTGGCAGAGGTAAAAATGAAGTAAATAATTGATATCAAGTGATGCACCCTGAAATTTTGAACATACTCCCACTCCCTCAGTGACAGACTGAGTTTTTAGTGTAACGCTGCCTCTAGCAGTTAACGGAGCATTATCATTATTTTCACTTCTCCACGACGTTGCCTGTGGCTTGAGATAGAAAGAATTCCAGCCCTCTGTTTATTATGGTAAGCCATTGTTAAAATCACTCTGCTTTTCAAAAAAACAGAACTTTTTCCAAAATGACAAACTGAGTTTTTAGAAGTCGTTTACACATTTATTTATTTTTATTTAATTCTATTTAACCAGGGAGGTCCCATTGAGATTGAAATCTCTTTTTCAAGGGAGCCCTGTGGGGTTGAGGTGGAGAGGGAGAGGACAAATTGCATAGCGAATTAGATCAGGGGATGATTAGGTGGCAGGTTGAAAGAGCCAGGTTGGGACTTTAGCCATGACACCGGGGAACCCTCTACTCTTATCTAAGAGTGTCATAGGTTCTTAAAGACCACTGTGAGTCAGGACCTCAGTTTAACATCTCATCCGAAAGGCGGCATCTCCTTCAGTACAGTGTCCCCATCACTGCTCTGGGGATTATTACACCAGGGCGAAGATCATAACCTACTGGCCCACCAACACCTCTTCCCACAGCAACTTGGTTTTCTCTCATCCAAGTACTAACCAAGCCCTCACCTGCTTAGCTCCAGCCACACGACTAGAGCAGATTGAGTAGTGGTCTGGCTGCTGGCCATAGTGTGTTCAGTGTTTGGTAAACACTTGCATTTTTTTTGTTTTTAAGCATTTAATTTTTTTTTCTTTTTTTGTGTATTATTTAGCTTTTTGGAATATTTTGAAATGTATAAAATAATTTATTTTTTAATGTGCAATGAAGTCTGCAAGTAAGTGGACAGTATTTAATTGGCTAGAACTGCTTCACAGCTCCATATTGTAATGGCCAGTGGTTTACGGAGGCCAGGTGCAATGACCAGAGAGAAAGAGTAGCTCGGACACCGCACAAACACAGAAAATAATACAGACCAAACGAAAGTGCTCGCGCTTCCAAAGGACGTATAATAGTCCGAACCATGGAAGCAAAGCGAGATAGAAAAAGGGAGAAGAAACTCTAATAATTAGAAAATAGAAAGTCATACAAAACCTGACTACAGATATCTTCGGCTATAGTGCTTAGCTACAAACAGACACTCTAGCGAAGGAAGCGTGCCAGACTTTCTACTTATAGATTCTGGGAAAGCGCCACCCCAGCTCAATCAACCAGCTGGGTAAAGAATTTGATGGCCCAGGAATTCGATATCGTCCCGGGACGAGAGCCGCAAAGAAAAGCCCAAACAAAACGCACACCTCACAAACCATGACACATATGAATGAAAATTGTTAAATTAAAGTGCAATTTGAGCATTTTGTCATTGTTCATATACTTATGAAACTTTAGTTCTTAATTAACCATTCTACACCTTTACATTAGAGAGGGTTGAAGACTGGAATATTGAAACCCTAAGAGCTAAGAAATGGGCAGAAAGCTGTATCCTTTATACGCACAGAGGTTTGAACATGCCAGATAAATTACTGAGGCAAATATGATAGAGCGAGACTATCAATTTCCATTCAAAAGAAAGTGGATTTCAGAGCTTTTTATGGGTGTGCGGCTGTTTATCTCTCAGAGGGTATTCGGGCCAAGAAAAATAAAATGTGCCTATAGTTGTGAGAGGGAGCCATCAAAAAGAATGACCTCATATAAAATAAAGGGCAACAGTTCTCCTGATATAACAGCCCTCCCCACGAGGTTTGTCCAGAAGGCAGATAAAACTGTCTATTTCAGGCTGTTTATGCTGAGGAATCTGCTTTCCAAACTTTTTTAATGGAAGTGAGTGCACATGTTTGGCAGATTAACTCTTCCCACACTGGGATATCCAATCTTTATACTCGTAATTGCACAGTTTGTACTGCTTGTTACCCATGAATGACCTCCATAAAGCATCAGAGCAGACAGGGCTGAATGGGTGAAAGCCATACCGCATAGATAAGGTAGTATTCATTGGGGAGTTTTACATATTTATCTCCACGGTAGTTTTCTCCGGGATTCTACCAGTACCACGTGCAAGCAGAGGGAAGCAGAATTTTCTCTGGAGGTTTAACATGTGGCTACGAACCTGGTGTAGGAAAGAAGGGTACAGGTTTATGGGGCACTGGAACTACTTCTGGGACAGGGATGACCTATTCAAGCCTGACGGGCTCCACCTGAACTGGAGGGGTACCTTTGCACTGGGTCAGCGTATGTTGAAGGTAGCACAGGGTTATTTAAACTAGGGACTTGGGGGGCAGGGAGGTTAGAGAGTGTTATACATAGGGAAATGCAGACTGCCCTGATGGAAGCTGACAGTGTTACATGCACTATTGATGATATATTTTTAAAGCAACAAAGCGTAGTGAGTGGCTTGGAGCAGCAGGCACATGGGAAATCGAAGGGTAAGAGCATTCATAATAACCTGAAATGTTTTTATTTAAATGCAAGAAGCATAAAAAATAAATTTCTGGAACTTGAGGCTGTTTTGATTAGTGAGGGTTATGGCGTAGTTGGGATTACAGAGACATGGCTCAGTGAAGAGGATGGAGATGAATATAATAAAGAAGGTTATTAGCTCTTTAAGAAGGATAGATGTAATAGGCGAAGAGGGGGTGTAGCACTCTGTGTGAACGAGAACATACATGTGCAGGAAATTCCTGAAATTGAACATTCCTTGCCCTGTGACGATATCTGGGTCAGGCTCATTGGCAAACACGAGAGTTTAAATATAGGAGTATGCTATCGACCGGCAGCTTTGGACAGTACTGTCAATGAAATGCTCTATCAGAGGATTAGGCAAGCTTGTAGAGGAGGAGGGACTATTATTATGGGAGGCTTCAATTATCCTGGTATCGATTGGGAAATGGTGAAAGGACAGGGTAAAGGGGAAGAAGAATTTGTAGATGTTATAAATGACAATTTTTTGGTGCAGTATGTTAATAAACCTACAAGAGAGAAGGCAATTTTAGATTTAGTGCTCTGCCATGACCCTGATAGAATTAGCAATGTTGAGGTGTGGAGCCACTTGGGACAAGTGATCACTCTACTGTTAATTTTGATGTTTCATGGGAAGTTAAAAAGGTGTCTTCAAAAACCGAAATTTAGGATGCGCTCATATTTAAGCAAAATAAAATGGGAGACACTCCTGGACTGTGAGCCTGTAAATAAGATGTGGGAAAGATTTAAGGGGGTTTTACTTGATTCACAATGTAAATTCATTCCAAAGTTGACCAAAAGTAAGCTGAAAAAGCAGAATCCTCAGTGGATGACCACAGCTATTCGTAGGAGTTTGAGAGAAAAGAGAAATCTTTATAAGATATACATAAATCATAACAATGAGAATACTAAGGCTGAATACTGTAAAATGCGGGCTGTGGTCAAAAAGGAGCAGAGGAATGCTAGAAGACTGTATGAAAGGCAAAGGGGCAAAAACTAACCCTAAGCGCCTCTTTCAGTACTGTAGCAGAAAAAGGAAAGTCAAAGAGGAGGTTTAGTGCATAAAGAATAAATATGGATCGCTGCTATATGATAACAAGGATATCGCGGATACCTTAAACATTTACTGTGTTGAGAATTTTACCTCGGAGTAGGTTTTTATTCGGCCAGAGGGCATGTCCAATGCTCAAGATTATTTAGCGGAAATTGAGGTTAGGGATAATGAAGTCTTAGACAAGTTGCATAAACTAAAGGCAGATAAGGTGGCGGGTCCTGATGGCTTATATCCTAGAGTGCTCGGGGAAGTTAGTGAGATCATCTTTAAACTGCACTCAGGTATCTTCCGATGGTCTTTAGAAACTGGAGAAATACCAAATGATTGGAAGCAGGGCAATATAATACCAATATATAGGAAAGGGGACCGAACTGAGCCAGAAAATTACAGGTCGGTCAGTTTAAACTTTGCATTGCATTTGCAAAATACTGGAATTTATCATAAAACTTATTTGGAACGAGCTGGAATTATTTCTTGAAATGCGTCATTCATAATATCTTGAGGATAGCCAACATGGTTTCATCATCTACGTCCGTAAGGGAAGGTCATGCCTGACAAACCTTGAGAATTTTTTCAAAAACCGAAGAAAGGCATCACCAAGACTTATGATCAGAGCAGGGCTTATGACATCATATATCTTGGATTTTCAGAAAGCATTTGATACAGTACTGTTATAGGCGCATAAGAGATTAATTTTTAAAATGAGCTCCATTGGAGTTACAGGAGGTATTCTGGAGTGGATTCAAAACTGGTTACAGGACAGAGCACAAAGAGTGGTGGTCAGTGGTATCTCATCTGAGCTAGGTATGGTGGGGAAAAAGGCCCCCCAATTGGGTGTTAACCCCTGCTGTTCCTCATCTACAAAACCCAAAAACCAGTGAAATGTAAAATAGAATACAATGATTTGGCGTCCCATTAAACATCTTGGGTGTATTGGTGTTAAAAATTGGACCCCTGCTGTTCCTCATCTACATTAATGACCTTGATAGGAATATTGAGAGCAGGTTAGTTAAATTTGCAGATGATACTAAATTGGGAGGTTTGGCAAATAGTTTAGAGTCCACTAAAGTGATTCAGGATGATTTGGATAGAATCCAGAATTGGGCAGAAATGTGGCAAATGAAATTTAATGTAGCAAAAAAAAAAAAATAAAGTTTCTCTCAGTTGTACATGTAGGTAATAAAAACATTAGACAGGATTACTTTATGGGAGGTTTAAAACTGGAATGTGCTCCATACAAAAAAGATCTGGGAATGATTGTTGACCAAACCCTGACAGGCTCTAGCCATTGTGCCGTAGCAGTTAAAAAAGCCAATCGGATGCTGGGATACGTTGCCAAAAGTATTGAGTACAAATCCAAGGAGGTCATATTTCCCTTGTACAACACATTCGTCAGACCACATCTGGAGTATTGTGTACAGTTCTGGGGTCAATACTTTAAGAAAGATGTAAAGGCTCTAGAAAACATTCAGAGAAGAGCCACTAATCTAATTCCAGGTATAAAAGATGAAAGCTATGAGAAGAGGCTGAAGATCCTTAATCTTTTTAGTCTTAGGAAAAGGAGACTTAGGGGTGATCTGATTGAGGTCTTTAAATATGTTAAAGGGATTAACAAAGCGAATTTTGTTGGATTCCTTCGGCCAAGTTTTGTTAGTAGAACCAAGTTAGTTGGTTTTGTTAGTTGACCAAGGGTAAATTTAGCACCGATATTAGGAAATATTTTTTCACCCAAAGAGTAATTTCGATGTGGAATAGCTTGCCTGACCATATTGTTGAGGCAGAAACCTTGGGAATTTTCAAGAGCAGGCTTCACTTCAAGCTAGATACCATTGAGTCTTTGAGTATCTGAAGTGATATATTTACAACAGAAAAAAAAAAAAAAAAAAAACTGGCGAGCCTAGTTGGGCTGAATGGCCTGTTTTCGCCACTCATGTTATGTTATGTTATCTGCATTAAATCACAACATTAATAGAGTAACTATTAAGAAAGCTGCAGAAGCTCTTAAACAGTTGGCAACCTCCTAGCTAGATGCCTGGATTAATTTCTTTTGGACCGCCATTCTCGTGTCGAGCAGCAGTGATGAATAGAGTAACTGAGTACTCTAACAGATGAATACTAACATTGGATGGATGATACTTCTATTAAAACCAAAGTCATGGAAAGTTTTCACATGAGTATACAGTATGAAATGCCTGTCTTCAGTTGAATGAATGAATTTATTAAATGTACAGAGCACACCACACTGCTCGGGGCAACTTTGGCCACCCACATACTAATAAAATTGCAGGCTGACTGAATTTACTGGGTGTTTCTGATGATGTTATTGGTACTGTAAATAATGTACTTATGAATAGTCTAATAAGTAGGGGTTGGTACCACAAATAAGCATGCAGTGAACTACCAAATAGCAAGATCTAAAAAAAAATGCATTTCTTTGTTGAATGAAAACAAATGAAACTTGTGGCTACGGCAGAGATGGTAATCTGTACTTCATAAATCAGTTTTGAGATCTTCTACTTTCGACGAACCGCAGTTTCAGATGTGGTCGAACATGTGCAATCAGGCGCAGCTGTTGACAATATGATCAAAATATGGACAGACGGTAGCAGCAGAAATCAAAATAACACAGGCAAATTAAAACGCCTCACTTGGGTATGTTCACTGCAAGAAAAACATTGGTCTTAAACTTGGGGCCACATAAAAGCTGTAGTCTTGGCTTGACTGTACAGCTTGTGGCATTACATGACATAGGAAATGACTAGTTAACAACCAAGAAAACTTTTTAAACCACATAAATGGAAGAGGAACATGCACTATGGGGATATTTAAAAAAAAAGAAAAGAAAAAAAAAACATTCTCTAAAGGGATTGGCTACTTTTGTGCATCCCTCAACAAATTTTACGTTAAATTACTACTTTTGTTCAATCGGTTGACGTTTTTGCATTAGACAAGGAGACTTTTTAACACAGACTATGTTGAATGTGATGTGAAATATACTTTTTTCCTTACCTCATATGTAGCTATATTTAAAAGTGGCACAGCAACATGACCTATTTTCATAGATACACATTAGGCAAAGGCTTCAAATAAATAATATTTTGAATGTATATTTTTCATACAAACCACAGTTCAGACCATCAGAAATCATTATTGTGTCTGTAAACTTGATCCTGCGTGATTTTTCAATTTGATTCATGTTTTAGGATGTCAATGAGGGCACCAATTATCAAAAGAGTGTTAGAAGGTGTAGAGAGGGAGGACTGTGGTATTCTAGGACACAACAGCAGCTTGTTTTCAGTTCAATTTCATTGTGTCTCTCTGTCTCCAATCCTAGAACCACAGGTGACACTCACTAGTTCAACCCTACTAATGGCCTACCTGTTACGCTCTTCTGGTGCTGTTATCCAGCATGTCAGCTGGGTAATGCAGGGTTTGTGCTAAATTCTGCCCCTCTGACTCTCGAAACCCTGGCCCATTGCTCAGCCTAAGAATGAGTGTGGGAAGGGCTCAGGTGAAGCCAGTGGGGGGGGGGGTTAGGACTCCAATCACAGGAGGACAGAGTCTACTGTTGTTTACTGTGTTTGATTGCCAATGATCAGTTTTCGTTAATAGGTTAAAGAGAGATTCATTTACATGGGTGATTGGCTAGAGAGAGAGGGAGAGAGAGAGAGACATACCTGGCTGGCCCACATATCTGGTCTCCAATGACAGCTGATTAACCATAGAAAACCCGCAGATAACTGGCTGAATTACTAGAAACAACGACAGCGACTACGACAGTGACGACAGTTCCTCCTCCGCTGATGGTCAAGTACCTTTGGTGCAATTCCAAAGTGTTTCCCGGTACATTCTACATGGCATATGATCTGTGTGAAAAAGGCAGAGCAGTCCAGAACAGCAGAAGAGTTAAATAAGAATCTCCTGCCTTCTGTTTTCCCCTCTTCTCTTCCTCCCCTGCCACCTTACTGTTTTTCATATGTGAAAACCATCCAGCATCCATCCACTATCCTTAGTGCTATAATGCAAAAAATGCGTCTTAACTAGAGTTCTAGGCTCAATTTGAGACCTTCTTCCTTTTTATCTCTGAAGGAAGGAAGGAAGCACTTTTTGAGATTGAGTTTATCAATCATTTTTGTACTATGTCATTTAACAATGATTATCCCACTTGAGCAGAATGGCCTGCATTACATTAACCCTTAGAGCACCAAATACAACTATTGTTGCTCAATGATGTATCAAAATTGATATCAAATAGGTTTTCAACAGCTTTGATTTTGATATCTATCATGTTGCAACTTGTTTAAAAAAGCTCCAGGGAACTCTTTTAAAAAAGTTGTCACATGATAGGTTTTCAAAAGCACAAGATAATAAAAAAAAAAAGTATATATATATATATATATATATATATCAATTTAATTATCTCACCACTCTAAGGGTTAAACATCTCTCTGAATACCAGCGAGAGTATTGGCGTGGCTAATCCTCAGTCTATAGGCTGGGCAGGCTTTGGGATGAAGGGAGGGTAAATTGACTACCAAATTGCCTGGGTGAGCTATGGGTCAGGAGCAAATACCCTTTACACTGTAAACCTCTGAGATTGAGCCATGAGGAGCAAGCATTGTCCCACAAAAAGTTCCGATTGGTTCTCTTTTTGTCTCCTGACTGTGCGCTTGTGACCAAGCCGTGCAGGACAATATGAGCACCAGACCTCCAGCCTGTTAAGCCATGAGATTATTATTCATTTATTACCAGAATGTGCTGACCAGTTGGAGCTGGCATTCATACCACTGAGACTTGTTGCCCCTCCCATGCCTGAAGGCCTTAACTGAAGAAGGGAAAAGGATTCCAGAGAAAGAATCTATTAAATCCTCTCTCCCTGTGAGGGATTAGCCTTCGTTAATCTCCCAAAATTGTAAATGAGCTGTCCAACACTCATTGGCAAGTCTGTAAGCCATGGAGAGTGACCCCCTTTTTTTTAACAGAAAATTAATTTATTAAAAGTTTTGTATAATTTCAGAGGGTTTTTATTTGCTGAATTTTTATTTGTTTGTTTGCATTGTTTGACTTTCTTCCTTCATCATCATCTTTTTTCACTGACTGTTTGCTCACTGGATGTGCTATTCTATGTTATCTAGCGGTCGTCAGTCACAAATGTCTTTGAGATCAAATATCTAATGATTTTCTATCATTAAATGTGCTTTAAGGGAATTTTAATGCAGTTCTAGTACATATAGTATAATAAAGATAAATGCATGTTGGTTCCTCAATTTACTGCTGAGTTCATGCAGTTTCTTCAGACCACTTGTAGTTCATTTTCACAAAGACATGTCGGCCCACAGATATTTTATGGTGCATGTTTTCTATTGAAATATTGGTGGTTTTAGTTTGAAATTTATTTCCCAGTGTAAAATTGGTAAAAATTAAACGCATTTTATTTATTGAAATTATGATATATTTACATTGAGCAGATTGCTTTATTTGCCAGCCAAAAAAGAGTTGAAAACAGCATTTCTCCTCCAAATCCAATGTGTGAAATTTTCTTCTATTTGATTGCCAATAAAACAGCTCAATGTGATATAATGTGTTGACTGCCAGGAAAATAATTGAGTTCAATTTGGCCAGTCAATAGACATCAAAATAGCTATGTGTGATTCAATTTACGTAATGGTGCAATTTGATAGAAATCAGACTCAGGTTAAGCCATCCAACATTTATTTTGTTCAGTCAGATGAGTGTGTGATTTATTAGATTGTTGGCGCAACAAGATCAGAAATAATACATGGAACTGTCTCTTTCATACAAATTAATAATTCATTGCTTCATTCAAGATATATCCAGTGTATGAAATTAGCAGATGATAACTGCTAAAGCTAATTTGCGATCAGTCTGGAACTGCAGTCTATTCAATGTAAATCAGATTTTTTAAGTGTGAAAATGTAATTAATCTGCTCGTGTTGAGTCAAATTTTCACCTTGATAATTCTCACTCCGAAGACCAACTGGTGTATTGACCACAGCTAAGCTTTGACAGCCAGTGAAGGGTCAACTGAGTTTCGGGGCTGAATCTTCTGAAGACTTCGATATTCCCATGACCTGCCACGGCCAGAGGGATGGAACAAGAGCACACAGCTTTCCGTAATCAATGCGGATCGCAAAGATTTTCACTCCTGAAGGACTCCATCAACCCCCCCCATCCCTACAGGAGTCAGACATGTTGACTTTGCCATCGGCCAATTGAAAATCAATGCCACCTTGAGGTTTGCATAGTCTATCCCAAAGGAAGGATGTCTTTCAAGATAAAGAAGATTCATTAGATACCGTTTTTCTTCCTTGGTACAGATTTTCTCAATGAGATAAAACATCCATTTCCATGTTGGCATTTAACAGACTTTTGTACCCTGAATGACTAACGCGCGCGGATTACATTAGTAAGTGCAATCAATTTATACTGAAAGATTTTGAGGGAGTTTGAGGTTACTGTAAGTAATCTTTCTATACTGAACAATTGCAGAACCCCAGGTAGAAGTCAAACCTGTAATCTCTGAGTCATGAGCCCAGATGAGCATTCAAGACAGCTAATGTTAGTTGACATTAGAAAATGAGCAAAAAAAGTAGTGCTGAGTGAACTAAAATAGCTGCCGACAAGGACGGCACAGAAAGAACTAGTAATTTTGTAGTTAGAATTCACTGCACTGGTTCTCACATAATACCCATCATTTGAGAATGACCATTCTCTCTGATATTTAGTAAGCAGCAGTAAATATAAATTTTTGCGGTCGCTTCTATACCGGTGAAAGTTGCAAACAAATTTGAATGCTTATTTAAAATAATTCAAAAGTACCTGCTCACAGGTAAAGATCATTCGTTACAAAGGCAGGCCTCTGTAACCTTGCAGTTTGGAGAACCCTCGCTGATAATGCAGGTGCCTCAACAATTAAGTGAAATTCAGCAGTCTGGAGTACAGTTTATGCTTGCGAATGCAAGATTTATTGGACAGCAGACAAAGTAATTAAAAGGCAATTAATCATTAAATTAATAAATGCAAGTAAGCTACGCCAGAAGAGCATTTTGTCGACTGATATCGAGAGGGTGGAGACTGAAAGGAAGCCAGGCAGCAGATGGGACACAGAAAGAGAGGCAGTGAGGAGAAAGGCACAGCACACCAGAACACAACACTAGTGCACCTCAAGTGCTCCACTCTACCATAAAAAACACAACAAAGAGGTCACCTAAAACATTACAAGTGCGCCCCACTTCCTGCACCCAGAAAAAGCCCTAAGAGAGGAGATGGGCTAAAAACCCAGGTTAAAAAAGAAAATGCAATCAATACAAAAATTTAAATGCATAAGGAGCGAGGGCAATACCCTAGAAAGAGTGATCTAGTGTATACATTGCAAGAATTAATGGGTAAAGAAAAATGACCTGCGGTATTCCTTTAAATAAATGACGAGCCAGGTGAGAAAATACTGAGATAAAAGTTGGGCCATTCTCCTGTAATGTATAAACTATCCTACGATGTAATCTCGTGGCTATAATACGCCACATTTGGTTGAACGCACACCAGATCTCTAACTGTTGTGCAGAGATATGTCATTTCAATTGGTCAAAACTGAACACGCGTGGGTGGTGGAGGAGGAAGTTTTGAATTATTGAAGGGCAGCTGTTGAGACCGACTGCAAACTGGGAAGTGTGGGTGGGGATTTGAGGTCACCACAGAACCTTCTGGGGACCAGTGGGAGAGGAGGGGTCAGTTTGGCAGTGGTTAAAATGTGTATGAAATGGGGGAGACTGGGGTCTGATGAGGCATGGGGACCAATGAGCCATATCACATATTTGTAATGAATCGATGTTAGAGCTGCTTGAAATAGGCAAAATAGTAATATGGCTCATTGATTCCCATGGCTCATCAGACCCCAGTCTCCCCTTCAGACTAACGGTTCCATTTTCAACTGCTCACCCAGAAAGTATGTTGTCATACGAGACAGACATTTTGGCATTAAAATTTGGAAGGGAGCACCAAGCAACTTTCTGGAAATGTTAACATCACCAAGCATTTACTGACAAGCATTATGATAAGCAGCGCCTGTTCGTGTTTCCTTCTTTGTGGTTTCCTAAAAAAGAGCATTCAGATCAGGTATCAGCTGGGTGAAACAACAACACGCTGTCTCTCTGCACTTCTGAAGATCAGTCAAAACAGATAAACCATCATCATGTATCGCTGGGCGTCTTCTCCCCTTTTCTTTGAAAAACCTTTACGTCACATCATTGTCTATCACACCAGTCTCTTGTCAGGTCTTGTTTCATCTCGTGTGAAGGGCCTGCCTGCTGGCGTCGGATCCTCATGTGTCTTGACACCGGTGACAGAAGCTGGCTATCAGAAAATTGGCTTCTAAAACCCAATCAAACAGATCAAAGCAGACAGCCAGTGATACAAAACCGTGCTGCCGTGGTTGGCATTTGAGGGATAGTAGAGCAACTGCCAACCCCTGGAATGTGGTCAGTTGGCCGGTGGTGACAGCTGTCCACTTTCCTCTGGATAGACCGGTAGTCAATAACAGTAAAGTACCCTTTAATATGAAAATTTCAGGTTACTCTGAAGCATGGGTCACGAATCCTATTCCTAGAGATTTATCATTCTGTAGGTTGTCATTGTAACCATAAGCTGGCACACCAGAAGCAGAGCAGGATCTCTTGCTCTTGTGGGAAGGGTGCTTTGCCTGGGGAAGAGCGAAAACCAACAGGATCTTATGTAGATCTCCAGGAACAGGGCTGGTGATCGCAACTCTAAATGTTTTGATCCAACTGATTGCCCTGAACTTCTTAAAAAGGGTTAAAGTGTTTGCTGAATTATTTTTTTTTAATGAGACTGGTCTGTAAAAGTGAAGGTAAGGCTGACTTTAGTCTCTCCTGAAAATCCTTTTATCAGTAGCTGCAGGTGTTCTGAGATGTCGTTACTAGCTGTTCATTAGCTGACCAGCCTGCAGCTAGTCCACTAGTTCGGCAAACAACTTAATTACCAACTTACCAGCTTTGACCAGCCACTGAAGTAGTGCAGCAGCCAGAATGTATGCAAAAGAATTGTTCTGTTCTGATCGGCGGAATGTACGTTGTATGAGATGGTGAGAGGAGATGAGGATGTGCACTTGAAGACAGTGTGACAGAGCGGTGAGCCGAGCAGATTGGTAAATACCTAAATGAAGTATTTATTTTCGCTTTTTCTCAAACAAACCTGCTGGGTCCCTCTTTCTGTTCAAGCAAAACACATCCAAATTTGGACTCGTCATAAAAAGGATAAGACACAACAACAGACCAATGTCAGTCAGAAACATACCTGCTATAACCAGCTAGAAGTGTCAAAGAAAGCTTTAACAATCTTCGAATACCTAGTGGTCAAAGCAGTCATTTTCAGAAGGGTTTTTAACGTTTTTCATGTTTTAAAACATTTATTACCAGGAGGGAGGTCATCCAGTGAGCAAAAATAATCAAGCAGTTCAAGAAGCGTGAAACTGATGGTATCCACCTTATGGCCTTTCAGTCAGTAGAGCTGAAAGTATTTATGGAGCATTCTAAGGTGATACTTAAGACTTCTAGCCCACTATGCATTGATTCATACAAGCAGGTAGGAGAAGCCAAGGAAATATGTCACCTCTAATATTTTCCACCAAATTAATTTTTAGATTAACTATGAGGCTAGGAGGATACGTGGAAGAACCCGTACGGTCTGTATCCAGACTATGATCTTTTCATTCCCCAGAACTGAACCTAATCGATAAATTTACGGCATATTCCGCTAAAAGACCCGAGACAGCATTTTCCCCAATACTATTAACTAAATGTGACTTTGACCTTCACATGCAAGAGTAGCATGGTTTTCTGCCTGCAAATTTCCACATGCTAGCAGAGTTAAAAGCACAGTGGACACATATAATAGTGGTTGCTTATCACCACTTTTAATGTATCAGGTCACAGAAGCGTCATTACCACATTCCTTAACACTAGAATTGCAAAGGGATTTTTCGCTCTCTTCTGAATAAATATGCCCGGGAAGCTCTGCGGAGCAGTGTTTGAGTTTTGTTTACATTATCTGCCACATGAGCCCTTATTTATTTGGCCTATGATTTTGTGTGGGCCTTGCAATAGAGAGTGCCCCAATTATAATATTACCTACAACAATTCCAATTATGCTAATTTTAATTATTATTTTAGCAGCATGGTGGCATGGTAGCACTGCAGAAAGCACTTTTTCTTCATTGCCGGAAGGTTAAGGATGTGAAAACAGCCTTGGGTCTTTCTGTAAGCAGTTTTAATATTCTCTCTGTCTTTACGTGGATTTCCACTGAGAACTCTGGTTTCCTCTCACAGCCCAAATCAGGCTTATTGAGATACTACAATTGCCCATAGTTATGAGTACGTGAATGTGTAGTATGTGTACCCTGTCATGGATTGGCAAACCAGCCAGAGTGCGCCCCTGCCTTTTGCCCATAACTGGCTGGAATAGGCTCAAGGTACCCTGCAACCGTTGCGAGGAAGAAGCACTGTATATCATGGGTGGGTTGACATTCTTTGCTGTCAACTCAACCATTTAAAGCTATACTATATTGTGTCACGTGTGCTTTTGAACAGTTCTGTTTTTAAACACTTTTGATGTGATTTTATATTATTTTTCCTTTTCTTTGAGCCTTCCTGTGATTTATTTAGACATATCTGAACAATTAAACATTACCTCAACATTTAGATTAAGTATAACCGTTTATTACCAATTAAAATTTATATTGCGTTTTGGTATTAAATCATAAACTCAATGTGGTTAATTAAATTTATAATTTGAAAGTATAATATTGTATGTGTTTAATTTTGACTTGGAATTTAAAGCTGCAGTTGGTGACTATGGAGAAAAGAGCAGGAGAGAGATTTGATCATAAATACCACCACTGGTCCCTCTCTGCTCCTGCTTTCCCTCTTGTAGCCCCTCCCCCTAAACACGGGTCCAAGCTCATTCAAGAGTTCAGTTTACCAACGGTAAACAGAAACACCTGAGGAGCTCTATTAAACCTGAGTTCGAAGTAAGAAACACCAGTAGTGACAAAAAACGGCCTGGTCACTGTAAAAAAAAAAAAAAAAAAAAAAATGCACAGACCAGTGCAACAGTGCTAATGTGGAAGCATGCCAAAAAGCTACTTGCAAACACAGTGACTGCATATCTTTGAAAAACTTATGCCTGGTTCTTGCAGGTTGCAGATATTACAACCAAACTAATCTTACACATTTCACGTCACAAGATAATATAATAAAACTAGAGGGACTTCTAGAGTGCAAACCTCCGCCAAGGCAGCACTGTCCAAATCTTGCTGAGTGGGAGCCAAGTTCAGTTATTGCGTGTCATAGGATTTAAAGATGGCTGCTGTGGTGGCCATATTGTTTGCTGCCGTGGCGGCCATAGTGTTTGACTGATCGTGGTGAAAATCAATTGGGTCCATCCCTGATGTAATAGCGACCCACCCACAAAATTTCAGAGATATCCGTTCATTACTTTTTGAGTTATCTTGTTCACAAACAAACAGACAAACAGCACCGATCACATAACCTCCAGCCAACTTTGTTTTATGGAGGTAATAATACAGCTAATTAGGTACCTATCCAGAAGAAAGGTAGCAAGCTCTGCAAACAATTTCAAACATCTGAAATTTTAAAGTTACCCTCATCTTTTAAAAGCCACATTGATGTTGAATTAGGTTTTATTTTTTGCTCAGAGTACCTCCTTTTTAGTTGACTACTTTACCACAGGTGTCTTTGGCCTTTTTAGTGTTTTTTTGCTTGTACATTCAGTTTTTGGCAATGGAGGCATTGGACCCGTAAACAGAGATTTTGGCACTTCCGGAATTTTGCTGTCCGGCATTTATTTCAAGTTTTTGTGAATGCTCATGAAACTTTGGTAGCAGCATGATTCACAGCCCTGCAACCAATCAGGATGGAGAGGTCAGAGAGCGGCCCCAAATGGCTCGAAGCTAATGGAACCGGTTGCATTTTTGGACTCCTGAATACAGAGGCAGCGGAAAATGCAGAGATCTTGTTTTACTCTCAGAATTACTTAAATTACTGGCAGTTGAAAGGCTATTATGACATTTCTACCAAATAAAATACAAAGAAGTTTCCAACGGCAGCTTTGAAATAAATAAATGTCAAGTAGACATGTACTCAAGCTACCCTTTCTTCATCAATCCAAAGTAAAAACTTAGAGTGTAAAGTTCCTTTGCTTGCCAACACTCCAGGACAAAACTCGGTCAGTGAACTGAGTCATGTGATTTCATCTCTTGCATTTCCTTGTTTTTATGATGCAATACCCAAACGCTTCTGGGTAATTTCCAATTCTCGATGTAGACGATAGATAGATAGACAAAACAGCAGACCTAGACTCAAGTACTTAACTGGCTTCGCGAATAAAAACAACCAACTGTTTTAGTCACCAACCTATAATTTGCTGAAAGACCCCTCGGCAGTTTTAGGAGGCATTGAAACACTGGCTGTTCTAATGTTAATGGACAGTCTGATGCTGGTGTAACGATCACAACTGATGATGAACAGAAATGGAGTCTGAAAACACTGAAAACAATGCTCCAATAAAAGCTACTCTTTAGAAGGGGTTAAGTGACTTTATATTGGCATTTTTCATTTTGAAACTTTGCGTGGTCTATCGGCGACTGGTTCCACCAGCTCGGGTGGCAAAGGTTAATGGCTCTTCCCTGCAACGACAGTGGCGAATGACACACGCTGGACGTGTTAGGTAATCCCTTTGCTCATGGCTCAAGGTGTTCCGGAGATAACTCTGTCCCCCCCCCCCCCCCCTTATTTATTTATTTATTTATTTTTGAAGTTCATGAGGTGGAAAAATGTGGAAACATACTGAACTATTTTTATATTTGAGCTCATTTGAAAATCTAAACCCTTTGGCTTTAGGGCACTAGTCTTTCTTTAAAAGCTCTTTGCTGAAGAAAAGCTGTCTGAATTATTGATACCCATGCTTACCACACCAAAGGCTCCAAACTCTTCTCCCAAGTAAAATGTTGGTTGCTTAGTGTGGTCAGGGCCATTGCTTCAGCATGAATGCACTATTTTGTTTGCACCTCATGGATATGGAGATTCATTAAACAAGCTAATTAGTGGGAGTGTGTTAAAGGTAGACTAGCACATTGTACACTTCCTGCTGAAGTTGAATAAAATGTGATAGCAGCTCATTTTATCCAGTTAAGCATAATGTCCTCACAATCTTTCAGGTACCCACCCAGTGAGGTAAGAGATTTACGCAGTGCCGAGAATTAAAGGGTGGAGAGGATGAGATGGAAAGAGAAGGGTGACACTGTAAAGACACACTCTCTGCTGCTCACGTAGTGATACTCACACACACACACACACACACACACACACGTACATACACTTAAATACTTGCAGAAACATAGACACGCACTAACGCACACACGCCACCACACGCACGCACACACAAAGTCATGCATACAGTACATACGCACAGACAAATACACTCACAGGGGCACACACACACACACACACACACTTGCATATGCACACACATATACACACACACACACGCACATGCACACCCATACATACACACAAGCACGCACACACAAACACTCACATGCACAGAATCACACACGCACACACTCCCGTACGCACACACACTTGCATAAACACATTGACACACACACACACACACACACACAAGCACACGCACACACGTATACAAACACACAGCTTTACAGTGTGCCTCCTCTTTATCCAGTGCTCCAGCGCCTTTTGTTAAAACAGAATTTATTTCCCTGTCATCTCTCTCTCACTTCCTCTCTCACTGCAGTTTTCTGCCGATGAATCTGCGAGGTTATGCGATTCTAGGCAAGAAAAGAAAGACAGCTGCGGATAGAGGGAGAAAGAGAAAGTGAGGGAGAAGGAGTGAGAAAGAAAGAAAGGGATAAGTGGGGAGATAAAGAAACTGAGGGAGAAGAAGGGGAGAAACAGAAAGAGTGGAAGATAAGGGGATGTAGAGCAAGATAAAAAAGGTTGGAAAAGAAAGGGGGACAGTGGATGAGAAAGAGGAGGGAAAGGGATACAGAAAGGGAGAGTGGGGGATAAAGAAAAGGAAAGAAAGGGAGAGAAGGAGGAGAGAGGGATAAAGACATGGAGAGAGCAGAGGAAAGACTGGACGAGGGACAAATTATGTAAGGGAGAAGTGAAAGAGGGAGATGGAGAGAGAGACAGTCAGGTGGTGGTGGGGACAGCTGAGTGTTCACAATATGTTCATCTGGAACATTCCCAGCTCCCTTCCTAATATGGTAGGTAACCCCGTCCACACACAGTCAAGGGCATTCCCATCTGATCAACATCCTCCCAAACAGTGAGTGGCGCTCTAGCACAGCAATCCTGTGTTCCTTTAGCCTGCGGTGGCCATGCCTCGATCTCTGGCATCTCAGCCATTTACGCCCCCGCCTGTCACTGCGGGGCATCAACGATGATGCGATCAAGCAGATGCTCTCTCACATGAATGAACATTGCATCCCGAACTCCTGCCAAAAAAGCAATGACAATCCTCTTTCTATTAACAAGAGGGTGATTACACTGCACCATACTTTTCTCTGTGTTTTACATCTTATTTTACCATTATTTAACCAAGAAAACTCAATATGAGAACCCCATTTAAATTACATATGTCTTTTGCCAAGGGCACCGTTAAGAATCATATTTAGGTCACTTGCCGAAAATGCCCTGCTTGCTGGGTAATAGGAATTTTGCTTAATGAATCCTATTTTCAGGGCAGGATCTGTTATGATTGGCTCAAATCAGGTGGCCGATCAAAGCAGGGAGGAGGCCAGCCAATTTCAAATTTTGAGATGGACCATAAGGGGCAGACCTGGCTGGCATTCCTGACGAGCAAAGTCTTGATAGGCAAGTTATACTACTCAGCGACCATCTTGGCAAAGCCCCTGGGCAGTAATTCCAGGCTAATAAGACCAGGCTCCCAACTAAATGAAAGGGGTGAGAGCTATAACTTCACTTGCAATGGTCACAGGGACACAAGCAGTGGCGGTTCTAGCTACCATGGCGCCCTGGGCGAACCGCTCCTTTGGCGCGCCCCCAACCCCTTCGGAAAACAGAACAAAACCATATTCACAAAAAATTTTACTGCACATGCGCTAGGATAAAGTGACGTCATTGTGACATGAGACGTCATTGTTTATAAACACTGAATATCGCTTAATGTACGTTCAAAATAATAATAATAATAATAATTAATAATAATAATAATAATGATTAAATAAAAAGACATTAAATAGACAAGGCCAGAGGGTATTGCCAAATATTTCAGAGGCGCCCATTAATTTAGAGTGAAATACAATAAATAAGACCACCACCATATGCACCTATTAATTAATCATAACTTACATTTTGTTATGAATACTGTAGGCTCATTATGCTTTCAGAATAGGAACCAGAACCATACAACTTCCACCAACAGGCAGTAGACATCCCACAAAAATACCAGTGTATTAGACATTAGATGCATCCTTTAATTAAGTCTACAGCATTGAAAATGTCATTTTCTCAAACTCAGTATCTAGTCGGTACAAGCCTTACAACAATTGTTTGCTAAAGGTTAACCAAATAATAAATTATGCGTTAGTTCAGATTAAATTGGTTCTAATGTTTTTTTTTCCCCTGCCAGGCCCAGACTACACAACATCCTTATTAGAAATTATATCAATACAATGTTATGTACTAGTCAAACTGACAGTGACAATAGATTTATTTTTGCCCTTTTCATATGTGAGAATTGCAACATAGGCTAACACACAAACAGAAATAATTCCATATTCAACTTCCACCAATAGCGCATGAAATCAGAACTTTTTCAGCTTACCTTGATGTTTGGGTACCCAGAGAAACATTCGGGTGTGTACGTCAAAAAACGTCAAACGTACATCCAGTCAAGAAAATTTAGAGTTTAATTTCTAATGCTACCGTATAACGGCGGCAGCCATGTTACTGATGACACATCGGTTTGCTAGGGCATGCGCAGCATATGCATTTGCGATATTAAATATTAATTTCTAAACCCCATTCTCCCATATAAATCCCCCCAAAATATACTGGAACCCCCTTTTAAAATTGTTCTGGCAGATAAAAAGGCAAAAAAGTGGGGGTTGGATACGGAATTCTTTCACAAACAAACAAAGAAAACTAGCAGCCTATTTCATTATACTGTTGGTTATAATTGAATTAAAATGAGAGGCAAGCATGCAGTGTCGGCGCCAGAACTGGACTTATAGCTGGAGAGGGAAAGGTGTATCCCTTTTTAACAACAGTTAGTTCTGGTTCGTTGTCAATCATTTTCCTTCATTGTTACTTTTTCCAATCATAGTAATAATCCAGTGGCAATTGAAGACACGGCTTCTCTCCCCATGTGATCTAACGGCGACAAAATAATGGGCTAAATTCAGTACAGAAAAATAATTTACTTAGAAACAGGCCTATGCTTTATGAAGGACAAACTGCTCTAGATCTTCTGCACTACTTTATCGACACATCAGGCATCAGTGATCGTTTAAATTGTCGAAATGAGATAAAAGCCCATTCGAAATGCCTTTGGGCAATTTTCAACAACACTGATTTAAATACTCCATAGTGCACGTCCAAATGAATGATAGTCGCCTCACTTTAACGGGGAGAACCAGCGACGCCTGATGGTGTGTTTTCCGCGTGAATGTATTGTTAATTTAGAAAATGATTGAGAACAAGTCAGGACTAAAAATAATTTAAAGGGATGTGCCTGTGCATCCCCAAATTCCAGTTCAGGCGCCAACGCTGCACAAATCTGAAGTGCGTATTTGATTGATAAGGGACCCCTTTCTCCTCTCATAGTGGGGCGACCTGGCAGCAGGTTGTCCCCCGCGCCGGCCCCTCCCTTCTTTTGAGGCGCTGAGTGAGTGAGTGACAGTGACTGACAGACGCCATCCCAGGCAGCCAGCAGCCTGCCGAGTTGACTAGAGGGCGCCCAAGTGCATATAATTCACTGACTGCAGTTACTGTATATTATCAAGTGACGGCAGCAAAAGAGTGATTTTTTTTTTTTTTTTTTTTTGCGCTCCTGCTGGCGCTCCCTGTCTAGATGCCACCTTGGGCAGTTGCCCATATCGCCCACAACTAAATCCGCCATTGCCAGTCCTTGTAAAACTCCTTCATCAGCTACATCCTCAAACCCAACATTGGATCATGAGTATTGTGTGTGCATGAGTATTTTGATGAAAAGTCCTCCTCGCACCTACCCCAAGCTTTGAAAACATGACGGACAGAATTAAAACAATTTTGAAATGAAGATGTTCTCTGAATTCCCCCAGCACACATTTGCCTTCCCAGTTATGTCGACCTGCATGGGGTCAGATCAGTCTCATGATGAATGAATGCACATAGAAGGATTCACAAATGTATTTTGAGATTTATAAATAAATTAATCTCGACAAAAAATTCCTATTTTCCAATGTACACAAAAATATTTATCGTTCTGTACAAATGTTTAAAAAATCCACACATAAAAAGTTTCACAAATGTATTTCACTTAACTCTAACTTTCACTTTTTTTGTTTTAAGCATATGTAATAGAAATCCACCATTATATGTATTCCAACATAATTGCAATTTTCATCAATAACAGATTGGGAAGATGTAATTTTTATATAAAGACAGTCACACCAGCATTTACAAACTGCTTTTCCTTTGTGAACTTCATTGTATTTGAGCGTGGATTTTTTTGATGCTCCACTGATCTCGCCAAATTACAAATGCATTTTTCTCTCAGCAGGGAATTATCCATCGCTAATCAGAAAAACATTTTTTTTTGTTAATTTTTCTGGCTCAGGTGTCTGACAGAGGACGAAAGAGAGAGAGTGATGGAGAGAGAGAGTGAAAGAGAGGAAGACTGCATAAAAGAGTGAAAGGGAGTGAGAGGATAAAAGAAAGATAAAGAGTGAGAAAAAGAAAGAGAAAGAGAGCGAGAGAGAGAGAAGAAGCATAAAAGAGTGAAAGAATGAAACAGTGGAAGAGAGAGAAATACTGAGAAAAAGAGCAGAGGGACAAAGAGAAAGAGCATAAAACTGAAAGAGTGGAAGAAAGAGAGAGAAATAGAGTGAGAAAAAGAGTGAGAAAATGATAGAGCATTACAAAGAGAAAGACAGCATAAAAGATTGAAAGAGAGTTTAAGAGTGGAAGGGAGGAAGACAGAAAGAGCGAGAAATTGAGAGTGAGAAAAAAGTGAGAGTGAAACAGAGAGAGAGAGAAAAAGAATAACAGAGACAGAGAGTGAAAGAGAGGAAAACAGCATAAAACAGTGAAAGAGAGTGAAACAGTGGAAGAGAGAAAGCCAGAGGGAGAAATACAGTGAGAGAAAGAGAGAGAGAGAGGAGAGTGAGAGTAAGAGCATAAAAGAGTGAAAGAGAGTGAAACTGGAATAGAGAGAGAGAGAGAAAGAGAACGACAGACAGAGAGACAGTGAAAGAGACAGACACCTGTATTGGTATTATATCATTGTTTTCTGTTTTAATAGATGTTCTTCAGTGTTTTGTTAAAAATGCTCCTGCTTTGGCAACAGGAAATGAACAATTTCGTCATGCCAATAAAGCCAATTCTGAGTTTGAGTTTGAAAAACTGTGAAACAGTGGGAGAGAGAGAGAGAAAAAGAGAGAAAGAGAATGACAGACAGAGACAGAAAGACAGCATACAAGAGTGAGAGAGTGAAAGAGTAGAAGAGAGAGACTGCCATATCTCCTGGAGAGAGGAGGGAGTGCCGGCTCCTCGCTGCTCAAAGGGTGAGGATTCATGATATGAGGGACAGTGAGTGAGTGAGTGTCCATACGACACAAACACACACACACACACACACGCTCAACAAAAACATGAACGTACACAAACATGCACGCACACACACATTAAAAAAAAAAAAACATATACACACTCATTCAACACATAAGTGCACGCACACACACGTACACACCTGTATTTGTATCATATTGGTTTCTGTTTTCATAGATCCGCATGTTCTTTAGAGTTCTGTTAAAAATTCTTTGGCAACATGAAATGTAACATTTCATCATGCCAATAAAGCCCATTTTGATTTTGATTTTGAATTTGAAAGACAGAGAGAGCGAGAAATAGAGTGATAAAAAGAGAGAGTAAGAGAGAGAAAAGGCATGAAAGAGTGGAACAGAGAGAGTGAGAAATAGAAAGCGAGAAAAAGAGAGACACAAGGAGTGCACACATCCCCTGGGACAGTTTTGAGGTTAGGGGCCCAAAAACAAAGTTCTTTCCAACTTCATCATTCCAAATCCAGTCAGAATCCCACTAGCTCCACCAGGGAATTGAAACAGCGACTCTGCAGCTGATAGCCAATCAACCTTCAGCTCGGCCACCCCGCAGCCTAAACATCTATCCATCTATCCATCATCTATACCGCCTCTTCCTCTCTCGGGTCGCGGGTGAGCTACAGCCTATCCAAAGATACAAACAACAATCAAAAAGAAAGCTAAGAATGACCCGATGAATTTTAAACATTAAAACCAGCAGAATAAAAAAGAATACACACATTAAAATATCAAAAGAGAACCCAGGTTTAACTAACAGCCCAGGTGATTGGTGGGAACTCCTGCCACACAGAATCTCATCCAGGACATTCTTCACATTGGCCACTCTGGAGGCCGAAGTTTCAGGTCATTACAGCCAAACTTTGCAGCTCACAATCCTAAAAAAGCTACTTGTTGGGCCATTCTAAACTGGCTTTGTAGTACTCTGCTTTTAGTGAAATATAAACGGTTTCACTTCTGTATATAATCTCGTATGACACATAGTAAGAGGTGAAAACTTAGATACACTGAATTATTTACTTCACAGACTGGAGTCCAAAATTTTGAGATTCCAAACAAAACCATATTGGGCCAAGTAAACTGGCAAACAAATGCCTTTAAAACAAGTGAATTAAAATCAAGCTGCTTTGGGACCTATTGGACATAAAAGTGAAGGAGAAGCAAATTACAAGTGCAGCACATCTGAGGTACCTTCTACAGCTGTGCTGGTGCGATCTCTCATAGCCATATTACTGTCGTTTTGAAAAAAACATGATTATGCTCAGTAATTATCAGCAGAAATGGTGTTTGGTTTGATAGATTTAAGATTAAGTTTTTTTTTTGTTAAATAGAAGGCATCCATGCCTTTTTTTATTAACTGATTGTTAGAACCACTTGGGTGGGTGTTTCCAAACTTTTAATTGTTACTGTGTGTAATGTACTTTTGGATCTTGTGATGAACAGCTTCTCACAGTCTGCTCATTGTCCTCATCTCCTGAATCTGAGACGAGAGCTCCTCTTGGCGAGAGGTGACTGTAAACTGTAGAAATGAAGGGAGACAGAGGCATCATGATGTAGCAGTAATGTTCCGCTAATGTTGGGGGCTGAACCAAAGCAGAAAAGGATCAGTGATTGGTGCTAGAATGGTCAAGTGTGCAGAGACCGAGAACCTCAGGAATGCTGACAGGATGACAAGTAAGGCTGATCTCTAACCCTGTTCCAGGAAACCAACCAACTTGAAGGCTTTCATTCCACCAAAACATTTTTAGCAGACCTGATGCTTCTAACTGGCCGCCCAAGATGTCTGAGGACATGTTACACTTGTCTGTTCACTGTGACTTTTATGATCGGATGCACCACATCAGAATTCTGCTGTGTTCACATATAAGTGTACACACTTGACACTTCAATGGTACCTGCCTGATGGCATAATAATCAGATATATTCCCTCGCGGAACTATTCCCATGAGATAGATACACCCTAAACGGTACAAGGAACCCTCTTTGTTTATTTTGTAATGGTGGCAGGACCACTTTCAGACGTGCTTTGTTGAGGGGAGAGCAGCAGAGTTAAGTGGCTATTGCAGGTGTTGTTTTTTTTCAGTGTTGGAACGTCAGTGGTTTTCTCAAATATTGCTTCATCTCTTTTTTGCTGTCAAGTTTAACTGGCACAGGGGTGTCGGACCACGGTGCTATAAGACAGCGGGTCATAGCAATACTCCAGCCTGGTACTCCGCCATCTTTGAATATCTTCCCTTTGTTTTACGTAATCGGAAGGGGAATTCCCATATTGCGGGAAGGTGACGCGAGACCTATGTTCACTAAATTGTCCACATTGTGTCAACACCTCGCTGAGATCTGAACTCAATGGGAGCCAGGACACTTCAGCATTTGGTCTGGCAGATTGAATCACAATGTGAGCAGTCCGATCTTGGAGCGCACAGACCTGACAGTTGATACGCCCTGGCATGATCGGATGGCTGAAGTCGCATTGAAAAGACAATCATAACCAAAACCGAAGAGGCGGCTCAAGATCACAGCAGAAGACGAGAGCTTAGAGGTAAACACTTTATCTCCTTGAATAGGTTTGAGCACCATTACCAAACACAATGTTAATCAAATGTTTCTTTTTTCCAATTCTGCAACATTGGTGGAACATTCTGAGAATATTTTGAGTCATGAGTTGAGGAGTCACAGGTCTGCATTCTGACCAGATTCGTTTGATGTTTCTACTTTTGCATCTGATTGCAACCCATCGATTCCTCTTGTGCTCGCCTTATTCTGGTTTCTTCCTGATCCTGCAAAATAGTGAGCAAACAAGATTCAAGCCTACATTAGCAGGACCTAGCTGTAATAAAGAGACCGCTTCAGTCTCTGCCTTGTTCTATCCCAAGTCAACTTCCTGTAAAATAGTGCTCACAACCTGCTCTAATCCTCCAATTATCTTTGCCTAAACCCCAAGCCACATGTATAGCAGGCATCTATCTCTTCACCCCAAGTCAAGTCAACTCAATTTTATTTGTGAAGAGCTTTGTACAGAAAACTGTTCTAACAATGCTTTGCAGAGTAACAGAACAGCACAGAAGAACAAACACCAAGCACTAACACCCAAAAATTGCTTCAAAAAAACCCCACTGAGAGAAAAAAAACACTTTAACAAGGACGTGAATAAATGGCAATGGCAAGAAACCTCAGGATAATGGACGTGCAAAAAATAGAATATGACAAATAAAACACTGTCTGTAGCCGGTAGCGGGTGAAACACCACGTCAACTAATTTCCAACAAAGAGCCAACTATGATGTCAGATTTACAGAATTAGTGAGCCGTATCGGATAATCAGATGAATTTGTCCGTCTTACCGGTGGTTCAGAACGAGCTCTCTTTCATGACACTTCTGTTCTACAGCCCATAGATGTTCCCGGGCCTCCCTCAGCAGTGTCCACTGGTTCTCTCACTCTCTTTCACTCTTCTGCAGCAACTGATCAATCTCTTCAACCCGTTCTGGTGTGCACACAAAACAGGACACAGTTCAGGTAAAATGGAACTACATTACCCAAAATGCCCTGGTACATGGGAGATGCACACATTGCTCAGATACATGTGTGTTAACCCCTTAAACTCTGACTTTTTCCACGTAGGTTTTCCCTGAGGTAGATTCAACATGGAAAAAAAAAAAAAATTTTTTTCACATTGCAAGAAAAAGTCACATACATATTCACTATCTGCTGGTTTCAGCGCTTCACTGAAGGTACGTCACTTAAATTGAGAAATATTCAAACCCAGGATGCCATGTTTTTATGGCCACAGCATTACATTAAATGAATAATATCTAGATACTGTATATCATTGTATACATATTTCCCTGTAATTCAACTGGAAATAATTGGGATCTGTGGAAACCTTGGGATCTCCACTAGAATTTAAAATAGGCCTGAAGTTCCACAGGTTTGAATACAGCAGCTACTTTTCACAGACCCTAATACAGGTCAGTAGATTTTATGGGGTTAATGCATGAGGTGCATCCCACTACTCAAAAATAAATTCTCCTTTTTTCTCTCTGCGTCTCCTTTCTGGAAAATTCAGGGAGGACACCAGTGAAGAAAAAGAGGATACATGTGTACATTTATGGAAAACCCATGAAGCGCCCTTTAGTTACACTGGGAGAAGCCATGACAATGTGCAATTTTGCATTTCAATAAACAAAAAGCTGCCAAGAACAAAAAAAGATTACCATAACACAACCCATCTGGTGTTGTGGCTAAAATAAATAAGGTTCTACTCTCAAATGACACATAAATAAACCGTATTTGCAGCACTTATTGGTTGAGAATAAAGTGTGAGTGTTTTTAAAAAGTGTCCCTCATTGTTGGTGCAGTATGGTAAAATATCCTGCATGAGACCATACCCTGCAGGGCGATTCTCCGTTTCTTTTCCATCTGAAGCTTCATGAAGGCCTCCTCTATCATATCCAAGCTGTGCTTGAAAGTACAGTTTACCTGTGATGCAAACACAACCATCTGTACCTTCACTGCCTTTATATTGACAATCTGGCTGTTTTAATCAATATTACCTACGCCAGGAGGTATAGTGATCACCTGTGTGTGTGTGTGTGTGTGTGTGTGTGTGTGTGTGTATGTGTTTGTGTGTTGTCTGCATATGTGTGTGTGTGTGTGTGTGTGTGTGTGTGAGAGAGAGAGTTTCAGCAGGATTACTCAAAACCTATTCAACTGATAACCACAAAATTTTATGGGAAGTTGGATTGTATGAATGAAAAGGTGATCAAATTTCCAGACCAATCAGGATACAGATCTAGATTCTGCAGCTGATTATAAGTGCTAGTCGATCAAAACCCGCGGGTGGAGGTGTACGCGCTCTGAGTGCCCTCTAGTCTGAAGTTTTTTTTATGGGGACGATTGTTAAGCATTTTGACATTCCGCTGTTTTCAGACTCCAATAGCAATCTGCTGCTCCATCAGCAATTGAATGCTCAGTTCAGAGCAATTCAATCACATACGTACTTGTAATCTCAGATCTTAAAGGCTTACGTCTGCTTTCATTAACAGTTCGAATACTAGTACATCAGTGAAGAAAGTGTGAAAACTTACCATATTCCATGCGATAAAGACTGTGCCCGTAATCAGGAACGCTCCAACAGAGGCAATGATGGTCAACATTGTGTAGCTCCGCTCAAGCAGGACGCGATTTGCCAGCCGATCTTCAGGCGAGCTGCCAATCAGCTTTGGGATAAAAAAGAGAAGTGCCTACAAACCTTGCTATCTGATACTAATAACAACTAATCAGAGCGCCATACAGATCTTCTCTCTGAGTCTAATAACAACCAATCAGAGCGCCGTACAAATCTTCTCTCTGAGTCTAATAATAACCAATCAGACCCAGCGGCGGTCCGTCGGCAGAAACACAGGACCAGCAATAACCTCTCCTTTCACTGCTTAATGACTAAACCTCTCGCAGTTTACCTCTCCCGATTAGCAACAATTTATCACTGTGTCGTCTTATGTCGATTATTGTTTTGCCACGAATTGACCATTTAAAAGGCCAGAACTGTTGACGACATCATTGGAAACCGCCCTGACAAAAAGAAGTTTATTCAAGTGTTTCATTAGCATACTTGCTTATATATGGTTTAATCTTTACATGGCAGAGTTTTAACTTGCATTTGTACATTCAGCTACAAGCTGTGTTCAATGACAGTGGTTTACAAAAGTGTTTCTGAGCCTTAGCAGTGATTTCCACAACAGAATCGTGTTTGTTTTTGATGCAGTGCTGCTTGAGAGCCTGAAGATCACGGCTATTCAGTATTGGTTTTTGGTGTTGTCTTTTGCGTACAGATTTCACCAGATTCTCTGAATCTTTTAATGGCATTATGTACCGTAGAGGAGCAAATCCTTAAATTCTTTGCAATTTTACTTTGAGAAACCTCATTATTAAATTGTTGAAGTCTTTGCTGATCCAGTCTTCCACAGAGTGGCGAAGTTCTCACCATGTGTAATTCTGAAATACTTTTTACACCAAATTATGTTACTGACCTGTGGCGAATTAACCTTATTAGCAGTGAGATGTTCCGCCAGATGTATTTCTTTAGCATCATACCACATTTCCAGTCTTTTGTTG
Organism: Gymnothorax javanicus; assembly: GCA_029692085.1. Taxonomy (NCBI): domain Eukaryota; kingdom Metazoa; phylum Chordata; class Actinopteri; order Anguilliformes; family Muraenidae; genus Gymnothorax; species Gymnothorax javanicus. The sequence continues at coordinate 67,309,420 of CM056200.1, forward strand.
CCCTGTCCCAATCATTTTTGCATCTAATTCAACATGAGCAGGGGTATTTTTCAAAACACAATAACATTTCTCAGTTTCGACATTTGATTGTAGTCTTTGTATTATTTTCAATTAAATATAGGGTTTAAGTGATTTGAAAATCATTGCATTTTGTTTTTAAATACATTTTACATGGTCCCAACTTTTTGGGGAATGGGTTTGTAATTACCGTTGCATTTTAAAATGGACATTTGATTGTGCACTCTGGTAAATGGTGCTGAACTATGTGTCCACAACTTGTCCACAACTGTCCAAAGAAGACATTTCTCATTTACGTACCCTCCATCATCGCCATTTTCAGGTGTTTAGAACAGCCTCATTACATCATTGCATTGCTGTCATACTGGAATGTCTTATGTCTGAAACATCCACTTTTTTGCGTGACCCTCCATCACTGAATTTCTCAATATATTTCTGTGAAACCCCATACCATGTGTGAAATGCTACTCTCGGACAGGCAATGCCATTTAAAAAGACTAGATCGCTAAAAGCTGTACATGAAGTTACCTAGAGACTTGTGAAAACACAAATCTCTAACCAAGTCGAGTGAGGAACTACAAGTTCATTGTCTTTACCTATAAATATCAATTTGAAAGAAAATTAATGATTCATGTCAGTTCTTTATTCATTCAGGCACACTTGGTCTGAATGCAATTGTACTGAAGTTAACACTAGAACGGCCAACAATGCAGTACCTCCTAGAATGGCTTTATGATTACAACTTAGTCTGTTCCTGAAACAGTTGTTAATTATTTTAAAATAGCATTAAAAATAAATGAAAAAACATCTTTTTTTTCACAGTCTTTTCACAGTCAAGAAATTTTGCGTTACTCCAGCTGTCTAGTTAAGGACAGGGCTCAGGCCTGTTAGTTCCTCCGTGTGTCAAAGTTGCTGTTATTTCCAAGAGCAGTATCTGGCTCAACTGCTTCGTCTATCAGTGTTCGGTTCCTGAGACTTTTTTTCTTCCGCATTTGGCCCTGTGCTCCATGACATTGGATTTGAAAACAATAAATATGGCAATTAAAGTTGAGACTGTCCTCTTAAATATTCAGGAATGAATCATATGAATGAATCATGTGAATCATATTGGAACCGCAGCTTTTTTTAGGAAGTGTCATTGCCCATGCATTTACAGCGTTTTAGCTTAACGCACCAACACTGGCTCGAGCATGTGTATGCTTAACCTCAGTGACTCATTTCACAGCCAAACTGATCAAATTGATGCTTGAATCAAATTCAATCAATCTGAGCAGAAGTGTGGAAATGGATACAGCTTTCCTGGAAGGGGATTTGCCCGTACTCTCGGTGCAGGAAGGAGACAAGGTCCGTATGCACAGTAGCAAGCCCAGTGAAGAGCTTCCCAGCAAACTATGTGGTAAGAGCACAGTTGCAATTACAGACCCACAAAACCAGAGAGTTGCCAACCAGGAACTCCCAAACCCTCAAAGCCAGTGATATAGCTCCCAGACTGCAGGATTATCATTCAGTAACAACATTTTTGAGTGACAGTCCTGTGTCGCCCCAGATCCTCTTGCCACCAGCCACAATTGAAAACCTCAACAGCTATGCATAGGTTCCCAGACACACCTACAAAGTCTTTTAAAATACATTAATTCCTTTAACAACACTTATGTTGTTGGTAGTCATCAATGAACATATATTTTCACCAACAGTCAGGAAAATGACAGAAGGAAATCTCCTACATAGCTTTATAAAATTAAAAGTAAATGGAGGCTTTTTGTCAAGAACTGCTGTGGTGTTAATAGAGAGACTAATGTGATGAATAGCTGTCAACTGGGAGAAGGTGGAGGCTCGGGGAACAACGGGACTGTGACACATCAGGAGGTCACACACAGTAGTCACTCCATCTCCACCCTCACACACTGCGCTCTGTCACCATAAATTTCCCAGCAGCCCCTTGGGCTGCAGATGGGCTGATGTTAATGCTGAGAAATGACTAAAAGAAACTGAAAATAATCACTTCTCCCTTAAGTGAAGGAGTTGTGCTGGTTAATGCTAGTGCTGAGTCGCAGACGTCTACACACACATACATACGCATACACACAAACACACACTCACTACTCTCCCGGCATGTGTAGGAGTTTGTTAACAAGAAATAAAGCTGGGTCCACCTAGGGCTCTGACGTGAGGAGAGGAGCTTGGGTTCTAACTGAGTGTTCAAAAATAAATAAATAAATAAATGAACACTCACACACAAACACAAACTCACACCACATAAACGCAACTTGTGTTTTGTGCAAAAAAAAAAAAAAAAAAAGCCTCCTCAACAAGGGCTTCCAATCTGATACATCTCCTGGCGATTTACTATGGGGTGTGACCATGACTGTGTGGTCCTGATGACATGTTGTCTGAGTCAGCTCTGACCCCCAGATATTCAGCTGGATAAGAAAGTGACGGCTGACATTTCAGCTTCCTGGAAGACAGCGCTGCCATTTCCCCTCTCAGAGACTGGTAGTGGTGGTGACATCTGAGTAACATCAGACATCAGGAATAACTGGGAGGGAAAAAAAGAATTGAAAAAGATCATAAAAACAGAAGCTTTAAACTTTTAAGGTTCATGATCACAGATAAATTTGATCAGAATGTCTAACTGTAGCGAACGCCACTGGTAATCAAAAGCAAAGGAGCTCTTGAACACTAGCCAAGGGTTTTGAAGAAAACCCCGTTCAATATGGGAAAAAAAAAATAACATGGGAATGAAGCATCTGATAACCGCAAAATCTGGGTTCACTTTTCGCTGAGCAGCTTACTCTGACTAACATGTGGCCCATTACATTATATGTGACTCAATACTCACTGCAGTTTGGTAGAATCAGGTTTACCAAGTTAGGGTAGAAGTGAAAACCAACAGGACAGTTGACCTCCTGCAATGAGGTCAGGCAGCCCAGGCATAAACCGACAAATTTAGAATTTAGGCCAAAAGGAAGCAAATCCATGTGAAGACAGATTAAGGTGCTAGTCAGCAGTCCAGCCCCTAGATGAGTGAGATTTTCTGAATCGATAAGTCTTTGTTCTTACTCACGCATTACCACACTTTCCCCTGGCTGGCTGTGATCGATGACTACACCCCGACTTGCTCCCGAGCGTCTGCCGCAGTGTTCCCCATCTGGAGACAGACAGCAAAATGCATTCCGTCTGGCAAAACAGAACCTCCGCAAAGCTCGAAGCCATCTTAGCTTCTGGCCCGACTCCGCTTGAGGTCACGTGAGGTCTGGGAAAAACCGTTTAAATACGGCCTGATTTGACATGATGCCAGGGAAATGCGCAAAGCAAGGGGGCCCCTTTCAAAGCAGCGCTTTCACCACAAAGATTCCGGAATATCCATCACGATATCCATCACCAGATCGGTTTACTGGGGGGTTCTGGCACCTATACCAATGTGTAATGGGAGACAGGCAACCAATCCATTTCATAGGTTATATTATCAATTAATCATTAGCTTCCAAAATTAAACAGAAAACCCCCTTTTCCTGTGATCACAATTAGGCTAATCTTTAGCAAAATGCAGTGGCGAAAGTATGACTTTATTTAAGCTGGGCGACAGTGTTTATGGGAAATCTGTTGCAGTGAATTACAGTCCATTCAGAGCAATTTCCACACAGTCGTGCTTGTCTGATAGAAAGAAGAGGAAGAAGAGGAAAAAAAAACCCCCAGATGCTCACACTGAGCGGAACTGTAATGTATCAATGCCCAAACCGCTCAGCGGGACGGCTTTATAATCCCCATTTCCACAATAAAAACGGACAAAAATGAAACACACAAACCTTCCGTTTACATCCTACATTTATTTAAAAAAACGCAAACGTACGTCCCATCTTAAATGAAACCGTTTAACAAAGGAAAAAAAAACATTTGTAAAAGCATACAAACCAATGAACTGTAATCTAGCAGCATCCAAATGTTGGAGTTTTCCAGAAATCATCATTTATATATTTATATATATCTATACCGCCCCGGCAAGCTACACACATAAGAGCCTACGCAGAGCTCTTCCTCTTTTTAGTGCAGAAAAAAAGAAAAAAAAAAAACCAAAACATTCTTAATAAAATAAAGAATTTCAGGTTAAATAAGCTTTAAATAATAGCGTTAAATACAAGACGCTTCTTCCGAGCTTCTGTGCAGGGAAGAATTTTGGCATCGTTAAAGTGTTTCCGGCTCACAAGTTCTAGAGCGACTGCATAAGGACTGAGTTTGCTACAGTACACTATACACATGTAATGACCTGGTTTGTAATATTCGAGTGAGCCACAGACAAGGCAAAGTGTTAAAAAGAAAGAAAATTTAAAAGAGAAAATAAAAAAACAAGCAAAAAAAGAGGGAACAATCCATACAATGTCAGGCACAACCTGTTCCTGTAAAAATAAATACATGTCAAGTTACAAACTCATTTTGACGACATTATCACATTAGTGCTAACCTTTAATACACAGTTTTGTGACTAATTTATTCATTTATTGCTAGGACACTGTGAGAGAAGAATACTTATGAACTACTTACAAAAAAAAGAAACAAAAATCTAGACTGGAGGGAAAGAGCGGGAAAGCACCTTTTAAACATCAAAGTTACTGCCTGTTTTATCTATCAAACAACAAAGAACTAGAAGAAGAAAGAAGCCAGCAACCTTGGATTAGATTTTCTTTTGCGAAAAGGATGTGAACAATCCTGTTGTTTGAAAACATCCTTGAGGACAACTCATCTGTCTCCCTGTGCCAACAATAGGTCTGGAATTACAGTTACATTCATTTTATGCCTTTAAACTTCTAAACTTCCTTGTCTTTTTGCGCAATGAAAGTTGACACCTCTCGGTGGGGAAAAGAAGCCCATTCAGCCTAAGAAAGTCCATACATTCCTCCCATTGTGACATCACCACACCAGGGACACAAGCCCTGCCCCTCACTGTCCGATTGGCTGAACGCACACGACAGACAGACTACAGAAGCATGATTTGAACCTTAAGTGTGCGTGTATGTGTGTGTACGGAAAGGCTGCTCAGTGCTGAAGTCTCTCAGTAGTTTGTGTTTTGAGTCTGTGTGTGTGCTTGCACGTGCTGGTTTCAGGAAAGTATGCTCAGTACAGATGTCTCAATTGTCATCAGTGTGTGTGAGTGTTAGTTTCAGGACAGCCTGTAAAGTATAGACGTCTCTATCGTGTGCGTGTGTGTGTGTGTTTTTCAAGATGGCCTGCTCAGAGTACACATCTCTATCATCAATGGTGCGTGCGTGCGTGTGTGTGTGTGTGTGTGTTTCAGGATGGCCTGCTCAGAGACGTCTCTATCATCAGTCGTCAGTGGTGTGCGTGAGTGCGCATGTTTCAGGAAAGCCTGCTCAGTGTAGACGTCTCTCTCCAGGGTGATTCAGTGTTTTCTCAATTCTCAGGGCTTCTTGTCGATGGAGTGGAAGAACCACTCTGTAAACTTCCTCAGCTGGGCGGCGGCTGACTGGCTCTCCTCGTGCAGACGCATGTTATCCTGCCTCAGGTGCTGCACCTGTTCCTGCAGCATCGCCTTGTCCTCCTTCTCCTGAGAAAATTCCAGAAAACACACCGCGTTACCCCGGCAAACGCCATAATACTCATCGTTCGAAATCATCTGTCTACCCCACACACAGTTCGTGACGGCACTTAATCTTACACAGCCAACACCATTCCTAAAGTACATGAAGACCACAATGTAAAAACGATCAAAGTCACATTTTCACGTTGTGGAGAAATGAATTAAAAATTCAAAACGATCTTAGAAACAAAGCACTGAAAAAATATGCAAAAAAATACAAAATATTATAATAACATACATTATTATTATAAATATTATAATATATAATATATCAAATATACAAAAATTCAAAATTTGGACTCTGATTGTTTTTCCTTTGTGGTGTTCACATGCATTCCTTGTTATCAATACGACACAAGCAGTCTATGTCATCTTTATGCAGCCTTCATAAATACTACTCTACATGGAGTCCATGTTTTCAGTACACTGTCTGATACCACTGCAGCACTTTCAATCTATTCCACTGAACAGTAGGAGTGGAGTTACTTCTTGCACGCATAGGCTATATTATCAAAACCATGAAAACGGACGATATCATTGCCACACTAATCCATGCTCTCAGTATAGTAGACACACTCTCACTTCATGACATGCAGTCCGTTTAACTCCACACTGAACACAAGCTATCACAGCATGACACAGTTTAAGCCTTGAAAATTGTTCAACACTTCATACTGTCAGTGTGATCATATTTTAGTCCACATTATCTGTACAATACACACAGTCTATGTTCTCTCAGCACTACACACACCGACACCTCTCCAGTATATTCAGTCCATGTCATTTCTATACGAGTCCATACTGACAGGACAGTACACACAGTCTTGGTTATCACTAAACAGTACATGCAGATTGTGTTATTGCTGAGGTGTATCAGTAAACTAAGGGTGAGGAACTTACCTTCCGCAGGTCATACTGCAGCTGCCTCAAGATCAGCTCAAGCTGGTTCACTTTACCAGTGAGGGACCCGGGAGCACCCTCCTCCCTGAACAGAGAACAGGGAGTCACTCATTATTAGTCCACAACTAAACAGAGACAAACATACACTACAGGCCAAAAGTTTGGAAGCTGGATCAAATTTGTACAAAAAAAAAAAAAAAAAGTTTCATTGGCATACTTTGCAACAAAATAAACATGATTATTATATAAAGAGTCACTTATCAGAATACATTTTTACTCAAATTATCAGGCCCATGGTCCTAGTGCCCGCCGGATTGCCGTTGGCATCCGGTGGGCTGTAAACCATGACATAAAGTGAATAATGCAAACTGTGATCCGTTTTTTACTTTTTCACTGAAGTTGTGACTCAAGTTGCAAATCTTCTCAACCCAAAAACTAAGCCCCTCTTTTCTTTTGTTAACATTTATTCAGCAATGGTCTGGTAACATCAATGTATACAGTACCTAAAGGTAAAATAGAAAAATGGCCCATATCAATGAAAGAAAAGTGTAATCATGCAGTAAATACATCCCAAAATCCATAGATTTCATACCGGTTTTTGAGAAAGGCATTGTGAACAGAAAAAAAAGTTGCTTCCAAATTTTTGACCTGTATTGGCCTTGCTTCCAAACTTCGGGCCTATAGTGTAGTCACATGAAAATCTATTTCACGATAACGCAAAGAACATGGTTACTCAAAACTCTCATCCACAACTAAACTGAGAGAAGAGAATCACTCAAAACTCTTATCTATAACCAAATGGGAAAAAAGTCACACAAAACTCTAATCCAAGACTAAACTAAAAAAAGCAGTGCCAGCAAAAATTCTCATTCACAACAAAACTGAGAGAACGAAGTTGCTATAAACTGTCATCCACAACAAAAACAAGAGAATGGAAACAATCAAAACTCTCATCGGCAAAAAAAAAGAGAAAACAAAGTCAGGCAAAATTCTCACCCACAACTAAACTGAGACAAAGAAGTTACTCATGGCTGTCATCCACAAATAACACTGAGCAGCGGTCGCTGCTTTAGCAGGAAAAGGGACCCTGCAACATACCCCTCCTCCAAGGCTGCGTCTTCGGTTGCTGCCACTTGTTGCTTTAGCTCCTCAGCTAGTGCCTCCGCCTGGTCAATTTCCACCATGTTGCTGAGCGATGCCATCCTCTGGTCTGAAATACAATCGTTCACAGGTTGGGAAATATGACCAATATGGGACGCTTTTCACTCTCGGCCAAGCCTTACATTAATGGGGTGGGGGATGAGTTGTAAAACAGTGCTCACTAAACCCTGTATGAGGAGAACCTATAATCCTGAAGATTTTTCATTCACTCTGAATTTGGCACACCACACTCTTCCAGTTGGCAGTACAAGGTAATCTCAGGCAGCTGAATGATTTTGTGCAGTTGGGGTTCAGAGGGAGAAGCTATGAGATGGTATAACTCCAAGAACAGGCTTGGGTTGCATTGCTCGAGCAAATAAATGAGGAGAGCCTTGTTTGGGTTTGTGTAAAAATTACAAGATGTTAGATCACCAGGAACGAGGTTATTTACCCTGATTTCGACACCATGTGTGGCTTCATATGTGATTTGCGATACAGTTCCCCAGCATAATCCCCAGAGTTATTCCCCACAGCATCATTAAATGAGAACTAGGTCCTATTTTCTGAACTACATGGTTAAGTGAAGTAAAAATAATAAACACGCGCCCACAAATGCGCGCATAAAGCAAATCAATACATGAATGGGGGAAGGGTGGTGTTAGCAAGAGAGGAGGATGTTAATTTCTATAACCCACATAGGCGAAATAACTGTTAGTTCAGGTGGCCTTTTCAAAGTATGAATGACAGAATGAGGCAAGTGCTGCCAAAAGCAAAAGGTATGGCGGAGGGGCATTCTTTTGTGGTATTACACCTTGGACAACTGAGCAGAAATGCACAGATTTGTTGGTCATGTGATTTAAGCAGCAACCCAGCCAAAACTTTCCTCCTGCCACACACACACACACACGCAAACTGACCAAGAAAGCCGTGGCCTGGTCTTCAAGTCACAAACACCCACAGCACTCCATCCTTCCCATACCAGTATTCCATGCTGAGGAAGCGGCGCAATGATTACCTAGAGACCTGGGGTCCTCATCGAGGTCCAGACCTGAAATAAAAAGGCACAAAAATAAATGACCTGCACTCTTAATCCCCCTCCCCCCACCATGTGCTCACATGCATGCTGAAAACATCCCTCTAAGGGTCCGATCTATAAACTTCAAGGGTCCCATCCATAAACTGTAGCAAAAATAAGGACAGAAGTGGTCATCATGATGTCACCCGCTGACTTTCCTCAGGTTCAGGGAAAGACATTTTGGCTCATATAAGCTTGGTTTTGGGCGCTGCCATGTCAAAGAATAATAGGAGCCTCAGTTGATGCAGCGCGGCCGCTAAATCCGAGTCGTCCACAAACCTAGTTACATGCAGTGATGCACCTTGTTCTCAATTTGCCAAAGACTTTATTCTCTTTTGCCCATCTAGCATAGCAGCTTATCAAATTGGCAAATCAGCAAAATTAGATGAAGCAAGAGCACGTACAGAGCATTCATTAGAAAATGAGGAAAAAAATAAGTGACTTTGTATTTTTTTTTTTTTTTTTTTTTTAAATTTGGCATATCCAATCCCACCCGAATCTGGAATGCCCAATTGGTGAACTATGTACAAGGCACAAGGCTTGCTCGTATGCGACCCCTTGCTGCCAATTCAGGAGAGTGTAGACAGTTTGCGCCTCTCCTCTGAAGCACGCGCCCGTCAGCCACCGCTTCTTATACACTCATTGGTTGAATCTTTGCAAGTTCAGAACGAGGGCGGAGGATACCCGCACATGAACAGGCTTAGAATCTTCCTGATGAGCGCCCGTCTGGCCAACAGGAGGCGCTTGAGCAACGAACAAGGCAACTATTATTTACCCTCCCCGGCAGTCCCTTCCCAATTTGCAACCCTGTAGCGCAATAGCCAATTGTGCGCTACTCTGAAAAGGCTGCCGACCACTGCCTGTTGGTGCGAGGCAGGGATCGAACCCGCGACGTGATAGTCACTTCTGCTTCACAACACGATGCTTTACTGAGTGAGCTGTGATGTGACCGACGAGATGTGACCGAATTATACTACAACCATACTGCAGGGACACTGATGAGCAACATCGCAAAGCGAAACCATAAAACAAGCCTTGAGAATGCAGCTGGATCCCGGCTGCTTGGTCCAGCCTCTCCACCGTCTAGGCTCATAGCATAGCTGTTAGCGAGAACCTCAGAATCGCCGCTATGCTTCATTTATCGTTCAAGACCCTGAAGACTGCTCGAGGCCAGTGCATTACTCCTTAACTCACAAACAACAGTCACCCCCTCCCACAGACTTAGGCAAATTCATAATCCTCCCCATTCAGATGCAAGGGATCTGCATATTCATAAACGTGCTTATAAAAATATCCTCCGTATGAAAAACAATCCCAAGAGTCAGATGGAAAATATAAAAAAAAATCCTACAGCTGTTAAACCACATCAAGTGGACAATAACACCCAGAGCACAAATGAGCACCATAGAATTGGCATGAATAAGGGATTAATTTTTCCCCCTATGCATTTAAAGTTACACTGTGGAAATCTGCCGTGAAAGCTGCGACAGGCTCAACAAAGACACTTTCAATTATTCCTCTCTTTCACTATAATTAAAATACAATGTCTTCAGAGATTTCAGCAAAGGTGACGTTCACTGGAATTAAATAAGACAAGGATGAGGTGAACAGTAGCATATACAGAACAGATGGTTGCATGCGCACAAAAATCCTCACACTGCATATTAACTGCATATTTACATACACTTCTAAGATGAAAAGGGCCAAACGGGCATCTCAACCACAATAAAGCATAAAGGAAGAGATTTCTCAGTCCAGATTTGAACTCTATCGAGAATATGAAGTTTTTGGATTAAACACAAACTAACCTTTTCCATCTACTTATCAACCGTTTAAAGCCATCAACATTGAGCAGATTAACACTTGCTCTTCTTACTGTAAAAAGCTGTCCACAAGTTTATCCACAAGCCTTAAACATCTAAATGAACCAAAGGGAAAAGATATCCCACGCTAAGTTACTTAATCTATTTGTTTAATCTTTCCTAAATTCCTGACCAATGATTAATAGTTAAGACCATTCAAAGCCTTGTGTTTTGCTATTTCAGTCTTGGCCCATTTTTTTGCCCAGCAGTGTCCAGTGATGGAGGCTTTAAAAATACCTTAAACAAAACCAGATCTATTTGTCATTATTAACTCTGCGTGGAGCATTGGGTGTCGCTGCACGTTCACCGCAAGAAGGTCATGGGTCATGGCCAGAGCCCTCTGTGTGGAGTTTGCATGTTCTCCCTGTATTCATGTGGATTTCCTCTGGATGCTCTGTGTCTTTCCACAGTCAGAGACTTCCATGCCTGATTAACTGGAAACTCAGGTGTGGGCCTGTGACTGATTGGTGTATTCCTGCCTTTTGGAATATGGACACTGTGATGGGTTCCTTTCACTCAATCGTCAAAATTGTTTCATGAATTCCCAGATTTTAGGCTCAATAACTCAAGACATGAGCACTAGGGGGACTGGTAAAGTAAACTGAACACAGGTCATTTAACTGTTATTGCCGTTAATTGTCATTTATCGACTATAAGGTAACACTGGAGGTAAACTCTTTTACCAAAAGTGAGCTGCATCTGGAACTAATATTGAGAACTACCAACTATTAATTTAGCCTCCAAGGAGAAGTAGTGTACCCTCCCTCTCCAAATGTATCCAAATTTTCCTAAATTACTCACAGCAGTGAATGAATTATGTATTTTACTACAAATCCACTGTTTTGACTCAAGCATCTTCAAGTGGGAATTAGCATCGCTTCAAATTTGAATCAGCACCATCTCCTGTAAGAAACAATTACAGCCAGAAAAAAAAAAAAAAAAACACTACTAGCCTACAATGTACCACGTGGAGGCTATTGGCTATTTTAGCTTCAGGGCTAATCAGTGCATCATGCAACACCCACGCTACAAGAGATGTCCTGATGAGCTGATACTGAATTACATGAGATGTTCTCATTATAGAACAGCACAGCACAATGTGCCATTATACGCCCAGTATTACCAAAGGCTAATGGTTGTAAATCATAACCAATGCAACTATCACAGTATTACACACACGGCAAAGATGAAAAAAAAAAAAAAACCTAACTATGTCAAATGGCAAAATCTACATATCAAATATGACAGCCTCTTTGCCAATGACATCTTTTCCTCCTCAGTTAACCATGGTTTAATGATCAGAATAGCCTTCCCCGTTTCCTTGTTTTAAGTCACTGCCAAAAATCAGCAAGACAAGGCAATGTCTTGGCAATGCCAATAAGCACTTCAGATGTAATAATATTTATAATCACCACAGAGGCAGTGGTACCAGCATGAGAGCTCTGAAGAGATGGGTCACACAATCTGAAACACACCACTGAGCAAATGCATAATGAAGCATGACTGTAGCACAGCGCTACATACATATCAACTTCACTGCAGTATAGACAGTATCCCCCACATCCAGCCCACCCCACATACTTAACCCTTTAAGTGCTAAAATTTTTTTAATATATAAAATACCAGCAACACTGCCCAAACTATTTCCCACATGGGACACTTCAGTGCTGAATCGATCAGATCAGAGTTTCTCGCTCCTCAAAGACAGGAAAGTCAGCTTCATTTTCACTACCACTTTCAGCAAACAACGCATCTAGATATTCGGCATTTTCATCGTTAAACTCACTGCCATCGCTTGACAAGTTCTCAAATGCCGGCATTTTGGAACAATGTGTGGTCAAAATACACGAAACAAGAATATTGCAATGATTCATTCATAGGATGACTATGCTGTTCAAAGAAATTGTTATAATGCACACTCCAGGGCCCCTAGCAACCAATCCCCAGCATGGCTGCCTAAATACTAGAATCTGATTGGTATGGTGAAAAAAACCTACCCCCAAAACGTCTTTTGCCGTGATTAGCAGTTGTGGCTGGAACATTCCTTGCGGCAATAGCTGCGATCTGCAACCTTTATGATTATTAATAGCCGCGACTAGCGCTTAAAGGGTTAATCTGTTCTGGGGAGTTAACAGCAGAAAGCAAGCAGGCTCCATCATCACCCCACCCTACATCTCCCTAGCCTTGTGTTTTCTCTTGGCTAAAAGGTAGAGCGTGCCATGGCTTCACAATGAGCGTTGCTGTGACAATTGGCAGCGAATCACCAAACCATTTCCACTGATTAATTTCATGTACTTAGTGTTCAGTCACAGGCTTGAAAGATAAACAAGACGACAAAAAAGGAAATTTCATTATCCAACAACCAAAGCGCAGCAGGCTGGCATGAGAGGTTGCCTGGATGGGTCTGTGGATTGCGCTTCTGCGACAACTTGTTGAAACATAGTGCGTGACCTTTGACCTTTTACTGCACTTTCACCCTGAGCCCAGTCGCTGTTTACTCAGCTGGTATGGAAACGCAAACCATGCAGCCCGTACGGAACGCGCCTCGCGTGCCAAACCTGACGCGACACAAACAAGGCCGCCACACTAAGGCTCCATCAACTGTGAAAAAGAGCAACAACCGTGAGGGCGAGGGGGTGCGATTTACCGCCCAGCTAAGCACTTACAGTTCATGTTATTTACTGCCTCCAGTTTCTACACTCATGCACACACATAAGAACTTTAATAATACATTAAATAAGCCCATGCTTCTCTTAATCTTCACCAATGCACTAATTGACGTCAAGAAACTAAGAAGGATGCAAAAATAAACCTAACAGCCAAGATGGCCCCTTACATGAAGATACAACTACACTTTGATGATTGAACACTCAGTCCCCACATTAAACTTTGCAGAATGTAATCAGAGCATCTCTGTAAAAGTTAGTTTTTTCCATACCTGTATATGAGGACTCAGTCATTTAAGCAGTCATATTGCTTTTGAATTAATGCAAATTAAATAAGTATGGTGTTTGATGTGGTGCTTTTTTGTTCTGTACTGTGATTTTTAGGATGTGGAATTAGTAGCCAAATGAATTATCTGTTCAAGTCAAGAAAAATGTTGCACTGCCTGGCACCGCTTGTCTGAATTATAACAACTCCATTAGCCTTTGTGCTGTCCTGAACAAATTTTTCCACAGTACTCTCATCCTCTGTAATGACTTCTGGTGATGACCCACATGAGTGCAGCTGAGCATTATCCCGGCAGATGAAGAAAAGGCCTTTAACAGTTCTGATATGATACAGCGACCCGACTATGACCCGTCACACTTCTGCAGTGCTGAAGTGTGAAAATTTCTGACACGTCTCTCCCCCTCCCCATCTCCCCTTCTGCCTGTTTCTCATGACTCTCTCTCTTCTGCACATCACTCTCTCTCTTCTTCCTTCCTCTCTCTTCCACCCTCGCCGAGGTGTTTTCCCTCTCTCTTTGGCCAATCTCTCATTGATTTGGCACTCTTCCTGCTCTACCCCCAAGACACACAGAAAAATAAAAATCCACCCCACAGGCTCTCTAGCTTAAATGCTGCTTCCTCAAAATGAGCATAATGTACCATTCTCCACATGCTTTCTTTATTGCACTCTCTCACTCACTCACACTCTCTCTCTCTCACTCACTCTCTCTCTCACTTACTCACTCACTCTCTCTCTCTCTCACTCACTCTCTCTCTCACTCACACTCTCACTTACTCACTCACTCTCTCTCTCACACACCACAGGTGCAATCCACGCTGCTTATCCCAGTAATGAGAGAGTACAGAAGTGATGACAATAATCGTGTGAAAACCAGAGACAACAACACATTTCACCAACACTTGGCAGCCACAGCACTACTGTCTAGCATCCTCGAGCTGAACAATAGAATGCACTCACACAATTACAGACACACTCCCACAGTACCTCACAGGAAAAAGCAAGCTTGTTTCTATCATCATTTAAACACTCAATATCAAACTTGTGCGTAGGCACAAATTTGGTCCCAGTGGCAGTTATTATTTTATGTTTAATCTATCAAATGAGCTCTTCTTTTTAAATGGTCTTTTTTGTAGGAAAAAAAAAAAATTCTAAGACCAGCTTTATATTAAAAATAAATCTAGGGTGACAAAGATATTCGCACAGTACTGTAAATACCCTCCTTTAAAGGCTAAAAGTTCGTACAGAATGTGTAGACATAAAGTTTGCTGTGTACTGATTGCACACCTTCTGCGACCTCCTCAGCTCTGCTCTGATGTGCTGTGTGACCATGTACACGAGTGTCTGCTAATTTGTGCGTGAGCGTAAGTGTGTGCGTGTGTGTGTGTCTGTATAAATCTGTGTGCTTCATAAGTGCCAAACTTTTGCAGCACAGAGCTGTGCTGGGCTGCCTCCAATCCATAACTTGGCTGATGATACTGCACTAATAATGATGATAATCATTGCCGGCCTAATAAGTAGGCAATGCATGCTAGCTCACTGTCCAGGCATGTCGATGCTTTACTGAACATTCACACAGTCACAAATCTCTAAATATGGTCAATACAGTAACTTACTGATTCATCTGAATTAACAAACTTATCAGAGAAAGACAAAAGGCTGTGGTGGCGGGGGGGGTTACATAGAGAATGACAGTCAGACGCTCCCGCCCAGGACCCCCAGGGGCTTTCAAACATCTTTTGTTTTGAAAATTACACTGCAAGTAGACAGCAGGCCATAAACGCAATTAAAATGCTTCGGCAGGCCTGACGCACCCGGGCCAGGAGACCCGGATCAGGGTCTCCAATGCAAATGTGTCCGAGGGGCTGAAAGGGCTATGATCTCTGGAAACTGGCAGGCGAGGCCCCTTAATTACAGGAAGCGATGGTTACAGCAATTTTCATGAGTGGCTTCTTGCTGGGCAATACAGTGCGAAAATTGCTTTGCTTCTTGGCTGAAAGTACACTCTTCTCCTCGGCTAATTGGCATCTCTAAAATAACAGAGCGCAACATGGCAGGGGGCACAAAGAGAGAAATATAGTAGTGTGCTTTTATGTCAAGGACTGAGAGCTCCTATAAAGACCTGCTATAGAGGTCAAAAAAGGCCAACGTCTGGTCAACAGCACAACCATGAAGATTACCGCGAAGACAAAAAAATAAAATCAAAGGGTTCCTCCACGTTCAAATGAACCAATGAGCACAAACAACAAGGATGACAGCAAAAACAACTTATAATTTCAGTCAGATGAAATTGGGGCTGCCCAAACTTGCTCCTGATCATCAGGTTTTCATTTTTACCTCAATTTGGCACTGCTGATTCAAGTTATCAGGGCTAAAAATATCTGTTGAATGAGGTGTGACCTACAGCATGGTAGATCTTCCGGAACATGGTTGGGAAGCCTTGGCCTATCTGGTGAATGTGGTGCACTTTTCTCGCTGGGGTGAAAAACTCAACAGGACAGTAGATTGCCAAGAACAGGGTGGGGCAAGCCCTGATGTAACTTAATACAGGGTCATTTGATTTCTACATAACATATCAATTTTCACATATTTCACAATCACAATACTGCAGGTAAATGGAGGTTTGCCGCCAAGTCTTAGTTCCACCTGAACTGTGCCAAAACTGAACTGCTGCACTGACTCTTTACAATGGCAGGCAGGGTAG
The DNA here is from genome assembly GCA_029692085.1 of Gymnothorax javanicus. Taxonomy (NCBI): domain Eukaryota; kingdom Metazoa; phylum Chordata; class Actinopteri; order Anguilliformes; family Muraenidae; genus Gymnothorax; species Gymnothorax javanicus. The sequence goes on from CM056200.1 coordinate 67,325,661, forward strand.
ACCATGACATCACTGTTTGAGGTGTGGTTCTGAATTGAGCTCTGAGAAGTGAGGTGATATCTTAATAAGGTAAAAAAGATGACAAATGACACTGCAGCCAATCAGTATTTAGCCCGCGGCACAGAATGAAAAAGGGAGCAGTGGGAACATAGTTCACACAAAATGGTGGTGAATACTGAATGCCAAAATACAAAAATTATTGCTAAGCTCATATTCTTCTTTTTCAAACCCAATATGCCAGAGCCCAGATGCAAAAATGCTAAATTTGCATCACAATTCTACTATTCACAGAAAGCACTGTGTATATGAAATATGAGGGAAACAGTGAGGAGTGAAAAGGCAGTTTAACTTACTTTCGTCCTGCCTCAGTTTTGGCAACACAAATGTGGTGTATGGGATGGCTATTCGGAGATGAAAGGTACCTTCAAAAACCCGCGCAGCATTGACCAGGTGGGACCAGTCTAAACCGGAGCCAGAGTGGGGTAAAGGCATCAGTCCAGCATCGCCGTACTTCGTCCTGTCCGCCAAGGAGCCATCGGAGTACCAGAACTCACCTACCGAGCAAGAGGGAGGGCGTTCATAACAAAGACAAGCCAGGGAAAAAAAGTCTGGAGTCTATCCCACATCTGCACGCCCATCAAACTATACAGTCTTAAAAGTGTACGTAGCAGATAAACTGTGGATAAAAAACATTAAAGGGAAAATCAAGTCTGACACCATTCAGTCCAATTGCTGATGTGTCAAATACATTGGAAATGCACTTAAAATTTATTCTGGACAATTTACTGGTTGTGTACACTGCACTATTATTCTAGCTTAAGCACTGCTATTAAGCACTTGTGTGCAATGACCTCAGATATCAGCTATGTGAAACACTACACAGCAAAACAAACTATACATATTTAAAGCAATCAAATAGATGCCACTGTGTTGTAAGCCAAAGCCCAAAAGCCACACAAATGGGAATCAGGACAGAAATATAGAAGAGATAATGATGAGGGGTCCAGCTTTAGTCAACTACAGTACAACAGTGTGGGTGCAAACTGCAGGACTAGGTTACTATTTACATTCAGCTTAACAATGGTCCTAAGCTGGGGTACAGGAAGGCAAGAGTTAAAAATTAGACAGCCTCCAGAAATTCAAAAAGTGTGCATAAAGAATAAAAGCATTTTAATCTCCAATTTCCGAAATACTGCAACATTGTTACACATTGTAATTAACGACACTAAGTGTGTTTTCACAATGAATATTAAATGTAATATCAAACATCACACAACTGCCTTTTCATTTATTGTAATTGCTAGGAGAACAAAAATAAATTTGGAAAGCAAACTGTAATACAAGCTGAATCAAATCAGACATCTGGCTTAACATAAGTATATTGCAGTTGAAATGGCTATTCAGATAATGAGCTGTAATACAAGCTGGTCTGTCTAAAATAGAAAAAGGTTTATTTTTCAAGAATGATTCAAAAAACCAACAGATAACAAAAAATTTAAGTGCACCCCTCCAAATCATTTAACAACCAAAGCCCATAACCATAAGAAAATGAGAATTTTGTTTGCAATTCTTTGTTATTAAAACTAATTTTTCTAAACTTTATGTTTTTACATATAAATTTTCAAGACATTATCCTGAGTGCAAACCTGAAGATAACAGCTTGCGATTTGTGTGTCAATGAATATTACAAATGAGGCGATAATGAAGAAACTTAAATGAATGAAACTGTCCATTATAAGCATATGTCTCAAAAATCCTCCCTTAATTACACAGCCAAGACAAAGCTCTACTTCTACCTGAACTGAGGCAGGTACCAAACCTCCTACACAGGGGTGAATGATTCAAATAATTAAGAAATAATTACCAGGCCCTGCACTGGACAAACTGCCTCATTAAACCCGCAACCATACAGACCTGACTTTTCCAGACAATTAAAAACTAAAAATACCGGAATCCATAAATGTCTCGGCTACAAGCAGATAATAATAATTATGAAATGATGAAGTTCCTCCATCCATTAAGGCAAAAAAAAAAAAAAAAAAAATCTGCATAATTGCCAACTCTCTAAGCTGGTATAAGCCTGTAAAATTCCTGTAAATAATTGCTCGCCGTTTGGGGACTTACACCCAATTCCTCAGAGAAGAAGAATGTTCAGACACATGGAAATCAAATATATCCGCTTAAGTTATTAAATCCCCGCAAACTGGAAAATTGAATTGCGGAGCACAGCTTGGAGCAGTAGGACTGGCAATTCAAGGGTTAAGCCCCACAGAGGAGCGCTCGGGAGGGACTTAACTGACAGGGCAGCACCGGTGATGTGGGGAATATATTCTGTTCGGGTGAAGGCCGTCAGAACGGCAATGAATGAGCTGTCTAAGAGGATCTCTTCATATTTCAATCATGTACGATTTCCCAACGACCTGTCAGAGGCTAGAAATGATGTAAACAGAATCTTGTCTTCTGACGCGGCTATACGGTGAAAAAAGAATAAAAAAAAGCAAAGGAAACATGAAAAGATGTAGCTTTGAGGGAAAACCGTTGTCCCGTTAGTCCCCGCGTAGCATCTGTTTGTCAGATCGACATGTGCTGCAAAGTTACATAATGCAAGTGAAAGGAGGCCCACAGCTCCCGTCAGAAATGAGCCCCTTCCAAAACAAACCGGGAATGTATAAAATATGACAGCTACAACAAGGAGAAAATCCTTGCTGAACGACTGCTTTCCCGGTATGTGCTGTAAACAACTCGGACAACATCGCGCTTAGAAATCAGCCGGCGAGTGACAGCTGCTTACGAACGACCAGACCAAAAAGAGATTTCTGACTGCCCGTGGGGCTCCTGAAGTGCTCTTGATGGGCAGAGTCAGTTTCTACGAGCATCTATCACAGAGACAGAATACATCTTATCTCCCATACACACCACTATTAATGTGCGTCTCCATTCAAAGCTCAGTAATAACAGCAAACAAGACACATAGAACCAGACTTCCTTGTTAATCTTGAATATATATAAAATATTGCATCGTACAAACACACACATTCTCTGCTTTTTTCATTGCCATCAGTACCTTTTTTAAGTATGGCAGTTTTTCAGAATTTTCTTGGCTTGTTTTACCTTCACTGCTTTGCTGAGCTCTTTCTAATATTGATTTGCTAAGATACAATTAACACTACCACATCATTTAAGTTCTGTGCCGAAGGACACACATCCAGATAAAACAAATATTCAGGTTGCTAAGCTGGCAACAGTGCTTTTGCGAGTTAGAGCCATAGGTGGGGCTCAGGATTCTGATTTGCATCTCAGGGGATAGAGCAGAGACAAACTCAGCCTCTGGGCCCTTCAGCAAGGCCCTTAACCCTAAAACTACTTCATCGGCATTACACCCCCACCAGTGAATGCGACCTGCAACCACTCCGTTATGCAGCCAAGTTCCCTGACAGTTATAACACACCGCCCACCCTGCACACTTATTATGCTGAGGGAACAGGCTGTGATTCCAGATGATTTAATCCACAATGGCAGACAAGCAGAGAAAGTGACAAACCCTTCCTCTCTCATTTTCAAAAACATGAATATATTCAACAGAGCTGCTCTGTGCCAGGTACTGGCACATTACCACACATCTGTTTGTTTGTATGTGTTATGAGCTGGGCGAGAACAAGGATGATTTAAACCTGCCAAAATCCTCACACCAAACTCAGGTTTAAGATGCTAATGCAGTGGATCGACCACTCCCTGCATATACAAAGAATGGGTCCACACGCTGAACTCGTCTATATTTTGGCTCTTGAGGGAAAATGTTTGGCATGATTTTTAGACTTGAGATATCCTGCTTTCATTAAAGAATGATTTGCTTCCAAACCTTCCACTTCAAGTTTGGGGCCACTAGTGCAAAGTATCCTTTTGGATAATTGGTATACAAGGTATGGACTGGGATTATTTAATGTTTTTTTTTTCTTGATAGCAAATCTTCGCAAATGATTTAAAAATAAATAAATAAACCGCTTGACTGGGTGTTCCATTTAAGGAAAGGAAGATGGGATATTTATAAATTATGATGAGAGACATTCTCAAATAACAATTGACTAATTAATTTCTTGCATGCACTGATAATTATTCAATTTGTTTATTAGCATTTCAATCAGATGTGATAACAGGCTTTTAGAAAACAGAAATGCATGACAATCCTTCTTTGAGAGGATTGATCTGCTGTCACACTTAATCCTAATGAGGAACCACAAAACCAAAGAGTTGGTGTAACAGAACATAAGGCTGTTTTGCTGAGTGTCACGGTAATTCTGCATAATTCTGTGGACGTGTGATAACCACTAAAGTGCAACAGAAATATACCACAAGCTTCCATTCAGAAAGAACTGATTTAGCCATGCTAATTTTAATATGATTTAACAAAACCATAGAAAAAGAGTGTGAGTACCTAAGAGGGCATTCTACATTCTGTCACAGTAATTCTGTGTGACAAATGGCTTTTCAGTGGATCTAAGGCAAACTGCTGTCCAAAACTGACATTCAAAATCCCCTTTCAAAGATCTTTCCACATTTTTTTCAATGAGATACAACAAAACCATAGAAAAAGAGTGTGAAAAACTGTGGTTGTATGCCAGCGTGCAGCAGTAATCCTGAGTGATGATGTGATGTATTTCAGTGTCTATGAGACGACTTCAGTAACTAAACTGACATCCAACAGTCCTCCTTACACAGAGCTGATCTAACCACACTAATTCTACCAAGACAGATCATATAAGGCCTTTTGAAGACGTAATTCTGTGTGCCGTTTTACAGCTTTGTTCAGTGGTTGTGGACGGAGGCTGTGGTTTGAAAGGGATAAGGCTTATCATTCAGAAAGATAGGCTGTTTTATTCCTCACATTGTGAATCCAGGCTTATCCATACATCCCCAGCTCTCTTTCCGCACTGCCCGGGCTCAGTCAAAGTGGCTCTGGAACCTACCACAAGTGAAGCTATTTTTTTCACCAGAAGGGCCTCATGGCAGTGGTCTGGTGTGGCAAGGCATGCTTGAACGAGCAACTGACCTACTGGAAATCGGCCGAGAGACCTGCTGACGCAAGCTGCTGGATTGTTGGGCGAAGGGCTTGAGGGTAAATGTGTGCGCTGTTTGTCTGTATGTACGTGTCGTTTAGCCTGTATATGTACGAGGGGTGGGGGGTGGGCTTTCTGATGCAGACTGGAGGTGGGTGGGGCTTCACCAACTGCTGACAGCCACAGCCCAATGTCAGGGATGTATTTTGCATTTGCATGCTATTGCAAATATTTGTTAATAAAACACTTTAAATCATACAAAGTGTATAATGTGAAAAATCTAATTATTATTAACATATTCAAATCAAAGGCCACCCAGTCCTGTGCCTGGAGATACATCCTGTAGGTTTTCTTTTTTTTTTTTTTTTTTTTTTTTTTTTTTTTTTCTCCAATCCCACCCGAATCTGGAATGCCCAATTGGTGAACTAAGTACTAAGCTTGCTCGTATGCGACCCCTTGCTGCCAACTCAGGAGTGCGAAGACAGTTCACGGCTCTCCTCCGAAGCACGTGCCTGTCAGCCACTGCTTCTTATACACTCATTGGTTGAATCTTCGCAAGTTCAGAACGAGGGCGGAGGATACCCGGACATGATCAGGCTTAGAATCTTCCCGATGAGCGCCCGTCTGGCCAACAGGAGTCGCTTGAGCAACGAACAAAGCTATTTATTTCATTTTCCCTTTCCCGGCAGTCCCTTCCCAATTTGAAACCCTGTAGCGCGATGGCCAATTGTGCGCTACTCTGAAAAAGCTGCCGACCACTGCCGGTTGGTACGACCGGGGCTCGAACCCGCAATGTGATAGTCACTTCTGCACTGCAATGCAGTACCTTAACCGAGTGAGCTATCCGGCAGCTCTGTAGGTTTTCATTTTAACCATAACTTGGCACACTTGGTGCAGCTAATTCGCTTCTCAATGAGATTTCCAGTTGCTGAATGAGCTGAGCTTCATAAGGTTTGAAGTGATGACATAGAGGATGATAGATCTTCAGGAACAGGGTTGGAGCATCTTATTTTTTGAAAATGCTTGAGCACTGGCATGAAAAAAAATGAGTTCTAAATGAGAATGAACTGATCTGAAATGATCAAGTGTTGACAGAAGAGAGGATACGGATATTAGAGGCACTGGGAGCTGAAACTGGAGGTATGGGTAGTATTGGTGTTGACTTTTGGGGCTCTGGGTGCTAAAATTTAAGGGTACTACACGCATTTATTAGGGATACTGGGTGCTAAAATTGGGTGTATAGGGTTCTGAAATGGGGGCTGCTGGGCTTTGAATTTAAAATTGGGGTAACGTGCTGCTCGTTGAAATTTCGGGCAATTTTGTTGGCTGAAATTGCAGGTACTACCAGCTGAAAATAGTTACTGGGTGATGGAATTTGGGAAACTAGGTACTGAAATTCCAGGTAATAGAGGCTGAACATTTGATTATTGGAGGCTAAAATAGGTGGGTACTGAGGGCTACAGCTGGATGTACTGGGTGATGAGGGGATACTCACTCCGAAGGTTGGATGCCCCCTGGCTGAGGGACATTCGAGGGGGTAGGGTGCTGTGAAACGGTGGGGTGGAGCTGAAGAGAATATCATTGGGCAGGGCCTGCTCCAGTACCGAGCTTCGAGAACTCCCAAAGGACGAGGTCTTCCGGTTACTGCACATGCTCTCGTCTGATAGGGTGCGGTACAGCGAGCGACGCGGTGAAAGACCGCCCACCGGGACTGCCTGCTGGGATAGAGAGAGGGGAGGAAGAGTGAGCTGAGGGAGGAAGAGAGGAAGGGAGGAAAGGATAAAGAGCTGAGAACGAGATGCCACACGATTTAGGAAGTTTCCAGAAGGTTGCAGAATGAGAAGAACTCAGAAACAGGTTAAACTATGAACCAAGTGACCCTGACATCCCTGCACTTCTGATGAGTTTTTTTTAACACAAAGGAAGAAGCCATTTTCAGGCGGTGCTAAGTTGCACAAATTGGAACCAGACACTATTGAACAGGGAAACAGGAAGCCCTGATATGATTATGAAGTCAGACTGAGCGCAGCTCGTCGATTAAAAAGTGCTTATCACAGCAACTCCGCAGCAATGGAAGCTGTCCCAGATTCATCCACAAAATACTGCAATATTTTCCAAATAACAAAACAATTTAACAAATTTGCTCAAGGGCACTTGGGGAAAATATAGACTCAGTATCATTTACTTGCATTGAATTACGGCACCAGTGAGGAATTCATGACAGTCCAATTCTTTTACTTTTTATTCTTTTACAATTCTTTTACAGTCCAATTTAATCATCTGTTTTACTGTACCATGTGACCTGTTATCCTCGGATGTCAACCTGAATGGGGCTTATCAACTGGATAAATAGATGAACGCAGAATGAAACAGACTGTCATGAAATGGCATAGACTGAGACCAAGGATGTCTTCAGGGGAGAAAGGGGTTTGGTGTCGCAATCATTTCTGTATGCGGGGGTTCTGGATAGAGAAAGTGGTACTCCTCAATCCCACAGTTGGATCCAGTGATTTAATCAGCTGAGTTTTGGCTGGTGTCGAAATACACACAGTCAGTTTTGATCAGTGCATCGCCACCCAGCATTTTCATACTGCTGAACTTACAGGAGGGCCCTTGTGCATTTCCAGGCCAGCAGAGAAACCTCTCTCCTTTCTTTCTTTCTCTATCTGCAGTAAACAACACCCACAGCACACCTTACATCAGGAGTTGGCTAATTTTACCCAGGATAAGAATAGCTGGTTCCATCCATTACCAATATAAAGGCTATGTCTCCAGAGCAGTTTCTCATGCCGTGATTCTAAAATTGCAGCACAATCTTGAAAGATGGATTTTTATCCCAGTTAGGTGGACTGTATGCTGTAAGGAAGGCAACTATTAATGTGGTGTTTGAGAGGAAAAAAAGGGAGGAATGGATGAATGTGGTGTAGTTTACCTGTGCGCGAGAAAGGCAAAACGGAACACACACACACACACACACATCCATTAAGCATAACAGAGTGCTTTCTGCATGAGTGTGCGTGTGTGTGCGTGCGTGTGTGTGTGTGCGGTTGTGCTAGTGCATTTGTAAATATGAATGTTTTATAGGTCAGAGAGCATGAGTTAAAAGGCCTTCAACAGCATTAAAAGCTTTGCATACTCCCCCAACAATCCCTAAGCTCTGATTTACACCAGAGGACCCAGAAGCAAAATCAAACTTCCTGTCTTTGGATGGCAGCCAAAGCCCCTCTCGAAAACCCTCCACAGCCCCCCTTCCTGTCAAAGATGGCCGTCATATGAACATTATCACAAACATGCAAATCCAGCCTCAATTATGAAGCTAACCTCTGGGAGAGGAGAAGGTCAATCTCATTTCAAGCGTGTAGTAGACGCTTGTGAACAGTGAGAATTTGGAGGGAGGAGAGAGGTGAATGTGGATTAAACCACGACCGTCTTCAAAGACACGGTGAAACGAGGTCATTGTCGGCTGAACCCAATCCTCAATCCAGAGAATAATGCACGTGCCTCTAAAAATGTTGACTTTAATAAGCCTCTGCTTCCTCGTAGATTCAAATGCTTATATATCATTCATATAAAGAGGTGTTATAGCACTACAGGTCCCATATGTTTCTTTCCGGCAGTACTGCCGCTCTCCAGTGGGGAATTCGAGCTGACAGTTATAGAAATGAGGCAGGGCTGCCGTCGCCACTGTCGTTGCTATTGGCAATCCTTCCTGAGGTTCGTTCACATGGAGGCCATCTGTTCAAGCTGAGGCGCGAACAGCTACTCTAAACGTACCGCGTATGACGCACGTACACGGCTGGGCTTGAGCAACACTCCCGGCTGACAGCAGGTGTGACAATGCACAGATTGAGACTGGGCCCTGCTAGATTTACAATTTGTACCGGGATTTAAAAACATTGCATTTTTACATACAAAGCATTCAGCGAACCAGATATTTTATTGCAGTAACTCAATGAGGCAAAGCACCTTGCTCAAGGGTTCAATGGCAGTGCTCCACCTTACCAATAAACTGAGTTATTAACCCTAACCAATACATTATCCTACACCATCAGACACCAAGATCCCCATCAACATCACAAACAGAACTACCTCCGCCTATGTACTCAATGTTATTTTTGCCAGTATTAGCTAGCACACCCTGTGTTTATGCAGTCCTGTAGTCTTCGCGCAAATATGTTTTTAATGTGTTTTTCAGCTTTTGCATGCCCTTGACCTCCCAAAATCGAATCACCTCTTCCTTGAACAATACTTAATCATTCCACCAAATTTGAGGAAAATCCATCCATAACCAAATGAATAACAAAAATTAGCTAAAAGAGAGCACAGCTTAAGTAAAAATTCTAGGTCTTTACATGAGTTTTATCCTGGGGTGCAAACCAGACACCATAACATGCAAGTTGCTGTGAGGTAATAAAAGTAATTACAAAGTTCCAAACAGAACATTTTAAAGCAAATTTAACCCTTTCACGCCCGCAGACGGAAATTTTCGTATAATGCTATTTGACTCCTCTGTCCGAATATGGATTTTTCCCCGTTTTTTGATTGCCTTGGTGCAGGAATCCTCAATCTTATGCAGAAAGGACCAGTGTGGGAGCAGCTGGTCCTTTACACATCTGATTCTACTCATCAAGGTTTTTAGCAAAGATTCTAGGACATTTATATACCATTAATGATAGATCATAAATGTACATTAAATATCCTAACTAATTCAAACTAATTATGTGTCTCTCAATATTTGCTCTTGATATGTACAACCTGCTACATTTCACTGTAAATAAATGGATCCAAGTTATGCTGAAATGTACAAGCAGTATTTAATTATACTATATCATACCATGAAATGGTATGGTTAACTCAAAATTTAATAAAAACTCTAAACATATCTGAATTGGATGTGAGTGGTCTTCATTTACTCGGGCAGAGTGGTCATGCTAGGTTTTGGACAAGCTAGGTGTCAAAGGGTTGACAACCAACTGAACACAATGGTGATAAATAAATAAATGGAAAAGTGCCAACATCTCAAAGCTGCTAACTAGGAAAATAAACCCATGGCGTGCGATCACTCCCCTTGCAGAATGCAAAACAAAAGACAATGTTGAGATTAAAGACAGAAATGGACTGCAATTTCCAGCCAGGGCCCGAGACAATGGTTTTCTTATCTCTGCAAATGCCTCTATAATGGGTTGTGAGCTTTCAAATCAAGTCTATTTACACCTGAGAATCCCAGTGGACTGTTCAGCTACACACACCTGTCTCACCTCCGCTCTGAATGAGGAGCTGTGAAAGCAGATTTCTTCAACCGAGCAGAAAGACGTCATGCTGTCGGCCGGGGCAAAGAAAATGCAGTCTGCAGTATTTGTGTGTTACCCAACATGCACTGTGGCATGAAATGCATTCTGAGTAACAAGGTGTAATATCACTCTCCAGCACTGACACTGTGGAGAAAAGAAAGTTTGCATGTGTGTGTGTGTGTGTTTACACATGCACATGCGTTCATGTATGCGTGTGGCTCGGTGGTTTTAATACCACTCCATGTTTCCAGATCAAATCTTTATAAGTAGCATAACAATTGACCACAGACAAAGTAAAGACAAGAGTAAATAAATTAAAATCAGGTTCCCCGCATGCACCCACAGTTTAATCAGTCTGATTGATACACTACTGCTGTTGTGGCTTCCCTCTGTTCCATTATTCAGGGAGGTTATTGGTCTTGAGCTTTGATCGTGCATTAACTGTTGCGTAACGGTTTTAAAAGGACATGACCAGGGGGGACACAAACAAAAAAGCGCTTTAATCTTAAAAAAAAAAAAAAAAAGGCTGGAGTACATTAGGGCGAATGCACAAGGGCATCGCAGAGAGAAGCTCTTCATATCAGCACCTCAGAGTATGACTGCTGCTTTTCTATGGACCACTGCAACATCATAAACTGATCCTTCATCAGCATGCCATGGTATCGATTCAACCTAAATCAGCACTCTGTGCTGCTGAAACTGTACCTAGACTGCCACAGCATGATACCTAAATGACTGCATATCAGCATTCTTGCGTAGTAAAACAGATCCGAGATCAGCAGTCCATGATGCGAGGACACAGGCTCTAATTTCTTTAGCGCTCTCCATTAGGGCTAGTTCCCATCATGGAGTTTGATTCTCTCCACTGAGGACTTTTTTTTCCACATCATGTGCATCATGTGCTTTTTTTTTTGCCCTTTTTTTGGCTTTCTGTCTCCCTATGAAGTACACTTATTTTTGTAAAAATTGTGATACAAATAAAACTGAGTCGACATGACTGAAAGCCCAACCACAAGGACAAGAAGGACAGTATATTTGCACCAGGCTGCAGAACCTGTTATTTCCCCTGTTCATTATTAAGCCTGAATTGGGCTTCACAATAAAAATATGAGGCAATCTATAACAGAAGGTAGATGCTGAAGAAAGGCCTTCACCAAGTTAGATGAGTCTACATACCCCTGCTCCCTTGTTGTGAGCAAAATGTGCCTTAACATTTTGGAGGATAATAAATATGTGGTTTGATGGTGGGCCTGAGTCACAATTCTCCAGTCATGAAAGAAGGTTTGCACACTTAAGCCAATCAATGACTGACATGCAGGTGCACACCACTGGGCAGCAGACAGCAGACTGGCCCTTTCGGATTTGACTTTGAAATCCATGGGGCAGAATGTCCATCACTGAACATTCTAATGCTGACATCATAATCACTAGTAGCCAATGAAAACAATGGAATTCAAGAATACGGACTTAGAAGAAAAAAAAAACCTCTTAAAAATAGTCCACTTTTCAAAAGGTTAAGTTATAGATTTAAGAATCTAAACTACAAATTGACTATCAAGTTTAGCCACCATCATTCCAAGGCCTAATCTAATGATGGACCAAAAGAAAACGGAAAAACCACAGAGAAACTGAAGTTCCCCTATTTCTGGACTCGGCGATTCCTCAGGGAGATGGGAAATAAATGGGGGAATTTGAAAAGCAAACACATGATTTCACTCACTGCGACCGTGAAAAACATCAAACACACCAGCTCATGATAGCCATCTACTGCTTAATCCAAGACATCCAGCCTGAAAAGACTTGCCTCCTGATAAATCAGACTGAGCGAAGAGCCCCCCACCTACACACACACGCGCGCGCGCACACCCTTGTACTACTATTCTTGTAAGGACATCACATTGACTTCCTTTCATTCTTTGTGTGACTCTACAGGCTTTCACTAATCTCAACGATAAGCAACACATGCCTAACCCAACCCTAACCCTAATTCTAAGTTTACCCCTAACCTTAAATTAATAACTCATTAATCTTTTATTGTTTAACTAAACCTTTTCATTATTAATGAAAATTATTAATTTATTTTTCCACAACTTTCTCTGCACTGGTTTGTCATCGGTAATCACTCCTATAGACTTCAGTGTAAGCATCACAAACTCCGTAAAATCGTTTGGAGCAGAGTAACAGTGAACAGATGCAGAAACAGGAAACGCAGCATTGCTATAACCTATTCCATATGATTTCTGTCTTTTCTAACACACACGCACATTAATTAACATAAATACATACATACATACATCCTCCAGAAAATTCATATACATAAGCCTTTTTAGGAGAAAAAATGCACTGTATGAACTATGTCTCTGAAATTTGACCCCCGACGCGTGTGTTGGCAGGTCTGCATTTATCAGTTTATTTCACCAACAGGTCCACCGTCCTTATTCATGCAGGAGGGGCTCAATCAGGATTTGGCCACTGATTGATTGTGACCGAGGGAGACGGCCCGGCATTAATGATGCGGGGGGTGATGAGCCACCCTGCCCTGCTCCTGATGGCTCCTGCAGCCAATCTGCTGGCCAGCAGTCAACAAGTACTTTTCCTTTCCCAGTTAGGCCATGTCTCGGTGCAGCAAACTACAGCTTATCAGCATTCTAAACAGACCTGGGTCGAGTTTGTGTTTGTACTTCAACTCCATAGGGCAGGGGTGCCTGATAATGCATCATGGCCAGCTATTGTGTATGCAGGTATTCACTCCAACCAATCACTAAACCTGCAGCATTTACAAATCAGCCCACCTTCAATCTAAAGACGGAAGAAATTATATGAAAAACAAGTAGACAAAGAGACTGGTTTAAAACCCACATTTTTGCAGGTCTTGCGTGATTGGGCACCGTTGCTTAAGGATTGGGCCAAACACACTCCTGTAGAGCCATAAGAATACACAACAAAACATTCTAGACCAAAGCACAAACATGCATTCTATCGCAATGAAAACTACACAGTCCGGTCTGCCGTGACCGCATGGGTGTAGCCCCCGAAAGCCTGCTTCTCCCCTGTTTTACGCATTATTCAGCCAATGCTGTCACCATGGCAACCAAAATTGATAGGTGTCATAAGTGGAGTATAACATGTGTCCCTACCAAATATGAAAGTAATCGGTCAAAAATTACAGCCTGTACAGCTTCCACAAGGAAATGTGTACGTTTCAGCACAAACTTGCTAATTATTCGGCTAATACTGTTGCCATGGTAACCCAAATCAATAGGTGTCATGAGTGAAGTATAAGACATGTTCATACCAAATATGAAAGTAATCGGTCAAAAATTACAGCCTATAGAGCATCCACAAAGTAGTGTCTACGGACGCGGACGCGGCGGCGGCGGAGACAACGCGATGAATCCATAGTAGCCGCCCGATTTCGTCCGGGGGCTACAGTTAATGGTCTATGGATATGTCTTCACATTTGACTCCAAGGTAACGGCAGGGTGGAAAACCAGCAGTCCTCCGATCTCAATGACCGTGATTTGATGTTTTCTAATCTAAACTACTTCAAAGAAAGCATTTGACTCAGACCTGGGTCTGAAAGTGCATTGGAACCCTTAAACAGGTGAACTGTGACGCAATTTTTTTCTGCCTTTTGGTTCAGCACTCCAGAACACAGGATTTCTAAGACAATATATGTCAACATAAAGTGAAGATTGTGAGCTATAATTTCCAGGTATTAACTCCCGTTATCTGTAAACCATGTGAGAATCACAGTCCTTGTTATGCTGGCGAACCATCCAAATACACTGCACTGTAGGAGCCGGTAATATAACCGGTGTCGCAGTGATGGTCTTAGCAGCCTTTTGGGTCGAAAAGAAGTAGGGTAGCCCGTAGAAGCTGAGGTAATCTAAGCATGAGGAACACTTTTTATCAGATGAAAAATGGGGAGCATTGTTAAGCTGAATAGCCTGTCCTCGTCATTACATAACATTATGTTACGCCATGCTATGTTTTTTTTTGTTTTGTGCAGTGGTCCAGTCAGGAGTGGATTGGGAGTGTTGAAAATGTTGGGGGCTCACCTTTCTCCGCCCCTCCTCTGCAGGGGGGCAGTCCGGGAGTATCAGCTTCAGGAACTCCTCCTTAGAGAGGGTGCGGTGTACTGTCGTCCCATCATGCCCCACACGGCACAGCCGCGTCCGGACCATAAAGCAGCCTGTTGGGAGAGTAATGAGCAGGTTGTTAGTCAATTGGCAGGTACAGGGGTTCTCGGCCACAAACACAGATGGGGCATCGTGAAACTGGCAAATATACCAATGCACTGATTTTGGGTCGCCAACTATGCAAGACATGAGGGGAACATGTTGTAGGTTGTCCATAAGATAGGAGGACTTCATTCGGGCGAGCGGACACAGAGAGGATGAACACACTGGCGACCGGGCTGTTACCCTGGAGCTACACAGGGTTGCCAATTTTGCAAGTCAACCAACCGAGACAGCAGGATTTGGGGGAAAGAAAATGGCACTTTGCAAGTATCATGAAAGAAAACGTTCCGGAACAAATGAAAAACAACCTTTGGAGGATGTTTCGATAAATCACATGATTAATAGAACTCCACGTCTGCCTTTCACCCATAGGCCCGGAGCCATCAGCGAATCAGACGATAAAACGGCTCTTTCACGCGAGCAGCTGGGTGGCTTTGGAGGGTGGCTGCGCTGTGCTGAGCTGGCAGGGCGTCAGAAGGAGGCAAAGGCTCGAGGCTCAGACGAGGCCATCGGGAACCTTGTCTCGCGTCTGTCGTCTGTCTGGAGAAACCAATCCCTACAAAAAAAGGCCCACCTGGGACTCAAGGCACTCTGACAGATGCACCCATATGGAGGGGAACCTAAAAATGATGAGGGTATGATGAGGGGGGGGGGTGAGTCCCCCACCAAGGCTTCCAGAACCTTCACTGTGGGGTGCCACTGCTGCCATTGACACTACTGCTCAAAGGCTACAATAAAAACTCCTTAGAAAACATTTCATTCTTTTTTATTAACATGCAGCTGTGCATTTTACCTGACTCAATATGGCTGTTAACAGAAAAAGGGGCAACAAATCTGTGCAGGCCTAGAATAACTAAATTGGTGGCCATTTTATGAAGCAGGATTACCATGTTTGGTGAATAACTGCATAGAATAAGACCTAGAAAAGCCCTTTTTGTTTTAAGTTTAGCATCAGATTTGGAAAGGTTCCAAGTTCTTCTCAGCATGATCCAGCCAACTTGGTGATTTACGTAGGTCCCAGGATTAGACTGGAATATAATAGACACACACGCACACACACACACACACACATGCACACACACACACACACACACACAGGGCCAGAAGTGAAGGGTCACACAGCAAGCAGGAACGAGCATAAGGTCTTATTCCTCCGAGGTAGGGGAGTGATGGACGGGGGCGGGGAGAAGGGGGATAAGGCTTGACCCTTGACCCCTCTGCCAGTGAGCAGTGACCCGTCAGGGGGTGGGGGGGGCTAGGTGCCAGAGGGATTACGGGAGAATTTATGGGAGGCGCAAACAGTCAAGATAAGCACTAAAACGTCACAACCATGGAGCCAGTGATGCGTAGGACAACGCTCTATACACCGGGCAGAGGGAACACAATAGGAGTGAGCACTTAGAAATTTCCGTGCGGAGCTGTTAGAGGAGGTGGGGGTGGGGGACGATGGCAGGGGGAGAAGGGTGGGTGGACTAAAAGGGAGAAAGTTCCAGAGAAAATATATGAATGGCAGAAGCCCTTGTACCTGGATCTCTGTGCCAGCGTCTTAAGGAGAAACGACAACAACCCTTTCGCTCTGCCGAGAAACGAAACCACAGAAGAGATAAAGGAGAAAAGAAAGCAGGAAAAAATGAAACAACAGCAGTCTGGTTACTGGCGCCTGAGCACAATCAATACTGTTTCGCCCTGAGGACCAGCTCTGGATTTACATGGCACGGTTCACAGCCAATGATGAAACACTATAGATTTTAACTGCAATAAACAAGGAGGCATTCTTTCAAAAACAGAGCTACCTGGAAATGAGTCAAGTGACTTTATTCCACAGAGACAAAAAAGGGTTCAGCAAAGGGCGGAGGGAGAATACACAGGCAGAAAAATAAACAAATACTGTAGAGCGAGCGCTAACTGAATTACTAAGCGGCTTTCATAACGCGTGTGAAAATTACCTAGCTACAAACCCATCAATCTTACTCCTCTAAAGCATCCAATTTCGCCCTGCAAATGCGATTACAAGGTTTTGGAGCCATGACAGTTTTCTCCTGATAATCTCTTCTCACAAAGCAAGGACAGCCAGAGTGACACGCTAGCTCCAATAAACCATAGCGCTCGCGCCAAGTTTCCCGTCGTCAAACTTGACGAAACGACGTGAAAATAACCTTCCCACTAGCCGCAGTGGGTCGACGGATGAAAAGTTCATCCAGCACTCTGCCAAAATCTGCAAAGAAAATGCAGACGATTCGAAGTCAGGAAACCCTCAGTGCCAAATGCTTGGCCTCCCCTTGTTCTCTTGGTGCTCGGTACTTTAAGTGCAATTGATGCTGGCTGACCTTGAGGGGCGGAGTCAGGTGTCTGGGTGCAGGTTGAAAACAAAACTGTAACTACAACAGCCCTTAATTAGAAAATATTTAATTCCCAGACTTATCAAAAAATGCGACCATACCTTTAATGGTAAAAAAGGGAAAAACAAAGTATTTAGTAGCGTGGAAATATGTGATAGGCTTTAATAATCTGTAGCAGAAAGTTCAGCGGTATGGAACTTAACCCCTTTGCGCAGAATACAAATATCGCCAATTATTCCTGTTATGCATGAGCCTATTTAGGCTTTATAACTCCACATTTGTGTCACAGAGACTTTGGAAAATTATTCCAGTGAAGCAAAACATTCAGAAATTCAATTTTAGAATTGTTTAGGAATTAGATTTCGGAATTCACAGATGCCAGCGTGTATATCTGTGCAAAGGGGTTAATATCTGGTGGGCATGAAGGACTTGAGAGAGGAAAAGTGTGCGACTCCGGGCCGCTGATACACTTTTCATGACCGCTTCCTGAGAAACTCAAACTGTGTCCGAGCGGAGCGCCAGAGCGGAAGCCTGGCGGATGCGTAATTCGAGTCGCCCTGTCTGCCCATGAGGGACGGCCCCTCAAGCTGCCGATCGATGAGGGGAACCGACATGTGGCCAGTCCGTCAGGTTGGGAGGTACACAGAGCTTATTCTCCTTGTCGCCGTGCGTTCCCATCAGGCCCAAGTCCTGCAGACCGAGCGGCCCAGTCTTGGGGGGGGTGGGTTTGTGGGCAGGGCAGGGCAGCGGGGATCCGGGGTTAAGGAGGGCTTTTAAGCCAGGAGAGCGACAGTTGTCTCCAGCTGTAAGGTGTGAGGTTGCATAAATGTGACAAGAATGTTCTTGACTGAACACAGCCGGGGTCAGTACACAGCAGAAGGAGAGCCTTTACCTTCTGAGATACAATAAAGGCTGTGAGCATCTAGTGCTCTTCAGCGCTGTACTCCTGCACTCGGGATTTCAAAACAGATGAACAGTAGTTTAAAACAGAGGCCATATGCTTTGATATGCATGTATTTAAATCCATATTGTGTGAACCGTGTGGGGAAAGCCACCATTTTTTCCTCATTTTTATCCAGTCACTGTCCAAATACTTATGCACTGTGTTTTTCCAGTACTGATATTTCCTTTCAAAATATCTGGTTCAAAAGCACAATTCAGCATATGGATTTGTGTAGTGGGTTTAAGTCCTTTAAAATGAGAGTGATGAATAATAAATTTGAGTAAATAAATCACTTAATTAATGAAACATTTTGAGTAAAGTAGGAGTGGGCATTACACAAGAAGAGCACCACCAGCTGAGAGAGTCCCGACCCAAATATGCAGATGTGCTCATGAATGAGGACAAAAGAATGTCTGAACCAAACAAAAAAACCTTGCTGAGAAGGGCAAGTAACGTGAAGTAGCAGTGCTCTGCAGTAAATCTGTCAATTAAACCACGAGCAACACAATGGAGTTCGCAATTTATCCCTGTGTTTGCATGGGTCCCCCTCCAGCCATGCCGATTTCCTCCTCCCGTCCGAAGACATGCATGCTAGGCTAATCAGAGACTCCAAATTGTTCATTGGTGTGATAGAATTGAATGTGCTTTGATTTCCTGCACTTCACGCCATCCCCGCGCTGCACTGGGCCATTCTGATCGTGTCATGGTCCACTGAACTCCTTCATATAGGCAGAGATTACAGCTCTGTGAGACCTCTGTAAGGATACAAAGCAGTAGAACAGTGAAGCTGTGGAGGATCTCCGGATGTGCTAGGACTATACTGACCGGGATGTTTTCAATAGTCTGGATGAGGGCACACTGGGTTATTTAAACACAAGTAAATGCGCAGAGTCTCTCAGCTTTTACACATTTACTCACTTCCTGGCTCATGATTTTTTTATTCATCCACTAACTCTTTCTCTCTCATTCTCTTTCCCACTCCTTCTCTTTTCTTTGTGTTGCCCTGATCTGCTGTCACTCTCCCTCTCTTATTCTTAATTAACTCAATGTTTAAATCCATTACATGTACTGTATTCAATCTATCTATATGCCACCCAAAGGTTTTCACTCCATAAATTACTCACTCTTTATCCTTCTTCAATCCCAGACCTTTTATCTTTCTGTTACCTCACACAGCAACTCTCAATTTTATCTTCTCGCCTCTTTTTCACTCTTCCTTCTCCTGATGCACTGTTGCTCTACCTTTCTTTCAAAGCTAACAGACTTAAAACTCACTCTCACTCACAATCTTCCTAAGTCACACACTCTCTCAAGCACTTTCACTCCATAAATAAATCACTCTTTCCCTCCGTCAATCTCTGTCTCTCTGAATCTCCCTCCCTCTGCCTCAATTAATTCACACATCAGCTCTCTCAGTTTCATCCTCCCTCTCTCCAATGTCCTTTTCACTCACTATCACTCCCAAACCCCCCAACCCCCACCCCCCTCAGTCTCACCAGGTCTGCCCCTCCCACGACACCACACACAGGCACTGCGCCAAGAGTCCTTCCTTTGACAGATTGACAGATCGATCTTTTTGAGGAAAAAAATCCCGATTAGTTTCCAGTTTTTGGAAGGACGCCAATTTATTTCTTTGCCAAGGGCACTTAAAAGTCGAGGGACACTTCCCTTTCAATCACTTCGGCTCTAGCTGCTGGGTTTGGCTCTCTCAGTAAAGGCGCCGCTTGCGATGAAAGAGTGACTGCCGCAGCGACGGAACGGATCTGGCCGCTTGAGTGCCAACTGTGGCCAGCAGCCATGCGGGAGCACTGCATAATTGGTGCTGTGCTGCTCAGGGATGTGGGTGGGACACAGTCAGTTTGGGCCTGCATTGTTTGTTGCTGAAGCGCTTCCTACTCACCATCTGGGCGCCCTTCAGTTTGTCACTGAATTAGCATTTGTTTGGGTTTCCTCCGCCCTCGTTCTGTGTGCGTTAGGACTGTGTGTGTGTCGCAAATCAGTGGATGATGGGCGCCTGTTTCAAAGAACAGTCTGCCCTTCCAAGATGGCAGCACGTTAGTATATAGTTCTTGGATTGGAGATTCCAAATATACAAAACAAGAACACAAAAGACAAAAAAATCACTTCTGCTCTCCACCTCACTCACCGGCACTCTGAAAGCCTGCTGAGCTCATCTGGGGAAGGGCTATCTTCGGACTTCTTCCAACCAATCAGGTACTTGCTCCCAGTCGTCTGACGCGAGTCAGGGCCAGCTCCGGGCAGAGCTCCGCCCTGGGTGACGATGTAAACTTTGGACGAATCCAGCGAAGCGCTCAGCTTTGTGCTGCGTGCAGAGGGACTGCCAGAGTGGTGGGATCCACTAGGTAACAGGAAGAACAAATGGTCATGTGACTACAATTAGCCAATGACTGCCCAGAATGCAACAAATGACAGGCAGCTTAGCCAAGTGTAATCCAGCTAACAATGATACCAAATTTTTTGAATGACAGACACAGAAGAAGCAGCTGGGTTAAGAGTATTGGCAAAACATAAACCGCGCATTTTTGTAAAGCCATTTTTAGGGAAAAGCAACATCGAAGAGGCTAAATCTTAAACAATCTGTGTGCCCAACATTCCGAAAATATCACATATGCAAGGCTCCATTGTTGCTCAATATCCATAAAAATCGTAATTGGACGGCTTCGCAGTAAAGGCCCACAGAGTTGCTCGTGGGCTGCACCTGGATAAAGGCAGTTTGAGCTGTACCTGGAGTGTGAGGAGATTTCGCTGAGGTCCCCCATGCTGTCCTCTGCCATGGAGGAGATTCCATACCCGTGAGGGAGGTACAGTTTGGCGCCATCTTCCTCCTCCTCCTCCTCTGGGACCCCATCGTCCGGATTCTCCCCTCCGACCCAGCCCAGAACCTGGCCCCCCTGGCCCTGCAGCAGTACGCGGGTCCCAGACACGCCTGGCGGGGGCATGCAGGGCGCAGTGTCGATCCCGCTGTCTGTCGACGCCCCTTTGATGTAGGTCAGGCCCAGAAGCTCGGGGTCCATGAGGTCCCCTGATCCAAAGTGCTTTTCCTCGCTGTTACTGGAGGCATTGCTAGACAGGGTGTTGCTGCTGGAGTGGCTTGAACAGTGGCTGGGGCAGCTCTTATCTCCAGTCTGCAATAATACATTAATAACACGATAATAACATGTTAACAAAGTGCTGCTGGACGAAGTGCTACTGCTGGAGTGGCTCGAAGAGAGTCTGGGGCAGCTATTATCTCTACTCTGCAATTACACATCAATAAAATGATAATAACATGTTTATTCAGAGCTGCAGGACAGAGCATTTCTGTTGGAGTGTCTCAAACAGTAGCCGGAGTACATTTCATCAACTACTTGTAATTACACATAATTGACATGATAATAACATTAAATAATAGCTACTGGACAGGGTGTTACTGCTGGAGTGGCTCAAACACTGGCTTGGGTAGCTCTTATTCCCCTATTCCCAATTATACATAAATAACACAATTATAACATGTTCACAACATTCTGATGGATAAGGTGTTACTGTTGGAGTTGTTCAAACAGTGTTTGGGGCAGATTTCATCTACTGCCTGTAATTACACTGGCTGGGGGAACTCTTGTCTCCTGTCTGCAATTACCCATACATAACATGATAATGACATGTTAATAAAGTGCTGTTGGACCACGCGTTACCACTGGAGACGCTCAAACAGTGACTATGGCAGCTCTTATTTCCCGTCTGTAATTAGACTTTAATAACATGATAAGAAAATGCTCATAACATGCAGCTGAAAGGGTTTTTTTTCTGCTGAAGTGGCTCAAACAGTGGGTGAGGCAGCTCTTATCTCCACTCTGCAATTACACATTAATAACATGATAATAAAATAAAGTGCTGCTGGACAGAAAGTTACTGATAGAGTGGCTGCTTTCATTCATCGTCTGCAATTGCGCACTTAATTATACATTTATAACATAATAATACCAAATCAACAGAAAGTCTTGCTAAACAGAATGTTATGGTTAGACTGGAGCAGTTGTTATCTCTGACACCAAATGGACCTTTAATTAAATATTTATAAAACAATAATAATGAGGTGTTGTTGTACAGCATGTCACTGCCTAACATGTGTCATTTCTGACCTGTAATAATAAGTCAACAATACAACACCATTACTCCAACAGTAAAAACATGTTAACAAGAGTGATATTTGACATGTGCAACTACAGTCATTGAGTATTACAGTTAATAGCATAATACAAAAAACAAATAAAAAGCTTTGTTAAACAATGGTACTGTACAATCTATACCATAAATAGTCAAACTACACAGCTCCTCAATAGCATAATAATAAACTATGCAGTAATAAGACATTAACAATGTTCTTCTAGAGCCTGAGCCTGTAGCAAGCTAAACAAAGAGCGAAATGTCTTCCATCTCTGCCACATTACAGAGGAGATAAAAACATATTAATGACACAGTAATAACACACTATGGACAACAGTGAGCCACAACTTTAATTATCAGCTTTTACTTTCAACGGCTGAGGTTTAGCAACTCTCCACTGGCTAAGTGGTGAGGGAGCTGCACCTGAGGGAATGCGACCATTAATGAAAGAGAGGCTAGATGAGTATTTTGAGAGAAAGAGGGAAATAGACAAATAAAGAGAGCTGTGTGAGAGAGAGAGAGAGAGAGAGAGAGAGAGAGAGAGAGAGATGGTCCTTTGTATATTTATATACATATTTAGAGAGATGGTTTCCCTAGAGATTGAATATGGTATGAATGGGCCAATTTCAAAAAAAGTCATGTCCCTTCTCAGAGCACTGAATATAGGGCTCTATAGCCATAGTCATAAAGGAATGAAGATATAACTGCACTTCAAACCCACTATGTACCATAACCAAGCAGTTCCATATGCATTCAAACAGGCCTCAAACAAAGGAGCTAATATGATATTGTGGGGTGAACGTTTAAGCTCCACACTACTTAATTCTGACTGCTATGACGAATACACTAATGCACACGGAGCATGGCTCTGTTCAGGGACAGACTGCAAAAACATGGCATTCTGAGGTATGGTGAGATGACACAGAAATGTACAACCGAAGATATTTATTTGAGACACAGAGGGGGAAGATGGGAGGATGTGAGAAAGAGTGAGAAAGAGATAGAGGGAGAGAAGGTGAGAGAGAGCAACAGAGAGCGAGCGATTAATAGTGGTGTTGCTGTTTACATTGTTTGAATTGTCTGCGTTTAACAGCATAGAATTTGGTTAGATAGCCTGGTGTTCCACACCAGCTACATGCTGTGTACAAACCATGTCAATATAACATTGGTTGTTTGACACAGGCCAATTCAATTGAAATGAGAGAGAGAGAGAGAGAGAGAGAGAGAGATGGTCCTTTGTATATTTATATACATATTTATATTGTATATAGTTTATTCATATGTTCTACTGTTGTATTGTTTGTGTTAATATGCTTTGGCAACATTGTATTGTATGCAGTCATGCCAATAAAGCCTCATGAATTGAATTGAATGGAGAGAGAGAGAGAACGAGAGAGATTCTTTCGATGCACTCCTTGAAAAAAGAATTCTGATAACACACTCCCAGAGGAAATGTTCTGAAAGTTAGAAAATAATACTGCAGCAAATTTTCTACGTTTAAAAAAATATTTCCCTTCTCTAACAAATAATAAAAAGCTGCAAGTCCTTCTGGGAGAAGGACAAACTGCCCCGCTTCTAGGAGAATGTTTTAGTCTGTCAAAGCTCAAGGGACTGTGAGTAATCATCCACGTAAAAAATGCTCATCTTTTTCCTTTTATGCAGATTTCCTTTGAGTCACTGTGTGCATATTTTGATGCATTATTAGACAATATAAAAATATTTACTCTGCACATTTTATGCCAATAAAGAATACTGAAATGAATAGAGAGGGAAGGAGATTACTGAGGAGGTAAAAACAAGCATCTGTCTATTCCTCAGTCTCCACCAGCAGCATCAGCAAGAAGCGCCTGACCTTTTCCTAACCGACACATCAGTGCAAGCCGTGAGCGCAAGCTTACGAGCCAATGAGCCAAATCATGAAGGCTCTCTGCTGTGAGAAAGAGAGAGAGATATAACAATGAGTGAGTGAAAGGGAGGGAGAGAGAGAATGAGATGCCACATTCCCACCCACAGACTTTCAGCACCAGCCTGAGGACACAGATATACATTGACTAGATCTGACACGACACCAGCATTGCACATTTCACTTATCCAGGCAGCTACATGGGTGCCTTGTGCTATACAACAGACTGTAACAAAGGCCTCTAAACCGGTTCCCATCCAGTAAAATCCCCCAACTCATTCATTTTACCATTAAATGCAGAGCTTAGTGTATGAGGAAACCTCACCGAGGAGTGAATACAGGTTTCCACCCTTGTTCATTTATCATCTCTCCTCTCATTACACCAATCAAATCCACCTATTACCCAGTGCTAAAACTGAGCTTCATTATTAAAGGGCCGAAATGTGAGCAATTACTCAATAATGAAGTTTAATAAAGGATCTGGACATGTGCTAATACTCCGCAATAAATGACAGTAAAGCATTTTGATTAGTCCAAACTATTAAAGGGAGGTCCAATGAGACCATGTTTCAGGATAAAACCCCTGGAGTGGTAGAGTTATTCCCAAATTCCCCTCTTGAGATGCAAGTCAGGATCCCAAGCCCCACCAGGGATTAAACCACCAACTCCAAAGCTGCCAGTCAAGCAACCGACCACAAGGCCAACATTTGGCTCCAGGATAATACAGCATCGGGATGTGTGGTATGAATCAGTGATGTAGCATTTGTGCTCTTCGCAAACCCGTGCTCATGGTACTAACCCGGGGCAGTTTGTTCGGCGAGTCCTTCCCCCCCTCCTTCTGTAGGCCTCTCTCCTTCAGGGCGTTGAGGATTTTTGTTGAGGGGATGTGCCACTTGGCCTCTGGAATCAGAACATAGGAAGTAGCTTTTACATCAGGGCTCTTAGCAGATGCTCGATTACTTTCTATGTTATTCTTGTTCTATAAAAGCTATCTGTGCACAGAGATAGCCAGTGCTGCTGTACAGTGGGGGAGGGGGATTAGAACAAGTCAAAAGGACAGGGCAGCTCCAAAAAAGTACAGGAAATAAGATATTCTGGGCCTTGGATCCAAAATGGAAGATCTGTTTTTTTTGGGGCCTAACATCCCTCCTGGCTCTCCAGGGTATTTACTGAAATGTAGGTGTACAATATAAATACGGCAATATTCAGCATCTCTTATCTACCAAATATGGTCACATGCTTGTAGGCATGTCTGTCGCTGGTTTCCGTTGGTAAGTGGGAGGGGCTTACCGGCTGATCGGGTCCTCTCCAGTGTGGGCTCCCTCTCTCTCAGCCCCTCCCCCTCCACATGGGCCCCCAGGCCGTCGCCCGACCGGTCGTGAAGCACAGGTGACTGACAGCTGCAGTGAGAGGCGAAACAGTCAGAACCCCTCAGAACCTGGTTGGGCTGGCTCGGACAAGTCATTAAACACACTTTAAAACATCTTTAGAAATCAGGAATGGGGTAGAGGGGTCAACAGAATCACCTTTTATTATGCCCTTTAATGTACAGTCGCTAATTCTGGAGCTTTCAGATGGCCTTTTAATTGTATCTTCTCATTCAAAGTTGTAAATGTTTAGATATAAATTGGGATTCTAATCACAGTGGCACCAGTCTCCTCAGGAGTAAAGCCACGTGTGGAGTGCTAATGCAGACTCAGTGACTTTGCCATTGTGAAGTACAGTAACAGGATAAACTGTATACCTCACACATCGCTCACTGATACAATTGACAGAACAGCAGAAATCTGCCCAGGCTAGACCGTAGAGGCTGTGGCTCACCGAAACAAGAGCATGTTCATTTTGCTAATATTAGCACTGGGTGCCTCAAGAAGCCCATGTCAAGGCATGTCAGAGGGAGTTAACTGAAGTGGAAGCAGAGGCTTACATTACTAACATGCGTTAGCCAATTAAACTAGATCAACCAGTCCTATTGTACTCTCAGCAAAGTGGCAATTCTACATGGTCAGAAGTGTGAGGAACACTGCTCATTTCATTCTAAAATTTTTTCAGAGTTTTCAAACTACTACTCTCCTGGGAAGGGCTTCCACTAGATAGTGAACAGTGACATGGGAATTTAGGTCCATTATGGGCTAGAGGTCAGGTAGAGATGTTAGGCAGTTAGGCCTGGCTCGAAGTCTGCTTTTCACATCATCTCAAGCAGTGTGACGAGGTTGAGGTCAGGGTTCTGTGTAGGAGACTCTAGTTCTTCAACACTGATCTTAAGAAACCAAGGACCTTAACTGACCTTACCCTTTGTATCATGTGACCATGGGTCTGAAAATGGAAAGGGTTTTTCCCAAGCTGTTCCAAGCGCATAAGTATCAGTAATGTAAGTGAATGCCATATTATCAAAGCTTTCCTTCAGCAGGCCTTAAAGTCTCAGACAAAAAAAAGTTGCCTCATAATTTTGGTCATATGGTGTAATACAACAAAATCACACGTTATTGGAAAGCGTAGTGGCCGGAAATGACGACGTAACACCCAACAAGACGTGTTCCATTTACTGCACGACAGGTTACGAACAGGGTTATCCCAATATAACACCTCGTAATGAGATTCTGCGAGAGAATTGAGAATTACAATGAGAATCTCATTTTTCTTCCAGTGTCTAAGGCTAAAAACCTTCAAATTTAATAACTGCCTCAATACTTTCAAACTAAACCTGGACACGGCCATTCTCCTCACCTCTGAACCTAACCTTGAAGACATCCTTCAGTAAAAATAAGAGAGGAAGTCCATTTTATTTTGGGTGAAGGATATTTTTATCATGTATCCGTGAACTGCTTTTTTTGTTATCTTTCTTACAGGCTAGGGTTGCTGCAGTGTAAATGGGGGGTAGAAGGGGGTGATATTTATTTGAAATCACAGGTCAGCCTTGTGTGGTTCAAATGCTCAAGGAGAGAGGACTATCAACTCTTGGGAGAAAAAAAAAAATGAAATGGAAAATGTGTGTCCTTGGACACAGATGGCCTCACCACTGAGAGTTTGTGAAGCCCCTAAAGTTGTGAAATTATCCAATTTTGTCAAGCAAAATATGACATGCACACCTTCAATCTACGAAACAAAAGCATTTACCAAAGCTTGCTGAATTCTGTCCAGTAGTTCTTGAGAATAAGCAGATAGGCAACATCTCCTAATGCCGTACGTATGGACGGATGGACAAGGGTAACTCCATATGCCCCTTCCATATATGGCGGGGGGATACAAAAACCCGACAGTAACTTAAACTGTGGGTCAGCCAGCTTCCACAATGGGGAAGACTGTCCCCTTCTGCCCCCCCCCCTCTCCAGAGAAAAAACTGTCTGAACTGCTTCCATGGAGATCACAAGAGAAGCCAAACAGAAACCCTGGGGTGTGTAGTACTAGCTAGACGTGGGTCAGGCGTATCATGTACAAATGCTGATCTAAGATCAGTTCTGCCGCTCAACTAATAACACGAGGTGAAGCACTTTGCGAGTATCCCACAGAAAGAGAGTAGTTGGTTTTGGCTTTTTGGTCAGATTGGACAGGGTTATGACAAGCAGTGTAACAATATATCGCACCCTTAACCTTATTCATGCTTGCTGTAACGAGATTAAGCATGCTAGTTTTTTCTTAATTTCACTAAGTACTGGATGGCTTTTCATTTCATTAAGAAAAAACAAAGTAGAAGTTAACTTAAAGCGTTGACTGCTACGCCCGTGCCTGCCATAGTGTCATATGCCCTAAAAGTCGATCTTCAGCAAACAGCTGACCTTATGTGACCTTGGACAATGACCTAAAGACTTCTAAAACCTAATCAGTTCTGCTACCCGAGGTGGGGAGTCACCACATGAAATCTGGTGAAAATCCACTCCTTCAGTAAATATCGTTCACACAAAAGATGCGAGGAGGACTGACATACAGACGACTGTAAAAAGTACGCCTCCCGCCAACTGTATGAGGTGAAGGCATAAAAAAATATTGATACAACTAAAGTAATCTTAAGATCATCTCATGAAACATCATCCCTAGTAACAGAAAAGGTGAACTGGTCCCAGATCAGTGTACCTGTCAAACACGGCCTGCTGGGCCCAGGCACTGCTCGCGCAAGGCCCCGGGTCGCTGGAAGATGATTGGTTGCTGGGGGAGCTGCGGTAATGCTGGCTGGGGTCCCCTTTGCTGCAGGGCGCCATTTGTGGGCTGTCCAGGTCCTGCAGCACCCTGTGGAAAGAAAATGGGCAGTTAGCTGAGCGCTTAACAATTAGCATATAAATCCTGCAAACGAAACAAAAAGCACACACACCACACACTTAGCCTCTCGCTTACGGAACACAGCACCCATCCTACACCACAGAGCGTAACAATAATGCGCTCCTAGCGATTAGCGCTTAGTGCACTGAACCTGCAACATTCTGTGGGAGAAAACACACCATGCACACATCGCTTAGCATGTAGCATATAGCTTAGCATGTTGTGTACCAATCCTCCATCACATACTTGAAAAAGAAACAGGAAGAAACGCCACGCATTTTGTGTCAGATTGTACTCATCGCCACATGTAACAGTTCCTAACACTCCACTATGAACCCGTTAAGCCCTTAGTGTGACTATTTACTATCAATTCATGAACACAACTGCACTTCCTGCTTTTCTCCTTGCTTACATGAGACTAGTCCCCCCATACAAAAACAATCGTTAAATCAGCCTTTTCACATGAGAAATATGGCATAAGAATTAAAATCCTCCTTTGATTCGCATAAAAATAAAAATTGCATTTTGAAACGCAACCTTTACCCCCAAGGTCCTGACCCTACATGGTCATTACAGATTCCTTGGCTATTACTGAGGAATACGTTAACCTCTAGGATACAATCAAATGTCTATTGGACATGTAATTGCTCTCCAAATCCAGAAACATAATGAAAGCTGGGCTGCCCCTGGTATAATTTACTCTAGCTGTGCGTCCAGGCTGTGCAGAACATCTTCCGAGGTGAACGCAATAATGAATGGGGCGAACTGCCTGGCTACTTTAAAACAGCTCTACCAGTAACACGCTCACTGCCATCAATATTAATACAATGCACTTGCAGGCAGATAATAGATGTGAACCAACGGCTATTCTTGCAAATGTGACATGAATTAAAAGTCCTTCAAGGAAGATAAGTGGACTGGACCACTTGGGAAGTCTTCGAGATAATGCAATTTGGGCAATTAACATCAATCAGCTTATGCGCCTGGTAAAAAAAAAAAAAAAAAAGATTACGTTGAGTGATGCAATGCAATCACTACATTCCTGTTCCTCACGCCTAATTTCAAAGCACTTCAAAAATGTACTAAGTAACATGCTGAGCACCATTAAGAGAAGGTTTTTTCCATCCATCTTTTGCCATAAGGAACAAAATGCAAATATAAATGATCTACGGAGGGGATATCTACCATTAAAGAAGCATATTGGGGTGTGAAATGCATCAGCTAATCAAAAACAGCGACAGAAGACGAGTAAATAAAAGATTCAGGTGCGAGCCAGCAGAGAACGCACTTCCACCCTCTCGCCTTCTTCATGTTTAGAATAAAGGAAAGAAATATGTTCTCTCTCGCTCCCTCAGAAATCACAGTTGGTACAAAGGAGCTATTCTAAGAGAAAAAGACGAGCGCTCCCCACTCCCCAGACACTGTAAACCACCTCAGGAGTGGCTGAGATGCAGATACCCACACAGGTTTGGGGGAGGGGAGAGCCGGACGCAGGCTGGGATCTCCTGTGGGCTGGGACGGCGGGTGCGGGCAGAATACGACAGCAGCTAACGTTGTGGATCGCTCAGAATATAGAGGCGGGATTGTTGAGGTCACTTTTAAGAAAGGGCGATGGATGAGGAAGACTGAGTGTTGGGGAAGGGGTGGATATTGGGATACGACAGCCCCATGCCCCCACCAAAAAAAAAGTATCCTATCATGTATGTATGCACAAAAGCACACACAGACAGACACAATGGACCCTGCAAACACACACACACACACACACACACACACACACACACACACACACACAAACAAACACACACACACGCTGTCTCACACACACTCACACACACACGCGCACGTACAGGCACACAAAAATGCACACTTGTGAGCACACACACACACACACACACACAAACTCACATACATAGGCATACACACACACACACGCACACACACGCGCGCGCATTCTTGGGTTCTGTCATGAGGTGTTGGCAGTCGAATGAAGCATGGGGACTGGATTCCCAATTAACACATCAGGAGAGCTACTTATGACATCACCGCCACACACAGAACTTAGCAAGAACACTGCCTCAAGAAACACCCTGCCAGCAGAAGGTGGGACTCCCTGCCCTGCATCAACTGTCGCTCGTACATTAAAAAGAACACCCCACCCATTCTGTCACTTCCTCTTCCCTGCTGTCCTTTCCTCTGCTCCTCCCCTCCTTCACTCCTCTATTACCATCCTTACCTCTGCTATTCTTTTCTCTCTATCCCTTCTTCTCTTCTCTTCCTTTCCACATCTCCTCATCTCTCTCCACAGTAATGGAAACAAGTAAGTCGACCACAATATGGGTGTCCATTTGAAAGGTCTCTCTCTCTCTCTCTCTCTCTCTCTCTCTCACTCACTCACTCACTCACTCACTCACTCACTCACACATACACCATTCTAAATCCCTCCAATAATGAGAAGCCACGCATTGTAAAAAGCTGGGAAGGTGACGGAACACTGCAAGCCATTATTCTTTGTCTAACCCCGCACACTCTGTCGCTGTGGTGACTCCATCCTCTCTCATGCGCACAAATGTCGGCATGACAAACTGAGCACGTGCGAACAGCCGACATTGTCACGGTCACAGAAAATGGCAGACAGATCATCTTATTGGATCAGGCCATTGTCTCCAACATCGGTTGTAAATTGACATGAGTGGTGATGACCCATGCGAGCTCGGATTAGATTCTCAGAGTCTCTGAGACTACAGACTACATGCCGAAATGTGGGCTACTTCATCGCTCTGAACAACAGATTTCGTCAGGCTGATAGAGGTGTAATCCCTTTCATGCAAGATCTGCCGTGCATTGGTGAGTGCCACCAAGGCAAACAGCTTCATTTTGATAAAGACATGATTTTGACTGAGGTTTCTTCAATTCCATTAAGAATCAACAAACATAAGCTACAAATAATCTTTTTGAATCGTTGAATTGTGTTAAATTTTAGATGCTATTATCCAAGGCAATTTGAATGGATAATATTCTTTCCGTACAATTCAGGGAGATCTCTTGATCTTTTTAATAAAGGGCACACAGGAGTACCCCAGCTGGGAATTGAATCCACAGTTGCAAAATTTTTTTTTTTCTACAGTCCAATATATGAGTGAATCGGCCATGCTTTACGGAACTAATTATCCAATTGAGCCAAGGGCAATTGCTGGAAGCAAAATATACATACCCATCAGAATGGAGATCGCTCACCCATGACCTGATCGGTAAACTAGGAACCTAGATAGGCTAAATGGCCTCATTGGGTAATTATGAATGTAATTATAAGTCATTACACTCATGTCCAGAGGGTTGCAGGTTGGCCACCCTAGAATGGTTGTATTGAGTTTTTGGAACATCACACATCTGAATGATGCAATT
Source organism: Gymnothorax javanicus (assembly GCA_029692085.1). NCBI lineage: Eukaryota > Metazoa > Chordata > Actinopteri > Anguilliformes > Muraenidae > Gymnothorax > Gymnothorax javanicus. The sequence goes on from CM056200.1 coordinate 67,357,258, forward strand.
ATTGGCTCCGCGCAGAAATCACAGCCGAGCGTTTTGAGCTCTTGAAGGTGTGAGGTCACAAAGTTTCTTCACAGAACATTCTGACGCTGATGTCATAATCTCCATGGTTACATGAAAGCAGCAGACTTCTCAAACACACAGTTTTAAAAAGACCTATTCTTTTCAAGCGGTTAAATGTCTCGCACATTGCTGATACAAAGCTATTTTCATTCCTGGCCTCCCAGGAGGAATTCCTAACAAATTTACACAAAGACCTTCTTTTTCCCCGCAGGTACGGTGGTTTACCGCAAGGTAACAAACATAGAGGCTGAAAATAGTCATTTCACAAATAAATATGCACAAATTTACTCAAAGTGGGAACTCACTACCAAGTGAAAAAGACTCTTTTGTTACCCAACAGCAAAACCAATTTTTCATCATTTATAATGGTTACAATTTCATTTTAACCATTTTATTTGAAGAGTACGGGCATGCTGAGACTAAAAACGCACACAGTGACGTCCTGAAGTGTTTGGATAGTAATACTTTATTAAAAGGGCTGAAATTTCTACTTGACATGGACAAGAGTACGGATAGCCCCACCTCCACAGAAAGTCGCCACCTCTATTAATATTCAGACAAGCAGCTCCACACACAAACAGCTCACTGATAGAAAACACAACTCTGGGTGGACAGGTTTAGGTGAGATAGAGGGAAATGAAAGGATGGGAGGAAAAAGGAAAAGACAGCGGAGTTAAAAGGAGGAGAGGAGGAGACGGTCAGAGAAGACCTGAGTGACAGAAGAACAGAGAGAAGGTTTGGCAGATGAAAGAGGACAAGAGGATGAAGGGAGGACAGTAGAGGAGAGGGGGCCCTGTACCTGGGCCCATCCTGTAGTTTCCTGTCGAATGACGTGCTCCGGGGGATGGGAGGCCCCTGTCCCTGCTGCAGTAGCTGCTGGCAGGCCAGGCGGTCCGGAGGACCCTGGGTCGGGGAGCCGCGGGCCAGGGGTGCCTGCCCGGGGACAGGGGGCACGCGGTGCCAGGTGGTGTTCCTTCTGAAGGGCGTTTTATACTCGCAAGGCGTGCCCTCACTGTCCAGCTTATACTCCACCATGGGGATTCGGTAGAGCTCCGAGCACCCCCTGCAGAACAGGGAGAGGATTAACAGGCTTGCAGGGCGATATAGGTTTGCATTGTGATATGGGTGGTGTGTATGGTGATGTGGGTGGCGTACATCGGGATATGGGCAGAGCGCATGATGAAATTGATGGTGTGTATGGTGATATGGATGGTTTGCATGATGATATTGATGGTGTGTATGGTGATATGGATGGTTTGCATGGTGATGTGGATGGTGTGCATTGTGATAGGGGTGGTGTGTATGGTGACATGAATGGTGTGCATAGTGATATAGATGCTGTGCATGGTGATGTGGATGGTGAGCATAGTGGTCCGGATGGTGTGTTTCGTGATGTGGATGGCGTGCATGGTGATAGGGGAGGTGTGCATGGTGATATACATGACGTTCATGGTGATATGGGCGGTGTGAATAGTGATATGGGTGGAGTATATTGTGATAAGGGTGGTGAGCATGGCGATGTGGGTGGTGCGCATAGTGATATGAGTAGTGTGTATTGTGATCTCGGTGGCGAGCATAGTGATACGGGTGGTGAGCATGGTGATATGGATGATGTTCATGGTGGTGTGAATGGTGATATTAGTGGCGTCTATGGTGATATGGGTTGTCGGCATACTTATATTGAAGGTAGCATGGGTATTTGCGTGGATGGCATGGTGATAAACTTGTTGTCATGCTGATGTACGTGTTCGGCACAGTGATACAAGAATATGGCATGGCTATATAGGGAGCTGGAGCACTTCCCGGAAAAAAAGACAAAAAAAAAAACAACTGGAAGGTCAGTTGCACAGGAGGAGGGGGGTGTGAGGGAGGGCATGGCAAGGGGGGGGAAGGGGGCGTGGCTGCTGTCTGTAGTATGTTGATACCGTTGGAGTGCTTTCCTTGCATTAAAATACCATACTGGCATCAGCTAAAGTGCATAAATCCTTCATACAGGATGTGCTTATCTCCCCATAACAACCTCACACACATAGGCAGACCCCGAAAAGCTGAGCCTGCAACAGCCTAGCTGCACTGCCCATTGACCAACCCTTAATCAAAACCCGTTCGTCTGAGAGAAAGTGATGGCACATAGCTCCTAGAGTCCCACTTTCACATGCACTGTGTCTGGGCACAAATATGCACTAAAGCCCCCTTGCCATGGGTCAGAGTGGATTTGTGCCGAGCTCCCAGGCCCCCTGCAGCCCCCGAGGCTTTCGGAACGAGGAGGGTTTCGGGGATTGGCTGGGTCTGATGTCATTTCACACAACATTACACCAGGCAGCAGAGATTGGATTTGGCGTTAGGGTAAGACTGGCTTATCCGTTCACTCAAGCAAGCCTAAAACCTGGTTTCAGAAATTAATCCTCCCTTCCCTCTCGCTCCCTCTCTCCCCTCCTCTCAGATTTTTAATGTTACTTTTCCGTGATGTTACAGAGCTATATGCATACCATATCAGGCTGCACACTTACAACGCAGCACGCCTAATTTCCTCGAACATGGAAGAGGGCCTTTTACCAGAACAGCACACGCAGCATCATGCATTGCTCTTATCGGCCATCAGAAAATTGAAATGCAGTCGTCTTACAGCTGGAAAATCAATCACGACAGGCTTCAATTTTATCAGATGCAGCACAAAAGATGGCAAAAGAGAAGGAGAAAAAAAATTTCAGGGACCGAAAAAAAAAAAAAAAAAAAAAAAAAAAAAAAAAAGAGTTGAGCAAAAGAAATGAGAGAAAAAACAGATACAGCAGCGCACCAACTGACCGTCATACGCAGCTAAATTCTGGTCTCAAAATTAGGGTCAGTTTTCCAAATGTATGATACATCCTTCAGCTGCGAATTACTTTGTCAACCAGGACGTGAATGTGCATATGTGTGTGTGTGCGCTCTCTGGTGTGCGCGCATGTTAAAGTACGTGTGTGTGTGTGTGTGTGTGTGTGTGTGTGTGTGTGCTAGTATCTGCGAGTGTGTATGCGTGGCATTAGCTTATGGGGAACTTTTTCAATGTGCAGTCAACTTCTGGTCAAAAAATGTTTGCAGCAGGTACACACGGAAACATTGGTGGAGACACCATACCATTAGGTTTAGTCTTCAGTTACTTAGACAATAATCTCTTGGACTGTAATTTGTCAGAAGAGAATGCGGCTGCAATTCTTCACAGTAAAAAGATCCATGTAGAGAGCTGATAGAAAATATAATCGCCTGAAGATTTATCTGCACCTACACACCACTTAGCTTCAAACAATAGGCAGCACTATCATCAACCCTTCAACAGACCCTTTTACAGACACTTTACTTCATTTGCTGCTCCGTGTGTAATCAGATATAGTGTAACTGAGTTTTGCGCCACTGGGTATACAGCCTTGTATCTGTAAAATGGATTCACCTCATGTTTCGGTCACGGTTACGGAGTTAATAAGCTTAAAGTGCTTTAGCAGGTTTCGGTGGAAAAAAGTCATGAGCTCGAGGCTGGTTCTGAAATTATCTCCAGTCTTTTACCTAGAGAGTGGAAAAGGGTCAGAATTTTGTGGACCATCAGGTTGTGACAGACACATGCATTCAGCAAGACAGCTCCCCCTACAGTCTGGGTGGGGCTGAAGTGGGACGCAGCAATGAGTGCTTACAATACATGGTAAATATATGGAACGGATTTCCAAATTTTGTCCAAAGACAGCAAAAGCAATAGCCCAGCTGGGAATGGGACATGCTACAGTGCCATCAGTTTCCGACCTGTTAAAAGAGCATACATACTCCCCTGCCTCCAATTTTACATTTTAAGAATTCAGCAAATACGCTTAAGCATTTCAACAGAGAAGCTATTTACTCAGTCAGATACTTGCATCTGTAAAGCACCAAGCTTTGGGGTGAAACGCTTGCATTAGATGTTGCAACTTCAGCATTACGAGTCCAGCTTACAAAGTGTTATACTACACCGATAACATAGCACTAAGAGAGTTCCCAAACTTTATCCTACACTGATCACATGGTTGTACACTGATCACAAGGTGGAAGATCAGCTCCAACTGTTATGCTACTCTGATCTCATGTTGGTTAAGAGGCTCCCTAACTGTTCTGCTACATTATGCAACACTGATTATATGGAGGTAGGGAAGTTCCCCAACTGTTATGCTAAATTATGCCACTTTGATCACATCGCGGGAGCATAGTTCCCTAACCATTACGCTACATAGATCACATGGAGGTTGAGAAGTATCCCAACTGTTCTGGTACACTGGTAACATGAGGGTACAGAAGTTCCTGTACTGTTATTCAACACTGCTTACACGGGGATAGAGCACTTCTCCAGCTGTGAAGCCACATTGATCACATGGAGGTAAAGAAGTTCCTCAACTGTTATGACACACAAATCATCTGATGGAAGACAAGTTCCTCAACTGTTATGCTACACTGGTAACATGATGTTCCACAATTGTTAAGGTACACTGATCATCTAGTGGCAGAAAAGGTCCTCATTTGCTATGGTATACTGATCAAATGGCAGCGCAGAAGTTCTCCAATTGTTAGGTCATAATAGTGCTACGCACTTTCATAACTGCTCAGCTGCACTGCTCACATGGTACCAGAACATTTCGCTAAAGATTATGCTACACTTTTGCTACCAGAAGAGCCATCCAACCGTTCATGTCAGTCTTCCACATATATCCCCTATTATTCCAAAGGACCAATCAATACTCATCAATAAACCCATCTTACAGCTGGTGCCACAGGGTCGAGCCTTTTTGTCTGAAGGGGGCAACAATTACCCATAAATCTCAGCTCGGGCCTTTCATTAGCTTGGAGGTGCAGTAAAAGAATATAGAGTCACCTTGGAGAAGTGGGCTTTCTTCGCCAAATCCCGCCACCCTCCCCCATCCTCCCCAATCCCCATCCCCGGGATGGTTGCTGATGGAGTTGAAAGGAACTACATTGGCTACCATTAAGAAGTCCAGTCACGAAATATCGATGCAGACAAGACTGTTAATATTATATTGGCTTATACTGAATTATGCGTATAATTAAAAGGTGTGAAATTAACACCTTGCCCTTGAGGGAACATACTGGGTTCAAGGTTGCTTCAGGTTACTGCTGATGGACAATCCAGTTCATTATTTGGGATAAAAGTATGTCAAATATTAGCAGAGCAGTCTCTAAGTATTTGGACACAGGTCCTGCATGTGAAGGGTTGTATAAATTCAGGGTGCAATAGTTTTACAAGATATGACTGGATATAGCAGCAGATTAAAGCTACTAATATACTATAGCCTCACATTCAGTGGTTTCAAATGCAATAGACTGGAGTGCAGAGGCAAAAATGATATGTTGTATAACAGTCCAAATACTTATGGACTGCTCTGTAAATTCCACCAAATGTTACCAAAAGAACACAGTCATATTAAGGACAGCGATAGGAGAGGCACTCTCAATTACAGAGAGTGGGTTTCATGGGCAAGTGCCCTTAAGAGATTTTGTACCTCCATTATAATGAGAAAAATAAATAAATAAAAAAAGCGGCTCTGAGCATAGCGCGTTCGACAAGGCCTGCCACTGCAGCTAACAAACCCCGCCTTGGGCCTCCGAAGATTCTAAGCCGTAAGGACTAAGCAGTATTTCCCATCAGTTCTTGTGTAATTTTATCAAATGTGATGATACCATTATTTTCCCTTCTTTAATGTTTTCCCCTGGGTAAAAATTCTGCGCCCACCGAGTTAGCATCAGTAAACAACCTACACCATCAGCACCTCATTCTTGTTCTACTTCATCTTCAATGACCTCACAATGGGTAAATCGATGCATGCTAGCATTATACTCGGAGCGATGTACTATTGGCGAGCCACCTCCTCTGCAGCACAGCCAGTCAATATGGCACTCTGAGTTTCATTCCAGATCAGGCAAAAAAAATAAATAAATCTGAATTTATACCCCAATGGAGAAATTCTATGCTGGCTTGTTTCTAATCAAAAACAGGGTAATCAGTAAGATTTAAAAACTGCACTCCATGCAAAAGCTATTCAGCAGGCACATACAAATTCAGGATTTATACAGCAATAGTTGTATGCTTTTATTATTTTATTGATCCTCATATTCGGAGTTTGGCAGCATCTGAAATGAAGAAATAATGCGATGCGAGGACAGGAACAGTTTTCTTAAATCTCTCCAGCAGTGGAACAAATCTATATAATGCTCAGACTGAAAGCCTAGTCTAATCTCTTTTCTTACAGCAAAACAACATTGAGGAGAAATCTGAAAGATGTCCAAGAACCGCCAATCTGTTTGTTCGTACAAAAGCAAAAATAATAAAAAAAAAAGACTTACAGTCTCCAGCCTCTCAGGCTACTGTGTTATTTTAGTAATTTAAAACGGTGTGTCCGCATTCTGGAGGGTTATATTCGGGGGATTCTTGGATTCAGGTAAATGGAGACAGCTGCTCTGCTGCAGAGAATTGTCCCACAGAATGCCCTGAAAAAGGCGGACATTTGATTGTTTTATTTACACTTCACAGAGAAGGAGAAGGACATGTATTCTTAAGCCTCAACTCCAAGAAAGCCTTTTTCACGGGTGCATGCATACAAACAATATGTATGATACCAGTTTTGTTACAGTCCTTTCGTAAAGTATAGCGGTGAGCAAAAAGGAGTGGTCTAGTTCCTGGGTTACATGTTAACTTCTGGCCTCTAATTATTTCATTAGCTGAACCATTTATGAAATCTGACACGACAGCATTTCTTGAATCGCCTATTCCCGCCCATAGGGCTGTTTTATACTTCCAAGTAGTTTATTATGATCTGTGTTGTGTATGGCTTTCTCAGACAGGTGAGCATTTATACTCAAACAGCACACTGCGCACACACACGCACTTCAACAAGTACACGACATGCAGAATCCATTAAAAAAATAAAGACATTGATCTCCAGTCGATTACCACCCACAAACCAGTCATGGTAAACCTGAACCATAATTGCTCCAAAGTCACCTCCAATCCAGTGTAAAACCTTCTCGTGCCATTAAGAGAATCGAAGGATTTCAACGATTCCAAAAGAAGAGAGGGATTTACTGCTGGTTCACATTGAGTCGCGGAGGGTGCATTAGGACCCGTCTGGTTAAATCCGTCTGAGTCCTTCTGAAACCATGTGTGTGGTTGAAAAACAAAAAAAAATAAAACACTGAGAGAGGGTAAACCTTGAACCTCTCCAAATGCCTCCCACCACACATCCCAAAAAATCCATCACATTTTTGAGCAGGAAAGCCACAAGTCATAAGCTGAGACTGAGTGACTGGGCTTAAGCTCCAAAGAACAGCATGTGCGTCCACACGGCAACAAAAGGAAGAAAAAAAAAACCCCCAGCAATCCAGCATCAGCTGCAGGTGATTTACGTAATGGCCTTAAAAAAAAAGTGAGAAAACAGAAAAAAAGGCACCATTTTTAAAGAAATCCTCCACTGAATCCTTGCCGGCTCTTTCGGTTCTGCTGACAATGTATTCCGAGCGACAGGAACTTGGGGGGGGTGGGGGGTGGGGGGACTCGAATGCCAAAATCTTAATTACCACAAACAGGAGAAAGAATGCAAATGGGAACCTGCAGCTTGCAGTCGGTGGGGCAGGGGGAGGGTTTAAGCGCAGGAAAGCAGTTTGTCATTAATCATGAGGGCTGGCTTGTTATCGTTAGAGAGAGAGGTGCTAACTGGCCTTGTCTGGGAGCTTTATTGGCCAGCTGGTAGGCCTGGCACTTTATTACAAAACAAGTTATGAAGACGCAGTCTTTCACTTCCTTTCTCCCTCTGTGTCTCCCTTCTGTGCTTCATCTCCCTGCACACCAACAAACAGGGCGTTACTTTGTCGGGGGTATCATGATGTGTCTTTGACACCCACCCCCACCCCAACTACAGTCCGCTGGCATCTCACTTGCAAATGAATACAACTAACTGCAAGTTGAAATGCAAATCTATGCAAAGCATTTCCCTTAGCTGAGGTGCGAGTCTGAAAAGACAAATGGACATGACACACACATGCGATGTACGCAGGAAAGGTGAGGGTCCTATGCAATCTATCCAATACATCATGTCCAATGTAATGTCCACTGCCCGCAAAAATATGCGAGCACATGCACACACGTATTGGGACACACCATAAGTCACATATTAACCCCATAAAACCTACAGACCCGTATATGTGCAAGTCAGATGGTTTAGGCAAACCTAGGGAAGTTTGGGCCCATTCAAAATTTTAGCGGGGATCCCATGATTTCTAGAGATCCCAACTATGTCCTTTTGAATCACAAGGAAATCAGTATAAAATGATGTACGTACAAGATCTTGGTATTTTCTATTTGATGTAATGCAGTGGGCATAAAAACTTGGAAACATGGTGTCCCGGGTTGGAAAATTTCTCTGAATGTATGTGATGTAGTATCAGAGAAGCGCTACAACCAGCAGATACAGAATATGTATGTGATATTGTCCTGCAATGTGAAAAAAATGCTTTATGCAACTTTGCACCGACTTAAGGGGAAATTCAAGAGAAAATCAGAGTTTAAGGGGTTAAACAGAATGCATGTTACCTTGATATTATCAAGTTGCACTAAACAGTATCGGGTATTTAATGAGTCCCTTTCATATAAGAGGTTGTGTATAAGGTCTGTACAATGACTCTTTAATTCAGCAATAAGTGATCGCCTTACAGAATGATCCCATGCTTAACATAAGGATTAGAGGTTGGCAAACACCATTTGTCGTTAGACCCGGAGATGAACAGCAGTACTGACAGAAGACAATGAGAAGCACAGGCTATAGAGACGGCGTTGTGTTTATGATTGACAGGTGGAAATAATACAATTAAAAATTCCTGTTCATGTTGCTCAGCCGGCTCAGGTGCTCAGCGGCTCAGCAGAGTGTCACTTCAGCAGAAACACACATACACACACACACATCCACACAACGAATCGTCAATAAGTATTTGAAAAGTGAAGTTGTTTTGCATTTTCTATTGGCCCTGTCCACCAAAACATTGAAATTAAACAATATGCAAATTAAGTCGTCAATCAGCTTTGGATTGAAGGTAATCACATCGATCCTGAGTGCTCTTCTTTGAATTTACAACCATTTTTAGACAGCTACAAATGAAATTCAAAATACTTGAAGAGAACACCATCCATACTGAACAGACGTATAAATGTACGCACATAAAAATGCATACACATATGCACTCATGCAACACACACATCTGTATGCAATTTGCATGGCTCAGCAAACTCAAAGGCAGTGTTTTTAAAGTCAAACACCAGAGAAACTGCACAGCTCAGAGACTGAACGCACACCAGACTAACCGTTTACTTCAAGACTCCACTTTACCCTCAGGGCAACATGAACAAACAGGTTTCGATTTTTATCACGTTAGCAAGTCTCCTCCATGTGCCTGAACAAGCCACGGTTCACAGGAGACTAACCGGAGAGGATCGGTGATTGAATAGTGTGGTAACCACGACAGCACTCTGCCAAGTTTGCCTTTCAAGCTTTCATAAAAACACTCAAAACATCCTTCATTCATTGTCCAAGTAAACATAATCCACATAGAATGGCTTATGCCGAAAAATGTTAGTCAAAGGCAGTGTGATACCTATAAGGCATAAGAGCATTGGCTTTGAACTAGTGCTCAGGTTCTGACAGAAATTAGCCTTCACGAACATGGATACCATTTCACACAGATAAATATAGTAGATGGGTATAATAAAATATCCTAAGTAAAACTATAAACCATGCAACATAACTACATACTTCAGATCATGGACACTAGATATGTCATCAAAATTAAATCAGTTGGGGTGACATACAGGCTATATTCAGGGCGAAATCATCTCTGGAAGTGTACATACTGAATGGTGCCAGTTGAAGTCACAAGCTCTAAGTTAATAACTGAACTAAAAGTGGACATTCCACTGTATAAGACTCAAGGAAAGGACTGTGCAGGGTGCGGCGAAGCCACTACTGAAGCAGGGGGAGGGGTAGGGGGTGATGGGGGAGTGGTTTAGGAATGATATGAGGAGGACTGCAGATAGGACCAAGAACAAGGAGAGTCTGGGAGCAAGCAAGCAGGAGTACTGAGGAAAGGAGGAGAACTAGGGGACCAGGTGGTGATGGGGTGGATGAATGACAGGGCCAGAGGTCAAAGGTTGCAGGCCGAACGTACCTGCGCGGCGTGCCGTCCTCGTGCGGCTGTATGATCACCACGCGGACGGTCACCGAGGTGCGGAGCAGGTCGATCATCTGCTCGTGCGTCAGCGTCGCCACGGCCACCTTGCAGATCTCCACCAATCGGCTCCCTTGCCGAAGCCCAGCCTTCCAGGCGAAGCCGTACGGCTCCACGTCGGCCACGATGCCTTCGAAGTTCACGTGGAAGCCCAGCTGACCAAGGCCGTTCCGCCGGAGCGTCATCTCTGAGGTCTCACAACCCCGGCTAACCATCTGTGGTGAAGAAGGCAGAGACAGAGGTTAATATCCATATTACGGCAAGCTGTGGCATTTTCTGGGGTTAAGGGCCTTGCTCAAAGAGGCCATTGAATCAATCTAGGGCAGGGGATAACCAAAGCCCTGGTAATGAACAAATTTCCCCAATAATTAGTGCTTCCTATCAGCAAGACTGCCTTTATGCCAGACTCCCAGGATAAGGGAGGGTGGAAAACTGGCAGTTCTCCGCCTTCGAGAACCGCGAGTTGATCACTGACTTCGGGCAACAATTCAATTCAAATGAAAAAACCGTCACAAGGCTACCATTCCAAATATTGGAGCTGATTAATGATTTCAACCTAGTGTTGTTTTGGCAATGTTTACCAGTTGGCTATGACAAGGTTATGACATGTAAAGGCCATTTTGAATTGGGACAGAGAGAAGTTTGTAAGAGCCAAGGAGAAGGGGAGTGCAGAGAGGGAGAAGGATGGAATGAAGAGAGGAATGGAGGGAGGCAGGAAGGGAAGGATAAAAAGGAGAAAAAGAGGGAGCGCAAGATAAAAATAAATCCAGTGAAAACCAGAAACACGGTGGAGAACATGTATTACTCATTTTATTTTTTCTTTCTCAAGGAGAAAATGAAAGATTGTTTTCATGTTACCATGTGCTTGACTACCTACATTCCTCTGAAGAGTCACACTCTCTCGCCTCACTGGCAGATATGCTTGCTTTAATAAGCCAAAATAGGAAATAAAAATAAGGATTAAAGTTTAAATATAAGACTAAAATACCTCAGAAAATTTTGCAGCGATAAAACGAGAGAAAAAAACATCATAAACACTCTCAGAAATTCTCAGAGAACTTGTAAGGCAGCTCAGAGGTATTTTTGATTGATGGCTGGGGCCACATCTGTGTGCGTCAAGACTGTGGCTTAAAGACACAAAGAACACACAGCTGACCCTGCTATAAAGCCCACATCCTCTGGAAGTCTCAACAAACAGAGGGATAACGGGCCTCAGAAACTGCCTTCATGTGGAAACAAAGGGCCATCGGAGCACTGGAGTGTGTGAAGGCTAAAGCAACGTTCGGTGACAGGGACCAAGATGCTTCAGCGCAGTTGAACCGTCGTCAATGGTTTATGTGATTTACTGCCATCAGACACCAGAGCTATTACACAGACACACACGATACACATTTGAGCACAAACACATGCTCACGCATGAGTGCACACATGAGCAACGCATGTCCTACGCGTATTTTCAGCCATTTCCTAATAAATGAAAAAGGCCTGTGCCTACCATCAATATGAATTATTATTCCTTGCTCTGAGTACAGGATAATAGCCTCAACAGTAATTAAAGTAATGAAAAATATACGGCAACAGACAGTAGAGTTTGCCGCTAAATCAGGGAGGCACTTAGCAGACATCTTACTTAGCCATAATGACCACAGTGATTTGGGAGGCAGCAATGAATTATGGCTTATTTACTCCCTGTAAATCAATAAGCAGATCTCTTCTTAGTCCCCTTTGATAGAACTGAAGTCTCACACTCAGTTTCTTCCTCACCCAATATAACATGGCAGTCTTATGAGCCAATTACTTCATTCTGTGAACCCAAAATGTTCAATTTATTGAAAAATACTCTCTCTGGGTTCCGCCGAACTATAAAAGTACACATACTTTCTAAATAGCTTGGTTTATGAATTGGTTTCTGTGTATTAGAGGTTACTTGAAGTAGCGATGGGTCACACAGAGCATAGCCACTGCATTCAAAGCTGACTGCAACTCCTAGCAGTTGAAAATATTATAGAAATATGAAACTACCAAAATGTGTAAGTTTTCATTTACCCACATAAAGCGGAGTCAACAAGTATTTGGACAATGGCAAGGTTTACAAAGGGCTGAAATTCCAACATGAGCACATACGATACAGATGTCAGTACTCGCAGACTCAAGACAACATTCTCCACATAAGCCTCACATTCACTGTGTCCACTGCTACTGTGCTAGAGCGCAGAGAATAAAAACTGCCCGCAGCTGCGCTAACATTTTGTCAAGGCTATGGACTCCCATTCAAAAGCGGCACAATCCCTGGTACCACAATCGCCACTTGAAGCAGAGAAAGAAACCAGATTTGTAATGACAGATGTCCAGTGACCCGTGAAACCCACCAATGAGAGCGCAGATTTGATGGGTAATGATCCAGCGGAAAGGCTCATCCTCCTTCCCAAATCATTTTTGCCTAATGGAGCAAAAAATGGAATCTGAGCCTCTGTTTTTTCGTACCCATCTCCCACACCCTTCTCCAGTCCAGCAGTGGGAAAAAGCTTCAACAAACACAATAGATTAATGTTCGGTGGACATTATGGTCCCTGGATATCAATATAGACTGTGTCATAAAGAAATCTGACCTCCATGGAAAAATTGAACCATTGGGCACTTTTCTATGGAGAAAAGCAAGCCCCCAGGTCATACTGTATCTATTCTGCTGGCCTGGCTGTGAACTTCCAAATGGGAGAGTGACCTGTAATTGACCGTACACTGCAGGGGGTCAGGTCTAGGGTCAATTCTCTATGCAAAATGACTGATGTATTGGCTCATGTAGGTTTTTTTTTTTTTTTTTTGGGGGGTACATTTCACATTCTTTTTGCAATCCATTGTACAGGATATGAAATGAAAGAAATACTTGTATTTTAGCAGTGGACACAGCTTTTCCATAAAAAAAAAAAACCTGTGTGTGTGTGTGTGTGAGTGTGTGTGTGTGTGTGAGAGAGAGGAGAGAAAGAAAAAGAGAGAGAGCGGGGGCAAGCACTTTTACACCAGTGATCATTTAAATAACTAACGGACCGAATCAGAGGTGGAATTTTCTCAAGATCCTATTAAGGCACAAAACCAGCTAGATAATGACAATGGGGACTCTGCCCTGACCTTGATCCTGACCCGCAACCCCCCATCCCCTCATACAAATGAATGTAATGCCGTCAGGACCCTACGTAGAACAAAGCAGTCTTCCATAAACTGCATTCACTTTTAACAGTGTTTCTAGAGCTTAGTGCCTCATTAATGAGTGGTTTATAGCCCGCGCAATTGTACAGCACCAAGCTAAGGAAAGGATGCAGTCAATCATTTAAGACTACATGCACCAACTGGCTAATAATAATCTATCCGCTTATTAGCGATAAACGAGTTCAGTGAATTTTGCACACCAAAGTGTCAACCTGATCAAGATCAAAGCACTGTACTATTACGGACAGCCTAGTGAAGTTGCACTGGAAGATTATGGACTGCCTGGTCTACATATTGTAACATAATGAGTAGCCTGGTCAGGCTCAAAGTGCTGTAAGGTTATGAGCAGCCTGGTCAGACTCATAGTGCAGTAAGGTTATGAGCAGCCTGGTCAGACTCATAGCGCTGTAAGTTTATGAGCAGCCTGGTCAGACTCATAGCGCTGTAATTTTATGAGCAGCCTGGTCAGACTCATAGTGCTGGTCAACTCATAGGTTATGAGCAGCCTGGTCAGGCTCATAGCGCTGTAGCAGCCTGGTCAGGCTCATAGAGCAGCCTGGTCAGGCTCATAGCGCTGTAAGGTTATGAGCAGCCTGGTCAGACTCATAGCGCTGTAAGGTTATGAGCAGCCTGGTCAGACTCATAGTGCTGTAAGGTTATGAGCAGCCTGGTCAGACTCATAGCGCTGTAAGGTTATGAGCAGCCTGGTCAGGCTCATAGTGCTGTAAGGTTATGAGCAGCCTGGTCAGACTCATCATAGGTCAGCAGCCTGGTCAGGCTCATAGTGCTGTAAGGTTATGAGCAGCCTGGTCAGACTCATAGTGCTGTGCTGGTCAGACTCATAGTGCTGTAAGGTTATGAGCAGCCTGGTCAGACTCATAGTGCTGTAAGGTTATGAGCAGCCTGGTCAGGCTCATAGCGCTGTAAGGTTATGAGCAGCCTGGTCAGACTCATAGCGCTGTAAGGTTATGAGCAGCCTGGTCAGACTCATAGCTGTAAGGTTATGAGCAGCCTGGTCAGACTCATAGTGCTGTAAGGTTATGGTCAGCAGCCTGGTTATGAGCAGCCTGGTCAGACTCATAGTGCTGTAAGGTTATGAGCAGCCTGGTATGAGCAGCCTGGTCAGACTCATAGTGCTGTAAGGTTATGAGCAGCCTGGTCAGGCTCATAGTGCTGTAAGGTTATGAGCAGCCTGGTCAGACTCATAGCGCTGTAGGTTATGAGCAGCCTGGTCAGTTATGAGCAGCCCTGGTCAGACTCATAGTGCTGTAAGGTTATGAGCAGCCTGGTCAGACTCATAGTGCTGTAAGGTTATGAGCAGCCTGGTCAGACTCATAGCGCTGTAAGGTTATGAGCAGCCTGGTCAGACTCATAGTGCTGTAAGGTTATGAGCAGCCTGGTCAGACTCATAGTGCTGTAAGGTTATGAGCAGCCTGGTCAGACTCATAGTCAGACCTGGTCAGACTCATAGTGCTAGAGCAGCCTGGTCAGACTCATAGTGCTGTAAGGTTATGAGCAGCCTGGTCAGACTCATAGTGCTGTAGTGCTGTAGGTTATGAGCAGCCTGGTCAGGCTCATAGTGCTGTAAGCCTGGTCAGGCTCATATAGCGCAGCCTGGTCAGGTTCATAGTGGTTATGAGCAGCCTGGTCAGACTCATAGTGCTGTAAGGTTATGAGCAGCCTGGTCAGACTCATAGCGCTGTTATGAGCAGCCTGGCTCATAGTGCTGTGTAAGGTTATGAGCAGCCTGGTCAGACTGGTATGAGCAGCCTGGTCAGTTAGTGCTGTAAGGTTATGAGCAGCCTGGTCAGACTCAGCCTGGTCAGACTCATAGTGTAAGGTTATGAGCAGCCTGGTCAGGCTCATAGTGCTGTATCATAGTGCTGTGCAGCCTGGTGGTCAGACTCAGGTTACAGCCTGGTCAGACTCATAGTGCTGTAAGGTTATGAGCAGCCTGGTCAGACTCATAGTGCTGTAAGGTTATGAGCAGCCTGGTCAGACTCATAGTGCTGTAAGGTTATGAGCAGCCTGGTCAGACTCATAGCGCTGTAAGGTTATGAGCAGCCTGGTCAGACTCAGTGCTCATAGGTGCTCATAGTGCTGGTTATGAGCAGCCTGGTCAGACTCATAGTGCTGTAAGGTTATGAGCAGCCTGGTCAGACTCATAGTGCTGTAAGGTTATGAGCAGCCTGGTCAGACTCATAGTGCTCAGCCTGGTCAGACTCATAGCTGTAAGGTTATGAGCAGCCTGGTCAGACTCATAGTGCTGTAAGGTTATGAGCAGCCTGGTCAGACTCATAGTGCTGGTTATGAGCAGCCTGGTCAGAAGGTTCATAGTGCTGAGCAGCCTGGTCAGACTCATAGTGCTGTAAGGTTATGAGCAGCCTGGTCAGACTCATAGCGCTGTAAGGTTATGAGCACCTGGTCAGGTCCTATGAGGTTATAGTGTGCTGTAAGGTTATGAGCAGCCTGGTCAGACCTGGTCAGACTCATAGTGCTGTATTATGAGCAGCCTGGTCAGGCTCATAGTGCTGTAAGGTTATGAGCAGCCTGGTCAGATAGTGCTGTAAGGTTATGAGCAGCCTGGTCAGGCTCATAGTGCTTATGAGCAGCCTGGTCAGTTACAGCCTGGTCAGGCTCATAGTGCTGCAGCCTGTAAGGTTATGAGCAGCCTGGTCAGACTCATATGCTGTAAGGTTATGAGCAGCCTGGTCAGACTCATAGTGCTGTAAGGTTATGAGCAGCCTGGTCAGACTCATAGTGCTGTAAGGTTATGAGCAGCCTGGTCAGACTCATAGCGCTGTAAGGTTATGAGCAGCCTGGTCAGGCTCATAGCGCTGTAAGGTTATGAGCAGCCTCATTAGCATATTTCTGACATGGCTCAATTTACATTGTTACTCACACTCTGAACAGTTGGTTTCTTTGACAGTAAATAAGCAAAGTCAATGACAATTGAGAAGTATTGGTTGCTGCAACATCCCTGATTGTACCATCTCGTTAAAAAGATGGTGAATTCAATAGTAACTAAAGGCGCCCTCCCTGGATGCCTAATAATATCAGTCCACAGGATTCCACATCATCGTACTGAATATTCCGAATCACGTCTTGGCCGCAGGCATCATCCTGGCGCTACTCAGGAGGAGTGTGAACGCTCAGTTTGACACCGATAAACACATTTTTATAAACTTCCAGCCCTCAGTGTTTCATATAATAGCATCGCCTCCACTACCCCCCCTTTTATTGCAAACAATTTTCCTCCAGCAAAACCATTTCCCTCCTCGTTTACCCCAAGCCGATTCGCTGATTAGGCAGCCGATAACGGCTGCTGGCCCTTTTGTTATGACATCAGGTGTTAGAGGGGTATTTTTAGCGCAGCTCTGCGAAAGTAAAAAGAAAAAAAGAAAACAAATGCAACAGAAATAAAGTCTTTTCATGCCCCCTTTGCAACTGACAAAAAGATGAGAGAGAAAGCACAGGTGCAAGGAGGCAGCAAATCACACATCCACCCATCCATCCATCCATCCTTTACCTAACCCATTTATGTAAAGGAGAAAGAGACCCAGAGCGGTTGGTCGAACCCTTACATTAAGCTCACACAGCCTGAAGCAGAGCTGCCGAGCCCTGCTCCCAGAAATCAACCATCCTGTGGCTTTGGAGTGATTCCATTTCAAATTAACAGATTTTACAAAATTTTTCCAACTGACCATCTTAAACTGTTTTCATACACCATTTAAACAATATCGCTGAACCCAACAAATAGTATGCTAAATTTTTGACGAGTACCTCCATTAGTATCTGAGATATGGAGGCTTTAATAAGGGGGTCACAGCCCTAATAAACGTGTCGCTAAAAAAAAAAAAAAAAAAAAAAAAAGCAAAGCTCTACAATTTATTACTATTACTTTTGAACTATTCATGCAACAGGCTCGATATTTTCAGGGACTGTTCTACACTATTAGATGTTTTTAGCTCCGGAAATATTATTCCCAACAAGCAGCATATTTGCCAAGCTATGGCTTACTAAAAATTACCTTATTTAAACCAGATTTGGAGCAAATTCAAGATGATTAGTCGGGAGGCCTCTCGTAATTACCACAACCAGGACGTATTATGATCACTCTCGCTCGCAGGCGCATGTGTGTGTGTTTCAGCAGCATTACTCAAAAAGTATTCAAGGGATAACCACAAAATTTAATGGGAAGTTGGAGTGTATGAATGGGAAGCTGGGTGATTAAATTGCCAGACCAATCCGGACACGGATCCGAATTCTGCAGCTGATTATAACTGCTGGTGGATCAAAACCTGCTGGTGGAGGTATGTGCTCTCTGAGTGCCCTCTAGTTTAAAACAGAATTACTCTTCACTCCAACTCCTACAAAGCACAGCTCATTCATTATTTAATGATCTCATTGAGCAGGTCATTTGTAGAGTCAGGTGAGCCAAATTAGGGACGAAATGAGAGTCTTAAAAAGCTAAATCAATCGGAAACAAGTTCCCCGCTCTAAAAGTTTCATGCCGGTACATTTCTTTTTTAAACTATAATGCAACAAATCTCATTTAGTCCAACCTTGAAAGCGGAGGAGAAACAGGTGGCCATTTTGTCTACTGAGCGAATAAAACTCTTGTGCGTTTCATTACGGCAGTACAGACAGCCAGAGGGCACAGAGACAAGGCCACACAATCACTCCTGCTCTATAATTCATGGCAACTCATTCTTAATGGGAGGATGTTAACTGGCTGCATTTCAAAATAAGCTGGGTTAAAAAAAAAAAAAAAAAAAAAAAAAGCAACAACAAAACAAAGGCAGGCGCGAAACAAAACGCCGCAGGTTTGTATTCTCTTTTGGAACCTGAGAAGGCCGCCCATCTCAAGAATTCAGTTCAGCTTCCTGTAAATTATACAGACAAAGAAATCTATTGTGCTGACCAGAAACACACAGTAAAAGCACAATCATATGCTAGAAGGGTCCACAACTGGAAACGAACATGGAGAGAATGTGAGAGAGAGAGAGGCAGAAAGAGATGGATAGTGAAAGAGAGATGGAGACAGAGGGCAAGGGTGAGATTCGGTGAGATTGAGAAGACGACGAAGAGAGAGCAGGAGAAAAAGATGGAGGCAAAAAGGAAGAATGGAAAGAGAAAGTGGGAGACTGAACAAGAGAAAGACAGCATGAGAGACAGACAAGAATGCAAGAAAAAACAGCAGAAAGAGAAGACAAGTACAAGAAGACAAAGAGAGACCGAAGTAGACAGACAGTCAGAGGTCTATAATTAGCCAGGGGCCCCATTGGGGGAGGGTTACAGTAGTCCTGTAGAGGAGCCCAGTAGAGAGAAGCCCCTCTACCTGAGGGCCCCAGCATACAGGATCAGCACCGTGACCCAGGATGTGATTTACTGAGGAGGGTCAGGGGGGACATGACCCCTGCACCTTTACAGACAACACTACCATAAACTCAACATAACCCCCTTCACCCCACACACCATAGGCCTGTGTTCCCCCGCATTTAAAACCCCTGACCATGACCCAGAGTTCCAGAGTCTAGCATATGCATTACTCTGTCTGGGATAGTGATAGTCTCAAGTGGGCTCTCAGCACTAGACCTGGGAACCCTGGGGGACTGACAAAAAGACACGACCGCGACTGCAGAATCATTTCTCCTTCCACACACAATCCAATATTGTTCCGACATTCCAGAAAAGAATGTCCCTACGATATGGACATTGACTTCACTGCACTCAAAATGTGCCGCCATAAAAAGTTGGCTTCATCATCAATACTCATAATGCATTTTTTATTACTGCAATGAAATTCACATATTTACAATGCACTGTAAAGGGGAACATTATATTTTTGTTAGAGATTTGAGATTTTCAGATAGAAGTGGAGACAATGCAAATGAGAGACATAATTCAGTGTCGTGAGAGAAATAAAGGAATGAGTTCAAGAATACTGCATCATGAGCAGCAATTAAGCAAATAAGCCAATGGAAAACTAGCAAAAATGCATATTGGCTAATAGCCAAACAGCTAACATAGGCCTATGGCCATCCAGCTAAAATGCAAATAGGCTAAAGGTCAATTGGTAAAAATACGCGTGGGCCTATTGGCAAATAATGCACATAGGCCAATGATCAACCAGTGAAAATGCACATTTGCCAAAGATCAATCAGCTAAAATACACAAAGGCCAATGGCCAACCAGTGAAAATCCATATCTGCAAAAGACCCATGAGCAAAAATGCACACTGGTGGTTGGTCAACCAGAAAAAATGCACATAGGCGAACAGCCAACCAGAAAAAATGAACTGACTGGTGAAATCAAAAAAAGCATTTACTCAAAAAATGTAGAGAAATGAGAGGGAACAAGAGAGTAAAGAGGATCAAGAAAGAAAGATGGAGCCAAAACTGAGGAGACAACGACAGGAGAGAGATGTTCTATAATATTTCTGCACCTGCACACTGCACTCAGAAAACATACAAACTAGGTCCCCCCTTAAAAACAAAACAGCTGCTCTAACGCGGTATGCTGGGTCTTAACAGGGAGACTGGGCAGGGACACAGACCGAGCTGATAATCGAAGGGCGAGCCCAGGGACACAGACCGAGCTGATAACCGAAGGGTGAGCCCAGGGACACAGACCGAGCTGATAACCGAAGGGCAAGCCCAGGGACACAGACCGAGCTGATAACCGAAGAACAAGCCCAGACATGTTCAGTCACCAGGTTCATCCTCAACCATCCTGGACCTCAACTCAAGGTCCTGAGGTCCATGAACTGTTGGTTTTCTACCATCCCTTTACCAGGAAGTCAGGGGTAATAAGTCTGGCCAATCAGAGGCACTAAGTGTTCATTTACTTTTACCTACCTGGGATAAAAGAAAACCTGGGCTGGATTTTGATTTGAGGTACAGATTTGAGGATCTCTGCTCTACAGCGAGGCTACACTCTCAGAAAGAAAGTGCGACTCATGATTTCTTCACGGAGGAAACCCTTGTAGTCCCTAACGGAACACTGACATGAATGCAGACGTGCCTAGAATGGACTATTTTGCCCAAAAAGAACTCATTAGCTAGACAGGGGTCCTCTGTGGAACCACAAGGAATAATCTGAAACATGCCTGCGTGGAACTGTTAAGCGACACCCTGAAACCGTAGCTCGAACCACCAGGCAACCTGTGAACGACCTGGGAACACTTGTGCGGATCCTTTGTGTCAAGGCAATAACTTCAACAGTTTCAACTGTAATCTTCTAAAATTTGGTATGGATATTCATAACCACTAGAGGAAGAACCCTATCCATTTTGGTGAATTTATAATTAATTTCAATGTTATTAATGAACTAATGCATTCATACTAATGCATTTTTTACCAAAATCTCAGTAATAGTGCATTATGTTGTCACATTTGACTAAATGGGGCATCACAGATTGGGGAATTTGGGGATTCACTCATACTGTCGAAGCTGACAGCGTACGCGTACACTTAATTTATTCAAGGAGAAGAGGCTATGAAAACTTTGCAAGAGACAACTCCATCCACATATCCCATAATGCACCAGTCCTGGCAGAGCACACTGAAATGACAGGGGACTCAATGCCAGTGGGGAAGAGGAGGGCAGGATATTTGGCTGCGAAGACTGCCTTTAATTTAACGAGACCGGCTGCATTGGAGCGGGTGGGTTTTCTATCACTAATCAAACAAAGAGGCCCAGATTCTCACATTTCAATAGCATCATCACCGCAATCACATAGCGTCTCACCAAGCTAGGCTATCCGGGCACAACTACAATTCCACTGCCCCATCCCCTTCACCCTCACCTCCCCCACCGCGGCTGGAGTAAGCGACAATATGATGACAATGATGTTACCGTGGAGGTTATATTCTCCTTTGCTTTCCAAAGCAGGTGAGACTGGAAGGGCAAAGACATAGTTTTCCACATGTAAAGCTCTTTCTCTCTTGCTGTTCTCTCCTTCAGAACGATGGAAAAGGAGAAAGTGATGCGTGTGATTATGGGCGTGGCAGAGGGCATGACCTCGCAGTCACCGAGCTTTCCTTGAGGAAATCTAGTGCTGCTGTTGAATAGTCAAAAAATTGCATCCTATCATCTGATCCCGAGCCGCTTTTTTGTGACCGCGAAGGAAAATGACATGAGGTTAAGGAGAGAAGTATGGGAGATTTCATAAGGATTTAGGAGAAGACGATCGCGGAGCTAAAGGAATCCGATAGCACTTAAACTATCACGTCTGCTCGTCTGTCTATGCGCTCAGTTAGGTGCATTGGCGGCTGCAGAAGCTAGCTACAGACTCCTCCAACAGCAGGCTAAGTTTCAGTGGTTTCTTCTCTAACAGTACTTCTGACTTAGTTTCACTTTTATTGTTGTTGCTGTTGTTGCTACAGGGCACTTATTCAGCTAAGTTTCGGATTCATTCGCGGGCGATCAGCTGTTTTGCATAGTAATTAGCGAGCCTTTTAAGCACTGCGTTTTGTTGCCTCTTTTCCCATCCCCATCTGAGTATGTGCATTCTTCCCATCCCTGTCTGTTCTCTTTCCCTCAATAGGCGATTCTACCGCCGGGGCCGCCCTCGTCACCGCTGCCCCGCCAACCCGATCTTCCCCTCATCCATATCCGCCAACAACTTCCGAGTTGCCGCTGGACTCTGGAACTGCCAGTCTGCTGTCCGGAAGGCTGAGTTCATCTGTACCTATGCCTCCCTCCAGTCCCTCGACTTCCTCGTGTTGACGAAGACGTGGATTTCACCAGACAACACCGCAACGCTGTCGGCTCTCTCCACCTCCTTCTCCTTCTCCCACATCCCTCGGCCATCCGGGCGAGGTGGTGGGACCGGTTTGTTAATCTCTCCTACATGGGAATTTTCTCCTCTTCCTCTCTCTCACCTTTCTATCTCTTCCTTTGAATTTCATTCTGTCTCCATATCCTCTCCAACTAACCTGTTTATCATTGTTGTGTATCGTCCCCCAGGCCCCGTAGGATGTTTCTTCGATGAGCTGGACGTCCTACTCAGCACCTTCCCTGACGATGGCACCCCGCTGATTCTATTGGGAGACTTCAACCTCCACCTAAAGGCCTCTCAGTCTACCGCCTATCCTCCACTCCTTTGGCCTTTCCCTCCTGCCCTCACTCCCAACTCACAAAGCTGGCAATCTCCTTGACCTGGTCCTTCTTCGCAACGGCTCCTCCTCTGATCCCACTGTTACCCCTGTCCACCTGTCTGATCACCACTGTATCTCCTTCTCCCTTCCTCTCTCTCCCCCCTCTCCAACCCCCTCTGTTACAGTTTGCCGTGACCTCCGCTCTCTCTCACCTCCTCTCTTGCCTCCCATGTCACTGCTTCCCTCCCTTCCCTTGAATCCTTTTCTGATCTCCCCACTGAATCTGCTGCCTCCTCTCTCTTCTCCTCCCTCTCATCCTCACTTAATGCTCTCTCTCCTCTTGTTTCCAGGCCAGCCAGATCATCCCCACCCAGCCCCTGGATGTCAGAAACTCTCCGCTCCAGCAGGAGAAGCCTCCGAGCAGCAGAGAGGAAATGGAGGAAATCCAGGGCCTCACCAGACCTGTCTCACTACCAGTCCCTCCTAGCTGAATTCTCCTCTTCAATTACCTCTGATAAAATTAAATTTTACCATTCTAAAATCCAGAACTCAATCTCTAACCCTCTCCAATTGTTTTCGGTTTTCTCCTCTCTCCTCAGTTCTTCACCTGTGTTATGGCCCCAATTTGTTATGGCGTCAATTTGTTATGGCCCCAATTTGTTATGGCGTCACGGACAGCAAGGGATGACAGACAAAATCCTTTAAGTTCAACAGATTTAATTAAACAAACACATAGAACTAATCTACACCCTATACTACTGACCAAGATTGAAAAGAAAATAAAAAAAAAGAAATATTTACAGTTCCCTGTAATGGAGATGGGCTGCTCTGTTGTGATGTCCTGGGACAGGAAAATGCTCCAACACAGGCAAAAATCCACAAAAAGCTTAAAAGGTCTTGAAAAGAGTGACAGGTCTGGTCAAATGTATCCTTCTTGCAATTTCTCCTACCTCCCACATTCTCGATTTTTCTCCTTATATACTCTTGTCCAGCCCCTCCCATTTCTGGGATTTTCCCTCTGGGCATGCCCTGACATGCCCAACCTAGCTTCAGACTGGGCTTCAAAAAAAAAAAAAAAAGTCAATACTACCATCTAGTGGCTATTTACCACATTACACCTCCATTCCAAAAGGGGAAAATTTTGACTCATAAAGGCAAAATTTTTTCTTTTCAATACAAAATGGTTAAGTTGACACTTGTATATACATACATATAATACAATATGCTAATAAACACAGGTGATATATATACACATATTCAAACACGGGATAAGCAATCAGCAATTACATTGTCAGTACCCTTTACATGCTTGATTTCCAAGTCCTCTTGTAAAATCAAACTCCAATTCAACAATCTCCGATTCTTGTTTTTCATCTTACTCAAAAAACATTAACGGATTGTGGTCAGTATATACAATCATTGGCTTTTGCCCTGTACAAACATAGACCTCAAAGTGTTGTAAGGATAGAACCAGAGCCAACAGCTCCTTCTCAATTGTGGAATAGTTCTTTTGGTGGCGATTGAACTTCCTGGAGAAGTATGCCACGGGATGCTCAATGTCATCAGAGTCACTTCTCTGTAGGAGCACAGATCCACAAGCTTGGTCGCTAGCATCGACCGCTATGGAGAACGGTTTGTTGAAGTCAGGAGATTTGAGCAGGGAAGTGACACAGCAGAGACTTCAGGCGATCAAGGCTCTTTGGCATGCTTCATCCCAAGTGAACTTTTTACCTTTCTTCAGCTGGTTGGTGAGACTGAGAGCAATCTCAGCAACGTTCTTGCAGAACTTGTAGTACCCGATCATTCCAAGGAAGCGGCTCTTTTTTTGTTGTCAGGAACTGGAAAGTCCATGATGGCTTGGACTTTAGCATTTATGGGTGCCACCTTACCCCTCCTATGACGAGCCAAGATACGTGACAGTAGCACAACCAAAGTCACTCCTGAGGTTAGCCTGGGTCAAGCCTGAACAACGTCTCTACATCTTTCAGATGTTCTTCCCAGGAGTCACTCCATGTGATCAGGTCGTCCTTTCTCAATCCGCGATTGTAGACTGTATCATCCTTTGAACCCTGGGGCATTTTTCATGCCAAAGGGTAGGACTTCATACTGGTATAACCCAGATGGTGTGGCAAAAGCAGAGATGCTCTTGGCCCTCTCAGTTAAAGGCACACACCAATAACCCTTCAATAAATCAATCTTGGTCAGAAACTTTGCTTGCCCTACTCTATCGATACAATCATCAATCCTAGGTATTGGAAACACATCAGTTCTAGTTACAGCATTGACTTTGGCCAGAATCTAGTACTTCCATCAGGTTTTGGAACTAGAACACAGGGTGAACTCCAATCGGAGTTAGAGGGTCTGATAATATCATGTTCTAACATGTACTCAACCTCTTTCTCCAATCTTTCTTTTTCAGGATTCATCCGCACGGATGCTGTTTTATTGGTTTGGCATCACCAACATCTACATCATGAGAGGCTATAGAAACTCTCTTTGAACATCAGGAAATAGATCTTTAGATTTCTTGATCAACCTCTCAAACTGATCTTTCTGTGAGGGTTCTAAGTGCTGGAGTTTTACATCAAGATTTTGCAACACTTCAGAATTTGACAATTTACATGAAAGAACTTCAGCTTTAATTCTAGGTTCATCATCTTTAAACCCCCTCATCTTCACAAGTCTCGAATTCTGAAGTGACAGCTGCAACCCTAGCATTCCTATCATGATAAGGCTTCAGCATGTTAATGTGACACAACTGTTTTGGCTTTCTCCTGTCTGGAGTCTTGACAATGTAATTGAGATCATTGAGTTTTGTCAGAATTTCATAAGGACCATGAAATCTAGCCTGCAATGGATTGGACTGCAAGGGAAACAACACAAGGACCTTGTCTCCTGGTTTAAACTCACGGCTTCTAGCCTTATGATCATACCAAGTTTTCATTTTTCCCTGACTTGATTTCAAGTTCTCTTTGGCTAGGTCACAAGCTGCACGCAGTCTTTCCTTGAACTTGCTAACATAGTCTAACAGACTGATATGCAGTTTCTCTTGCCATTGTTCACTCAACAATAGCAAAGGTCCTCTCACTTCATGGCCTTTCCTCTTCTCTTGCTAATTTTTCTAACTCAAACTGCCTTTCTTTCTCTTTTCTGCTCTCTCGAACTCCTTTTTTTCCTCAATTTCTTTTTCTCTCTTTCTCTCTCTCGAACTCTCTTTTTTTTTTTCTTTTTCCTCAATTTCTTTTCTCTTCTCTCTTTTTACTCTCTTTTGTCTTTCTTTTTTCTTCAATTTCTAGCATTTTTAATTTAAGTTCCAATTCTACATTTGGATTTTCCACTGAAACTGTTCCAGATCTCCTGGTGCAAACACATTTTCATCAATTAATATTCAACAATCTCTCTCTGTCAGCTCTAACTGTCTGCATATTTCTAGCAGTTCTGTCTTTTAAAAGACCCTCTACGGTTGGTGATGCCAAGAAATCATCCATTGCTGTTGATCTGCCAATATATATCTAGGAAAATTCAAAAAACAATTTCACTATTTGAAATTTTAGATTTTCAATAAATGACTCGCACAATGGTCTACCCCGGACCCGAGCCCCCGATTTGTTATGGCCCCAATTTGTTATGGCGTCAATTTGTTATGGCCCCAATTTGTTATGGCGTCACGGACAGCAAGGGATGACAGACAAAATCCTTTAAGTTCAACAGATTTAATTAAACAAACACATAGAACTAATCTACACCCTACACTACTGACCAAGATTGAAAAGAAAATAAAAAAAAAGAAATATTTACAGTTCCCTGTAATGGAGATGGGCTGCTCTGTTGTGATGTCCTGGGACAGGAAAATGCTCCAACACAGGCAAAAATCCACAAAAAGCTTAAAAGGTCTTGAAAAGAGTGACAGGTCTGGTCAAATGTATCCTTCTTGCAATTTCTCTCCCACACTCTCGATTTTTCTCCTTATATACTCTTGTCCAGCCCCTCCCATTTCTGGGACTTTCCCTCTGGGCATGCCCTGACATGCCCAACCTAGCTTCAGACTGGGCTTCACAAAAAAAAAAGTCAATACTCCATCTAGTGGCTATTTACCACATTACACCTGTCATACCTGACAACCTCCATCACAGCAGAGGACTTCCTTCTTTCAAGGAATTCGCAACTTCTCCCCCTCCCTCCCTTTTCCTCCTCCCCTCCTGTCCCTCCCTCCTCTGCTTTCTCCCCCCTCACCTTCTGATGTCTCCCAGCTGCTCCTTTCTCACCGTCCTACCACAAGTGCTCTCGACCCTATCTCCTCATCCCTCCTCCAATCTATCACACCCAACAACCTCCCTTTTGTCACCTCCCTTATTAACTCCTCTTTGTGCTCTGGATGCTTTCCCTCTCCATTCAAACAGGCCATCATCACTCCTCTCCTGAAAAAACCCTCCCTTGACCCCTCAGTCATTCAGAACTTCCACCCAGTCTCCCTCCTCCCCTTCTTATCAAAAACCGTTGAACGTGCTGTTGCTAACAAACTCTCCTCTTTTCTTGCAGATAACAACCTCCTCGACCCTCACCAGTCTGGCTTCAGAGCTGCCCACTCCACGAAGACCACGCTGATCTCCATCAGTGAGGCGCTTCACACTGCACGTGCCGCCTCCCTCTCATCCATCCTGATCCTCCTCGACCTCTCTGCCGCACTCGACACTGTCGACCACTCCATCCTCCTTTCATCCCTGTCTGCACTGGGGATCTGTGGTACAGCCCTCATCTGGTTGAATTTGTACCTTTCCGGTCGCTCCTACTAGGTTGCCTGGGCTGGTGAAGTATCAACACCCCGCCCCCTTACCACAGGCGTCCCCCAAGGCTCAGTTCTTGGTCCACTGCTCTTCTCTCGTTATATCCAGTCTCTCGGTCCTGTCATTTCTGCTCATGGTTTTTCGTATCATTTTTATGCTGATGACACTCAAATTTTTCTCTCTTTTCCCCCCTCTGATGTCCAGGTCTCCACTTGCGTCTCCACCGGCCTGCAAGACATCCAGAGCTGGATGGACAACCATCACCTGAAGCTCAACCCAAGCAAGATAGAGATGATCTACATCCCTGCTCCATCCTCCCCCTTACTGGACCTGACCATCACCCTGGGGGAAACCACCATCTCCCCCTCGCTGAGTGTGAAGAACCTTGGGGTCCTGTTCGATGACAGGCTCTCCTCTGCTTCAAACATCGCAGCAGTGACCCGGACCCACAAGTTCTTCCTCTACAACATCCGTAGAATCCGGCCCTTCCTCACCAGCTACTCAACGCAGCTCCTAGTCCAAGCGCTGATCCTCTCCCACCTGGACTACTGCAACTTGCTCCTCGCCAGACTCCCAGCATCTGCCATCAGACCCCTGCAGCTCATCCAGAACGCTGCAGCTTGTCTGGTCCACAACCTCCCAAGGCATTCCCATGTCACCCCCCTGCTCACAAGGCTCCACTGGCTCCCTGTTACAGCTCGCATCAAATTTAAGACATTGGTGCTAGCCTACCAGGGAGTCAACGGAACAGCCCCAGCATTCATCCAGAGACTGTTCAGGCCATACACGCCTGCCAGAGCACTCCGCTCTGCTACTTCTGGTCGCCTGGCCCCTCCCCCCTCCGCTCCTCCCCTTCCCGCTCAAGGCTGCTGTCTGTCCTGGTACCTCGTTGGTGGAACGATCTACCTATCGAGGTCCGAACGGCAGAATCCTGAGCACCTTCAAGCGCCGCCTGAAATCCCACATCTTCAGGCTCCACCTTTCCCCCACTCCACTGCCCTGAATCCTGTCATTACATCCCTTGATTTGTTGCCCTTTCACCTGATCTTGTTGCACTTAATTTTCTTTTTTTGCCCTTTTACCCGATTTTGTTACCGTTTTACTTGATTTTGTTGCCCTTTATTTTTGTTGCACTTGATTCTGTTGCCCTTTACTGGATTTTATTGCAGTTTTACTTAATTTTGCTGCACTTGATTTCGTTGCCCTTTACTTGATTTCGTTACCGGTTTACCTGAGTTCTTGCCGTTTACTTGATTTTGTTGCCCTTGATTTTGTTACCCTTATACTTGATTTTGCTGCTGTTTACTTGGTCTTATCAGTGTATTTGGTTTGCTTATTGGTTTATATCTGTAACAACCGAATGTGTTCTGTCACTTACTGTTGGTACTTGTACTTGTCCCCCAGGAGCTCTGCACTTTTGTACTGATCTTTTGCACTTTTGTACGTCGCTCTGGATAAGAGCGTCTGCTAAGAACCTGTAATGTAATGTAATGCTTGTTTTTATGAACGGCTGAATAGTTAGATTGCCGCAAGGAACAGTGGGACTACTGTATTTCCTTTCTTTTTGCAAAGGATGGATTTGAGCCACACAGACTCTGGAAAATTATTCCAGTGAAGCAAGACTTTTGGAAATTCAATTACAGAATTATTAAGGAATTAAATTTCGGAATTTACGGATGTCGCCATCTATATCTGTGCAAAGGAGAATGATTCTGAGTCATCGGGTCATTTCCAAGGAGTCGGGAATTTTCCGAAACAAAAAATAAATAAATAAATAGTTCAATCACAGGCCAGGGTCAGAAAGTATAAGTCCTATCAGGCCATGAAGGAAATGTGAGGTTTAGCAAAAGTTTGGCAGTAAAACTCCAGGAAAATTTCCTGTTCTGAGGAAGTTATAGCAATAGTTTTCACACATCGAACTCAAGCATTTTTCTTTTTTCTTTTTTTTTTTTTTAAACATAATTTAGACAGATTGAAGGGGTAAGTGCAAAAACTTTTCATAGTTTCTGCATTCACAGGAAAAAGAGAGAGAAAAATTACCAAAGGAAACAAATGTGAATGTTTTTGTCATTTCCTAGAATCTAAAATGGCAAAGTAGGTCTGTTAGGAATAACTTCCTCCTTCCATTAAAATATCAACAAAAAACTGCATAATTGTGATATAAAGCATAACAAATTATGACAGTGTCCAAAGAGGATGGCACTTAATATTCATGACACTGTGTCTTCCAATGCCAAACTCAGCCATAAGAGACACAAGGGAGGCACGACCTATTAAACTGATCCTCAGGGAGGAAATTTTAGACCCGCATAATCATACGAGAGGAGGAAAAAAAACAGCTGTGGAGAGCCAAACGTGCGTTTCAGCAGAGCGCTACACAGATTAATGAGCGGAAAAGCATGTTTAGACTGGGAATATTTTGGAATGGTTCTGTTTCCGACGCTCTCCTCCGGAGAACGCGAGCGGAACTGGGTCGACCCCACTGTGTCACGGCGCCAAAAAACAGAAAAGTCACGCTGTTGCTCATTTCATTCCCCTCCTCTTGCCCCTGGCCTACCTCCGCAACCCTCCTCAAACTCAATACAATCACCAGCTCCAAAGTCCTCCTTTTACCTTTCAACATCTTGTAACAAGGGATCAGATGTCAAAAAACAGTTAGCGAGCCACAAATTGCCTTCCTCTGAGCCTAAGACGAACCAGGCCCCCTCATGAAACTCCCCATTCCACTCGGCAGGATGAAAGGGGAGAAGGCTGAACACAAGTATTAGCCGACTGCTTTTTTGATGCCAACAATGCAGCTAAATATAGACGGCGAACGTAACAAGATCCCTCCCAAAACTACAATTAAGCCCCCAGATATGACAAAAGACCAAATAGGTCCCTTATATGCAGAATCAGAGAAAAAGCTAAGCTGCTTTGCCAAATAAATCCCAGGCTCCCAGCACAAAGGAGAAAAAAAGCGGCTTTAAAAGATCGGCCAGGGCAGGGATGGAGCCAGGAATTGAGCCAGACAGGCAACAAAAATCAATGTTAGCCATTTGGTTTCAAGTGCCTCCTGGTAATTACAGGGACCCCGTGCCACGGTCGTTCTAGAAGCAAGTCCCAGGGGGACGACTGAGGAGGACTGCGTGAAGTCGGTGCTCTCACAGGTGAACAGGACTGTTGAAAGCGGGGTGATCTGTGAGCACACAGCTTGGGCGAGCCCACATGTCGATTAAAAGGGGGGGGACCCACAGTATTACTCTGTCAGGCTAAAATCTGTGTTATACTGTAGCCCTGCAGGTCACGGTTTCAATCCCCGATGAAATCTCTGTAAAACTGGCAAAAACTAGAGCCCCGACAGCTTGGGCAGCAGCGAGGGTGGGTTAGCAAGCTTGCACATTGCCCCCCGATTAAGAAGCGGTCAGCCATGGCCCATTCGTAAGCCTGAGACACAAATCCCATGCACTGCACCCTAAAAAAGAAAAGCGTGAACAAGTCTCCTCTGAGAAGAACGAGGGCGGCGTTGATTTATTTTCCAGCCTCCATTTCTCCCCGGAGGAACCCGGCATGTTCCGTGGAAGCGCCTCAAATACAAGATTGAGCAATAAATACAACTGCCGCTGACCCCAGACATCGCTTGACTCAAGCGCGGGAGGGGAGAGGAGGCCAGAGTATGGACCCACTGAAAACAACACGTGCCCAAAAAGAGCTGTATCAACAGAGCGCCCTTAACACTCCCCCAAAACACCCCGAGGGTTTTACGCACATAAGAATTCTGCCGCAACAACTAATTATTATTCTACCAATAACTAACTGAGCAGGACACTGCAAAAAGGACTTTTCTCAGACGGCCCGACTGACTAATAATAGCCTTTAAGTCAGTTTATGGAATCTGTGGCATTTCAGGTGAAGAAATCCCTCCCCGCACAGCGCACACACAAAGAAGCTTGGAGAGAACGAATCCTCAGGTGAGGTGAGCAGAAGTCACAGTGAAGTCTGTAATTATTTGAACAGAGACACAAGAACTTGAACATTGACTGAGGTAAACAAAGTACGGTCGAGAGTTTTCCGGCACAGTTATCCAATACAGAAATCTTGCTTTGAGTAATCGGACTCTAATCAAGCATCTGGAATGCGCATAACTTTAGAAATGTTCATGTCTTCCCACTAGCGCTGGAAGCCAACAACAAAAAATAAGTAAGGAAGTAAATAAATAAATCAACAAACCTCCAGTCGCTGGACGATTTCGCGTATGTCCTCCCCGCAGTTGTCCTGGGCAGAGAACACCACGCACTCCCCGCGCTCATAGAACACCTTGATGCTCATGAGGCCCGACGTCCAGCCAATCACGTCTCGGCAGGAGCAGTTGAAGATGACGTTTTTGGACTCCTCCTCGATGAGCACGATGAACTCGTTGGAGATGGCCAGCAGGCTCTCGACGTCAGCCGACTGGCCGAAGTCACGGGCCACGACGCTCCAGGTGATGGCGCCGGCGCTCTGCAGGTGGGCCCCGCGGCGAGGCTTGCTCTTCTCCTTCTTCTTGGCGCCCAGCGTGATGAAGCTGAACTTCACGGCCGAGTCCACCGTCGCCGTGCCCACGAAGTTCTCCGCCAGGTCCTTCAGGTATTCCTGACGCGTGCGGGTCGCCATGGCGCGGAACTTCTCGGACTTGTGCGCTGCGTTCTCGCCGTTGATCACCTTCGCCAGGAGAAAGTCCCGGAACACTGCGGACTTTGGGAACGTCACCCCCTTAGGGATGGGAGGGCCGAAAGGTGGGACATCTTTGGACCTGGACACAGCCACACTGGGGAAAAAAAAGAAACAAAAACTGCACTTAGAAACGATTTGAGATGAGACAAAATGTCTCTGGAAAGTAACAGTAGTACTTTGACAATGCTACATCAACGAGACATTTCAGCATCATTGTGACGACATTTTATGTCCGCATGGTTACACTCAGACGTTTCACCATCTTAATAATTTTAAACCACGGTTGCCCATCCCTGTTCTGGAGTTCAATAGTCCAATAGGTTGTCACCCTAGTTCGCAATTCAATGAAATTTCTAGCTGTTGAATAAAGGCTGGTTTCGTTAGGGTTGGAGTGAACACCTTCAGGAACAAGGTGTATTAGGCCAACATAGGCCAACCAAAGACCTCGGTTTTTACTCCAGTCATGATCAGGTTTGATGAAGTGTTTACAATCAGCAATTAGTCACAGCCACGAATACAAGGGGCACAGCCTGTTTAGCCAATCAGAGAGTTTACAGTACATAGAGACAAATAAAAATGAAATTTAAGTGGCCCAGCAATATTTTCATTTGAGATGACTCACAGACTTGCAAGTATATATGCATTGTGCTGAAATTTACAGCGATGACTCAAACCATTGTGACTCTGATTTTTTAAGTACCATCTTGAGGCCAGACATTGCTTGTGAATGAAGTAAATTTAATTAAGGCTAACGGAAATGGTCTAGAATAGCAGTAACCCATTCTGTTCCTTGTGGTTTGCTGTCCTGTAGGCCTTCACAACCCCAACAGAACCTGTCAAACTTAAGAGCTTAGACCTAAAGAACTGTAAATCTTCAACAACAGGATTGACAGCCACTGCTTTATCAAGACTTTTTTTCTGGTGTTATTTTCGCTGAAGAGAAGGTCATTCCCAACTACAACAGCAGCAGAAGTGCGTATTTTCAAAAAAGAGAGGAAAAAAATCTGCAGCAGATGGAGGCTTCAAAGCACGTCTGACCCCCCTTTTGCAAAAGCATTTTTGGGATGGGAAAAACCATCAAATGAAGATGAATTCTTTAAAACCATCCATGGGGTACGCTCTTCACAGAGAGAAACTGAATGTCCCAAAGGAGTTTTGAGAATAAATGTGGAACTCGAACTAATGTCATTTATCTTGTGAGTGAGTTTTATTACAGAATTACCCTACTAGATTACTCGCTGTAGATACTCAAAGAGCAGCCGATATTCTTGTAGCCAAGTTTCCTGAAAGCCCAAGTATAGCAAAAGCATCAGTGCAGCTGTTTGTTCCCTGAGCAATGCTCCTGTGATCTGGAAAAACCGAGTACATATGTCACTTTTGGGAGAAACTGAGTTTGACCCTCTTTTGCAGTAATTAAGAGCGGTGAAAATCTTAAAACACTAGCTATCAGTGTTATTTGAACTGTCTAGATCAAGTTTCTATTATTTTTTTCGGTTAGGAGAAGTCCAGAATCGAAAGGTTTTTGTTCAGTTGTGAGAATCCTTGCCACTGATAAATTCACTAGGTTTTTCCAGATCACAGGAGAATGGTCTTCACTGCACAAAGGTCCACAAGGGAATATAGGCCTCCTACATGGTCTGATCAACCGAAAGTAGTTTTAGCGGAAAATTAGTAACTGTAATGACTCTCATTAGGCATGTAAACGGCAGAACTGTGCCACTCACCTGTAGCAGACATTCTCAGTGCAAGGGTTGTGAACTTTGACGATGACGAAGACGTGCTGGAAATGAGAGCGGATGTTTTTTGGGGTGAAGGGGAGGGCCCCCGGCTCCTGGAAAACGATGGTGACGATGTCGTTCCCAATGTGCCTCTTCCTCAAGAGCTTCAAGAAAAAAAAAAAAAAAAAAAAGGTGATGACATGGTTTAAATATTGAAGTTTAAAATGTTAAATGCTTCACTTGGATTTTCTTCCAAGTACTTAAATTTTCTAATTACTGTAGCTCTACATGCCAGGTCACACAGAGCCATACCAAGCATTTCGTAATCCTAAGGCAAATTAATAAGCAAATCAATAAATACACAGTAATTTGAGGCTGTCCAAAACTTTTGGGCACCTTCCTATTCGCCAACTTGGATTCCACAGTGACAGCGCTATGTAGTCTACAAGACTTCTAAAATCCTTCTTGGCATCTGTGAGAGCATCTCACAGTTAATGACCATTCCCTCAGCTGCTAAAACTTCCATCACAGTGACACTCGCGTTGGCATGGACTATGGGCGCACAGTAGAAAATCAATGCCTAAAGCAATAGTCGTTGACCAAGTTCCTGGATATTTACCATGCTGATGGTTTTCATTCCAACCCTAATTTGGCACAACTGATTCCACTGATTAACAGCTAAACGCTATTGCTTGCTGTTGACGGAGATATGAGGCGGCATTTCGGCGCTGTGGGTAGCACTGTTGCCGCTCAGCAAGAAGGTCACGAGGTCAAATCCAACCTGGGGCCGTTATGAGTGCAGCTTGCCAGTTCTAACCGCGTTTGCTTTGGAAAGAGTATGAATTATGACAATACGGCCTTAAGGAAGAGCTGAAGTGTCGTTAAACATGTGATAAATAAATAAGATATGCTTCGCTAGGGCTGGAGTGAAAACCAGGATAGTGGTATGCCAGGAACAAGATTAGTGACCAGTGACCCAAAGACTGAAGGTAAAAATCAAACCAGTTTGATGTTCTCTGTAGAGTTGCAGTCGAACCAAAGATTGAACAGAACAGATAACAATGATGATAACACCAGTGGTGTATGCCATGCATGAAGTGCAGCGCCTGATCTGACTAATGAGAGGGACTTCTCGGTTATCATCTGTCTGGGAGCAAAGAATTCTGGGAATGGAGCGAGATAATCCCAGTC
The DNA here is from genome assembly GCA_029692085.1 of Gymnothorax javanicus. Classification (NCBI taxonomy): domain Eukaryota; kingdom Metazoa; phylum Chordata; class Actinopteri; order Anguilliformes; family Muraenidae; genus Gymnothorax; species Gymnothorax javanicus. The sequence goes on from CM056200.1 coordinate 67,392,292, forward strand.
CACAGGAACGCTCTGGCATGTTGGAACGGTTTGTGTCCATGAGGAAAAAAAGGAAGTAAAACAGGGTGGTTTGGCTCCACTGAGTGAGCGGCGAAACGTCCGTAAAGAAGCGATTGACGAGAAAAGACCACAAATGTTGATGGTAAGAAGAAAGACAGACTCGAAAGAGTGCCACGAACCACGTCATCACTTCAACACAATCTGGAACTCATCCTCTACAGCCCAAACACTCCGGCCAAACCGCAAACTGAACCTGACTTGAAGTTTTCATGGGGTAGTCCTCGCCAATAATCAGCAATAATAACACAATGACATCACACAGATGAGATAAAATAGTCACTTCCAGAGAATTTATTGGGTCCATCAACATTGGACATGTTGGGCCTACTTTCATGCATGAAGTGTTCATACAGGATACAGCAATGCTAGGCAGATCTGCCAATAGTGAAGTGCGTAGTTACACATTTAAACACGTTTTGAGGGTTTACACTGTTTGGTCTGTCCAAAGTATGAATAAAACTGGGCCAGCGGCGAGTTCTGGAACATTCCAGGCAGCAGTGACAGTGATAGTGATTCAATAGGGCCTTTCATGTTTCTATAAATGCATTGCCTCACTGTGTGGTTCCAGTGGTCGTAATTTAAAAATGCAGGAGCTAGCTAAACAAGTGTGGGCAGTCTCTCATCAAACGGACAGTTCTGGGCTCTTGGTTGAAACCAGGACAGATGTCTTCCTCAGCCTTGTGAAGAGGAGTGGGCATTATGGCTGCCATAATTTTCTCCTACACCCACCTATGATTGCAGCGTAAAGCCAGAGATTACTGCATCCGATCCCTGGAGAATCAGACGTCTTTCGAGAACAGTATCAAACCAAATCCCCTTCTAATCCTGCCAATCGAGGGCAAAGAAGTGAGCCATAGCTCAGTTAAGCTCCTCCCACCCCTGCATCACAAGCAGAGATGATATCATTTGTTGCCATGATGGTGCTCGGTTTGAGTCAAACTGCTTACAGGCGAATAGGAAAAATGTGCTTCCAGGGATAAAATTCAGATTTCCTCCTGATTAATCGGATCAGATTTTTATGGTATGAAAGGTCTCTGGTGAGGTCATGAGTGTGTGGCCTTCAAAATGTGCTTCCAGGGATAAAATTCAGATTTCCTCCTGATTAATCGGATCAGATTTTTATGGTATGAAAGGTCTCTGGTGAGGTCATGAGTGTGTGGCCTTCATTACTGAACATTCTCTCTCGCCATCAGCTAACGGAGTACACAATGTGTGTGTGCATGTGTAAGAGGGGTGTGTGTGCCTGTGCACGAGTGTTCGTGAGTTTGAGCTGGATATGTGTGCGGATTTGTTTAAGGGATATGTGTGTGTGTGTGTGTGTGTGTGTGTGTGTGTGTGTGTGAGGGTTTGCACATTTTTTTTGCGTGAGTTTGCATGCGCGTTTGCACATTTGTTTTTTGCATGTGTGTTTTGTGTGTGTATGCAAAAGTACGTTTGTGAGTGTGTGTGTGTGTGTGTGTGTGTGTGTGTGATAGAAAACAGGACAGTAGGGAAGTGTACTGAATCTCTCACCTGCTGGGGGTTGTTGGGGGTGTATGTACTGTATCTCTCACCTGCTGGGGGGTTGGGGGGGTTGTTGGGGGTGTATGTACTGTATCTCTCACCTGCTGTGGGTTGTTGGGGGTGTATGTACTGTATCTCTCACCTGCTGGGGGTTGTTGGGGGTGTATGTACTGTATCTCTCACCTGCTGGGGGTTGTTGGGGGTGTATGTACTGTATCTCTCACCTGCTGTGGGTTGTTGGGGGTGTATGTACTGTATCTCTCACCTGCTGGGGGTTGTTGGGGGTGTATGTACTGTATCTCTCACCTGCTGGGGGTTGTTGGGAGTGTATGTACTGTATCTCTGACTTGCTGGGGGTTGTTGGGGGTGTGTGTACTGTATCTCTTACCTGCTGGGGGTTGTTGGGGGTGTATGTACTGTATCTCTCACCTGCTGGGGGTTGTTGGGGGTGTATGTACTGTATCTCTCACCTGCTGGGGGGTTGTTGGGGGTGTATGTACTGTATCTCACCTGCTGGGGGTTGTTGGGGGTGTATGTACTGCTGGGGGTTGTTGGGGGTGTATGTACTGTATCTCTCACCTGCTGGGGGTTGTTGGGGGTGTATGTACTGTATCTCTCACCTGCTGGGGGTTGTTGGGGGTGTATGTACTGTATCTCTCACCTGCTGGGGTTGTTGTGTATGGGGGGGTTGTTGGGGGGTGTATGTACTGCATGTATGTGCTGTATCTCTCACCTGCTGGGGGTTGTTGGGTGTATGTGCTGTATCTCTCTCACCTGCTGGGGGTTGTTGGGGGTGTATGTACTGTATCTCTCACCTGCTGGGGGTTGTTGGGGGTGTATGTACTGTATCTCTCACCTGCTGGGGGTTGTTGGGGTGTATGTACTGTATCTCTCACCTGCTGGGGGTTGTTGGGGTGTATGTACTGTATCTCTCACCTGCTGGGGGTTGGTGGGGGTGTATGTACTGTATCTCTCACCTGCTGGGGGTTGGTGGGGGTGGGGGTCTCTCATGTGGGGGTTGTTGGGGTGTATGTCTGTATCTCTCACCTGCTGGGGGTTGTTGGGGGTGTATGTACCTGCTATCTGTATCTCTCACCTGCTGGGGGTTGTTGGGGGGGGTGTATGTACTGTATCTCTCACCTGCTGGGGTTGTTGGGGGTGTATGTACTGTATCTCTCACCTGCTGGGGGTTGGGTTGTTGGGGGGTGTATGTACTGTATCTCTCTCACCTGCTGGGGTTGTTGGGGGTGTATGTACTGTATCTCTCACCTGCTGGGGGTTGTTGGGGGTGTATGTACTGTATCTCTCACCTGCTGGGGGTTGTTGGGGGTGTATGTACTGTATCTCTCACCTGCTGGGGGTTGTTGGGGGTGTATGTGCTGTATCTCTCACCTGCTGGGGGTTGTTGGGGTGTATGTACTGTATCTCTCACCTGCTGGGGGTTGGGGTGTATGTACTGTATCTCTCACCTGCTGGGGGTTGTTGGGGGTGTATGTACTGTATCTCTCACCTGCTGGGGTTGTTGGGGGGTTGGGGGGGGTTGTTGGGGGTGTATGTACTGTATCTCTCACCTGCTGGGGGTTGTTGGGGGTGTATGTACTGTATCTCTCACCTGCTGGGGGTTGTTGGGGGTGTATGTACTGTATCTCTCACCTGCTGGGGGTTGTTGGGGTGTATGTACTGTATCTCTCACATGCTGGGGGGGTTGTTGGGGGTGTATGTACTGTATCTCTCACCTGCTGTGGGTTGTTGGGGGTGTATGTGCTGTATCTCTCACCTGCTGGGGGTTGTTGGGTATCTATGCACTGTATCTCTCACCTGCTGGGGGTTGTTGGGGGTGTATGTACTGTATCTCTCACCTGCTGGGGGTTGTTAGGGGTGTAGGGCAGCAGAGTAGACACATGGAACATCAGCTCATAGTCCTTATAGGTGGTGTAGAGGGAGTGTGTTCCTGTGGAGTCCGCTGTGGAAATACAACATGAGAGATTCGTTCAGACACAAGATAATCACACACATGAACACACATTACACACGCACACACACACACACACACACACACACACGTTTGTAGAGGTATACTTGCAAGTACATTGTAGCGGCTTACATTCCTTAAATATATCCTTTCCCATACCCTTACCATGACCAACCAGATAATGCCCAACCCTAACTCTAACCGTAACCTTAACCTCACCCAACTGTAACCGCAACTGTGATTTTAACCAATCAGCACTAATTCTCTGTCATCCTCTGAGGGAACCACACAAATTGTACTCAAAGCATAAGTGTTTCAAAAGAATAGTTTCCCACAAGTATAGCCATGAAAGCCCACACACACCCTGCACACACAGACACACACGTACACGCACACGCACACAGGTTGTCCACCCACAGTTATTCAGTCAACCTGAAGCCATGGCCGACACTGCAAGTATTCACAGAATCAACATGAATTCATGCAGAGGTGGCCAAATCAAGGGAGACGGGTCTCTTCAACTTCTATTGGCCAGAAATAATATTCATTCTTTTGCTCAACCAATCATAGAGCCCCCTCCTTTATCACTGAGATCCTTGCCTGGGGACTGCACAAATGCAAGCTCACAAGCACAGGGACAATCACCAATCACCAGTACAGTATGTATACCCATGCTGTATCAATGTGACTGGAAGTGCAATAGATCCTCTGACAGGATTCCTGACTCCTGCATACTGACCCACTAAACACAGAGGCACTTAACCCTTCCTGATCCATCAGCTGACCTGCATCACCTTCTGTACATACAGGCGTGTGTTTACTGTGGTACCAAGTGATCCCAGTAATCTTATTATGGTCTGTAAGCATCAGGCTAAGCCCTACAGAGACAGGTGTGTGTCAGGACACACAGAGAGAAGAGAGGGTGATTCTTCTGTAAAGGTAATTGACAGAGAATGCTGGCACCACTATATGAGGTTTACAGCTCTCAGATACAGAGCTGCGAGTCTGTCTATGCACAAATGTGACCGCGTTCATAAGGGAACTCACAGGTGTGTGTATGTAGAATGTGTGTCCTCACTCTTGTTTTCCGGGTGGGCTCTGTACTTGCTAAAGCCCATGCATGTGTATGTGAGTGTGTGTGTGTGTGTGTGTGTGGGCTCTGTACTTGCTGAACCCCTTATGTGTATATGTGTGTGTGTGTGTGTGTGCGTGTGTATACAGGTGTGTACTCACTCTTGTTGTCGAGCTGGGCCCTGTACTTGCTGAAGCCCTTTAATCTCACTCTTTGTCCCAGCAGGTCGAGGAACTCGTCGAAGGCGGGGCCTGCACTCTCATTATTGTACATCTCCTCCTCTGTACTCTGACCTCCCTTACAGTACAGGATACCCACTTTGTGCTGGAAACTCAGCTGTGTGTGTGTGAGAGGGGGGGGGAGAGGAAAAGGAATAGAGGGAGAAAGAGAGGGGGGAGAGAGGGAGGGATGGAGGGAGTGAGAAGAGGAGGTGGGAGAGCAACAGTGTTTCAAATCAGGCAAATCTATCAAGATAGAGAATGGAAATAAGCACTGAAATACATATTTTCTGTAATATTGTTTGGTTTCATTGAAGCCATTATAAACTACATTAAGCTCTACGCACAAAAAAATCCTAATCTAAGTACTGCAGCCATCGCCAGTGCTTAAGAGCCAAGTCTTACATACAGAGGGTATAACTGTCAGAGTATATCTGCTGTGGTACAAGGCTGTTTTGCTGTGAATGATTATTTGCCACATTGTCAGAATAAATTTAATCAAAATCACTTCACCTCGGCTGCCACAAAAAGACTATTCAACACCATCAGTCCCCTACTCTCCGAAAACACTCTTCAGATCCCGCCCCCCACCCTCCTCCTCCTCACTCACTGAGGAACAATGGCCCATTGAAATTCAATTTCCCCCTCTCCTCAGATGACTGACAGGCTGTCTCACACGTGTGATCCTGTAAAGGAACACTCTGTCAACATGCGTGTAACGGCTAACACCTGAACCAAAAAAACTGAGCAAATCATGAATGATGCATCAGAGCAGTATTATAAATGCGACAAAACGGGCTTTCTTATGCCACAGAACTATCGTGTGCGTGTGCATGTGTGCGCACACGTGTGTAGGTCCTATATGCGAGCACATGTATGTCAGTGTGTGTATATACATGCTTAACTATGGGTGTGCATGAATGCTTCTCAGTGTGAGCGTGCATTGATGCTTACTTGCGCGTGTGTGCGTTTGTGTGAGTGTGCATGCTTAGGCTTGTGCATGCTTACCTGTGCTATTAAGTATGCACGTGTGCAAATGCTTAACAATGTGCGTCTATTCATGCTTCTGACCAGTGAGTCTGTGTATATGCGTGAATGCTTCTGAACTTTGTGCGTGCACGTGTGTGTTTGTGTGTGTGTACACTCATGCTTACCCGTGTAAGTATGTGTGTACACTCATGCTTACCTAAATAAGTGTGTGTGCATGTGTTCGTGTCCACTCACGCATACCTGTTTAAGTATGTGTGTGCAACCATGCCTACTTCTATGAAAGTGTGCACTCATGCTAACCTGTGTATGTGTGCGCATGCATGCTTACCTCCATGGGTGAGAGAGCATGTGTGTGTGTGTGTGTGTGTGTGTGTGTGCAAACGCGTGCTTGTGCGTGTGTGTGTGCACGTGTGTGTGCATGCTGGTACACACATAAAATCCCCACACTGTGACAGATGTCGGAGCTGCAGTAGGGGAGGACAGTAATCAGGCTCAGAGCTGCTCTCCAGTGCCTCCACACTGAGATGCTGCATTATTTATGATGCTCACAAATGCCAAAGGACCTCCTGCAGCAAAGCCCGGCCAATCTGCTTTTCAAACCCCACAAACGCAGCCAATCACACGCAGGGGTCAAAGGGCGCTCACGCTGGGCAACAGGCCCCCCAGACAGAAATGGGCGTACATAAAACCCAAGGATGCCGTGGTCTCTGTGGCAACGGCGTGTGCCAGGCACAAGCTCCCCCATCACTCAAGACAAGTGGTCCCCTGGCCCGTTGCCATGGCGACAGCATCACCACCTGCGAGACTGGCGTCTGGGACAAACGTGAAGAGCTTCAAACAACCTCTCATTCATCCACTCACTCATTCATTCATTTATTCACCCATTTATTCATTCGAGTCAGTTTCCTTATTTCTTTTTCCTTCTGTTTTGGAAGACCATGCACTCGGTTGTCTGATGAAATAAACCTAAAAATTAATGCTTGACCACAGCCCAACACCCCATTCCTCCATTCCCACATCAAACAATCAAAACGTTACACTGAGATAGTGAGACCTATTGCACAGATAACAACTAAAGTTAGCTGAACAAAAGAAGAAAGGTTACGCTTGTGTTCTGTTCACTTCAGGGGCGTAGAAGTGTTGGGGTGTAGTACATGTACTCAGTGAACATGCCAAATTCCTCCAGATGAATAAAACAATGCCACAGAGTTTCAGGATAAAGAAAATGCATGACTACATTACAATATCAAAAAATGCTGGTCCTTCCTTACTCCAGCACCACACAAGTTTTAAACAAGTGGCACAGTTTTTTGGAAATCCTAACTTCACCGTAACCCTTAGCAACCCTCCCAGCCAGAGCTTGAAACGACTGAACCAGCTTCAAACAGCTCCGCCTCCCAGTTATCCTGACGGGTGGCTGAGAAACACCTCCGGACCCCCACAGCTATGCTGCTACCGCTAAACAGAGAGACCTGATAACGCACACAGAGACACAGAGACACACTGCCTGCCTGTGTGCATAATGCATCAGCAGCCCGGAGTAACAAGGCTACGACAGGAAGGAGATAAACGTTGCGCTGAAGCAGCTCCTCTCTCGTTCAGAAATAAGCAGACCTCAATGCTGCTCACCCTTAATGCTCCCCATTATACACGGTTACTGATTCAGAACTCAAGCCCTCTTACAGGGTCCATCAGTGGGTGTCTGCCATGGGTCTAAAACAAAGTCTTCCCTCCTGAAGAATCCCTCTCACTCTCTCACTGTTTACCTCATTTCACTTCGTCGTCTTCTCTCTCCCTCTCGCTTTAACTCCCTCTCTGTCCTCTCTCTCCCTCTCTTTTCCCGTCTGCACATGTCTGAATATCAGAGTACACCAATGCTAAAAAAAATATCATATTTTCCACTCCTCTCCTGCCCAAGTACTTCAGGACACAAGATGGTAATGGAAGAAAGGAGGACTGATTTTAGTGTTGAGATGCACACCCTCTCTCAATTCTCTCCACTTTCGTTCGTCTGTCTGTCTCTCTCTCTCTCTCTCTCTCTCTCTCTCTCCTTTTAAATCTTGCCCCTTACCCTGCGCTCTGGTCTTCACTCTCTAATGGAACATCCACACCAAAAACTACAACTATAATGAGGACTATAAACACACAACGAGAGCATCTACACCGGTGAACAATGAAGTCTTATTTACAGACACCTGGTTATGTTATCTGCTTCACAGAAATGGGACCCCCGATTAAGTCTTGCCAACAGCCGCTTGGTTATGGAATCTACCATGGAGAAAGAAGATGCCCTGAAAATCCAGACAAAGTTTGATCTGCTGTCATTGTCTGTTTCTATTGTTCTAGCATCTTAAAAAATAAATATATAAATAAATCGCTCTGAAGGCAATCTAAACGATACTGTTGAAAATGGTCACTGTCGTGACATTGACGCAGACCCCAAGCAATCCTGTCAGCTAGAATGATATTAAAAATAATGGTAATACTTTACAATAAGGGTACATTAATTAACATTAGCTAATGCAGTAAGAAGCATTATCTATTGGTAAATTAACAATAAACTAATGGGTCTACTAATCATTTACTAATGCTGTTCATGTTAACTAAGGTATTCATTAATACATCATTGAATAGTTTAATAGTTTGAGGTGTTACTTAAGGGATACTGGAAAGATGTTTTCAACATCATAGTAAGGATGTCAAAAAGCATTAATAAATGGTACGTTTAGGTTACCTAATGTGTATTTAGCTCTCTGATGCATTAGTTAAATGTTAATTAATCGGTAGTTAATAGTACTGCATTTACTACTGTACCCTTATTGTAAATTTTACCAATATAATAAATCTAGCCATCGTTCTTTGTGTGGAGGGGCCTCAACATCCAAATTTCTCCCTTTCTGGCGAGAAAATTTCTCCATGTTAGCCCATCTCCTCCATGACCTCAGGGTCCACATGCCTGTTTTAGAGCTTCAGTGGTCCAGCCTCCCGTCAATCACAGAGAAGTCAGTCTGTCCGAATGATGTGACCATGTAGCCCGAGGTGACGGGAAAAATGGAGTGTTTCATCAATGTCACATTGCTCTAACAAGTAAAAAACATTACAAGAATGTTTCCTGTCACATAGGTTTAAACATTGAGCCAACTGTCCAGCCACTGCTAAAACTCCTAGAATCATATAGTCTAATAGGCCATAATAACAATAATATAATGAAAATTAACCAAATTGAACAAGCTAAAGACCAAGAGGCGTACTGGTCACTCTCACTCGCCAACATATGTTTGAAAATAACACCAAAAAGGACGGCTCGTGATTTGCAGTAACCCACGCAGCCCTAACTTTCCGGAACAGAATACTTTCTGGGCCAGAAGACGGAGTTTCTTTTACAGAAACACCAGCGTGGTGGGTCATCATCCCAGCCATTACGATAAAATTAAACTTCCAGCCTTTCCAGGCCTACATGCAGAGCAACAGAGGAAACTCCACTGTGTACAAGACAAACACTAAAACTGCTCACTGGAACTATTCCTGGCTCCAGACCGATGGACCTACACATGTTAGAAAGGCCCCATTAACCCTTAGAGTGCTACAGGCAACTATAGTTTCCCAATGCTGCAAGATATCAAAATCAGATGCTGTTGAAAATCTATCATGTGGCAACTTGTTGAAAAGAGCTCCCGCAGGGGAGCTCTTTTAAACAAGTTGCCACATGATAGATATTCAACAGCTCAGGATAATGACATTTTTAATTCCTTGAAAATTTATTCAGCGCTCTAAGGGTTAATCTCCAAAAGAGCAGAGGCACTGGGACAGCACACGTGACGCATTGAACGAAGCCCTGAGGGGACCGTAACCGCCAACTTCGCAAGCAGCACGACCATTGAACCGATGACAGCCCCTGACGAGAAGAGCACAAACGTTCACAGAAATTATTTCCCAAATTCATCACTTTTTCTTTTAACTACAACCATCTATCTCATAGATATCTGAAAAGAGGAACATTTTCACACTTCAAGTGTCACATTCTGGCGCCTGACACACATTTACACCCCTCTCATCTTTGACTTTTCACCCCGAGTGTGACAGGCAATTCAGCAAACCGTCGTTCCGCTTTGCTAAACTTCTGTCCTTAGGGTCTTTCAATAGGCCTAGTAGCAGTGAAAAATTTGTGGACCCTAACCTTTGAAGAGAAGGATTTTTTTTGGTCTTTTCCCTCCAAAATTATAGGACAGTACTCCAGAACTTTAAACTCAAGAGCACTTTCTGTTCACAGTATTAGGTGCTACCCCAGGATTAGCATGTTCAGTGAATTCTACTACTGATTTTCATTACTTCATTAGAATGCACATTTTAGAACAATATAATTGCAGTCCAATCTGAGCAATCTGCCATCTTCGATTGATAAGATGGAGGCATCCAACAAACTCGACATAAGAGACCCTTTTCAGCACAAATACTTCGTGTTGGAACGTTGAGCATTTTTACAAATCATATTTATTACAAAACATGTAGTATGTATGTATCAACACTGCACTTGGGTTCAGAGATGACATCAAACAATGACAGTTAATGACATCTAAATGTGTTGCCTTCTTGTGCAAGCAGGAAATGAACCAATGAGTGGGCAGCATGCACAAACTGAAATGTATGCAGTGCATTTGACCGGGTCTCCACTGAAGTACCTGCTCTCATATTGAGAGCATCTCCACTTGGCCTCTAAGCACGCTCCTGCCCTCTCTCTGATGCTAATCTCCTATTCTCGATCTCCTAGTCTCAATTCTGGCTGTTGTAACACTTTTCCAGGAATTTGGCTTACTAGAAACAGCCTGGCTTTCGTTTCCATGTGCGAGTGCCTGACGGCTTGAGTGTGAACGAAGAGGTGTGTGGCAGTGATGGCTGTACTCTGGCGACCCATTCAGACCAGTGCTGTGCAGAATCCTGCCTCCCCATTGAAACAAGCAGTGACATCAGGAAATACTGCACAGGCTGAGAGAATATTTTATATGAAGTTAGCATCAAACATTTTAATTATGTAAGTGCGATGTGATTGTCTGACCAAGCAAAAGCTTTCAAATGTGCAAATGGAAAAAAAATCACTGGAGAGGGCAAATTATGATATTGTTAGCGACCACTTTCTTGAGAGCTTGCAGATTCCAAAACAGCTGTAACTTTATTTCTAATATAATTTACAGGAATCACTGCAGCAATTCTGATGGGAACGGTGACTCCAGTAGGAACATTTAGAGGTGAATAAGACAAGAAGAAAACAAAATTCTACAGCTCACAGTCACATTGCCGAGGTGACTTCCTCCATGACTGCACTGAATCCTTCACTATCTCAAAACTAGCTCAGCTCAGCACTAACTAGTTCTTCCAGAACTTGTCCTTCTCAATTACCCCTTTTCCACCAAAAAGAACCCGGTGCTGGTGCCGGTGCTTAGTTGGTTCAACCCACACACCTTCTCAGAACCTGTCTGCTTTTCCATTGCCTAGGAGCCAACTCAGAGCCACACGAATACGTCACCGTTTAACGTCAGTACGTCACTGTATACTCGTGGGCTCGCCAGGCTCACTACGGCCTGATTTGTTTAGCAACGAAAGTGCGAGCGGCTGGAATTATTTAATGTCGCTGCTTAGGTATAGGACCGGATCTGACAGGTTATTTGGATGGGAAACAGACATCTTATTCGTGCGTGGCTACATAAACATTCGGTTTTACTGATTTCCACTAAGTGCTATACTTACAGTCCAAACAAGGAAAAATACCACAGTACTTTCAAAATCCCATTTTGGAGCTTACCATGGGGCATGGGATGATACTTTTATTCCTCATTGAGCATGTTTGTCTCCGATGTAAACTTTGAAGCCGAATCGACCTTTTCATTTGTATAATGTCTCGTCGACTTAAATGTTTCGGCGAGGAACAATTCTGCAGCATAGAATCCAGTATCGGCTTTATTTCTTAAAAAATAGTCGTAGATATGTGTCTGATCCAATTACAAACGAATGAGGTTTTTTTATTTTATTTTATTTTATTTTTTAAAGAATTAAAAATTGATACGTGTCAGATCCAATTACAAACCAATGGTTTTTTTCTAAAAAACAGGTATTTCTTCAGCGTGAGTTTCCTTGTAAACTAGTTTCCCGACATGGCAGCGGTCATAATAAGACACTTGTTATCAAGGTTTGCGGCATTTCCGATTACAAATTATCCTACGAGTTAACAAGTGCCCCGTCTTAGATTGCACCGCTAGAGAAAATAAACCCGGCCTGACAGAACGAGACAGGTCATAATATTACCATACCGCCCCTGATGTAATTGGTGCTTGGCTCTAGACCAGCAAGGAGTTAGTGCTTACTCTGGCACCAGTTTTGAGGGACAGGAGCTGGTGCTTAGGCTGTGGAAAAGCAAAGAACCGGTGCTAAGCCAGGCTCTGGCTCCGAACCAGCACTGGAACCAGCTCGGTGGAAAAGGGGTAAATGAGGTTGTGGAGTTGGGCACAGGCGCATCTAGCCATACAACAGCAAACACATGAGGAGAAGAGGACAGTGTATTGGTGCCGGTGAGTGTGAGTGTGCAAATGTGTTTGAGCTCATGGCCGCCTTTGTGAGTTGGTGCCTGTGTGTGTGAAAGTGAGTGTATGAGTGTGTGTTAGGGTGCATGCGTGTGTGTGTTTACATGTGTTTGCATGTGAGTGTATGCATACAGGACGTGCTTGAGTGTGTATGTGTGCATGTGTGTGTGTATGTGTGCGTACATTTGTTTGTGTATGTGTGCCTGCGTGTGCGCTGGGTATGTGCATGTACGTGTATGGGTTCGTGTGCCTGTGCTTTCATGTGTGTGTGCTAGTGCCTGCATGTGTGTCTGCCTACCCATCTTGTCAATGTCCTTTTAATAAATCCCCACTCCAGTGTGTAGAGATGCTCAGTACTTTCCCATTTTCCCAGAGTATTTCTGTCAAATCACTTCATCAGAGCAGTGAGGAGATCTCTGCATGGGCTCATCAGCGTCACCCTGGGGCCCTCCTCCCTATCGCAGGCCCACATTAATCAGCTCTCAACATCAGGAGGAAACGGCTCCATTTCCAGCCATAATCCCATAAACAACGATTAAACGTCACGGCCGTCCGATCGCTATCAGGGACGACGCCACGCACGCAACGGCGCAAATAAAATGCCTCAGCAATCGACGTCTGCTGATCGATTCGGAACCCCACGGTGGAAAGGTAAGGAGCGTTTATTACCGGTCGAGACGACGATGAGATGGAGATGGGACATCTCAAATGAAATGCTCCTCGCGGCGCGTCGATAAGGGCCAAATTACCTCGGACCGCGCCTGCTAATCGGTCGAGGATGTGAGTCTGGTGCATCGATCGGACCTGAGGTGCGGTTCGAGTTTCAGGGTGCACCCCCATTCCGCTTCTTAGCCCCGAGCATCGAACGAAACACCGCATCCTCCCATCCCCCATCCCCCCGTCAGGAAACCGCAAATATTTTTAGCCTCGTCGATACGGAGCCCTCACGACCGCTGAGTAATACGATCTCAATGCTAGCTGTGTGTGATGTGACTTCCAGACTCGAACAAAGAGAGGAAAGAAGGAGAAACAAAGAGAGTTAAAATGAAAGGAAATGAGAGGAAAGGATGGGGGAGCAATAGAGACCAAGGAAAGGAGAAAAAAAGAGATGACAAATGTTTAGAATGGATGTGGCAGAAACGGAGAGAAAGGAAATTGAAAACAAACCCAAAGAACTGATTCAACTCAATCAATTCCTCCCTGCAGGGACCTCACTCGCATTCACATAGAGTACAGACCTGAAGAGCAGAAACCATCAGTCTTACAGGGCTACATGGTCACTTCACGCGGACAGGTTTTACCAAGTACTGTACAACTTTCAACTACAGGAGGAAGATAATTTAAGAGTTTGAGTTCTATTGTAGAACCAGCTGGGAATTTTGTACAGTGCTTAACAAATTTATTAGACCACCACCCAATGTAAGGTTTATGCCACAGCTGCCCTAACAGTATTGGTAATTACCAAAATCATTTTTTATGTTTCTCTAATGGTTAATCCACGACTATACGCAAGGTCTTTAATTAAAATGATATTTTTAATGCTAAAATATAATGATTGTTGTTATCCGCAAATTTTCAAATTTACTGTTTTACAAAAAAGCAGAAAAAATTGTTAAGCACATTATTAGTTTTTGATTAAGATGCCAAATAACAGTTATTTCCTAGCATTCCCGAACATAAAAATTAGTTTTAGTGGTTGAATGCAAGAATGCAAGCTGTTATCAAGGTCAAAGGAGGCTACACAAAATATTAAGTGTTTTTGGTTTTTATGTGGGAATAAGGACTTATTTAGTTGTTTCAGTTTGTTATTTGCCAAAGAAATAATAATATAATTTTTAGATTTAAACATGTTTTTGACAAATTTCTAAAATATTTGTGTTTTCTCATTTTTATGACAGGTGGTCTAATAAATTTGTTAAGCACTGTATGTTGCAGTCAGATGGTGATATGAACAAAAATTTTAGTCATTTCATAAAATGGCTAGCGCTAAACTTCAGTCATTTTTATACACAGTATATGCACACTACAACTTTCAACCAAGAGGCAAAAATCTCCCAGAAAACTTTCTACTCAAACTAACTCACAACTTGCAACACTTAAAGAAAATGAACATTAAAACCCGAAGATAGTCAAATTAAATCCCTAGCTAACTAGGCTAAGCATTATTGGGTTTCAACATCCAGACGCCTTTAGTGCAGAAATTTTAACAGCTGCAATATCGTTAGAGGCAATATTCTTTCTAGGGCTGCACGAGTGGCCAAACTGGACTCTAGTCTCTGATGGCTGGCTATAAAAGATGCATTATGCGGCCTGGGAGTGTGACGCTGACATAAATTATAGCCATTAAGTTACAGTAATTATAAGCTTCCAAAACGTGAGTGCCAGACCTGAGCACTAAAAGAGTGATTCATCATAGCCACCTAATAACAGTGTATTAAAAAGGCTTTTCATAAGGGCCCAGATAGAATCTTCAAGTAGGGATCAAGAGAGCTGACGATTCAGGGTTGGTTTTTTTCCCCATTTGTGTCATATCGTTATTCTTCATGAATAACAAGACTGAACTGATCCAGGAGCAGCACACAGAAATGATGCTTTCTGAAGTACAGGCTGTGAACAAATTCCTCCACCCGCCCCCACCCCCCCCCCCCCCACATACTCTCATAAACTAGGCTGGACACCGCCCCAGGGATGACAGGATTAATTACAGACACATATTAGATGGACGTGCTCTTGGCCAGTGCTAACTAATCCTGTTCCGGGAGATGTACCGTCCTGTAAGGAGAGGGCTATATGACGATATAGATCGTGAAGATGACAGAACACTTCCAAGAGCCACAAATTTGTACATAGGGAGATGCAAATGTGTTGTTTATATTTCATTTCTAACCGGCACAAACTTAAAATAATACTTGGCCTAGATTTTCGTTCCAAATACATGAATATAAAATATGAAAAGGATCTGTGAAAAACTGAAGGCGCTAGAGCGCTGACAAGGCATAAAGTTTACGGACGCACGACAGATCATCATGAAGGCATCTAGCCACAGAATAAGCCCGATTGGCCCAGAGGCCAAGCGGGCTAAAAATGGCTTAACCTTAGGTGTTTGGGACTACTTTACAGCATTGGTCACATGTATGGGACGTGTAAAGGAACCGACATATGACATCTTTTGACACATATACCAAAGAGAGCAAAGGAAACAACAGGCTAGGACCAGCTAAAATGAATGAGAAGCGATGCCAAGAAAACAGTTATCGTGTTGCCGGTTGCAGGTTATTGTAGTCGTAAACCAAAATGCAACCTATCACCACATTCTCTGGCGTGTTCATAGCGTTATCAGCATTATTGGCTCATCCACCATATGTGTGGACACACTCTAGGCTGTTCTGGGATCAATATTACAGGATCATCCCCCATGTGTGGGAATACCCTCTCAGCTGTTCTGGGATCAATATTACAGGATCATACCCTATGTGTGGAAACACTGACCTGATCTGAGATCAGTATTACAGGCTCATCCCCCTGTGCATGAAGACATACTCTAAGCTGTTCTGAGAGCAGTATTAATGGTTCACCCCCCTGTACGTGAAGACATACTCTGAGCTGTTCTGAGATCAGTATTAATGGCACCCCGCCTATAGGTGTGGACTCACTCAGAACTGAGATCAGAACTGCAGGCTTATACCCTCTGTGTGTGGACATACGTTGAATTGATCGGAGATCAGTATTGATGGCTCACGCACCCCCCCCCCCCCCCCCCCCCCCCCCCCCCCCCGTGCCTGGCGACATAAACTGTTATGAGATCAGAATTACAGGCTTAATCCCTCTGTGCGTGGACAAACTTTGAACTGATGCGAGATTCGTGTTGATGGCTCATACCCAATGTGTGTGGACACACTGAGTTGATCTGAGATCAGTACTGATGGCTCATTCCCCTTTTATGAGAACACACTGTGAGCATATCTGAGTATTGATAGCTCATCCCCCTCTTTGTATGGAAAGACTGTGAACTGATCTGAGATCAGTACTGATGGCTTACCCCCTGCTCGTCCAGCTTGAGCAGTTGCTCTGGGACCTTGGGTGAGTTGGTTGCCAGCCTCAGGCACTGGATGTTGAGCTGGGGCACCACGTACTCCAGCACCTCCTTCAGAGGGAGGCCCCGGGCCGTGCCGTGCTTTGCCGTGGACGGGACGGCGTCCTCCAGGATCGCCCCACGCAGGGTGGTGAGCTACGTGGAGAGAGGGAGGGAAAGGAGGTGAGAAATGTACACGATCCTATTATTTTTTGTTCCGTTTTAGGTTTTCA
Source organism: Gymnothorax javanicus (assembly GCA_029692085.1). Classification (NCBI taxonomy): domain Eukaryota; kingdom Metazoa; phylum Chordata; class Actinopteri; order Anguilliformes; family Muraenidae; genus Gymnothorax; species Gymnothorax javanicus. Next base: position 67,408,984 of record CM056200.1, read on the forward strand.
TATTCACTTTTCACATCTGGCAGGCTTTGGCAATGCAGTAACACACATCAGTCATACCCCAAAAGCAAAAAGAATTGAATTAAAGGGGCACCATCACGGCTGAACATGCAAAGTGGTTAACTGCAATTTTTGAACGTTTTGCCTCCATTTTTGTTATTCTTTAACATTTTGCCTCTGTTTTGCTTCATTTTTGACATTTTGCCTCTGTTTTGCTTCATTTTTAAAGTAACACGCCGCTAGAGATTCCACGAGGGCAAGTTTCTTTCGAGTATCCATTGTAAGGGGACACATTTCACTTGTGCAATTCGCCCTTTGAGGTTTTATTTCCAGAGAAAAGTCAAATTTCTTATGGTAAAAAATACTGGTACCTTCTAGAGAAGTCAGGTGTCATGCTTACGTTAGACCACATGCTGTGCGAAAAAGACTCGAGAGAAAAAATCGTGGCCGTCCCTGAAAGACTCCAGGGATTCATGACTGCGTTGAGTGTGCAAGTAGTTCAGCAGCAAAACCCTCCAAAAGTAAGGCAGCCATGTTGGCTGCGTGATTATTGTATCACATTTTTGTTTTCAGCTCTCAGCAGATATTTGTGAATGTACACCAATTTCCATGCAAAACTTGGTATGTGAAAGCAGATGGCAAGCAAAATCCAAATAACTTGTGTAGCCACACTTACTGTTGGCAGCAACCCACAAAGAGTACACAATGTTGTTGATCGCTATCTGTGTCCTTCATGCCAACGCAACTGTATTGTTTTTTCGAGGCATATATTCGCCTTCGACCGCCTCCAGGATGATGACCGTCATAGACGAGCATAACAGCATACAAACAAACATCACAAAGTTTGGGCAAGCATTATGGACATAAAAAAAAGGTAACTAAAATATGCTACGAGTCATGCCCTTGGTAAATAATTTATTTTTGGAAAGAACTGCACGGGTACGGCAATGATAAATCATAATGTAAACTAGCTACTTCTACCAATGACTAACTTTTTTTAAAAAAGTTCCCAATTTCCATAAATTTAGAGTACGCTTTGCTGTGACAGTGCTGTATCAGAGATGGAGGGGGTAGTGAGGGTGGCCAGTACAGAGAAAGAGAGAGGTTTTGATTTGTGCTGATTACCTCTCCATCTTTGGCACGCAAAATACAAGGGAAACAGTATAAAACAAGAGAAAAAGCACCGAGAGAGTGACAGTGCGAGGCAGAGAGAGAGAGAAAGAGCGCCTCCATAAGTCATTCTCCATAACTTCTGCCGCAGGAAGAGGTGCAGAAACTTTAAATGAAAATGAACTAGAGAGCAAACTGGAATATGAAACTGGAATTGAATTTGAATGCCAGAGGTTGTGAGGGGAGAAATATCAGAGGAACAAACTGCAATAAAAAACAAAGAAGAATACTAGATGCTTTCAGAATCGAATCGAGAAAGGCTTATTAAGCAATGCGCAAATGAGAAATGTATAGTAAACAACGTTACAAACACTTCCGTTTTTATCCAGACAGACAGAGAGCGTGAACTGGCCGAGTTCATTTCACAGTAGAAGCAGATGAATGACATTTAAGCAAAGCTGAATTTGTATTCCAAAACCAGTATGAGGCACATTTGAATTTCACCGAGGAAGATAGAAGCAGGGCAACAGACAGCAGAGAAAGAGAGACAAAACATTTTTTTTATGGGCCTCGTGAGCACACACAGGCAGGGAAGAAATGTGTGTGTGTGTGTGTGTGTGTGTGCGTGCGTGCGTGCGTGCGTGCGTGCGTGTGTGGAGTGGGGGTTGGCAGGCAAACTCAACTGACTATTTCAGCAGGGGGTACATTCCAGCTGCAGTGTGGGACAGGGGAAGTTTGTTAGGAGCTGGCTATGCGGCCTCCATTTGATATTTTACTGATTGCAGTTCAGCTGATCAAAATCTCTCAGAGAGTTCAGCCTATCGCCTCATTGCGGTTTTTACATCAGACTCGAGCGCCTTCAACTCCAGCCAAAGCCGCCAGGGTGGCCTTAAACGAACGACAGTAGAGTCAGTGTTTCGCAAGGCTGTCAGTCACTCGTTTGTAGGAGCTACCGCTCCAGTAGTAAAAACAGATGGAGGAGTGAGAGGAAAATAACGGGAGGAGCAAAACATGCTGTCCATCACTGTCTTTTCCTGTCACGATTGGCTGTTGTTAAATAATGAAAGGATCAGACGGGGCTTGACACCATATTGTACTCTGCCAGTTTTTGCCATTGATCATAACCGCTGATTTTTTCACATACATACATGATCTATGTACATGGTCCATTCGGATTACAAAATCAATCCGTTTTATGGCTTTGACATGAATTCAGCCCAGTTTTCTATTAAGGCCCCTGGATCAATAGATTGCGGCCGTTTGCGCACTTTAAGCAAATCAATAACAAACGCAAACTTGTAATCAACCAGTAAGCACAAGCACGCCCTTCTGTTTTGATCTAGGTGAACACAGGGAGTGGTGAGGGAGCTTTCCGGAAGGAGCGACCTCCCTACGCGTGAGGAGCGGCTGATGAAGGGAAGTGTGGAGTCCAGGCGGGCGGTGTGATTTCACAGCAGGCTGAGCCTCTCTAAAGCAGACATGCTCGCTCCGCGCTCCATCTGTCACACTGTAATAATTCAGACTGGAGACTGAGCAGAGAGCAGCACAAAGCGCAGTGTGTGCGGGCGTTTTTGTGTGTGTGTGTGTGTGTGTGTGTGTGTGTGTGTGCGTGCGAGTGATTTGTTTGTGTGTGTGCCTTGGTGTGCGTGTCTAAGAGACCGCAAGCGTGTATTTGAAGGCGTGTACAGTATGTGTGCACGTACATGTATATTAGTGCATGCAAATGTAAGTTTGTAAACACATTAAAAAATGTGTGCATGTGTGTGCAAGCACTTGGATATGTGAGTGCATGAGCATTAGTGTAACTGAAATGGGGACAGTGGGAGCATGAGAGCACAGGAGAGACAGAGTGAAAGCTACAGAAGGAGAGAGAGAGAGAGAGAGAGAGCGTGTAATGTAGAAATAAAACTCATAACCCTTATTTGGCCTGATAAACTGTAGCCCTCCAGCACTCATGCAGTACTCTGATGCTGAGTGCGGTATCTTTAGAGATCTACACGATAACCCCACTGAGCGCTCGGCCACACGGCCCAGGGACCGCTGAGCGGGGCACGCAGCAATGTCCCCCGCATCATTGCCATGGCAACAGAGCGATGGCGTTTATGATGTCGTGCCCAGATAATCTCCCATTCTCACAACCGCCTTTTAACCTCAAGCCTGCACAAATGTCACACACACGCACAAACACACACACGCACACGCGCACACACGAGCATGGGGGAAATCAAATAGGCTAATATTGTACCCTTATTCCCCCACTTCAAATAATATAATCTGTCCGGAAAAAACTTAAATTGGAGTTGTATGGATGCTGTGAGTCCAGTATAAGATCTGGTGTCTGATTTATAAATACGTGTGTAGATTCAAACCTAAATATTGCGTACACTCAAAAAAAGAAAACTGTCGTGTCTTAAAAACAAACCAAAAAAAAAGCGAATAAAGGTGTGAGTAAACTTAACTGCTTGAAATTTTAATTTCTTAATCAGGATTAACATGGAATTTTTCATTTGAGCATAATCGTATTAAATTTGCGTGTTTTTTTAATGTCAAGTTTTTCTAAATCCAAAACCCACAACGAAATAGGAGTGTGCATCATTTCTGCGCCGACGCACCATTTATACATAAGACCCCTGCTGAGGACAAGAGATGAGGTGAGGTGAAGTGTGAGGGAAACAGGAGGAAGTACAGTACTTATGTAAGACACTGCGAAGAGTCACTTCTCCACCCGGAAACCCATCTACTGAAGGAGGCCGGCTAAATTTACACGACTAACATGGCAAGAGAGCGACATTCAAAGAGAGAGGGGGAGGAAGGCAACTGCAGTAAATCTGAACAAACTGCATAATTACAAACTAATATCTCTTTGTGTGAATATGTATACATCTGAATGTGTATGTGGGCATTATATACGCGCATCTTCGACGTTCTAGATTGTTGTGAGTTTTTGCCATTAATTTTTCTATTAATGTGCATTCATGCTTTTCTATTAGTATTAATGCAAGTTTTCCTGCCATCAAAGCTCATTTGAATTCAGGCTTGACTGGCTGGGAGAGACTGACAAGAGCTTGTCATTTCATGCCAGTGAATGAATGACCAGGCAATAAGCAGGCGATAGCGTGTGTTTTTGGAGAGACTCGTTTCGGTTTTTTTGGCAGAGGGGCTACTGTTTTTCAGTGGGGCAGCTTATTCTCCCAAAAGGGACTCAGCAGTTGTACTATTTTTGCAGAAAATTTACGTGGGACTTGGACGGTTTTTGGCGGTAAGACCTCACTGTGCTGGTTATGAAAAAATTGTACTGTTTTGCCAGTAATATTACGCAGTAGTTGTACGGTTTTTGGCAGGAAGGTCTCACTACACTGGTTCTGAAAGCGATGTGGTTGTTGGCGGTTTTTTTTTTTTTGCTAGTAATGTTATGCAGTAGTTGTACGAATTTTGGCCGCAAGCCAAACTATCTCTGTCCCAAAACAGCAATATGATTTGTAGTGGTTCAGGCCTTAGCTTGCTGGTCCTGAAACAGACTTGGTAGTTACAGTTTTTTACAGTAAACCCTTAACTTGTTGGTCCTGCAACTTATGTGGAAGTTACATGCATTTTTTGGGGTACGGCTTTACCTCGCTGGTCCTGAAACAGACGCGGTAGTTGTACTGCGCCCCCTCCTTGTCCTTCCCATCGTCCACCTTTTCTCTTCGAATACTGACCGCCACCGGACCCAGGTTCTCATCCACGCCAAAGTAGTTCTGGTGCTCTGGAAGATTTAATGACAACATTATCACACGTTACCATAACATCTGAGAGCTAAAATCCACAGCAATTCACACACACATTCATATAAACTCCAATGAGGAAGTTAAGGCACAGCTGTGGTGTCCCATTTAATTCCACAAACGCTGACGAAAAGGCCTTACCTTTCACAACACTGCTATTCAACTAAAACACACCCCTAGAAGTCCTCAAAAAACTGCCATTTGAGTCCCTCTCCTCCCAATCATAACTTCACTTCCCTTTTGATTCCACCAATCAGGCTTTCAATGGCATCACTTGAGATTACACAAAATAAAAATATCCCGATAAGAACATTCTTACACTGACGCAACCACCACCTCTGATGATTGAGAGTAATGAAGATCCAGAACTCTCTTTGAGAAGATTTAACCTTGAAGGGGGGTTCAGTGTAATCATGTAATCACGCCCCATTGTCCATTTCTCAATCTGGCTCTTTTGTTGTTTGCTTCACTCAGTGTCTTCTCCTCCAATCCCACTCCAGCGTCAGCGATCAAAACAGCCCTCGATTTCTTAATTTTCTTTTCCTTCTACAGTGTGTTTGTACTCATCTCCAATCTCCAGTCAAACCATTTAAATAATACAAGAAAAGTACGGGCAAACAGGCAGCAGTCCTCAGGGTCTCAGATCACATGTAATGACATGCAGATATAAACCATCACAGGAGTTTGTTTGGGGGGGGTGGGGTTTGGCTAGCGAGTGATTGTAGGGGTTTGTCCCTGAGCTCTTTCCCAGTTCAATGGTGTGCAGCGAACACCACATAAACAAGAGAATACAGAGAGGAATTCTGCAAAGTCTAAACAACTCACTGTCCAATGTAAATAACCAATGTCCAACAATGTCCAAAGGGGCGGGGAAACGTAGGGGGAGAGGTTCCGAAAAAAAGTAACCCCAAATACCCAGAGCGCTCGCAAGCAGCTCGTTTCCTCAACTCAACCCAGTGACTCGAGTTTAAGTGCGAGAAACCGTATGATTCATCTCAGACTAGTGCTGACATCAAACATTTTGGCAGGCAGTCGTTGTCCTCTAAATTGCGAGTGCGTCACGTTTGCCGGCAGTGGGGCGAAACGCCGCGGTTTTAGCGGAAATCGAGGACCTTTGGTTCCCATCCGCTCAGCTCTGCTGTGGTGTAAGATCCATGTGCTGAAATTAATATAATACCCAAAAATTTTGTTCAAGCCATCGATGTTTGCCAATTTTCTAAATTCTTCCACCACAACAAAACTTCTGAGGGAAATCAGTCGGCTGAGCTGAAGGGTAGAGGGAACCCATGAAAGGATGTTGATTTTCTGACCCCAGGACATTAACAGTACAGAGTAAACTCAACTCTTGGAAAACTTTGATGTGAAGATCATGATTAAGTTAATTATTTCAATCAGGGGTCTATGTTCTGGGCAAAAACAAACTGTTGCACCCACACCAACCAATTCTGGACAAGATTGAACACCCTGGCCCTAAAAACTAGGTCCTAAACTCACAGTGTACCGTGTATGGCAGGGTAGTTTAATGGATAGGCTTTTTGACTGAGGGGAGAGAAGGTGTGTTTGGCCTTTTTAAATGGTGGCAGCTGGCTCCAGAACGGGAAGGAAGTGGGAGGGCGCTGGGTCAATAAGATCAATGAGTGAGCGTAGGTGATAAAAGCCAGCCACTGAAGTGTGTGGTGTGTGTGTGTGTGTGTGTGTGTGTGTGTGGGGGGGGGCAAAAGAGCACAAGTGTACGCATGTGGGAGAGTGTGAGGAGTGTGTTCTTGTATTAAAATACTTGTGAAAACTGACAGACCTCATGAGAATAGTAAAGTATGACTTGTAGGAACATTTTTGCAGTTCTCACTACGTAAAGGTCAATTCTGGGCCAAGAGTCAAGGTTTGGTCAAGAGTTACAATAGGGGTTATGATTAGGACTAGGTCTAGTATTGAGGTTAGACATAAGACTTGGGCTCTGTTTTGCCGTTATGCATTCAATTAAGGTTAGAATTCGGGTTAGTTTGGGGGATTCGTAGGTGCAGCGAAGATAATTGTTAAGATTAGTGTTAGGTTAAGGTTATAATAAGGTTAGGGTTAAGGTTATGGAGGGGGTTAAGACACAGGCTTGACTTTAGGGTATGGAGGTAGCAGAGTATTATTTTGATACTAAAATACTTCTTCTGTCCTTAAAAGTACAGTGTAGTAATATAAACGTGTGTGTGTGTGTGTGTGTGTGTGTGTGAGTGAGTGAGTCAGGGGAAGTAGGGCAGGGGATTCAGAGAGGCCCCTTTAGAAGAGGAGTTGACAGGCGTGATCTCTCGCTTCCCCCCGTCCTCCATCAGAACTGCCCCTCACCCTCTATCATGCGACTCTTTGACCGAAGCACATCACATGACACCTCCAAATCACATGGCAAACCCAAATCACAGGACACCCCCACATCACAGTACACCCCCGGGAAAAATAAAACTATTTCAAAAGTATTTCATTGAACATTGAGAGGTGGAGGTAGCGTGGAAGTGTAGATGTACATGTACATTCTCTGAAACCATCTTGGCCCCGCACGCCCTCCCCCATTAACAGCCCACGAGTTTTGCTGACGCTGCTTTAAAGACACCGTCAAGAGGTCAGCATTTTCATTATGGAGATAGTGCAATACAGCTTTTACCTGAAAATAAGGTCACACTTGAATCATTCGCTCAGCCCACACTCTGAAATCCCCACTCACTGTATACGGCATCATTTTAAAAGCACGCGTTTGTTTATTTTTTTCCTTTCTTCTCCGACATGGTTCGAGAAATCGGAGGAGGTGAGGCGAGCCACAAACACGAGATGTTTCCGTAAACAGAAGAGTAGGGGGGCTCCCGATGTTTCCAAAACACTTCAAGGCGAACGAAGAGTAGTTTGATGGTGATGTGGAGAAAGCCGGGAGGATTTCAGGTTCTCAAAAGTCAGAGAGACGCCCCATTCAAAAAATGCTAAAAACAAATAAAATCAACAACCTCAGAACTTCATCCACCAAGCAGTGGTGCAAGTCTGTGCCACTGCAAATGGAGTGGTCTCAAATAAAACCCAATGAGAAAAAGAGCTGCTTTTGCCCACTTGTACCATATATTTTGAATAATGGGGAACCCTACGCCTGCAATACAAACCTCTAACCCCCATTAATGAATGAATGACCTCTAACCCCCATGAATGAATGAATAAATAAATCTTGGCACGTCATAGCACGTGACAAATTAATATACTCAGTTCCCCTCCCTAGAAGAGCATTCGAGGCTAACCACCCCTGCCTGAAACACCAGACACATAAAAAGGAACAATCGTCCTTTTGTCCGCTAACCTTCTGGCAAATCCAAGGATACTTTTTTAATGATTCCCCTGAAATCTTCAGAGAAACATTGAGCCTGGGGCTTATCTCGAGTTCCAAGTTGGACACAAAACGTCCTGCTTCTTTGCAACATGAATTAACAATAAAACAGGGTCTGTATTCCATTCAGTCAGTCACCAGTATTAAGAGGGGCTCCGCGTAAATATTGACTGGGGTTGTGCAAGATAAAAAAAAAAAAAAAAAAAATCGAAAAATTTCTAATTTTGCTCAAATAATGCTTTTGGGTCACTGAGTACAGAAATATAAATCTTCGGTTGATTGGACACATTTCTTTTCTAAGATGACTGAAACCGTTGAGCCCAGATTGGTCCACGGAAATAGACTAAAAACATGTAAAAGCGGTTTTTCAGGTGACCGCACGCTTATGCCTAAAACAGATTAAATCATGCTAATCTGTCATGTCCTATGCTTATCTCTCTTCAGTTTCAAAATAATTGAGCAAAAAGTCAATTTTTGACAGCGTCCTGAAATGCAATCTCTATGGATGTTATTTTCCGCAACCAGATTTTCCATAGTTTTCATGCCCTCTAAATCACAATTGCCTCACTGCTGTTGAGAAAGTCCTTTTATTTAGCAGATACAGCAACCCTTCTGCTACAGCGAAATAAAATTTTGGTTAACTCTAATTCATTCCCGCCGAGAGCTCCAAACGCAAGAGCCACTTGAGCACCTAAATTGACCTCCTGACACTTTCAAGCTATGAGCCGTAATCAACAACAAAGACAAAAAGCATCCTCTCTAGACAGAATCATTCGCTGAAATTAAGTCCCAGGTCCACATGTCTCAGGTCTTCACGAATCACACGTCCCAGGTCCTCACCAACCGCGGCACAAAGTTTTCTTTCAAGGATAAAATTGTAAATAAGAAAATACTGAAGAGATGTGTCGTAAGAATTATAATTACCCGCCTCAGTTTGTATGGACATAGAAATGAAATGTGTGTCTACTTCACCACTGGCAACCGACGTGCGCTAGGTCTGCGTGTTGCTAAAAATTTTGGGTAGAATGAATGAGGCGCAAAAAAAAAAAAAATTATATCTTGTGCAAGGCATCTTTGTTGACAATTCCATCCCTTTGTTGCTAGATAAGTACTACAGTGTTAGTGGGAAAAACCGGGTAGTGTTTAGAAAAAAGAATACTGTTGCAATCAAAATTATTCAACCCCCATTGCAAATTGGGTTTAATAGCAAAATTTACAAACTTTCAGCTGTTTGTGATAAACAGATTAAACAAGAACATTTTACATAGCTCAACATAATATTACAAGTGGTCTCTCCAAATTTAACACAAAATACCATTTTTAACGACTACTGCAGTCTCAAAATTATTCAACCCCCTGAACAGAATCCGTCATAAGAGCATATTTGCAAATCAGATGTTGTCTCAAGCACACCTAATGCAGCTAATCAAGAGCTTAATTAGTTGCATCAGGTTTGCTTGAGATAGAACACATCAAATACTTGCACTCGCTAGGGGTTTGTTGACAGTGACATTTGATTGCATATTAGAAATATGGATGCCAAAAATATTGTCCAAAAAGCTAATAGAGGAGATCATTGCCTGGCACAAACAAGATAAAGGATACAAAAGGGTAGCACAGGCACTGAATTTTCATAGAGATACAGTTGGAAGCATAGTTCGCAAGTTCAGAGTTAAAGTAAGAGTAGCTACAGTACCAGGATGTGGCAGAAAGAGGAAGCTATCAATGGTTGTCACCAGATTCCTGAGGAGACGGGTGGTCAAAAACCCTCGAGTGACTGCAGGAGACCTGCTGCAATACTTGGAGACAGGTGGCATTGAAGTTTCAGTTTGCACAGTAGGGCGCATACTAAACGTTGAAGGTCTCCATGCCCAAACTCCAAGACATACACCACAACTGATCCAAAACCACAAGCTCCAATATGCTCAAAACCATATAAATAAGCCACAGAAGTTTGGCGATATTATTCTGTAAAGTGATGAAACAAAACTGGAATATTTTGGGCTTATGAATCAGTAGTATTTCTGCAGGAGGAATAAAGAAGCATATGCTGAAAAGTACACCCTGCCTACAGTGAAGAATCGTGGGGGCTTTTTGATGCTCTGCAGCTGCCTTGCTTCCTCTGGCACTGGAAATCTGCAAAGTGTGGAGGGCAAGATGGATTCAGTCAAGTACCAGGATATCCAAGGAGAAAATGTCATGCCGTCTGTAGGGAAGTTGATGCTTTGGCATTGTTACAACCTTACAGGGTGTCTAGGGGGGTGCAGGTTGTAACACTTGCAAAAAAGGACCAACGAAGAAAAACTTAACTAGGGCGCGACGGAATAGAGTTTATTTGTCAGGGATCAGTTGGGCAAAACAAATATATACAATGGAAGCAACCAATACGTCAGGGTCTCCAAGGCCAACACAACAAACAAAAACCACCTGGAACAAAAGTCTCTAAACCTGAAATATGAAACAGAAAAATATTACTAAACTCCCTGACTAACCAAAAACAGGAGAAAAAGGGGGGAACAAAACAAATGGCAGAGAACCCCTACAAGGCGTCCTTTAACTCTTGCACAATGATTAAAAAGTTAAACTGAGTGACCCGGATCGAGCTGAGACAGGTGGCTACCCAAAGGAGTTTTGTAAACCAAAGATACATAGGCTAAACACCAAAGCACCTGCTTATTTAGCAAAGTTAAATAGTTATAGCAAGCCAAGCACAATCAAGGGGTTTAATCACAGAGTTCCAAGAACACGAAAATGAATTGCACAACCATCAAAACAAAACCCAACAGCAGCCCCCAGCAAACAGCTCTGTGGGCAAATGACAGGGAGCACTGGATTGTGCAGGTTCTTATAGTCCTGCACTAATGATCTGGTATGAGCTGCAGGTGAGGTGATTGGCTCAGGGGGGCGTGGCTGATCTGAGACAACGAGGGAGAGGGAGAATGAGAACTTAGTGGCCAGAAGTCATTGCACGTAACAGGCATCATTGGACCTTCCAAAATGACAATGATCCTAAGCATACCTCAACACCCACCAAGGCTTGGTTTCAGAAGAAGTCTGGGAAGATTCTAGAGCACCCATCACAGTTGCCTCACTTGAAACCCCATAAAAAATCTCTGGTAGGATTTGAAGTAGGCAGTTGCAGCACGCAAACCCTAGAATATTAGTGAACTGGAGGCCATTGTCCATGAGAACTGGTCTAAGATTCCTTGGGAATGCTGCCAGAAGCTGTTGTCTGCCTATGCATCACGTTTCCAGCAGGTCATAGCGGCAAAAGGGTTTTCTACTAAGTATTAAAGATGCTTGTCATGAAGGGGTTGAATAATTTTGAGCCTGCAGTAGTCATTAAAAGTGGCATTTTGTGTTGAATTTGGAGAAGCCACTTGTAATATTTGTTGTGCTGAGCCATTTAAATTGTTCTTGTTTGATTTGTTCATTGCAAACAGCTGAAAGTTTGTAAATTTTTCCAGTAAACCTAATTTGCAACGGGGGTTGAATCATTTTGATTGCAACTGCATGTTCTAATGCAGTAAATGGACCTCTCAACTTTGTTGGCAACTGCAGTCTTTCAGCACTTGTTGCAGTGAACTTATGGGGCTTTGCAATTGGTGGAAACCGAGTTGGTCAAGTACATTACAAATGTCCCATAGTAGGCTGAAAATTAGCTGATTGAGCTTGCTCTGGCAGTTCATTTCACAGAGATTATACCGATTGTGGATGATAGGGTGTTGCAAACCTACATCGTGCACAATACATGCACGGGTTTCTGCATAGTCCTGTTCTTCGTTGGCAGCATTCGTGCTGAGTTCCGTCAACCCTGAACAAAGATTGCTGTGTCATCATTCATTACACGGGTCTGTGAGTTATATTTAGGTAGATTTGGAGTTTAACTTCCAGAGAAGATTGTATTATGTCAGAATAATCGCTGCTGGAGCAGTTATTTTGGCAGTTAATGTGCACGGTACTTGGTGCAGGGATGCATGAAACCAGATGTAAATAGAGGATCTCTCATGAGTGCCAATCAAAATGGGTACCTTTGAAGGTGCGGTCGCAATTCTGTAAAAATCCACACTGGTATAAGGAGATAGTGATAGCGCGGATTGATATATAGTTCTGTCAATAAGGTAATATTTCTAAATCTTAAACCAGTTCAGTATTTTTGGATTGGAATATTAATTTGGTGATTTGATTGCCACGTTGCCACAAAAAAGAAAACTCTTTGCACCGCGGCTGTGAAGACCTCGGACATGTGGGTTTCCTCTGGTCATGTTATTGTTACCATACGTCATGTTGATCGACTGAGAGGAATTCGCTCCTCTGTAGTCTTAAAGTTCTGAAATCACTACAAGCACCTTCAATGCTGAGAAATCGCATATCAAGGTAAAGTTATGTAAAGAAATGAATTCTCTCTCATTTCATTAGTATGTGAAGGGCTCTGGAATTTACAAGTGCATGAAGTTTGTCCTGTAATTCTACCATTTGTAATTCATTTTGGCCCTGACAATTAATTTTGCAAACAGGGGATCGCGTCTGAGCAAAAATGTATAACTCAAATCGCCTCTTACACAAAAAATGATCCTGAGAAACACTGGAACAGAACGTTTTCTTGCAATTCGGGTTTTTACTTGATTTCAGCTAATGATTCTGTCCAGAATGGATGCTATTTGTCTTGTTGTTGATTACGGCTCATAGATTGGAAGTGTCAGGAGGTCAATTTAAGCGCTCAAGTGGCTCTCACGTTTGGAGCTCTCAGCAGGACGGAATTAAAGTTAACCAAAATTTTATTTCGCTATTTTTTAGCGGAAGTGTTGCTGTATCCGCTAAATAAAAGGACTTTATCAACAGCACTGTGGCAATTGTGATTTAGAGGGCATGAAAACTATGGAAAATCTGGGTGCGGAAAATGACATCCATAGAGATTGCATTTCAGGACGCTGTCAAATATTAACTTTTTGCTTAATCAGCTCAAAACTGAAGAGAGTCAAGCAGTGGACATGACAGATTTGCAAGATTTAATTTGTTTTAGGGATAAGCGTGCAGTCGCTTGAAAAAAAGCTTCCACATACAGACCCAGTTTTTAGTCGCTTTTCGTGGACTGATCTGGGCTCAACGGTTTCGGTCGTCCTACAAAATAAATTTTTGCCCAATCAACCTAAAATTTATATTTCTGTAATCAGTGACCCAAAAGCATTATTTGAGCAAAATTTGAAAGTTTTTCGATTTTTCTATCTTGCACGACCCCAGTTGATATTTATGCGGAGCCCCTCTTAACAACACACTTTATTTGCCATGTTCGTAAATAGACTAGAGACATTATCGAAGAGCAAACAGGCACAGAGCAACAGATCACGCTAAAAAAACCCTAAAGACTAGTGTCATGGGTAACAACAGGCTGAAGTCTAGTCAGAATAGTCCTAACCTGTAGGCCTCATCTCCTGCCAAGTAGGAGCATTTGCTGTGAGGAGTAAAATTCCAGGCGAATACGTATAGTCTATAGAGTTTTAACTTTTACCACTAATTCTAAACGACATACTTTCGTGCTTGAGAGATATCTGTTGACGTCCTACTACAGGAGGCCAGCACAGATCATTCTGCACCGCTCTCATGGAGAAAAGAATTTCAAAATATATTGAAAAAATGAACCAGCCAGACTGCTCTTCAACCATTTGCAGACATCTTTCAGCCTCTTTATAAATTTTCTTCCATAAAGAAAATGTTTTCCTAGGCTATAAAGGGCCATTTGGCAAGTCTTACCCTTATTGTAGAAGTATTTGTGGTAGTAGTAGGCACCCAGGTCAATGTGCTCGATGATGTAGCGTTTGACCTTCTCCCGGTGGATGGGCTGGTTCTCGCGGGGGACCTCCAGGACAGACACACCCGCATTAGTGCAGTGGGAGCTGAGGGAGGATTCGAACGAGCAGTTCTCCCCCACGCTGTAGGGGGTGGCATTGGCCCGGGACAGTGAAATCCGTCGCTCGCCCTCGCCCCCAATCTCATTGCGGAAGTACGGACAGCTTAGCACCAGGCCATTGCTTTTCCCATCCCCTTCATCAGTGTCCGGGTTCTCCTTCGAGTTCAGGTCCTCCCGGCTGCCCAGCGGGGATTCGCAGGCCGGCATTCCCCCAACCCCACCTCCAACCCCACCCCCTCCCCCAGAGATCTGATACTGCGAGGCGGCAGACGCTCCGGTGGTGGTGTTCTTTCTGCGGCTCAAGTTGGCACGGTTCGCCATGGCCTCGCCGATATTGAAGAGCACACTCTGAACATCGTAGTGGGCAAAACACTTTTGGAAGCAGGTAGACCGCCGGTCGTCCAGTTGAGGCTCGCCCCCGAGAGAAGAGAGCCGGAGCAAGCCGTCGCTCTCGCTCTTGATCGTCCGGAGCTTCCGGAAGACCGAAGTCTCCGAGCTCTCGGACGACCTGAAGCGGCGCATGAAGGACCTCTCCCCTCCCGCTGCCCCGCATATCCCCCCACTCCCCCGGCCATAGAGGAGGGAGCCATCAGGGTAGTCAAGTCCGGCAATGTGCACAATTTCGCCGCGGGCGATTTGTGCGGCCGTGTGCAGGCTGGGGGAGAAGGACGTGTCGTAGCGGAGCAGTTCAGGGAACCCCATGGGTGGGGCGGCTCGGTGGTCTATATGGTCTACCCGGTACCCCTTCAACATGGTGAAGAATCCCACATCCCCAACCCCCAAACCCTGCCTGTCGATTGACGAAGTGCTGCCGTACTCCCGATGCAGCGATGCGCCCGTGTTGGGGTTCACGGCGTTCTGGTCCAAGAGGTCCTCTGCGTCTATGTCACTGATGGTCACGTCACTGTTGCTACGCTGACGTATCGGGTGCAACCCAATTTTAAGCGGGGAGGTGTTGTCCAGAATGTCACTCAAGTACTTTCCATCGGGTAGTTCCATATCCGGGGCCACCCTGCCCCCTTGCTCATTGAGATCGACTCCAACTTCCATGCCTTCGTCCGACTGGCCGTTACGGTAGCCAATCAAGAGGCCTTCGTAGTTTGGTGATGGGCGACCCTCCCAGGCCTCTTTTCTGGGAGGCCATTCAGACACCCTGGCCCGGACACCCATTTTGGGCATTGCTGGAGTCCCTTGGACGTTGGAGGTAGGAGGTCCCATGTTCCCGTTTAAGGCTCGAAGTTTCTTATTGAACAAGTCATCTGACTGCATAATTCCCCCGGGCTCCTCCACCCACCCAAAACTCCGCCCAGGGCTTTATTAGTCCTCGTCCTCTGTGTCTGTGGAAGTCTCGATTTAGACGAGTTGCTCATGCCCGATGTGAAAGCCCCTTGCAGGGCCAGTTTTTGGAACCCCTCTTCATCACACTAATACTACTCCTTAATTGTGTCCCCCTAAGAGGACCTGTCCTTAGGGTTTCTCAGCCTTTTAGAGTCCAAGGAAGGACCCCGTGACAAAGTGTCCCTACTTTTCCCGCAAGTCCATTATCCACAGAGAAAGGCGGGAGCAGTGATCACCCTCCTTGAGGGCAATTATGTGTTTTTTTTCTGAATGAGGTCACAGCAGACTGGAATCAGGATGCTTTGGGACAGCGGTTATCCAATCATGAAGCTTCAGGGACCTGCATAAAAACACAAAACAAAGAGAGAGGGCTTTTAACTTAAATCATCAAGAAAAGTCAATATTTCGCAAAAATGCCATGAAGATTAGCAGTGCATAAAAAAATAAATACTACATATACATAATTCTTTTTCATTTCATGCAAGATGCCAAATGCATTTGGCTTCTACGTGATGCGATCAATAATCCTTGCTGAATTCACATGAGGCTGAACAGGGTGATTAAACAGCTCACTATTCTGCAACCTGTTATGGGAATTCCGCAATTCAAAGCAGCCCATTTCAAACGTTCCTGGCACATGGACTCAAGCCAACCCAAACAGTGCAGCAAACGGACCCAAGTAAAACTTAAAGATAAGCACCATGTAACAAAGCCCTTTGATTATGTTCTGAGGTCCAGACTCAGTTTTAAATTATTCCTAGGAGTGAAAAGTTTCACACAGTATTTCATTCATTAAACAATGGAAGAACAATATCTGTATTTCACGTGTCTAAATACAAAGAGTGTCGTCCGAAAACATGCATACCTGTTGGTCACTATTCTGACTCTTGTGGCAGATAAGTTGACCCAGAACAGAGGCAATGATGATTAGAAATGTTTGATACATCTATCAAATACTCCTTGTTTTCTTCTTAATGATGAAAGTTTGACATTTAATTTTATTGCCTTTTGTACCATTTATCCCTGAACAGAAAGAAAATCATTTGCAAGCATTAAATAATGTGTGACAGGGGCTCATTGCAGAACTTCAACTTCGGGCAGTTGGACATTTAACAAAGAACTACTTCAGGAAGCATACGCCATGACCACGAATCACTTGCAGGTATCATATGAGTCCAGAACAGTGGTATGGGAAACAGGAAGTGGAGTGGTGGGATATTGGGGGGTTTCCCCAAAGAGGAAACCCTGGGGGACAAAGGGGACCATTTTATAGTCTGAAAGAAGTATTTCAAAACAAAGTTATAGCCAAATACATTTGCCACTAAAACAGAATGTAGGCGTCATGGCCATCTGAGACTAGCATTCTTTGTTCTGCATACTGAGAAATGATTGGGGAAAAAAATGGAGTGTTCGCCCTCCAGAAACTGCATGACGTGCAGAAATGAATTGATTATAGCCATAGGATAGAGACAGAGGGAGACCGCAATAGATGCCAAGGTCAACCTGTCCTTTAAAAGGATTCTCCCCTCCCCCATTGACTTCGCCGAAGGAAATGCGAAGACTCGCAGTATCTGACTCACTCAAAGCGCAAAACTCCCAGTTTCTAATCATCAAAGGGAGTCACTTCGCAAGCCTCTCAATTTCAAACATCCATGCACAGCCAAATCCATTTCCCCTCCTCTAATACTCCCATTTTGGATATTATTTTCTTATCCCTGAAGGGGGGGAGGTGATTATATAAAGCAAAAGAAAGTTACACTAAGAAGCCAGAACAGTAAAAATAAAAGAATTAAAAATAGGACTTTGAATTTTGGATTTGAAAACCATTCCTTGGCTGGATCTTAGCCCAAGTCCTGATCCATTTTCAGAAATAATAGCGTCTGTGGGGAGTGTGTATTGCTACACTTGGCATGGGAAGAGAGCAGCCAAACCCAAAAAATTTGTGCAACACCAACCCAGGCACAACCGGTCCGCACCTTTGGGAACATTGGACACTGCTTACACGTCGAATTGGAAACTTTTCCAGCCACAATGGCAGGTTTTGTTAAACCAAGGTTCTGTGACAAAATTGCATTATTTTATTAGGTCAATATTTCACCACAAAAGAGGATTTCGGAAAAGACGTAAGGGAACTACTGACAGAGCCCTTCAAAAATGGCAGAGAGACCTCCACGGCATAAGGCAGCTGGAACCGCACACAGTAACATGTTTGTCTTCCATGAATTTAAGAAAGAGAAGGGGGTAAAAATCTCTATGCAGTGTAAAACGCCCACCCCAGCTCCGGGCAATGGGAGGGGTCAGGGCATGTACTTCCAAGAACAAGAAGAAAGACCTCAGTTCTGACACAGTTATTGACCTAAATAGCTTTTCCTTGTTCTACGGGGGAGGTACAGTTGCCTCAATATTCTACATGCAATGTGATACCACCCTCCTGAGTTAAGTTGTGCTACCCCAGCCCCCTTCTTGGTGCCATTAAAAGGCCATAAGCACCATCTCTGAATAATACATAAAACATATGGAGCTCAGTGGATAGATGACTGATGTTAAAGCCGACTCCAGACTGTAGGGTAGCCATTCATACCAGACGACATGCTAAAATTAAGATCTGATGTTCCTCTAACAGAAAGGATATAGCCTAATCAATCCAATCCTCAAACTTCTGACGAATTAACACCCAATAAATCTCAACAGTGATACTCTAACCTGATGACTGATCAAAGACCCTGATCCAGTCCTCTGGGACCACAGCGTACTGCAGGTGTTTGCAGTTTCCCATCCACCAGCAGTCCATCAGTTAGGCCTAATAAATACAGTAAGTGGACCCTTCAACCAACTGGTGACCCAAATTAATCAAGTAAATACTGGAACACCGCAACTAGGCTAGGCTGCACTTCAGCCTTGCAGAGCTTGCCATTCAGATATAGGCCACTCGCAGTAAAATCAGGACCTGGGAAATCCAGATATGAACAGACTCCATTTGAGCGGGATGGAGAGTTAACTGAATCATGCTCACCCTCTTTTTATCTTAATTTTGTTTTTTACTTATCCTTTATTTAGCCAGGAAGGTCCCATTGAGATACAAGACCTCTTCTTCCCGGGAGTCCTTATAAATTTAATTGAAAATAAATTTTAAACTGCCCCTATTATGTGACTTTTCACTGATCATTCTTGAATTCTTGAACTCTACGAAAAAAGGTTTAAATGAGTCATTGTTAAAAAAAAAAAAAAAACACTTGAGTTTTCTCATGCTTGCCAATTGTGCAGTGCCTGTCTGTGAAACGTTCCATTGAAAGTCCTGCCCCTGCCCTCCCAAAAATCCCAGTGTGCTGTGATTGGTCAACTTGATCACTCACTTGTGATTGGTCCACCGTTCACGCCCCTTGTCACACCCCTTACCATAAATGGATTTCCTCTTTAGAAACAAATACTGGTTAAGCCTTGTGGGCAAAACCCACTTGATTCAAGGGCCCGCGAAACCATTCTGTTTGGCGCGAAAATTCAAATGAAGACATCACCAATTGATGAAAAAAATGGCCAGAAGCGATTGGGGCGTTTCAGTCAGCTCTGGTGCAGTGTGTTTTGCGGCAGAGAGCGCTTCTTCTGGAGGTGACTTCGAGTCGTTTTCTGACACAGACCTTTTAAATGCACATTAAAAATGATATGATTCACGCTATGACATTAAAATAATGAAAAACCATAATAGGGGCACTTTAAGGTTTGAACAAGTGGCTTCAGAAAATACTAAAAAAATAAGTGATGTTCTCACTAGAGAATGCAATTGAACATATGCTTTAGAAATGAACACAATAAAATAGAGAGACGTCACATGACTTCGGCGTGTTTGATGGTAATTTCGACTCAGGATATGTCACCTTAAAATCTGACAAATGTATGATGAGCAGTCTGATTATGCTTCAGAAATCAATTTAACAAGGAAA
Source organism: Gymnothorax javanicus (assembly GCA_029692085.1). Taxonomy (NCBI): domain Eukaryota; kingdom Metazoa; phylum Chordata; class Actinopteri; order Anguilliformes; family Muraenidae; genus Gymnothorax; species Gymnothorax javanicus. The sequence continues at coordinate 67,428,388 of CM056200.1, forward strand.
AGATTCTGTGATTTTCTTGGAGATGAAGAGGCCCCCAAACCCTTCAAACCTGAAATTAACCAGGCAGCTATCACATCCCAGCCAGAGCAAAGCCTAACAAATGGCACAGCAGCATTTTCGCTCATTAAAACTGCATGGCCATGCAAGTCTGCTCTAAATGGGGTCTTCGCACGCATTCTTGAAGTGGTCAGGATGCTCAAGGGGCTTCTGAGCATTAAAAAGTGAAGACATAGCCTTGTTGACAAGCCCATATCAGTGACAACGACTTAAGAATGCAAATCCCCTGAATTTCACCACATTCTTTCCTTTGTAACCTTTAAGCCCTTGCCAGTTGAACAATAAGATCTCTCACACCACAGACGTGGAGGAAAAAAATAAACAAGGATCATGGCCGGCCATTTCAGGCATGACCGCCGGAGACACTGATTAAATGGACGTTTGCCAAGACAACGGGATAACAGCCATACTGTTTCGTAAGCCGAGCGGCGTGAGACCTTTAAGCACCACAGCGAGACAAGATCTCGGCATCATCCGGTCATCTGAAGGATGGATTATCTACAATTACACAGGCATTCTGGCACGTCTGACAACACAAGAATAGAACCACAACACACACCGTAAATTACAGTACATTTATTTTACGACATACATGGAAGGTCACTGGAACAGCTGCACAACATCAGTCCGATAAGGCGCAAGTCATAATATGCATCATTAATCTGCGTCATTAACAGCAAAGTGCGGACTAGAGAGTTATGTATGAGGCAAGACAACAAGAGAAGCGAGATTACAATCAACAATAAAGTAAACAAACGAAGGAGTGATTACACCCGACTAAAACAACTACAACAAAACAACTCTGGAAGTCGATAAATGACATAGATATCATTAAGATGAGACAGAGGATCGTGATAGTTGATGGTGGAAGGGTGGAGGGGGATGGGAGTTGAGTAGAGTGATGAAAGAGATAGGATGGATGCAGTCTGGGATGGGTCTTAAGATCAGGGGCAGAGGAACTGCAGAGACCTCCAGTCCTTCTCAGTGGAATGAGGAGGTCATTTGAGGAGAAGCAGGGAAGAGAAGCTTCATGGCTGGAGATGAGTAAGAGTCATTTACACCGAGGGGGACGAAGTTCTAATCATTCTGCTGCAGTTGAGTGGAGGGGCTGAGCAGGACTGCATGGAGAAGGGTACAAAATGAATTAAGGCCAAGGGCAAAAACACCCTCAAAACTATAATGCAGGGGGCCACAAAAGGCCTTCGTTTTTAAAAATAATTTTTCATTGTTTTCCCAGCTATCCCAAAGGCTGGACCGTGTTTATCGCAGGAACTACGCTGGACAAAAATATAAACGCCCCATGTCAAATATTGATGCCACATGGAGTTAACTCTAAGTGAGCATATGCTGACTTTTACTTGTACAATAGGGATATTTCTCTTGATTTGTGTACCATTTTATAATCCATCTCTCTGTCAGTGAGCATTTGCTCAGTGATGCAGTGATTTCACTCAGTACATGGGTGTGGCTTTTCCAGACGGTGATCAGACAGAATGAGCAGTACCCAGACACTCCTTATACTGGGGACAATAAAAGGCCACCCCAAAATGTCAAATTTTGTCAAAAGTCATCATGCCTGAAATGTCTCAGGTCATGCGGGAACGTGCCATTGGCATGCTGGATGCAGGGATGTCCACCAGAGCGGTCGCTGTGCCGCTGAATGTTAACTATCGGACGATAGGCCGTTTGAGAGTTTGTTTCCGACAGACGGGCATTACTGCAAATCGACCTCATCCACGTCGGCCACGTGTGACCACACCAGCACAAGATCGCTACATCCGGCTTGTCCACCTGCAGGATCGGCTCAGATCAGCGACACGCACAGCGGATGAGACCGTTGGTCTGCACAACAGATGCATCACACCACAGACAGTCCGTAACCGCCTGCAAGAAGCCAACTTACACACTCGGCGTCCTCACCGTGGTCTGGATCTCACCGCTGTCCGGCGTCGGAACAGACTCGCATGGGCAAATGCACACGTTCGATGGCCCTTGGCACGCTGGAGAAGAGTGCTATTCACAGACGAATCCTGGTTCCTGTTTTTTGTTAATAAAAACTCAAAAATTTGACATGGGGCGTTTATATTTTTGTTTAGTGTATTTATGATAGTTACCGAGTAGTTACAGCAAAGATGTTGAAAAAAGCCACCGCCTCTTCAGTGAAATGGACTCTTTGCAATTACTTACATTAACTCGACCAATTCATCTTAATACCGCGTTGTTTGACGCGCCCGGGCAAACAGTGTTCTCCTCCATGTAATGAGCTAATGCAGAAGCAGCTTGTGAGCATGAGCTGGCTTATAAAGACGTTGAATTTAAGATCTCAGGAGAGCAGAAATGGCATGCTCCAGGGACAAGGAGGTACTTAACCTCAATTACGCTCAGTAGGGAATATAAAACAAACAGCCAAATTATGGTCACTGTGCATACTGTACGTAATTTAAGCCATACAGGGTAAGTAGTACACATAGTCAAAGAAAGTAATGAGTCACACGGCACCGAGAGCTTTTTGAGTCTGCAAAACGCCGGGTTTGGTTACGAAGAGGACCGTTACAGATTATGGAAATCATGCATGGTTGCATTACCGCCCTGAGTAAACTCAGCGATTCTCCAGCTTGATGCAGGCGGAAGAGCAGAGCTTGCCCAAACACAGCGAGGTTATTCTCCCGCTTCAGTTTATGGCTGGCTGATACTGCTAGGAGGCAGCCAACCTTGAGCTTTTTTATGTTGGTACAGACAATATAGCCACAATCACGTCATAGAATACATTTGGTATCCTTCATGGAGATATACACTGATGTAAACTCATTGGACATTGACACATTTTTTGTTATTTTGATTCTGTTGGCCGAGTTAATCACCAAATCTGAATCCAATTAAGCATGCATTTCACTAGCTGAAGAGGAGACTGAAGAAAAAAAGTCCAAAAAACGAGCAGGAACTGAAGATGGCTGCAGCACAGGCCTGGCAGAGCATCACTAAGGAAGATACCCAGCATCTGGTGATGTCTTTGCATCACAGGCTTCATGCAGTCATTGCATAATGAAGCAATGCAAAAAAAAGATTACATTATGCTAAACTGTTCAACATCTTTTGAAGCGCATGAAATTGGGGAAGTGAGAGGGTTATGTGAAAAAGAAGCCCTCATATCTACACAGTTAAACCAATATGGGTAGAAACACTCTGAAATCGGACTGTCAGCTCTTCAAACTTACTGTCACTATACCCTCTCAAACTTAAAGTGCTAGACTACAGAACCAAAATAAAAAATGTGTCACTGTTAAATGATGCTCGCTGTATCACACACCCCTTCTTCACTTCAAGTGAAATATTACACGTCTTTAGAAATAATCAGCGTTGTACAGCAGCGAGGGTATAGAACCTCGTTCTCTCGTGTGGAACCGTCTTTGTTCTCAGAGCTACTGCTAATGTGCTGATAGTGGAAAACAGCATAAAAAGGACTATGGGATTCCCAGAGCTGGAGAGAGGCTTTTAAAAGCTGAGAAAGACACTGATTCCCCGTTAGACTCTCACTGGAAAGTGAATCTCCCTCAGAGAGCTCTTAATCTCCCCGAGCCTGAGAGACCTGCCCTGGATCCTGAACAAACAAACGCAGGCAAACAGGGAGGAAACTGTAACACTAGCCTCACTTTAAAGAGGCTGCCAGCGGAGGGAGTGAGGGAGGGATGGAGGGATGGAAGGAGAGAGGGAGATTGTGAAAAAGAGGGGGAGACACGGAGTGAGAGGCAGAAACAAGGATATAGAGAGAGAAAGGGAGAGGGAGGAAGCGAGAGAGGTAAATTGGGCAAGAGACAGCAGGAGAGCCTTGAGAGAGAGAGAGAGAGAGAGAGAGAGAGAGAAGCACTGGAGAGGGAGAGGAAATGAGGGAATGGGAGAGAGGCGGAGAGATGGTAAGAGAAAGAGAACAGAGAGAGGCAGAGAAGGAAAGAGGGGGAGAAAGAAGGAGTGAGAGACCAAATCGCTGTACTCATGATAGGAGAGCCACACAGCGATAAGGCTATCACTCCCTCTTGTACTGCCGATGCTTTAAGCATGAAGTCAGTGAGCAGCTCCTGCCAGAACAACCTCTCTCTTTCCTTTCCCATGAATATACAACTACAGGATAAAAGTGTCACTGGGAGCATGTTGCATTTAAACCAGTGTCACTCTGAAATAGCCTCCGCGAGGCTCAATGCTCCAGTACAAACAATAAATAGAAGGGGGAGACAGTGAGACAATAGGGGCTGTAAAGCTTTAATTTGTGGGTATTCACTATTTTACTATCTATAATTTCACAAATCATGTAGATATTACTCCACTTTCTATAAGGTGTCAATGTCCACATTGTTATGGACTGTACTGTAGCTCTTGCCCTCCAGTTTTTGTATTGTTGAGTTTGGATGAGGCAAAGAGGGCAGTGGGCATGTCCAGAACAACAGAGTACAAGAAAAAGTGTGCAGTCACCCAATGAGACAATCTACAAACCAATAAGTCAACCAATCTGAATACTAAACCAAACAGCCAAACAATCAGATTACCAAACCTACTTTTTCATAATGCCCTTTACAAAACAGGCCATTATACAGCCATTCATGTTGAACACCTACCTGGCAAATGTGCAATTTTGAGAGAAAAAAAAAAAAAAAAAGTACTTCAAGGACATTATAGTGGAAGAAATCTCTGGATCCAGTCTCAGCCAGTCCTCGTCAGGCTAGTTCAGGTTCTGGATGCATATGGCGAATACAGTTGCACTGCAGACGGTTTTAGCTTGGCAAATGAAAGCAGCATTTGTATATGCAAAGTCATAAGCCAGTTAGCAGCAAGCCAGTACACAGGCCAGAAGACCAGCAAGCCAAAACCTGTTAACAACAGTCATCGCCAGGTCAGAACCAAATGAGCCAGAACCAGTTTGGACCAGTCAAAACCAAACAATTCAGAATTAGCCAGAAACAAGAGGACATCAACCAGTCAGACCAAGTAAGATCTAAGCGATCTTAAGGGAAAAAGACAGACTGAAAGAGAGAATGAGACATAGATGAAGTGAATCAGAGACAAAGAGAGTGCAACAAGGTAAGAGATTATGTAAATCTAGAAGTCTGCCTGAACCATATTTATCTGTATTTTTTTTCACGCAAAGCGTCAACCATTACAAAACAACCACTATTATCCCGCATCAACACTCCCATTAATCTCTCAATAACTAAAGGATGACAAACCACCAACCATACATTTTCCATTTTTTAAAAGGATATTATCTCCGGAACAATGGAAAAAAAAAAAAGAGATTAATCACTGTCTGAATTAGGGGGATGGAAGTGTATTTGTCACAAAACCTCACTCAATATATATTCCATTAATTTTCAAATCAGAATTGTACATAGTGGGAAAGTTTCATGAACACTGAGCTACAGCAGAATATTGCTTTACCTCACCATGAAGCTTTCATCCGTGGGAGTTTATTTCCCCAGATCGCACACTGTCCTGTCAGTCTCATTTTCACGGTTATTAATTTTTCCCAAACAGTTCAGCACCGTCTCCAGTGACTGACGGGGAGAATCTCAGCTCTATATTGGAGCCTAATCCTTCCACACAGTTAGTCTGCTCTTTTTTCTTATTGAAGTGAAAGATTTCTCTGTGATTTTCCGAGAGAAGAGGAACAGGTGGGGGGGGGGGGGATCTCCACAGAAACCAGTTTTTCTTTATTGTTTTTGTTCCCCTTTTTTTACCTCTGTTATTTCAGCAATTTCTTTTTCAGTTACAACTGCAGCGAAGCAGATTTTAACTGTGCTTCCCGAGCACAAGCTATGAGAAACAGGGCGCAGAGCGTTCAGGAGACACATTGCGTTAAGCAGACACACAGCTTTCAGTAGACATTCTGTGTTAAATGGACACAGGATGTTCAGTGAAAATAGTGAGTTAAGGCGACTTGGCGCACTCAGTAGCGTTTCTGAATGTTGGTGGGATTGAGAGCTCGGGTCAGGCTCTTGACGGGTTGTTCACTACCATGCACATGAATCATAGCCACATAAATACAGACTGTGGTCTCTCTTGGGTTTCCCAAACAACCCCCCCCCCCCCCACCCCCTGCACTGTCTTCTCCCAAATGGGTCCAACAAAACAGGGAAACATAGGAACCTACAAGCTGCTGCTACCACAAGCATGAATGGATAGAACAGACCAGCAAAAATCACGAGCAGACGGAGCGACTGCCATCTCCTGCAATTACCCAGCGGCCTTCAAGTGGAGGCGGAGGACGAGGATTGACATTCTCCCACTGAAGCCCCCAGTACCAAAAAGCACATTTCTCCTTTGAAGTCCATTCGACAGCTAGGACTGTACAGCTCTATTCTGTTTCGGACCAACTCCCATGCACAGCATTAATTACACTGCAGGGACATTTTTTTGCGCTACTGTGGAGGATCCCCATTCGTCTTCTCCTGTTCAGGCTCCCACTCTACCTGCACAGGTGCCAAAAACCCCACAGTCAAATACAGCAGCCTTTGAGAATGGCAGTCTTGCACCACTGAGAGGTCCTCACAGAAATCTATGGAACTACACTGCAGAAGCAGTCTCCATGTTGCTTATTTTTACAAATTTGTGTGGATTTCGAACCAAAATATTGCATGCACTCAAAAAAGAAAGATGGCACGAATTAAAAAAAAAAACTTAATTTGTAAGATAAACTGCATACAATTGAAGTTTAATTAATCATGTTTGAATACAAATTTTTCGTATGTGCATCATCTTAATTTTGCGAGTTCTTTGATGTCCAGTTTGTTTTCATAAGTCTGAATTCAGCAACGAAATGGCGTACACATCATTTCTGCGCCAACGCACTGTTTTTAAATGACAGCCCAGGTCTGTAATTCTCAATGAGAAAAGACAAACCATAGCACGATTGAAAAAAACATACCGATGTGACTGCGCCATAGTGACATGTCTGCTGATGGATGTACTATCCATAAAAAACACAAGCATTCTGCACACAAAAAAAGAAAATTATCAAGCAAAGACATGATAAACTGCAGCACTGTAATGACGAGGAAAAAAACTAAAAGGAACCAAAAAGAAAATGTGCAAACATTTCAGGTTAAACAGCCATCTTTGGAGTTACGCACAAGAAGATCAGACTTTTTTATGGCCTTTTTTTCACTTTATTATTAAAGAGCAGCATTTGGTGACCTAATACACGTAAACTCCTCAGGTGAAGTGTTACTGGAGCAGACAATACCTTCAGCTTGGTTTCTGTGATCATGTCATGCATTGACTCCACTTAAGGGGATATGGGAAGCCAGGCTGGAGATGATGTCTTTGTGATGTGGGCCAATCCTCCCCCCCCTTCCCACTCCAACAGATAAAGGGTTGCCATCGCAGCAAACTGAAGATCTATCGTCTCGCTCTAGCGCCACAGAAACCTCGCTCTATGACCCAAGGCCGTGGAACTTGTCCCTCGTTGCCACAGCGGATGAAATTACAAATCATAAATTATTTAAGAACATTAATAAAAACTGGGAAAGATGGAGTCGGGGGATGAATAGGAGGGATGAGGGGTGGAAGAATGCAGTGGAAAAAAAAACCTCATTAAATGTATGACCCCTCGATGTCAAACCATTTTCAGCCGGTCACGAACGCAAGAAATGAGAAACCCAGAGATAGGGGTTGCGAGACCCCATTTATGATTTCTGATTTGACACATCGCGCTGTCTGGCGGTGACAAATTCCGCAGAGATCAGCCTTTTAGGGCCACAAGATTCACAGAGTCTTAAAGATGGAATTCCAAGGGCTCGTCTCAAAGAAATGAAAAAGAGCGAGGAGGAGAGGAATGAGCGATTTCAATCAATTAGCTCAACAAACCCTGGCAGATGAGCCCTCAGTTCAACTCTGATACAATACAGCCCTTTTCAGGAGGTCACAAATATGCATTTAGAGTGTTCTTCAGCTAAAGTAACCATCACTCGCAAGAACGGAGAAGAACGGAGATCTAAGACACTGACTTTTAGAGGAAAAAATGGTCAAAAACCCCCTCCTCAGCACAATATTCATGGAGGACAAGTCAGAAGTCAGTATTGCTGAAATAATTCTCTCTGGAAAGGAGCTGAACTGACTAGATTTCTTGCATTTGGTAGTGAAAATCAAAGGTCACGCAGACCCGTTTTTACTAGATTTTATTGCTAATGGGTTTTAGAGAAAAAAGTGACAAGAATGAACGGAAATTAATAACAAGGCAAATCCTCTGACGGAGTGAGCTCTGAAACACTTTCTATCTCCCACAACCAGCTGTGTCGAGCAAGCTTGAAGAGAATTGGACAGCCAATAGCCCATGCATCTGGTGCAGATGCCCGTCTCATTCCTGTTCGAAAAGCCCAGCTCTGAATGAGAACAAACAGAAAGGGGCATTTCTGGTTTGTATTGCCCTTTAAAGGAGAAAATTGTTTTAACCTTGTCCAAAACAGTAATTGGAGACCAAATTAAATTGCAAACAGTTTGCTGTCACTCGGGTTCACAGACGGAGTGTAGCCAGATGTGAGCCACCAAATCAAATCAGAAAAAAAGAAAAAACCCAATGCTGGGTTCCAGTCAGTAACCCTTTCCCATCGACTGAATTTCATTTGGGTGAAATGGAAAAACAGTAGAACCAGGGATTAGGCACTATGGCCCGAGCTGTTTCAAATGCGAAATTAAGAAGCATGATTTTACCTGCTACAAATAGTGGAGTACTATAATACTAGATGCAAAATCAATGAAGTACAATCATACTCAATGGACAAAGACGGTGATAGCATGTATACTGTAGTTACGTACCATTTTAAAAGAACAGAGCATTATTACATACAGTATCCTATACTGCAAAAGTGTAAGTAAATACACATTTAATATTAACCCTTTGAGTGCTGAAATAAATAAAAAAATATATACATTTAATTATCCTGCGGGAGCTTTTTTAAACAAGTCACCGCATGATAGGTTTTCAACAGCTTTGATTTTGATATCTCACATCATTGAGCAACAATAGCTGCATTTAGCACTCTAAGTAAAAAGTTTTATGAGATAAACAAGCTGCAAGTTAGAGGGCCTCTTTATGAAATGGAGCCCTGATTAGTAGAAGTAAGACAGACGTGTTCAACCACCGGAATAAATGGACGTAGTCAGGAGTACAGTGGGGACGCGATTGAGGCCAGGCTTAGGGGAGCAGCTTTCGACTCAGTTACAGGTGATGTGGGGTGGCCCTAAAGCGGGTGGGACAGCCGTTCTTACGCCCATCTGCTGTTGAGGGGACTGGACCCCCTCTCCTGCCGCCTGTAATCTCACCCAGGCGCTCTATTCAAACGCATCACAGGCGGGTGGTGATGGTGGGGGAGGGAGGGAGTTAGCGAGAGCACTGAGCTGCAAATTAGCACCAGCAGTGGTAATCAAAGACCCAAAGACCTCTCCCCCAAACTGCTTCCGCATGCATATAAACACACAAACACACACACAGACACGCACACAAACGCACGCGCACAGGGTGAAAGCCTCAGACGCTTGCCAGCCGCGAGCCTCCTAAAGCTGTCACATGCTCCAGCAGTGATGCGTTTCCCTGCCAAATAGCCTCTTCTCAGTTAGCAGAGCGCAACATAATCCAGGCCAACAGGGCACGCGATCTCATCCTCTCCGGGCAGGTTAAATATTTCAAACATTCATCCCGCGTTCAATTACTTCAATTTACTGATGTTTTGACATCACTGCTTTCCCCACACATATTAGCTCAGCACTCAACGCCTGTTCCCAAAATCCACCGCAGTCCCTAGATCGCCAGTCCGCTGCTCTTAAAAAAGCGACCTGTCAACAGCCACACCAGCTGTGAAACGCAGTGTAACAGCCCATCAGAGAGCCGTGCTGATAAAAAAAAACTAACGCTCATCGACACTGACCTCACACAAACTCACAACCCACAGGCACACTAAAATGCCCTGATAACCAGCAGGTGGCTCTTTAAAAAGCCTTAAAAGGGTTTATCTACAGCGAGCAAAAGCACTTCAGAGATCATATCTGAGCTGAAGCAAGACTAGCGATGGAGCAAGGGATAGGGATTTTGGGTCCATCACCTTGGCGGGTTGGGGGGGTGTTAATATAATGGTGCAACATTACCGGTCCTTTACAGACGTGACGTCAAATAGCATCCATTATAGACTTTACTAAATTTATTACTAACTTTAGCCAAGCTAGCACTGACTGTTGGAACAAATCATATGACCTCAAATTGTGTAAGCTCTACCCACCTTGCTCTTAAATGCCCAGGCAAAATCAATTCATCACAGAAAATTTGAATTTGAATCAAAAACCATAGATGAAAATTAGCTTGAGCTAAATATGGTGCAATTTTTGTGCGAGTTGTGCTTGGTCGCTTTTCAACAAACAATACATTTTTAAAAAATTATATCAGTTTCATTTGACTTACATCCGCAAGGAACACTGCAGCCTAGTGAAATCAGTAATGCATTTAAGATTACTGCAAAGCAAATGCTGGTCATTGGTAGCTACTAGCCAAGGATCTCCAATAAATATAACAAAGCGACAAACGATAGTTGTTGTTAGCCAACAATCTGAAAAGGCAGCGCATAGTGTAAAGAGTTTGTCAACAGAGATCAGAGACAGAGAGAGCAAGCAATCTGAAAACTGGCCATATTGTGACAGCAGCCACGTCTAAACGCGGCTCTGACATTCCCAGTCCCAGTTAGGGACTCTGGATGGGAATACTCAGGGAGGAGGAATGTGTACCCAGCAGGATCCAGAGCAAATCGCTTTGAGGAAATCTTTCAGAACATTTGACGACCGCCACAAGTACAGCAAGCTGCTCTTTCTTTGGTGGAGTTTCAGATCAGGAGCCAGGAGGATGAACTCCCAACATACAGACAGACAGACAGGCAGGCAGGCAGGCAGGCAGGGAGGGAGCCACAAATTTTCATGTGAACACACTAGTCGCAAATATAATCCAACCTGAGCCAGGGGACACATCAACAGCACCAAAAGGCAGATATATATTCACATGGAGAACAGAGGGGGCATTAATGATAGAGCTGGTTCAGTCAAACACTCTCAGGGTTGTGGAATCTCAGAAAAAGTAGGGGCACGAGGTCAGAGGTCAGGGAAAGTTACAGTTGGGGGATGTAAATTATGTAATAAGTGTATCTGACCCAGTTTGAATATATTTGCAAAATTTGGCAGCACAGAAAAACACGACCAGTGAGTCGACAGAGACCAGCCCCATGGTGGGGTCAGGTGTGGACGAATCCTAAAATAAACAAAGGAGTAATGGCAGACTCAGGTGGTTTGGAATCGAGGTCAATGTCAACATGCCGTTAAAAAGCTGAAAAAACTTCCAGTCGAGAACCTCAGAGGTTAGCGAACACCGTCTCTCATCTTCGTAGCAACAGGGCCAACCAGAAGGTGACGCCAATAACGGACTCGTGTTGACTGCCCAATTAAATCAAGCGTCCACGTTTGCAATGTTTGTCAAACTCCCGCTTATCTGTCAGCAGCTCGCACTAAACTCAAAACAAAAGATAAGGGCACCTCTTTTGTTGTTGCCGTTAGTAGCCCTTCAAAAAAAGATATGGTTTTGTTTATAGTTGGAAAAGCCCGAGGCTGTGGTTCATGGCTAGGAGTCAATGTTTGTCATGGTTGCTTAAGAGTTTGTTTTCCAAGTAATATTTACTTTAAAAATTTTACAATAATGTTTCCCAACCGGCATGCTACAGCCCTGCACAGCGCTGTCAGCTGAGGCACTGGCTGCCCCATGCAAAAAAACCTATTTTTAAAGAAATGTAAAAGTTCAAATCGATTTTAGAAACTTGGTGCGACAAATTCTATTTACAGAAGCCTAAATGTCACCATAATGAGTTGCACTTTTGAGTAAAACTCAGGAGAATACTTTGACCTACGGCTGACACAACTACTGAATGTTGGTACGTCGCTCATTTTTGAGAGTGGTACGCCATAAGACACCGTGCGTCTCTGTATTCACTTCTGTTGGCTATTTTGTTTGCGACACATCTGGAGGCCGTTGTTTGGGGAACCCCTTTCTCCTGCTTATTTTGAACAGGAAATGGAGGCATTTAGCATAATTAAGTGTTTAAAAGCACAGTAATTTCGATTGCTCTGGTCTTTAACCTAGCTCGTAATATCTACCATATGTTCCGACAAACAATACCTTTCTCTCTCGCCGAGAGGTAGGCTAGAATCCTGCTGGGTAACCAGACACACACATGTTGCACGTGCGTGCATACACATGCACCCACGCAGATAGACTTAAAAACACACGCACACACACACACACACACACACACACAGTAGTGAGGAGGGACAGGGCACTTCATAATTAACATCACAGAGAAGAGTCACAAACATTGACTTTACTCGACTTGCACAGCAAACAACCATATTCAGGCTGCTCCAAGGTTTCGGAGCACCACAAGAGTAATTAATGCGACGAACAGCGCCTATTAATTATGTTAATTCACTAGGGCACAATCCAGGACATCATCACCTTCTCTGTTTCTTCAGAGTGTGTCAAAGTAATTAATCCAGTGAAGGCAAAACGCAGGGGACACCACAGAACAAGAGTGTCCAGTACGGGACAGACTCAATTTGGCAGAAATAAGGGATGTCTCAGCCAGCACAGGACTGAGGAGGATATGGTTGGGCAAACAAGGGAATGACAGAAATGCTTTAATTTGTCTTCCACCCCTCTTTATTCAGTCCCTTTGTTCCCTATGAGCTCTGCAGCAACATTACAAGTTGGTGATGCGGGGGGAAGACAGACATCAACAAATCCAAACCTCTACCCAACAAATGTGCATCTGTGACAGTGAGAGAAATAAGAGAGGAAAAAAGAGAGAGAGATGGATACAGAGACAGCAGGAGACTAAACAAGTGAATGAGAGATTGACAGTATGATTTTTTACTGTTATCCTATCGATTGATTACAATGCTTTGGCTGTATGCTTTTCAAAATATATTGTGCAATATCTCATGCCGATAGAATATTTGAATTGAAAACAGGGATTGTGAAGGATGGAGAGATTGGAGAGAGAGTGCTGTGGATTGGGTTGCTTATATACACCGGTCCATAGTCTGGGATTAATTTGAAAGGCAAATGAAAGTCCTGGTTTGGCTCCGCTACCCCAAAAAAAAAAGAAGGTGGTGGTGGGGGGTGTGAGAATTGTGAATGGAGGTGCGCCCCACATACCATGACAGGTGCTTCACGCTCAACTCTCCAGTTCTCCTGATTGGCTGACAGATCAAGAAGAGCGGCGACAGCCAGCAGTCGGCAGACATTGTGCAGTGACTGACGGCTCATGATCGTCGGATCACTCAGCCAAGCAACCGGAAAAACAATGATAGACACGTCCGGCATTGTTCTTCCAGGAGAAACTCCCTGACAGCCATTGGTTAGGAAAAAGAAAGGGGGGGAGGCCAGATGTTCTAGAAAAAACTTTGCCGGGGAGATGATTCCAACAAATAGAATGGGGTCATGGTGGAAGCAAAGCAAGTATCTCAAGAGTCGACTGACTTTCAATTTTATGTCTTTTATATTCTTTCAACATAACATAAAAACTTTGCACTGAGGGGAGCCAATTTCGTAATAATTCCAAGATCTGCCTGAGGGATGCCAAATTTTCACTTGCCAGGCAAATGATACCCTAAATCAAGCTGATATTTCCAAAAAAAAAAAAAAAAAAAAAAAAAAAAAAAAGGACTGACAGCCTCAATAAAAGGTTAAAATTAGTTTTAAGACAGCCCATTTTTTTCAGCGAAGTCCTCTCCCTTTATTTTCTCAACAAGCAGGGGGCTCATGGTCTACTTTCACTTCTAAATGTTGAGCAAAACAAAGAGACAATACAGATGTCACTGTACTTCCCACTAGAAACTGAATATCTTTAATTTAATTGGGGAAAAAACAGCCAGAAGCACACAGAAATAAAGGCAGAAATTTAGTTTCCATCCATAATGTTGTTGGCTGCCTCTGATTCTGCCTTTAGGCAGTAAGAACACAGCAGCCGATAAACTCCAGGCCCTCCAGGACTGGAGTTAAACCTGCGGATACTGCAGTCCTCCAGGATTGGAGTTAAACCTGCAGATATTGCAGTCCTCCAGTACTGGAGTTAAACCTGTAGATATTGCAGTCCACCAGGAGTGGAGTTAAACCTGCAGATATTTGCAGTCCTCCGGGACTGGAGTTAAAGCTGCAGATATTGCAGTCCTCCAGGACTAGAGTTAAACCTTCAGATATTGCAGTCCTCCAGGACTGGAGTTAAACCTGCAGATATTGCAGTCCTCCAGGACTAGAGTTAAACCTACAGACACTGCAACCCTCCAGGACCAGAGTTAAACCTACAGACACTGCAACACTCCAGGACTGGAGTTAAACCTGCAGATATTGCAGTCCTCCAGGATTGGAGTTAAACCTGCAGATATTGCAGTCCTCCAGTACTGGAGTTAAACCTGCAGATATTGCAGTCCGCCAGGAGTGGAGTTAAACCTGCAGATATTTGCAGTCCTCCGGGACTGGAGTTAAAGCTGCAGATATTGCAGTCCTCCAGGACTGGAGTTAAACCTTCAGATATTGCAGTCCTCCAGGACTGGAGTTAAACCTTCAGATATTGCAGTCCTCCAGGACTGGAGTTAAACCTGCAGATATTGCAGTCCTCCAGGACTAGAGTTAAACCTACAGACACTGCAACCCTCCAGGACCAGAGTTAAACCTACAGACACTGCAACACTCCAGGACTGGAGTTAAACCTGCAGATATTGCAGTCCTCCAGGACTAGAGTTAAACCTACAGACACTGCAACCTCCAGGACTGGAGTTAAACCTGCAGATATTGCAGTCCTCCAGGACTGGAGTTAAACCTGCAGATATTGCAGTCCTCCAGGACTGGAGTTAAACCTGCAGATATTGCAGTCCTCCAGGCCTGGTGTTAAACCTGCAGATATTGCAGTCCTCCAGGACTGGAGTTAAACCTGCAGACACTGTGGCCCTACAGGACTGGAGTTAAACCTGCAGATATTGCGGCCCTCTGAGACAGGAGTTAAACCTACAGACACTCTGGCCCTCCAGGACTGGAGTTAAACCTGCAGATGCTACAGTCCTTCAGGACCGGAGTTAAACCGGCAAACACTGCAGCCCTACAGGAATGGAATTAATCCTGCAGACACAGTGGATCTGTGGGACTGCAGACTCTCTACAGGAGCAGATTTAAAGCAGCCACCTTTTGACCTAAATGAATGTAAAACACAAAACCCCAGAGGGATAAAGTTAAAGATTAATAAATATAAAAAAACAATGGGGGAAGGGGAATACAAGCAGAAGGGAGTACCACAAAATCCTCACAGCTGGCAGCCCCTGTGGGCAGAATTACCACCACCCCCTCCCCCACACCCCCACGCCCCTCCACCCTCTGCACAGTCTGGTCTGAGCGGGTGAGAGCGAGAGCATCTGACTGGTGGCCTGGGGGGGGGGGGCACCCATAGACCATATGGCCCTCAGGTCTGTAAAACAGCAGCTTGAGCGGCCAAAAACTCGACTCTACCCATAATCCTCCTCTCCACTCCTGTGTCATAAGCCCTTTCTACCATCAAAAACACAAGGCTTGCATCAGAAAGGTGGCAGACAGGCATTTAAAATTCAATTTTATTTGTAACATACAGCATTTCTCTATAGGAGACCATCAAAAAAATTCTATGGAGGGGTAATTCCATGTCAAATCATCAACGCCCAACACCCATCATCTCAGTATTACCGTTTCAGGAAAATAAAACAAATGTTTAAAGAACACGTCTTTCATCAGTGCACACCATCTGATAGAGTTTCAGTAACATCTGAGATGGTGGGTGTCGAAAACTTTTTTCTTCTGGTGACTTGACTTGAATACCACGGAGTAACAGAAGGGCAAACGCCTGGGCAGAGCCCACAACTAGCAAAGATTAAAGGGAGCTGGCCTGTGGAGACAGAAGATGTACACACACCTCTGAGGTGGAGCCAGTCTCCTCCAAACACAGCAAAGAGACCGATCGGATCAGCAACACCTTCGTGCGTATGTCCACAGCTCTCATGTCTCTGCCGGTCAAAGCAGTTTATTTTTCTTTTTTTCCTTCAGGCTGCTGAAAGAAATCTGGCGGTTAGAAGTGCCGCCAGGTTCCCCTGGGCAACAGCCGCGAAGGCGCGACCTGAGCTCATTCATTCATTTGCTCGCTCTCCCCCTTTTGAGCAAAAAGCCCCCACCAGCCTCCCCCTCGGACACACTCTGCCACGACACTCCCCACCGCTACAGAAACAAAGGGCTTCATACAATCCAACCGCAATTCATTTAGCCCTTAACCGTGGCTTCAGTTTAACTAATCATTAAAGATAGCTCGTGTTTACTTTTGGTGAGTCTCTAAGGTAATATCACCATGGTGCCCAAGCCTTTCCTGCCTTAAGAATGTAGAAACCAGCCCTGCTCCTGTAACTCCCAAACAAAGCAGTCCTTGAGAACTTGTACATAAAGTAGAAAAATGGGGGTAATTTCATGATCATCCGATATACAGCGTAAGCTTCCACTAATTAAAGCCGAAACTTT
Source organism: Gymnothorax javanicus (assembly GCA_029692085.1). Lineage (NCBI taxonomy): Eukaryota > Metazoa > Chordata > Actinopteri > Anguilliformes > Muraenidae > Gymnothorax > Gymnothorax javanicus. The sequence goes on from CM056200.1 coordinate 67,445,045, forward strand.
AAACTTTAATTTCATATCAATTGTTTAATTTCAGTTTTCTGGAGAGCACAGCCAAAACAAACATTTCCATAAAAGAATGATGTGTATGTGTGTGTGGGGCCTTATTACAAACTAATCTGTATGAGCAGTGTGTCGCCTGCATATGCCTCTCCTGATAAGAGTGTTTGATAATTAAACACAAACCCACACAATGCATTTCGTGTCGAAAGCTGCCCGCCAGCTGCGAGGAGTTATTAACGACACCAAAATTAGGCAAAATGAGGAAAAAAGACAAAACGCAACAGTATGCAAAAAACATCCAGTAATTGAAGAGCCTAGAACTAAACGTATTTAAGTCACATTTTCACACACAGTGAAGTAAGGATGGGAAAATATATTTTACAGTTACCCAAGTCAATTTCCTCAGTTTTCTCAAAATGGACATTTTGTGACTCGAGTTGTCATAGCACAGGGGGTCTTCAATTAAAAATAATATAAGCCATTCAGCAATGAGATTGAGTAGTGGCTGAAGTTCAGGCAGATCTACTCAGAGAGCTGAAGGGGAATGAATAAATAAATGAATAAATGAATAAATAAATAAATAAATAAAATGCAGACAAGGCTTAAATGTCCTTAGCGCTAAGCGTGCCAGGGGCTGGAACAGATATTCCGTGGCATGCCTATGCCCCGGCAAGTTTGTCTCTCGCATGCTCCAATTACCCTGTCCACGGATTTCCACTCTGCCCAGTTTCGACACTCGCTCGAGGTGCGCGTCCATGGTAACGGGTAACCCAGCCAATGCGAGTTCTCGCTACTGTCTACTCACTTTCAGATTGTTATCCAAGTTAACTAATGTCCATGGCAAACAGATTATGGTTTGAATACACGGGGGGAAACGTTTGGCAACATTTGTCTTCTTGATTACGATCCCCACCCCCCACCCCCCCAGGTCATAAATCTACACGCGGGCAGTACCCTCCCTCCGTACGAAATTTTAGTCCCTTTGAATCCTGCCTCCCACTTGTTGACACTGTGAGGGAGACTGACACCTGCAGAACCACTACACAGAGAAAAAGAGAGAGAGGCAGAGAGAGTGAGAGGGTGAGGGAGAGAGACAGAGAGAGTGAGAGCGAGTGACTGAGAGAAAGGGAGGGAGAGAGTGCGAGGGAGAGAAAGCTAGAGGGAGAGAGAACAAAAGAGGGAGTATGGGGAGAGAGTTTAAGTGTGAGCAAAACAAAAAGAGTGAGTGTAAGAGATTGTGAAACAGGAGAGAGAGGCAGTGAGAGAGAAAGGCAGAAACAGAGAGGGAGTGAAAGAGAGATTGAAAGAGAGTGAGATAGAAATAGAGCACACAAGTGACAGCATAAGAGTGAAGCACTTGAGCAGAAGGAGGGGCGACTAACACTGGGAGAAAATGAGAGGGAAGGAGAGAAAGAGACCATGCCAACTGAGGCAAACAGGCAGCGAGAGGCAGATTGAGACAGGAATGAGAGAGAGAGAGAGAATATTCTGGTTGCCATTGGGAGTCAATTAGCTGAAATGCATACAGCTGCTCCCTACTCCTCCTCCTCTCTCCTCCTGCTCCGCCTTTCCCACCTCCTTTATCCTCCTCACAAAGCCCCTGCTGCTGGCAAAATGCCCTCCCTCCACCATTAGCATGTGTGTGTGTGTGTGTGTGTGCGTGTGTGTGTGTGTGTATAAGGGGGCCACATTCAGCTCTATCTGCTTCATGGAAAATCGATTGCTGTGCAACAAAACGGGCCCAGTCCGCCACTCGACCTCTGAACAAAAAAAATCCTGCCGAACGGAGCCGGAATGGAGGCCCCCGAAGCAGCAGGCAGCCCAGGAATCTAATTACACCCCCCAACACAAAACTCTCTCACTCCCCCCATCCTGCCAGAAAGCTTTTATTTCACACACAAAAACCCCACCAAATACCATCTGAGGGGTTCCTGACTAACGGCTGGTACAGGAGAGGAGGGTGGGGGGAAGGGGGGTGTCTAATGCAGTTCAAAAACTTGAATAATCCATCCCCAAAGAGGTTATATTATGTGCTATACTTTCTGCAGCTGCAAGACATGCTAAGATAATGAAAAAGAAAGGAGAGCAGAAGAAAAAGACAGCCAGAGATTGAGAGAGAAAGCAGGAGAGGGAGAGAGCGATGGAGAGAGGGAACAAAACATGGAGGTACCAAGGGAGAAATTCAGAGATACGCTGGGACGCAATGAGGTGAAGGCATGTTCACAAAATGGTCCCCATGCGGTAAACAGATTACCGAATCAATCCAAGCATACACCTTAGCCACAGGCCAAACGACTGGAGGCCATTCAGAGACATCAATGAAGAAAAAAAAATACAATTTTGGGGTGCCCTCGGCATGGGAAAACTAAAAGAACCACAAAAGCAGTGGGAAATGCAGATTCTGGTGCTGGGCTCACAAGCAGCAGTTATTTTGTATGCAATGTATCTCATGCATCAGAATCATGTGTTTAGAGACTGTTTTAAGAGCTCAACCATTTCAGATTTTCATTTGAACAGAGCACCTGATTTAACACCATGCAAACTAGTAGTTATTTGACTATTCAAAGACCTAGTTGCTTTCTTAGACTGGTAGATTACGAGTGCACGCATCCTTACAACAAAGGAAGGGCTTCACACTGTCCCTGACCGAAAGAGCTGACCATAGAAAGGGCTAGTAGCTTACTTGGATAGATAAGCCCATAGAGAGCTAGTAGCTTTCATGGATAGATAAGACCACAGAAAGAGCTAGTAGTTTTCATGGATAAATGACACCATAGAAAGGGTCAGTAGCTTTCATGGATAAATGACACCATAGCAACGGGTAGTAGCTTTCATGGATAGATGAAACCATAGAAAGGGCTAGTAGCTTTCATGGATAGATGACACCATAGAAAGGACCAATAGCTTTCATAGATAGATGAGACCATAGAAACAGCTTGAGATGACCCCATAGAAAGGGCTCGAAGCTTTCATACATCCGTGAGATCAAAGGGAGGGCTTTGGTATAGTATTTCATTATGGAAAAAAGGTTTAATTCTTGCGAGTAAATGGTCATTAAATCCCAATTGCCTGTTGGACAGAGTCACAAAAAAGCATCAGAGCTCATCGTTTTCATGGTCTCAGTGGCATTGTGGGATGGGAGAATGACTGGACGAGAGTGATGAAAGACTGGTTCCACCAGAGCAGATCTCATCCCGCCAGAACAAGAATGCGCTAGAGGTTGGTGTAAGTGTGGCTCATGACTGCAGATGTAGACTTTTAATTACATCCTGACATAAACGCCACATTAAATTCCATTTATCTGGCTCCCTTTCACAAAAAACAAGACTCCCAATAAGAGCATAACGATATTCACTGGCCCACCACAGAACAAAGGTCACATGCAAACACAGATTTGACAAGGCCAGCATGTTTTCACAGAGTTAAAACTTCCCACCACTTAGTCAGCAAAGGAAGACCACAACTCAAAGCAAAAAATAAAGTATTTCAGTCCAATATTTAGACTTCAGCTCTTATTCGTAACTCTTCTTGGCTAAAAAAAGACAAAAAAAAAAAAAATTTAGCCAAAGAGGTGAGGCAGCTTAGCTTATTTCAAAATTTGCCAATGGTCTTCGAAAGTCACTTGTCAAGCCTAGAGTAACTTAAAATGAAATTACATTTCCAACTTTCAGAATGGAAAAGATTTTGGGCCAGTTTCACTAACTCAAATTAATCTCAGTACTTGACTTCTGATATTTTCATGGAGAATCGTCATATAAACCAAATTCATTCGAAGGCCAGGTTTAATCTGTGTCGGCGAAACAGGCCTTTTAAGTCCAATTATCAGATTGAAACCCTTTCTTTGAGGAGCAAAAGGAGGCGATTTGAGGAGACAAGAGGAGCGAGATGAAGCAAAATTGAGCTGTCATGACCACGAGCCTCCGTCCCAGAGAGGAACAGAACCAGATCACCTCCACCCACATCCCTTTGCCACCCTCTCTCCTCCCCCGGGGCAAAAACATTATCGCACCAGCAACCGGAGGTCCCGGTATTTAACCGCAGCCACAAGGACAGCTTGTGGGGTTTTGCCCGTGCAATTCTGCAGTACGGCAAGAACAAAGGGACAAAAAGCCTCCAGCTCTCCCTGAGAAGGACGGGGACAGGAAAGAACACGGCCCTTGTTCAGGATAACTGAAGGAAGGGGAAAGGCACACATGTAGCCGCTGGCGCTGACGGGCTACTCTGCAGCAGAGCTGTTACAGAGAAGTAGGGTAGGTGATTAAAAGGTGAGGAAAGAGTAAAAGGTGGGGAAAAAGTGAGGGAACAGAGAAAGAGAGAGCGAGCGAGAGAATGAGTGTGAGACAGTGCTAGACAGAACAACAGGGAGATGCAGAGAGTGTGTGGTAGAGAGAAAGATGAGGATGAGAGACAGGACTGTGTAAGAACAAGAATACAGTTTTTAAAAAGTGTGTAAGGCAGAGAGAAAGAGAGAATGCATGGCACATTAACAATCAGATTGCCTTTTTTAGCTTAGACAAGCGACTGTTCCGCCACCTTGACAAACGCCAGTCTCAGCAACTTCCCCCCGCACCCCCTCCACCCCCACCTCTGAACAGAGGACAGCTGCCTGCGCTTACCCAAACATGCCCGCTCCGCACCCTCCCCAACACGGCTGAACACTGCAGAGTTCAGGGCTGGAGGAGACAGACCCCCCTCTCTCCCCCCCACGCTAGAGGGTAATGAATGCTAATTACCACCATCAGCAGCTTCAGAAAACTCAGCCTAGCGTGGCCAAATCAAGCCTGGCCTGCATTTTGTGTGCGCGCGCGCGTGTACACGTGCCTGTGTGGAGACACAGCTCGTCTTCTACGCGTGTAATACAGGTATATTCATCCTGAAATTGGGTTCAGTCACATTGTTCCTGTTCCATTCACTCCAGACTTCAGTCTCATCATTAGACCTTAAATCTTTCAATTAGCCTTTTCTATTCAGCTATTTGTTCCAGTCTAAATCTATTCATATTAACCTTCATTTTTGCTCAATAAAACAAACAAATTAGCCACGGTGGTGAGATAATTTGACTCAGATTTGTTAAAATCTGCCAATTTACAATTAAAACTACACTTTCCAAGCGCACACCAAGTTAAAAACAAGTGAATATTTTCAAAGAGAGGAGAAAAAACTAATATTCCCTCATGTAAGTAATAATAAGTCACTTACAAAAACATTTTAATTCAGAATTGACCCATTACTCTCACTGCTCCAGACACAGTTCTTGTTTATTTCTAGCTGTTTTCTCAAATGCACCCCAACTACTGCACTAAAGCTATTCCTGTTCCATTGCATTTCCACTACAGTAGCTTCAAAAGCCACAAGCTTAAGGTCTTTGCATCGCGTCACTATAAATTATGAAGTTCAGCCGTCTCGCATCCTGTTGAACTAGTTACAAACTTGGCCGTAGCTGACTAAGCAGATACGGGCGTGAGAGTTCAGCGAGAGGTGAGAATTTTGTAAATATGACGGTTTCTTGACGTCAGCATTTACCAGCAAGAGCCCGGGTGAACTTTCATCAATCAATGATAAAGTGATTTCAGAGGATTAGGCAAAATGACTTATTTTTGCAGTTTGAAAGGTCTAGGTCGCTTGTGTACGGCCAATGAATCCATCACACCACTATCAAATCTCCTGCCTCTCCTCCAGAGTATAAACATGCAATGACTTTACTGACATAGCCCGTACTTACCATGTAAACAAGATATTGCCCTCATGGCTACCAGTAACTCACAATTTATAAGAACTACCTGACGTGATCTGTTGTTATACCAGTGACGTTACTGAGCATGTATTGCGCATTTATTCATCTAAAAATGTCTGCCGAGCGAATGCAATACACTGCAAAGCCCTGCTAAGGAAGTGCAGCTAAGGTCTTGTAATGTTTTAAATTGTGTTCCAATGTTTTGTTTTATTATGCATGTATGTAACTATCATTGCATGTATCCATAAAGTGCAATAAATTAAATTAAATAAAAACTAATGGTATCCTTTTTTTTTTTTTTTTAATCCAGATATTTGACCGGCTGTCAATGACAGTTTCTAATCCAATTCGAGTGAACTAGAGACAAAAGGTTGGCATGACACCGCCCCAAGGAACCCTGGGATGGTTTTCTGAGTGCCTGCATGTTTGAGGGAGGGGAGAGGTGTCAGGGGAGGCCAGATAAACGGAATGGGAGGACAGCTAAGGAGAGCGCTCCCAGACACGGCCGGCTTTCCCAAAAATGGGCACGCTCCAAGGGGCCCAGATTCCGCTCTCTCCATCCCCCCACCCTTCTGCTGAGGCGTGGAGCGGATTTATCGCACACTGGGAACAGCGTATTTAGACAAACACCTGCCCTCCACCAAACTTGGCTCTCATTACATTTCTCCAGTTTTACTACATGCGAGAAAATGTCTTTCAAGTTCTCGCAGTCTTTCCTTGCCTCTCTCATTCACTCCGTACTTCTGTCCTCCTTACCTTCCCCCCCAACTCTCTCATTCCTCCCTTCCCTTTCATTCCTTCTCTCCATACATCTTTATATCCCTGTTTTACAATCCGCACTACTGCACACTTCCTGTTTCTTCCTTCTCCTTATGAATGCCTGAGTCACCAAATATCCCTGGAGGGACGTTTTTGAAGTGGTTGGGGGCTGTCTCGGAACAGAGACGGCGTTTTGAAGCCAGGCGCCTGTCATTTAGGGGGCGTGAACACTTGCTCCTTAAAAACAGGTTAAAGTCATACTAATTACCCCTCTCGGCGCCATCCTGAATATTAGCCTCATAAATCAATGCTAGCACGGGGTGTTGCTACCGCCCCCTACTGTGCAGAAAAGGTGAAGGTAGTGCAGTGGAGAACTTAACTTTCAAGATCAAATCTCAGAGCAGCCACCATCATCATGCACATGCACAAATAGCATTCAACTTAAATGGCAGCTTTAAATATCCACCCATGTTGTATGAAGTTAACTGTTCCGGAGAAGTGCTGAACAGCCAAAGGTAAAAATCATCATAAAAGCAATACGTGAATTCAAACCTCCACCAGGGCAGAACAGTTCCCCGCTTATCCACCTCTGGTAAAATACTCCTGTAAATCCATCCATTACTTTTTTGCAAAGTCCTTCAACTAACCAACAAAGAACCAAACCAACCAACACAACCAATCACATAATCTCCTTAGTAAAGCAAACAATCACATTTACAGTTCACTTGCAAAAAGCCGTTGAAAAGAGTTTCACTGTAAAGTGAGAGGACAGTGTGAAACATACTGTACAAATGCCCCAGTCAGAGGCCATTAACCGTTCCCCCTGGACTTCATATTGCCAATACATTATTGTTATTTGGTTGACATTATTATTCTCAGTTGATTAGAATAAGAAACGACCAATAGCCTTGGGAACAATGTTGGGTTAAAGGTCTCGACGAAGAGGCCAACAGCTGCACCAGTCTTATTGTGGCTGGGATTGGACTGAAACCATTAACCTTCTGAGTCCTGTTAAAATATGCCAGTCACATGGCTGTAGTCCATACCTGATGAAGACCTACCCTCCTGTGGGAATTCACTCCGCCCTCACAAAATGCACCTCATTCAACAGCTTGTGAGCATCAAATCAGCATAGTCAATTGTGCCACACTAGGTTTGAAACAAGAGAGGTTGGTCGTCCGCAATCGCAGGAGTACTCCCCGAAGACTTCAAACTATACTTCATCATACTCACATTAGTGAACAATGTACATGATAATGGCAACCAAGCGGTATTCAAATTTGAAACTGATTAGGAGAAAAACTGTTGGTTCAAGAGCGATTACGAGATCTCTATAGCAGTGGGGGTGGAGACGTAACTACCACTGATCCATGGTTTCCCCCACAGATAGTATGGGGGATAGTAGATGGGGGGGGGGGTTAATTGTTGCTCTGCAGGCCTGGGAGGTGAGTGTACAGTAATGCCATCAGGAGAGAGAGGTCTCTCTCTGCCCTGAGCTCAATTCTCTTTATTCACAGCGGCCGAAGAATATGTCAGTGACTTTACAGCCATCACCCCCCCGTGATCTCAGCGGACGGAGCTCTCCCGCCACACGTATGTCAAGCTGCAGTGATTACCCTCAGTTGCTAGGCAACCATCCCGTGCGCTCGACGACCCGTCGGGCAGAGGAGTCTCCCATGTTAGGGGGGGTGGGTTGGGTGGAGGAGCATCTTAACAGAGTTCCCACAGAGAGGACTCAGTAGGGGGGGAGAATGCAGGAAGAGATCTAATAAAATGGGGCAGAGCAGCATAGCAGTGATTACCTTGGAGCTGTCCAGCTCGCTGCTCTTTCCTGGAGGCAGTGCATTGCAGGCCAGGTGAAAGTCAGCGAGGATTCGTTGAAGTGGGCAAAAACTGCAGTAAAAGGAGCGGCCTTGCAATGGGCCCACCAGCAGGTAACTTTGCAAACAGAATTTTCACACCCCCAAAAAAAAGCTCTCACCAATCAGCAGCTGGGGCAGAAACTACAACACGAAAAAAGACAGTTTTCAGAGCAGCCAAAGCAAAAGCACAGCCTCCCAATCTGCCGTTTTCCTTTTATCCAACAGAACCTACTTTGGTTTGATGCCTTCCGTGAGATGTTCTGTCAGCCTGTATAACTCAGATAACACGCGCTACAGAGCAACTCACTTCACAGAGCAACACAGCTCCCCCACACACCATTCAGCATTCAGGCAAACTGCTATTTCACCGAACAGAAACTACCAACATTCAGTGCTTTCAGTAAGATGCTCCGTCAGCACACGTTTCCCTGCGGAGGGACATGCACTCGTAACGGAAATGAAACACCGTTTGTCACACTGAAAAATGAAGTGTAGACAGAGGCCTATATAAGGCTATGGAACAGCCTAGAAAGAAAGCTAGATGAGACATAAAATCCACCTGTGAGTATTGGTAGACCTGGCAGGCAGGGGAGGAAACCAAGAGGGGCACTACGGGCGAAAACGACCCTCAAAACTCTCAAAGCACCTCTGACATCCCAAAATGGGGGGGGGGGGGGAAAAATTATGCCTACATTTCATTATTTTGTCAGTCATCCAAAAGGCTGGGCATCCGTCTCAGAAAATATTGTCTAAGGTCACAGAGCAAGTATGGTGAATCACAAAAAAAAAAAAAAAAAAATCCTGCCGCTTCGTAGTTACACTGTTCTCTTTATTCCAGCTTTCTTGCTGGCTACAGAGCTGAAATCTCATTTTGGTCATTTCCTTTCATTCCATTAGAAATAACTATGGATTTAGCCAGCGAAGACAAGGATTATTGATGAATATTTACATTAAAGGCAGTAATTCCAGAACTTTGAGCCCGACCAGGTCAGCCACCAATTCCACTTCAATGCAGCCGGTTCAGGAAATGAAAAGAAATTTAATTAGTCCATTTAAGATAAAAACTCTGTATAGTCCCTGGGATATTTCTGAATTGATGAATTCAATTCAACTCATTTCCTGATCTGGAAGAAATGGAACTGTATATGACCCCCCAAACTGAACAAAATCTTTTTTTTTTCTCCCCCTATTATTATGGAAACACACACCCAGCTATGAGCTTGGATACCATGGGGATTATGCACAAGAAAAAAATATTGAGCAAGAGACTCACACCAGTTACAATAACTGAAAATCTTATTCCTTCAAATTGTTGGCTACTCGTTGCTGGACCATGTAGGCATGGCTTTAAGTACATTTCATTACACAACGCAGACATTCCTGTTTATCCATTTAAACAACCAACTCCATACTCACTAAGCATGCTAGACCTTAAGCGGTGATCTTGACCAGTTGGGGATCAGGTCAGGGTCAGGGATAAAGTAAGCTGGGTCATAGATGCACACTGAAACACAAAACTACTTCCAAAATGCAGGATGCAGCATGCTGGCTAGCTGCTGTAGCAGAGTAAAAACACTGTAGCAGCTAGGTAACAAATCATGACACAGGCCAAATCATCCGACAATAGCTACAGTTACTGTTACACAAAGGTACCAAGATAACAAATATGAGCCAGACATCCAATTATCACAACAGAGATGGTCAAATAAGGGTAGCTAGATAAAGTAATACACTAGCCAAAACAACAAATGTGAATCATTTAATCATAATGGAGATGGTTCTGTGTGGTATGGTACAGTCTCTGCACTGCGCTCTCCCTCTGTTGAAGGCCTTCAACTGAAGATGGCCCATTGTGACCAGACTCTGGAACAGACACTTGAATGAGCTCATTAATCTATTAGACATGCCCTACTTCACGTCTGCTCTACAGTGTGAATGCTTTGAAATGGTTTCGTCTGTGAAAGAGAGATTCAGGATCTGGAATGGCACCTCTAATACCCAACTCACACAACCAGTCCTTTCCTCTAGTCACAGTTTCCAGCGAGATTCACCTCAAAAGCAGAAAGTAGCAAGAATAAAATAGGAGAGGGGATAATGAACGGTAGAGCCATCTGTTATTTAAAAAGTCAGCTTCACCCTGTAATTGAAAAAAATGAGCAGCCAAGGAAAAGATTTGCAGATGTTTGACCCATTGCAAACACATTTTTAAGTCTGCGTGTCTCTCGCAGAGAGAACGCGAGGCGATGAAGATTGAGCTTGTGGGTTTCTGTCAGAGTTTTTTCGAGGCCTTGTGAGCATGCGGCAGTAGGACGGACATCTGCAGCCCCGAAATGCCCGTGGGAACAGGAGGGCGGTCGCTTTGAGGGCAGCCAGCATATGTGCTCAAATGACACACGAATGTTAAACCGTGGCTGACACTGCGACTGTTATTCGACGCGGTACGCCAAAGTCAACAAGAAACCGAAGACCTCCACTGCAGCAGGATGGGGGGGGATGAGAGGGCGAAAGGGAGACATACTGTATGTGTGCCACCATTACTAGGGATACTCGCATTGCTGCTCCTCAAATACCATGATAACCAATAGTGCATTCTAATGAGCCATGGCTATCAGGTTTATTTCCATACACGCAAGCAGCTTAATGAAGCAATCAAGGTTTTAAAAGAGCTGGTCTCACAGACACTAATTATGCTAAGCCTCGTCATGGGATTAATTCTAAGTTCAGAACGAGGGATCTCCAGTCAAAATGCATTTAAGTCAAGGAACGAGGCTTAATTTGTGCAGGTGAAACAAGTCCTAAATTTATTGTGGCACATGGCTTCACATTAATAAAATGTTGGACCTATGTAAATAAGAAGCAAAAGGGATTTCCTGTAGTAGGCTCTGGGTTTGGCGGTAAAGGCGTAGTTGTTCCCCGCCTCTGATTCCACAAACCTCGTCGCTATGCATCCCCACCCAAGCTTGGCTCAACCCCCCACCCCCAAACTCTGGCACCTCACATTCCAAAATCGTTCCAATAGCTCCCCCCTTTGCCAGCTGACACCCCAGGGGACACGCCCCAGAATAACTTGCGTGATACAACAACTCCCCTCACTGGAGCGCTATGCCAAGACCGCAAGCATGACGAACGAATACCAGTGAATGAACCTTGACCCCAATGGTAGCTGTTTATGATGTTTTGGGGAGGATCTCTTTGGAAGGGGGATGATGGGGTTTTAGGTGTCATGCGTTTGCTGCACCCCACCTTGGATCAGGAAGGCACAGCGCTTCAAGTGTTACGACTCGAAAATCACAAGAAAGAAAACCAGCAATGACAACTTAAACAAATTTATTCTTCACTGATTAGGTCCAAAAATTTCTACAAATTATCCACTGTGCAATCTTTGATAACACTCAAATGCCACTATGTAACTGTGATGAAGAAGTAAGCCTGTTCGAGCCTAGTGGCCCATCGGGCTGGTGCTTAACCCCGGTTTCCATGGCATGAAGCGACTAGGAGTATTACTACTACCCCTGGATAGGATGCCAGTCCATCACAGGTACTCCCCCATTTCTTAGACAAGTTTTCCTGCCTATTTGCTGGTACCCATTTATACACCTGCGTGGAGTGAGGCGTGGAGTGTGGGAGTAAGGTGTTTTGCCCACACCACGAAGGCCATGGCCGGGGCTTGAACTCGGGACCTTACGATCTCAAGTCAAGCCTACTTGACCACTGCGCTACCGCGTCTCCCCATGTAACCCTGATGCCAAAACAAAAACTCTTGCAACTGAGCAAAATCACACCATTTATATAGACTAGGAACATTCTGGAAAGATCTACAAGAGTCCTGAGTGATCCGGCCCCCTCCAGGCAAGAAGATGCCAGAAACTTCTAGAAAGCACTAGTCTATTTCATCACAAACAAGTGGTATTGCATCAGATCATGTTTTGCTACAGACATACCACCAGAGGGTGCTAAATAATGAACAAAATAAAGAAATAGCTGACCAGCAAGGCAGCAAAAACAGTATGTAACAAATCTCCATTTACAAATGATATACAGTGCTTTACATAAAACACTCATACATAACACAAGCAGTCAGAATCAAGAGGGGTTCATTTCCGGTTCCAGCTCAAATGGACCAGGGGGTGACACCACCCCGTCACAGATTTAGTCGATTTTTGCTCCAATAGTAGCTATTATGTACATGGACAAAAATCCCAAAATTTTGGCTGCCAACTCCAACTGGTTACAAAATGGCAGCCATTTTAAAAATCGCCCTTTACGCGCGTCGCGACGGGCCCTCCCACTTTTTTTCAAACCCTTTTTTCGCAATAAATAAAAAACTATAGCACCTATTGGTACCAAAATTGGCACTCTTATGTATTTTTTCATGCTGATTCTGAATATGCAGTCAAATAAGTGATAGCTCCGATGGTTTGGAAACTATTGGATGAAAACCCTTTTTGGGGGTACCGAACTTTGGCCCCCCTTATCTCAATGCTGCCATCTGATATCAAAATGGAACTCGTTTTATGCTCATCATCATCACTTCAACTCTACAATATCAAAAAATTAGACAGGTGTTCTGCTTTGTTTTGATGTAATCCTCCAAAACGTAAAATAGATATTTTGTGAAAACAATATCGCCATATATACACACACGTACAGAGTATATAGTAGTACAGTGTTTCCCATACATTGACGAGACTATGGCGGCCCGCCATAGTCTAATTTACCCCGCCATAGTGTCAATATGTGCAATTTCCTGCGTGTTGAGATTACATGAGCAGATTTATAAAAAGAAAAAAAAGAAAATGGAAAAATAGGAAAGGTACCGGAAGACGCGGAATTTGTGCAATCCCCCCCCAACAAAATGAGAATCATCCCCCCCGCTCAACAAAATGAGAATCATCTCTTCCCCCCCGCTCAACTGAATGAGAATGACCCCCTCCAGACATCAGTCTGCCACCACACATGTGCCCCCATAGTCTCCAAAAATTCTGTGGGAAACATTGTAGTATCTATAGAGATATTGCAAAGCTATGGCAAAAGGTCAGCAGTTTGTAGCCTAGTAATCTAGCATGGATTTGATCTGCACAATCTGTACCCAGGTACCTTGCTGACTCTGTAAGAGGTCACATAAATAGCACTTGTTTACTGCCTTGAAACAAAAACATAGCATCAGTTGAAGAGGGCTCTCTCATTCATTAAGCCAGTGGTCTTCAACGTCGTTCCTGGGGACCCGCTGTGTATGCTGGTTTTTGTCCCAACCGCAATTGTAATTGCAGATTTTTAACAAGCTATCAATGCCAGAATAGGTGGCCCAAGGTACTTACCCATTATTACTGTTCAGGGACACTTCCTTAATGAAAAATAGTCACAAATTCCATGGGCACTCAATTCTGTCTTGAGCTAGGGCCAAATATCTTGGTTCATGTTTTTTTTGTAATCCACGTAGTGCTAGCTTCAGGCAGAAACATGTACCCACAAATTTTATTAGTAGAGATGGTACACCGTGGCTATGGGAGTACGTTGTAACAACAAAAACCATGGGCCAACAGTCCTGTTCAAAACGAAATGCTCTAAAACAGCTAAGGCTGTTACACTACCCCAAAAAATTGGCCCGGCCCATGCGGCAGGGGAGGGGTTTATCGGAACAGACATGGTTGATTTTTCTATTCCAGACATAGATCTTCAAAAGTGTGAAATAAGAACAAATTTGGATATGGTGAGTTTCCACCTTCCTCCAAAATTGTGCTCATCTTAGAAAAATTGCCTCTTTAATGACAAGTGATTCCAAACCTTTGAGCAATAGTCTGTTCACACTCAACAGTTACATAAGTTCGTTCGAAAACGTAAATTTTTTTTTAAATGAAGCGATGCAGAAAAGGTTTTGCTAGTTTCGATCTATTCAGCTGGTCTCTTTTTGCACCAAACTGGCCCAAGGTCGTTCTTGTCCCAATCTCTCCTTCTCTCAGTGTGTCCCCCTCTCCATCACTCTCCTTCTACTCTTCCACTTAATGTATCACACTCTTTCTCTCTTCCTCCTGCCAGCACTGCCTGGAATGCCTGTGTCCCAGTCGATCAATCAATCATTCGATGATTACTCCAGCACCACTTGTAAACAGGATGTCACACGTCAAATCAGTTCAAATCACTTCACAACTGGATCAACTGACTTCTCCAGAGGGAGTAGACAAGTCAGAAAAAATTTAGCTAATTTCAGGGTAAAAAAAGAAAAAAAAGGACTTAACTCAAAGACTGCTCAACAGCTGATCAAGCTGAACACTCAGAGAAATCAGGAAAAAAAAAAAATAGTACAGCAAACACAAGCACACGAGAGAAAATGGGCCAACCATTTTAAGGGAGGCTTAGATATTGCACAAATAGACTAGCACTGCATTTACGTTGTATTTAACAAATGGTGCTCGTGTCGGTTAGGTTCACAATTTTCTTTGCTCTGACCCCACTGTTATTCTCCATAACCTAAAACCTACATAGTAGAGCTCGCCAGCTACACCCCTAGTACTCTCCTTTAATGCACTGTGCAACAATATACTTCACAGCACAATTTCATCATTCTGTGTGGCCATTTTACAGCTGGTCTCTACTTAAAATATAAAACAATTTCAATTAAAAATAACATCTATCAAAAAAATAAATATGTCCCCACATCCAACATAAGGAGAGCTCCAAAACATCTCCCTCAGTAAGCACTAAGGTCTAAGCAGTGTTGAAGCACATATCAAAAAATAATACATAATAAGCTAATAAGAATTCTCCATCTGTTCAAGCTTTTTTGCATTTGAATAATGCTGTTGGTAAAATCTCTAATTCACTCATAAAATAGGAACACACATTTTCATTTGTACGCAGAGACCTAGAAGCAGCTACAAGCCACAATGAAAACCACAATAACCTGTTGGGTTACAAATGGCGCACTGTCACTGGGGGAGACAAGGTATTTATGCATGCACGAGCACAGACAAACGCACACAGCAACACACACACACGCACACACATATCTCCGCACAGAGCTTAATTGCAGGCAATTCTAATAATGTCAGCAATTTAACCATCACCAGTTCCAATTACCATTTCTCAACTCAAAGACAGCACAGCTGCTAGTAGATTTTGTGCAAAGAGAGGGGGAGGGAGGGAGAGAGAGAGAGACGGGGGGGCAGGCGAGGCAGAGGGAGGGAGGGAGGGAGGGAACATGAGGAGGGAGAGAGGTAAAGCGGGACAGAGGGAGGGAGGGAAGGAGAGACTGGGAAGCAAGAGAAGACAAAGATGGAGGCAGAGATAAAGAGAGAGATAGTGCAATAACAAGCTGGTTTACAGCAGAAGTTGCTACGACAGGACCCACTTTCTACATTTACGCAAATCTGTTTAAGTTTGCTTAGTGAGGTCACCATCATGAATACACAAAAGGGACTTGCTCTAATCTCCTCAATCTCTCTCGCCCTCACACCTTTGACAGGTCATGACCAACCATTTTAATGAGGAGCTAGACCTATAGAGCCCATCTGTGTGACTTGAACACAGCCACGACACATCCCTGCTTACACCGTAATTTCTGTTCATTAGCCTTGTCAGCATGAGCAGTTACCTGGAAACAGGTCCTGGCAGAGAGCAGCACAGCAATAATACACCGCTACGAACAGTACACTCCACCATGCCACACGACGCTACACTAGAGAACACTGTGCTCAGCTACACTACACTATAATTTGCTATGCTAGTGAAGTGAACAAACAAGCAGGTGCAAATCTCACAGAAAAGGGACAAAAGAACTGACAGATGAAGACAGGCTTGATCAATCAAACGTGACTGAAGACTTTTCAGGCCTACGTTTGGCTGTCAGGGCTGGTTAGGGTTCAATATCTTCAACATGACCCACTCCTACTCCGTACACAACAGGCTTTCCCTGTACCGTATCAAAAGAATAAGAACAACCAGATGCGTCTGCACGGTACAGAGTCACCTAATTGGACTTGCCTGTTAGCCATCAGGAAAGTTTATAGCCGTGGAGTATAGACAGACGGAAAACTGTTCCAAAATCCCTTAAAAAGCTTGCCAGCTCAGACCAACAGACTTGCATCTCTAAACAGCCAACATGTTCTGAGAGGTTAATATCCTGTTCCAAGCCAATGTGATGCAAACAAACACTCCAAGCTGAACCAGCAATCGAGTTTCAGCTATTTATAGTGCGCAATTAATTGAATTCCGCGATTTAATACTGCTGCAGTGTAAAACTTCAGCTGATAACAAAATAAGCTTTGTAAACTTCTGAAATTCGAGTGCTATTGGGAACTTTGACTTTGCGCCGAATTTACCTAAAAGAAACCCTAACTGCTATGACAACCCATGTATACTGATGCGCAAAAGGAATAAGGTAAGGAAAGATTTCACCCTTTTGGGATGTGAGAGCACACATGTCATGCGAGAGGAAAATGACCTCAGCTCAACATTCTAAAACAGACCTTATTACTCACTAATGGGAAACGAAGCCTATGGAGTTTTTCAACTCGAGGGTAAAGGAACCACCAAACAGTGACACTGGATTTTCCAGAGAAAATCTTCCTCCAAAAGCAGTACTTCAGCAAGTGATACTACTAGAGTTAAGCCATCAGGTCATTCCACCCCAGCTCACATAGAACCTACCCAGTTGGAGGCAGTCACAAGACAGCCTACACTGATGGAGAGTCTGGCCGAGTTGGCAATAGACAAGGAACAAATGAACCGGAGAGGTGGGTGTTCTGACTTGACAGGTGATGCCACAGTTTGTTTGCATTTACAAGACTACATGCTGCAAATTATCCTTAGGGTGTCATAAATGCTCAGTGCCATCCAGTGAAAAATAAGCGACTGGTGAGGCTTTGAGTGTATAAGAATCTCAAAAGCGATTAAATTTAGCTCAGAGGGCCAAACTTCAAAGATTCATGACTAACAGAGCATTTTGAGTAGAGCAACAGGATTTTGCAAGGTCCCATGAATTTAAAAGAAGTTGATTTTTGTTGAGAAAATCCATGGAATGAACTGAGAACAGTTCTGAATTCTGGTCGAGTTGGCCTGGAATGACCCAACCCTCTCATTCAAACCTCCCTCACTTTGGAAACAGGACATGCAGGGATCCAAGGAGACAGCGCCAACGCTCATTCAGATGGGGAGGGGAATGAACAGCAGCCCAAAATTAAGCCAAGTACCCCCTTCCCATGAGACTCAGTCACTCACTGTCCTTTGATGTAAAGAGCTGTGCATCTCGGTTCTAAAAAAAAATAAGTCAAGTTGTAAACATCAATTCATAATTGTGTTAAAGAATGCCTCCATGAGAGCTCGGATGTGGAGGTGTAAATGAATTGTGAGGGAAGTTCTGACGTCCTCAACTCCTTATCAGGTAATGCACACTTCCTGTTGGCCCAACTGTGCCCACAGGGACGCACATAACCATCAGGTGTAAGATCGCAAATACAGCGAGGTCTGAAAGGATCAGGGCAATGACACAATGTTGTAGGGCAGTAAGTCAAAGCGGTTATCTTGATACAGATGCAAATACCTTTAAAATAAAGCCGACCCATATAAGAATTACTCTATCCATCTCCTTACTGACCGAACTATAAGTGATAAGAATATTAATGAATACGTAACTGAACATTGTAATACTGACAGAACAATCACAACAGGACTGATAGCTGATTCTAGACATTCCAAAAAAAAAAAAACCCAACGAAAAGAAACTTGAGGAAACCGCTTTCCTTCTCACTGTTGACTGATGTCATTGACGACCTCAGCAGTCAGTCACATGCGGAAAAAAGACAGTTTTCCGAATTTATTGAGTGAAATGTAAGGAATTTACCGACATAAAAAAAAAGTGGAGTAGAAATCAGGTCACTGTCAGTACAAATCACTCTCCGAAGCCTATAGGCTTTATAAATTGGATAAAAGGAAGGTTATTTTGAACAGCATCGGAGAAAAAACATCAAGGCGGAGACGAAACAGACTACCTCGCCTCAAATTAAGTCTGCATGGCAGGATAAGCTGCCAGTCCCTCCAACAGCCCAGCATAAAGCCACTCACTGCAGCCAGTATGGTCTTTTGAATGGAAGCAAGCCCTTCCACTTCATGTGCTCTTAATAAGGCTCGCATATTCAGAGGCTACACTACAGCGTATTTGGCAGTATTGCCAAAAGCTCTTCTCCTTCTAAGAAATTTTTTGCCAAAAGGAAAAACCCATTTTCTTCCGCAGTGAATGCAGGATGATGGGGAATAACACAGAGCAAGCCCACAAAATTATCCAATACGTTTCTCTCCATTTATCATCATAGTGGAATACCTGTTTTTAAAATTTGATTTTAATTTTTTTTTTTTAATCTAACAGCCACCATCTTGCCTTCATTCTACTCCTAGATGTTTTCCAATACAAAAACCTGGAGGTCCGGAGTGGCCTTGCCCATTAAGCTTCAAGAGCAAAAACAGCTCAACCCCTTTGACAGTCCAATGATGAGATCACAAAAGCATCACCGGCACTTGAAAGCGACAGAGTTCTTGATCACAAACTTAAAATTTCAAAATAAAATCCAAAAGACCTTGGCCTACTCTGCAAAAGGCAGGACAGAATTTGAATAAACCACAGAAAAGGGCTGGTGATGCAAAGACCGACAGAATATTAAAGTTAACCTATCCAAAAGCCTGCTGTGCACTGGCTGACTGGTTAGTATGCGATGGAGAGGACAAAAAAGTCACTGGTAATAACGGATAAAGGGAGACTCAGTTCAAGAATATTCTTGTGCATATCATAAATATTTATGTTAAACAAAGACATGCACTGATGCATTAACTGCTGCCGAGAGAGCACGGGACACCCTTTATCAGTAGAGAAAGCACAGGTGACGTCAGCAGTTGCATACAAGACTCTAAAAGCTCACAACCATCTATTTATAAGTCGTAGCCTTCAGCAATGTGAAGGAAACGAAACGTATGTCCCCGCTTTATCTATGTGTCAGCTCAACATAAGCTGTGCTTGAAGACCATGTTGTCTTCCCCTCCCCCAGCCTTTAAAATAATCCACGCTGACCCCCAATATGACTTGAACTTCAGTTCAAATCTAGTGAGCATTCTGCTGCCCTTCATAATGCACAGTCAGAGAAATTAGCGTGGATTTTCCTTTTTTTTGGTCCTACTTAAGGCACAATGTTCCCCAACATAAGAATATCCACTCGTGTTACACGAGAGGAGCCATCATAAGATACACATACAACACTTCTTACAAAGCTACAAAAATATAAGAATATGAAGTTGTTGCAGCATCAGAAAGCTGCAAATATTTAAGACAAAATGTGGATACGCTCAGAATTAAGTGCCGGTAAAAGCTAAACCCCTCTTCAAATCCATCGTCGCGAACCACATGACATTTACCTACCATCAGGCCAAATATGTTTTACGACACCCCAGAAGGAGAACACAGAAGGAACAGTCACATAAGCACACCTCCAAACAAGGCCACCAAGCATGCAGGAGCGCTGTCTACTGTTTCAAGCACTGAATTTCTTTAGCAATAGAAGATGTTCAAGGTGCCCTTCTGTTAAATATGACAAAGGCCGCCATTTTACTTTTTCAGTGCTGCAGTGGGAGAAGTTCCACCTCGTTGGTTACCAAATGATCCTCATTCCCAGTCTTAGAGAGCTAGAGGGTCCACTGGCTTTAGTAGTGACTCAATATAAGTAGGGTGCAAATGGATTGATTAGCTAAAGCCTCGGATCTGGAGTTGATCCTGAGAGGTAAAAACGAAAACCAACAGATTCTGTGGCTCTCCATTCTAGGAAAGAGCATCACTGTGTGGAAAAAGGTTCACCGTTAAATCAATTCAATATTGGACTCACATGTACACTATAAGAATTAAATGAGCACTGGCTATTTTCCAGTGTAATCTAGCCAATAGAAAACAGTAAGTATGAGCCATTACAGTGCAGGTCAATACTATATAATCAGTCTCTCAGACATTTCTTAACAGTGATACTCTTCCTTATTAAATCTTTTGAAAAAGTAAATTACTCCGTCAGGGTCTCTGCACACGATTCACAGTAATAATTACAATTAACCTTGAATGGTGGCAGGTCATTTTGGAGCTAATAAGGCCCCTTTGTGTGCTCTGGAAACCCCACATATCAGAGCCAAAATGGCCGTCAACAACTCATCAGGGTCATAATGAGGGGCCCCATGGAAACAGCGGTATGATTTCATGGTTACTTAAGCCACGGTGACAGGAGATCATCGTTCATCCATTCTAACCCAGCTTTCGCTCGCGTCTGATTGGACAGGTCAGTGCCATGTTATTGCCAGAAGAGGAAAATGAAAAGGTCACTGATATTCACATGAAGGTTGCTTCTTTGCCTCAGATTTATAGATAGATTGAGAACACAATATCAAGACAGCAGGCCAAGTCTGTGATTCTGTGATTTGTTTAGTCGCGTTTCCTGAGATTTATATAAAGACAATGTTGTGATACGTGCCCCTAATGCTACTCACGTCATTAGTTGGGGTTAGGTCATTGAATGCATTTATGTCCGAGTGTGCGTCTGTGTGTGTGTGTTTGCGTGTGTGTGTGCGAGTGTGTGCGTGTGTGTGTGCGCGCCCTTGCGCGCGCATATACCTGTGTTTGCAACTGTGCCCGACTGTATTTATCAGGGTTTCTGAGTTTCGACAGGTGAGTGTGTCTGCCTCCAAGAACGTGCGTCCAACTTTGCATGTTTTTGTGTAAGTGTGCGTTATAGAGAAATATCATGTATAGTGGTATAGTGCGTTTATGTGCATGTGTGTGTGCCAGCGTTCAGCATGTGTGTGCCCTGTGAACGGAAGATGGCGAAAAAAAAAAAAAAAAACCCGGTTCTCACGACTGACAGAGCACCAGTACAGTAAGCGCCGGTTCCTTCCTGCGTTACAGCATATCCTGCGAGCATCCGCCATCTCCCCGGCTCTCGCCGCATAATCAGGCCCGGAAAGACCTGCAGAGATTTCATTTATTCTTTATTCCTCCCACCCCAGCCGCCCGTCCCCCCCCACCCTCCATGCAGTTCAAGCCAAGATCCGTACCTGCAGGTGTCTTACCATCCTCTCATCGCCTCACGAACCCCCCTCACAAGCTCATGCATTAAGCCCATTTAGCAGAAACTTTTTATCCAAAGCAACTTAGAGCAGATTAGCCTGAATAAGGATTAATCCCCCTCTAAGAAATCTGAGGCGTTCCTCAAGGGCCCAGCTACGGCTCTGAACTTGTCCTGGCCACAGTGGGACTTGAATCACCTCCCTCCAACGTCCCAGAGAAGCATGAGACTACAGGCTCCCTGCTTATGGTTTTAAGCTCACAGAAATCGCATACTGTAGAGCAGGTGCATGATGGGCAAATGAGTTTAAAACTGGATTTTTGCTTCACAGAACACTGAGGCCGTTGAACGCATTGCCTCCACTCATTGAGCTTGTTTACATAAAACAAGAAATTATCATCTCGCAGTGTCCCCACCCCCCTCGTAAGAATTGGACATGTTTGAGCATGCTAAACATGCAAAATATCAGCAATATTTTTTCACTGCAGCAAAATACAGGATCAACAGTAGTCCATCCTACAGCACTCTCTCGGGAAAAAAAACCCACAATTGGTAATGCATACTTGATTTGTACATTATTTTGCGCATATAAATGCTTATTAGTGAGCAAATTAAATATCATTGTGTACTTTGGCGGTGCATTTTGACAATTTTTTTCCCTTTAAGAACAAAAAAGTTCCTGTGTTTTTATTTCTGAGAGAAGACCTATTTATAGACTGCGGAACTTGAAAACCATTCAGCGCAATGAGAAACCAGTACTACCTGAAGACAAAAGACTGAGCTCAACATGAAAACCTCCCAGAGAAAACACAGGCTTTATTGTTTTAAGTGGTGAACCGCCTTACGTTCCAGTCACTGCAATATCATTTGCACAAAGATGGTTAGAAGGCAGAAATTCATGAATACACAATCAGCGGTAGACCAACTTTATGTAAGGAATAAAATAATACAGGAAAACATGACAATCACTCTTCTGGAAAACAGCCAGAGGCAACCCGGACATAAAGCAGTGATCATTCAACACATTCACCCATGCAAAACGATGCAGAGCAAATACATATGCACTCATTGAGTTACATGGGAGTCCACATGTATTACAGACAGAGTTCCATTACTGTGCTCTAAAGCCTGCAAATCATGGGTAACATTATACAGATGAGGCTACCAACATACTAAAGTTGACTGACAAGTTAAGTGAAGATAAACAAGGCAAAAGGTAAATCACACATTCATGCAAGTTATTCATGTAAAACTAGATCAAGCATGAAATCACAGCCTGACAGAAACAATGTTCCCACTCTCACCCTTAGGGGGCAGACTACAAGAGACCTAGTCACAATACACATCAGAAAATGACTATTCTGCGTCCCTCGACCCTTTGATTGATCACGAGCCAAAGTGAGCCTGCCGCTCGCTGACAAAGAAAATCCATCCAACTGCAGTGCCCCACGATTTCAAGGGCACCTCAGCAGCCAAAAAGAAAATCAGCGGTCTACCTGCAGATTATCATTTCAAAAATGCAGTCCCTCATCGGATATTTAGATTTATGCCAAGTTTCTCCAAAAAAAAAAAAAAAAAGCCACAGGAAGTTGGCAGCTGGAAAGATGACCTCCAGGGGATGGCTCATCATCATTGCCCATAGACTGTAAAAATGTCATTGCCAGTCGCAATTTTAATTTGCACTCGAGATGCATCCGACCAGCGGGCACACTCCGCTTTTGTTTTGAGCCCAACTTTGTTTGAATGTATAGCACGGAAATGTGACAACGAAATATTGACGTCGAAATGATGAAGATGACAAGCAGACAGCAGGAAATCACAGCCCCAATTTTCATATTTAACAGATGGAAATTATTCCTACAGAGGTCATTGGGAATAAAACGTGGGTCACATTTGCTTTTCAGTTTTGTTAAACCCATTGCTAATCAATGTTAGGTTGCTGTAAAGTGCTCTGTAAGTACAGTAAATCACAAAAGGCACTATAAATGTGAAGTTTAATTATTGTCTGAATGAAGTTAAAATAGTTTCTCCTGAATAGCAGAAAAACAATAAGAAATGAGAAATGTCACAGTGACAGTCCAGGCCACAAAACCCCTAAAGCAGTCGATGTGCTTTCCTAAAATTATGTGTCCCTTTCGCTACAGCGAGAAGGTGGAATGTGGCAGCAGCTAATCCTGCCTTATCTCATAGCAGCCCTGGCTCGCAGGGTCGACCGGTCCCATTGTCCAGGGACGAGCACAGTTCGGCCGTCGAACTTGGTTCCCATCTGGCACATTTATCCTGGGTCAGCAAAGGTTATTGGTGCCGCTCCACTCAATAATGCGCTAACCCACACCTTCCTTAGTCATGCTGCTAAAAACTAACAAGGGTCGGCTGAATCTCCCCAAATATCGGTCAGTCAGAAAAACGTGCTAGTGCTGCGTCATCGAATGTGGAGGCATTTAAGAACAGGCAGTCCTGCTTCATGTCTGTAAACTACATTTTTGGACTCTCCTAAGAAACAATACAAAGTGAAGTATGGATGATTTTACACACTTTGCTTGAAACTGCTGTGTTCAGGTTCACTTCACCAGCTGCAGTTAAGATGCTGCACAAGACAGCCACCCCCCCCTTTTTTTCCAACTCAGTGTGAGGTCAGTAAACATTAACTTTAATTGCTCATTAATTAAAGCATGTGTGACCAATTCTTCTGTTCTTGTAATTTACTCAGAGGTAAACATCAACTAATTTTGCCATAAAGATCTCAGAATTCGAGGTAGACTGAGAAACGAACACGACAACATATGCATGGTTTCCAAGGCCTTTCATCGCTCCACAGCCAATAGATCAACTATTAAACAACATGCTTGAGAACTCAGCTCAACCCCATTTCCAAATGAAGCCTCAAAGAGACAGAAGGTTGAATATAAACTACGATGGAAGACACATGCCCAATCATTGTTCATCAGCCAGCAACCACACTGTTCAGCGTTAGCCTACACTATATGAACGTAGGCCACAACCCCTTGGATTTGGCTGTAGCAAATGCTGCATTCTAAATACCACTCGAGCGAGCAGGTTGTCTGCGAACAATAGCTCTGCAAATGCACTCTGGTTGCATGAGATTGGGACATAATCCATCACCAGGGCTTCAGTTAATATAGAGGATTATTTCTCAAGGCAATGTTTCGACTGGCATGCAAAGCGACTGTTAGATTTTCCTATTCATTTGTTATATGATCTCTATCATCATCATGCAAATTGCACTTAGTGGCTGCAGAAGTTTAAAAAGCTGGAAATCCTATTGAAAAGACATAGCCTTAATCAGCCGCCCAGCTTGGCTCATTTCCAAATGGTATTCAATGCTTTTTTCGCCATTTCAGTTCTACTTCTGATGATTTATGAGCAAGGAGAAAAAAAAAAAATCAACTGACACTACAGAACAAAGCAGTAAAGGTGGATTCCTTTGAAATAAGCCGCTCGATTCCGACTTACAAAAAAAAAAAAAAAAATCTCTGTCTAGTCTTATTATGAGACATATATCTTGTTTTTTCACCCCGGCAGAGCATATTAACTTTGTTTAAATCAACATTTGCGCGTCAAGTTAAGTCCTTAACTTACTGGCAAACCTGGCAATGAGTCAAATGACCTCACATCACTGGCATATTTTGTTTCGTCTTATTGAGCTATAAATTCTATTGGTATGATGGCAACAGAAAAAAAAAATTGTGAATACATTCTATGAAAAAAAAAAAATGTTTGATGAAATTGACTCTTTTCTCTGTGGCTTTCCAAGGAAAAAGATCCCCGGTGACAGCAACCTCATGGCCAACTGAGGGTGGGAGGGTAGACTGCTAGACTGGTGACTGAAGAGTCGCTGGTTCAAACCTCAGTGCGTTTTGGGATTCTGACTTGATCTGGAGATGAAGTTGAGAAAAACTCTGCCACTGGGACCTTTTAAACTCAAAACTGCCCCACAGGTTTACCCCAGTCTCTTTCCACCCCTCCTCACCTGCAACTGTTCGGTCAGCCATTTCTATCAGGGTGTCCTTGAAAAAGAGAAACATGTTCTCGGTGGAACTTCCCTGGTAAAATAAAGGTTTAAAAAAAATCCTCTCCGCCAAGAGAAACACAGACATTTTAAAGAAAACCACAATAAATCACATCAAATTCTCAGCCTCCTTTAAAGACTTTCCATGCTCATTCTGCATGGCCCTTAACCCCAGACACTCAACATTCCACCAATAAACTAGACTGGACCAAAGGCGAGCAGAAAGATCACAGGGAAGCATTCTCTCAACGTGAGAACTGGAGTTTGTGCTTTATGAGCTGGACTGAAACATCAATCAAACATCACCAACTTATGGTTGCCGGTGATTTAATTGTACATGGGCAGCAGGTCATAGCTCCCACACACGTATACTAGAAAGAACACTCCAGAAGAACTGCTGAAAAACATTGATTTCTCAGTTCTGAAAGACAGTTTTTTTTGCAACGATTCACCATGCAAACCAGTGATTCCAAACTATTCAAAACCAAAGCCCCATTTGGGAGAAAATATTTTTTCTATGATCTCCCTCCACTTAATAACAGCCAAACTCCTCACTCTTTACATACTGTAAAAGTAAAAGTTAACACCAGGTCATTTTTAGGTGGACATCATGAGGCACTTGAAGGTATAAGGACCCATCGATGTGTCCTTCCCCTGTTTAGGAAAATTAAGATTAAACTTGGCCGTACTTAAAGCTTGTGGATTGCTTACATTGGACCTGTCCCACATTTAGACCGCCATTACGGTTCAGGACAACTTTATTTAGCAGGCAAAGGTATAGCTCTCTCACTACTTCCATGCAAAATTGAACGAATGGGGGGAAAAAAGTGCTGGACAGAGTAGTATGACAACAACACAGAGAAAATGTGGTCTTTTCCTCAATCGATGGGATGCAGCAAGACTCAAAGTGTTGCCTTGCAGTCTGAACGAATCCAAGAAAAACACCATTAGCCTGTCTAGCACATCTTCCCAATCCCACCCTCCTTCTATAATTCAGAAGAAATGCCTTTTACACCCATTATTCAGAGTATTTCAGGGAGGAATGCCACAATGTCCTCAGATTTTATATCAGCAGTCCGTTAGCCTAGAATGATGGAAACCCTAGATTCAGGCGTTAGAAGACAACGCTTTTTTCCACTGTGGTTTTGGCTCCCATTTCTCTTCCTGCTCCTGCAGGGGCCTACACTGTCCATAAAGTTTCTCAGAAGGTGATATTTCTCTCCACTCTGACCAGGATCTACATTAAATCATCAGCATAAACTCATCACTGGAATACTGTTAAATTCACCTCCTCATTTAAACTCCTTACTGAAAAAAATTTTTGACCGTTAACTCCCGGTCATAAAGAAATCACCACAAACTACACATAAACTGATCCCCAAAAACTTTCCCAGCAAACTCACCACCAAAAGTTTGCTGCAAACTTGTCCCCATGAACATATAACTTTCAATAAGGACAAACCTGTATACAGCTTACTTCACCAAAGGTGCTTTAACCTCTATATATACATGTACTGAACAACATTTGTCCCACATACTGTGACTTCAGTTTAACCTCAGTTCAATATCTCGGCTCAATGTTTCTGCAGTGATGTTGTGCTTGTTAATGTCAATGCCAATCTTTGCTGATTAGCACATTAACGGTCAATGTCATGTTCAACATCATTCATGAAAAGGAAACAGAATTTCCACAGAGGCCGATATCAGTCGATGCCGCACAGACAAAGCGAGGCAGGGGTAGGGGTTTAATCCCATGGCTGAGCATGACGTCAGACAGCAGATAAACTAGGTCTCCCCATTCCAGATCCCCACAGTTCGACTCACCCAATGAGACAGAGGGAGTCCACTTGGGATCTGACCCCAACCCCTCCTGGTACCATTAGTCACACTTGTCGCTTGGTGTGGTCCACCCTGCAGGGATAGATTTCCACTCTTGTCATCAAAGAGTGCACACTTAGGGTCTGTGCAGACCACCGCATACCACCATTTTTTTTTTCCATGACCGCACAGAAACAAGACACTACACTACAAGGGCACCAACTGCAGATGCCCATGTACAGCACACGTCCTGCAAGCAGACTACAGAAGTATAACCAGGACTACTATATATCCAAGTTCAATGGAGCAGTCCGTATACATGTACACTTTAGAGTATTATCAGGCCAAAACTCTTTCCAGATAAGTTTTCTTTTTATTCCAGCTCAATGTTTAGGAACTCCATTGCTCACGATTACCAGCAGTGATCATTTCACCATCAATAAAAGGTTTGGTTGAGCGCATACCTTTCACGTAATTGTGATCTCAAATCGTAAAGGGTCAACAGAGCCGTGAGGTCGTACTGAAGGTCGTGAGAGAGTGTGAAAGTTCACTGCGATGAGCATCAGGTTATTTCCACTTTCACCCAGGGATCAGCACACTGGATTGGATTGAACATGGTAACTGAAGCAGGGATTAGCCTGGGCTTATCAACCCCGAGAAAAAGACAAACACACAAATGCTAACAGACAATTACATACACGCAAGCTCCCTGACACACACCCACACACACACAGAAGCAGACACATCACAAACACATGAAAACACATGTGCACGCACACAAACAGGCACACACATCGATTCATGAAGCAATATTTATACACAGGCATCATCACACTTGCACACACACAAACAACTGCATGCACACACAAAAAAATAAACCCACCACAGATTCACACAGGCATGGACCCGTAGTCACGCAGTTGCAGGCACACACTTGCAAAACAACACACACACACACACACACACACACACTAACACACAACTAGCCAGAGCACAAACAGAAGGGGCAAACAGGACTGTAATGATGCTTGCTGTTGCTCAGAGCATGGGAGCTATAAAAAGAAGGCCATTTGCTCGTTAGCCCCAGATGCAGGAGGGCAGGCATCCCTTTACAAACATGTCTCCGCATAACCACATGCTGTAGAACATACACACGGAGCACTGACCCAAAGGGCCATGAGCAAATGCATGCAGACACACGCATGCATACATACCCACACAAAAACACACATGCTCACATACAAATATACACATACACAAGTACACACACATACACAGACACATATGCACACTTACTGTACCGACACTTTTTCATGGTAACAGATGCACGCACAAACACAAAAATACATGCATACACATGAACACACACACACGCGCGCGCACACAAACTAGGACATGCCAAGCATGTACTGTAGAGAAGACAGATGTGGGGCATTACATTTTCATTGTACAGAAGACAGATAGTGACTTTATAAGGAGTACATCAGTGAACTGGACAGGCGGCAGATAAATATGTAATGCGGATATAAGTGGGAGTGTAAAAGCCTTGAGCAGGCCATATATCACCCTCGCCCTCCCCAGTGCAGTCACACCATCGGGCACCCGGCCATACATCAAGAGCTGCTTAAGCGCCAACCAAAGCACCAGAGCCCCCTCACATTCAGAATTAACTCAGGTTAGAACCATCCGACCAGTGAACCCCTACACTGGCATATACGACAAGCCTTTGAGAAGTTCTCTCATACGGGCACCACGTAAGAACAATCAACAGGAATAGCCAAAAAGAGACAAGTACTCGTAACCAAGTGCTCCAGAACAGGGGACAGTGTTGCTACTTCATAGACTGTTCTAACCCAATTTCATCTCGGTTGTGAATGATCAGTATTAATACTGATACAGTGAACAACTGAGTTGCCACATCTGCTAAAGCTGAGCAAGTCTGTCTCACATGTAGCCAAATTAAGAAAATCTTACACGCTAAGAGGTTTTCATGAATAGTCAATCTCTTTCTTCTAACTGTTTGTTCCAGTCCGATGAGAGAACTGATCTGAATATTTGGTGCAACAGATTTATAAAGCATTTATAATCTACAACAGAAGAGGCCGCAGGTTTTAATCCTATTGAAAACCGGCCAATGTTTACAAAGCGCTTAACCTTCAACCTTCAGAGCTTCAGAAGATGAATTGGGGTAGATGCACCGATAACACACAAAAGGTCATGAGTAATGAAAGAGAATTATGCCAGCTGTCACTGAAAAGCGATAGCAGCAGGTGAAGATAAGTATAACACAACTTGGTACGGAATCGTCTTGTGCCCTGAATCTTCTTGTGTCCTTCTTAATAGTAAAAAGAAGGACACGAGCGATATGAAATTGTCCTCAACCCCCACACCCTCCCCTCCCCATCTGTCCTTGTAACGGTCTGGGCCAGGAAATCTGCTGATAACAGTGTGGGAACCAGATCTGGAGCAAACTAAACAGGGAGGGGGAAGCACGAAGGTGATAACAGCCGACAGCTGAGAGCGCCAGGGAGAAATGAGAAATGTCAATGGCGTGTAAAGGTGTGGAGAAACAGACAGGACTCACAGAATACAGATAGTGTTTCCAATAGACTATTCAGAATCACAAGATACTTGACTCCATGATATTATAAACAAAGGAAGTTCAAACTCAACTAACTCCATGTAACTCTGAAAATCACTGAAGAATGAGGAACAAAAGACAATTCCACAACAAAGCATGGCCAGTACTGTAAAAGAGGAGAGTGAAGTCCTGCTGACATCTGGAACCGCATAAAAACAGAGAGGAAGAGATGTCTCAGTGGTGCGGACTGTAGTACACCATCCACATACTCGTTATGAGTCTCAACGTGTGCTTTGAACCTTTCCACTTGACCTCAGTCACACGTCTCTCCCTTTCGCATTACCCATTCTTCCTGTCTCCCCAAACTTTCCTGTCAATTAAATCCGTAAAGAAAAGGTACAGGTAAAAAAACCAAAAGACAGAAGAATGAGACTATTGTGCATGCCTAAAGGAGGATTATTACCAGCATATGAACCATCTTGTTGGTTTACATTTCATCCATAATTTGGCATACTCAAATTCTACAGATTAGGAGATCTGCTGCTGATGTGTGCTTTCTATAATCAAAGCGTGGATCGATCCTAAAGGACGGCAGATCTCCAGGAAGAGGGAGGTGATCCACTGGCTTAAAGAATGTGACATTTCCAGCCTCAGGTCAGGAGAATCATGTATCTGTCCAACTCAATTAAAGCCCCGCCGCTCAGCCATGTGTAATTGGAGGAAGCTCGTCGATTTAATCGCTGTTATGAGGTTTGCGATTCCGCACATTTCTGCTCCGGGGCCATTTTCCGTTCCGACAATCGACACCCAGAGCCCCAGGCACACGAGATGAAGATTACATCTTTTTTCTCTTTTGGAGCGTAACTCAGCCTGTCAGGGCTGCAACAATTTCTGCTTCATCAACAGGTGCGCGCAAAACGGCGTGAGAACTGCGGGAGACCAGGAAGCGTCTTCCAGGCCTTTGTTTCTTCTCAAGCGCAAAACACAAACTCGACAACCATGCTCCCTGGCATGACTACACAAATCCATGCATTTTAAGAAACTTTTGCCAAAAAAGCGTCCTGAATTACAAGTCAAACTTACTAGCCGTAGGCAAAAATGAGCAACTATGCTACACCAATGCCACCAACACACTACCAAACCCTTCTGCCTAACAAACAACATGCATGCACAATGTCATTTAAGGGGGCTGGGGTGCAGAGATGGGATTCTGTAATGTAAAAAAAAAAAAAAAAAAAAAAAAAAAGAGGTGTGTAGTGTAAAATAGCAGCTACGCCCACAACCCCCCTCCATCCACAAACACCCACCAACAAGGTGATGATAACCTGAGCTGCCAGTCATGTTCATCTCTGTGGCAACACAGAGAATGGACCTCCTCTTTAGCTCTCACCATGTGATCAGGTAGGTTGTCCTGTGTGTGTGTGTGTGTGTGTGAGAGAGAAGGGGTTACAGCCAGAAATCAAACACAAGCAGTCTGCGATCCCATACCGACATTTGCATTTTAATTGCTCAGTGAGGCCACCCTGAGGAGGGCTATTATTTATTTATTTTGAAAGTTGGAGACTCAAAAAAGTGCCAAAAGGGGAATGAATGAGTAGTGAAGCTAAGTGACTCAAAAACATCTCCTCATTGGCCCCTCCAGCTAATGCTCACAGTTGATGTGGTTCACCTCACCTGATACAACCAGTCAAGGGCTTGATTGTTTCTATGATACATGCTTAAGGCAAAACACAAGAACTACTGAGATTTGGCTGAAAGCACTCAAGGAAGAAGAGGTTTGGGAACAACTGGCATAGTGCAGTGGGCCGGCTAGCTCCTACTGAGAGGGTACGCTATGCACAGAGAACACTCTAACTGTAATAAGAGCAGGGCTTTAGTGAGAATGTGTCAAGTACCGGAGCGGTAGGGTGACTGTAATCAGAACCGGCATCCCGTAGAGTCGCAGTCTGGACCGCGGTGTCAGGTGACGTGGACAGATGGTCGAGTGTCTCGGAGCTTTTCACGCCCCAAGCCCAAGGCTGATGGGAAAGCGATGGACAGGGTCTCTTTTATGCAACACCAGAGGATACTACCACACCTCCTACTCTCCTGCCACAGAGAAATAAGGCAAGAACTCACTATGTGGTGAAAATCATCAGACTATAAAATGAGGTAAAATCAGTCTGTCTGAATCCATTTTTCTCCTCACTGGGTCGACAAATCGATCCAACACTGCACATGGGCATTGAAAATTGGGATAGGCAGAAACTGACAAAGCCAAATTTTCACATTTCCCAAATTTAAGCTGTTCATGAGCAGATTTTCCACATCCAGAAGCAAGTCTGTGTGGAATTGGGGTAGGCTCAGCCCCGGAAGTGATTAGTAAAAGATAATAGCCAAATGAAAGAAATTAGCTCAACAATTAACAATGAAGGTAGCTGTCCAGCAGATACATTTTTGAAAAACGCACATATATGACATGGGGGAAATGACAG
This sequence comes from Gymnothorax javanicus, assembly GCA_029692085.1. Classification (NCBI taxonomy): domain Eukaryota; kingdom Metazoa; phylum Chordata; class Actinopteri; order Anguilliformes; family Muraenidae; genus Gymnothorax; species Gymnothorax javanicus. Next base: position 67,477,385 of record CM056200.1, read on the forward strand.
TATCCACAGCAAACACTATAAATAATCATTAAACTATTATATATGTGCTACTACACTTACAGTAAATGCTGGTATTTCATATCGATGCTCCGGGTTGTACACCACTTACGAGCCTCACGTTACGTACAGAAAGATTAGCCTCAAGAGCCAGTCGAATCCTCTCAGGCCCAGCTAACATCAGTCAGTTTTCCCCGTCTCTCAGTACTAAGAGAACAGTAATACTCAATAATTTAAAAAACAGTGCATAATCTGCATTACAGTTGTATCATGAGCTCTTGTGCTTACCACTATTCTAGAAAATCAGAAAAATCCCACACAAAACTATGAGTGCATTTCGGGTCAATGGGGAGGACATTTCCTTTTTCTCTGCTTTTATCGTTCACCGTCATATTGCCCCAGTACCCAGATTTTATTGCAGAATGAAGCAAAATGCTGACCATCAACACAGCTCACAGCTGCTTAAAAAGGACACTGCAATGTAACTGATAAAACAGACCAACATCCAAAATATTCAAGTAATCTCCTCCACGAGCTTCCCTCTGATGGAGGGGTAACAGTAAGGCACAAAATGTGAACTGAGAGATGGAAAAAGAATGCAATTACTGGACCCAAACTGAAGCCATTGTTTAAGGACATCTAGTCAATTTACAAGATTATCATAAAATAAAAGAGTCCCAGTCCAGGACCCAAAGTTGCACAGTGACGGACTGAAGGACTCTTCTGAGAATTACAGATTTCTGAAGGTCAGTTAGTTTATGTTACAATTTCTCATCCCTTTGAAAAGCAGAGCTTTTGATGATGTTTTTGCTGGAGAATTTCAAGTCTGTTCAAAAACTCCAATACCCAGCAGTGATTGTTGCTTCAGCATTACAATGTTCTGTTCAGAATATTCTGTTCACATACTTAAAAGATATATCCTAAAATCTTAAAAGGGTTAATGAGTTTTTCCCCCCATTATCCCCAAATCATAAGCTGCCTGTCTAGGTTTGCAAGTGCTGTTCATGACTTCCTTCAGGTCTACCTCTGAAACGACGAAAAACTGAGGATTCAGCTCTCACAGTATCTTGGTTCGAATTGTATATACTTTGGGTTCAAATACTCCTCTGTTGGTCTTGCTGGGGTATTTTGATTTTCACAGAGCAAATGGGTGCGTATTGTCTGCTTTGTTCTAATACATCAGGAAACTAAGGTCAACAGCAGAGAAGTTCGCCACTTAAACTAGGTCTAAATCATCCCAGATGCCCTTAAGATAGCAACTCTCTGCCATAGACCGGGGAATACTCCAACTGCTATGTCACTCTGCCCAGCCGGGTGGAACTAATCGCCACAGTGACCCCAGAATCCACCGAAAATGGAACACTGCACCAATTGTGATGCGCTGCCCAGCCGATCAGAGACTGCCCCAGTTTCAGAGCACAAAGCATTCCACCAACTCTCTAAAGTGATCTGCACTTTTTAATTGCCCTCCCGCACATACAGTTTTTTTTTTTTTTTAATCATATGAGCTGCCCATAATCTAAAATGGTGGTTCTCAAATCCAGGCCTGGAGACCCATTGTTTCTGCTGGGTTTTGATCCAACCACAATTGCAATGCCAACATGCTAACGAGTTGGTAATTTTTCTCAATTGCGCAACACTTTATTATAGGAACTATTTACTTTTTTGAGCAACATTATGTCCGAAATAGCCATGCATGCCCAGAAGGGGGATAAATTGTGACTGTTGAAATTGAGGAATTAAATGGCTTCGAAGTGTAGAAATTATGGATACATAGTGACTAAAACTATACGTTATTAAGAATTCCAAGACATTTTAGGAGTTACTTTTGGGTTTTGTTTTAAGAAAAACAAATGAAAAGTATGTTGTACTTTAAACGCCTGCATTCTGAAACCTAATTAGTAGCTCACTGATTCAGTCATGAATTTGATCAGCTGAAGCATGTTGCCACCTTGGCTTGGCTTGTTCACTTGGAATATCGCAAAATAGACACAATATGGACTTTGGGCTTTTAAACATCATGGAATACATAGCCGTTTCTATCAAGGTGGTTCAAGAGGGTGAAACTTTGCACTAGCCTACAAAGCAACTAATTAATTAAAATTAGCAGCTTGTTAATTTTGGGATAATAATCATAATTGGAACAAAACCAGTATACACAGCAGGTGCCAACTGCGGGGTTTGGGAACCAGTGCTCTTAAAGAAAAGGTTTGAAACTGAATCAAAACGACAATAGTGTGCAAAAACAACTGAAATAGAAAAAAAAAAAAAAACTTAGTTTTGCACAAAGACTATACATTATATGGCCAAAAGAGTGTGAACACTTCACTGAAACCTCAATGACAAACATGGAAAAAAGACATTTTTCAATTCTAATATATATATATATATATATTAGGCAATTCCATGAAAAGAGGGACATGAGCAAAAATTAAATCTCTGTTTAACATCCAGCAAAGGGCCTCAAACTATCCACAAAACCCCTAACTTTAAGAAACATATATATTTATGGCTGAACTACTATTTTTCAGCGAGAGTTTTGCATCCAAACATTTGGTGCAAATTTTACCTTGAAATTGACCCAAAATCCGGTAATAAGGACCTTTGTTATACCTTTAGTTACTGGTAATTTCAATTCATATCATTCACTTTGTTATACCAAGAGCATCAATTTAAAGTAGAGGGGAGCTTGAACCCTCATGTGGAAGTTTGATGGCCGGAAGGTAGGGGTGACTCCATCATCTCAGTCAATGTAACGTCCGTCACGGAATTATTTTTATTGGAAGAAACTGAGATGGAATATTGACTTAACCTTTTCAATTCTCTTAACTCTAGCCAAGGCAAAGGCAAAGTCAATAATGGACAAAGTCTGCCTGAAAATTTGGGACATAAGATTTGGCAGGGGATCAAAATCTGTAACGCCCGTCACATGTAACGTCCGTCACGGTAAAAGGGGTCCTGTAACGTCCGTCACGTCCCAAGAAAGTGAAGGAATGCTCAACTTATCTAGAAAATAAAAGGAAAAGAGGGAATTTTTACCATGGATGTTTTTGAATTGGAGCTTAAATGTGTACAACTCCAATTCCGAAAAAAGTTAGGACGAAGTGTAAATTGTGAATAAAATCAAAATGCAATTACTTTCAGATCACATAAGACAATATATCATTTACAATAGAACATAGATAACATTTCAAATGTTGAAACGGAGACATTTTACATTTTCATCCACAAAATGAGCTGATTTCAAATTTTATGGCTGCAACAGGTCTCAAAAAAGTTGGGACACAGGCAGAAAAGGGCTGAAAAAGCAATTAATATATAAGAGAATCAGCTGAAAGAACATTTAGCAAGTAATTAAGTTAACTGGAATCAGGCGTGTAACATGATTGGCTATAAAAGGGATGTCTTAGAGAGGCTGAGTCTCTCAGAAGTAAAGATGGCAGGGTCTCTCCAACCTGTGAAGGCTTGCGTAAAAAAAAATTGTGGAATACTTTAAAAACAAATGTTCCTCAACATCAAGTTGCAAAGGCTTTGAAGGTCTCATCATCGACAGTGCATAACATCATCAAAAGATTCAGAGAAACTGGAAAAATCTCTGTGTGTAAGGGACAAGGCCGAAGACCTTTACTGGATGCCCGTGATCTTTGGGCCCTCAGACGCCACTGCATCGCTCACCGGCAAGACTTTGTCATTGACATTACTAAATGGACCCAGGAATACTTCAAGAAACCACTATCTGTAAGCACAGTCCGTCGTGCCATCCATAGATGCCACCTAAAACTCTATCATGCAAAAAGGAAGCCAGTGTTGAGCATGATCCAGAAGCCCCGCCATGTTCTGTGGGCCAAGGCTCATTTAAAATGGACTGTAGCAAAGTGTCCTGTGGCACCATCAGACGAGCCCAAATTTGACATTCTTGCTGGAAATCATGGGCGTTGTGTCCTCTAGGCTACAGAGGAGAAAGACCACCCCTCCTGTTATCAGCATTCAGTTCAAAAGCCAGCATCTCTGATGGTATGGCGATGCATTAGTGCATATGTTGTGGGACACTTGTATGTTTTAAAAAGCACCATGAATGCTGAAAGGTATATAAAGGTTTTAGAGCAACATATGCTCCCCTCCAGACGACATCTATTCCAGGGAAGGCCTTGAGTATTTCAGCAGGACAATGCAAAACCACATACTGCAGCTATTACAACAGCATGGCTTCGTAGTAGAAGAGTACGTGTGCTGAACTGGCCTGCCTGCAGTCCTGATCTTTCAATGATTGAGAACATTTGGTGCATAATTAAACTCAAAGTCCGTCAAAGGAGGCCCAAAACTCTCCAACAGCTGGAAGCCTGTATTAAACAAGAGTGGGATCAGATTCCAATGGCTAAACTCAAGAAACTCCTCTCCTCAATGCCCAGATGGCCAATGTCCGTGAATTTAGGAAAAGAATCTAGCTGAAAAAAGGATGTTAACCATGATTTTAGAAACATTGAACATCGAGCCGGGTCAAACTGACCCAGAACATAATAGAAGGGTAAATTCGAATTTCTACTCTAGTTTCATAAATTTGATAGCTCATTCTCATAAATATGAGATTATATTTATCCCATAAATGTCAGCATCGTATTATTTAGAAAATGGAAAAATAGCATTTGGCTTCTAGTTTACAGTTTACTCAAGTCAATGGGTTGAATAATTCCCTAGCTAGCATGCTAATGCTTTTTGCAATTAAATTTAGTAATGTCAATGACAGAATCATACCGGAGAGTGATGCAGTGGCATCTGAGGGCCCGAAGATCACGGGCATCCAGTAAAGGTCTTTGGCCTTGTCCCTTATGCACAGACATTTTTCCAGTTTCTCTGAATCTTTTGATGATGTTATGCACTGTCGATGACGAGACCTTCAAAGCCTTTGCAATTTGACGTTGAGGAACATTGTTTTTAAAGTATTCCACAATGTTTCTTATGCAAGCCTTCACTGGTTGGAGAGCCTCTGGCCACCTTTACTTCTGAGAGACTCAGCCTCTCTAAGACATCCCTTTTATAGCCAATCAGGGTACACACCTGATTCCAGTTAACTTAATTACTTGCTAAATGTTCTTTCAGCTGATTCTCTTATATGTTAATAGCTTTTTCAGTCCTTTTTTGCCTGTGTCCCAACTTTTTTGAGACCTGTTGCAGCCAGAAAATTTGAAATAAGCTCATTTTGTGAATAAAAATGTAATATCTCAGTTTCAACATTTGAAATGTTATCCATGTTCTATTGTAAATAACATATTGGCTCATGTGATCTGAAAGTCATTGTACTTTGATTTTATTCACAATTTACACAACGTCCCAACTATTTCAGAATTGGGGTTGTATTGCATTCATGCATAAATGTGGTTATTTCATCTTTCCACTGGACAATATTGACTTTTTTCAGCAGAAACTTTCGTTTTACTTCAGTGGACAAAATGTAACATCCGTCACGTAACATCCGTCACAGAGGATTTCGTGCAATTCTACAACTGCCTGCTAAGAGACTCTCACCTGGAGCTGTATTATAATTTTGTGTATTAGGTGGCCTAGTTCTTGTACAATTCTGGGATAAACATTCATGTGTACCATTGTTGAGACACAGAGAATTTTTAAATAAACATGGCTGAATTTTTTCCATGTCTTTTTCCATGTAACGTCTGTCACGTTCATAATTGTGGTTGATGTGAAACACACAAACATCACTGGATGGCTTTTCTTCCCCCATCAAACAGCCTCAGGCCTAAGCTAGTAATACCCATAAGGATGAATTTCTTGGAGTAAAACTTAAGCTGTGAGGGTGGTTGAAATAGCTAAAAATTCCTTCTGATGTAACTTCCGTCACGGTGGAATTGCCCATATATCAGTGCCGTGAAAAAGTGTTTGCCCCCTTCCTGATTTCTTATTTTTTTGCATATTTGTCACACTTAAATGTTTCAGATCATGAAACAAATTTTAATATTTGACGAAGACAACCCGAGTAAATACAAAATGCAGTTTTTAAATGATGATTTTATTTATTAAGGGGAAAAAGCTATCCAAACCTACCTGGCCCTATGTGAAAAAGTAATTTCCCCCTAAATCTTAATAACTGGTTGTGCTACCCTCGGCAACAACAACTGCAATCAAACATTTGCGGTAACTAGCGAAGAGTCTTTCACATCGCTGCAGAAGAATTTTAGCCCACTCTTCTTTGCACGGTTGTTTTAATTCAGCTACATTGGAGGGTATTTGAGCCTGAACGGCCTGTTTAAGGTCATGCAACTGCATCTCGAGCAGATTTAAGTCCGGACTTTGACTAGGCCACTTCAAAATCTTCGTTTTCCATTTTTTAAGCCATTCAGAGGTGGACTTGCTGGTGTGTTTCGGATCATTGTCCTGCTGCATAACCCAAGTGCGCTTGAGCTTGAGCTCACGAACTGATGGTTGGACATTCTCCTTCAGGATTTTCCAGTAGAGAGCAGAATTCATATTTCCATCAATTTTGACAAGTTGTCCAGGTCCTGAAGCAGCAAAGCAGCCCCAAACCATCACACTACCACCACCATATTTGACTTTTGGTATGATGTTCTTTTTATGAAATGCTGTGTTAATTTTACGCCAGATGTAACAGGATGCACGCCTTCCAAAAAGTTCAACTTTTGTCTCGTCAGTCCACAGAATATTTTCTCAAAAGTCTTGGGGATCATCAAGATGCATTTTGGCAAACGTGAGACGAGCCTTTGTGTTCTTTTGGTCAGCCGTGGTTTTCACCCTGGAACTCTCCCATGGATGCCATTTTTGCCCAGTTTCCTTCTTATTCTTGAATCATGAACACTGACTTTAACTGAGGCAAGTGAGGCCTGCAGTTCTTTATGTTGTTCTGGGTTCTTTTGTGACCTCCTGGATGAGTCGTCAATGCACTCTTGCAGTAATTTTGGTTGGCCGGCCACTCCTGGGAAGGTTCACCACTGTTTCAAGTTTTCTCCATTTGTTGATAATGGCTCTCACCGTGATTCGCCGGAGTCCCAAAGCCTTAGAAATGGCTTTGCAACCCTTTCCAGACTGATAGATGTCAATTTCTGTGTTTCTCATCTGTTCTTGAATTTCTTTAGTTCGCGGCATGATGTGTTGCTTTTTGAGACCTTTTAGCCTACTTCACTTTGTCAAACAGGTTCTATTGAAGTGATTTCTTGATTCAACAGGTCTGGCAGTAATCAGGCCTGGGTGTGGCTAGTGAAACTGGACTCAAAAAATGTGGTTAATCACAGTTAATTCATGATTTGAGAATGGGGGGCAATTACTTTTTCACATAGGGCCAGGTAGGTTTGGATAGCTTTTTCCCCTTAATAAATGAAATCATCATTTAAAAACTGCACTTTGTATTTACTCGGGTTATCTTTGTTTTATATTAAAATTTGATTGATGATCTGAAACATTTAAGTTTGACAAATATGCAAAAAAATAAGAAATCAGGAAGGGGGAAAATACTTTTTCACGGCACTGTACATATTATATATCTGATATTTGACAAGAATTTTGAATTACTTGGTCAGTAGGACCAGAGAGAACAGACACTCAGCTTCCATTTGAGAATACGGCAATTCAAATCTGTTTTACCATTAAGAGTTCGTACCATTTTACCACTCCTGTACTGAAGACTCCATTGAAACTAACTGTACACGCACTTTGGGCTATATAACATAGTAGGGAAGGTTTTCTCAAGCACTAGACTTAATCCAAGAATAGCTAGCTCAAAAAAAAAAAAAAAGATTAGTCAAAGTAATAAAAAAAAAAAAAAAAAATCATCACAAATTTGACCAACAACAGAGCTACTGTTCACAAACACAAAAAAACAAGTTAATAAACTACTGATTTGTACGGTTTGAAATTGAATGAATTTCAATCTGCCACTCAGTTCTTTTCAGTGCCGCTGGTTGCCATAGCATTGCAGCTTATTATGTCCCATCTTCATTAAAGCGTAAATGCCTTTGACTGAAGGGTTTAATTTCACAAATGAACTTCTTAATAAAGTCAGAGGAGCAGGGGAAAACAGTCTACTCACACTGACCTCTCATAGACCTGACCCAAGCTGTCTCCGTGATTATTCCAAGCACTGGGCCACAATTAGACAGATGAAGACAAAAAACAAAATCATTCAAAACAACACATGAACAGTCTTAAAGCATTTCAGTCAAGATGAAGAAACCTATCAATCATCAATGCTTTATTTAACCAGGTACAAAGAGACTGACAACTACTTCTTTCATGACAGTGATCTGGGCAAGAAGGCAAAAGGAAATTTAAAAAAAAAAAAAAAAAAAGATAAATAGAATCCAAATCCCGTAATCAGCAGTCAACATCAGTCGGATCCTACCCAAAGAGGAAAAGGGCCATTTCTCCGAAAGCCCATCCACTTCCTCCCCAGCCCAATAGCATGGCATTCCATACCAACGGAGCAACAGTACTCTGCCTCACAGCTCTAGTGCAACAGAGCGGATTACACTGCAGGACTGGGCTTCCATTGTGCCCCAAACCTAGACCCTATCCGAGGCCTCCACAGTCAAACCCAACCCTGGGCACAACCTACCTGCTCTGGGTACAGCCTCAAGGCCAGGTGCTTATTCTACGATCAGCCTCTTCCACAATGGCAGATTATAGCAGACAGATGAACAACAAACCAAAAAAAAAAAAAAAAAAAAATAAAAAGCCAGACAACTGAATGCACTAGCCAGGTTTAATTTCTGTCCAGTTAAAAAAGAAAGACGGTGAAGCCATTGGGCAGGACAAATTAACAAGATAGTGGAAGGAGTAAAGAACGGTGGTGATGGCAACCTATCCATCTACCCATTTAATCCATCCTTTCATCCAAAAAACTGATAATGACTGACCTATTCAAATATCTATCCATCCATCGATCTACCTTGCTACTCTATCCTTTCATCAACACAACTTACTGTAACTTACCTACTGAAAGATCAATCAATCCATCCATCTAGCCATCTTATTTATCCTTTCACCCACACAATTTACAACAACCTACCTACTCACAGATTTACCCACCATCTTTTCTACTCCATCATCCACACTACTTAAAACCGGGCTGCCCAACCCTGTTCCTGGAGAGCTACCATCCTGTAGGTTTCTGCTCCAACCCTAATTCAACACACCTGATTCAGCTCATTAGCAGCTCGTCAAGATCTCTAACTGGGAAAGCCGGTGTGGTTTGCTTTGGTTTGAGTGATAACCTTCAGGATGGTAGCTCTCCAGGAACAGGGTTGGGCAGCCCTGACTTAAAACAAGAGGCCATGGGACCTGCACTTCTCACCTGGTTTGACATTATAACTATTCTCAGTTTTGCAGCACTATAAACATCAGTCAACTGTACGACATGCCAACATAGTCATGTGATCATCTTCTGCAAGCACTGAAGTGATGTCAAATGGTAAATAATCAGTTGTAGCACTAAATGCGCCATTAACTTGTCATTGAAATATAAAAAATTGCGGGTTAGCAAGTGAAACTCGAGAGTTCCACACTAAATGGATTTTTAATCCATGCACTCAAAAATGTCAACATTTCAACTTCATCTGGACTAAGATCTTGAACACTTTTAGCAAGTTTGATCCAAATATCCCCAGAGCAACCTTTGAAGAAGTCAAGAATATGCCAACCAATCATAGAATAGGACAAACATATTGGATTGTAAATCTACCCAACATATAACAATACTAAGTCAGGGCTTTGAGGGCTTAGAGTTGAGTAATTTGTAGGCCTGTTCCATGTCAACTGGGTACGGGGTAGGACTTTGCGTTACCCCGATTCAATTCCAATTTTAATCCTGTGCATGTGGAACTAAAAAATGCCCACATGCAAAATTTTAGGAACATCAGCAAATTCCCTAGGATTTTATGACCTTCCAGAATTCAACCCCTTGTAGGGCAATTTTCGACCCTGGAGTGGGGCATTCCATTTCTTTCATTCAATATCTCAGTAGCTATACATGCCACATGGCTGAAATTTCTAGCACATAACAAGCTATACCCAAGTGATTTTATCAACCAGAAGAATGAGCCATTAACCCTTTACTTTCTGAATAGTATGGCCTCAAAAGTTGCCAAAATTTAGACAGTCACTTTTGAGTTGTGACCGTCTTTGGGCCCTATTATAAAAATTCATAGCAGGTATCAAATGTTCTTTTACAATGGATCAGTCAAGCACTCTGGTCACTATTAAACAAAAAAGACACCATTAAAAAATTCTGACCCGTTGCCGATTTATGAGGTTGCCAAAATATGTGAAAAAACCTAAATTTTGGCAACTTTTGAGGCCATATTATTCAGAAAGTAAAGGGTTAATGGCCCACTCTTCTGGTTGATAAAAACACTTGGGTATAGCTTGTTATGTGCTAGAAATTTCAGCCATGCGGCATAAATAGCAGCTGAGATATTGAATGAAAAAAATGGTATGCCCCACTCCAGGGTCGGAAATTGCCACACGAGGGGTAGAACTTTAGAAAGCCATAAAATCCTAGGGAATTTGCTGATGGTCCTAATATTTGACTTTTGGGAAATGTTCATATGTCTAAACAAATAGTTACAAGGACAAGGAAATTAAGAGCCACCAATGTCCAAAAGTTCATTTTTTGTACCCAGTTGATATGGAACAGGCCTGTAGCAAGTTTGATCCAAAAGCACCAGGTGGTAGCATGTCGAAATTACATCAGCGAATCAGTGGCTAGGCTTTCCATATTGGATGTTGTATTAACCAGAAAGTAGTAAAATTTAGTCAGGGTCATTAGACAGACATGTGCACCAAGTCTGATCAAGATCTCATCATTTGAAATACAAAAGAAGTTACATATGCTTAACACAATCGCTGAATTTTAAATTGTACTACAAAACAACACTGAGTCAGGGTTATGAGACAAATAAATACACTACATCTAAATCTGCCTTTTAAAACTTAAGAAATCAAACATGCATCAGGAAAAAAACTAATAAATGTTTCAGCCAATTAGAGGCCAGGGTGGCCATATTGGATTGCCAATTCAGCAAAAAAAAAAAAAAAAAAAAAAAGTTTGTCAGAGCCATGCGAGGAACACTCGAAAGAAGCCTGATCCAAATCTATTGTGTTGAACTTGAGAAAAAGTTGACTGGCAGATGATAGATGGACAGACTGACTGATGGACAGACTGCCACGGCATAATGGCAATAGCTCACCTGGTTAGCAAATAACAAGCCAACTCCGTCCATCCACCCATTTTATTGATCCTTCATCCGCACAACAAACAATAACCTACCTACTCACAGATCCATCAACCCAGCATATCAATCCATACAGCATGTCTTTTGAAAACCTACCCCCTCACAGATGCATCCAACCATCCAATTATCCATCTTTCAGTTTATCCACTAATCCATTTACTTTAAAAAGTGGGCTGTTAATCTACACAGATAGGCCTGACCACCCTCTTCATCGGTGCAGAGGAACATACCCACTGCTTTAATCTGCACAGATGCACCTTGCCATTACTTCCGCCTGCTTAATCCGTCTCACCATGCACACATTCCACCAACACACCATGCCAATTTTCCATTCTATTCACCACAAACTACCTCACCCCCCGCCCTGCCCCTTAACTGACACGGGAGATAACAACGGTAAACCGTTTCCATGGTGACTCTCGGGGACCAAGCAACAGGCCTCCAAAAGACCCCGATCCCCCCTCCTTTCGACCCCATTTAAATCCAGCAGACTAAGGACCAAAGACCGCATGCTTTTTATCCCCCACCAGCCCAAATCAGCTCTTCAGACCAGGGATGGGAACAGATTTGCAAAAGATGTGCACTAGAGGCCAGATCACTCGGCCACTGTTGCGCTGTTATTCACCAGCGAGAAGAATAGAGACTTATTCAGGCTGCATGGTGATAGGTTGCCTGAATCAACTGCAAAGGTAGTGCGTCAATCCACCAGTGGGGACACAAGGACTCTAGTTTATATTTTAATGGATCCTTTCGGGATTTTAAAACTGTTTGTTTTATATGTTATTTGTATTGTTTTGTTTTACATTGGCATTGTGTTGGCTGCTACCCTGGCCAGGTCTCTCTTGCAAAAGAGATTCCGTATCTCAATGAGACTTCCTGGTTAAATAAAGGTTAAAAAAAAAAAAAAGAAGAAATGGACCTAAACTGCCAAATGGACCCTTGAGGAAGGCCCTTACCCCAAAATGGAGAGCAGGGGTTTTCTCTTGGTTTCTCAGTTTTGCTCTCCCTGCCTACATTTGCCCTCTCTGGCATCACTCCTGGAGTTTTTCTCCATGAAAATGAGGAGAATGTTGACAGTGGACCTGCTCTGGTTAAATGACAGATAGAAGATTGCAGAGGAAGATGCAGCATCTGTATGAGGACAGCTATGAGATGCCTCACGCCCTCGCTGCTCAGGAATCACACATGTAGGAGACGAGTCAAACAGCCCAACACACTTGGGCCTTCGGGCTTAGCTGGCTGTGCCCAAAAAACAGCAAGGCCAAGTTTCCTAACCAACTGACAAACTGCACCATCACAGACATATTTATGAAAAACTGACAAGTCAACATGCCGTCCTGTACACAATAATAATAATAATAAGCTATTGCAAGTATTGAAAGAATAAGTACCACTCAGGGCACCAGAGCTTGTTTTGTCAGTTGAATGTCTCAGAAAAGCACCCTTGAACTAGTCCCTTATCAGCACATTGTTTTGAGGAATTTGCCACAAGTCGGAAGTTCATTTCCCGCCCATTATTTTCCTGAAACACATAACATCGCTCAGCTCCTGTTCAGGGATCATTAGCACTTGGGCCAGGTTGTGAGGGTACAGTCCAGGAGGCAGGCCATGTTGTGCTGGTTAATTGTCCATGACAAATCCCACATGTCTGCAAACAGAACAACGGCCTTGGAGTACAGAGGTAATACTTAGAACGAGGGTCACCAAATGTGGATTTTGAATCCAAATCCAGCCTTGGTTTTCTTTTCTCCAAACAAATTAAATGAACAAGTACTACTTCTGATTGGCAAAACTTCCAGTATATCTGACATCCACATAAGAAAGGGTAGAAAACTAGCAGTTTTTGGACCTTGAGGACTCTGATTTGATTAGAGTAATAATAATAATAATAATAATCACTACTGTTGTATGATAATTGTATAAAAATAATAATATCAAACCATCATAATGATTATGCTTCTGATGATTAAATTGTAAAGCTATAATTGTAAAAATGTAATTATATAGTAAAAGTAAAAAAATATTAAAAAGAATACACTGAGTATTGTAAAGTGTGGGGGTGGATTTTTGTGGTTGATTACTGGCCTGTGATGCGTTTTTCATATACAGTGATCCACAGGCGCTTTGCTTCACTTCAGCGTGCCGAACTGGCTTCAGCAAACTTACCCCCCCCCCCCCCCCCCCCTGCCTTGCCCAGGGTTCAGGGTCCACATCATCTCCATTTCTAAGCCTCGGAGAGCTGGGATTAAGAGTCGAGGCAGAAAAAACAAAAGGCAGGCAGCAGTTTTAATTATCCGCCGCTCGTCCCGAGATTTTGGAGGAGCAGAGGAGGGGGAGGGTGGTGGGGGATCCACAGGGGATGCAATATTACAGTATTATGCCAACTCGACAGGTGCTTTTGTACACCCACCCCCGTCCCGCGTAGGATGAGAGAGAATTATCCGACCCAGCAAATCACTCCATAAGCTCATCTTCTCTGGGGGGGGCTGTTCTGACTGTAAGCTATATTGATCTGAAACATCTTGACAAGGCAGAAGTCTGCTGCTGTTAGAGCTTTTGGATCCCCCCCTGGCTGTCACTGTTTTTTTTTTTTTTTTTGCCTGGGGGAGGAAGGAGGGCGAGTGTACAGTAGAGATGCACCTGTCAGCATAGTTATACACATCACTCTGACTGGCATCTGGAGATACATTAGAGGAGCACTCTGCCATTGGTCCCTTGAGAGAGGCTCTTGACACAACAAACACTCAAAGGTATAAAACCCATTTTACTCCCACCTAACAACAGTCCCTTCTCACAATTCGAGGGTGGATTGATGAACTACAACCAGGGTGGGGAGGGAAGAGAAAACAGGAGTTCAAGTTTGTGGATTGTTTTACAATAGTAGTGTAACTAACATATGCACTTTTAGAGTTCCTGTCTTGAATGAACGTCTACATCCAAGAATGGCTAAAGAGACCAAAGTAAGTCAATAAAGACTGATCAAATCTAAATTCAGTCAATTCAGGTTGAAATTCAGAAAACTGATACACTGAAAGAACAGTGCTTTTTAAATCCAGCATTTCATTTCCGGTCATTTTTTTTTTTTTTAATTGGCTGAACACAGACAGTTTTGACCCAGCCTTGGTAAACAGTCCACGTTATAATCTTGAAGTGGTCTTCGATTTATATTAGGCTCCAATTCTTCAATTCAGAAAACTCTTTATGAGTGGACCTGGATCTGAATGAATAGCACAGACCTCTTAGGCGAGTTCTAATATATTCAAAGTATTCTTCCAGATCATGGCCAAACGGTATCCATTTTGGAAGAAAAAAAAAAGACATCTGATATATAGCGCTTTCCCAAAGAGAATGCCCTATGAATATGGCACATGTGCTCTGCCGACAACCTGCTATTCTCGCCTCGAGACTGTGGAAAGGGACATCTGCTTCAGTTTCATTCAACGATCGCCTCGTGTCACACACCGCCAACGTCGTCTTGTGTGTGGAAACAAAGGAGTCCAGGCATTGTTAAGCGAACTCAAAGTTTCAGTCCATACTGAGGCGCATAATGTCTTTTCAGCGATGCGCAGGGCGCACAGCCAAGGTCTCCACCGCCATGGACACCTCACTGCTCGCTCGGATCGCATTACGCACTGCGATTCTCTCGTGGCTGCCCCCGACAAGTCATTCACTCTAGCGCAACTGTGATTCCAGGCAACGAGCCAAATGTCTGCCCCGGTTTCTTTTCCCAACAGCAAGCGAAAACAGTGAAATCACCGGACTCGTAAAAACATCTCGCTATCCCCAAACGCCTCTTCAGCGGCAGTGAAGATTGTTTTACATTTTAACCGGAATATGTTCGCAAGCCCCCGGCAACACAGGCAAAAACATAGGCCAGCCCGGTATTGGTGCCCCGAAATCAGCTGCAATAAGCGGCGAATACTACTCTCGCAGAAAAAGAGGATCCCGTTGATGAGGCCCATACAGTCCAGTGGTTCTTAATTGCCCAGTCTGAGAGCTTGAACACATTTCAAACGAACGACTGAAGGCTCGTCTATGACACGCAAAGGAACCCTTCTTTTCCTGAGAGGGATAGCATACCACAGCCGCCGCCGCCGCCCGCCCCCCGCCATATTTCATGCATGGCCTACCATTAGGGAGGACATCCTCTCCCTGAGATCTATCTTCATTCAAACTCTTCATTCATTCGTTCTTGATGAGCACTTTAAATCCTTGCTCAAAATGATAATTGCACTCTTGACTAAACTGAAATATCACACCGCCATCGAAGCTGAATGCGTATTGCACGATTAGACCATACGGACTCAGTGAGCGAAAGAAATCGATATCATTTTCGGAGGTCCGAATAATAAGTGTGCAACCAGCTAACCTACAGTATATAACAATGCAGATTTCTGCAGGAAAAAGCAATAATGGCGCGCGTCAGAAGTCATAACTTGGCAGTTCAGCATCAGGATTAAGAGGGTGTTTGTTTATGCAGATGTTGGCTTTATTGCGCGCGGTCTAATGTTAACACCGCAGATCTGTTTACACACAGATCCCCCGCTCAGTGGGGTTGCTTTCGTGTGGTAGGCTAGGGAACAAGGTCTGCTGTTCCGCTGAAATGCACTGCTGTTAATAAGTCTAAACATTTTAAACTGCCCAAGCAAAGGCTCCATCTAGCATAAGACAGTCCTTTAATCACAATCAACCGACAGCAATTACCCCCCTCCGTTCAAAGGGCAGCATGATCCATGAATTAGAAGTGCAGCAGATAAAAATAAGTAAATAAACGCAATATTATAATCAATTAAAAAATGTTTTCCAAGCTGAATTTCCCTTGTTGCAAATGTATAACGTCTGAAAGCATCTACATTCGTCACCTGGCCTAGTTCCTAGAAAATTCTCCCAACTTCCGTAATACAACTCTCCGCACAAAATTTAAGGTTCAGAGGCAACGTGCGACAACAAAGAATAGTTTATGACAAAAAAAAAAAGTTAATTCGAGACCAAAACTGGTAGTTGATGGTTTCTTCGCTCATATTTCAAAAGAACTTAAAAGCGCCGCGTACATTTTGCGCAAAGGTTGCGGGCACTTCTTTGGTGAGGTGTGGAGGTGGGAACCGGAGATCCCCAGGGGGAAAATTAAACTTCAAACGTACCGACTAAAGGGGGGGAGGAGGAGTGCCACAAAGCTTAAATCTGACCGACGACACAGGTTTGATGGCCTCAGCAGCTGTTCGGTCAAGGTTACTCTGCATTAAACCGCAACACACGAATCTATAAGCGCCCTTGCTGCCTTACTGAGAAGAATAGACCGTTAGCACTAAAATGCTTTTCAATGCAACTGGAAGCTTAAAACCCACTTGTTGATGAGCATACGAATAGATATTTCCTGCTTATCGGCTTCACACGCACTTTCATGCATACAAAGTAAGCTTCTCTCGTTCAAAATGAAAAATCCCGTCAGGTTATGGACAATAGCCTTAAGCTTTATTGCTCACCGCAACATGACCTAAAGGTTGAATGAATTAAGTAAACTGGTGGTACCATTTGTTGTGCGTGTGTGGGGAAGGGGAGGAGATAAAACAAACCCCTCGATTTACAAACCATTACAACTCAGTTTTATGTCAACAAACTTAACTCGTATGTATCCCCCAAAAAAGCACAAAAGCAAAGCAAGCGAGGGCTTAGCTGAATCCGTTTTCTTTTCTTTTTAAGAAACATGCAAGCAGCCTAACTACACCATTCTCATCTCAAACAATACATTGAGAATATGGTATACCATTCCATTATCACACATCTAAATATAGCGCAGATTAACCTAAAATCCAAATTTAGCCAGCCAGCCAGGTCTAATTAGTTAACCATTTAAGCACTACACTCGATACTAGCTGTGGCTACAACTGCATTGCAATGGTCTCCACATGAAATTGGATAATACGGTGTCGATAGCACGACAGCTACCGTTATGCTAGACAGCTAGCTCTTGTGATATGCAAATACCTTTGTGGTTCGCACACAGCCTTGCGTTTCCCCAGACTTCTCGTTGCAAAAAAGTTCCCTTTTTTTTTTTTTTTTAGATGGGATGCTCTCTTTCACTGAACTTTGAGTCGAATACTGACTAGTTTAGGTTGCATGGCAAAGGTGTTTCAGATTTAAACCCGGCGTGTTAAAATGCTGGCAAATCGAAACAGTTTGCACGCAAGGCAAACTTCAGATCCGTAAAATCTGAAGTGCACAAAAAAGTAGCTATTCAGATCATTAAAACCGCAAACAATGTAAGCATATGACCTCAGTCTGCCATACCTTTTCACACCAGCTGCGCAAATTCCCAGTGTATCCCTCAATGAGAATTCAGCGCGATGGTTAATATCCTTGATGAGTTTAGGTCTGTCACTATTTCGGCCGTTCTCCCAGTGTTTCAGTCGCTCCAGCTGATACTGTTCGGAACTCCACCGGGGCTTTGGTCGGGCTGACAGCACGCTTTCTAGCCCCTCCCCCCTAACGCGCTGATTTGTGAATTGGCAGACGGACCTCCCGTGACGTACAGGTTCACTTGTCTTCAGCAATGTCAGTCATTCACTAATAATAAAAATAAGCTGCTTCGAATTAAACAAACGAGTTACAACGAAATGTATATTGAACGGTGAATGTATTTTCTGAGTACTTCAACAATGCTTCTAAACAAGTCCGCAGTGCTTTGCGTTCCATCGGCGCTACAGGCGCCGAATTGCGTTAGACCTCGTGGAAGTACCAGGACGCAATATCAGCCTTCTAGCGGCACCATCTGGAGGGATGTGAAAAACATCACCCTCAGAAATAGGAAGGAGAGCAGGCTATATTTTTTTCCTGTCAATATTTCCCGGAATAATCGTACTATAGTTTTAAATTTACAGTATTTAATTTTAAAGATAGGCACATATTGCGTTACTGTGTGGGCGTGTGAGAGCGAGGCAGAGAAATAACAACGGCGTGTGGTGTCAGAGCTCAGATTACGGTTCCACCTTATCGCTGTGCGCAATTTTGCACACTTGAAGGAAATGTCAAGCTATTTTAAGACTGATGGAGAGGGGTGGCGGGGTGGACTGTGCATGATGCATTTTGTATTGAAAAATGTATATAAACGGTTATGTTTCTCTTTTATCACCTCGTAAACGTTTCAAATCACCACCTACCTTTCGTTAAATAGGTCTAATTGCGTTCGTGATGAATGTTTAACGGGAGATTCTAATGTGAACGAGGGAAGAAAAACTAAACATTCAAATGCAATTGAAGGGACACGATCAAAACATTTTTCAGGCCTATATTTTTTCAAAGTGGTTAAATTTTTAAAAATGTCAGTCTTTTGATTAATGTTTCCTGTAAAGAAGATTCCCTAGGAAGACGTTGTAGTAGTTTTCAGGTTCGAAACCCAGCTTTTTGGAGTGCGGTTTGCATGTTCCTCGTCTTTGCACGGGTGTTTTGGTTGGCGGATGTTCTGTCTCTTAAAAATTCAGCACTACAACTGTCATACCCTTGTCCCGTTACAAAAAGGCTGCATCAAAGATGAAGAACAGAAAAAAAATACGCCCAGCGGCCTCAGGCTGAAGAAGACAAACTTCTCTGACCTCCTCAGCAGCTGGACCACTGGGTCTTCATGACCCTTCCAACACTGATAGTGTTTGGTTTCCTAAAGGTGTCAAAAGGTCACTTCTTCAGAGCTGGAACTGCTGCTCTGATCAGTGCAGGTGTTTTGGCTGCTCATTGCCCTGCTGGAGCCCCTCACTGTTTACCAGTTAACCAGGTAGGCCTCATCCATAGTCCTGGAGAGTCGCACAGTTTGCTGGGTTTTTGACTGGAGTCAAAATTTAGTGAAGCAATGTTGCCAGTTGATTACCACAATCAATTGTATTCATCTGGTTTCTAATATTGATGGATTATATTTGCCTATGGTTTTCACTAAAGCTGTTAAGTAGAAGTTTTGCCATGTTGCTCTTCCTTCCATGAACCCAGCCAGCAGATCTCACTTATTTGTTTTACATTGAAAAAAAATGCACATGGTGGAGGTTTGACTGGAACGTTGGGGGGTACTTTTAATTCTGAACTTGTATTTTTCAAAAAGGGACTGAATGCCTCAAAACAATCACACCATTCCAACTGTATTTAGCATTCCAAATGAGATGCCCCTCTAGAACAATCTAAAACAATTATTTGAATTGACCATGATATGACAGCTTCTCTTTGATGGAAGTCCTTCTGGCCAAATCATCTTCAAATGGCTGCTTTTCACAATCTAACTAGTTCCAACCTGCAAATATGTCCTCGTGTTAACATCATGATGATCAGAATGTGCAATGTAGTATCATTGGCAATTAAAGGCTAGGAGTCCAAGGGTTAAAACCAGAAGAAACACACAGACTTGCGCGTTTATGCACACACACACACGCACGTGCATATACACGCAGGTGCACACACACACACACACACTCACACACACACACACACACACACACACAAAGAAGCACACATACACAACACGCACTCCCACCCACAAACTCATGCGTGCGTGCGCACACGCATGTGCACACACACACACAAACTGATTGACACCTCTACTTTGAATATATTTTGTTAATAACTGCACTCAGCAGACTCATCATTCATACAACACTAGCTGGTTCCATTCATATTCATTAATGCAACTCACACCCCGTGTCAGGTAGGTTCACTGGGGGGCAAAAAGTGGGGAAGTGACTTTTGATGTCTTTTAATTTATTTATTTTTATTTGAGGCCTGCTGACAAAACAGCTGCCACGGCAACACCTTAGGGCTGCCATCTGTCCTTTCAATTATCTCTTCTCTCCCCAGTAAAAGAGAGGATGGTGCCATACAGCCAGCCTCCTTTATGACCTTCTACTTCCTGTTCAAACAAAGATGCTGATAGGCTTGTTCCAAAATAACAATGGACCTTTAAGTTTTTGTACCTCCTGCCATGGCACAAGAATGATAATTTGGTTCTCATTAAGCAATGTATTTGCAGAATCGTGAACAATGAGTAAATTAACATGAGTTATCCAGGTGATTTGTTATTCGACACATA
This sequence comes from Gymnothorax javanicus, assembly GCA_029692085.1. Lineage (NCBI taxonomy): Eukaryota > Metazoa > Chordata > Actinopteri > Anguilliformes > Muraenidae > Gymnothorax > Gymnothorax javanicus. The sequence continues at coordinate 67,497,698 of CM056200.1, forward strand.
ACTACAAGAGGAGAATGTGTAATGCTGTTGGCAATGTCTATTCACAAGAATAAAAGTATGAAGTACATATTCTGTAAAACCCTGCTGAGTTTGTTATTGATTGCACGCCTATCTTGGTATAAACAGTATGACACAATTTCGATGGAAAACAAGTTTGAATGATGACGGTATATCTGAGGCGGATGAATGAAACAGTCAAGCATCGATTTGACCCAGTTTGTGGACTTATTTATGAAAAAACAGAAAAATGCAGCTGCACAGAGTATTGCAAAAAGGAGAGCCTGTGGTATTAATATATATTTTTTGGGGAATTAAATTAGACTGGTAAAAAAAAACTCAACAGCTTCAAACTTAATTGCTTCATTAAGAGATGATTCAGGAACAGTTTATAACATGACAAAAGATTAACAGCACTATGAGAAATTATTACAGCTGTCTATATCCACAGTATATCTTTGTCTATCTATTTGGATGTAAAAAATAAACTTAATAACTTCTTATTGTATTCAGGACTTTTTGGTTTAGATTCCCCTTGTCTGAAGTAGGCAGATGATCACCAGGGGAGATGTGCTCTGAATTTTATAAGAAATCTGGCATCAGTATTGTAAAGTTAATTTTGAGTATGTTTCTGAGCTAGGTCGCCTTCCTATATTACAACATCAGGCTCACATCTCTTTGATTTTAAAGGAAAACAAGTTTGAAGAGGAATTTTCTTCAAATAGACCAATATCTCTCATTAACATGGATAGCAAAATTCTCTAAGTTATTGGTTCGAAGGTTGGTTGAATTCTTACAGGAACTGATTAACCCTTTGGTGCATAAAGTATAAAAAAATGCCTCCAATATGTTAAAAATGGATATCTGATGGTTTTTTTTTTTTTTTTTGAACCATTTGATGGGATTTGGTGCAACATTGTTTTTGGGAGGGGTTCTCGTGGGTGGTCAGTCTATCCATTATTTTGGACATCATACTTGTGGGATGCATGCTGCTGTCCAGTATATTGGAAATTATGCATGTGGGGTGACAGAAATACTGTGAAGTCAAAGAAACCTGGTCATTGATTTGGATAACATCTAGTATTCCTGGTATGTCTAGGAACAATGGATTGACCAGAATGTGGTTCCAATCATGGAGACCAATATAAAGGCTTGGGAGCTTGTTCCTATTAATAAGACTCCAAAGAGTAATTATGTTTTTCTTTATCAATAATTTACAAAAAAAAAAACACGAAAGAGTATCTTAGCTCAATACTAAAAGACATAAACTGACTGGAAAGCTTAGTAGGGTATAAGGCGTGACAATCCGGCAAACATACTGAAACCACAATTAACTGATATAGACTGGATGTTCACAAATGGGGTGTGACATACAAATGATAACACCTGGGAGCAAGAAAGGAGACAAGACAATAAATCAATTATAGGAAACCAAAAAAAAAAATCACAAAAACACATGCGCACTGCTGTAACAGGGAAGAAACTCATTTAAGGACAGACAGGCGTGGCAATAGGATAAGGTTAGGGTTACGGTGGGGCTTTGGGTAAGGCATGCATTGGTTATTTACAAGATTAAGGAAAAGCTCTTGAGACACACGAAGACTGAACAGAAGTCCATGAAATGGCCTCACAATGATAAAAGAACAAGGATGTGTGCGCGCGCGCGCGCGTGTGTGTGTGTGTGTGTGTGTGTGCGTGTGCAGGTGTGAGTTCATACAAAGAGCTTAACTTCCGAAAGCTTTACACAAAAACCTGGCCCATAAAGAGATTCGATAATAGGTTCTCCTGAAACAAGACAAATGAAAAAGCATTCAGTGCATTATTGGAAGTGATTAATGGAGTTATTCTACAAATGAACACAGAGGGCACCCATACCAGCCAGCCATCGATATTTCTCCTTCTCTTCAGCCCCAATCTGCCTGCTATCGACAGTCTGACAAGATTTATTGCAGAAAATGTATTTTTGTTTTCAGAAATACAGCGCACTCTGACAGAAACAAATCACGAGTGATGTTATACATTTGGAATGGGTTATTCTGACTATGAGTAATCCTTTTGTGAGTGCATTTATTTTTGCCTGTTGGAGGGAAGGTTAGTGCTGGAAGATTGCATTTTGTTTTTTCAGAGCTGTGGAGTTATTAGATTTTACAGAAAGCATTCTCTGGGTTTTACAGTTCAGTGACCTTTTGAAACCTAATGCAGGTGTCCCGGGTGACAAAAAAATATGTTTTCAATGAAAAAACTTTCTCACTTTTGAATTTTTCATGCACTTTAACCCCTTGAGATGGCACAGACAGGAGCCTTTTCAAATATAGTTTTACAAGAGGAATGTACAATTCAGTTTTACATATTATCTCATTATGAGTAAGGACAGGCTAAGAACCAGGGATGTATCTTCTCTTCTTTATGAGGCTTATACACTGTAAAAACTGTTACTTAGATAAAACTAAAAAAAAAAATAAGGCAACATTTTCCAAGCACTTTTTCTTAGTTTTGTGAACTTCTTGTTTTTTTTAAGTTGAGAAAACTCAATCATAAAATTTTAGCATAAAGTAAAATTTTTAAGAACAGTCTACAAAAAAACCCCAGGAAATTGAGTACAACCAACAGCACACAACAGCATTTTAACTACATCTAACTTAATTAAATTAAGTTGTATTAAAAGAAAACATGAATTTTTACTTTCATTTTACTTTTTTTTCATATTTACCAATTCCAAACCTCTCCCAGGGGACCACCTGTCCTGCATGTTTTAGAGCTCTCCCTGCTCCAGCACAGGTGATTCAAATGATCAGCTCATTATCAATCAGCCTCAGGGGAATGATAACGAGCTGATTATTTGAATCACCTGTGCTAGAGCAGGCAGAGATCTATGTAGGACAGGTGGTCCTCCATGAGAGGCTTGGGAAGTACTGTATTAAACTACAAACCCCAAATCCAATGAAGTCGGAACATTGTGTAAAACGTAAAAATGGAATGCAATGATTTGCAAATCTCAAACTCACATTTTATTCACAACTGAACATAGACAACGTAATATGTTGAAATTCAGACATTTCATCATTTCATGAAAAATGTTGGAAATATTAGCTCATTTTGAATTTGATGGCAGCAACACATTTAAAAAAAGTTGGGAAAGGGGCAACAAAAGGCTGGAACAGTGGCGCTAGTAAAAAAAAAAAAAAAAACTTGGAGCATTTTGCAACTGATTAGGCTAATTGGCATCAGGTCAGTAACATGACTGGGTATAAAAACAGCATTCTAGAGAGGCAGTCTCTCTTTGAAGATGGGCAGATGTTCACCAATCTGCATCTAAAAATTGAGAACAATTTCAGAAAAATGTTTCTCATGTGAAATTGTGAAGACTTTGAATATCCCTCCATCCAGAGTACAAAAGATTCAGAGAATCTGGAGAAATGTTTGCTTAAGGGACAAGGCCGAAGGTGAATATTGGATGATCGCGATCTTCGGGCCCTCAGACGGCACTACACTAAATGGGTATGATACTGCATGGGAATTCACTTCATGGGTTCAGGAACACTTCTGGAAATCATTGTCTGTGAACACAGTTCACTGTGCAATCCACAAGTGCTAGTTAAGGCTGTATCATGTAAAGAAGCCATATGTAAAAATCCATACATGCTGCCATCTTTTTGGGCCAAAGCTCATTTAAAATGGTTTAAAATGGACTGAGGCAAAATGGAAAGCCATTTTAAAACGAGCTTTGGCCCTGAGCAGATGGCAGGAGCTTATTTTTAAAATGGATCGGAAAATGTCTACCGGCGGAGGTGTAGCCGTAGCAAAGCAAAAAATAGGTTTTCCAGAGCGATCAATGTTCATAGTTTCATAAATCGCTGACGAATTAACATCACCTCGGTGAAGATCTAATCCAAACTTAATGATGTGCTGCTTAAATTCGTAGTTGCTGTGTTTGGAAACATATCCAACAAGCATGCGCACGAGCTTGTAAGGCGCAAAAAAAAAAAAAAAGACCAGATAGTTGGAGTTTATCTGGGGCATTTTAAGTCATAATTTATGCACATAAGAAAACGCATCATAACTTTGAAGCAACTTAAATTGTGCAATTGAAAATAAAGTGGACTGTTACACTACCAATTAGTTTCAGTAACTGTTGCTAATCAGACAATGCAAACCGTAGCAGGATTAGGTAATTAAGCATACATATCTACCATTACCTAAAGGTCTTTAATACCGCCAACGGACTGCTCCTGATTTAAAGCACTTTCTGTCATTCTGGGCATACAATCACCAGCTGAATCCATACCGTTTCTGCCTTACTAATTCCACATGTGCAGATAGATTTATCATGACATCAAACAGCAACTACGAATGGCTGATAAGCGGACTGAGACTGCTTCCTCGTCAGTTCCTGGTCACATGACTTAGACCCAATTAATTGGCATGTCTGTAAATGCTTTCACGCCTAACACTTTGCCTTGTGTTCAGTCAATTTGTCTATTTGTCTATGACACTTGTGTTCAGCGCTAGGCGTCAGACACTAAGTGACTGAAAATGAACAGATCTAAGACAGGTATCAACTCACAGGTGCCAAACAGGGGTGGACTGGGGGAAAAAAAGTGGACCGGGAATTCATATCTGACCGGCCCACTCTCCAGGTGGCAGGGATGGGGAGGTAGTGACTGGCCGAAAAAAAAAAAAAAAAATTCATGTTATTTGACAAAAAGTATGGATTTTAACATCCTATTGGACCATACATCCCATAAGGATAGATTTTCCTTGGCACCGTAAAACAACAAATCAATATGCAGTAGGCTATTAACTACTGGCCCAACAGTGGGGTCCTTTTGTAAGCTCAAGCAAAGTTTACCCGAACATATACTTGCGATAGCCTAATAATTTAACGTCAGTCCTACCACATTTGAAAGCCTGAGCCTCCAATGTCTGCTCACTTTATTCAATAAGCTTTTATCGCCTCTCCATTGCTTTCTGGCATTTGCGTCTGACCACGTATTCATTGAAACGCGTTTTTAGACTGGTAACGCAACACGGGGACAAGCAAGCCCATTGGTCAAACAAATTTCCCAGCAAACTTGCCTTCTGAAACTTTTAGGACAAAAACAACATTAAATTGTACATAGATTAAACCCATGCATTGTTTTTTTATTTGCAAGAATACAGTTTTTCGGTCATTATTATATCATAAAGCAAATATATAGATATGAAATAAAATGACCATGACACAGGATAACTGGAATAGTGAAGCAGAACCATAAAAAGTGGTGTGTATATATAGCTTTGAGTCAACTTGTTATTTTCTGCAGTAACTGACAACTCCATTTAATCTGTACAGAAAGCTCATAAGCTATTTTGAAAAAAGTATGGACAAGGCGACACCACTGCGCTATCGCAATGAGGGCTACTGATCACCAGTGGGCCGTCTATGCAACTGCGATTTAGGTCTTTGGCCGGACTGGTACACTGACCTAGCAAACCACCGGGAAAACTCCCGGTATTCCCAATGGCCAGTCTGCCCCTCAAGTATTAATAATCCCTTTTGTTCACTCTTCTACTCCATATTTCATATTAAACAAGGTCTGACTTGCAGATTCAACATGTCTACTGAAGAAATTAAATTACAATGCTGAAATGTGTTCTCCAATTACTGCATGTGGGCGGGTCCTGACAATTTACTTATTGAATACGTTTTTAAACTAAGTTTTGTGAAATCAGTTTATTGTGGAGTACCAGGAAATTAAATTTATGATAGAAAATTTTAAGTTACCAAAACATTAACACTTTTTACTTTTCTATAACTTAAACAGTCAATAAAAAAAAGACAAAATCAATTTATTGTACTAAATATACATTTTAAAATTAAGTAATATGGACATTGCCATTGAAGGACTTTTTACAGTGTAGACCTACAACCATTTTGCCAGGCTGAATATTGTTCTTCTATTGATTTATTTTTTTAATGGAGTGTACTTCAATGCAAAGAGAATTAGGTATGGGATAGAATGGCTGCTGTTCAGTCACTATGTACGCCTGAGTAATACATTTTTTTTCCTCTCCATCAGGGTCAAAAGTTTAAAACAAATGTATGGCTGGTTACATTTGGCCACAGGGTGACAGGCTGAATTGGCAGGTAGGAGTGGGTCAGCTGTTACTGACAACTCAACACTGGTATCAACACTTCTGGGAGGACAAGGAGATTAGGGTCAGACGCTAAAATCCATTAACTTGAATATGCAGAAGCAATATGTTGAGATGATACGCAGGTCCGCTAACTGGTCATGGGTGACAGTGTTCAAGGTTGAAAAATGAAGGTCTTTTATATGTGCAGTATGCTTTACAACAACTGTGGAAAATTTTGGCTCTCAATAAAAGAAAAAGGCATGTGTTCCTCCTAATCATCATTTATAAAGGGTAAAAAAAACTTTGTTTTTCAAAGAGGTACAAGAACTCTTCCTACAAGGTACAAGAACCTTTTCCTACACCAACTGAAATTTTATTGTGGATTATTTTGGTTTGACTCTCTCTATAGCCTGCATTTGACTGACCGCCTGCTGTAAGCATTTACATGACAGAGCATCATCATCACTCACGCACACGCAGTCGCACGCGCACGCACATGCATCAAAGCGTGCATTTCCTGCAGAATGGAACAGAGGTTGGCAGGTTTCTGCTCACAAGTGGTGCCATTCATAGTTCCCTTAATGTAGGGCAATTTCCTGCTGGAAAAAAAGAGAAACAGACAAATTGATGAAGAAAAAAAAAACCAGTCTGCCTAAAAGGTCTACCTATGGGGAGGTGGGTGGGGATGCCATCTAACCTGGGACATAAATATTTTAAACTTCAAAAGAAAATTTGAGAAGACACTAAAACACAAGCCGAAGAAAAAATTGTAGGATTTTGATTCTCACTTTGTATTTTGCCTTAATATTAAGCTGTGATGCTTTCACAGAAGGGCTACTATGTGTGCTGAAAGACCTTTTTAAAATGCCTTTTTCCAAAAGTCTGGGATAAGTAGCAATAAACTTATTTCTTATTGTAGACCTATGGTAACCCACCCTGGCTCCATCCGAATAGTCTTTTTTTTTTTTTTTTTTTGCTCAGGAAAGTTCCTATCTCCCAGAAAATGACCTGGAAGTTGTTGCTATGAGATGTGTTGTTTAAATTCTTGGCGGCTACATCCAAATAGTCAAAAACTTATGTCAGATCCGCTAATTCCTGGTCACATTTCTCTCACCTTTGTGGAAACATCATGAGGTAAAGCAAAGATGTAAAAGGGAATTCCTAGCGGCTTGGAAAGACAACCGTGCTCCAAAGAGAATCCGAATGCACTTACACCAGGCAACGTGAACATGAATCCCCTGCCCATCATATACGTTTCTTTTCGTGAGAGGGCTTATGAATGGACATCACTTTAAATATTACTTATGCACAGAATTGTGGGAAAGTGTTGTCTCCTTTATTTTTGAAAAGGATGGTTCTGTGTACCCTATGCTAAAGGAGCTAAACTAGGAAGCACTGAGACGCCTTTCCTTAACTTTTAAAGAATTTGAATGCACTTATCATGGCCGCCACATAATTATTTCCAGATCATTTTTTAGGAGTTAAGAACTTTCCTAGGTAAAAAAGACTATTTTGACATAGCCTAGAGGTTTGAGAAAGGTGCTTTAATGCTTCCTAATTTATCTCTTTTAGTATAGGGTACACTGCACCATCCAAAGAAAGGAGATAACAGCACCCCACAATTCTGTGCGATAACAATATTTAAAGTGACACACCTTCCATCCGACCATTCACCAAGACAAACAAACATGACGGGCACGGGATGCATGATTTCGTTGCCAAATGTAAGTGCAGTCAGATTCTTTTGGCAAAGCAGTTGTCCTTTCCTAAGTCTTTATATATTATCCTTTGCATCTTGACATTTTCCATCGAGGTTAAGGAAAAGTGTTTAGGAATAATGTGATAGGACATAATTTTTTGACTATTCCAAATCAGCCCCTGTTCCTGGAGATCTCTCGTGCTCTTAAGTTCCATATAAGCTCTAATTCTGTGCATCTGACTCCACTTATTTGCATCTCAATGAGCTCTCAAGCTGTAGTGAGATGTGCATCATTAGGGTTGAAATTCAAACCTTCAGTCTCGTGGACACCTGGGCCTAGTTTTGTTGCCACCTGTGTTTCCCAAACCTCCCCTGGAGTACCACTCCTCACATACACTGATGGACTTTAAAATCTTATAACCAGAATTGTAGCCAAACTCGGATTCAAATTTGTAACCATTTATTGACTTTACCCATAACAACAACTTTGACAAAATGTCAGATAACATCAACAAAAAAGCACGACAAAAGAATCAGCAATGACAAGTTTAACAACAAAATCAACAACAAAGATCAACTCCAATACCAGTACCGAGTGTGACCGCCACATGCCTGCAACAAAGCCATCACTCGTCTTGGCATGGACAGCACCATTCTGTTGAGCTGTTGCTGGGGAATGGCCTGCCACTCCTGGAGAAGGGCTTCTTGGAGCTCCGCCCTCGTCCTGGGCACTGGAGTGCATTGCCGAACCCGCCGATCCAACAGGTCCCACACATGCTCGATGCAGTTCATGTCAGGGCTGAAAGGTGGCCATTCCATGACTCGCGCACCATTCTGGGCCAGGAGCTGCTGGGTCACACGAGCTGAGTGAGGTCGTGCATTGTCTTGCATGAACATGACCTCAGGGTGGTTTGTGATGTAAGGCACGACGTGCGGCCTAATGACAAGGACACAGTAGCAGGCTGCATTAAGATTTCCATTGATTATGACCAGGTCGGACCTCCAGCCATGCCGAATAGCACCCCAGACCATCACCGAGCCTCCTCTAAAGCCATCTGACTCAGCAATGCAGGGGGCCGCGTATCTCTCACCACGTCGTCTGTAGACCCTCTGTCTTCCATCATGTCGGTACAGACAAAATCTGGACTCATCACTGAAGACAGCAGTCCTCCAGAATCTGTTGGGGACTCATCTCTAACCATATTCTTCAGCCCAACGAAGCCTGGTAGCCCTGCGCCGTGCATCAAGCTGCATTCTAACACATGCCCTGTGGGCTCTGATCCCTCGATCTGCAAGTCGGCAACTCACTGTTCTTCTGCTGATCCTTGGTCTGTGGATTCCCAGGGTCTCCTGAGCCGTCCTGGTGCAGGTTCAAAACCAATCTCTCAGGTGGACGAGGCGGATCTGATTGTCCTGGGCTGGGGTCGTGACCCTAGGCAAACCAGGTCGGGGTCGATTATTGATGCTTCCAGTCTCCTGGTAACAAGCTACAAGGTTAGAGATTGTGGGTTGGCCTACCCCAAAACATTGGGCGATGCGATTTTGGGATGTTCCAGCCATCTACAGCCTAATGGCTTGATCACGTAGGGGTCTGGAAAGGCGAGGCATGGTGCATGTGGTGTCTTTGAACAAATGCTCTCAGGTTCTGGCCTTAATGACCTCAAGGATTGTTTTAAGGCATTTGACAGCATTGCAATTGTGATCAGTGAAGCCTGACGAGGTTACATCATTAATTGCTCAAATCCTGCTCCACAGACACAAACAAGGTCATGACCTCATGCACAGTTGTGTCTCCTTACTCAAAGACAACTGCATATCAATTATGTAATCATCTAATTAAAGTTCCCCCAACCCAACTATACTATTTCTCTATAGTCAGACTTATAATTTTTTAAAGTCCATCAGTAAATATTGTAGATCTCTCCTGCTCCATTATATGTGATTCAAATGATCAGGTCATTATCAATCCACATAGCTGCTTATTCATGAGCAAATCATTTGAATCACGTGCTGGAGCAGGATGCCCTGCTGGAAAAACCAGCATGGACCAGCAACAAAACTCAACATATGCTGGTATGACAACCATATATGCCTATGACCAGCATATGTTGTGTTTTGGTGCTGGTCCATGCTGGTTTTTCCAGCAGGGTGTGATCTAAAATATGCAGGATAAGTGGCACTCTACGGTTATTGACCATTACCTTTGATTACATGTTACTTTATGGTCTCCGATGGATCAAAAAGTCCAGATTTATAGGAGCTGAAATTTGGTATGGAGGTCAAGTGTGTGCATATGGGGATGTGCTTTTCTCTTCATGCCAGTTATCTAAAAGGGGTCATGGCAATTGGAGCGGACTATTCCAAAAGACACATAACTTCCAAATGGATACAGACTCGCACAGGATTTTGTGCAAAGGTATGTCAGGAGTCAAAAGGCAGCTGAATAACTGTGCATGCCAACTGGCAAAAACCTCTGAATATTCAATGGGTCCGGCTCAACATGGGGGGCTGGGTCTAAATATGGGCCTTGCAATGATAGAAAATAATTCATTGCTTCAAATGCAAAACTACAAGACAAAATTAATCATTCACTAAAATTGTGCAAAGCAAGCAGTTGACCAAATGTAAAGTATTACAACAGTCCCACTTCTTGTGATCAATGTCACATTCAATATCTTTCCTTTTAACTGGCAAAATGACAAAAAAGAAACTTAGCTCATGAATGATTGGATGATTTATGGCTATTAAAAAAAAGAACTACTCGTTGTTTGCATAACAACTGCAACAGTCTTTACAAATGGAGTCACAAAAATGTTTGACTGTTCTGTTATCTAGTTCCCTGTGAGGAGAGGGGGAACTTGGAATAGTTCTATGGACAATGGGGGAAAAAAGGTTGAGATCTATGGATCTTTTACATTTACACCTGAATGGAAACTTCTACAGCTCTGACTTGCTGTTGGAACCTCGCCTCTCTGCCTTGATAACGGTAACTGGCTTTCCAAACTTGATTTTTATTTCATAGTAGTAGTTTACACAGTAATATGTTCCTTGTTGATTCAACTATGACAGAGTTTGTATACTTTAAGTCCAGCAAACACTATTTATATCTGGTTAGAGTTAAATATCTCACATTGCATGTCATTCTCTTGATTTTTTTTGGCGTGGCTTAGATCCAGAACAGCAACTGCATATTCAAAATACTGAGTTGAACTCCTCAAGAATTTGCAAGTCTCACAATTGTGAAATCATTATGAGTTGCATTCCCCCCCACTCCCACCTCACAGTGTTTATGAGCAATGGAAGGGTACAAAAGCACAGTAGGATTCAAAATCTGCATTCCGCTCAAAATCCTTGCACAATAGTAGATACTCAATAGCACTGCACAGTATGGTACAGTGTCAGCACTCACACACACAATGTCAATTATAGGTGCGATCACACTTGAGCTCTTCGCTGAGTGTACAGTGTTGATCCTAGGGTCATGTCGAGGCTATAGGGTATGTTTAGTTGCTCACCTCGAGTAATGATTAGCAAACATGTAGTGCTAAGAGCTCTAGGTTACAGGCTAAGGAAATGCCTGATGGCTCCAATACAGTAAGGCCTAATTTTTGCATAATAAGCAGCTGTCAGATTACGTAGACCAGGCTGATCCTGCTGTTGTCATAATTACAGATTGCCAAAAAAAGAAATTCTATCAATGTGTTATGTGACCCGATTATTCCTGGTCAAGGCCAACAATGTCATGTTTTGGAGAGTAAATTATAGAAAAGAAAAAAGCAATTCGAGGAAAATTGCAATCCTCAGTATATCTAAGATTGAAATATAGCAACTTTGGATGTACACTGCCCAAAAAAAAAAAAAAAAAACCCTAATCAAGCATTTTGGTCTTGTACCTAGTCATAAAACACTTCAATCAATTGCCACTTTTTTTCGCAAAACTAAAATTTAGCCACTAATGAGTTTATTTTAACAAATTTCTCAGTTTGTTGATGGGGCACGAAAATGTGAAGTGTCTCATGGACAAATCTACACAAGTTATTTCAACTTAATTTTTGTTCTACAAGTAAGTAAAAGAAAGTGTTTTAAGTCTAAATACAAGATAAAAATGCTTGGTAAGATTTTTTTTTTGTTGTTTGTTTTTTTCAGTGTATTTTTAATCAGTGGTACTCAACCCTGTTCCTGGATGGCTACCATCCTGTTGGTTTTCACTCCAACCCTAATTTGGCACATCTGACTCAACGAATTAGCTGCTCAGTGAAAGTCTCTAGCTTTGCTAGGGTTGGAGTGAAAATCTACTAGAAGGTAGATTTCGAGAAACGGGTAAGGAGGCCACAGCTGCAGGGTGACATGGTGATTCAGCAGGTAGCACTTTCACCCCACAGGAAGATGATTTTGAACTTGAATCTAGCCAGGGCTTTTTGTGAGCAGTTTTTATGGTTTTGTTTGTTTGTTTGTTTTTCAATTTGTGATCGCATTGGCTTTCTTAAAGTTTCCCCATAAAGTTCCATGGCATTTTCAATCAATAGGAGACTCAAAATTACCCATAGGCATGAGCGTGTTTGAATCCTGACTGAATGTTCATGAACTGGCAGATTTTCCAAAGTGTAGTCCTTCCTCACACTTGTTGGATGTGGGGGTCGGCTGCCATCCCACCAAAACCCTGTCCAATAAGCTGGTATATTCAGCACTATCTGTCTCATTGATTCTTTTGTGGCCAGTAGGCTACTTCAGTTGTTAAGCTGCTTTCACACCGGATGCGAAACGAATTTTTCGCACGACAGATTACATTCAAAGTCAATGCAAAGACGCGAATACACGCGATTCGCGTCTTTGCATTGACTTTGAATGTAATCTATCGTGCGAAAAATTCGTTTCGCATCCGGTGTGAAAGCGACTTTTGAGAGGCAATTTCTCTGTCCTTTTGGTTTGTTTCACCATCTGTTGGGTGTCCTGGGAATCCAAAAAAGACCCATTCCTGCGGTAGACTATTTTTCCATTTTCTACATGAAAATTGAACAGTCATTGGAGAGTTTAAAGAATGCATGATTGATATGCAATACGCGCCAATCCCGCAGAGTATAACTTTTCTGAAAACTAAAAGTTTATGCAACTAGCACGATTACTTTATGACATCATTTATTTTATGGAATTAAATCAAATGAGTGTTTGCCGCGCATTGTTACAAGATGAATTTTTAATGCAAGAGCACTAAGTGGAAAATTTTCAAAAACAGGTTGTCCGCACACAAGCGAGAAACTGTTACTCTTGGACTTGTTTTTAAATGCTTCTAATTTTTCAATTAAAGAAGAACCACGAAAGGTTGTGCATGTTTTTAAAGGATATGCCAAGCAGCTAGTCCATAACGAAAAAACGGTTTGAACTCAGCCAGCATTTGTGTTAAATTATAAATAATGGATTGCATATAAAACATAGGGTCCCTGCAGACGTCTGTGTGTGTGTGTGTGTGTGTGTGTGTGTGTGTGTGTGTGTGTGTGTGTGTGTGTGTGTGTGTGTGTGTGAGGGGGGGGGGTATTCAAGCTCTGCAAGGAAATACCTACTGGACTTACATTCACACAGCCAAGAAGCACCTTAGGTGCAGTTTTACCAGAGCAGCTGACAACCAGAGATTTAGAGCACGCAAATGTGACTGGATAGGGACATTGATAACACACATCATTCTGAGAAAGTTTTGAGCTTAAGTCATGCTTTCTTGTTCTTCTAAAAAATTGTGCCCAATATCCATCCATTATCTGATCAGCTTATATACCTGGTCAGGGATATCAGGAAACTGGAGTCTCTTCCACTGTCCAATGGGCAAGTGACAAGCCCCGAACAGTTTGCAAAACAGTTGCAGGGCACACACAGTCACATTACAACTCAGCAAGTGATCTCGACAGCAAGATATTACAAGAGGTTGTCTTTTTTATCCAGAACAGCATTGCCTTTTCGTAATAGTTTTCATCATTCACAGTTGTATGATATTTTCTCGTTGATGAACAGAGCCAGTGTTAGTTGAAGATAGTGTGTTTTTTTTTTTTTCAAGACATAGATACCGTCAGACAAATATAATTCATCACTAGTTTTTCAAATGTGATAACATTTATTTTCAAAGAATTAGTAGAAAAAATGCTGATAAACTAGCCTATAATGAAAACCAAAGAACACTCCCAGAATTCAAATTCACTAGTAACTAAATTTCACAAGCTCCATCTAAAGAATGGAAAATATGACACTGCACTGCACACCATGACCCTGTGTTCCACTGCATACAGAATGAACTCCACGGAACAGCTGCTTGCAAAAGTATTTACATGAAATTGTGTTGCAGTATAATTCAGTTCACACAGCTCCACATTCTGAATGTTGACCCACAAACATCGCATTCAACTGCACATGAACTTTATAGAATGCCTGAAGAATTCACCATAAGTGAAGCCATAATTCTTAGTTGCATGCATTAAATTGCCACAGGCTGCATCTATGCTTAAACTAATCTGTGTTGACAGACAGCCAGTGCTGCTTAATGCTTGGTTGTTCATTCTAAATCCTAGTTCATGGGTTCTCCTTTTAGTGTTCCACAGCCATACAAGCATCACATGATAACATATGAAAATGTGTAAAATATAACATTGCATGAAAGCATAAATAAGTTTCAGCAAATGGCATCATTAATTTTATAAGGAGAGTAGACAAACCACCCTCTTTCATATTTTTTTTTTTACAGGGGATACCTCAAAGGTCAGACCTAAAAGCTATGTGGGACAGAGTTATGGCCTGTCCTCAGAAAAAAAAAAAAAAAATTATGACGACAAAAATGTTTCTAACGCAAGTCAATGGCAAAATTCTTACCATTGTATCGAGAGACATATCGTTTGTACCAATAAGCACGCTGAAAGCCAATCAAAATCCATTAATGTTTTAGGGCGTCACATTCAATGGGGTAAATTACATATGGAGTGGTTATGTCTTGAACACTATTGTTCTTCACAGTGAATTTTCTCACTGCAATCATTGTACAGTAGTTATAATTCAAGTGGTGGGGATTGGCCTTTGGCTACTGCACTGACTGAAAAAATCTTAAATATTGTGAGATGCCATGGATAGATATGATCAGAATTTTCTTAACTGAGAATTCTAATGTTGAGTGACATGCCATCAAAGATAGAAAAGCACAGCCATTACTGCAGCATTACAAACAAACAAACAACCGTGTGTTACCCTGGGTGATACTCAACAACCCCGTACTATTGATTTATGCTCCATTTTACAGAGTCCCTCCCCTGGAAAACATCCTAAATAAAATGTGTAGCCCCCTCCGAAGTTGAAATGAGATCAACATCCTCGTCTGATTATTCTCGCCCATGACACATGATAAGAGGTTCTTTCATTGAAATGGCCTGCAGACAAATGGAAAGCTTGTTGATTGGGCTTGGAGACCTTGCTCGTTAAAATGATTCGTTAAATAAATAGCTCAGGGGATGATTTTACAGGAAGCAGAGAATGTTCACTCAGGGAGCAGGTGACTGAGGTCCCGTAATCCTCAGGGCTGATTTTCAGCAGGGGCACTTGGGAAATGAAGTCAGTCAAAGACACGTGTTGTGGCTTGCCTCTCTGATTAAAGAACAACAAGTTTCTATTCCTGTATCTTATCCTGCTTTGGGAAACAGAGATACTGGTCCTCTGGAGGATTACTGCCTGTGCGTCACTGCCGATCCCTGCGATGGGTGGTGAATGGGCTTCTCTTCTCCTCTGAAAAATTCTCATGCTTCTATAGACAGAAACTTCTAGACCACTGCACCTAAAGCAGTACTATGGTGCACTCTCCAGTGGGGAAATCCATTGGTCTGATTATGGCATTTTTTAACGATAAAGCAGCAAAAATGTGGTATTAAACACAAATGTACAATGAATTTGCAGTGTAAATTTGACACTTGTAATAGTGTGCATGGATGAAGTTCCTCCACAAACCAAGCATAAAATAGTGCTATTTATTTATCTATTTGTTTTTGTTTGTTTGTTTTTGCAAAATGGTTCAGATGACAGAACTCCTGTGTAGTGAACAAGTTTTCAAAAACATCATTCATTTTATTTGTATTGAGTATCCCTTGTTATATACTATTAAACATTTTTTAAAAGTTTAATCAACTTAAAAAAGTAAGGCAACCAGCTGCAAGGCACTTTTGTGTTGGCTCAACTTAAAGTTTGAAGTGCTATCAAAACTGAGTTTGAACAACCATTGAGACTAGAAGATGGGCAAACTCAAAGATGCTTCACAGCTGGTTGCCTTGCATTTTAAGTTTACTCGTACTTTTATTTTTCCACAATGTGGTGACTGTTACCTGAGCATTAGAATGGTCAGCGAAGAGCATTTTAAGGCTTCGTCCAATACGTTTGCATTTTAAAACGCATAACTTTACCACATTTTCACCTAGGGTCCACACGACTCCAGCATTTTTGAACCCCTAAAACGGAGACTTATGACAATGCAGGTGACCTTGTTTTAGTTTGAAAACTCTGGGATCGCGTGTTTTAGTGTGGACGGAGATCGTTTTCGTTTAGCATATCGTTTTAAAATGAAAAAGTATTAGTGTAGACATAGCCTAATTGCACTTCACACCCTAAAGGATAACCGTGCTCAAAGAAGTAGCATGGGCTCATGTTTTTAGTCCAGTTTAATGGGTGGCAAGGTCAGGTTTTCCAGGTGGCGGAGTCTCTTTGTACAAAACTGCTACGATTTACTGCTTGAGAGATACAGAAAACAGATAATGCAGTCGGTAAGCATCCCAAGAAAAAACCCAGCAAACAAGTGCGAACTGAACTGCTGGCAGCATCAGATGTTGACGTGCCAGCATGTTACATCAGCAGGCTGTTAGCGGTGTTCTTTACCAATAATCCACCCATTATAACAACTTGATCCTCCTCTCCCGTGACTTGCCTGCTCTTTCGACTTTTAGCTGACTGCTTTGGCGGCAACCTGAGAAAGTCCGGTGGATTGACATCAGTACGCAGCAACAGCACCAGAACTGCTGGTGAGGGAGGGTAGGGGAGGGGTGATTTATTTATCATTTATCGGGCCCTAGCCCCTGACTTGCAGATGTCTCGAAAAATATCATGCCGTTATAGCTCTAGGTTGGACCTAATGTGAGATCTTTTCATGGGTCCTGCAATTTCTGGCTGTGTCCCACAGGCTGTTAGATGTAGGCTTGAGTTGGCCACTTTCAGCCAGCTGGCACCTTCATCAGTATAACTGTCAAAACTACCTGTGTTTTTTACAAGCCTGTACTACAGGAGAGATCACAAAACAGTTGGTGAATTACCAATAATATACAGCAATATGGAAAGCAAGCTTGAACTACAGTATGTAACAGGTGATAGACGTTCACTTGTGAAACCAAGGTGGAGGAATTTCATATTTTTCGAGCTAAAGAGGTGATATTTGGTTCAAACTGGGACGAGCGCAGGCAAACAAACTTTTGATGCGAGACGAGGGAGTTAACAGAGAGTTAGTTTACAGGTTATGGGAGGACAAACTGCAGATAGTGAAGAATGTGCAGCCAAACAGCCCATTGGCTTTTGACAGTGATCGGATACATGTCCAAAAACCCTTCAGTGATATGATATAAATATTTTTCTCTGTCAGTGTGGTGCCTCTCTCTCCACTCTTCCATACTGTAGGAGGACATGGACGATAAGTTGATAAATTGTGCCGTAAACTCTGTGGATTACTCGACTCGCCCCAATCTGTGCGCTGTCAGGCTCCACCACCCATGTGAGGAAACAGAGCCCAGGGTAAGGGAGTTGTCATTCCTCTCTCTCTCCTCTCTCTCTCTCTCTCTCTTGCAGACAGGCTCACACTCTTTATCTTTATCTCTTACTCTCCCTCCATCTTTCTTTGACTTAGCTTTTGAGTATCATCATGGATCTTCTTAGCATTATGCCCCAATAAAGATTTTTCAAAAATTAAATCTCACTCCTTGCTCAAGTGCTTTCTGGCTCTTTCCCTCGCACTCAAACTCTATCTCACACACACAAACACAAACTTATACACACAATCTGTCTCTGTTTCCTGTCTTTCACTTCCGCCTTTCTCCTCATCAAAGGCTAACAATCCAGGTTCAGAGGGAAGAAGTCCTCGCCAGGAAATTGATCCAACCACTGTTGCTGTGCTAATTTATCTCACTTTTTCAGCCAGGAGGTAAAGTTAATCAGTGAGAACAGCTGGCTGAGTTCAGGAGTGGGAGAAACACATGAACAAGACTACTTGACCCCTGGACTTTCCACTCCTCCTCTCTATTAGCATCTGTCATTCATTCTCCCTTTGTCTTTCATATGCACAGACTCCCTTTCAATCGAGGCCTCAAAATGTGAAGAAATGCATATAACACCATATTAACACATCTTAATTAACTTATTCATGCAGAATAATCTTTGTCTCACTCTGGCTCTCTCTCTCTCTCTCTCTCTCTCTCTCTCTCTCTCTCTCTCTAGTTCTCTTTCTAAAAATAGAGAACAAGACCTAGATCAGTGTATCTACTGATTGACAATGTCAAAAAACTAAACTCTCGTATGGAGAGAAGTGTGCGATTGGAACTCATCATTCTGCGATTAGAAATGGGTGAGGAGTCATGGTCCTCCAATCATATACAAATGTGAAGTGTGCTCTGGGGTTTGAAAACTGAGAAACTACAGCAGGCTCACTGCAGTTGTGAGACTTTTATTTGCAGTTTTCTGATGTACAGCTCAGAGGTAGAGGGCATCCGGCCCTGCCTGTACCTGGGTGGGCGCCCCTTGATTAATCGAGAGGATTGATGGGGTGGGTGGGTTGGTTTGAGTTTGTGGAGGGCAGGTCTCACATCTGGGTCCCATTCCCACAGTACCACTGACCTGGTGGAGAGAGAAGGGGGTCAGATTTGTTCTGACTGGACAGCAATAGGTGGGGGGAGGGGGAGGGTGATGGGAGAAACAGTGATTGATGGCAGCAGGCACAAATGAAGCCAGCTCAAGGACAGGACCACACCCACCCCACACCCGCCTACCAAAAACCTAGAAGATTACCTGGAAGTGTCCCTCTTGAAGGCATATACCCCCCTAACTAGTATATGAGCCAGCAACGGTACTGAGATTCCTCACCTATAAACTGGGGTCTTTAGTCTTCTCTGAAAAGAGTGCACATCCCCTGGCTGGTAGATGAGCTGGTGGCAATACTGGGACACCTTACACCAAAATTGTGGGGTCCAACTGTATCTGAACAGGGCTGCTGCGGGTGCAGGTTTTGGTGCTTCTCCCAGTACAAGCACGTCAATTGAACTTGGCTATATCCTGCTCGAAGATCATGATTCATGAATCAGCAACCTACCAAGGTTTGAGAGAAAACTTTTTAAGTATCGTGTTTGACATGGCACACGTAACTTGGATAGAAAAATGTTGTCGGATTTACTTCCAAAATGCATTATTTTTCATTCATTAAATGTCTCTTGCCGTGCAAGTTTCAGCATAGCCGAATATATGGTTCATGAAATGAAGACCTTAGACTCACTTCACTTACAGGAGACTGAAATTAATTTCCAGGTCTCTGGAGATAACGGAGTATGGGTTAAATTGCACCCTCTGAGTGTTAGCTAGGGCCCAGAAGGAGAGCAGAGATTGTTTATTGAGACGGTGAATAGCATTCTGGGAATAATGTTGTGTCTAACCTTTGCTGCACAGCCTGGAGGCACAGACTGGCGTAAGTGATATGCAATATCAAAGGTCCTGTCATCCCCAACATCTAAACATGCAATTTTAAAATCCAAATGTCTTAATTGCTCTAAGTCCAACAATGTGCCCTGTAAAAATGTGTTTCATCTTTTGAATAATATGCGAACGGAGTGTTATGTCATATTTTTGAACCTTAAAGGTGATGGAGGGTGGAGTCTACCCAAGAATGCATTGGGGAGGAGACAGGATTACCTAGTGCCAACCACATCGAAACCAGTGATGTTTAAGTCACTTTCAGAGGTAACTACAGAATATTCCCTGCGTCAAAGCAAAGGTGGCCATGTTTAACCTGACATCAACGCTGAATGAGTGAACATATAAAAGCTCTTCGAAAGAAGCATACAAAGTATGAATTTACAGCTTGGGCTTTGAGGGGATATTACATTGGTATGCAAGCAAGGTGATTTCGAGATGCCTAGTCTAAATTAATGCTTTGTCCAACAGACGCTCCCAGATTTTCATAAAGAATCAACTTCATCATTTGATTAGGCGGAAGTGTTAGAGCGGGTGCTCATTCGAGGCCAGATTCGAGGGCTCTCGGAGCATAAAACGTGTTTTCCCTGCTCTAATTAAGCCATGTCTGGCATAATCTTCCTAATCTTCATCAAGGTTCAGACATCAACGCGCGTCGTCTGATAAGGTGTTGCTGGTGGTTAGGGCCTGCCACCTCAGTGATGAATTGGTTAGCAGCAGTACCGCTTTGTGTTAATACTATTCTCAGCAAAAAAAAATGTTTGATCGCCAAACAAATACTAGTAATCCAGAGAAGCACAAACCAGACAATCCTGCAACAGCAACTATGTTTTATATTTCAGGTGAAATTTGGCTAAAATACTCCACATTCCCCTCAGAGGACAAAGCAAAAAAGAATGAGGCTTACTTTGTTGCTCTTTGGTATTAGAACAGTGACATAACTTGAGTGGTTTGGCTCTGTAGTCCTGCAAATGCGATTAAATATATATATCTGCAACTTTAAGGATGAAGTAAACACTGTGTGCAATTTGACCGTATTTATATAAATATCATGAGAACCATCTGCACACTGCAACCTTTTTTTACATAGTGTCAGTCCAAATGCTAACAGCCTGCAATGTATGCCTGGATAAAACCATTAATCCTGCATACATTTACTGAATATTTAGCAGACGCTCTTATCTAAAGCAGTTAATATTTGTGCACGCACAGATTTGGGTCACAACTGATTGTATTAGTCAATGCATGATCAACAAGACAAGCATACAGTATAATACAGTAGGACATAATTGCTTCAAGTGGGAGACATAATGCTGTATTATTTCTAAAGGAATACAACTTAATGCAACCTCCAATCTAGAAGAATAATTACTATTTAGAAATGTGATATCTGCGACACACTCCAAATAAGTTAGGACAGATGCATGTCCATATCTGTGTAACATCACACCTCCTTTAATTAATACTTAGTTGTTGCTTAGAAACTGAAGACACTTATTGTTAGGGTTTTGAAGTGGAATTTATTCCCATTCTTGCCTAATGTAATGTCTGTTGTCAGCAATCCATGGTCTTAGTTGCTGTATTTTGCGCTTCATAATCCGCCATACATTTTCAATGAGAGACCAATCCAGGTTTCATGCAGGCCAGTTTAGAACCAGAACTCTGAATACAAGCTACACTTTTGTAATGCTTAGAGAGTATGGCTTGGTGTTATCCTGCAGGAACAAGTAGGGGTATCCCTGAAAAAGACAATGTCTGGAAAGCATATGAAGTTCCAAAATGCGCGCGTGCTCTACTGCATCAATTATGCCTGCACTAAAGTGCAAGTTACACACATGCCAACGGCACTAATGCAGCCCCAAACTTCGATTAATGCTTGATTTTGAACATGTTTCCAGAAACAGTTGGGATTGACCTTCTCCTCTGAGGTCCTGAAAGCACAATTTCTGCTGTTTTTCAGAAACAATGTGAAAAACGAACTTGTCTGATCCCAGCACTCCTTTCCACTTTGCACCAGTCTATTTCAGATGAGTCGGAGTGCAGAGACGTTGGTGGTCTGGATGGTGTTAACATATTGCCTCCTCTTTGCGTTGTAGAGCCTTGACTTGCATTTGATGATGCCATTATGAACTGTGTTCACGGACACAGGTCTTCTGAAGTATTGACAAGCCTGTATGATTTTGTCCATTACAGAAGCATGTCGGTTCTTAATGCAATGCAGTTTGAGGGCTAACACACATTCAATATTGGTATTCGGCCTTTGGATCTTCTGAATCTTTCCACGATACATAAATTGTGGACTGGTGATGGTGGAATCCCCGAATTCTGTGCAATTGCACATTGGAGAAATGTTGATAATAAACTATGTGATTATTTGATCAGGCAGTTTTTGGCAAAGTAGCAAACCTTCAACCATATTGCCGGTAAACAACCAAGCTTTTTGTGACCGCTCATTTTATACCCAATCATAAAGGAATCACCGGTTCTCTGTTCACCAGTTCACCTGTGGAATGTCCCAAACAAATGTTTTTACTGATGACACCAGAACTTTTCCAGTCTTTCCATTTCCAATTGTCCCAATTGTTTTGGACCATTTTGCAAGAATGCATTTACAGTTCACAGGGTGAAGCTGGAAAAAGTTTTTCTCTCTGATGTTTTAAATTAAATGTTGGTAGGCCTAATAGGGAGTTTACAAATAGCTTTTTTTGTTTGTTTGTTTGGCATTTTACATACTGTCCTAATTCTTGTGGAATTGAGGTTGTAACCAGAGAGGGGTGGGACAATAACCAACAATATGTGTCAAAAGTGCAGACACATCCACATTTTTCCAGCAAAAAGAAATAAAAACTTTTTATTTTACACATGTCCACACACACAAAAAAAATTAAAACCTAAAATCTATCAAAGTAACCATTATTTGTTATAATAAGAGCCAAGCAGGGTCATCTGTTCTCATAAGGGCTCACATTTGGAGCACGGTTGGAGAAATTTCCATAGATGTGCTGCAGTAGTGGTTTGCTTTTCTTTGACCATTTTGTTCAGCAAAGCCCAAACTTGCATGATTTTACATTGATCTTTTTTCTTTGAAAAATGTAAAACATTCATTCATTTGTTTATTTTGCCCAATATGGCTGCTTTTTGAACTCCAAATTTTTGTCTGAAACCATGTGCCATTTGAAGTTATATAAAAAATATAAACCTCTTAAATTTTACTAAAACTAGGAGCCATAACGCAAATAAACTATATTCAAATTTTCAACTGATAATGAATTTGGTCTACAGTTAAAAACACCGTAAAAGCGGCCACTCCAATCTCCCAAACCAAAAAGTCTTTA
Organism: Gymnothorax javanicus; assembly: GCA_029692085.1. Lineage (NCBI taxonomy): Eukaryota > Metazoa > Chordata > Actinopteri > Anguilliformes > Muraenidae > Gymnothorax > Gymnothorax javanicus. The sequence goes on from CM056200.1 coordinate 67,520,576, forward strand.
AAAGGCTAAACCTTATTTTCAGCAGTATTAAATTTGAGGATTTTCGGCTGCTTGGTACAGTCGTGACCATCGTGGTCTGCATTAAATTCTGAGCCATGCCAGTGCTGACTGTGGCCGGCAGCCTCTTAAGAAGCTGCGCATAACTGGCTTCGCCTTGTTCGGGATATTGTAGGAATACAGTCAATTAGAATTGTCAGTCTGTTCTTTTGAATTTTTCTTTGCTCAAGCCCCTCCTGCTGGCCAGCCGAGTGCATGAACAGTGAAATTCTGAGTTAGCACATGTTAGGGTTTCCTCAGCCCTCATGCTGAACTTGTGAGATTTCAAGCTAATAGTGTAATGGAAGTGGCGGTTGACAGGCACGTGTTTCAGAAAAGAACTGCCAACTGTCTGCGTTCTCCCAAGATGGCAGCATGAGTTGTGTACGAGCATTCTTGTTTATAGTTTGCCAATTGGACATTCTAGATTCGAGTGCGATTGGAGATGCCAAATTATAGAAATTGAGGATTTTTACTTTGCGTAAGTCGAGCTTTGTTTGGGCAGGAGTGAAAATCAACAGGATGGTAGATCTCTGGGAACAGGGTTTTGTCCTACTGCTTTCAAGTGTTTTGCTGTTGTATCATATGATCAGGTTTGGAGCCAGAGCCGAGGAGAACAGCGGCATACGTATACCATTCAGTAAATTAATGAATCATCAGCTTCTAATTAAGAATCCTATCCAGTATTTTGTTCTAACCACCAATATTTGCAAATCAGCACTGGGAAAAACAAACACATAGCAGGACTTTCACTTCCTGCCTCCATGCTTTCCACCTCCGCTGATGACAACTTGTCAGAACTCATATCCCTAAATTTTTTTTTTTTTTTTTTTTTGACTGCAGGTGTTTTTTTACCATCTTTGGTGAAACATGGACTGGCATTATAAACCATTTCCCTGCATCTGTCACATTCGAAATTCACAGGAAGATGATAAGTGGCACATTCAGTAACTTTGCCCTGAAAACCTCTGGCCGGTACATTTTGTGTGCACTGAACCGAAAGCTAAAACTAAGCTAAGTCCAGAGGATGGGATTTTTGGTTTTACTGTCAGATTTAATCAGACCAGGTCATTCCCGATCAAGTTATTTTAAAAAGCGGGTCAGTAAGCAGCTTAAAATGAGAGATGAGATTTTTTTTTTTTTTTTTGTAGTTATGAAAACACCACTACTGTTTTATCCTGATGATACCTGGGAATTGGAGTTGGGGAAATCATTGCACTATGCATGAATGAGAGCAGATCACCACATTGGGACATTGGGAAAACACCAGCACTCACCAATATTCGCATTATCATATTATTCGCCCGAGAAGATGTTAATTCATTGGCTTGAGCCAATGAGAAACCATGTTAGAGCGTTTATCAAGAGGAGCCATTCAGAGATAAATATTTATTGAATATATTCTCTTGCGGCCTTTTGTTTTAATTTCACAGGTGGTATCAATCATCCACCCCCACCAAACAGTGTTTGTGTGTTTATGTATCATCAGTCTGTTGCAAAAATGAATTGATGAAATTACAAAAAAAAAATACAGGAACGGTGTATAATAATCAATCGATCACCTGATTACCACCTGATTAAGAATTGGACCTAATTGGGTCAAGGTGAAGGACAAAGACAAGGACAAGGTCACAAAAAAATTTTAAATTGTTTTTCTCAGGGTAACTTCCTTAAATTTGTTTTGATTAGTTTTGTATCTGGATTCCAAACGTGCATTATTCAATTCTGCCTCCAACCAGCAGGACCCCAGTTATTCAGCACCCAAAGCACAAAATGTTTCCCTCGGTCGAGGTTTGTCAAGCCTGGTACCACATGCTCTGGATGTGATGCTGCAAACTCAACATGTGAAGCTACTAATTCAGTCAAAAATAGTAACACCCGTCACCCATTGAACATAAGCTAATGATGGGTTGTGCCATAAAAACGGCTTGAAGACATCTCTGTGATAAGATTACATACTGAACCCTTATTGTTGCAGGCCTAATAAACACTCAGCTTCATAAAATATACTGTATGTAATAAATATAAAATGTAATTCCCATTTTGGCTGATCTGGAGAATGTACATTAGCCCCTTTGCGCAGAATAGAAATAATGCCAATTCTTCCTGTTATGCATGAGCCTATTTAGGCTTTACAGCTCAGTATTTGTGTCACAGAGACTGTGGAAAATTATTCCAGTGAAGCAAGACACTTGAAAATTCAATTACAGAATTATTTCGGAATTAAATTTTTGAATTAATGGACGCCGGCGTTTATATCTGCGCAAAAGGGTTAAAATTTCTTCACAGAAACATAGAAACACTAGCCATCAAACTTCCAAAAAGGCTAGTACTGTGGGATCAGGGGTCAGTTATGAAGAGTGGTGGTTTATGTTGATCTCGCCTCTGCAGCCCCCTCCTTGTCTCCCTCTGTTGTGTGGTTATCAGTTCCAGTCATCTCTTATTGGTGCTCTCAGCTTCCAGTGTCCCGCAGGATATTTCTCTTCCACCCCAAGGTTGGAAAGGTTAACCCCAACGCCCCACTCTCACCTCTGTCCCACGTACACCTGTGTGTGAGTTTGTGCTCTCTGGGTGTAGTGTTCTTACCTTCCCTCCCTCAAAAGTCCCTTTGTCCCCCTGCCATCCATCTCTCAAATGGTGCACACCTGTGACAGGTGAGAAACACTTTGACTCAGGTTCCCTCGCCTGGGGCTGCTGTTTTTTGTGATGGAGATTTTTTCGGGTGGGGTTGTGGGAAATGGCACGGATCAGGTCATATTTCATGGCTAACTTCCTCAAAGAAATGGTTAGTGGCAGTGCCTAATTCACCTCTTCAGACCTAATGCTGTCACATCCCGCATGTGAATTTTTTTTGTTTCTCCTTCCATCCAGCAGCTTTCGTGTCTTTATTGTCTCCTTTGATTGGTTTGATGTCCTGCACGCCTCCCTCGCCAGGTATGATGCACTTGTATTCCCCTTTCCCTTACGTGTGTGTGGCATATATATACCCCTTGCTTTGAGTGTGCAAATTGCTGGATTGCCACGTGCTATATGCCCTGTAAACAACCAGTCAGTATCTTTCTAGTCTTGAGTAAATCTTCCTCGGAAATTTTCGAAATGCTTAATGATATTTAAATAAGGAAGTACTCTTCCATATCTTATTGAGTGGAACAAGCTCCCAAGCCTTTCTCTAGGACTCCAGGATAGGGAACTCATTCCTGTTGATCACTATTCAGTATGTTTATCTGCCCAGTTTATTAGGAACAGCTCCTTAGCCTTCTGCAGTCATTGAGATTGGGACTGTGTTCCTGCTAAACTCTCCGGTCCTGGGATCTGACAGAGTGTTCTTTATCTGGCTACTATCCAGGGACGGCATGCCTTATACTCTTGCCCATTCCATCTGAACCGAACTGTGCCATTCTGCTCCAGGCTTCGACCCTGACAGTCATTACTGCATTACTATCAGTAAACCCTACTATTGGATTGTATGTTCTCTCCAACTGGATCTTTGTCTGGATCATAACAAATTCTCCCTTACATTTTCATCAACGTTACATGATTTACGCAAGATCTCTTCTCTATTTTGAAAAAAAGTGTTGAGCCATTTTCCTGGCCTTTATAGAGTCTAAGATACAGAGCTTTCTGCTACACAAGTCAAAAATAGACGGAATTTCACCAATTTGATCCTGTTGTGGAAGAGGTTCACTTCAACTTAGTTTCTCAAACTCACCTTCAAAAACAATGCAGATGTCTGAGTTAAACAAAGAGCAAGTTAGGGATGCATGGGTCAACCCACAACCCAAGGGTTGACCTGCGGATTGGGCAGGTTTGAACAAACTTAGTATCATGGGTTCAGGCAGGCAGGTCAAAAACTCTGTGACTGAGTCAGTGATGTAGTTACACCATTAATCAGTCGAGTGTTAGTATTTCCTCATTGGCCATTTTCCTTTCAAAATTAAGAGCTGCAAAGTCATCAATTACAATGAGGCGAGGACAGACCTCCATTAGATTAGTAGGCGAGCTAGCTCCGCCAATTCAGACTATTGTTTCAAGTGGCCAGCTAACTACTAAGCAAAGCTTGTTAGCCCAGTGATTTCATGTTAGCTTGGTTGTTTCAGGTTAAACTTCTTCAACCACAATGAAAAACATTAAACTTGGGTACTGAAGTTATTACTTGAAATCATAGGTCATATATGATTATCTATGACAGCAAGCTGCATAGCTACAGCTATCAAGGACCCAAACTGTATGATAGCCTTTATTAAAAGCTCGTTCGCAGAGAAAAAATTCTCTTTGCAAGGGAGATAAATTCTGCAATGTCCGTTCGGAGGCAAGCAAGAAGTTTTGATGAATGTGATGGTCTTTCTGTCAGCTGGGTTGAGTAAACACTGGTGCATGGGGGTCAGAAACAATTTTTGATGCAGTCGCTATCTAACCCAATAGAAAGCAACTGAATTGAATATTGAATATTTGATTGAATAACCCAATCTTATTTGGATCCATTTCAGAAAACCACTATGTAGACAGCGGCCTTGGTAGGCAGTAGACAGCAAGGCTGCTCACTAGGTTTTTAGACAAAGCCTCAAACAGCTAATTTTTTACAAAATCAAGTATGAATGAATTCAACCTAATACACAATTTGTTAATACCATTTCATACACATCAGACGCAATGCCCAAGCGTTATGCCCCCCAACCCCCCCAAACACACTGCAAATTATACACTTGAAATTTAAGTCTGATTTGATCAGGACTGAGAATGACTGTTTTCTTAATTACAATATTTTCAGCTGATCAGATTCAAAACACCCAAGTACTTGACCAATATTATTCACAAATATCATGTATTTCAACATTAGTTGTAACTACCTGTACTGAGGTGATCTGTTACTGAATCTTACCTCAATAGCTAACTAATTTTACTTCCCGACATTGGCTTTGCTGCTAATTTACATTACACTATATTCAGAGTGGCAAGAATTTGCAGTCAATGTTTGCTAGATTTTCAAATTCACTGACTGTTAAATCCAGCAGGCAAAGTCAGAACTCATGTGCAGACAAACTTTCAGTTCAGGTATTTTATTCAAAGCCTTCCCTTGTGAAAAATTACTACAGTTCCTAGCTATAGTTATCCTATAGTAAATAGATGGTATTTTTGCCACCATGGTGTGGTATTACTATAGTGATACTATAGTTATTCAAACTACAACAATACAGTTATGTGGACTATAGTAATATCATAGTACTGTTGACTGTGGTAATACTATAGTTATAATGTGATGGCTATGGCACTGCTCTAGTTATACTATACTACAGGAATACTATAGTTATGCCAAAAATACTATAGTATTACTAAGAAATAGCTATAGGATATTTTCATAAGGCTTGGTTGTACAGTCCAGTTTGTTACCCGGACTGTAACAGAAGAATTGCAGCACAGATGGGAAAATCCAATTTGTTAACCATACACAGTCCAAAGATCAAAAAAGTACAGTGAGTACGCCATGTTAGAAGGAGAATCCAGAAGAGCAGCTGCAAAGCGATCAGGGAACATACAGAATATATCTCAAAGAAAAAGGAAAAACAGAAAGCATGTGCAATATGACTGGTGTGATGAAAACAAGGGAACGGATACAAGAAATGTAAAAACAAACACTGTGAATTGTGAAAAATAATGAAGACATGAAAAATGCATAAACAATATGCAGATACTGACTCAGACCCTGACAATTGTACTGGGACCTGGAGACTTAAGCATTTGTAACCTGGCTGGAAGAAAGAGGGCCATTTTTAATTGCCTCAGTAAGTGAACTGCATGAAGATGGCAGTTTGCTGGTCGGGTTTAGATGGTTGATTAGTGCATATTTTTATGTAGGTGTTGAGGATTGCGTCTCAAAATGGTATGAGGGAGTGCAGGTATTAAAATAACCTGACACAAATAGCAGCGGGTATTTAGCTGGATAACTGCAATGAGAAAATTGGGAACCACTTATTCACTTCAGTCCATGTTCCAAATTTGAGGGGCTTCCAAGTTTTTATGGAGCCTGGTCCAGTTATATAAAATAGGGCTCAGGCTTCTCAATCTGTGAGCTGCTCAGCCTCAAAGATGGGCAACTAGGGTTGCATCTATTTATCTGCTTTTTGTTCCAATCTTGATTATATGTATTATGAGTCTTATTACCTCCACCAAACGAAGTTGGCAGGAGGTTATGTGATCGGTGCCGTTTGTTTGTTTGTTTGATTGTGAACAAGATAACTCAAAAAGTAGTGAACATATCTCTGAAATTTTGTGGATGTGTCACTATTACACCAGGAATGGACCCTATTGATTTTCACCACGATCAGTCAAACAATATGGCCGCCACAACTGCCATCTTGAAATCGTATGACACGCGATAACTCAACTTTGCTTCCACTCACGAAGATTTGGACTGTGCTGCCTTGGTGGAGGTTTGCACTGTAAGAGTGCCTCTAATTATGGTATGAGACATTATTACTAGTAATAATACACCTTACTACCAGCTTTAATATCATTACAAATATCCTTATGGAAAATGAATATGTAACTATATATTCAAATAAAAGTAATTAACAAGATATTGAGACGTTGGAACACTTTGGCAAATATGTACTCTGAGGACACATTTACATTTTTGTTCTATGTAAATACACTGCTCGCAATTCCTTCTGTATGGGTGCAACATAGTCTCCAATGTTGCCTTTATTTGCCAGATCACTTGAACAATAAAAGCAAAATCACTAAATGGTTTTAAAACAGTGTTATTTCTTTTTTGTCCAGTTTTGATGTTTCTGCCTGAAATCAGAGCACAACAGAGGCTACTTTGTTTCGTAACTTCTTCACTACTTGAATCATTACATCGTTATGCTGCTGTGAAATGCATTTATGATATACATCCCTAATCAAATTGAGAAAATATTTCATTGTGTACTTGGTATTTGTTGCGAGAATAACACAAGTAAGTTTTGCTGCGAGAAATGGTGTTGCAGCAGTGTGTTGAGTCATACCGTGACTCAGATGAAGGTTATTGGTTCAGGGTCAGCAGATGAATACAGTACATTCTCTGGCCTAATGCCTCGGCAAGCGAAATAATAAGTAATCAGAGGGTTTTGTTGTCAGAAATTGCAGGCCAGTAATTTGCTGAGTCATACTGAGACTCAGGTTTCTGTTAATGGTTCAGAGATGGCTGATCTCTACAGCGCATTAGTATGACTAATGTCTCAGAGCGGTGCCCCTGAAGGCTCAGCTTTCCAGATGTCGCAGTGAAGTATTTTGTGCAGAAGAAGTTGGTGTGTAAGCTTCTGCCAGCATTAAAATCAATCAGAGGTTCAGTTTCCCCCAGCATCACTCAGTTCAATAAGCATGCACTTCCTGTGCCACTGAGCCCTATGGAGCCAGTATCATGGGATTGAGTGTGTGTGTGTGTGTGTGTGTGTGTGTGTGTGTGTGGGGTATGTGTGTGTCTGCATGTCCAAGTCATTACTAATCTAAATATGGTCATCTAAGTGTGTGTGTGTGCATGTGTCTGAGGTAAGCGCAGCACATTATTATGCATACGGCACATACAGTGTACATCCAGATGCTGTATATAATTAAATACATAGCACTGTATGTTTTCATAATGATGCCCATCTTTCAATGAGGATAAATCAGCCAAATTTCGATCAGCCAAAAATATAACATTTCTTCTGCTTTAATAGCTTATTTGATAATACCTGCAAGAAGGTGTTTAATACCAGCTGTGAGTGTAAGGGGAAGAGTGTCGTCGATGACACTTTGTAGGATCACTGTGACAACTTTATAACAAGAGGAATCTCAGACAGTTGTACGCATAGCATCTGAGAGGACACAGTCAGATGTGAAGTCCACATTATCATACCTTATACACAGCAGCATGACCTGCCAAGTAGGACTGTAGTGGGGCTAATGACACAGGAGATGGTATAGGGGGGTCAATGACTTGGGGTTAACAGATTTTTTCACGGGGTATTGGGGGGAATGTCCTGTGTTGGAAGCCAAATTTTATGTCCTCTCCTGTAGATACGGGCAAGACGGTGATGACAGTTGTAAGGTCAGGCCTCCAGCCGTCAAGCTCACCGGTCTATTGAGACCTGGACCACATTCCCAGCTCCATAATCATTACCTGCACCGGTTTGTCATTTCCTCTATGTGGTAGTGTTGTGCTATCTATGACTGGGCTTCACACAGTCTTTAAAAAGTCTTGTTGGCCACATGCCTGTGTTGTATTCCTAGCCTTGTATTGACTTATTCTCTGCATATCGCATATATATATATATATATCCTTATATACATATCCTTACTGTTATTGTTTATTCCCACACTTTAACTTGTACAGTCGGGAACCTCGCTTCCCTTTTTGTTTTTCTATGTTATTAATACATTGTTACTGTAATGAAGTCCAGTGTTTGTATTACTAATAGTATTTCTTGGGAACATTGATTCCCTGTTCATTTTGTATATTCTTGTGTGTGTGCCTTTCTGCTGCGCAGTAGGCATAATAAAATACAACCACGTCCATCCTTGCACCTGAGTCCAGTCCTCAACTTCCTGTCCTCCATGCAAATTGCTGGTGTGCGAAGCACAACCATGACAACAGTAGCCTTGGTTTTTGAAGGTTACAACATTTGAGGAGAAAGGCTTGTGCTTTTTTTCTATCCCTTGTGGGCATGATGGACCAAATTTATACTTCCTTCTCCTCCTCTGGGAACAGTGGCAGTTGGTAACCAAGGCAACATTCAAATGGGGACATTCCAATGGTGGCCACAGGTAGAGAGATGGGAGTGTACTATCCAAGGCAGAAGGGAGCGGGGAATGGCAGAGGATAGTTGTAGATCTGTGCCAGGGTCAAAACCTGGAAGTCAAGCTCAAGCAAAGCAGGTTAGGTGAGGAAGGGAATCTTGAGGGCTAGAACGGTGAACAGAAGACTAGCGAGATACGAACATGAAAGGCTGGAAGCAGGAACGAGGAGTCAGTAATACTTTTGTACAAAAGAACAAGCCACGGTCAGGCACAAAAAAAATCTGGCACTGACGAGCAGAACTGAAATACACAGAGAAAATGAGTAACAATAGGAAACAGTTGCAGGAAAAAGGTGTAAGGAATGCAGAGGGATTGTTGAGATAGTGAGACAATAATTGAATTATTGAAATAAGTCAACAAAACAAAACTAGAAGGTACACAAACTGCCAGGAACATGGTGAGACTAATTAACAGGGGCACAAAATATGACAGATTGCATTCTTGGAGCACAACATTTAGTGCACTCTCATACTGGGTTGACTTACAGTGCAAAGATATCAGCTTTTTCTGCATATATCCCATATGCTTGTACCAAGGTACTGAGGTTTAGTGCCTTGCTACATAGAGGCAGCTCTTCACATGGAGATGAAGCCTGCATGCTCATGCTCCGTTCTTTAACTGCTACAGTGTAGGACACCAGTGTTTTCAAGTTGCTTATATTTTACCAAATGGGGAAGATGTATCAAAGTCTTTTCTGCATTCTGTCGTTACGTGCTTGCATTTATTTGGTATATTGCATCATCTAACTCAATAAATTCAATGTGCAATGATGCGCAGCTTTAAGATATTGCAACACGCAGCAAGTGAATATATGAACTTTATTGTTTGTTAAAGTCACAAAGCTCCAAATTAATGTTTGGCAAGAGCAGCCCAAAAAACTTCCTTTCTCAAGGCGACAGAATTTTCCCTTCGCCTTTCAGGTGTTGTTGTTAATATTTGTAATGGGCAAGAAAAACAAGGAGATATTGATCGTCTTTGAAAAATGTTTTCAAAAGTGGATTGTGTTTTGTGGGTTGGCACAGTGTCTGACCTAATATGCAAGGACAAACAATGAAGTCTAATGCAGCGTCTGGCCACCCTGAAGCATTTAATGTAGTTTTAATCTTTTATTGACATAAGTGAACTTTAAGCCTTTTTTATCATGCAAGCAGCGTTTATCCGTCACATTAGCGGTATTTGCTGTGTAGGCCTAAGATACAAAAAGAAGAAATTTCAGTGCCCGCATGAATCCTTTGCCAATTTATTTTTAACTCAAGTAAGGGGAGCAAGCAATTGTCTGAAACTGACAATACATTGTGTGTCTTGTTGAGTGCTAAGATAATCTGACTTATTACGCTTTCATTCTTATTACCAAGACAGAAATGATACGCCATTAGATATCATAGATCACATTAGTGCGCAGCTAGCTAAGTGCGTGACTAAAGCTTACTTCTTTCCTGCACGCGTTTGGAATCCTGCAGCTATCTCCCAGCAACAGCCAATAGCCTTCTTTCATATCCTGACATGCAACAGACTATGGAGAAATAATGGAGAGGAGGTAGAGCGTCTTTCAGACACCTGATCAGGGTGTTACCTCCATCACCAAGACCAAGAGAGAACTATGAAAAAAACAAACAAGGTACATATAGAATGAATGTCTTCTAATCAGAGTTGGAGCCATTATACACGTAAAGCATGTTTAGTGACACAACAAGAGAGAAGCAAACAAGTCTGTTTGTTGCAATCCGCCAAGTCCTGGATACCATTTCACAAAGCTGGATGAGCAATATACTGCGCTGAGTAGGCCCTACTATCCAACTTCCTTCAAAATCTGGAATATGAACTTACGTAAAAACAGCCATTCCAGGTTTCACTCCGAGCAGTTCGCCAGCTAACTCAATAATCATATGGAATGACACAGGCCCCAAATCATCAGTTTAAGTCACTGGAGGTTTGAAGATGAGGAAAAACTTGAAGCAGATTCATAAATAACAAGAAAATAATGTTGTTTTTAATGTTATTGCAGTGAAAAGTAGCTCATTACCAGTTTTTGATTAAAAACATCTTCAAAATAAAAAAGACCAGCAGTTTCAAACTTCTGGGATCATACCAAAGAAACAGGAACAAGGTTGTGCAAGTGATTATGGACAATATCTCACATATGAGGAGGAACATCTTAATGATTGACAGATTTGAATTGATAGTTCTCCTCAGCCATAACCCTTATAATAACAGGAAGGACTACAGCTAATAAATACCAATACCATGAACAGACCTGCATATTCAAATAGACAAGAAGATTGGATTTTTGTGACGGAGGTGGTTTTTTGCTTCCACAGAAAAGGTATTTCTCTCCACATGCACCTTGGAGGGCCAGAATGAAAAATAAACAAACAAACAAAAAAAAAACTGAAAAATATCACTTAAAAACACAGATTAAAAACTACACACTCAAAAGCTGTTGATGCCCATACCACCTGTGTATTACCAACGTGCACATGTTAACTTTCGTAATTTTTGTGTCCTACAGTCTAGCAAAAGGGTACGATAAATAAAATTTTATTCTCAACACAACAAAATGCACGTTACGAGTACAGATCATGATCATGCTTTAGATTTTGCTGTGATGACCGAGTTAAGTGCTTGAATTTTTTTATTAAAAGACTGCAGATTAGTGATTTTGAGTCTATTTCAGTAAATACTTGGTACACAGTGTTCCGAACCCATATTTTGAAAGGACATCAGAATAGGCTGCATTAAAGACTATGGCCTGTAATTTTGGCTACTTTGGCAGCTCAGAGTGGATAAAAGCAAACTCGGGACAGTCTGTGCAGAACTGAAACACACAACATATGCTCATAAACTAGTCAGCTCTCTCATCCGCTGGCTTCAGTAAAAGCAGAAAAGCATCTAAAAATTGCACACTTTATCCCAAGTCGAGCCTACAATGCAGTCTGTTAGTATCTAGATAGTGTGCACCAATATTTTTTGCATTTTTGACTCTGTTCTCAATCCCAAATTAATTTAAAATGGTGACATGAGGTCTCAGTAAAGATTGGCAGCTTTTTAATTAGCAGGTGTTTATTTATCCGTGTAAACTAAGTGGGAATTGAAATCTTTTTTAAACAGTGCGACTGTCTGAACACACTGAACCACACTGTAATTTATGTGCCGCAATAGTTTCCCACAAAGTACTAAAGAAATACTGAACATTTCCACTGAAAAGAAAGGAGCCATGCTGGCTCTTTGACCTTTTCCTCTTGAAGGTCACACAGTTTTTCAGACTGATTAGGATGAAAAGGGAGTTATGAGAATCTGATGACATTTCTGCAGAAACTCAGCAATGGTTATGGAGGAGATTTAAAAAAAAAAATACACACACACAAAATAAAGATTTATTGGTCCCAAGATGGCTGTCACTGCTGTCAGATTCTTAGCCAGACAAATGTGCTCTGCACACATAAAGACAAACAGTCTTCTCAAAGGTCAATGGTCATCTTGTTAAAACCGCTCCTTCCCAAAAAACTTCTTGAAGACGGACTTGTTCTGAGACTTCGGGGGCTTGCTTTTGTCTGGGAGGGAGTCGAGCATAATGTCCCGCTGTTGACCAATCAGAATTGGCGATTCTGCCCTGTTTTTAGGGGGCGAGGCCCCCGTTGGCTGGTCTCCGATGAACAGAGTCACTGAGTAACTGGAGCCCACCTCCCGTACCCCATGGGCCAGTCGGGCTGGCTTTATCTTCTGATAGGTGGCTGCAAGGAACACAGAGAGGGAAGAGCTGCACATTAACATCCCCCGTGAATACAACCAAAGATCCTATAACCTCTCCAGAGATCACAGGTACGAACAATGTCTCACAACAGTGGTTCAGAATCTCTGATTATCAACCAGAAACTGCTGTACTATGCCCTGGTTTTCTCCTTAATTTCTGGAAATAAATGTGTGTGCGTAGGTGTGTGTGCGAGTGTGTGTGTGTGTGTGTGGGGGGGGGGGGTTCCATTATAAGTACTCAATGAAAGTGCATCCTTCCCACAGTTTTCTCGCAGAAGCTATGGTCAAGGAGTTTCAGATGAAAAAATATCAATTTTATCATTTCTCTTCAAAAAATTCACTCAATAAATGAAAACAGGTCATTTTTACACAAATAGGTGGGAGGGAATGAAGGAAACACGGAGGCTGAATATCTGGAGTGTCTATAAAATCTGTGCTTTGTAAAGTCACATAAGTGAAAATGAGCACGTTTACCACAACACTCACAGAAGCCTCCTGTTCCCCAAAGGTGCAAATCAGAGACATTTTAAGCTTGGGCAGTCTTTATAATGGAGTATAGATTTTTTAAGAAAACAAGGTAGTACTCGGGTAACAGATAGCTTGTCCAATCCCTGCGAAAGCTCAGCTAATTTCACAATAATAAGCATTTCCATTAAAAATGCAATTGACCTTTCTGCTTGTCAGGAACAAAACTTAACTAAAGACAATTAAAAGTACTCTCCACTAAACTTTTGCAGAATGTCCTTCAACCTCATTTCACAGTGGGTGACTTGGCTAAAGTAGGAATGATCAAGCACATTAAGTCCTGCGGTAACACCAAAGTGCTGCCTGTTTTTTTCTTGAAGAAAAAAAAAAATCCATCAAGGTTGCTCTTGTTTTTGTATTTTTTAGTAAAGCCTGAAACAGCTTTTCAATTTAACCAATTAAAACTATAACCAGTGTCCATTCCAGTATCCAAATAGAACGAAAAATTCAAACTTCTAAATTCTACACTGCTTTCAATCACCAGAGACTGAAATGATTACTACACGAGCATTAACATGTTCAGTTAAGCACGTTCTGATCACGTGTTTATAATCCTATATTTCAAAGGGTTAACCTGGCAGGGGATCTGAGATTCCAGTTTCTCTTCAAGATTACAAGGGCTTGTGCTGCCAATGGAATATGATACTACTTGGCAAGGCAAAGGCTATACATAGCCAGGTTTGTAGGCTTCTAACAAGGACACTGTCTTAACATCCAGCATAAAACTCCTTAAGAACATATATAGCTTGTGCTCGCTGCTATATACCCCCTTTGACCTACAAAAAATGAGGTCAAAAGTGGACCTATGACCTTGACATCAAGGAGGCTTCTGGAAACACACAATATGCATCATTAGTTTAAATTTGAGGGCTGACCCTACAACGGTTCAGCAGCTAGAGCAGCAATGAGCGATGGGAAGACAGACAGACAGGGAGGCAGACAGATGGATGAAGGGCAGAGGGGACAACAATACCCCATCAGTTGAAATAGCCGAGAGGGTAAAAACTGTTGCGAATCACCAGTTTTAGATGGGACTGGGGTGGTTAGAGTCCATATTAGAATACATTGTGGTGGATAGTGTACATATAGAGACTACTCATGTACATTAAGTCCGCACAGAGAATAGTGGTGTTCAGGGTAGTGGTTTGTGGACTCACCTGAGGTGAAGGAGTGTGATCTCTGCTTAATGCCGTGAAACTCTTGGCTGTTACTGAGGGGGAGACAAGGAAGGGGGTCCAGGGGTCCGGGGGGTGTCCGTTGTGTCCCGACTCGGCTCTGCACTCCAGGGTGACCTCCTGTGAAAGGGCAGGATGAAAGAGCAAAGAGTAGAGGTCAAGGGTTAAATTAAAACTACATTCATAGCACTGCAACTCATTCAAGTCACATGAAATGAGAAGATGGGAATGTGAACAGGACTGCATTGGCTTTTGTTAGAAGGAATTCTTTGGTTTCTGAACCAAAAAATGGCATTACTTCTGTCATAATGCAACTGCATTAGAACAAACATGGGCCTTGTTTCACAGAGGATTACTGAGTTAGCTGAATAGCTGCACAAAGTAACGCCTGGAACCAGCATGATGCTGGGATATGGAGTGAAGTGATTGGAGCTGGTCCAGGAGCCATGATCAGTGCGGTTATCTGGCTGAGACTAACTCTGCTGTGTGAAATGTCACTCTGGTCCTGGATAGATGTGGGCTCTTCCATTGAGATTTCATTTGCATCTCAAAATTCAGCTCCAAATTCAGCTCCCCCCAATTAGTGGGGGTACCTTTGTAATCTGCTGCTATAACCAATCACTTATGAGGCGAATGACAATAATAACCAACAACATCCTAAAGCAACCCAGTACCAATGTTATGGACCCAGGAAAACTCAAAGTCCCCCAACCCTGAATAATTCCAAGAAAAATAAATTAGTGAACAAGTGGAGCCAGGCACAACATACCCCACCCAACAAAGATGTTTTCAACTATTTTTGGTTTCTCAGTGACGTTGACCTAATTCAGTCCAGAATTTAATCAGGTGATCCTTGGACCATTGCACCACTTTCCTGAAAATTTTGTGTAATTTGATCGAACTGTTTTTGCGCTCCTCTGCTGACATCACACAGACAAACAGTCAAATACACTGTAAACAATACCTCTCCTCCATTTGGGTGGGGTATTGAAATGGCCGGTGCACCATTTCTGTTTCCACGGATACTGCATTCTACATTAGCCAGTAGATGTGATATGACAGGAGATTTTTCAGCCAAAATGCAGCCTAAACTTTACGCCTTCCATGAGACTGATGATGAGTTCCTGCCTTGGCATCGTTCTCTGACCTGTGTCTGACGGATGAGGCAGATGAACAGTCCTCCAAATTCCCATGGTGCCCCTGTGAACCATGGTGGGGTTCGCCTGTCACAATGACAAGTTCTGTGGCTCTGGCACCAGAGTTGGAGGAAGTGATGTCATTTCCAGGGGTGGAATGAGCAGTGGGATTGAGAGCACTGAGGAAAGGGACAAAGGACATGAGTGAATAAAAGCACAACAGGAATAATTATGATACCAAGTAACAAAACTGGCAGGCTTTCCATCCTTTATATAATGCCCCTGAAAAAGACAGTGTACCTATGTGCGTGTGAACACACAATAAAAAGGAAAGCTCTCTTCTTCCCTCCTGTGGCCAAACAGTGAACTGCAATCTATATCAGTTGACGAGACACTAATGAGTCAGAGTTTTCATTAACTGATAGAAAATGGATTAAATGGTCCTAAAAACACTGTTTCTTTAAATTTTATTTTTATTTTCAGTTAATTAACTCATAAACATGAGGGAACACTAAACAAAGAGAACATAAGATTTGAATACACAAGTCTAGTATTGTGTTACGTGCCATGACAGAGTAATTGAGGTAAGAATTGCATGACCTCATAGCCCCTTTGTTGCTGGGCAGTACAGAAACAGATGAACAATACTGCTGGGATGGAGAGTACGGGAGGTGGGGTGGGAGTATTTAGGGTGTGTGTGTGTGTGTGTGTGTGTGTGTGTGTTTGTGTTTGTGTGCTCGAGTGTGTAGACAGCACTTACGAGGAAATTGACCCTGAGCAGCAACCAGAAGAATCTGTCTCACGCACACCTGCAGAAAAACAAACAAATCACATGCAGGAATTAGTAGTTTTTTTTTTTTTTTGATGCATCCAAAACTAACTGAAACACTAATTCAAACCACATAAATGCTGTTGTTGGTTGACAGCAGGACATATTCTCGAAATAAACACATTCACTCCATAAGCAAAATTCATAGTTTGACTTTGTGGTGGCACTACAAGAAAGGGTATAGGGTCTGGAATATCAACAAGAGAATAACTCTAAGCTAAAATTTTGGCCTGGTTGTGGCCCTACAGTAAAGGTCATAGGGTGACTAACATTGATAAAAGCCATTTTCTATGCACCAGAAATAATCACACGAAGTGGGACATTATTCCCATCAAAACTATTTAAGTCATTGCAGTTGGAAATGTCACATTAAGAGTGGTGGAGAAACTAAAGAAAACATTACGAAGTCACCCCCATCAATAACTTTCTCCTCTGTGAAGCAGGAATGTTGACAGCAGATTTGACATGATTTCCATTATAGCCTTTTGAGTTATAACAATTTTTTAAAAATTTAATGTTTGGTCTGATGGTGGCGCTACAGCTGCCCTTCTCTATGCAGCAGAAACAATCATAAGCAGTGTGACAAGAGGTATATTGCATTTGGAAATTTTAAATTTGGTAGAGTGGTGGCACCACAGGAGAGGCCAAAAGGTCACAGAAAACAATAGGGTCTGTCCAGTGTGCACAAGGAATGAACACAAGAAGTTTTATGTGATTACCGCAAAAAGAGTTCAACACATTGCGCTAACTTAAAGGATCTGTGATGGCAGGGGATGAATGAAGCTCTTATATCCTTGAAAAATCTGATTTGGGGATACAGTGACGTAGTGAAACAATGCATGGGGTTGCAGACATAATCTTGACCTCGAGCTGGTAGCAGCCAGTAATGGTGACTCTACAGAGATTATTTTAATTTATCGGTTCATTTCACAAGGTCAGTGCGCATTTCAGTATGCCCCAGAGTTATAATCTTCAAAATGCTGCTGCTTTTTAACCTCATTATGTCACACAAAGCTGAAATATTACTCTGCGAGTCACCCCTGTTTCCTTTGACATGCCCTCGGATTTTACCCAGTGGGGGCTCCAGCCCTGCCATAGGTGAACATGTCTTTGGGTTGAGTCTCTGGAGGAGACTGGAGAACCCCGAGGAAACCCACATGAACACAGGAACCTGGAAACTCTGCATTGAGAGGATCCTGGCTCATGAGTCAAACACCTCACCTCATTCTTGTGAGGCAGCACTAGTAAACGCGAAGCAGCAGCATCAAACACAGGGCAGCAGTGCTAAACCTAAGGCTGTACTGTCACGATCGACGCAGGAGTTCTTAACATGAGGCAATGTAAACCTAAGGCTAAACCTAACATGAGGCAGTAATGCTAAACCTAAGGCTGTCACGATCCTAAGGCTGTACTGTCACGATCGACGCAGGAGTTCTTAACATGAGGCAGTAATGCTAAACCTAAGGCTGTACTGTCACGATCGACGCAGGAGTTCTTAACATGAGGCAGTAATGCTAAACCTAAGGCTGTACTGTCAAACGATCGACTTAACAAACCTGAGGAGTTCTAAACCTAAGCTAACATGAGGGAGTTCTTAACATGAGGCAGTAATGCTAAACCTAAGGCTGTACTGTCACGATCGACGAAGCAGTTCTTAACATGAGGCAGTAATGCTAAACCTAAGGCTGTACTGTCAGGGACGATGCAGTTCTTAACATGAGGCAGTAATGCTAAACGTAAGGCTGTACTGTCAGGGACGACGCAGTTCTTAACATGAGGCAGTAATGCTAAACCTAAGGCTGTACTGTCACGGACGAGGCAGTTCTTAACATGAGGCAGTAATGCTAAACCTTCTTAACATTCTTAACATGAGGCAGTAATGCTAAGGCTGTACGTCAAGGCTTCTTAACATGAGGCAGTAATAAACTGTCAGGGACGATGCAGTTCTTAACGTGAGGCAGTAATGCTAAACACGAGGCAACAGTGCCAATTGTAAGGCAGCAGTGCTAAATATGAGGCAGAAGTCTTTAATGCAAGGCAGCGGAGCTAAGCACAAGAAAGCAGCACTTAACACAGGAGGGAAATTTTTAACCCGAGGCAGTAATGCAAACGCAAAGCAGAAGTTCTAAACGCGAGACAGTGGTGCTAAATGCCCAGATTATGCGCAGATGATGGTGCTCTGTACTGCACCTGTGCACGCCTGGATCCTCTGCACCCACTTCCTCATTAGAGGACTGGAGGGGGCACACAGGCGGTACTCTGAGTCGTCCCTCAGACTGGAGTTACAGAGAGAGAGAGAGAGAGAGAGAGAGAGAGAAATGCATCATGGAGTCAAATGAATCAAGTAGCAACGATCTCCACTCACATTAATGTGCACAGAAATTGTCTTTGCAATGCAGGCACTTTGCAGTCAATGACTTTCTCAGCTATACTTGGCCTGAGGGTGGTGCTAGCGGATAATGCAATGGGGTTGTCGAAATTAATACATTTCTCCCTCCTGGGAAAATAAACACTCCTGGAAAATTTCGCGGTAATGAAGCCAGTACTTTCCCAGATATACCAGTTACAGATGGATGGATAGAGAGACATTATTACATAACGTTTTTGTTGACCGTAATTACTCTGGCAACCCAGGGTGGTTAGTAACCATGCTGGCACAAAAACAGAAGGCAACTACTTCCAAATCCAAAGTGCTCTCCTGCAGAACATGCTGTCCACTGCTTCGCCTGATTTTTTGCCCATAAATTCAAACCAGTATAATCACAAGTCACAACAGTTACCTGTTATGAAAATAACAAAATATACCAAAGATCCTGATGGGAATTTTTTAAAACACAGGTCTCAAATTACTCTGCCATTGATTTTTGTGGTAATTTCGGCATCATGTTCACTGAAGTCACTGATTTACACAATATCTAACCAAGCCTTTCCGGTCAGCTTTAACTGGTAGCTGAGCAAAAGCAGAGAAATCATGGAAACCCCCTGGGTTAACCATACATGCTGAGTTCTGGTGCTCTTACCGCAGACTGAAACAATGGGGTCTCTCCCTACAGTCAGGAGTCTGTATGCACTGAGCTCCAGTCAGCTGCAGAGTCAGGGCCGGCTCCTTACACCGAGAGAGACACAGGACAGCCAATCAATCAAACATTATCGCCTCAGCACAACTCCAGCAAAAGTGTAGCAACACTTTTCTTTAACATGACATTGTGTCACCCTTAGTACTCTTCTAAGCAAGTGTCAGTAATACGCATCATTCACTCACTCACTCATAGCTATGGGCAAATTAGAGCCTCTGATTAACCTGGCATGCTTGTCTTTGGGCTAAGGGAGGAAGTCAGAGCACCCACAAAAGTCCATTCAAACCCCAGGATCTTCCAGGTATGAGGGAACAACATGACTCACTGTTCCACTGTATCATTCACAGAGCAACTCGAAGAGATTGACACAAAAACAAGCATGAAATACTCAGATCCACTGCCATGGTATGACTGATATCTGGCCTGGAAACAAAATGTGATGGTGGGCTGGAATCAGAGGTGTAAAATCCAGGGGTCAGAAAGTAAAAGTCCTGCCAAGTTTTTCTCCCTCCCACAGAATGAGCTGATCACTCATATTGGCTCTATCTCCTGTCTGAAGTTAATCCAGGTGGTTGGAATAAAGTTCTGGGGAGGATTTTTACTTTCTGAACCCAGACTTTACACCCCTGGCTGGAGAGACGGGCTAAAGGACAGTTGGGAGTATGAAAAAGACATATCTACATAATGAGATGTATCAATATATTAAATTTTGTAGTGAAATAATGAAAGGTTTAGGAGTTCTGGCCCTGAAAAGAAGTGTGGTGGATGAACAGAAGGACACGCAGAAGAACAACTCTGATTCCCATATCCCCATCCTCTCCATGGCAGGGGATAATAAAATGTAGGACATCAAATACGTACATGTATAATGGTATTAAAAAGACAGACTCAAGGAACATCATAAAAAAGAAAAGCGGTAAAAGATTGATTCCTAAAAGTAAACCTAATGTGATGAATTGGATGATTTAATATTAGAAACCTAATTAAAAGCCTGACTAGAAAGGCACATTCTGAGATTTCACTGATATATGGGACACATCGGCAGACAACTAACTCAGTGTCACATATCAATACTGACACAAAGGCAGTTATATGATATGTACAGTTTGAGGACAGGCTTAGAACACCATCATGAGGTTATTTACAGTATCAAGATAAAAGGTTAAAATACAATCTGGTATGATTCATGGGCCCCAACATAACACGACCAGCATCAGAATGTAAAGGTCTGAATTTAGTAAACCTAAGTGCTCTTATCTTGTCCTAATTCTGCCCAACTGTATCATTGCCCATCCCAGGCTACGTTTGGATTTGCGATCTTTGAAGGGGTAGGCTAAATTAGGTGCTGTCACAATTGTCATGATGATATTGACAGCGTGAGGATACATGTCGCAATGACCAGCAACAGCATACGTACACCTCTTGAATATGTCTGGTCGCATTTCCATGTTTTACTTGCATTTTTGAGGTTTTCGGGTCATATTTCTGAGCACAACAGCTCACTCTGCGTCGCCGTGGTTACCTGTAGTCCATCCTCGTCGCAGAATTGGAGCGAGTCTTTGACCAGGAGGGCCTTGCTGGAGTGCCAGACTCTGCATGGGGCCTACAGGAAAAACACTGTCAGAGTTACAGCGTATCACACGTCATGTTACCAGCTCTCCACATGCTCATTCTGAATAAGGTCCAGAACCCCATGAGTAGAGACAGAAAATCATGGCATTCTCCTTAACTAAATTATATGCTGCTGATACCAGACAGAGCACAAGTTTAACAGCACTTTATCCCTCCTGATCTGATCTGAGGGAATTGACTTTAATGGTGTCAACAAACAGGAGGTGCTTGAATTTTTTTTTTTTGTATGGCCCTTCTGTCATCAAGCTCAAAATCATTTTTTAGTTTGGAACGCAATGAAATATACAGCTGATGAAACAAAGTTTTTATTTATTTATTTATTTATTTTATTTTATTTTTTATGGGGGCATTTGTTGAGGTTCTCAGGTCTGTGGGACCCAAACAGGACATTGGGGTTAAAGTGTAAAATCAGAAATACTGTATATGAGTAGAATATGCATAAGAGAACATTGTAACGCTAATATAACAATCATTACACTCTGAAAGCAATGTGGAAGAAAACTCAATAAAAAAACACACACACACATTTTAAGTTCCCACACCATAAATTGTGAAGTATTTATTTTTTATATATATTTATTTATTTATTACTTTTTAAAAATTTTAATTTGCTGACACAAGTGCTTTGGATGACAAAAACATGCCATGACAAAATGTTTCCAAATGACAAAAATAACAAGGCACTGCTCTCTTTAGCATGAATATTATTTATTTAATTTTTATTAACTGCCCTTTACTGAAGATTGCAGCATAGCAGCATTTAAGGTTTGGGAGATGAAGAGAGGAACCTCATGTCATATGAATATAACATGTATTCAAAAGGTTAACATAGCAATACAAAGACAGACACGTGACTCTATCTCTGGCTGCTTGTTTCTTTCTCTTTCACCATCTTTCACCCTCTGTCTCTCCCCTCCTCCTCCTCACCTTCTTTCCCTTCTCCAGAAGGTGTTTTCTCTCCAGAATTCCCTCTGTTGTCTGGGTCTCAGAGTGATTCCCATTCTGTAAGTGGCACAGAACACCTACAGGCTAGCACAGATTTTTCAGTGTCTAAAGTACGAATTCTGGCACAGATTTCTAGCTTGCATTGCAAAAAGTGCAAGTCAATGATAATGAATACATGGAGGAAAGAAAAGGAATATTGAACTAAGCCACATTCAGAGCACGGTAAAAATATTCCCTTTACAGCACAATTAATAAATGCATTTACTCACACACATATAATATAATAGAACTGGAGAGAGCGAGGAAGTACCGCCCCTATTCCTTTCAATGGGAGATGCTAGGCTAGCTACTTGAGCCCAGGAAGTACGGAATTGACCGACGCCATCTATGAAAATGGCATTCCATGGGTGCTTATTTCCGGCACCATTTCATAAGATTGTCAATCTGATTACACAGCACAAATGGCCAAGAAAATGCGTCGTCTATGCGGATAGGCGAATGAGTTCGAGGGGAAATGACGAGCAACACTGTTAAGCCGGAATGCGCACGCACTATACACTCACTGGCTGAACTGCTGCAGTCAGAGCAACAGCTGGACAACCAAACTCGTGCACGAGCTGTCATCAAGCTCTAAGTAGCAGTTCTTAATTTACAGGCCCTCTTGAAAACATCAAACAGTTGCATCAGACGAAGAGCAAAATAATGAAGGATTACCGAATACATTTTCTCTTGTTTTCGCTTTATTTGGCAAGAAAAAAAATGCACACTTTTCAATTGGTGTCTATGGAGCTGCCGCGTCTTTGGCCACAAAATTGCATCCTTGGGAAATGCGGAGGCAGGAAGCTAACATGCTAACTGGCTGAAGCAAAGGTACTTCCTCGTTCTCTCTGGTTTTATTATATATCTCTATGGTATAAGCATGCACTTACACACGCGCATGCACTGGCCCAGTCACTCATATATTCAGATAAACACAGGCTTCATTCTGTTTGAGAATTACCATTGAGTTACAGCGCCCTCTAGTCCTAGTTGCTGGGCCCTGCAGCCATATGTCACTGTTGGATGCACTCAGGCTTATTTCCTGCTGGCCTTTTTCCCCTGACTGCATGGAAACTGGCAGCCAGCTCACTGATTGGACCTGAGGAGCATAGGTAATTTACAATTCTAGACGGTCTCAAAGAAAATTAAATGAGGTCTCGCTTTTATGAACCACATTCTTGATATGAGTACACCCCCGTGGTGTACTCATATGACTTGAAGCATATTACCATGCAAAATATTTAGCAGCAGATGTGAAGCATCTTCACATTGTAGGACCATGTAACACACATATTCTGCACTCGCTGGTTGCAGCGTTTCTCTGAAGCTAACCTGGGACAGCATGTTTTTATGGCCTCAGCATTATGTCAAATTAAAAATATCTACATCTTGTACATCATTTGTAACACATTTACTGAAATTCAGTGGGACATAGTATATGGGATTGTTGGAAACCTTGGGATCTCCAGTAGAATTTAAAATAAGCCTGAAGTTCCACTGGCTTGAATACAGCAGTTGCATTTAACTGAGAGCCATATATGGATCCACTTGTTTTATGGGGTTTAAAAGTCCCATTTATTATTAAATTGTAAGGGCCTGCGTCCACATGAAGCGTTTTTTTTTTTTTGCGCTGGAAGTGTCTATTTTCTACACAAATTCAATGAAGTTCAGCGTTGACAGCCCTCAGCATCATCGACGCAAAAATGCCCTGAACCTTCAGCTTTCTTTCCTGCTCAACTCATGGCACTTTTTGGAACAGCGCAGGTCTCCTCAATGTCACTTTTCTCGCCGACAAATCAAAATCAACAATACGATATCAACAGCTATGGTGTTTCAAATCAATTAGCAACAGTTAGGTTTCCTAAATATTTTCTGTTTGGGGAACTCTAGGTTTGCTGACAAGTTGTAGTTAGTATTAATGTTTTCCAAAACAATGTTTACTACTACAGCTAAACAATTGTAGCGAGGTACATAGTTATCGCGTAGGTTCCCATTTATTTTAACTGGGGTAGCTACGTCTCCTGAAGCACAGCTGCGAGTTACATTAGCAACGTAGCTACATGCTTTGAACCAAGGGCGTAGGTTTGTATATGCAATTTTGGAAAGCCAGATTTTCCCTACCAATATTTCAGCGAACTCATTCCTATCATCTTTCCACACAAGCCATATAAGACCCAATTGTGGAGGCTACGTCTCCAAGACAACTAATTTACGCATTCTAGCATTTGATTGGTTGAAAGGGCGGGGCTACCTGAAGGCTAAAAGTCAAGAGTAAACTGACCACTCTGTTCAGGTCATGAATATTCATTTTTGCCTAAAGCGAGACTTGAGACGCACAACTAAATCGACGGCTTTGATTACATGTGTTTGCAATGGCTTACCTGTAGAAGACAAACGTAATTTGACATTTGTTCCAGATTTTTCTTCATCACGTAACTATAGCACTTTTCCCATGGTCAAACTCATGACATACATTGATATTAGCTTAGGAAGCTAGCTACGTATCAATTTTGTGGAAATTTCATTGTCTGAGAGCGTGAGAAAAAAAAGCCGCTCCATGTTAAGTCATGCTGATAATATTTCGCCAAACTGAATGCCAAGTGTAATGTTGGTTGAATCAGTGTGGATTAGCACTGTAGCAGGCTAGTTAAGCGCCACACTCATAACTAAGTTAACGTTACTTAGCTAGTGTGCTCGCAGTACCTTTCCATAACCATTATGTAATATCAGTTTGTTAGCTAGTGAGCTAACGCCAGCTAGTCAGTTGACAGAGGAAGAAAACCGAGACGCCACCAAAAAAAAGAGAGGCAACATCAGAGCCTTTTTTTTACCATCCACAGCGTAAGTGATTAAACTAGTCAGAAACAGATAGTTTTTTAAAGTGAAAACTTGGTAGCTGTCTAAAGTTAGTTTTTACCAGAAAATAATGTCAACTAATGTTAGTTAAAGTGTTTATGCAACATACTTATAACAATGTCTGATTATGTACAACATATATAGAAGTTTTTAATCCACCAAACAGGTTGTCTGATTCTAATTTTTATCCCACAAATGATGAAAAATCGGTGTGATACAACCCGTGAGATACAGGTTTGGCATTAAACATGTGTAATACAGCTTTTTCGCGTCGCGATTGGTCAGATTCCGTTCATTGGCAAACATGGTAACGTCACCAATCCTCCTGCTCGGAACCTATAACTTTCGCATTTGCTTCTAGTTTGCGCTTTATTCAAGTCAATGGGATAAATAATTCGCTAGCTAGCATGCTAGCCCTCTTTGCCATTAAAATAAGTTATAAGAGTTACTGTTTTTGTACAAACTTGAATTTATTAATTTAATGGCGAAAGGTGTTAGCATGCCAGCTAGCTCATCTCATTGACTTGAATAGACCACCAGCTAGCTAGAAGCTAACGCTTTTTAAAATTTTCCAAATAATACGTCACCGACATTTATGGGATAAAAAAGGATCTCAAATTCGTGGACCACGCATTGTAGTTGGTTGATGTGCAGTGCAAACCTCAACTCTGATAAGTAATGGAAAATGCAAATAAACTCAAACAGGAGTGATTTTTTCTTGCAGTCATTGATTGAATTAGCAGGTTCTTGAATCCAAAGTGATTTAAACGAAAATGAATAATTCCTCAAATATTGTAATAAAAGCAGCTTGAGAAGGGTATGGGACAACTTTGGAGTGAAATGTGTGCTAAGCACACACTGGCGTCAAATATTACCGACATTTGTTGCAATATTAAACCCAGATCGGCGCCAATGCTTGTAACTTTGTTTTACAATATTGGCAATGTTAATTATTTATCCTATTCGTAATTCATAGCAACATAGAGACTGGACATGATATGATGAGTGCTAACGTTAGTATTAGTACAAGACATTACAAACGGGAATGACGATCTTAAAGTTTTTTTTGGGAATTTTTCCTTTATTTGACAGTTGTACAGTGTAGAGAGACAGGAAGGTTGGGGAGAAGAATGGGGGAAGACATGCAGCAAATGACCTGAGCCGGAATCGAACCCAGGTCGCTGCGGGAAGGACACAGCCTTTATGGTACACGCGCTTGGACCTATGAGCCACCGGGGCGCCCCCCGGGAATGACGATCTTGACATACTGCCGGCTATGCAGGCCTATATCCTTTAATTATGATCTAGATCTTTAATCAGAAATAGAAAGTATCAATGACTGAGGAACAGTCTGATATATCCGAAGCTGTCTCACTCTGCTCTGCCATATCCTTCTGTTGAAATCAAGGATGTTTTATATGGTTGAAATGCGCAGCATGGGTTTGCAAAGAGTTCTTGCGATGATGTCACAGTCAAGACGGTTAAGCGCGACAAGACTCTTTCACTGGCGCAAGAGAAATTTAATTTTGAATCGCTCGCTTTGTTATTTCTTTGCGACTGGAGCAGCTATGACACAAACCTTCCAGAACGTTACTACTTCAATTTTTTGAGGTCTTTTTTGTACTTTTCTTTTGGTGTCATAAGTACTTTAAACATGTTCGCTAGTTTCAACTAGCGAACTAAACCTGGTTTCTGTCACATGTTGGTTAGTAATCAGGTTGCTAGCAGTAGTAAATGCAAACCAGGTGAATTTCAGTGTGAAAATCCCACGAACAGAGCCGTTGCAAGGGCTGTGCGAAGTGTGCGACCGTACAGGGCCTCGCGCCTTTAGGGGGCCTCACGGCTGGTGTGTGATTTTTTATTATTATTTTTTTTAATAAATCAATAAATTTTTTTGCATCACTGCACTTGACTCATCATGCTGCTTAAATGACAATTCTCTGTGTCAGTTTCATTATTTACCATTTCATCTCGATAAAACCTTACCCAGATTTTTTATTTTTTTTTAAATTTGATGTCGTCATACATAACATGCTTTGTCTCGCTGCTCACTCGCCTTTCCTAACTGTGAGATTGCTCTCAGGGTCTTATTGACAATATCAGTAATTGGAATCGGGGTAGCAAAGCTTTTCAAAACTATTTTTGGACCTCCATGTTGCAGGAGAGACTATGCGGGCTCGCCCTTCTGTCTGTCGAAAAGACGTTGCATCCAGGCTAGATTATAAGGATTTAGGCCTAATTGCTGAGTTTGCGGCCCAAAAGGCAAGGAAAGTGACCATCACCTAATCAATGAATGGTGAGCGGGAATCTGATGTTTTAAAGTTATACTGCAGCAGAGCGTTTGTGACTGACTAGTATGAGAAAACATACTGCATCGTAATCAAATTTTAAACTGTCGCGGGTGTCAGTGGATACTACGCCTTTGTTAATCTGAGATTTTTCCATAGAAATGAGTCAAAATAAGCGATTGTCACCAGTGAGTGTGAGCCATTAGGTATTAGTGTTTGTTGAATTGTAATTCGTGATGCACTGTCATACTTCAATATGCCAATATAAAGTGAAAGATGTGCTGATTTGATGATAAAAGCCAATCGTTGAGCAGTTGATCTTTTTACCTTTGAAAGATTATGATATCCAAAAAATCATAGTAGAAATTTTTGCCACAATAATGCTGTTTTAATCTAAAAATGCATGTCATTTCACCGGGTATAACTAGAACAGCTATGTGCTTGCAACCTGACATGATTAATGCGCGTGCACGTGAGCAGGGCCTCGCGCATCAAGTCGGCACAGGGCCTCGCACCCCCCCTGCAACGGCCCTGCCCACGATGCGTAAAATAATTAATTAATTATTTTACATGCAGGAACCACAGCAGTAAGCTAGAGAAACTGAGCAAGTTGTTGAGGATACAGGTGTATCAGGGCTTCAGGTGGGGTCACAACTATGACTTATTCTGTGGAATTATAGGGAAAGCATTAAAGATAGTCTCTTGATGTTCAGCAAATAACCTTGAAAGTCAAAATGTCCCAACCAACTTTGGCTCAGTGGGTTAAAATGAAAGAAACGTAATCGTAAATCTAACATGATCCAGTCCGATAAAACGCTCGGTTTGTGGCTTGACCAATTCATAGTCAGTGTTCTATTTTGAAGATTTTATCGCAACTGCAATTGCATTACCGCTCATTAAGATGCTTAATAGAGAGGATTGCGAGCTGGCTTGCTAACGTAGTATATATCCACTCTCTTGGTTTCAATGTCCAGGTTACTAGATCTGAGCAGGTTTCATGAGTGCGCTGAGATGGTTTGCAGCTGTCAGTTAAGGTTGTGGCATTTTATGTATGTGGCATCTTTGTATGAAAATTATGGAGGCACCTTGCCTAGTATAATAAAAAAAAACAGAGAAACACTCATTCGGATTATCTCTGTTTACAGAAAAGGCAGTATCTGCTCTCAGATTTACAAAAATTTTCCAGCTCACATGCTTGCATTGCATATGTGTCCCTACCTATTCTCGCATTAAACCTACGTCCCTGGTTTGAACCATATACGACTTCATACGGCTCTAGATACGCTTTTGGAAAATGAACATTCATTGCCTCAGTTGCTGACTACTGTTTCTTTTAATCGCATTCGCAAATCTTTCTAAGGTATCGTGACATTAAACTGAGACTTGACATTCGCAACAATAGAGAGCAAAAGTGCTAAGAAGACGGTTTTTGAAACTTAGCAACAATGAGCGCTGAAGAGGAGCGCTCTGACAATGAAATTATGGGTGCTTCCAGCTCACAAAACACTGCCTGTGGACACAGGCCCTAACTGGGTCAAACTGGATCAATGACTTTACAAAATGCAGTAAAGAGCAATGAAGGGTACTCCTAGGGGCTGCTCCTCACTCTCAAATCAAACCGCTGCTGCTGGTCCCTCTGTCTCATCCCAGCTGTGATGTGCATCTCAACTTCTCTATACGAATGAGTACACAAGCCAAGGGGACAGTCTACAACGGATGTATTTCTGAAAACTGCAGAGTTAGTGACACAGAAGTGCCAAGTAAAACCTAGAACAGGCTTCTTTCCAGATTTGTTACCATTTTCAGGACCCAACCTTTTTCCCGGAAATTTGCCTTCATCTAAGGGTCACTCTTTCAAAACCAATCACACCTCATTCAACAGTTCAAAAACTGTTGAGCCACTAATTAAATGTAGGTGTAGCGAATTGGGATTAAAATGGAGACCTACAGGATGGTAGACCTCGAGGAACAGGGTTAGGTTACACTGGTATTAATAATGTGGGTAAATAGCAAAGTGAATGAGGAGGCAATCCACTTGGTTCTCTGAGAAACTAGGTTATACCTCACCCTTACCCATAAGTCACCAGCAGGTCTTACCTTCGTACAGACCTCAGTCTGTCCATCCACATCCTGCCCCTCTCTCTCTGAGCCCCTGCCTCTTTCGGGGATGAGGTGTTTTTGCAGGAGCTCAATGTGGGGCTGGTCTATTTGCGGATCTGAGACCAGTCCCTGGGTTTCAGGATCTTTCTGTCTGCCGTGCTGTTCTGGGGAGCTCCTACAAGGTGCATTGTAACCAAGCTGGGACTGAACTTCAGGGGGAAGCCTAAACTCAGCCACCAGGAGGTTGGACGTGGAATCTGTAGCTTCCAAGGTTGTGTGGACCACGTTTAGATTCTGATAAGAAGGGCAGGGGGAGGGGGAAGGGGAGGATACCCTGGGTTCCGTGGGTTCCATCGGGGGTGGAGCCTCTGCTTCTCCCTGATTGGTCAGCTGACTGGCCTCACTCTGCCCGTAACCATTAGTCTGATTCCAGATATCCTCCAGCTCCTCCTCTTCCTCCTCAAACTGCCGATGGTCAGGACGGATGCCATCAGTTTCAGTTGCCACGCCCCTCCTACTATGAGGCAAAGTTTCTGCCCTCTCCAGGGAGAGCACCCTTCCCACAGCCCTGCGAGACAGAAGGGCATCAGGGGGAGCCATTTGGCCTTCCTTTGCGCCACAGAGCCGATCATGTCTGGATCCGGAAGAGGAAACTCCCACAGAATGCTGTTGGGCAATTACGCAGCTTGTAGGGACTGCAACAGTGTGACAAACTGCACTTGGATTGGCTGATGTCTCCCCTGTGGGAGCATTCTGCTTCCTCATAGGATGATGGTACATGTGGCCACCCAGGTCCTGTATTTTTGTGTGAACACTTGGGCACACATGTTTGATTGACAGAGATGCAGAGCTATGGGAACATGAGACAGTTTTGCAGCCATTCTTCTCTTTGAGCGAGTTGGCCTTCAGACTGTCATCACAGTGACGTTCACTTTGATTTATCACAGTGGCTTTCTGTTGTTCCTTCTTCTGACTAACTTCCTCATTCAGACTACAAATTTCAGAGGGACTCTTTATCTGTGGGCCTGATAGGTTATCGCTTGGTAGGGTCTGTTCAGGGTTCAGGGAGAGGCCCTCTCTTTTGATCGAAACAAAGGGTGGCAGCAGGTCGATTTTATGAGATACAATGCAATCTGA
Source organism: Gymnothorax javanicus (assembly GCA_029692085.1). Lineage (NCBI taxonomy): Eukaryota > Metazoa > Chordata > Actinopteri > Anguilliformes > Muraenidae > Gymnothorax > Gymnothorax javanicus. The sequence goes on from CM056200.1 coordinate 67,550,918, forward strand.
TTGTACGCCAGGTTGCCCTTGGGGGATGAGCTTGATCTGTCCAGCACTATTTAGCAGTGAGAGCGTCTGATTGGTGGCCCTTGAGATTGCTTTCTGGTTGGCTGGTAAACATTGACCAGTTGGAAAGTCTGTCCCCGAAGGTCCAGGAGGACTGATGGTGATGACATCATGGATACTGGGAATGAGGCTGAGGTCTTTAGGCAGGTCAAAGCTCAGTACAGATCCTAAGGACACATGCTTGCAACGTTTCTTTACCTCCCTGGATGAGGCTAATCTGCCTGGCAACACAGAGCGCAAGTATTTGGACTGCTTTATGCATTGAGTGTTAGAATTCTCCACCAGTGGTCTTTTAGCAAGGTCCAAGGACTCAGTGGTTGTTGATGAGGTACACCTCTTCTTCCTCTCCTTCAGTGGCCATGTGTTGGTGTGAACTTCCTGCCCTGCTTCTCCCATCATCCTCTGGGCCACCACCCTCCTCCTGTTTTTGCTCCAGACCTTCTGGATGCTAGAGGTACAGCAGAGCGTGGGGCCAATAGAGGAGCACAAGGTGGAGCGTAAAGTAGTGGAGGAGCCAGGGCTGATAGAGGAGGATGAGGTTGTGATTATGCTAGATGAGGGGGTGGTACTTATGATGGAGGCGGGGCCAGTGGTCAAGGGCGGGCAGTTTACAGAGCTGATTGTAGAACAAGGGGTGGAGCACAAAGTAAAGTACGGGGCCGGGCTTATGGTAGAAGAGGGACCAGAGATTATGTTTGATGAGTGCGCAGAGCTAATGCTGGAGCAGGGGGTTGGGCTGAGAATGGAGTGGGAGGCAGAGCCTGTCTTGGGTACAGTATGGAAGGTGACACTGCAGACCTGTGGAGGCGATATGGAGGAAGAGGAGGAGGAAGAGGAAGTGCAGGAGATGGCACAGGAAGTGGAGGTATGGGCTGGTTCCTGAGGCTTGCGAAGGAGGAGCAGTGAGGAGCCTGCCTCGTCCACAGGGACCACGGGTTTGTGATTGTCCTTGACGTGCAGGTATGTGCTCACCTGGAATAAAGCACGCGCAAAGAACAGTGAGCTATAGAACCACCTAAGCAAAGTGAAAGCGACCACACCAAGTATCCCAATCCCAAAATTTCCCAAAGAATTAGTACACGCAATGTTAAAACATGGGTTAAAGTTCCCGGACTACTGACATAATCATTCATGGTCATCACAGAAATCTACATAAATCATTGCAGCCCCTTTTTGGGAGGAAAATTACACAATGCATGTGATTGGTAATACATAATTATTTATTTCGACATCATTAATAAAATGGAACCATTGCAAAAATTATATATAAAAAAAACCGTATGACTTCACAGCACTAACAATAATGGTATTTCCATAAAAAAAAGATGACAGAAAGCAAACACAGGAGCTAAAGAGAGTCATAAATGGCTTGTTATTCCCATGCGAAGAGTTCACAATGCATGGGTGCATTTTTTGGTAATAAATGTGACTCGAGGGGGCTCAACCTTGACAAAAATGTATTACAAAACCAGCAAATGAGTGGAGTTACAGTTGGAGCCATGCATCGCCATTATTCTCATCAACTAACTCACCCCCTTATCCCTCCTAAAAAAGGAGAGAGATCAAAACCGCATGAAATAATGATCATACACAGCTGTGAAGGCTTGACCCCTGACCCGATGACTAATCCTACGCTGCCACTTTCATAAATCATACTTGGCAGTCCAAAGGGCACTTAGTGGAATTTGTCAGTTTGTTCTCCCTGCAGCAATCATGCACAAGGCTGTGGGGGTCCACCCCTTTACTGGGTGTGACCTGTTGTCACAGGAAACAGCAAGGTGGCAAGAGTGAGGTCATACTCTCACATGATGACATGGCAGCAAAGGAGAAAGCCGCCAAAGGCTGACGTAAGCTTAGCGAGTTATGTAAGAGTGCACCTCAAAGCGCCGCTCTGTCAGCATGGACAAATGACAGACAACAGACGTTTCTCCTGACTACCACAACACACCGGCCTTAGAGGACCCTAATACTCCATAGCCTCTGCCTGCCAGAATTTGGTTTGATCTGAGCCCTGTAAGTTATTAGCTGAAATAATAGCCTAGGCTTCTCTTTTTCTATGCTGTCTGGAGGTGAATTTCCCTAAACATAGTCATACAAAAGATATACTCTTATAGATACTGTCTGTATATATGTGAGTGGCAAGCGAGATAAAACAGAATTCTCCCATTTTGTATAAGCATAACATGAACCAAAAGTATGTTTAAATGGTGCACATTTTGACAGTAATCAAATGTACAATAATACAGTAAGAGCTGTATTTGTAAATTTTACCCCGCCCCACCCGAAGGGTGAGGGAAGGGGTATTGTTTTCGGTTCGGTTTGTTTCTGTGTTGGTGTGTTTGTGTGTTTGTTTGTTTCTGTGTTTGTTTGTTAACACTCTAGCGGCAAAACTAATGGCCAGATTCACCCCAAATTCGGTATAGGATTGCCACTGACCCAGAATAGATCCCTATTGAATTTCGTACAAGTAGTGAAAGTATGTGTGAGGGGCGGGGTTCGTTGTGCCTGGCACCACTTGTTTGAAATGTGTTTTGTTTTCACAGCCGTTAAAATCAACCGTCAGCTAGATTTGTTTCTTTATCGGAGCTGAAACACTACAGTCATGTGAAAGACTGCGTGCCGCATCCCAATTTCTTTTATTTTTGCATATTTTTCCCACTGAAATTTTTTAGATCTTCAAATTTTAATATTAGACAAAGATAACCCAAGTAAAAACAAAAGACAGCTTTAAAAAGATCATTTCATTCATTGAAAGAAAAAAGCCATTCAACCCTACCTGGCCCTCTGTGAAAAAGTAAGTGTTTATTAAATCAACCAATTTAGAAAATTTTATTAATAATTGCGTTCAATTTCATTAGACATGCCCAAGCATAATTACCGCCAGCCCAGCTGAATCTAAATATCACTTCAAATCTGGTGTAGAGCTCATACAGCATTCCACAAAGAGAACATCATAGTAACAGTCAAACGCTGTGGTGGTAGTGTGATGGCCTGGGGACTGCTTTGCTGCTTTAGTGTCACAACCTGTGTGTCCGCTAAATTGGTTCTTCCCCACTTCCAGCAGTCTTACGGGTTGTGCCAGGTAAATTTTAAATTGGCTCATTATTTCCTCAGTGCAATCAGCCGTAGCCACTGATTATGCTGTGTATGTAGCTTGTAGGTTTTGCCTCAGTCAGAACTGGGATATCTTACCGGAGGCAAGTTCACCTCTGAATGGCCCAAAATAAACAAAATGAAGGTTTTGGAGTGGCTTGTCAAAAGCCTGACTTGAATCCAATTTAAATACTGTGGCATACCCTTAAGCAGGCAGTTTATGTGATGGCTGGTTATTCGAGACGCCAAATGCAGTGGCCGAAACGAAAGGAAGCCCAGCAATGCGAAGAACACAGAAACCAAACAAATCAGGAGAGAGAGGCTCGCGCTTCCAAAAGACATATATCTCGTCCGAATAAAATAAGGAAGCAAAGCGAGCCAGACAAAACGAAACAAAGAAAAGATCCCGGAAACCGAGATCAAAAGATTAAGCACCGGACGGTGCACAAACGAGGAAGGGAGAGAGGAAAAGAGAGAAATAAACTCTCTAGCAAACTAACTAACACTTTCCTCTTTGCAGCTAATTCCTAACCAACTATCTAGCTAGAGAAGCTACGGGCTTTAGTGTGAACGTAACACTGACACTCTAGCAAAGGTGGTGAGGCGGAACTTGGGCTTAAATAGAGTCTGGGCGCCGCCCACAATTAATGCCAGCTGGCCAAAGAATCCGATGTGGGCAAAACGATATCGTCCCGGACAAGAGTAACAAAGAAAGCTCCCAAACAAACGCCAACCTCCAAAACCATGACAGTTTATGCTCAAAAAAAAAAAAAAAAAAAACACTCCAATATGTCTGAATTAAAACAATTCTGCTAATGAAAGTGGGCCAAAATTCTTTCATACTGATGTAAAAGACTCATTGCCAGTTGTTGCTGGCAGGGGTGGCACAATCAGGTATTAAGTTTAGTGAGGCAATTATTCTATCACATGGGCGATAGAGGTTTCTAATAACTCTTTTCCTTCAATAAATGAAATTATCATTAAAAACTACGTTTTGTCTTTGCTCATATTGACTTAGCCTTTTCTTAAAGTTGGTTGGAAGATCTGAGACATTTAAATATGAAAAATAATCAAAAATTGAGTTTGAGATTTTGAATTGAGATTCTCAATTTAATTGAGAATTAAATTGAGAAGCAGCAAATACTTTTTCAGAGCATTGTATATGCAGGGGTAACCACAGATATGTCCTCACACTCAGATCCATTATGGCTGTACATAATCCACTATGGTTTTGAGCGCAACGCTTTTTGCAGTAAACCGGGCTTTATTTACCCAGCTCCACAGACTTTCTTGCCTAATCTGCCTGTGTGCCACTGCCAGATTTGTTGCATCATGGGAGCTATAACTGGGTCTTTTAAAAACTACATTTGCACTTGCATCATCTTTCCATTACACACTCAAACCTACTTGAAGTCACTCTTCGCTTCATTTAAGTTCTCCTCGGACCGTCTCATGACCAAAACTAACAATAATTGCAATTTTCCCCACACTGTACTGGTGCAATCTCTTTCTGCTCAAAAGCTGGCCAGCCGATTGTACTTATAAGGTCCCCTTGTTACCCTTAGATTGATGTCAGTGCAAGCAAAGGGGGAAATGGTTATGTCGTAATTACCCTCAGGGGGTTAAAGATTTATGAAAGGACATTTTCCTACAAATTGACTCAATTAATCTTTGTGTTTATGTAATATCTAATCCTTAAAAGGAAATCAAAGCTGGCCCTTTAGAACTGACCAATCTAAGAAAAACTGTAAAATCGAAAACACATTTCCAGTTCAGAAACTGCAAAACCAAGAGTCACGCCTTGAGGAATTTTTGCCACTCAACAAGTACAATCTGTTTTTCGCTACAACAGTTAACCACAATCCCCAAATGAAGTCGGGACATAAATCTACGCAGAGGACCAGGGAATGATCTAAAATTGCACAACTTGCTTCCATAGGTCTACTGGAAGCGAGCCCAACATCTGTGTTATTTGCTGTTTTCAAGGGGGTGAGAGTGGTGATTTTGATTTGGCCCTTAAATAAGAACACTTAATCTCCATGAGTGCACAGGCCCAACCAGTAGAGCGATGGCACTAAGATAAAGGTGAGGATTAGCAGAGGAAACCATAATGAACACAATCACACAGCATGTATCATACACAGCAGTTGTCAAATTATCCCTTAGTTGAACTCCCTGATCCTAAGTAATCCTCGATTCTGCTTATTAATACAATATATGAGCCCCTAAGAACCATACCGGGCCATCCCGCACTTTTGGCGAAATTGAGTTGAGGTAGTCAGCATGTGCAGAAAACTGAGATCTATATTTCCTAAATGAGCCAACACAATCTGCCCACACGGATTGTTCATACAAGCAAATGTCCTCTCTGCCCCTGTACATATGCACTGCACTGCCTTAGCCATAGTGGACCACCCCACAACTTTTCCATAATTCAATGTAAACATGGCGGCTCGGTATCTCACTGATGAGGAACTGCTTGCTATGATTGATGATGATGGTGAAGTGGAAGATAATGGAGACCTAGAGTTTGTCCCAAATGAATCAGAAGATGATGGTTCCTCTTCAGAAGGAGGTAGGTTTCACTTAAAATGAAACAGTAGGGCATCCAAAACCTGCATAAGAAGTGCATCACGTAATTGTACATATCTTGAGTTTTTAACATAAGCAGTGTTTCTAGTTCCCAGATACTCTAGATGACACAGGAGGCTGGCAACTTTGAGTCCCATTTTCTCAAAAGTTCCACAACATGGGTTGGCCCAGTATGGCTCTTAGGGGCTCATATTATTTTACTATTCTATTTGTTAATTTTATATACGCTGTTCTGTCCATAAGTACTTGGAGCAAATACTCGAGACTGTCAGCTTTGATCTACGTGTTTACAAATTCATAATGTGTGAACTTGCCGGAATTGCAGTCATTTTACACACTATAGGTTCAAATACTTACTGGCAGAACTGTAATATACTTGTACAACACTGAAGTAAAATGTAGTATATGAGCTCCACACAAAATATCCACAAAGACTACAACCAAAGCAGTTAAGGTTTAACATACTGTAATGACTAGCATTAACAAAAATATGTTATTGCATTTTTCATAGTGCTGGTGGGAGGGGTTTGAGTGAATTATTCACCTACTACAAGTCAGCAGGAGGACTCTCAAACTGTGTGTCATGTGCATCTTCATGTAATTATATCTTCCAAAAAATACATTGCAGTATTAACCATATTGGGAATTGTTCCTGATAACATTCCCACAGCTTTCTTTCCATACTATCATAAATTAAAAGGGGGCTCAACTGAAAAAGTAAGGCAACGATTGCAAAGAGTTCACTCATCAACAAGTTCCAAGTTCTTTCAAAAATGAGTTTGCATGTCCTCTGGGACTTGAGCAAACTCAAAAATGCTTTGTAGCAATTTGCCAAAGTTTAAGTTCAGTCAACTCTTCATTTTTTACAGTTTACATTTAATCTGGCTTATTAAACCATATGGGCGGCCTGTAGCCCACATGTTACAGGGCTTGACTACAACCTGGAAGGCTGATGGTCCAAGCTTAACTGCAGCTTCAATACAATAACTGCAGCTGCTGGGAACTTGGGGCAAGGCTCTCAACCCCAAATCATTCCAGGGTTATTGGACCCAGGTTAGTTTAATCAACTCTATGTCGTTTTGAATAAAAGCCTCAGCATAAAAACAGAATTATTTTGATGTATACTACACTTAATACTGGACAAAGATAACAGATGCATGTAACTTATCTGAGCAGTGCTCTTAAATTGTTCCAGTAAGCTTTGGTTTGTATATTTTTTATGATTATTAATGAATTTCTTTCCATGAAGCGTCAGCCAAATAAAAATAGTGTTATTGATTGAGGCAGAGCTCAAGTGATGAGGTAATTTCCTGTGTGAGATATAGGGAGATATAGGGATATAAGGGCATTTCCAGAAAAGGAGGTCACTCACTCTGTGCATGGGTTCGGGGACCTCAGCCTCTTCCTCTGGCTTCTGCACCTGCACAGGGCTGTCCCCAGCTTTCCCAAAACTCAGGATGAGGTTTACTGTTCCCCCCAGAGATGGGGCACTAGGCTCCTTCAGGACCAAAACAGGGGTCTCGCTTGATTTTGGGGAGCCCCCTAAATCGCCACCCTTCTGCCCTGTACGCCCAATCACCATCCCGTTCTCGACCTCCTCTGATGGCTGCTGGTCATGCCCATCATCATGACAACCAGGCTTTGCGGTCTGCTGTCCGCCTGGTGATTGCCGCCCATCCTCAGACTCACACAATTGCTGTGTGGGTTGCTGAAACTGTGGAGACCCTCTCTAAACAGGACAAAAATAAACATAAACCCAGTGAGCCATTTTCAGATTAAGCCTGTGGAGCAAAACCCTGCTCCTAGAGATCTACTGTCCTGAAGGCTTTCACTCCAAATCTAACAAAGCACATTCAACGCCTCAAGATATCCATCTAACTGTTAATTAAATGAGTCAGATGCACAAAATTATGCCTAAAATAATCAGGATGGTTGATCTCCAGAAACGGAGTTGGACAGCGCTACCATAGCTGTTGAGTGAGGTGTAGATTTTTAGGGTTGGAGTGAAATCCTTCGTGTTTGATCCACTGAGAGAGGATTGGAACAAATTGGATCAAACTCTTGATGGGTTTTCATTGGATAAAGGACATTTAGCAAGTCCACATGACTGACATATTTTTGGATTTATTCTGATTCAGGACAAGTAGGCAGTGTAATACAATGGAATCCAACCTTAAGAATTAGCAGCGCGCATGAAATGAGTGCTGCAGTATAGTCGGGAAACTCTTGCTGCAGTCACGCAGTTGATTTAAATAGACCGCGTGTTCTCTCCCACACCAATCGCATTTGCACACATGCCACACGCCCACCAATCAGACATGACACGGTTATGGAGCGCTTTTTAAATTGTTCAACTTTGCTGTGCTGCTTGCTGCTGTTTTGCCTCATGCTTTGCTGCTGCTGTTTGCCTTGCGGCTCACCCTCCACCACCTCAGCTTCCACTTGGTGTTTAGATCTGCTTTTTGTACTCGGGGATTAGGTGTCATTTCTCTCTTGGTAGATGTAACTCCTCCCTGTATTCAGGGTCTGCACGGGTAAGCGCTCCGAATACCCAAAGCAGATCTATTCAATGCCCAAACCAAATTAATGTATGATACTCAATAAATGGATTTTTCTTTAATACGTGAGTTGTCTCGACTGAATTACATTTAGGTTACAAGCTGAGAGTCTTACCCTCTACATTGTTCCCTAATTCCAGCTTGAGTCTTGTACCCGCACTGCTCCTGCATTCAGGTTCAAGCCACGACTTCAGTAACGACAAAGAGACTCATTCCTACCTGTTTCGTCACTGCGGAGCCATGACCTCTGAGCAAACAGCACTGCCCTCTTTCCTCTTTCCGCGACTCCGCTGGTGCTTCTGAGCTTTCCAGTGCACCAGAATCCATCCCAGCATGCTTTGCAGTTCCTCAGTCCTCTCCTTGATCTGAGGATTGCAAGCCAGAGTTTCAAGTCCAGCTTTCTTATACAGTCAATCCCACATTTTTTCATATACCGCAACATTACTTTTGTAATAATATCAAATTAATGTCTTTGAGTTTGTACATTTCTCTTCAATAATTCCTGCTACATATTAAATTTGATAAGATGTACAGAGCTAGGGATTTGTTTACGATCTGAAGCAATCCTTGAGTGTTGCAAGACATATGGTATATGTGAGAGCAATTGTTGAAAATCCAAAAAGTATCTTTAAAATTAGCTCTGATATGTTGCTCAGTAGTATTATGTTAGAAAACATGGTTGTTTGTCCCTAGACAGGCTACTTTATTAAAATTAGCCAATACTGGATCATCTTAAAACACAAAGCAATTGTGCCTTCTCTCAAACAGCTTTGTTTTGATTGGAACTCTGGTATTTTGACAGTGGTAATAAGCTAGCATTCAAAGGTGGCACCAGAACTGTCCACTGAAGTCCACCAGAACTGAGAAATTATGGTTAGACACTTGATATCAAAATAACATCCTATTCAATCACTTTCTAAAAATCAACCAGAAGGGATACTTGCCAATTCTGCCAAGTGGTGCTCCTCCTCCATCAGTCTCTGTCCCGCTGCAGCAAGTTGGTCAAACTCCCCAAACTTCCGCTCAATCCTCAAGTCCAGGTCGGAGGTCGCTGGCACTCCGTGACCTTTCCCATGACGCCTTGAGCTCTCTGAGAAAATGCAGGCCCGAGTGTCCTCAGTCCATGAACTGTGAGGGAAAAAGTTTGAAGAAAATAAGAAACCCGATTATAATCATCTTACTATTACAAGAATCAGGGGTCATACAGTAAAACTACTAGTCCACAAGTCTTCAATCCAAGAACTCAGCCAGCTGATTTTACACGCTAGTTCTACCCACGAAATACTGCTGAAGAATTGTGTTTATGTTATTGTGTTAATTGTGTTGTCCAGGAGATTGAAATAAAATACAGTGATTAAATAAAGTTCAATTACAATTACCAAGGAAGACTTTCACATCGTGAACCTGGATGATCCACACCACTGACCAGAACTTACCGGGTCATATCTGATGGTCGTAAAATTTTTGCAAATTTTTTATGGACAATGTCAAGGCATTGTTTTGCATTACATGCGTTGCTTTCACATGTCATTGAAAAAAAAATTCAATCCTGAGTTCTTGATTACATCATACAGGAGAAGCGCCAAGACACAGTTGGCCAAACTAAACTGCAGTTAAGTCAAATTGGCGTGGCTTTTCTCAAGGCCATCCACCGCTGCGTTTATAGGGGATAAGACCCCATATCAAAAACGAAATGCGGGCAGATCCCGTTCTCTTTGTAATACGGAGGTCTCTTTTAAAGCATATCGCATTCTCTAGAATTATGGGTAACAGATTTTACTGCAGAATGAGATCACGGTGTGTGTGTGTGTGTGTGTGTGTGTGGGTGGGTGGGAAGGTCTGGGGGCACACATGTTTAACAGAGTTAGGACATCAGTACTTCAGAATGTAAGTCTTACATCATCTGACCCGGGTCAAATGCACTTCTCTGAAGAACTTCACCCTTCTGGATGCCAGTAAAAATATATATAGTTCTGCACATGACTGAAAAGAAACATCCAGTTTCACCTGAACATAATGAACAAAATTCTTTCATACACTTGTGTGGCAAAGGTTACAGGGTTTTGATGAAAAGCCTTCTGGATCTGCAGCTGTTTGCAGATTTTTACCGCCTCCTCTACTGAGCAAGTAAGTTGTTTCAGACATGGCTAAAGTATGAAATAATCTTGGACTGTCTATTATAGAATCCATGGGGCTTTCTATTGACATATGTTTCTGTCACTTATAGCTCTGCTGCAGCTGTGTGAATACTTGTGTGTGCTTGCGTGTCCATGTGTACACAAGTATTTGAGTGCGTGAGTATGAGTGTAAGCAAGTATTTTTGTGTGTGTGTCTTACATCATGGCCAGGTAGTCCCTGAAGAAGTCCTGCAAGTGACCAAACTGCTGCAGACGGTCTCTGTTCTCCGTTATACTGCGGCCTAGCTCCTCCCAGGCCTGCAGGGTCGCCTGGACCTCTTCCCCAAGGATCGGCCACTTCTCTGGGCAGAAGGTGTCCAGGCAAGCCCCCTGCTTCCCCACCTCTGCAACTTCATCCTTCAGGGCCTCATACTCCAACTGTAATGAAGGGAAGTCTTGCTGAATAAATTCACCTGAGACCAAAGGTGAATTCAGCAACTGTGCCATTCCTTTACTTCAGGGCCAACCAGCCTGCCGGATTATTTTTCATGACTGAGTTCATGAGAAATTGCAGTTACGTACAACCTGATTGGCTTACAATTCCAGTTAGGTCCAAACTGATTGGCTGAAGTGTGGATCAGAGCAGAAAAGGTAGCACAGCTTTGTTGGGAAAAATAAACACATGACCAGCTCTGTTCATCCATAGCAGAGCATACAACAGATCTCATTGAGCTACCAATTTGATGTATAATGAGCACCAAATTTAAGTGGACATGAGAGCCAGCAGGGCAGTAGATCTCAAACAACAGAGGTAGACAATCCTGTTGTAAAAAGTTCTCTGTGAGAAATGCTATCCCTCATTTGGGGGTGCTCTGGGGGGTAACTTGAAGCAGCGAGGCACATGTTGAAAAACTGGCATCTCTGTGAAAGCCTTGCAGATCATACACAAAAATCCCTCCCCCGAAATTCCCCATATTTTATTCCTCTCAATTTTTCTCTTATGCTGGCGTAAGAACTGTAAGTCCTGATGCTAGAAATATAAACGTTTATTTATATTGTATAGTGGCTGAAATTTAGCAAACGATTGCAGACGCACTATTAGGCAGTCCAACAGATGCTGCAGTGCTCAACTCTAAAAATGAACCTCTTTACTCAGGCTACCAGTCAGGCAGCTTGAGGCTAGGTCTATCTATCTATCTATCTATCTATCTATCTATCTAATCCATCTTTCTCATCTATCTTTCTTATCTATCTATCATTTACACACTGAAATAGTCAAAAAATGATGTCCTATTGTCTAATTCCTAATCACTTTTCTTTAACCTCGATGAAAAATGTCATGAGGTTAAGGAAAGGTGTTAAGGAGAATTCATAGCGGCTTAGGAAAAGACAACTGCACTGACAAGAGACCCCAATTGCACTTACTGGGCAGCGTGATCATGTGTCTCTTGCCTGTCGTGTTTGTTTGTTTTGGTGTTTGGCCGAATGGATGGACGTCACTTTAAATTTTGTTACAGCTCAGAACTGTTGGATGGTGTTGTCTCATTTCTTTTTGTGAGGGATGGTTGAGAGTACCCTTGCTAAAGACCCTTAGTTAGGAGGCACTGAAGCACCTTTTCTTAAACATTTAGAGAATTTCAACACACTTATCATGGTTGCCACATAAACAATACCAGAACATTTACCGGGAGTTTAGAATTTTACTAAGCGAAAACAACTACTTGAACGCAGCTCATGTGATTAAGTTGACTGTTTGACCTTGGTCACAACCCGTTTCCATCTAGGTTAAGGGTAGCCCAAATGTACGCCTACTTCGCATCTAGTTCAAAGTAAGTCATATCTCCGTTTAGTTCAAGCACTCAGTCCCTGGCCTACTCGTTAGGTCCACATATTTTGTACTTCTTTACAATAATCAGGACCACACGAATATACCCCGCCAGGTGCTTTGCCGACCAGGGAGAACGGGGGAGCTCTTCCGCTAAAAAGAAACAGATGCTGTACGTATAGCTATTGTTGGCCTGCACAGTGGGAGGTAGAAGTCAGTAATTAATAGCGTTAGCCCCAACAGACGCAAACTGCAGAAACTAGCGCCTGTTGCTGCGGTGAGATGGGCAGAGTGCCTGTTCTGTGACCTCTGCTGCTGTTTTGGGATGACAGATTAGGTCATTTTTGCTCTTTCATGCTATCATATCCAGACGGCTGCACTCTGCTAGCATGTGATCTGCATAACGCTGGCCCAGATATGAGTCATGCAGCTAACGTCCAACCCTGCTCTGCCTCTGGGTCCTACCAACAAATCCTACTTCCCTACTTAACACAAACACACAAACGCACACACACAGACACACCCACACACACACACACACACACACACACAAACACACAGAGACACCCAATAAAACAAGCGCACACATGTGCACGTAGTAGAAGCCCCCACACACAAACACATATACAAAATTAAACACACACGTACACAGAAACACACAGTATATATACAGACAAATGTATACAAACAGGCACATGCACACACACACACCTGACCACAAGAACATACTCACTCCTTCATGCAATGTAAAAACCCACACAAAAAAACATACGCAAACAAACCAACTAAACAAAGAAACACCTGATGGCTTCAAATCCCAGCATTCTCTGCTGCAAGTCAGAGGTCGGAGGGGTCATTCACCTCCATTTGGTCCTGCTGCTCCTGTAAGCCCTGTAGGCCGCTGCGATCCGGTTCACATTTGACCGCCATGTCCGTTTCAGCGTCCATGATGTCCATCGAGAGCTCGGCAGTGAGTGAGAGGGCGTGGTTGATACGCATTGTCAGTGATGAGCACTGAAAAGAAGAAGGGACAGAGATAGGGGAGGGGCATCACTGGTGATGGACACTGATTGACAGAAGCATTATATTGCATTATTAAAGGTTATGCCATGTTGTGAAAGTTTTTGCACAAAATGGCCACCATTATTAAAGAATACTACAGGAGAACAATAACAAGATACTGTTAGTGAACTCCATTATTAATTGTAGCCCCAAGAAGAAGTCGGGCGGCTACTATGGATTCACGTGTGTTGTCTCTGCCGCTGCCGCGTCCGTAGACACTTCCTTGTGGACGCTCTGCAGGCTGTAATTTTTGACCGATTACTTTAATATTTGGTATGGACATCTGTTATACTTCACTTATGACGGCGCCTATCGATTTCTGTAGTCATGGCGACAGCATTGGCGAATAATGTGCAAAAAAGGGGAGAAGCGGGCTTTCGAGGGCTACACCCATGCAGTCGTGGCCAACCGGACTGTCTAGTTTATTATTCTTTTATTTGTTTTCATCATAACTGACATTTATACATGTTCAAAAATGTTCAAAGAAGCATCTGCAAAATGAACTAATGCTAAGGCACAAGTGTACACATTACACTGATGCTGATTTGACCCATCTCATTCACCCCAACTTCAATTTAAAAACCATTGTCTCACTCCCAACAATATAGTGTCGATAACATACTCACATTTTTTCGGTAAGCAGTTTCTAATACAGCGTTAAACGATGCAGTGATGGCCTTCACCAGATGAACTATAACGGTGCGAGCACAATGGGAGCGTAGCGCAATTAGCGAGCTGCTGGCGAGGAGTCTTGGCGGCTCGGTCCGAAGTGATGAAGCAACAGTTTATTTTAGTCTTACATATGGAGTATAAGAAACATGAGCTGTGGCCAGGGGGTACATGAAGTTCTGATCCAGAAGTTTATGCAGCTGTTCTACATCTGTATCTGCATCTGGCAAATGGGACACACCGAATTACCGCTTGGCCACCTGTTATCGCTTAAGCTCCGCGATGCTCAGGATCACAGCATCTGCACACATTAGCCCCGTTCTTCTTATTTCAGTGTCACCGTGATTTGTGGGATACGGTTGGGATTAGGAGTTTGACTAAATGGGATCATTTGGGGAACGAGTTTACTGGAACTGTCTGGGACACTCTGCCCTTGGGTCAGAATTGCATAATAATCATAGCAAGAGCGGCGTAACATTGGCAATTCACAGCGCTCTGGAGTGTACAATACGGTACATGCCACGGTCTTGTAACCTTGTTAGATGGTCAATTACTCAAGGTGGTGTGAACTTTGTTGAGGATGTTTGCTGGAATTGTTTTCCAACGCATAACACCAGGGTTGAAAAACCCAAATGTTTAGTGTTGCCAGCAGGGATAGCCACAGCAGCATTACAGAGTTCAGTAACTCACATACTGTGTTTGTAGCTGATGGACCCAGTTGAAGATTGTCTCACCTAGTTTCATGGGTCTGGATGGGCAGCAGATAACCAGTTAAAAAGCCCACCTTGTGGCTCTCTGGAACCAGAGATGTGAAATTTGTTCAGCCTTTTCTGAACATCATGAGTTTGTGAGTTTATGTTGCACTTGACCTGTCATAATAATTTGTGAGCCATTCTTCCCTGACAGCCCTAATGGTGGATGGTGGGGGCTATATACCTATTCTCTCCTTCTCCTTCCCTGGCCGGCTCAGGAAGTGGGTTTAAATGACCAGGAAAATACATCAAATCAGGTTTTATGTCGATGGAATTTCAATGATTTGACCTCAATTGCTTCAAAAAGCTCCCCACCACTCAACAGTCCGCTGGCGGTGCATGCTGCCGATCCTTTATAAATTCAAAATCTGGTGATCCTAAATTTGTTCAGTGGGCACCCTGGTGCCACTGGGTTTTGCCAGCTTTGGAGAGAGACCCAAAGAGGACCTGGGACTGGGGTGGAGGGGCTTGGGGGCAGCTCCATTTTAATTTATTTACTTCATTTACTTTACTGAGAGGGTAAAGTTTTCATTTGCGGTCATTTATCAGAAAATCTCTGAGAGGAAACTTCTCCCACTTGAGCCTTTATCGGTGTATTTATTATTATGACCTTTATTTTACCAGGTAGTTACTTGAGATCATTAATCTCTTTTTCAAGCAAGACCTGACCAAAATGGCAGGGTTGCTGGGGACAAATGGTGAAGTCAATGAATGAAAGTAATGAATATTTTATAAATACAAAGATTAATTCCAAAATCTCTTCCATTTTACTCGACTCAATAAATAACCATAGATTCATTACATAAGTCAAAAATTTCCCATAAAAAATATGGACAGTTTTTCCATTTTTGCATTGAATTGTAATGTCCTGATACAGACTGAATTTAAAAGGAATAGAGGCTTGACTCATCGAAGCATGCTCAGACTACCATCGTCTCTCGTACCTGGTTGAGCAGCTTTCTGATTGGCTGGATTGCCCTCTCCATCGCTGAGTCTTTCTGAATCCCTGCTGTTACCTTCAGCTCTTCCACGGGCTCCCCTATCCCCATGGGAACTGCTTGATTCTGTTGGCAAGCAGCAAGGGCGATTTCACTAAGGAGAGACTAATACATCCACAAACAGACATAAACAAATTCAAACATGCAAGCATGCACACATACACAATCTCAAACATACAAGCACACAAGCACACAAACGTGTACATACACCAACACACAAATATACACACAAACACACATAGGTCAATCCTCGCACTCTAAAATAGTCCTCCAACATGCCCTGAATACACTACAGATGGGACCTTGACCAATCACATCAGATGCTGGCTCCCATGTGACCTCCGAGACCCTGTACAGTAACATGTCAGCGTTCCTCCTTCTCGCAGTCAGATTTCGATTCCCATAAGGTCAAAGTTCGAGGACAATTCATCAGCCTTCTGTCAGGCGGGAGGGAAATGTTCTGTTTCCCTTGTCAATCCCATGACTTTCCACAGGAGCTATAAATTAGCATAGCTTACTGGTGTGGTCACAAAGTAGAGTCCCAAAACAGCGATTATTTAAGGAGAAACTGTGAGAGGGAACTTTACCCCAGAGTCACACAGCCTGAGCTAAATGCAGTAAACTTAATCTTCACATTTCAGGACATTCTCATGATAGAGCTCAACTCTCATGCAGCACAGTGGTCTTGTTATGACAAATTAATGAGTGCTTTTATGTCTGAGATTTATCACTTAACTACCAGTTAACTGAGATTCAAATTTGAACCAAATGGAAAGAGTTCTAGTAACAGCTCATAGAGCAGGACAAAACAGGCCCTGGATCCTCTCCATGGCCTGCTGTATTTGAAAAATTCTATGGTACATTGTAATGCATTTTTGTCATAGCTATCCATGTTTGTTCCCCATCCAATAAACTTTTCTTTGTCTTTTGTTTGTCCGGCGATGACATAACTTGGATCAGCCAGAGAAATAAATAACAAAGTATGTGAGTGATAGAAAGTTTTCTGTGATTCAAGATGAAAAACAAATGTTCTTCAAAAAACATAATCTGTCATAACAAAAAAAAAATTTGGTAGGAGTTGATGCATGCATGCAAGATAAAGAGATTAAAAAATGCTACAGTTTTATGTTATGACAAAATCTGTTTCTTAAAATAGGTTCATACATACAGTATTACACCCTTATGACATAATATTGCCACACATAATATTGCTTGCACATGCACACCTCAGTTGCTCTGATGTCAAACCTAGTCCATAAACCACTTTGTCATGCCATGCCAACCAAACAGAATGCATTTGCACAATGCTACTAATATATTTTTGTTGCAATAACCTACAATATTTCTCTGACATTGGCACAACTTTCGAAGAATTTTTCATGTTAGCTAGGATACTTCTACCCTCTCACTTTTCTTATCCCAATGACCCAGCCGGAGCCCACCGGCAGACATATCAGTCCATCCCCCAGGGCGTGATTGGCTCTCGCTCACCTTTCCTGCATGTTCATTTGAGATCTCCGTCAGTCTGGGTGGATCCTGCAACTCCTGGCCAGTCCCCCTCTGCACCTGGCAAAACCTGGGCAACAAGGTACAACAAACAAATTACAACAACTTTTGGTCCTATTTTCAAATCAGATCTGCTAAAACAGTGCAAATTAAAATTCCAGAACATCTCCCACATTCTCAAAGAACACAGAGCTGGCAACACTAGCCTGTAATTTACAATGAGTGGAAGGCTGCATTCTTATTTGTGAATTACTTTCATTTATTTATTTGATTTATGTCAGAAAGCTAAATTCGTCTGAATTTAGTTCAGCTCGCATAATTGCAACACACCCTGGACAGTCCACCGACCAATCACAGGGCTCATGCACCATTCAGTCACACACTCATACCAACAGAAAATGTAGAGTCTCCGTTTAGTCTGGCATACAATACGGGTCTTCGGACTGAGGAGGGAAAAACCTTACGAATGTAGGGAGAACATGCCAACTGCACACAGGCTAAATTCAGACCCACTGCCATCTTGTTGTAATTCAACAGTGTACCACTGTGCCACCATGTGGATTTTATTACAATCCTGCCATCATTAATAGAGACAGCATTAAGTCCACAGACATGCTACAGACATCTCTAATTAGGTAGCTGACATCATACAGCGCTGTGTAAAATAGTACCCAAACAAAACCATTGATGCCCAAATTGAATGCTGTTTGCTTAATGCATCTGTGGCTGGATAGTCATTTATAAGCCTTTAAACACATGGTCCCTGAGTTAGTGAGTTAAGATGTTCTGAAGGATTGCGTTATGAAAGGTTTTTATGTTCGTTCATCAAAGTCCTTTGCAGGCAAAAGCGCTGACTTCATACAGAATATAGACTGGAACACAAAAAGCAATGCCAGACTTCTCTTTAATTACATTACGGCACATGCTCTATATGATGAAATGTTTCATGGAATTGTGCACGAATATGTGTGTTTTATTGAATAAACTTCCTGGAGTTACCCAAATTAATTTCAATATTCATAAGGTCCCAAAATAATATGCATTTTTTTCAAGCACCTTTTTATCTTGGAAGCGGCTATGCTCTTAACAAAACATGTAAGAAGGCTTGTTTCAATTGGTTATCTAACTTGTTGTCGCAAATACATTGATTAATAACATTGACAAATAAAAAAGTTACAATAAATTGTATTGGATTCAATGTAATAAACTGTATTAGGATGTACTGTAACTGGACTCAGATCAGTCAGCCGGGACCTCTGGTGGCAATCTGACAAACAACAGCAGTCGATGCCAGACATAGTAGGAGCTGCAACTGCTGTTAGAAAATTAATATTTATAGTTTTACATTTTAAAAAGATCTTTTATAAGAGAAACACAAGAAGAAAATGAATCAAAACATTCCTCGTCCACAAAAAAATCAACCGAGTTTCACCCCAAGTTCAGGAAGACTAGGTAAGAACATTAACATCAGAATTGGGGGGAACGGATGAATGATCATGTGATGAATGAATGAATGAATGAAGGAATGAACGAACATTGCATTAATATAGCGTCGTCTCACAGACACTCAAAGCGCTTTACAGTCATATGGGGCTAATCTCATCTCTCCACCACCAATGTGCAGCACCCATCTGGATGACGCGATAGCAGCCATTCTGCAGAACACTCACCACATATCAGCTTGAGGTGGGAAGAAAGAGAACAAATTTCATAGACCATAGATCACGGGAATGATTAAGTGGCAGGTTGAAAGAGCTCGGTTTGGAATTTAGCCAGGACTCTGGGGAACCTCCTACCCTTGTCTAAGAGTGGCATGGGATCTTTAATGACCACGGACCTCAATTTAACGTCTCATCCGAAAGACGGTTTCTCCTTCAGTACAGTGTCCCCATCACTGCAGTGGGGCATTGGGGATTATTCCACCAGAGGGAAGATCACCACCTACTGACCCACCCACACCTCTTCCAACAGGTACTTAGTTTCCCCAGGTGGTCTCCCATCCAAGTACAAACCAAGCTCACACCTTTGTAGCTTCAGCCCTGCGGCTGTAGCAGATCGAGTAATGGTATGGCTGCTGGCTACTTGATCTAGTAACTGGGTTGTCTGACTTTTAAACAGTCCCTGGTGCTTCTCATTTGTCAAACTGATTGATTTATTGTTTGCTGTATTACTGCATTCCCTAGTCTCACAGTTTAGTTGACTAAATGGGCCATTGCTTTGCATTTCCTGAAGCTTTCCATGTATTGCTATGTTTGATGGATTGATTAGCTTTGATTGACAACACTAGGTCCCGCCCACCAGCACTCACTTGTCCTCCACGTCTTCCTGGAGGTGTGCCTGATGCAATGCCAGCCCCTCCTGCCTGGGGGAGTCCTGCCCCATGCCTCCCATTGGCTGATGGGTCCTTCTTAGCTCCTCCCACAGGTGGTCCAGCTGCTCTCGGAAGTTGTCCACTCTTGTGTGCTCTGGACTTAACACTCCTTTTCCCTCCTGCGCAAAGATGATTGACTCCAGCACTCAGAAAAGAACTCTATTGACATGCATCATCATCTGAAAGCCACACCAGTCTGACTGTGAACCGCCATATGACCTAGTGATGATTGATGTACTAATTAAATCCAGACGTGGAAAGGCAGGGGTCATGAACTGAAGGACTTGCCACGTGTTTCTCTCAGATGGTTTCACTAATGTTTAGCTGCCTGAATAATTGTGCTAATTTCCAAATCCAGGCGATTCAAACAAAGGACTTCAGAGGACTTTTAGTTTGTGAATCTATATTTTACATCTCTGATGAAACCACTTGTTCAGATCTGTCATTTTGAGAGCCGTGTAGTCTAACACATGTCCCTTGTAACTCTATGCCCACAGCCCAATGACTACACCCTGCAGCTAATGCAGTAACCTCTCCAAGTCTTGATTTGACTGGTGTGACAAATAATTTGAAGCTTTAAAATAACTATTTGACAAATATCTTTTGGTTTTTCTTTATGCTCAAGGTGGGGTAGGCATGACCCTTTACAGACAACTGTGACATAATCTTAACATCCCCCCCAAACCTACACTCATGATACCCCTGAGTCCTGAAATCACACTATGCCCCTACTTCCTCAGGTTTCTCACCTCTTTGGTTCTGGGTCTGCAGGCCCGTACAACGTCTTCTTCCTTGGGGGAAAATGGACACCCCTCTAGACCTGGAGTGGACTGATCCTGTGTCGTAATGGCAATGCTGTCCTTCAACCAGAGGAGAGTCTTAGGAGGGCGGATGGAGCGAGAAGTGAGAAGGTTGGAGGTTAGGTGCCACTCACTGTAAACAGGAAGTGATTATTCTCCAGGCAGGAAACGCACTTGCATCCAAGCGCTTGTGTTTTTCCCTGCCTGGTTGCTACCCTCCTGATCCCTGACGAGATCCTAGATTGGCCACTGGGTTCATGGGGTTTCAGGACAATTCCTGGAAACTGGTGAATGGTTTGAGCCAGCATGGAGCTCTGGTTTTCACTCTGAAACACTTATGTACTTGCTCACCCACAAACACAAAAACACTCATAAACACACACATACACACACGTAGACACACAATCTGAGCATGAACCAAATACACACGCATAAAGCGAGCAAATGCTTTCAGTTACACACATGCATTCATTTACAGATACAAATGTACAATGCGCGCGCATTTTCAAAGGCATAACATGCAAAAATAGACACATGCACAAGCACATACACAAAAAATATTCATGCACACACACATATATGAACAGCCAAATTAGAACAAACACACGTTCACACACATACACACACACACACACACACACACTCACGCACACATACAGAGACGCGTACAAACGCACACCGCTCTAATTAGAAGAGGCCTCCAGTGTATTTGGCTGGCATTACATCATCTCTCAGACATGCACCGCTGGCTCAAACACGCCTTAATAAAGCTGGGGCGGCCCTGCTCTCTGTTCTGCCAAACCACGGCTTCCCAAAAGCACAGCTGAGAAACACCGCCATTCAGAGAGGCACGCGCAGTCACGTACACTAGAAAGGAACACGTCGGCCATCTTTAAAATAATGCAGGGCTGCTTGACCCAGCTCTACAGCTGTGGTTTACAAACTGGGTCCTGGGAGAACCCCATGTATGCTAGCTTTCGTTCCAACTGCAAATTTGTAACAACCTTTTCATCTTAAGTAATTAGGTGTGTTTGATGTTTAGAGAATCTATATTATGCCAAAATAGTTTTTCAATGCCACAAAGGTTTTATATTTTTTATAATTATAATTATAGTTTTATATTGTACTTCATGCTCTTGGCAAACAATTAGGCCTGCCTTAAAAGAGATAACAAATGTATGAGGTTGGCCAACTTAATGACTTAACAGGTAACTACGTTAACTTAATTGTTGACTGTAATTAATAATTAATTGATTAGAATTAACAATAATTAATTTATTATCTCTTTCCTTGTACAGCAATACAATGTAGATGGGCCATACTATTACTGGCGTTTTCACTGTATTCTTCATGATCTTCCAGACGGTTGGAGCAGCTAGAGCAAGGCTGCCTAACCTTGCTTCTAGAGAGTTACCATCCGTTAGGCTTTAATTAGAACAAAAACACAAACAACATCTCTCTCAACGGCTTGAGCTGGTCTGCCGGACCCTGTTTCCAGGGATCAACTTTCCTGTGCCTTTTAATTGCGACCCAAATTTAGTGTGTCTGGTTCTTCTAAATAGCACTTCAATGACAACTCCAGCTGCTGAATCATTTGTGCCTCATTAGAGCTGGTGTGAAAACTTAAGGACGACAGAACTCCAGGTGCAGGGTACTGAAGTGTGCTTCTGCAGCGCAGTGTCCCCATCGCCACACTCTAGTAATTGTTTTCTTGGCCCAAATGGAAGATCCCACAGGCCTATAAAAACTTTTTGAGCAGTATCTGTTTTCTTCCTGGGAGGCCTCCCTTCCCATCAGCCATTGCAGAGAGCAGACAGTCAGTTTGGGCAGGCTGGCTCGTACCTTCTCTGTGGACGCAGCTGACTCTCGAAGCCACACACGAGACTTTGGGTCTCCTCCAGAGGCTCTGGCCTCGGGTCCCACCTCCCATCCATCACTGCAAAAACAAGCCCAGATTTACAGCCATCTCATTGGCTGTTATTTATAGTACCTAAGAGTCAAATAGGAGGGAAGGAGTGGAATGTCACCTTTCTCCCTCCAACTGGTGTCTCTCAATGACATCATCACCGTCATCATCACCATCTTCCGCAAAATCAGGGAGGTTCGCTTCCATTGACACGCGGTCCTTCGACGGCTGTTCTTTGTCTTGGCTGTTGGTCAGAATCCCAGGTTCTCTCACGCTCTATTATGGGAAAAAATGCAAGTTTCAAATGAGCAGAGTTTATTTATTTGCCATTTGTATGCATAGGATTTTTTTTCCTTTTGCCTCAGGAATACATGGGAATTGTTGTGGAACATTCCATTACATTACATCACAGTGGTATCACAGCTGGGAAATTTTTCCAGAAAGAACAGTCTAGAGGGACTTGGTCGAGGGATGACTGTAGCAAAAGAAGAAGAAGGAGAAGAAGAAGAAGAAGAAAACAGACTGACAAGAAGAAAAACAAGAACAAGAATCATCATCATCACCATCTTCATTATAATGTGTTCAGCAGAGTACATGCGACCGCGGGAAATCACATTCTGCAGTAATTCATTACAGCGCATGGGTGGCCTGTGTTTTGCCTGATCACTAAATGTCTAGACCTGTCACATGCATGACTGGATGTTTTACAGTAATACAGGCAGCAGGGCAGACAGCTTACTCCAGCATTTCCCAAAGATAATAAGCTTCACGCTGACTCTGCAACTTTACTCCATTAATTAGGCTACAACAACTATGAAGGGTGGAACACACTGCAGACTTCTTACTGAATAACTGTTACCGCACAAGCGCCAAATTTTACAGCACACCATAAATTGCGGTGTGGTACGACTCTCAGACAATGTGGGATAAAACCTAGAATTTTCAGGTTTGATTCACGGATGGAACAAAACCACTGAGCTCTTAAGCAAAGTGCTTGACCTTCAGTGCATCCTTTAAAACATATGGATAAATAGACTGTATATAAAGATTGAAAGCTGTCAAAGTCTCTGTGGATAACAGCATATGCAGAACTCCGTAAGACGGAAAAAGCTCTCAGCTTGGAGCCTCCAGTCTGAGCTGCGTTGCGAGTTCAGTGCTGCTTGACGTGTGGAGAGGTTGAGTGATGATTGTGGAAGAAGCAGAAGGTGTTGCCCATCCCTGTCTGTACAGTGAAAGCTATTAAGCAGTAATCAGGAACCAGAGCCCCTCTGTTTTTAAAGTATAGGAGAGGGTAGCCAGGGGTTCCAGTCCTGGGGTTTCCAGCAAGGCCTCATCTGTGCCAAGGGCTCCACAGCCCCCCTGAATGGGGTTTTTCTCCCTCTCTCCCTCTCGCTTTCACTCTGTTTTTGTTATTTCTCCCTCACTCAATCTCTCTTTCACTCTCTCTTTTACCCTTCCTTCTCTGCTTGAGCATGTTTGAGGCCACTCCATTGGCAGGGGGGCAAGGGAAAAAAATCCTTCTCCAGACAGCAAAGATCGAAAAGGTGTCATCCATAACCTGAGTTTCATGATGAGGACTAAAACTTCTATCAGCACATCAATACGGATAACACGGGGTACGTGGGAAATGTAGTCTATAGCTTCAACTAGCAAAGTATAATACTAACTTTATTACCAGGACTAAATTTCCTCCAGCCACTTCTGAGGCTCACTGAGGGCTGATGGGAAATGTTTTTGAACATAGACGCCGTAATGTCATTCACAATTGTGTTCTGAGCCATTGAGACTACAGTTCATACAATGACCCCAGTCCTCAAACTCACAGCTCACAGAGACTGCCAGTGTTTCAGTTGGGCAGAGCTGAGGCCCATTCAGTAAACTAGACTCCAATATGAAACAGAGTCAACCAATCAGACTAAACTATGAAGTAGGCCAATCTTAACAGCCAAGAGGTGCAGTGGTAGCAAGGTGGCCAGTCATCCAATATTGTGTATGATGGTCTCACAACAACATACGCTCGCACAAAACATCCCACATTCCACAGAAAACGTGTCCTTCTGGTCCTGGATTTAAGTTACTTAAATATGGGCGGCCTGGTTATCAATGGTGACTCAGGCAGTTGAGATGTGCTTGTACTATATGGGGCACCGTTTGTAAAATAGGGTGTGTTGTTTTATACCGTACAGTTTTTGTATGTTTAGTGTCAAAAACCAGGAAAAAAGATTGTTGCCATTTTAAACCGTCTCTTTTTCACACATTTACGCTCAAATATGTGTAAATTGGTATAGAAAAGGTGATATCATTTTTTGTAGTATAGCTTTTTGTAGAAAGAAAAAGTGGACATAATAAATCTAAATGTTAAATATAAATCAAATTGCTAAATGTAAATCTAAATTATATATTTATAATTAAATATATAATTTAAGATTTAAGGTTTAGATTTAACCTGTTCGCCAGTAGATGGCACTGTCAGCTTAGCTTTGCTGTTCTGTGGGTCGTACATGATTTAAGCGTGAAGACAGCTCGAGCGAGTAGTCAACAGCGCGCTAGCAAGAAATGGCGACGGGTGTAAGCCAAGATTTGGCAACAGCCATACAGATGGTTGTTTCCTTAGGTGTACGGGCAGCGATATTTTTTTCCGTACTGTTAATGCGTCGCTACTCTGGAATTCCGGTCCCCCCACTTCACTTTCGTCCCATAATCGCGTCAATTTGCCTCTTGATTACGCCGTCAAAATAAGGCTACAGTTTGCATACTGTCTTACTCCCTAGGGAGCTGGTTGGCTATCTAGCTAGCTAGCTAAAGTGATGTCGAACTGTATAATGTTATAGCTAGCGCGCCAATGTATTTGGCTACATAGCTAACTGGCTAGCGAGCTAAAAAGGCTACAGTTCACTTTCAATGACCGAAGTATTCTCAGAAATAATTTCGCTGACAAAATAAGGCTACAGTTTGCATGCACTGTCATACTTGCTAGCGAGCTAGTTGGCTACCTAGCTAAAGTGATATCGAACTGTATAAAATGATAATAACCGGTTACAGCCTTTTTGTGTTTGTGTTTTGTGTTTTGTGTTTCGTGTCCTTTTCGCAGGCTGCAATTTTTTTCTGAACCGTTAACACATTACAATTTCTAGGACCAAGAGGGAAAAAACGTCCCCCCCCAAAATACTTCCATAGTTCACATTGGTCCTGATATCCAGTGTGAAAAAGCTGAGCATTACAGATTTTCATCATTGTAGAGATAATAATGATTCCCAGTGACAGTTACTGTGAATGCCCTCCTGAAATGAGGAAAGCTGGGATGTAAAATACATTGGCATGCTAGCAACAACATTATAGATTTCGATGTCACTTCATCTTGGTAACTAGACAGACAAATAGCTCGCTCGCAAGTATTCCATTGTAAGTGAACTGAAGCCTTTTTAGCTCGCTAACCAGTTGGCTATGTAGCTAAATACATTGGCGCGCTAGCTATTACATTATACAGTTTGATATCACTTTAGTTTGATAGCTAGATAGCCAACCAGATCGCTAGAGGGTAAGACAGTATGCAAACTGTAGCCTTATTTTGTCGGCATAATAAAGATGCAAATTGACGCGATTATGGGACGAAAGTGAAGTGGGGGGAACAGAATTCCAGAGTAGCGACGCATTAACAGTATGGAAAAAGATATCGCTGCCCGTACACCTAAGGAAACAGCCATCTCCATGGCTGTTGCCAAATTTTAGCTTATACCCGTCGCCATTTCTCGCTAGCGCGCTGTTGACCATAGATATATACACGTAGATGCCACCTCCCGGGTTGTCAGAAGGGTTAACAAGGCCACCATATTGTGTCGGGGATTCAGGCGGGGTCAGGCCACTCAATGTCAGTGTCAAGTCAATGTCTTTGAATGCAGCCCCAGTCATTTATTTTCACCTTCTTAAACCTTAAATGTCAATTAGCTTACTGATAAGTTATTAATATTTAAATTTGGAACATAACAAAATTTTATTCAGAGTCAATTATCTTAGGTCGTTATAGAACTATTATTTACCGTAATGAAGTATTTTTGCATGAAAACCTTAATTTTTAAATTAAGCAAGTATCCTGTATCATAAATACGTGGCTGCCATATGTAACAAATAATACAGCTTAATATGTAATCCCCATGCAATCTAACAGCGACAAAATAATTGGCTACATTCAGTACAGAAAAATAATTTAATTATAAATCGGTTTATGCGCTAGCACTTAGCAACGTTAATTTTTTTTCCAGCGCGGGCGGCATTTCAGAACTCTTTTGCGAATGAAGCCACTTTCACACTGGACGCGAAATGAATTTTACGCACGACAGATTACATTCAAAGTCAATGCAAAGACGCGAATACACGCATTTCGCGCTAGCAAGCCAAAGTGATATCGAACTGTGTGTCATAGCTAGCACGCCAATGTATTTAGCTACATAGCCAACTGGCTAGCGAGCAAAAAAGGCTGCAGTTCGCTTACAATCGAACACTCGCGAGTGAGCAATTTGGCTACCTAGCTAGCAAGATAAAGAAACATCGATATCTATAATGTTATAGTTAGCATGCCAATGTGTTGTTTTCACACCGGACACGAAAAGAATTGTTTGCACGACAGATTACAATCAAAGTCAATGCAAAGATGCGAATACTCGCGAAAACGCGTGTATTTGCGTTTTGCATTGACTTTGAATGTAATCTGTCGTGCGAAAAATTCATTTCGCGTCCAGTGTGAAAGCGGCTTCATTCGCGAAAGAGTTCTGAAATGCCGTCCTCGCTGGAAAAGAAATTAATGTTGCTGAGTGCCAGTGCATAGACCTATTTATAATTAAATTATTTTTCTGTACTGAATGTAGCCCATTATTTTGTCGCTGTTAGATCGCATGGGGGAGAGAAGCCGTGTCTTCAATTGCCACTTGATTATTCTTGAATTGGAAAACGTGTTAATAAAGGAAAACCATCTAGAATTAGCCAGGACTAATTGCTGTCAATAAAGGGATGGATATTTGCCCCCGAATTTTCAGATCTAGCGCTGGCCCTGACCTGCCATTATGAGTTATCTCGTTGTCGGCAGTCAACGAGTTAAAATTGTTTGAAAATTTGTTGAGTTGTGATGATAAAAATCATTGATTAACCTCTACCCCCACTGACTAATGCTGTAGGTACGCACGGCTTCCACCGACACAAGATGGCACCTGCGTAGACCCATCGTTCCAATGGACAGAAGCAGCGAACGCGGCATCTACATGTATATATCTATGGCTGTTGACTACTCGCTCAAGCTGTCCTCACGCTTAAGTCATCTATGACCCACAGAACAGCAATGCTAAGCTGACAGTGCCATCTACTGGCGAACAGGTTAAATCTAAACCTTAAATCTTAAATCTTAAATCTTAAATCCTAAATTATATATATAGATTTATATTAGATTTATATTTAGCAATTTGATTTATATTTATCGTTTAGATTTAGTATTTAATGTCCTCTTTTTCCTTCAACAAAAAGTTATACTACAAAAAAACGATATCACCTTCTCTACACCAATTTCCACATATTTGTGCATAAATGTGTGAAAAAGAGACGGTTTAAAATGGCAACAATCTTTTTTCCCGGTTTTTGACGCTAAATGTGCAAAAACTGTACGGTATAAAACAACACACCCTATTTTACAAATGGCGCCCCATAGTACTAGACACCCAGATGCCATTAGCTGTTATGTAATCCAGACTGGAAATCAAGTGTGGAGGCAGAATACAATTGAATGGAAGGGTTTATTGAAAGTGTTACGGCAACATTCGGACTAGACCTGGAAGAGAATAGCACAGTTCATTACAGATTTTAAGGGCAAAGTAGTGTAGGCATTGCCAATCTCTGGCCTCTGGCTTTCTGAGATGAGTGCCAGGTGGAGATCACACTTTACCAGCGCCGAACGGTCCAAAGGCAGGATGGAGTAGCTTAGGAGGAATGCGGTTCCAATCCTGAAGACCACGAGAAAGGCTTGGGAGCTTGTTCCTAATGACTAGAGAAATAAGGTAACTTCCGTAAATTACAATTATTACCTTCACCAAGGAGGTTATGTTTTTGCCAGCGTTGGTTTGTCTGTCTTTCTGTTTTTGTTCAAGATAACCCAAAAGTAATGAACAGATATCTCTGAAATTTTGTGGGTGGGTTGCTATTTTATCAGAGATGGACCCTATCGATTTTGACCGCGATCGGACAAAGAATATGGCCACTACAGCAACCATCTCAAAATCCTGTGTTGCAGATACCTTACATTTCTTATGAAACATGTTCATTCGGCAAGATTTCGACTGTGCTGCCTTAGCAGAGGTTTGCAGTCTCGGAGTGCCCCCAGTTGAAGATTACATTCTACTGTCAAAAGAAGAAAGTAAATACTGACTGGTTCTGAGGGTTTGTATGAAATTACAATTGAGCAACTGGCAGCTCACAAGAGGAGGTATAAATACGTCATTCATACAAAAGGTGGGGTAAGTATGAAACCAGACACAGCCGGGGATTAAGGGAGTGCACAAGATGTAGACCAATCAAAGGAAACATTATTTCCAATAGACACGCAAGTTGCTGAATGGGAAGGGACACAGAAGGCATTCACGCAAGGGTTGAGGCAATTAGCTACATATACTGTATCTGGCTAATGAGCCATTGTAAAAAAAACCAGAAGATTGTGGGCATGATATTTAACTTTTAAAGTAGTAAATAAATGTCACAATTTAGTTTTTGTCAAATTCAGCAAATACAGGAAATTATGCACCAAACTGAGTGCACTTGCAAGTGAAAATTAAAGATAAATGTTGACTTTTTTTTCTTTACTACTTATTACAGCCAAAATTTACAGAATCAGACACCTCAACTCACTTGGTTTTTTGAAGGATCTTTGTCACGGGCACACCTGACCAGCCTAGTCTCCGTGCGGTGCACTGTTTTAGAAAAACTGGATAAAAAACAGTGGGTCCTCCAAGGAATGCAGAACCCTTTCCTTTGTAAGTAAACAACTATGTATGGTCTCTTCAACTAACTCACATCTCAAAATCACTGAGCCAAACCAGATTATTCCAAAAACACAACAAGCACAGCAGTCAACCACAGGATAATAAGCCCCATCGGGAATTCATCTTTTATCATGAACAGGGAGTAGAGAGACAAAACAGAACATTTTCAGGGTCCAAAACAATTTATAAACGCAGCAGTCCATTAATAGCCTCCGCTTTACCATGATGAGATGTTTATTGACCCTAACGGTTAAGAAAACAGGCAGAGCAAAAATGCTTAAGACTGCCACAGCCCGCATCTGGTCTCCAGATATCCCAATTCCAATCTTTCATGCAGCTCTCTGTTGGACCACAGAATACACTCAGTGGGACTTAACCAAAGCCCATCACCTGTAGCATTTTACCCTTCAGTGCTGGGGAGAAGATGGCAAATTGCAGGAAGTGGTAGGTCACTTGACTGGCAACCAGCAACCATAAAGCTGCTGGTTCAATCCTCGTTGGAGTTTGGGATTCTGACAGGAGATCGGAACAGCTCAGCTGTCGGGACCTCCGGCCTGGCTTTTAACCCCAAATCAATTCCAGTGGGCTTCACCCTTGTTTCTTTCTCTCACCCTCCCTTATTTGCAACTGTTCTCTTTGGAATTCTTTCCACGGCATCGTCCTTGACAAGGAGAAACATGTTCACAATGGACCCCCCCTGGTAAAATGAAAGATTTACAACTGGACTTGTAGAGGTATCCAGTTTGACTCCCAGACAGGGAATAACCATTTTACCCTTAAGCTAAGGTACTTAATGGAATATTGCTTCAGCAAAATCCCCTGCCGTGTAGTCTACTCGGGGTAAAACTATGAACTCATTGCATTAGCAGTAAAGGAAGTAAAAAAAAAAAAAAAAATGTTACCCATGATAATGGAATCCCAGCTCACTGGGTTGCTGAAAGGGGAGAACAGGGGAATTCTGTGCACCGAAAAGGAATACTGCACCCTCCATCTAATGAGCATCTTTGTTGGCTCTCCCTGGCTGAGGGTCCCCTTCCAAGCTTTGGATCCACAGAACTGTCACCATTCAAGTGACAACTTTGTGATCGCTGAGGATTACTAAAGGCATGCTTATGTTTCCCAAAGGTACCGTGAAAGGTGATATCAGCCAAGAGCTATGAAGTATCACAACTGGCGCATCTGTCTGTGGCTACAGCTAGAACAAAAGGCCTGGAATCGCTTCCTTTTCTGCCTGCCCACCCCCCATCTCCAGCGGTAACATGCAAAAAAGCAGGATACATTTTCAGGATCATATCAAAAGTTCTCAGCAATGCCAGCACAGAGTGAGAATTTATTTGCCATTTTTGCGCATTATTGGGGGAATGGTGGTACCCACCATTATGGCCTCTAGTATATAAGGATCAGAGAAGACAGCGGCAACAGCGTAAAATGCAGGGATCAGCAGGTACGTCATGCCATGTTTTTATTCCAGCCATAAAAACAGCCAGCTAATTTCACTAACTGGCACTATGTCTTAGATGTAGAATTGGGCTGAATGTCAAACCCAGGCATCTGGAATAAAACGAAAGACTTCATGGACTTGTCCCATAATCCCACTGTCTTATTACCCATGGAAGGAAGGGTCAGATTATTTTGAATGAATAACAATTTGTGGAAAATCTGATGATAGTGTCTCCAGGCCAAACCCATGTGATCTGAAACACCAAAAACCTCAAAGTACATGGGTGAAAGAGCCTAACTGCTGCCTCTAGATATCGGAATACTTTATGAGACACATACAAAGATGTGTGTCATATATAGAGTAATATTTTCCAAAAGGCTATGAAATTTTTAAAGCTAAGAAATTTGCTCACAAGCTCGGAAAATAACACATTTATCTTTACTACCGAGAGTCAGCATTAAAGAATACTAATCCACCACTCAATGTTGTCATCACCATTATTATGCACCAACTTTATAGCAGCTATACGGCTTATTTTAGAGGAAGGGCCATAAAAAAGTTTGATTTTAAGTTTGAGGGGAAAAGGGCATTTCTACTGACGTAGCAATATGGACTTTACGACTGCCAAAAGACATTTCCGTGGAAACTTCGCGATTTTTGTCCCTCCAGTATAAATACCTCGCTGTTAAACCTTCACAGCAGCTGTCTGCACGTCTACGGCAGAAAGAGCTGGGGTCTTTCAAGAGTCACAGGGCAGTAGGGGTTTTCTTTATCGCCCTCTCCGGTTCACCCCCAAAGAACAAAAACATCCGCAGCACATTGACGTACGCCGCAGGACCATTTTATTTAGAGCCAAGGACACACCAAGATTTCCACAGCTTTCTATCTAATGGGCTCCCACCAAAACTGCTTTTTCTGGCTTTAAGATTCCTCTCATTGAAAATCATTTTTTGTTTTTGTTTAAAAAATTTTGTCATATGCATTTTTCTCCTTGGATGTTACCGCACAAATTTGATCTTTCTTTTGTTGATGTTAGAACATTTTTTGATGTTCGAGGAGTGCCTTGAGTACTGAAAAATACCTCAGATAATAACAATAATAACATTTATTATTGTTATTATTATTATTATTATTATTATTGTAATGTAATGTAACTCACTGCGCATCCTTTGAGACGATTCTGTTCTTCCTTGACGTCCTTTCCCATGATCCTGTGCACTTCCTTGTCCAGAGTGAAGTAGGTCTCCCAAGCAGAGGCCTTAGGGTCAGCCTCTTCTCTTGTGAAGCTGGACTCTTCAGAATGGTACTCTGACCTTTCATTCCTGCCGGGCAAAATGCAATGTGATCCAGACGAGAATAATGTACTACATGATTATGTTTGTGTTTAAAATCAATAAAGAAAACTCAAGGGGCTGAGATGAGAAGCCAATAATATCTACTCCCAGCAATCAAGCCTTGTAGAGTAAAAGATTTTCATTTTTGCTTTTCTTTATCTGAGTACATTTTTGTTTCTCAAAATTCAGTGTTTGAGTAAGCCACTGCTTTCAGTCACCGACAGTAGCGGCTTTTACATCTGCTTCAGAATATTCAGGAACATTTCAATCTCATATTTGTGACCTCATACCACAGTGAGTCAACCGCCGGATGGAGGAAAAGATTAACTACGATGAGAAGGTACTGAAGGGGGTCGGAACGCTGATACTGAAGGACGGAGGGAGAGATGAGAAGTGGCCAGAAGGCAACAGCAGGTCTGCGACTGAAAGCATGATGTCATCCATCCGTAACAGTGAGCTCATCATCTCGGGGAGAGAGATGTTGTTTTTGGAGCCAGTTGCAGGGAAGGGCTGAGTAAAGCATACATCCGTGACTGTGACAGAGGTGAGTCTGGCTGGGTATGGGGGTGAGGGGGTGAGAAGGTGTGGCACTGGCAGGGGGGCGCCATGATGAGGCTCAGAAACTAAACTGCACGTTTCATGGCGCACGATGACCCCAGTCATGGAGAGCCACCGTGTCTGCGGATTTTCAGCTTACCGCAACACATTATTACTATTATTGTAATTACAAGTAATAATAGAATTAGTGGTTATAGTAGAAGTAGCATCAATAATAATAATAATAATAATAGTAATAATAATAAGAAGAAGAAGAAGAAGAAGAAGAAGAAGAAGAAGAAATATTATTATTATCATTATTATTATTGCATGAGACATGTAAATTATTACATCAATGTACTGACAATTGTAAGGAAAAAAATCTCTATTCCTTCACCAACAATCAGAACAAAATCATTTTTAATATGTGCATGCGTCTGGATCTGCAGGAGTGTTGTGAAATATGGATACAGTGAGAGTTCAGAAATTTTAATGCTTCTTTGACCCCAGACTTGCTGCTGACATGGCCTGGAACAAAACATTTTGGGAGGGGAAATTTTGAGGAATCCCCAGTGCATTGCACCAGATAAATCAGTATTAAAACACATCCAGTCATAGCCCTAGTGATGGTGTGCTGTGCGCTTGCTAGTTACAGCAGCTTGCCCAGCATTAGCGATTTCTGGGAATCCAGCTGGCCTTTCCTGCACGACTAGCACACAAGCTGGGGCAAAAGCATTAGTAACACCAAGACATATAACCAAAATTCTGTCGGCCACGTTCTTCAGCGCAGCACCGTCTTGCTCTGTCACCGTACCTTTGGGGTCCCGTAATCAGAATTGCTTAAAAGGATAACCAGTAAAAATGAAAAAACAAAAAACACAAGTTTGTCCCACAGGATAGCTGTGAAAGTGCTAAAAGCTTAAAATGTTCAGCGATGTCACTAAATAAATATAAACTGCAATGTCACTCACCACTTGGAAATGATTCAAACTAATTCAGATGTCCGCAGCTCGCAGTGCCTCATTTGTTTAATTTAAGAATGGTAAGACATTACTCAGGGAGAAAAATGGTCCAAAAAGTCATCTTTAATTTCCTTTACATTAAACAACCTTATAGAGCCACACACAGATTAGGACCTGTCCAGTCTAATGCAAACTTCACTGTTGTTACTCGAGCACAGGATCATTGTAATATAATATCCAAAATTACCTGTGTCTGGGTCACTTTCCCAAGTAAACTCTGCCATATTTAGCTGAGGCAATAATTTAATAATTCAAATAACCGTGCTAACACTTAATGAGTGTTATTCTCATATGGAGTGAGTAGGCCAAAGAAAAGAGTCATATTCCCTGCAGTCTATGAAATGTGGGCTAATTTTGTTATGTAATGTTATGTTTCTTGAACAATCAAGACAGCCGATCCCACTTTGATTCATCAGCAGTAGGTTTAAGGGATCAAAATGGCCTATATTTTCCAATGCCAGTATTCTTTAAAACTCCATCATAAAATAAATTCCTAAAATCATAAATCACCCTAGTTATCGTAATGAATAAAGGTCTCTCTTGTATAGCCCGCAATCATTCCTTCATTACATACTCAAGCAGTCCTTTCAACAAAATCTAAACACTAAAATCAAAACTAATCAGGAAGGAAAAACAAATGCAGACCTAAAGAACAGATTTTTCAGTCTAATTACGTTTTTGAGAGGAGATAAGTCACCTCTGTCTTTGGTGCGACTACTACTATTGTGAGAAAAATTACAAAAAAAGTAGCTAAAACCAACTCAAAAGTAGAACTCTAAACTGTATCGTCCAAACTGGTCACATTTTGGTGATTTTATACGAAGAATCTTACCATATGGTAAATAAGTCAATAGTGGAAACCACTTCAGTCTAGGTGGTAAGAAATAGCCGGCTCTCATCTTTACTGTAATAGAGTGAAATGGTTCCCGGGCACTTGTGTAATCAAGACCAGGATTTGCCTCCTTGAAACCCCAACTGACCCCGCCATATGCATCTTCTTGACCTTTGACCCCAGCTCTCTATTTACCTGCAAGCATTCTGAAGGGCAGCCCAGGTGGCCTTCACCTCACACTGTTTCAGACTCACCCTGGAAGCCAGGGTTGGATGGAAGTTTGACAACTGTGAAGCCGCCACGTCCAGCATCTAGACAGGGGGCATGAGAGGCCTTGTTAGTAAGATTGTACATAATAACCTACAGTTTCAGGGGAGTGTTTGGAAAAGAGAGAGGTCTCACTTTAAGCATTACCTGATCATATGCTTTTCTTGAGTGAAAATGCTTGTAATGGTCTCTCTTCCCAAAGTTACGGAGGCACTTGTAGCACAAGGGGAAGCGACCAGCATAGCCACATTTTCATGGGTTTCACAATCATTTTTGAAAATATATGTTCAATAAATTTTTATTATTTCTACAAGCCCAGAACAGCCTATCATGCGCTTAAAACTAACACACTAATGTGAGGGAAAAACTGGCATATTTAAAAAATAATATTATGGGCTGAAGTACAATCTATGCTATTATTACATGAATCGGTCACTTTCTGAAAATTAAATTCTGGGATCTCATGATTACTTTTTCATGTTGTAAAAATTACACTGATGAGATACTACTCTCAGATGTATCTGACAATAAAATACATAATTTTTTTCTGAAAGAGATGAAGCTTGTTTTGTTGTTTTCCAGTTGCTTACCGTAATTTGGCTGGCTATTTCCTTGATTTCTCTGTCTCCACTGTTTTCGTGGCCATTTCTCAGGGGAGCGCTCTTTTTCTGTCACGAAGGAAAAACAGAATAGGGAGATTATGAGGAAGTGAATCAGAGACTCAAAACAGCCATCTAACTAGCGTGTACTATTGTCCACTGAACGTACTGCCTGCTCATTTCGATGTGCATTGTACTCCGCCATGCAGATCGTGAGTGTGCAGGATGTGAGGGTTGTTGAACTGGCAAATTTTCTCTTAATGCAGTGCCCACATAATGCCAGGTTATTTCAGGTGTGTCTTTATCAAGAGCAGACTTATCAAGAAATGAAACATTCTTCATAGGATCCCATTGAGAGGAAGAGATGCAGCAATTATTGGGACCATTCACTGTCCAATAGATTATAGACAAGGGAATGGGCAATTTATTTGAAGGGTGCCATTCTGCTGGAATACGGTATGGAAGATATGTGGAAATGTCAGACAGTTGGCAGTGCGTACAGAGGAAATATGTTGACGACAAGATGGTGGTTACTCGGCTGCCAAGGGCATGGCCTGTCCCTGGAAAATTGAATATCATTTTCTGCTTCTAATAATGCTAAATTTAGAGTAAAAGTAATTATTTTGAACACAACCGTTGTGTCCATGTCTTGAGCAACTTTTTGATGCTTGTGATTGTCTAAAAAATTCTGTTTGAAAATGAATCCAGTGATAATTCATGGAGAATATGCAAACCAAGAAAACCCCAAATAAATTGCCTGATGTATAAGTGCTTG
Source organism: Gymnothorax javanicus (assembly GCA_029692085.1). Lineage (NCBI taxonomy): Eukaryota > Metazoa > Chordata > Actinopteri > Anguilliformes > Muraenidae > Gymnothorax > Gymnothorax javanicus. Next base: position 67,587,047 of record CM056200.1, read on the forward strand.
TTACATCAAAGCAGTCACCATTTTTGGGTTTTAATATTTTGTAAAAAGAGAACAGCCAGAAAAAAATGCCAATTGGCCCGGTCGGAGCACCAGCACTTGGGCCACTAGTATTCAGTGAATGGCCACTACAGCAATCCAGATGGGACAAGACTGTTCACCATCCTCCCAGGGTAAGGATGGGTCAAGTCAGCTCATGTCCAGCAACCACATCAAGTGTGGGCAAATCCATGGTTAAGTGTTGCTGCATGTGAGTAGTGCTTTTTTGATTCTCATATTTGATTCTTTGACTCTTCTATTCTATTCAAGTTCAGCAAAAATGCTGAGGGAGAAACAGAGCGAGGTGTATGGAAGGAAGGTAATAGGTCAGCGCTGATGCGTAATACCTATGTGCTCCAAGAACACTACTGAGGAGACAACTGGCAAATTCAGAGAGGATTTCAGCATATACAGCCCACTGTTGGGTTCCACATTGTTTTGCCAATCCATTTGGCATTCTGTCGACTACTGGAACACATCTGGACTGTGGTACCTTATATGGCCACTGGTGGCCACTGTAGTGATGAATTCCAAAACTATGGAGAACTGTTAGTTGAATGGAGACCGCAACAGGTTTGTTTGATGGAATTTAACAAATATATATATATATCTATATTTTTTTTTTTTTTTTTTTGAAGATTTTTTTGGGGATTTTCACCTTTATTTGACAGTTGCAGAGTGAAGAGAGACAGGAAGGTTGGGGAGAAGAATGGGGAAGACATGCGGCAAATGACCCAAGCCGGAATTGAACTCGGGTCGCCACAGGAAGGACACAGCCTTTATGGTGCGCGCGCTTAGACCAATGAGCCACCGGGGCGCCCCTAACAAATACATTTTTATAGGACTTATTGTAGTTGTGAAATGCTTATATTTTTACCTTATGGTTGATAGCAGAGATGATATTGTCTGCTTGCTGGTAGAAGGAAGAAACTTCCAGTGCTAGCTGGAGGTTTTCATGGTAGTCCTTCAGAAGAGACTGGACCTTCAGCCACCTGTAGACAAACGTTATGGAGCTAAGGTTACTGCATTGATTCGATCCAGTGAATGGACATGGTCCGCAAAATGACAGCCAACGGTGATGCCAAATCATATAAAATATCTCCAAACTGCTGATACCAAGCATAGGCAAGGTCTGTAAAATTACTAATACAATAACATTAAAAAAAATTTTTGGAATGAATGAATCCAGTACTTTACACACATATTTGAAACTTAGCATGAAACACTCGCAAATAAGACTAATGAGATTTCAGACATGAAGAAATTTCAGTTGTTTATTGAATTCTGTTCATCCCACCAACCCATGATAGCAATGCCTCCTGCCCGCCACTAATTTGATTCAATATTTTTTTGAATATGACAACTGGCCCATCACTGCGGCATAAGTACTATATTAGATTATCAAAAATATATAATAATTTCACAAATGCTAGTTCATCAACACTCCCAGTGAAACCTGAGCTTAGGAGATGAGGTCTCTCGCACTAAAACATACATCTTGTTTATGTGCTTCCGTCTGACGCAGATGTTCTTTCCCTCCATCTTCCCCTGTTTCTCTAGCTTGAGGGCCAGAAGGTTGATTTCTTCATGCAGGGTCTGGTACTGCTTTTCATCCTTGAAGGATACAGGACACAGTCACAGACACCAGTGCAGCAACACTCCAGGTAAATTTCCTATGTTATAGGTGTTGTTGGGGAATCAGGTCCCAGCCAGTTCCTCAATGCCCACTTGAAGAGCATGTGCATAGTGTACTCTTGAAATAACATAACAACAAAACACAGAAAAACACACTAATGAGAACAGATTATTATAGGCCAAGTGATGTTCATCATTTCTCTACCACTTAAGTTTTGATGCTCTCGAACTCATCAAACTAGCGTTGCTTTAGTGATATTGAACTTTGCATTCAGCCACAAATAGGGGAGTCAACTGTTATTTCTTTTAAACTCTCCAACATGTTTTATCCCTTTCCTTAGAAGGCCTTTTTGCTGCCCAGACTGCTAGGATCCAAATGATAAAACTGTTGAAATAACAGTTGAATGTTAGAACACCTCTCTGTATGCAGGGCTCAAGTTCTTCATGGTAACCATTACCACATTTTAAAACAAGAGCAGAGACAGTTTAACACAACACGGGCACTTGAGGCTGAACTTTCCAGTGTTTCCGTTTTTGTTCCGTTTATTCATGATTCATGATGGTCACCTGTTTCAGATCCAGGATCCTCCGCGTCAGCTGGATTTTGTCAACGTTCTCCCCAAGAACCTCTGCCAGCGACCGCACCTCTTCCTGCTGACGCAAATAAAAGTGAGTTCTTGTGCAGCACTAGTCCCTATTAATGCACCAGTCCCAGGTCTGTTGTGGGTATCTCCACACTGCAGGAGACACAGTTATCCTACAGGGATAAAGATGACGGTATTCAGCCAAGGGAACTAATTGCTTCCCCTGTAACAGAGAATGATATCACTTGGTGATGTAATTTCTTGTAGTAAATGTTAAGCGAGCCAAAGACAGGGGGGTGCGAAACAGGTGCTAAATTTGAGTAGAGTCTAAAATAAGGGCTCATGCCAAGGAATCAGATCAGCTCAAGATGCTTTAATGCCACATCAGCTAGAGAACATTGGGATCCATGACTGTGAAATCTAATGAATCAGCTATATGTCATCCCAAAAACATTGAATTTAGTCATTCACGCGTTGAACCTGGCAGTAGGGACACACTTTTAAAATGGTGTGGTGTCCTTGGGCTCAGGGTCTTTTTCTACCCACCCATATGCGGGCCAGTTGGAGGCTAAAATTGAGGCTCCCATTTTCTTTTGTTTGCACATCTTTGTTTCGAATGTGTCAGACACTCACGTATCACCTCAACTCCGGAGGCATCCATATTTTTCCAAGACTGAGTATACTTCTGGACCAAAAATGGGCTAAGCCCGAAATGGTGAAATATGAAGCTTTTAATGGTCTTAACAACGTATTTGGTCAGGAAATTAGGAAGAATTTAACAAAGAGATAAAGTGACTTACTATGAGATAGGTTTTCCTTCGATTTCTTTGAATGTTTAAGCCTTGTGGACAAACTTGGGGACAGCTTTTTATGGGTCAATGTAGTTCCACTCAATGTTGATGGCTTCAAATGGTTGATGAGTAGTTGTAAAACATTTCGGAGTTAGTTCGTGCTTAACGTGAAACCCAATATTCTCTACTGAGTTCAAATCTTGACCGGCCCAAGACATGAGCTCGAGTTTTTCATGCAACGTCTTGGTGGTCTTTCCAGTGTAAGCAGGATCCTTGTCTTGAGGTAAATAACTACAGAACATTTGTCTAAAAAAAAAAAAAAAAGCTTTTCAATTGTGGGAAGCAAGCCTTTTTGCAATATTCCCCCGTAGGCCTACTCCCAAGCATTAATTGACTTTTCACAGTAGAGCAGCTCACCGGTACCAGCAGAAAAAAAAAGCCTGCCACATCATGACACTGCTTCTGCCATGTTTAATTACGACAGAGATGCTTTCACCATCACATTTCTCACCAGATCTCTGCAGCTGCCTCTCTGGAGCAACACCATGGAACTCAAACCATGATTCATCTCCCCACTCGACTCTGCTGAACCACACTAAATCAAACTATCAATATTCTGCCAAAAACTTAATTCTTGTTTGGTGTTTTTCTGAGACAGCAATGGTTTTTACACATCGTCTAGACACAAAACCTGCATCGAATTACCTTCTGGTTTTTGTTCTTCTCAAAAGAGACTTGTTGTTAAATTCTGCTCACAGCTTTTTTTTTTCTGTCTTTGAGAACTGTAAATTTCAGCAGGTGGCCATCGCTGCTTGAAAAGGCTTTGGGCCTTCTAGATTCTTTCATTCTGGCAACATCCCCTTTTGTTTCAAACCGACGACTTCGTGTCTTAATAGCTGATAGAGAGGTACGGATTTTTCTCCCTTTAAGATCTTGTGAATTTCAGAATAGCTGCAGTTGGCCTGATGAAGACCAGATATGCAGTTTCTGACAGAAACCCCTGCATGATATTTTGCTTTTTTGAAGCAGATTTTCTCACTCCTTTCCCTTGGGAGTTACTACAGAGCATACAGTAGATCTCTTCCTGTTACATCAATCCTGATTCCTCTTGTGAGCTGTGGCCTTTGATAGGCTGCATCAGGTGAGACGAATCATCAAATAATCTTTTCGGGAAAAAACATCCAAAAAAAATGTATTCATTTACTTATTTATTTATTTTACATCCAGATGTGTCAGTTTGAATTTCATGTCAAACATTTTAATCGTCCAGATTTTACCTTTGCGAACTAGAGGACTACATTCGTGAATTTCCATTTTTCTAGTTTTTCCTCTCTAACAGTTCTCTGCAGCAAAAGTTGATTAGCAAATGGTGGCACAGAAGGTCTCAGGAGTGCACTTGTTTACCTCTTGCAATTTTCTGACCGTGATTTGTGGTTAATACCATTAAACGCTTAATATCTAGCCATTTTGGCTTGGTCAATATTTATTTATTTTTTTGCAAAGGAGCATGCATTGTATAATAATTGTGGAAACTCTAATGTCTCCTGTTTTGCTCATGGTTGGACCAACTGGCCATAAAAAAAAATAAATAAAAAAGTGCCAAAATTAGACGGTGGCAATGCGGCCTCATCACAGAGGGTTGGAAATCCTTACCTTCTCCTTTATCCAGGTCTCCAGCCTATCTGCTTTCCGGTTGAACTGCTGCAGATTCCTGGCCCCGCCCAGTGCCTTGGACTGTTTGGCTGCCATCTGCTTGAGCGCGTGCCATTGGTCCTCGAGTCGGCTCAGCTGATTACTCACCTGGTCCGAGTTGGGGTTCTGAGCACACACAAGCTGCTCCCCCATCTGAGATTTCAGGGAGAACAATGTAAACAATTAGGGTGTGGATATCCATTCATCCGTTATCCTATCATTATCCTATCCACTTCACCCTCTCTGGAGTACAATTGCAAACATGTGACTTAATGGAAAATTCAAGGGTTAATGTTACAATCAAACCAATTGATGTAAGGAACATTGCAGTCTGCTCTTTGAGCAGAAAAAGACAGATGCTCTGCTCGAACAATGAGGAATGTTTGAGAAAAAACTTCAAAGGGTTAGCCACTTCGCGCAGAATACAAATTATGCCAATTTTTACCTGTTATGCAAGAGCCTATTTAGGCTTCATAACTCCGTTTTTATGTCACAGAGACTTATAAAAATTGTTCCAGTGAAGCAAGACATTTGGAAATTCAATTACAGACTTAACTTGATAACTCGGTCGCCACAGGGACGGAGTCGTGTATCTCCCCGATCCCCATGAGAGGCCACTTGCAAATTTTTACAGCCGCAATGTTACTGTTTGTACTCTTGCTATGACATTAATATGCATCCCTCTACATGTATATATATGCAGTAGTTAAAGTGGGATTTGACAGGTGGGGGAAGCCTAAAATTCGGTGTCGCAGCGCAGTGGGGGAAAATGACACAAATGATTGCAAATAACTGTATTCACTTTATTTTTGGCCCATTGGGACTATGATATTGAATTTTCGTATTCACATAATCAGGAAGTGGGAATAACAAGAGAAAAGCAGTGATGGATTTGGCTGAGAACTTGCAGTTTAATGGGAAGTATGACAGTGAAACTATTCTACTGTTACAGAATTTTTCATTTCTTAAAAAAGCAAATCAAAACTATTACATAATTACCAAAATGAACAAGTAACAGAAATCTATGAATCTTTTTGTGATTTCAAGACACTGTCCTTACACTGCACACATAAACCATATTCTACTTCCAAAATGTTCTGATTTCCAATGCAAAATTATGGCTAAATGTATTAAGATGGATCTCTAATAATTTTATGCTCTAATGCAGTTAGTATCTATGCAACTGGGAAACGCATCCCTGGATAGTATAGGACGCTGCGATGCTGCCAGCATAATATAGCGTGCTTGCCAACTACATAAAAAACGTGTTGCTCAGCGCATTGATTTTCAAGTAGCTCTGCCGCCAACTAGCTGGCGACTGTAGATGTCAAAGAAAGATATGCACAAGTAGTTACTGCTGAGCGAGAAACACAAACCAACATTGCTCGCATAACTATCGGTGCAACTGAGCCTTTGACTGAATCACTAATAATTCTATTAATGCACTAGCTAGCTGGTAAGAAGCCTGGTAAGCGTTTTGCACATAGCCCAAAGCAGCTAATGTTAACCCTTTTTAAATTTAAATTCTTTTAGTTGGTCGGTTTGAATTGTTGAATATTACAGAACTTCACCATAGACTTCAACTTAAGTTAATCCACTAACTTTGGCTATAAACGCCGTTTCAAACATGGACAATTCCTCGCAGGCTGGTATGGGACCGATGCACTCACTCAAATGAAAAACAGCACACATAGAGCTGCGTTTTAGTGAAGGAGGGGCTGGCAGAGACTGATGTTGCGCTCTGATTTGTTGAGCATCTTCGTGCTTTTGAGAGAGTGGCAGGCAGGCTGTAATTGAAAGCAGCATGCGAAAATGATCTGTAGTCCGCGGCGCTACTGTTAAAGGAAGCGTTATACTTTGCGCATCTGCGAACACGTCCTCTGCCAAATATAGTTAAACGCATTGAGCGCTCCTGTACGCGGGAAGAAAAGCATCGAAAAGCATCTGTGTTTGTTTGCTAGAGCATGCGAAGTCGGTGTTTTGATCACGCGCTCCTGTGCGCGCGGTCAGAAAATTTTGGAGGGTACGCGGTCGACAGCGGAAAGCTATGCGCACACTGTTTGATGACGAAAATTGCGTCAACGCGCTCTAGTGCCCAACTGCGCACACGCGCACGCGCAAAGTATAATTCCGGCTTAAGGCGGCGTTATACTTTGCGCATCCGCGAACGCGTTTGTGTGCACTCGGACGCGGGCGCGTCCTCTGCCAAATATAGTTAAACGCATTGAGCGCTCCTGTACGCGGGAAGAAAAGCATCGAAAAGCATCTGTGTTTGTTTGCTAGAGCATGCGCAGTTGGTGTTTTGATCCCGCGTTCCTGTGCGCTCCTGTGCGCGCGGTCAGAAAATTTTGGAGGGTACGCGGTCGACCGCGGAGAGCTATGCGCACTCTGTTTGATGACGAAAATTGCGTCAACGCGCTCTAGCGCCCAGCTGCGTACGCGCGCACACGCAAAGCATAATTCTGGCTTTAAGACGCTTTCACAGTGGACGCGAAACGAATTTTTCGCACGATAGATTACACTCAAAGTGAACGCAAAGACGCGAATATACGCGTTTCGCGTGTATTCGCGTCTTTGCGTTGACTTTGAATGTAATCTGTCCCGCGAAAAATTCGTTTCACGTCCTGTGTGCAAGCAGCTTCAGTCAAATAAATATTTCAATTCAAACTAAGGTGGCGGAACGCAGTTCCGGACCGTTCCGGCCCACTTTAACCCCTGTATATGTAAATGTGGCTCAAAATGAGCAGAAAACACAAAATCTGCAAAAAAAAAAAAAAAAAATTGACAAAATAACCGCCGGCAGCCATATTGGATGTCAGAAATTGCCGAGAATTGATCTTGAGCATTGCCAAATAAACATCAAAACATCCGTTTTAAACAATTATTAGTCCTGACCTGTTCTCAGTCATTTTCATGATTAACAAAAGCTTCACTCCGAGAGCACTCCAGGACTAATAATTGTTTAAAACGGATGTTTTGTCCACCCCAATTCTCAGTTATACTGAATTTACCCCATGATTTCATCGCTGTTAGATCGCATATGGAGAGAAACCGTATCTTCAGTTGCCAATTACGATAATTGGAAAATGTGTCAATAAAGAAAAATAATTGAGAACTAGCCAGGACTATCCTAATTGTCATTAAGGGACATGTCTGCGCCACCCCAATTCCAATTTCTAGCTCCGCCACTGCCAGAGCCTGGAACAGAAAATCTCTGCGGCGGCGGCCCCGGAATTAAACCATAATATCTCCCGACTATCGTCGTCGATAATTAGGAATTAAGAATCGGAATTTATGGACGCCGGCTTCTATATCTGCGCAAAGGGGGCTCTGTGGAGCATAGGAGAGCTCAAATTGTCATAGACAGAGTGAGAAGCAGATATACGCCTCAGACACGCTGCCAGTCCATTGTAGGACACACACAACAAATTGGACCAATTTACTCTCATCAACCACACATGCAAGTCCTTTGACTGTAAATGGAAACGAGAGGAAACCCACATGGACACAGGGCAAATATGCAAAGTTCACATAGAAAGGTCCAGAAGTCAACCCGAGGAACTTTAGGTTATAAGGTAAGGATGTCAACATCCTGACCTTCTACATCAGCATCCGCACTCCTAAAAACTAACCATCCAGGATTAAAAGTAAGGAGCACTTATAGGAATACTGTTTTGCAGAAGCAGGCTATAGTTTTAGCATGGTCATAAGATACCAAGTTCAACTTATCAAGATGCTGATAAAACCATGATCCATTGAATCAGTTGTCATATTGACAGGCAATGGCAAAAAAACCTGCAGGGATGGACACTTTTGGACAAGAGAAGCGAAGGCTATGGCTACATTAACCTGTTATTTCCTCAAAGTATGTGCCATCTGCTCAGAATTCGGCATATTACTCACAAAACATACATATTTTTTTAAATTGACAAAAAAGTGGCCTCCTTGGAGTTTCCCAGCTATATTATGGAAGTTATATTAAACTTGTCGCAGCCCTAGTAGTTGGTGCCAATGAAGGAAAAGATCAGGAAAGCTGTGCATTGTTTTTCAAGCAAAGCTTGTCATATTCATGGAACCCAAAGTAGATAATAAGCATATTATTCCTGGGTCTTAAAATTCACCCCAAGTAGGCCAGCTTAATAGCTTTCTAGTAAAGTGAACTCAACAACTTTGCTAAACGTTAGGCAAGTATGCTGATTCCGACCTGACCCTCATCCTTAAGCCGTGTTCCTGCTCGCTCTTTGTCACTTTGTGAAAATGGCTCAATAGACTGAGTGCATGGGAAAGCAGATTTACACCAGCTCTCAGGCAAGTCTCCATGTCACAGAAGGTTAATTATAGTTGATGTTCACGTTCCAAAAGACCCCCATGGGGAAGAGGAATATACTCTGTCTCGACTGTTCTCTGCAGAACCCACAAAAGATGTAAAATCAAGCATAATTTCCACAAAGGCAAAAAAAATTAGGAAAGCCATTCGATCTCTGTCAGACTGCAGCTGAGGTAAACGAAGAAAGGAGACGATTTGTAGGTGCTCTTGTTGTAGCCACGCATCGCTTGCCGTTAAATAAACACGTGCCTCATGTGCTATCGTGCTTATAACCAAAGCTACAGTTTTGTCTGCTCACAGAAAAAAATACACTCCTCTCTCCTGGAAGAGAATTACAACACCCAGTTGAGTCACGAACAGCTGTGATGTTAATTTGTTAAATCTGACATTGTTGGAGTTTTCCGAGGTTTACTTGCCAGGTTCATAGCCTTATGGTACTATGGGCCTTACCAAGCTCACTAAATCCTTACAGCAGCACCATCTTGACCTGCCTCACTAGGCTACGAAAAGCTTTACAAGACCATCGTGACCATTCTCATGATGCTCTGGGTTAGACCAGGAGCAAGTAGCATATTTGTTGGGGTTTGACTGGAATTTCAATTCCATTCTCTCACTAATGACTCATGCCAATGATTTCTTCGGCAAACACATGACAAGTCAGTCAAAAGCTAAATTGCCTCAAGTCGAGGGCAACAGCATTATTTTGAATGACAACAAGGCCTTTTTGGAAACAAACCTCGATGTGCTTTACAATAAGCTAAGTATTAGCCCAAGTACATCCCAAAGTATGCTGCTATCCTAGCTGCAGCCTCACCTGGTTGAGCTGTATGAGGGTGTTCTCAAAGTCCTTCAGCTCCCTCTGGATTGTCTGAGACACCTCTCCCCAGTCCTGGAGGGGAGAGCGCTGGACGTCCCATCCGTCTCTCAGGTCCTGCAGTTTACCCTTGATCCAGGCTTCGGCCTGCAGAGGAGAGTGGAATATCACAGATGAACAAGGTGTAGAAACAAGAATAAGATGATAGCACTTTTGTTTCTATTTGATTTACTTTCAAAAGCATAGAAATAGTAATTCTTGAAAGGACAGAAAATCTCAGACCGTCCGTTTTCCAGTGGGTTAAGAGTCTGTAGTCCTGGCTTATATATACATTCTTGAGCAAATTAATCGGATAAAGCATGCTGGAGTGGGAAAAACCAAACACCAAAGGTTGTCATGCATTTTATTATTTTAATAGCATCTGCATTCAGCACTCAGTACGAGATGTGTCCTCCGCGGTTCTTGATAACCTGTTCTACCCATTTTGGCATGGAGCTGACCAGGTTTTTGCAGGTTGCCTTGACTTCTTCGTGGTGATGCCAAACCTGGACAACTGCATCGATGACTTTGGCTTTTGTGGAGCAGTCCTTTTGCTGCAGCCTTGATGGACCAGACATTCTCAATGGGATTAAGGTCAGGTGAAATACCAGGCCAGTCCAACACAGTTACAGTACTGTGCTCATGATGCAATCACATTAGCTGCATCACACAAGTCAAGAAAATTAATGAAATGTGGCTAAAAGGTACTATGCAGTGATCTTTGAGGTGGTTATTTAAAACGTCGATCACTTGGCATGGCCATAAGCACTCCATTCAGCTCATTCAATTGACATGCACCTTTATCCAACTAATTTGCACAAGACTGTAACTCCCTCACTAAGTGAGTGTCTTCTTAACTAATAAACTGTCTCCCTAACTCACTGACATGCTCAGGCTTCGCAGGTTAGTTAACACTGTCACCCTCAAACTATTGGTTCAGTCACTAGTGTTCTACAGTAGTTGCTGGTTGTTGGGTCTTGCAATACTTTTCCAAAAGTCAACATGAATAAATGAGCATTGAATTTCATTAAAAAGATTTAGTGGAATTTGAATGATATCTAAATGGCAATACCATGTTCTTACCAAATTCCCAAGACAGGTTGTTTGACGTGAATACCAATTATCTAACAGACAGCAAAGCATGACAATTTATCTTTTTGACTCAGTAAATGAAAAGTCACTATTATAAATGAATAATAGAAAGTTTTTTTCATAAAGTTACAATGACATTGCAACATTTAATTGGAGAAATAATCATTTTTTTATTTTCCCTTTGTCTTTAAACAGCCAACTGGAAATATCTCCTTGCCAAAAGAGCTCAGAGCCTACTTTGCAGAATGTGAGAAAGGTTAAACATACACCACTAACTTTGCAAGCTCAATATGTGCAAAATGTTGCATCGTAATCTCTTCTGCCATGACCCTCTGGGCTGAAATTCTGGACAGCACAATTCATCACCTAATTTCAGATGGCTTTATGAGGAGTAACACTCACAAAAACATGGTATTTCAAAACCCGTTCCCATTTTTCAAAGCCATTTTAATGTACACTTTGTGGGGCTTGTTTTGGCAAGTGCACTCAGGCGAATACTCACAACTGTTTCTTTTCAAACTTGCCTCTCTGGCTCTCTCTCCATGAGAAAGAGAAAATTACAGGTGGCAATGCTCACACAAATTAGGTAAAAACACTGTACAAGGTCTTTACATGAGAGAGCAGTTCAGCCAAAATTCAATTTCTAATGCGTTTCGGCTCTTGCCGGAATGCATTTCGGTGAGGGTTATATAATGTTTTTTCTTTTTTGTTCTTATGAAATATTGCTTAAATTTTACTGACTGTAAAGCACACAACATTATGTAAGTACATTTTGAAAATGGCTTGTTACTTTAAAATTCTACCGATAATGTAACAGTCACTAATGGCTCCAGAAAGAAATGACATTCCAGAACGCTTGACTTGAGGAGATGTTTGAAAAAACATTCCGACGAGCCTATTCTACAACGGCCTGACACACTCTTTTCTGTTTTCTTTTTTTTTTGCCGATGTGTTAGGATGAAGGGCAAACCCGTAATGGCTGAAGCTGTAAACACAAGACAGAAATACCGGCAGACAATTACATAAGAGAGGGTACCAAGGAAGCAGCAGAGAGCTGGATTTCCTCCAAGTGTGAACTTCACTTTGTGTCAACGTTGAGCGCAAGAGGCTTGACAGGAAGATTAGTGGGTCATTAGCAGACCTTTTCCTGAGGAAAAATCTGACCAGCCTGGACAAGCTCTTAAGCCCTCTCCTCGCTGCCGTGACTTTGTAAGTCCTTGTGTTTTTAATATTCCAGTCCATTACATCACTAGCATGTGTAGCAGACACCTAGAGGGGAACTGGCATGGTTGATATTAACCGTTTATACATACATGCAGACATTAACCAAAACAGCTTTGGGGAAGCAACAGAGAACAGACCAAGCTCAAGTTTTGACAATTGGCCACAGCTGTATTCTAAAAACTCTTTTGTCTAAAATAAGATGGGGGGGGGGTGATCCGTTCAGAGGTGAACAAGTTCAGCTGGCGTCACACGGAAAGCATGCTACTGCTGTATGCTAGTTTGCTGTACACTGACTGCCATCATGGCCTTATTCAGTACGCCTCGGCAAGACTGTTCACTCTGTAGAGAGCAGCGTAATTTTAGTTTCAAGTGTGGGGGCGGGGTGGGCACAAGGGTATTATGAGGGGCAGTGCAAGAGGTATTATATTCAGTTTATGTTACAGCCATCTGCAAATACGCAGAGGTCATGTGACCCCACCCCCCCAAACATCCACACCAGCAAATTGTGCAGATGTTTGCGGAGGTGATCCATTTACACTAGCCCTGTTATTTTGACATGACTGTCTATTACACTATGTAACAAAATTTTGACTTTTTCTTGTTCCTGGACAGAAAGTATTATTTCCCAATCGCTTATACCGAAAGTAAATGGAAAAGACCTCTTTTTCTGTTCATACTTTGCTTTTGCGACCTGGGCAAGTTTAGAAATGGGAAAATTAGCATATTTCCGATTACATCAGGTCTGAATAAAACAAAATATGAATCAAATTTTATTCAATTTGTACACAAGCAATAAATAAATGACATACACTATCCAGGAACAAAATTTGTGTTACATAGTGTTATCTGAGGATCTGATTGAGCCGCAATTTGTGAAATAACGAACCTTCTTGCTTAACTTAGAATTGCTCCCAGCTGAAACTAATTGCATTCCATGCATAGTGAATTTGCTTGCATTTTTCCAGCATTTTCCCCATTTCCCTTCGATGTATCTCTGCTAATATTAGTACAATAACTATTTTATCTGCTCTACAAATTCAAAAGCTTTTGCATCAATAAAAGGTCATTTCAGGAGCAGTGTGACTGATTAAAATAGCAACAATAATAACTAGAAGGCACTTGAAGAGCGCTTTACCTCCGCCGTTTCAAAATTTGTTGGCAGAGGAATTATCATTAAAAGTGGTTGTTAAACGAGTCTCGACAGTGCCGTCTTTACATGCATAGAAATTCTTTAGGATCCTGGATCAAGTAAATGAGTGGGATATTCACCAAAATAAGCACAGTATCTAGCAATACACAAAATGTCATTGACATCCATCCATTACTTTTCCAGATATTCTTTTACCTGATGAACATATGAACAAAAAAACAAACAAACAAGCTAACAATCTTCAGTGAAAACATATTACCTCCTGCTGGAGGTTCAACAAAATTAGACACGAAATTGAGCGCTACCATGCAATACTTCACAAGGATACACCACTCTGCCTGTGACTTTCTTTTCGAAACCAATCCAGACCTCTGCAGCTGTGGGCAACAAGATCTTTTGTTGCTTGCCTTGAAAGAAATATACATATACAGGTATATATACATATATACACCATAGGGGTGCACTACAAAGTGAAATTAGAGGGTTAGCAAGGTATGTTCAGCCTAAAGCTGGGGTTTTCAGCATCACAAAGGTCTCTTTTAACCCGCCAGAGAAACTTACACTATCGCACATAGTGAGTTCAGGGTTTCTCACGCCAGCTCACGCTCAGAAAGCCTGGCTAATGTTGATTTTTCTTCATAGTACACTCCTCAGCTCACAGTACAATGGTGTTACTTTTTGTCATAACAACCATGAAGTGAAACCATTTCATGTTTTTGTTTCCCCAGCCGTTGAAAACAATGGGCTCAGTTAAAAATACTGCACACCTTGCCCTCAATCCATTAGGTCACTGCATTTTCCCACATATCCGTGGTACCCACCACCCTATTTCTAGCTCTGACAATAGAACTTATTGCATTTCAGATAGCAAGGTCTGTTTTGACCCTGCATGCTAACTTTCAATGGTTGTGTGCAACACCATATAAAGAATTGCTCCAAAAAACTTTTTCCCATGAATTTTGCTTTTCTCATATATTTTAAAACTGCCAAAGCGAAATATCTAGGATAAATAGATGCATTAAGTTCAGGAAAAAGCCACTGAACCCTGAAAATCTAAACCAATTGTATATACACGGGAAATTACAACATGGCTGGTTTGAAATATGCTCTATATTACATTCTTTCATGATGTCATAATGTTCTGTGCATTGACATACCCACCCGCAAACTGTGTACTCCATAAACCAGCTCCATACTGGGCCAATGATTTACATTAAAAACATATTCATCATTCTCATTCGGAGCAATGAAAGGCCTTTCCACTTAATGGCAGCATTCCAGAATGACATCTATGGTTCTCTTCTATTGAACGACCCAAAGAGGACACACATCAGATGTCGCGCCAAAGGCGATGCCCTGGATGTCGTGTGTGAAGTCAAACAAAAAAATTTTTTTTAAAGTTTCATCAAACAGACGCAATGCAGAACAGATGATTCCACCCCAGTCCGTCAGCTGCAGAGTCTGCAGCCGCATATGATTCATTTAAGTGACGTTATCAGTCACAGATCTGCTAACTGACAGACTGGCGCCATAGAAACGACTCTGTGAGTCATCACAGAGGCATCATGGGATTGAGGTAAAGACTGGGGAGGCTAACAGTGCGCCCCGAGTTGCTTGGATAGAGGGGCCATGTAGTGTAGTTAAAAATGTATATGAACAGATATGTATGACTCCTGCGCAACTTGTCCTCCAGTGATCTGCAGAAATTAACTGAAAATATGGTGTGCTCGAGAGCCATGACATTTATTCTTTACTGTACATTTATTTGGCAGACACTTCTATCCAGAGACGTACATTATAGACATACTGTGGGTCACTGGAGGAGCTACAGAACTTGGGTCACACAAGGTACTATTCTCGAAGTAGCAGTTATGCAGCCCCAAATATCAAGTCTAGTTTACTTAGCCTGAGTCAGCAAAGTTAGTGCCAAGGCACTTAAAGTGTTCAAGAATCTTTACATCACTCTTAGCTTAATATACTTCCCAGAAAGCGAGGGCCTATTACCACTTGTGCCAACCTAATTCTAATCAAGCTGCACAGCAGTCTGTTTACATCAGGAGCATCACAATGTGATGTTATCAGATGCTGATTCCTATCTGCATCTATCGGGAGGGGGGGCAAAAAATGCCCTATTATGTAAGGAAGGGCTTGACCATAGAACTTCTCACATCTGCTCTGCTACTGCGATTCCCAAACACACTGTCGAATCTAACAGCTGTTATGACCGTTTGCAGACACGAGATATTAGCTTGTTCAGTTACAGACACTATCCCTCAATCCAGAAGTGTCACCCTCTCCAGTCTAAACATATGAAGATTCACCCTTGGAGCGCTGAATACATTTTCAAGGAATTAAAAATGTAAATTTCCTGAACTGTTGAAAACCTATCATGTGGCAACTTGTTCAAAAGAGGTCTCGCAGGGGCACATGATAGATTCTCAACAGCATCTGATTTTGAAATCTTACATCATTGGGCAACTGTGGTTGCCCATAAGGGTTAACTCAGCACACCGCAGGCCTGCTCATTCACTATGCAGACAACATGTGTTACTTAGGAAGGGCTGCACTTATTTTATAAACTGCAGATGCAGATTCAGTGTCATCACCAAATTCATCACGATTGGAACTTAGCAAAAACGAGAGTAAGTCAGAGTATGAGGAAGTGAGGGAGGGAGAGAGAAAAAGGGAGGAATAAGGAGTTAAATGCAGTATGTGTGCAACCAAATTAAAACATGATATATAACACACAAACACCAGGTGCATACACATAATTTGTTTGTTAGTATTCGGTTTGTAGGTGCCTGTTTTATGTTTGTTGTATTTTTCATGCTTTGGTGATATGCATTACATCCTGTGACTATTAATTTAAGAATAGAAGAGAAACATGGAGAAAGGAAGAGAGAGATTGTGAGAGAGAGCGAGAAATTTGATACCCAAAGTCTGGGACCGTTGTTCAAAAGCCATTTTAAAACAAATTATAGAACTTCAGAAGCTACCAAAATCAAATAAAATAAACAAAAAAGCCCCTTAGGGCAAAGACAGGAAGAGGCAGCAAGAGAAAGAGAGAGCATGAAAGAGTGGGAAAGAGGAAAATCTATCCGTCCGGTCTGACAGAGGCCTGCCTGCTCCACTGCAGTCAGCGCAGAGGTGATGAGATAACGCAAGCTCAGTTCAGCCCCGAGCTGATCCCTGCAGGCACCGCGTCAAACGCTGAGCGCTGTCCCAGCCAAACAATGACCTCACCCCCAAATAATTACTTCTCCTGTGGCTGCTCCCTTCCCCTTTCCCCTCCACACCCCAGTGCTGCCTACACGCTCACCGAGAAATAAGAAAACATGTAAAGAACGATGAAACCCTTCCTCTCTTGCGCCTGAGAACACACATGTCCTGTGTCTGCGCACATCTCTCCATACACACCATCCTCCTGCACTCACTGCACTCAGAGTGAAATGATTCATTTCTCTGGAACAGGTATCTCCTCCCTTACAGATTCATAGCAAAACTACACCAAACATGCAGTGAATCCTTGACTTTTTGTGTAAAAGCCATGAGTTTATGACTTGTGACTCATGGGAAGTCCAGAGTAAGTCTTTGGCTTACCACAAGCATGAAGGGAGTTTTTGACTCGCCATAAACATGCAGTAAGACTGTGACTCACATCGACATGCTGTCAGTTTTTGACTCGCATCAATATGTAATCAGTCTTTGACTCAAATCAATATGTAATCAGTCTTTGACTCATATCAACACGCAGTCAGTCTTTGACTCACATAAAACGTGCAGTCAGTCTGACTCATATCAACATGCAGTCAGTCTTTGACCGCATTAACAGGCAGTCAGTCTGGCTCACATTAATATTCAGTCAGTGAAGCTATTAAGCCTTAACATTTTTAAAAGCAAAAGAAAAAAACCTCTTGAAAAACTAGCCTTCAGAGAGCTGAAGTATATGACTCATTCCTCTGTAAAGAGAGCCGATGCCAGTGGCTGCATACGCTGCCAAGAGGATGGTCAGATATTCTTTGTGTTTCCCATTATGACTCTCAATTACATCATGGCTTTCAAAGGTACAGTTTACATTTTGTGCACATCCTGAATGAAAACAAATGTTATTCTTACGCATCCATTGTAGGACAGACATTAAAGTATGACAAGCGAGGATGCACTTTATAGTTTGTGTATTCATCCATAAAACAATCTGGCGTCCATAAATGTTTATGAGCTCCATTATGCTCTCCCCTGAAAGTAGCATTTGAAGGATATGTTCTTGGAGAAAATTATGCAACCCAGGTCACAGAGAGCCACAGAATTGATTATGTTTTCAACCAGTGATGAACAACCCGTTCAGACCTGAGGCCAGGTTTGGAAAGCCCATTCTAGTCCCTTCATTGGTTTATCAAGTTCTGGGTAACACACAAATCAGAATATTCTGGAATATTCCGTATTCTGAGCAGTTATCCAGCAAACTCAGCGATCCTTTGTGAGATAAACCCCAACACCAAGGTTGAGGGAGCCCTGCACATACAAATCAGCTCAGCCCATCAGTTGTCTCTACCTCTAATTGGCTGAAAAGGCTGCCAGTCATTACCTGGAGGACCTCCCTGTTGAAAACAGTGTTGCATTGGGTGTAGCTGCAGTCATTTTGGGCGGGGCTGATTTGCAAACAGGGCGGGACATTTGAGAATCCACAGGGAAAGATCTCCTTGGTCAGCAGGTCTTTTTTCGGTGACAGGACTCTGGTTGAAGATGTCTGTCCCAAAAAGAAGTTACAAAAAGGCTGTTAAAAGTCTTTCTAGTAGCAAGGAAAATGATAAAGGCATGCAGTCATAGAACAGGACTGAGCAATCGTGTTAAGTTTCCACTCGAACCATAACAAAGCACAAATAATAGCTTGGGACTGCTAGAGCAGCAAGTGAGTAGGATCAAGCACTCCGAATTAGTTGAGAAATGGAAGACTAAAAGACATTAGAACTTTGGGAGCAGGTTTGGCCAACTTTTTTAAATTATTTTTTTTCACATTAAGTCTGATGTTTCATGGGTACAAGTACAAAGCAAGTCTCCCAAATGCCCTGTAGTAATTTGGGGAGCCATCACTTTTGAAGAATGAGTTTCTGCTGTGGGTTATATCACATTAACATGGAGGGAAGATTTACTTTGACCTTTATTGCAAAATGTTCACTCCCTCCCCCTCTCTCCTCTTTCTTCTGTCATGTTTGGATAAGAACATATGAGCTTAATCGTTTGCTTTGGTCTCACTACACACATTAAGTCAGTGTAATATCCAGATTCCCATGCAGAGGAGAATCAATGTTTAAAAACAAACAAATGATAACCTGTGGACATATGGACCTTATTACTGGGAGATTAATAACCAAGTCTTTAAATGTGTACAAATGATTTCATGAGATTCTCAGCAGTGTGAGTGTGTGTGTGTGTGTGAGAGAGAGAGAGAGAGAGAGAGAGAGAGAGAGAGAACTTGCATATGTATTGTACATTTTTGTACATTTTGCAGGGGGTCTTACACAGTGTTGCTTCAGCTGATTGTATTTTACCTTGAAGCTAGGCTTTTAAACAGGACATTTATAGAAATGGTTCAGGTTTTGTACTTTTCTCAGTTGTTTAATAACTGTGCAATGACAACAGCATCTGCAACTTCTCAGTTGAGTTTTGAGTTTTCTGGCATTTTTCAGTTTATATTTTACATGGAGAACCACTGTGGAAAAAAATTGTTTTCCAGTAATACTGTTAAACAAAGAATAAAAACTGCTCACAATTTAGGATGGCAAAAACATCAAAACATGGAACAGTAACTTCCAAGATTTTTTTCGCATGCAGTTTATTTTGAATCACAGGTAATACATAGCGCATTGCTGGCTGCCTTTCAAACACTGGCAGTCTGTACTCCCTAACCTCCCTTTCTCCTGAAGGAAGGAACACATCACTCTCTCTCTGGGGTGGCCCTAATGAACACTAAAACGCTCATTCTGAACTGGTGATTCAAACCTTGGAGTCAATGAAACTTCGAGTTCAGACGACAGTTTGCCAAGCAAATAATGCAGTGAAACGCACTTTGCATCATCTATCATCTGAACACTGACACAATACTATGATTGGCTAAATTACCAGCAAATGAGATCAAAGTTTAGAACTTATTTGTTCAGGATTAGCCTTGAACCTCCACAAAAACCACATTGATGGCTGGACTGCTTTTTATGTCTGCGTAACTGCATTCGGGACTTAAAAATAATTGGCCAGTTAGGTTTGGCGGTCCTGAACGTAATGACATCACTTCCTAAACTCCAAGAGACGATTACCATATGCATCGCTGGTTAAAGCTGAACTCCCACACATGCACGCATACACAGACATGCGAGCATCCAGACACGCTCGTACACCCGTGCACACACATGTGCACGCTCTCACACATTCACGCGCGGACAGATGCGTGCTAGTAATTACACATATGCGACCACAAAAATGCACGCACACACACAACTATGCATGCACAGAGGAACGCACTCGCATGTGTATGTACCCACAGACAAATACGCACATGCACTCACACACACACACAAACACATAGACACACACATGCACACACACAAATTCCAGCACACAGAAAGGGACAGTGAGAGGAGAAACAGAAATCTGGTGATCCATTTCACATTAAGTTGAATGACAGATAACAAAAGGAAAAGTGAGAATCGTATCAATTCCATTCCTTTATTTTAGTTTTTCAATTATTATTTCAATTAAAGAATCCAATGCCAACCTTAAGTTTCACCATATCCACCGATACTGGTCCCATCCATAAACTGTATAAAAAGATGGACGCAGCACCCTGGTCTGAAAAATGAAGCCCATGCGGAAGTACCGTAAAATGGCATTCTATTTAATGGCCAGCAGATGGCGACGTCGGTGGTTGCAGAAAGAAGTTCAATGCTATGGAAGTCTATGAGAAAATGATCCTACTTTCCCACCTGATTTTTCATTTAAATAATGATTTTTCACATTATTTTATGGTAGCTATAGCAAGTTTCAAGTCTCCTTCAATATATCATGATGTTCATTTTTGTCAATTGTGGTCCCATATAGACTAGAATAAAGGATAAAGCCAGAATATGCTTCAGGGGCGTGGCTATCCTCTGGTCCTCGTCCGATACGGTCAGATCCAGAGCCACGGTCCTCCCCGGATCTTCAATACACGCTCTCGTCCAATAGATATCACATTCGGTTTCAAAATGACAACATGGCGCAATTCAAATTGCCAAATCGAGGCTTCCTTTATGGTATGCTGGAACCAATGAGTGACGTCACGGTAGCTTCGTCCATCTTTTTATACAGTCTATGGTCCCATCTGAAACCTTGCTCTACCAAAAATTTCTGAGCTCAAGAATCTGTAGATATTCAGGGTTTAGAAGCATATGAAGTGTCTAGCTTCATATTTTCAGGCTGGGTTTCTGGGAGTCACTTTGACGTATTAATGTGGTTTAAACCTCACAGCTAAATATCCGTGGAGGGTCCACAGTTTCATAGCAGGCACAGTTATGCTGGATATAAAGCCTTTGAGAAAGTTTTCAAAATTAACAGCGACAAAATGTTGATATTAATCTTGAACTTCCCATCAAAAGAATAAGTAAATGGTAAAATGTACAGTTATAATTCCTCTCTAATGGAATACATATCAGTTTATAACGGACCAATTGTGCACTTTAAGCACTGCCTTAATGCTCAACATTTGCTGTGCAGTGACAAACTTCAGGAATACTATAAGGGATCACATTTTAAAAATTATTATTATAGATTTATCAGACTGTCGAAATAATGGATGTCTAATGTGCCGGATCCTTCCGTGGATGGGCCAGGAGCCACTGGGATGTGGTGTCCTTCATCCATCCAACATATAGAAAGGCTCAACCATTGATTCATTACGCTCACTGGATACTCAACATCTGAGTTCACTCTGTCGTCCCAGCCCCTAAATTACGGTGCGGAGTCATTCAGAAATTCAGCGCGATCAATGCAGTACTCCTACATTTGAATTCAGAGCCCACTTCCACGGAAGCTCAGGACAATAACTGAACACTTTGAGTGAAGATACAATTTAAACTGGATAATTGGCATGACTTGCAGAAGGGGGAGGGAGGGGCGGAGTGTCATCAGAAATGATCATGGATCGAGGGATGGTTCAAACACACATTCATCACAAACCAACACAAATTTATTTTAAACATTTAAAGTGATCTCCCAGTCAGTACATTACATCACTCTGGACCACCAACTGAACCGTGCAGATAATGTCAAAACCTCCATTCAAAATACCATACATCTGGCAATTGTGTTGACAAAAGGAGATTTCTAGGAGATCAAATCGGACTTAAAGAATCTTCCGGAAAGAACCAAAGCTATCCAGTGAATAGTGGCACCGCTGGACTGGCCCTAGTTTACAGCCGCTGGCAGCAGCTCAGTTTCCATGAGTAGCTTAAATCTTGGCTCCAAACATAGAGCTCACATTTGGCAAATTTCAACATTCGCATTGGGCCGCATCCAGAGCCGGCCCGACACAATACAACCCAATGAAAACTTGATCTGATCCTCATTTGTCTGTTTATTTTGCATTACGCATTTACTCCCCACCCTGCTCTTTAGCACAAAAAGGCCGGATAGATGATTATGGATTAGTAGTTTATTTCAACCTAACAGCAATACAGTTCATTCTGTTTTGTGTTTAATTTTCATTCTTTTGTGTAGTTGCTGAATAAACATTTGTGTGACCTATGGCAGTCCTCAAGCTTTAAATATTCTTCCAAGATGTGTATAAATGAGACATGGAAAAATATTTCACCAGAGCTTCCAGTGATAAAACGTACATTTTTATGCATTTTTACATCAACTGGACAAAACATATTGCAGTAAACTTGCAAAGAGTGTTACACAAATTTCCCAAAATTAAAAATACATTTGCAATAATAAGGCTTTGCAGAACAAGTACCTCAAGAATTGAAGTGGTTGGGTCCCCAAAACATGTTTTTTGTTCATCCTGATTGTCCTTATTTTGGTCCTCAGTGGTGTCTTTTCTGAGCAAAACCTGTTAAATTTCAATAAAATAATATTTTACACAAAACCTATTAAGTTTTAATTAAAAAAAAAACATGTAACATCGGATATCTAGTTGGGCTAAATGGGCTGTTCTCACCACTCATGCTATGTTATGTTATCTCACATTAGATTAACCTAACATGAAAAACTTTTCAATTAAAAAAAGTTTTGTAATTTTCAATGAAAGAATGCACAACAAATAATCATAATGTAGGCCAGCAAATGAAGTAAAATATTTTTAAATTGATGTGTATTCATCATAGCAAATAATTATTTTAATCTCTTACCATTGTTTTATGCAAAATCTGAGTGAAACGGTATTTCTATGCACATTAACCATTTCACAGGATGGAGGAAATTCCTTATTAGTCAAAGGAACGATTTTTATTACAAAGAAAAATGTGTGGATTGATTCATTCAACAAGCACGCATGCAGGCAGGATGTAGCTGATTATAGACAGTCAATTCATCTCTCCCCCGCACAGATGTGCTCTGCGATGTATAATGGCTATTATTATTTAAAACTTATTAATTATGAAGCTGACTCTCCCCGGGTGACATGCTGTAACTGGATATAACTCGTTCGCATCAAACACGGCCTTGTCTTGCATAATGAGAGCTTCTCGATGACCTCATCTCTTAGAACGGTGGGAATAATCGCGTCGCTGTCGGATGGTCCTCCGTGGTTCAAGCAGACAGATGTTCCGCGCGTCTTAATGCGCTCATTTAATTACACTATTGAGCCAATGGGAATGTGCCGACTGCAAAAGCGAACTTATTTTTGGGATACAATTCTGGGACCACCCTGCAATGTGGTACCCTAGTTGGCAAAAAGCAAAGTAAATTAGGAAAATGCGAAACATATCGGAATGATTTTCCAACATAACAAGTTTCCAGATCTCACATGAAAGCTGGATGATGCTGGGCTACAGTGTTGCGCAAACCTCCCGGCATGGCACTCCATACGCGTTCGTGTGTCCAACACAAGCAACCCAAGACAGTTCGAGAAAATCATCAGGCCTAAGAGGGTTTCTGGTCGCAAATACTATCTTACAATAAATAAATAAATAAAATTTTTATTGCATTTCTGTGCCACAACCCAGTAATAACATAATAAATGGCGTATTCCTGAGTCTGCCCTTTTTTTATCAGATCGGTTTCAGACATGCGAGAGAACAACAACCACCAACTTTTTTAGCTATTGCACGGCAGCGACAGTGCGCGGAAAGTGCTCAACTTTTTTTTCAGACCACTTGGATAATTTGACGGAAGTAAACAAGAAACCTTGTTTCTCCTTGCGCTCCGGTAGTTCTGACAATCACACAGGGCAATACACGGATTTTTTTTCGGTGCCTTTACGTGAAGCAATTATCAGGCAATTTACGCCGAGAAAAATTCCTTGGTCTGCGCATTTAACCTATACGGGCTTCATCCTATCAACACTTTAAACAAGAAACGAATTGGTACACCTCGTGCGGTTTTAAAATTAGCGGAATCAACTGAATCAGCGATCAACGGAAAATAGTGCCACCTGATATACTGTCGCGTAGGAGCCAGGGGAGAAGAGAGCGCGAGCGGCATGCGTTCTCTCTGTAGCTCGCGCCGTGGATGGCCCCAACTATGTAATGTTTTATCTGCTACGCTATGTAACTTTTAACTTTGCACGAGTCATTGTTTCCAGAAGGCACAATTTTATTTAGATCATGCTGCAAGGAATGGCATCTTTGGGGGGAAATGGAAGTCATCCACATTCCGATTAAAGTTTTTATTTTAAATTTTTTTTCCCCTAAAGAACAGGGACTATTCAACTTATATTTCAAATGGTTTTTGTAAGATTATTTATGTTTTTTTTTTTTAATGACAGATAGGCCTTTAATGTATTTATCTAAAAATTAATAAATAAATAAATATATTAACTAAAATGTGCACTTGCGTTGCATGCCCCCTTGCAAATTATAGCCATTTTATAGAATCTGACATGGTTGGAAATAAAATTGCTCCAATTCTGAAACACTGAAAATTATTGTAAAATGTATTGATATAGCATAGCTGCTTACTTTCAGTTGCTCTTACAGCAGTACATGGTCAAGCCGCAGAAGTTAGCAGCAGTTTATTTTATTTTCCCCTTCTCGATCCATTACAATTGCAGGTGACAAACGTGTCTAGCCTAAGCATTTAGATCCTTTACTAACAGTGTTTAAAAATTTAAGCTTGAATGATTCAGAATGCAATGTTTCATTAATTCTAGACAACCTTATCAGAGGCAGAAACATCAATTACACATTTCAGAACAGGGATGGAAATGATCTTTAAAAGTTTGTGGTTACCTTAAGATGGGAATTGGGTGTTCCTCACAACTAACTCCGACAATCCTGGGAACATTCTTGCCAGTGGCCACATTGTTGTTGTTGTTGTTGTTGTTCACATTGATGTTCTCAGGTTTCGAGGTAAACGGTGAGACCAGACAGTCCCCCCGTTGGGCCGGGTTGTCCCCTGGACTCTCAGGGCCCCCCGAAATTGTTATCTTCCTTATGGACCGAGAGGAAGAGGTCGGGGAGACCCCGTTCCGGTTGAGGTTGTCCTCTTTACTGTGGCTGTCCATCTGAGACTCGCCTGTGGTCTCCGAATCGAGTTGAGGACTGGGGACCTGAGTTTGGGTTTGGCCCAGGTAAAAATCCACCTGGTCCTGGTCATTCAGGCTGTTCTGCAGTTGGCAGGTGTCCAGGCTTTGTCTTGGCAAAAAAGTGTCCTCAAAATTTGGAGATTTCGGTAGGCTCGGGACGGACAGCTTAGTCCCAATGGTAAAAGGCTGAATTTTTCTCACTATGCTCTCTGACATGATTTGTTGATTGGGGTGGGAGTTTTTTGCAGTAGAGACCTGAGGTAACGCTTTGCACAAACTTCCTCAAAAAAAGCAAAAAAGGAGAGGTCTTAAATCTATCTCTCACTTTTCTTAATCCAGCCTTGGGCCGCAACATCCAAAAGAAGGTAAAAGACAAGGTTTAAACATAAAAATGTAGGGAAAAAAATAATAAAAGCCATGTTGAAGCTCAGCTGTCTATGAAGAGCCTGTCATGGACCTGAACGTAGGGCTGGGATAAAACAGCCTATTCCTGGGAACGCTGAGGTCAGAACGGGCCCCAGACGAGTAGAACTGGAAGGCCAACGGAGTGAGAAATGTCTGGAAAGAGATTCCCGGGAATGAAGTGCACTGTCCAGGCTGCTGATCCGCTACTGAGATCTCCGATAAGCAAAGAGGAGGAGTGGAGAGAGGGAGAAGGAGGAGAGAGAGAGCGAGGAAGAGAAAGGGGGAGGAACTCTGCTGGCACGTTGCCTGCCATCAGCGTGTAGGAGAGGAAGAAAAAAAACTAAAAGAAGGGGAGGGGGGTTTGGAGGGGGGTGTGTTTTGTATAAAAAAGGAAAAGAGAAGTGAAGTCACAGCTCTCTGTCAGAGCATGTGTGAAACAGGAGGGGGCTGTAAACTCAACTGTCAAAACTTCCCCCTTTTCAAAATGAAATGAGGTACGGGGAGCGGAGTGGTGTGGTGTGGCTCTGCACGGATAAAGGGTGACTGAGAAAGTGGGAAAGAGAGAGAGGTAAAGAGCGAGAAATAGCATGAGAGAATGAGAATGAGATGGACAGAGAGAGAGAGAGAGAGAGCTGGTACTTTCAGGAGGAACTCTTTGAGAATGAGGTAATGCCTCAACATAAACAGCACGCACCACTGCAGCCCTACCTCTGCCCTCTTAATCTCTCTCCTCTGTCTCTGTCTGCTTCACTCACTCCTTCTATTCTTCTCTCTCTCTGTCTTTCCTTGTCATTTTTACAACTATGTAACACAGTTTGAAGAGGAAAAAGTCTGAAATAAACCCTTCAGTGGTGCAAAATTAAAGCATTTTAACAGAGCTGCATCTTTGTCAGAGTTATGAAAAGGCTCACTATTAGTATTTGAATGGTGGCCTTGCATAAAAATGGAAGTTTGACATGGTTCATATAACGTCTGGAGCCAAAAAGCACAAAATAAAAATGAATCAAAAAAAAATTAGCCAAGGTAAAGCTGTTTACAGACTGCTTTGCAAATTGCATGGCAAGAAAGTTTGTTTTTCTCATGCAGTGTAATCCATTTTACTTCATCTTTCTCTCTCTCTCTCTCTCTCTCTCTCTGACTCGCGTTTTTAAATGTAATTTTAGTACAATGTTAGTAAATTGCATCTTCTCTTTCTCACATCTTCCCCCAGTTCATTCACTCAATGTTCATTTTCTTAATCTGACTCTCCTGTTTTGTGATCAGTGCTGTGAAAAAAACTGCAAATTGCAGGAGAGAGGACTGCAATGATAAGAGTTGAGGACATTTTGGGAGATTTGTTTTCCATCTGTGCTTGTAAGAACAGGGACCACATGGGGATGGAGGGAGTACAGAACAGCATGCATTCAACTACTCAGAAAAAAACAGAGAGTGAGAAAGAGACTTCTTGACT
The DNA here is from genome assembly GCA_029692085.1 of Gymnothorax javanicus. Taxonomy (NCBI): domain Eukaryota; kingdom Metazoa; phylum Chordata; class Actinopteri; order Anguilliformes; family Muraenidae; genus Gymnothorax; species Gymnothorax javanicus. Next base: position 67,614,005 of record CM056200.1, read on the forward strand.
TTCAGTGGCTCATAATTGGGTACCATTTTCTAATACACAATCCTCAATAAATAAAATAGTACAAGGTGAAATATTAAAATTAAGTTCAAGCATAGAAAGCACACACCATTTATAAGTCTCAATTTTCAATTTTTTTTAACCACAATTGTTATCTTCAGCCAAGAAGGAACAACAAGGCAAAATGAAAATCTCCTGTCACACATCGCAAGAAAGAGAGGGTAAGAGTGCATCTTAACATCGAAAAAATATTCATTTTTCAAATTCTTGTGTGGATTTGACATACACATTGTCACAGTGTTGTTTTTGTCACAAGCATGTTCCTCCTCGTATGTATTCTACTTGATTCCTGCATTGCTTGGTCATTTTTATATGTGTATTTTCTGCCAATAAAGGAACTTGGATTTCGATGTGTGAGATAGAGCAAGAAGTAAGGAGAGAGAGAGAGAGAGAGAGAGAGAGAGAGAGAGTCGTACAGTTGTGGTTAATATCCAAATATCTCTATTGCTCTATTTGCAGCAGGAAGTAAAAGAGGAGGTTACATAACGTGACATTGATTCATTTAATTTATTTGCCCATTGAAACATAGGAAATTTCCAGTGGAGAATAATAAAATAATCAGCTGCAGTACACTCCAATATATATAGCCCTATCTTCTCTCTTTCATCGGGGGGTTTGTTGTGCATTGGCAGGTTCCTAAAGAGATTGGCGATATCTTTGCTTGTTTTTGTTCCCCCTCCAGCTGCGCAGCTCCACTCTGGGATAAGTTGTCAGGATTTTTTTGGGAGGTTGGGTCATCAAAAATGCTTTAATGTCACTGCCCAGAAAGGCACATGTTTGGCGTGATCCATATCTTTGGCTTCTGAGTTCTCCTACCCCCCCCCTCCAGTGACAGGAACGATAGAGAATTCCCATCAGTAAGCAGAGGGTGACCGTCCTGCTGGAAACAAGTAACATAATCTTTGAAAGCACTGAATGAAAAACAATGCTCATGAAAAACATCACTGCCCCTCGTGTTTGTCCTTTGTAAATTAGCTGTTTAGTTTAATTCATGCGAACAAATGGAAAGAGAAATAGCATGAAATCACATGAAATTTCACAGGCAACAACATTTATGTGTGAAAACAGAACATTGACCTGGAAGTAGGTTACATTGACCTGGTTACTGTTTCTGCTCTTCCTGTAAGTGGGATTTTTAAAACTCACATTTTTGCTTTTCATGTGGGCCATTTACATGAGGCTTTTTGACTTATTGTTTTGAATATGAGATTTTTTAAATGAGGGATCGTCATATGAACTTTATTGGTGTATCAGAATCAAAGGCTGGTGAACTAATTCGAGCACCTTTGGATAGCAGTAAGATTTTGAAATTAAATATGCCCATCAACAAAAAAAATGTATTTAAATGTTATTTAAATATTATGTACTGTTACGTTTTTGTTTTTTTTTTTACATTTTTGACCAAAAATCTTTGCACCAAAGTTCGTCCAGTTCAGCCACTGTAGGCCGATTGCATTCATCACTGCCTGTGTCTTGCTGCCAGTACAGGACGCTGAGCTGACTGGCCCCAGTGCAGAAGTTGCTCTGCCAGCTGGTGTTGCGTTGCTTGTCCGCTTATGGCCCCGCCTTGCCTCCCAATGGTATTTCTGGCAGATTCCGTAGCAGGAAAGAATGGCTGGCACATTTGCTGGTGGTAGATATGCTGGTCTCGTCATGCAGTCATCACACATGGTTCTCTACTTTTGGATCCAACCAAAGTGCTGCCGCTGGCTTGAAATCAAGTTCATAAACAACACAATGTTGAGACAGCCACCCTTCGCACTTGCAACCACTCTTGGACAGTACCCAGCATGCACCTGTCGAATGGCTCTTTCACAGTTTATTGTATTGGTATTTTTCCTCTTTATGTGCAAGTCGTGTAAGACAGCATACAAGCAGTGGCCTTAAGTCCTGGGGATTGCTGGATACTGCTCACGGGGAAAGCTTTGATACGACTTTTATTCTGGCCTTAACAAAAAAAAAAGCCTGTTTTCTATTTCAGGCAGTGCAAAGGAAAACACCTTCAGCACTTCATACTTGATTTTCACAACTTCCCTGATGAATGCTTCAAATTTTATGCCATAATCTCATTTGGGATGCCCAAAATTTACCACAAACAAACAAAATACCACCTCACCATTACTTTGATTTTCTTTCTTTTTTTTTTTTTTTTGAAGATATACAGTTTACAAACCTCTTGCTCATGGGATTGTCAATTATGTAATCCAATGTTACCTTTATCGAGGGCTGCCTCCACGTTTCTGAATTACTGCATACAGCAGTAAATAATGTTTATGATGTTAATAATGCTAGTTTACAGATCCTGCACCCTGTGGTTGATGAAGTCCATGTGTCTAATCTGTTGTTGAAATTTGTTTTTGTTTCTTTACACTTTCTACCAGCTATCCATCTCCAGCATTACGCCCCTCTTATTCTAATATTCAGCTCCAAGGTAAAATTAAAGTCATATTTGTATTCATAAGGCCAAAGCAACTTTCCCTGTTAATTCTAGGTCTCAATAAGATGGTGAATCAGTCACCCTCTCTTGTTAGGCGTAGATCTCAGTGTTTCTCATAAAACAGCAAATGCTTATGAATAAGTATATTTTTACATTCAACACTGGAAAAGACTCACTGTGTCCATACAGTTTGAGAGCTGCGTGTTGTTGGTTTTGTTTTGGAGATAAAATGAACTTATTGGTCAAACATCTTAAGCACAGATACTGGTGCGTGATCTCGAAAAGGATTGACCCTTATTGTGACCTTTGACCTACTGCATTTTCAAAATGCTTCGGGAGGTTTTAGCAGTGAGGTCATGTGAGCATTTTTCACCAAATGCTTCTGTTGGGAGGATACAGGTCATTACAGTGGAATCCTGGATTGCTCACTGTTTGAGCAATAGATTAGCAGAAATTCCAGGAGAGTTTGGCATTTTTAAGTAACCTGAGGCATGCTTTAAGAAGATCGCTGTAAAATTAGAAATTAGTAACCATTAATCATTTCAAATGTTTCTTGTGCCTCCAAATATTTTAGATTTTTAAAATTTTATTTCTAAAACTCATGACCTTTGGAGAAACCGCTGGAAAAAGTAATGTTGATAGCTACAGGATTCTTTTCAGAAGATTCATATATTTAGAAATCACGAAGCCATAAAACTGTAATGAAGTCAGAAATGCAGTTTTTGTCTGATAAAGGAGACTTATGTGGAATATGAAATACAATACTCTAAATCATTAATCCTCTTTGAAAGCTCTGGGATTATATGAGTGATCATTTTCATCAGAAAGCATTTGATTAGGGTTAAAGGGGTGGAGAAGTTAAGGTTAGGGCATGGGTTTAAGTGGGTATTAGGTTAGACTTGGGGTGTTAGGGTCATGTTTGGCGTCAAGACCATTCTTCAAGGATTCTAGCATTCTTGCAATGTCACCGTCGTTATTTTGCCTACACCATCTGCTGGTCAAAAGTAGCAACCTGGCAGGACTGTTAATGATGGATCAACAGAGAGCTGTGTGTCCTGTTTGTTTACATGCCTGGTCGATCTATGACCATTGGGATACTCACATTTTAGCTCATGTTAGAAACTAACCTCCCCAAGTTCCAACAGGAATGATTTGACAAACCTCCCAATTTGACATCCGCAAAGAAAACAGTCTGTGGATACCACCCCAACGCATGATCCAAACTACGCATGATCCAAACTACACATAATCCACCTTATTCTTGCAGGTCTGCACCAAACACGGACGGATAAAAAGCAATAACTGAGATCAGATTATGTTCTGTAAGTGTCTGGGATAACATGGCACTATCCAACAGAGGGCCAAATATTAACTGTAGTAAATTACCTCGTAAAATGACAGTAGCTTGGCTCATTAACACAGAGAACAGCATAGTCAGTGAAAGGCTGTGAAAAATGACTGCTAAATCATACAAAAAGAGTTGTGCCCTGTCTATGTTCCCTCTTTTCCACCAGTGAAACTGTCAGGCCGTATAGCTTGAGTTTCTGCACCTATGCAGCCAATCTGAAATTCCAATCTCAGCAGCTCATCCCTTTTGGCCTGCACCTTGACAGCTCTTCATTCCCTCAAACAGCGTGAACAAAGAACTCAGCGAGCGACATTTTGGCAAGCTTTACAAAATACTCTTTCTCGAACTCAGCCAAAAAGTAGGCGTGACAAGACGGGGAACTTGTATCATGAGCACAATAACATAAGAATTCATATTGAAAGGGCCTAAGAGCGGAGCATGCAGCCTACATAGCCTCTACAGGGAATGCTCCTGGAGTGATTACTGTTTGCTCAGGTTCACCATGTGTATTAAAGAGCAAATTCCCAAGAAAACAGGAATATATGCTGTATCTGCAGGTGCACATTTTCGCTCGCAGGCTAAGAAAGCACTTCAGTCAGCAGAAAACTTGAGATGCACTCAGTTCAAGTATCGAAAATTTAGCAAAATGTCTTCATAAACCATTAATCTTCCTGATGCACAATATAATTTTTTAGTCATTCACTGGATTCAAGCCATGGATAAGTTCTAAAGCAGGTCGAAAAGTCAAGTTCTGCTGCTCTTGCTGTATACTCCTGTATTATCACCACACAGTTGACCACACAAATCTTTCCATCACTGTCACACAAAGCAGTGTGGTGTTTTGGTGACTCTACTGTTTCTCACACTAAAGGTGATGTCAGAGGTGTGTTGTAGAGCAGTTACTGAACCAGGCTTTTAACTCAAGTCAATCTAAATCTAAGTGTAAATTGCTTCATCAAACATACAGCTGTATAAATGAATACCATGTAAAATCAGAGTCAGAATTAGTCACTGTGGATATGTACCCGTAGGTCACACTCTCTCGGTCTGTCTCTCAAAAAAAGAAGCTTGCACACACAGACCCACTCATATCTAGATCACGGATGAAAGGACCATTGCACTTATACAAACAAGCCCACATTCATGTGTCGATGTCTAGGAGGATAGCATCAATGCATGCACGCACAAGATCAGGATCAGGAATAAGTGCAACAAAGCACATGCACATTCACCAGTCATAATGCACAATCACCCTCACCCCAATGATTTACACTAACCTCCATCCCTCTTCCTGGCTAAGGGGGGCCTATGGACCCATATTCCACCACCCCACCCCACACACACACACACACACACACACACACACACGCTACGCTCACACACACACACACAGACACACACACACTCCATTACACTCCAACAGAAGTTTTGTGCTTCAGTCAAGGAGAGTTGCTATTCTTGCAGGTTTTTGGGATTTCCATTCAATTAGCAACAATTAAAACAGTGTTCAGACTATTAAGCCAATCAGTTATATAAAATAAGCACACTGTAAAAAAAAAAAAAAAAAAAAAAAGGTTTCCTAAACGTAGAAAAGTAAGGCAACCAGCTGCAAAACTTTTTTGAGTTTGCTCAATTTCAAGTGCCAGTGGCTCCACAAACTCATTTTGAAAGGACTTGGAACTTGAAGTTGAGTCAAGTCAAATATGCTTTGCAGCTGGTTCCCTTAACACTTTAGTGTTAAACAGTTGAGTCAACTTTTTATTTATCACAGTGCAATCAAGTGCAGAAACACAACAAAAACCAACAGACGCATTGGTCTTTCAGGATTACACTGAAAGACTAGTGCAATGTGATCAGCTCGCCTGTGTACGGGATAAAAAAAACAACAACAGGTGGAATGGAACTTGATTCTGAAGAAGCCAGCCTGATCACCTGCGGGGAGCGTCGCCCTGGAAGCCTTTCTCCTGCAACTTTTGCCCCTTATCTCTGTGGGAGGAGGAAGCCAGTGATGTCATTCTCCACGGAAATACCGCGGAGATCAGGTCATCCTTACTGTTCGAACACGCGCGGCTGAGAACCGGAGAAAAGGCTGACCCCGCGTTGAAAAATGGAGGCAGGAAATGAGAGAGCTCATTGTGTCTGCCCTACTTTGTGCTAATGGAGAGGGGTAACACTGTATCTACACAGAACAGGACTTTTAGCATTGGCAGAGCAAGTGGCTTGAAGTATACTGGACAAAGAAAATTAGGGATCACCCCAATTTTCGAATTTGAAATATTTGATAGTTCAAATTATGTTCCATATCATATTTCAATATTAAAAATCAGAGTGATCCCTAACTTTCTTTGTCCAGTATAGTTTAATTGCAAACTTCTAGAAACTCGTAAAATAGGACTACCTTCAACCACAGTGCTGTAGATACATAGAAAGTGCAGTAAAGTGCACCTACAGTAAATTATCAGACACAAATATTATCAAAAACACAAATACAGCAGGGAATAATGTGTAGATAGGACAATTTTTTTTAAATTGTCGACAGAATATCCACATCATGTAGAAATATTGGGAAAAAGCATCTTGCATAAACTTTCCTCTCTAAAAATGAGGTGCTGCTTGGTATTAAAGGATAAGATAATGAAAAATAACCAAACAAAGTATTCCGTATGTAATTTCCCATCCTCTCATTACAAAAATCATCCACACTAACCTTTTTGTTTGTGAGAGCAGGAGAGAGAACTGGGGAAAATTCAGAAAAATCTGTAAGTGCTCACGCAGAAGATAATGCGGATCTTTGCAGGACTGTGCATGCTCTACGGTTATCTATCTCGTAAATCACCGACGGAACAGGATTTATCTTCTTTGTTGATGTTCACACTTGTGGCCATTGTTTATTCACATTCTGAGGTATTCGAAGATAGCAGTTTTGCAATTGCCAACCCCAGAGTTTGATGTTTCTGTTTGACCAGGTAGGTGTGTCACCTGACACCACTCAGGGGAAATGAAAGTAGGGATTAAGAGGATGCAAGGGATTGCACATACATGTTTTGAGAGTCTTTTCTTGTTATTGTGTTTTTAAAAAGTGTCACTATTTCTGACTTGAAAAACCAATGTGCTATAATCGAGATGAATGATTGGCTAGACTCCAACCAATCCCCGTCCCTCCACCCAAAGACTCTCGCCAGGAAAAAGTGAGTAAGATGATGGATGAATTGATGGATGGATGGATGGATGGATAGATAGATAGATGTAATCAAGGTCTTTCTTGTTTCTCATTCCCACGTGTATTTTAAATTACTCTCATCTTTCACCGCTGTCGTAATTCATGATGATGAATTACTTTTTTCCTGAAATTTCCCTAGAGATGAGTTACATCATCAAGCGGAATATGCATTTCCTTCCGCAGTAACGAGAACTCCCATTTTTTACAGTAAATGGTATGTACAAAGGTAAAATAAAGTTTTTTTTTCAATGTTTTTAAAAAGGAATGCTTGTGAGTTGCACAATTACTATAGTGTATGTTTACATTCCTCTACTGATGAAAATTATCTGACATTCTTAATACCCTTTCGAAAAGTGTACAAAATGTTGACAAAAACACTCATCAAAGTGTTGCGTTAATATCCAAGTCACTTTTTTGTTTGACAACTTTAGCACTTTTTTCAATACATTTTGCCCAAAAGTTTCTGTGTTGTAACTGTAGAACTTTTAACACCCACCGCATTGTAAGTAACACAGAATGCACTGTCTATCATTTGACTGTTGCCTCCTCCTCAATGCTGCAAAAGTACCCATTATTTTTTTTTTTCCCACCCGGCACTGCTATTTTGAAGCTAAAAAAATCTCTCCTGGTGGAAGCTACAGGCCATCACCTGCCAACCACTGACGGGTAGGATGACCTACGGTACCTGCTCATTCCAATGTATAAATAGGCGTTTTCAAGGGCAGAAAGTAATTTACTGCTAACCCATGATTCCTATGCACAGTGAAACAGGAAACTCACACCCAGTCAGTGAGCATTCAAACGCAAAGTCCACAGATCTAAATCACAAGTCAGATCAGGTCCGTGAGGGCCAATGTGATAGATAGGGAGGCAGGGCACCATTGCCTTTTGATAGCAGTTCATATGTGTGTCTGACTATAAACCTATTTGTAACTACAATAGCTTGCCCAAGAATTGAGACCTGTGTGCTTAAAAGTTGTATTTAAGTGAGAACATGTTTCATTTGTCTAACCGAGGCCATCTTATAAATATTAACAGAGAAGGTGCCCATGTCTGTTTTCTCTGATATGGGGAAGATAAGCAATTGTATTCTGGTCCACAAGAAGTACCCACATCTGGCACTTTGGTGTTAAATGTGCCTTAGTCTGGAAAGTCACATTTCAAAATGTGACTTAGAAGTAAACGGGCTGACAGTTGGAAGCATGTCAGGTTGTATCTTAGAGCCAGAAAAAAAAAAGTTGACTGCCGGCTAAATGGAAAAAGAACAGGATTAAAACTGCAAACGGTAATAGTAATCCATTAAATATGCCGTTTGAGCACTAGATATGTGTCAAAAAAACTGTGATCAATACCGATGCTCTCAAAGAAATCAAATCTAATAAATCAGCGCAATGTGTTAGCAGGCCTTGTTTTATTACAGTAAGATTCAAATACCTAAAATCTCTACTGTATTTATCCGTTTGTCACTTTGTCTCCATTTTCAAGCAAGACCTAAATCCGGAAGCCTTGGGCCACACCTATTTACTGGGCCGAATGCTGAGTTTCCTTACATTTTGGTTCCAGTTTACTGTTAGTGTAATGATATCAGATTTTATGTGTGTTAGTGTATGCATATGTCTTTTGGAACAAAATATTGTATTTGGGTTTCGGATAATTGGTATGCCAATTATAGATGTTGCAGGGGCAGTGTGTTAGAGTCTATCTTGTTTTGCCATTGTCGAGCAATATAATTTTTTCATACATTATACATTACAAACGTAGTACAACGCACACTAACATAATATGACCAGAAGAAATTTTCCTTTCTCAACTGTAATTGCTGAGATTCAAGCACATTGGAAACAGACATAAATTGTAAACGAAGCTGATGAGACTGGAAGAGATATAGAGGATCTTACACGAGTTGCCGTTTCTTATAAAAGTTATGAAATGAGTAAATTTTGCATTTGTAGCCAGCTGCAAGCAACAAATCTGAAATTTACTCAACGAGATTCATAACTTTCATATGATACAACCAAGAGTACAAGATTCTGTTTATCACATAACTGAATTGTGTAATTTAATAGAAAACAAATGTCATTTCTGTTAGCGCCCATTATACATGTTAGCATTGAGCTAACTCTATCACTTTTTTACTTATTTACTGAGTCACAGACATACATGTTAGAAATAGCAATGTTTTGCAAATTAAATCAACTGAGTAGGTAGCTAACGTTAGCATGCTAGCTTAGAAACTAATGTTACATAATGGTTATGAAAAAGTACTGTGAGCATGCTAGCTAGCTGGCTGGCTAAGTAACATTAACTTAGTTATGAGAGCAGCACTTAGCTAGCTTGCTACAATGCCGAGCAATACCGATTAAACCAACATTACACTTGGAATTCGGTTTGGATAAATATGGGCAGCGTGATTTAACGCAAAGTGATTTTTTTCCCATGCTCTCAGCCAATGAAATTTTTGCAAAAGTGATACGTACCTTGGGTAATATCAAAAATACGTCATGAGCCGGGCTATGGGAAAAGTACCTCAGTTATGTGATAAAGCGTCATTACATCCTTTGCGGCCCTCAAACACCACGAGGCACAAAATATCGACCTATGTCATTATTCTGCTTATGGTCGGTGTAAGATAATGCTTAAGACCACATGATTGAATGTCTTCAACTTGCAGACCTTTCACTGCTTCTGAAAAGGTGGAATGAATTCATTAAGTTAAACTTTGTCCATTCTTTTTCAGAGCTCGTTCTGTCCTAGCTTTCATGCCAGATGTGTCCTGGCCCTAACCAGCAACAAAAGGGGTCTAAAAGCAAAAATCGTCCAAACTCAAAATTGCTGAGGTTTCAACTGCTGAAAACCTGTATGCATAAACTTCAGATATCAAGGATTATTAACCAATGCTGGCAAATTTTGGCCCAGATGCATTCAGTTGGAAGATTAATTTTGGGTTTTTATATTTTTATTCAAAATAACAATAAAATAACACCAAATTCATAATAAGTTTCCCATAACTGATGTTTTTATGTTTTAATCCTCTCCAGAATCGCTAAAATCGTTTGGATCCAAGTTTCTCCACTGGATATTCAAACTCATGATAGAGTCATTCAATAAAGCAAAAACTTCATCCACGTTGTATTTATGTTTAGAACTTATGCTTCTATTTGTATTTGCCATGTTCAAATGTCCCACACCGGGAGTTTTAGATTTGAAAATCCATGCCTTTAAGTATAAAAATACAGTGCTGGGTCCTGAGAGACAGCCAATGGTAATGAGTGTAATTAACAAGTTCCAAATCGGGGAATTTAAAAAGAAGACTTTATAAAACACGTTGGTTAAAACGACAAAAAATGAAAGGGTTAAGCAATGCTGAAAAACATCAGAAGTTCAGTTGGAAGATTGTATGTTGTTATATTTTTATGCCATATTTGAAAAAAAGACATTTTGTGATTTCAGTGCTTTTAACATGGAGGTCATCAGTTTCTACACTGTAAAACATGATAGCCCTATTACGTCATGTGAACTTATTTCTTCTTTTTATTTCCATTTGAAATGACAAGTTTTAGATATTGAACTCAATTTTAAGTATAAACTTATAGTCATCCATTGTCTTGACTAATTGTGTGTTGAAACAAAGCTTATATTCAAGTTGAGTTGACCCACATTAAATGAGTTAACTCACATCTTTAAGGAATTCAGTGAACTTCTGTTTCCACATTGTAACACATTTCAGGCTGGTTAAACTGAAAAACGAAAGTACACCGACTGCTTAAAAATGTTCGTCAACTAAATGTGAATTCACTCAATTAAATGTAATTAACTCAACTTAAAGATAAGCTTCTACTCACAATTTCATTCAACTCACTCACATAACAAAGGGGCTATCACATACTACAGTGTATTGGTGAAAAGAATGTCAGTTGTGGGTGAGGTGGAGAGCAGGTTGTAAAGAGAACCTCAATGACTACTGTGTGGACAGACATTGTAAAGGATATCTATGGACACAGTGAAGCACAATGTGGTATTATCTTGTGTAGGAGCCAATAATGCCAATTATAAGACAATAAATGATTCTGAAAAAGGACTGAAAAAGATCCATCATCTGTAGCTACTGTAATTCTGTATAAAAACCGACCAATCACTACCTTGCGGTCCGATTGGCTAGAACCAATGATAAGCCTCCAGGTGTGTACTCTGGCCTTGCCGTGTATGAGCTCAAACTCAAAGGGTGCATTTCAAAGCCTAGGCTGCATCCTTCGAAGCCTGCATTTTTAGGGATTGTCACTTAATTCCATCTGCCAAACTGACATGACATCATTTCATCTCTGTTCAACAGCTTTGGTTTAAGTGAGTCGTCATTGATTTCCCTAATTGTAACATAAACTCTAACCCCTAACTTAAAACCTAGCCCCAAACCTAACCCTAACCCTAAATTTAACCAAATCCCTTACCCTAAATATTACCATCCCAATTCTGAAATAGTTGGGACAAAGTGTAAAACTGACCTTGCCACCCTTGAAACTGGACTAAAAAGCATGAGCCCATGTTACTTCCTTGAGCACGGTAATCCTTTAAGGAGTGAAGTGCAATTAGGCTATGTTCACACTAATACTTTTTCATTTTAAAATGATATGCTAAATATATATATATATATATATATACACACACACACACAGATATATATATATATATATATATATATATACACACACACCCTGCCTTTAAGATGGTATTACAAAAGCAACATCCAAACATCCATCACCATTCCAACATGACCCTTTTCTTTACCGCTGCTCTTCTCTGGAAACCGGACAGTCAAGCTTCACTACGAAAGGCCCTTTGCCCATGGGGTTTCTTATCTAAACACAACTTAGCAAGAACATGCAGGTGGCTCAGATTGTCAGCGATAATGTTCAACCCCCGTCGGCAGAATTAGTCATTTGAATCACAGCTTGTTTGTCAATGTCATTCGAAAATGACTGTTCCTCTCTCTGAAATGACTGGTCTCAGATGATCTCATCCATAGCAACATCTCATATTTCATTTTCCAGAAATGGAAGCGTTACATTTTTGTTGTAACACAAAAATCAGGACAGGCGTACGTCATGCTTGTTTGCTTAGGACGGAGCATAAAAGTCAAATTATAATACATTTTAATCCTTTGTTGCATGTTGTCCAATATTTTGGACATAAGTTGAGTGGGGTTTATTTTCTCTGGGCTCATAGATACCCTGAAAACACAAAATGTACATTTTACATTTTCAGATAATAATTTCCTCAATAGGTGCCTCTCTGATTAGTCACATGATTAACCACAATCACAATGGCTGCATCCACAAGTAAGAGGTAAGTTGACGAAAGTCAGAATTAGTCTTATATTGTTCAAGTTTTGATCAGACTTTTTTTCTGTTGGGGGATGGAAATACATCATATAGCACAAACTGAAAACACATAACCTATGTAATGCATGTCTATTTGTTGGAATACATCTGAGTCTATGCTCTATCAAAAATATTGGACATTTTGCATGCCGAGTAAATAGCTCAAATAAGCAAATAAGCAATGTCCAGAATACAGATACAACGTTTTAGATCATCATGCATATGAATGACCAGGTTTCTTCAACTTCACATGAATTCTGTCACTCCGCATGCATAATGTCCAAAATACTGGATGGCAGTGTGCATCCCACAAGCATAATGTCCAAAATAATGGACAGACAGACCACCCACTTACACCCCCCACCACCACCACACACACACACACACACACTCACAAAATATTGCACCAAATCCCAACAAATGGTCCAAGGCATTTGTATGTACTCTATGCATCAAAGGGTTAAAGCCACATAAAAATATAGTAATATATGATTAAATGTTTTCAAATCCATTTTAGCCATTTGGTGCCACTGGAAAAAAAAAAAAAAAAAAAATAAGACAAACAAACTCCATGTCCTGTCCAGATGGTTTTCTGATCTTATCCTAGCTGTGATGAACCTTGGGGAGTTCTTGGCTTTGCAGCAGAAAGAGAATTATTTTGTCTTGCATTGGATATAAATAATTCCTCTCTCGCTAAATAAATAAAGCCAGATTGACCCAGACACAACTAATCTCATGCATTCCAGATCAGGTCTCCATGGAGCTGTGTTATATTTTGAGGCACAAAAACTCAAACATTTCACTGATAAGGCCTAATTATTGTTTTTGCAATGTCTTTTGATTATTCTGCTCTCAGAGTCTCCCCAGTTAGCAAGCCTCATGGCCATTTGTGAATCCATAAATATGACCTCCATGTCAGTTCTGTCTTTGTTCTCATCTTAGTTCCATAA